>CM073509.1:26935833-28235000 GCA_037074495.1 Acacia confusa | reverse complement strand
GCGCACGAAGCCTTTCACTTGCCCTATTTCCTCTCTCATCGACATCATGTCAGTCAACATGGGGAAAGAGAGGGGAGATGCCGAACATAGTAGAAAACTCCTCACTTCAACGCCATGTTATCTCTCCAAGTTTTTTTTTGGATGCCCAACGAGCGTTTGACTCCTCTTACTTCCCCTCTTTCATGGTCATTAAGCAGGCCCACACGTAGAAAAAGAGGGGCGAGGCTGAATGTGGGGGGACAAGTCTCTATACCTGTTGGCCAAGTTGTTCCTGGGGAGGCCCAAAAGGCCTTTCACTTGTCTTGTACTTCGTAAAGTTTTTAATTCCGCTATGTGTACAGATCCCAACAGGAAGATGTCGTCCAATTTCTTGGCTAAGTCGGTGAGATTGCGATGGTTGAGATCATCGCCGACTTGAAGCCAGTTTCCGAAGATTGGAACGGGGAGGGGACCGGGAGCGAGCTTGAAGCGCTTCCCTTGGAGTTTGGAGATGACGATGGTGAGAATGACGGCAACGAAGAGAGAGAGGAGGGTCTTCTCCAGGAGGAGAAAATCCATGGTGGCGATTTGGAGATTGGAGACAGTGAAGAGGTTTGTGTTTGTTTTAGAGAAGAGCTTGAGATTATGTGGGGCTTTAATAGAAGTGGTGGTGAGAAGTTAACGACGCAAGATAACAGCGACAAGTGCCCATTAGGTGGGTGACCGCACGATGCAACATGTGACGGCCGAAGTAGGTTGGCGTGGTTGGTGGACTGCATTCAACTCATGTAATGTAAGATGACATGATGAAGATGATAAGAATAATAATAATTGTGCCACATTCATTTTTTAGAAAATCCCTAAAAAAATTACTATTTGAATTTTAAAATCTTAAATAGATGGTTTTTCACTTAAAAATTACTATTATTAATGCTATTACTCCCGTGGACAACAAAATTTTAAAATTTAAATGGTATTTTTTGATATGTTTTCTTTATTTTTTTTTATTCACCTACAATAATTGAACGTTGGATCTCAATGAAAATAAACAATAATAATAATAAATAGTGATAATTGATTTTTTTTAGTACTAAATATAAGAGCTAATTTGAAATATTCTTGACACCTAAACGTATTTTGATTTAGTGTGTCTCTCAAAGTTATAATTATTTTTCTTAATTAAACAAAAAAGAGGCGATCAAATGAATTATAACAAAACACACACACAAATACACAACCACAGACAGAAACATTCACTCAGACAAACACACAGAGACAGCGAGACACACACGCAAGAAATCTGTATAATAATAAAAAATAACAAAAGTAAAAAGAGGCGATCAAATGAATCAAAACCAAACACACACAAACACACACACAGAACAACATACAGACACACGCAGACACAGACAAACACACAGAGACAGAGACACACACACAACCACACACAATAAATCTGCATAACAATACAACATCTAACAAAACTAAAAAGACCCAATTAAATGAATCATAACAAAACAGACACACACATACACAACGACAAACATAAATATGCACTCATAGACAAACACAAAGACACAGTGAGACACACCCAAGAAATCTGCATAACAACAAAAAAATAACAAAAGTAAAAAAGAGGCGATCAAATGAATCAACAAAACACGCGCACACACACAACCACATACAGATACACGCACACATAGACAAACACACAGAGACAGAGACACACACACCCACACAAGAAATCTGTACAACATTAAAAAATAACAAAACAAAAAAAGTGGCAATTAAATGAATCATCACAAAACACACACAAATACAATACTACAGACAGAAACATTCACTTAGACAAACACACATAGACAGCGAGACACACACGCAAGAAATCTGTATAATAATAAAAAAATAACAAAACTAAAAAGAGACGATCAAATGAATAAAAACAAAACACACACAAACACACACGCACACACACACACAACAACAACAACAACATATAGACATAGTAGTTAATCCCAGATAGCGGCAAGCCCAAAAAACGCTATGGCGGTATAGCGCATTGCGGGATGACCGCTACATTGAAGATACACATAAATGCATGAAGTCAAATTTCATCGAAAAAGCTTTGACCAAAAAAAGATTTCAGCGAAAAAAAAAGAAAGAAGCACTAAGTGCTTGAAATCGATACTGTAGCAATTTTAGCGAAAAAGCCTTGACCAAAAAAATATTTCAACGAAAAAGTTGAAGATTACTGTAGCAATTTGTCTTTTTCTGTGTGGTAGAAAATATAATGAATGAAATTGATAGATACTGTAGCAACTTTTTGTGTGCCTTGAAAATCGATACTGTAGGAAATTTTTCTGTGCGTTGAAACTTGAAAATCGATACTGTAGCATCTTAGTTGATCTGTACTGGAGAAATAGAAATAACCATCGAACTGAAAAAAGGAACCAGGCTCTTGCCTTTGAACTCACGAATCAGATGCGCTGAAATCGAAAATCAAGTGAGGCGTCGAAAACGGAAATCAGAGATTAGATCTCACTCTCACGGCGCTGATTATTCTGGATTCATTCGGATTTTTCGGAATGAACCGGGTACAAATTATGGGTTTTCGGGTTGGGCTTTCTATACTGTTTCGGCCTAACCTAATGGAGCGACGCACCGTAAGATTTCGCGCACCGCGATTGGCGCTTCAAGCGCGACCTAGAAACGCTCCGCAATGGAGCTTCTGTTGCGTCAAGGCCTTATTCTGCGCCGCTCCAGCGCTATCGCGACGCTATAGCGCGCGATTGACTACCCTGCATATAGACTCACGCAGACACAGAAAAACACACAGAGACAGAGACACACACATAACCACAGACAAGAAATATGTATTACAATCAAACAACTAACAAAACTAAACAGACGCAATTAAATGAATCATAACAAAACACACACACATACACAACGACAGACCCAAATATGCACTCATAGACAAACACAAAGAGATAGCGAGACACGCGCAAGAAATCTGTATAACAATAAAAATATAACAAGAGTAAAAAGAGGCGATCAAATGAATCAACAAAACACACACACACAAAATCACATACAGACACGCGCGCACACAGAGACATAGAGACACACCCACACAAGAAACTGTATAACATTAAAAAATAACAAAACTAAAAAGAGGCAATGAAATAAATCATAACAAAACACACACGCAAACACACAACCACAAACATTCACTCAGACAAACACACAGAGACAGCGAGATACACGCAAGAAATCTATATAATAGTAAAAAATAACAAAACTAAAAAGAGGCGATCAGATGAATCAAAACAAAACACAGACAAATACACACACACACACAACAACATATAAACACACGCAGACTCAAACAAACACACAAAGACAGAGACACACACACAACCACAGACAAGAAATCTGTATAACTAAAAAAACTAACAAAACTAAAAACACGCAATTAAATGAACCATAACAAAACACACACACACATACAAAACCACACACATAAATATGCACTCATAGTCAAACACAGAGACAGTGAGACACACGCAAGAAATCTGTATAACAATAAAGAAAATAACAAAAGTAAAAATCGGCGATCAAATGAATCAACAAAACACACACACACAACCACATATAGACACACGCGCAAACAGACAATCACACAGAAACAGGGAGACACACACACCCACACAAGAAATTTGTATAACATAAAAAAAAATAACAAAACTAAAAAAGAGGCGTAAAATGAATCAAAACAAAACACACACAAATGCAGACACACACACACAACCACATAAAGACACGCATACACAGACAAAACAAACACACAGAGACAGAGACGCACACACAACCACAGACAAGAAATCTGTATAACTAAAAACTAACAAAACTAAAAACACGCAATTAAATGAATCATAACAAAACACACACACACACACAACCACAGACATAAATATGCACTCATAGACAAACACAAAGAGACATCGAGACACACGCAAGAAATCTGTATAACAACAAAAATATAACAAGAGTAAAAAGAGGCGACAAGTGAATCAACAAAACACACACACACACAACCACATACAGACACGCGCACACACAGAGACAGAGAGACACACCCACACAAGAAATCTGTATAACATTAAAAAATAACAAAACTAAAGAGGCAATGAAATGAATCATAACAAAACACACACACAAACACACAACCACAAACATTCACTCAGACAAACACACAGAGACAGCGAGACACACGCAAGAAATCTGTATAATAGTAAAAAATAACAAAACTAAAAAGAGGCGATCAGATGAATCAAAACAAAACACAGACAAACACACACACAGCAACATATAAACACAGGTAGACTCAAACAAACACACAGAGACAGAGACACACACACAACCACAGACAAGAAATCTGTATAACTAAAAACTAACAAAACTAAAAACACGCAATTAAATGAATCATAACAAAACACACACACATACACAACCACAGACATAAATATGCACTCATAGACAAACACAAAGAGACATCGAGACACACGCAAGAAATCTGTATAACAACAAAAATGTAACAAGAGTAAAAAGAGGCGACAAGTGAATCAACAAAACACACACACACAACCACATACAGACACGCGCACACACAGAGACAAAGAGACACACCCACACAAGAAATTTGTATAACATTAAAAAATAACAAAACTAAAGAGGCAATGAAATGAATCATAACAAAACACACACACAAACACACAACCACAAACATTCACTCAGACAAACACACAGAGACAGCGAGACACACGCAAGAAATCTGTATAATAGTAAAAAATAACAAAACTAAAAAGAGGCGATCAGATGAATCAAAACAAAACACACACACACAGCAACATATAAACACACGCAGACTCAAACAAACACACAGAGACAGAGACACACACACAACCACAGACAAGAAATCTGTATAACTAAAAAAACTAAAAACACGCAATTAAATGAATCATAACAAAACACACACACACATACACAACCACAGACATAAATATGCACTCATAGTCAAACACAAAGAGACAGCGAGACACACGCAAGAAATCTGTATAACAATAAAGAAAATAACAAAAGTAAAAATCGGCGATCAAATGAATCAACAAAACACACACACACAACCACATATAGACACACGCGCAAACAAAATGCACAATGCACTTTTCTTTAATAGACTAATAGTCAACAGCATCAGCAACATAAGACATAAGATAAACCAAAGATTCTCCCATTAACTTTTATAATTACCATTATCAGTATTTCACACCTATTGTGTAATAGAAAACTTTTAGCAACCTCAGTTCTGCATTAGGATGAGACATCTCCACCTGTAAAAAATGTATAAATTACAAGCAGTAAATGGAAGGAAAATTGAAAATTATATGAAAGAGGCAAAACTCAAGACCCAAGATAGTGCACACAAATAAACATTTCAAAGCAAAAAGAGGGAGGAGCCCTACTTCAAAATGTAGCAGTTTCAGCTCCAATAATTTACAACTCTTAACTAATTGGTTAATTCACAAGACAAAAGCCAATTAAGGAGATAATTCAAATCTTAAATGGCAAAATAGATAAACAGAAAAATAGAAAGGCATAATCTATCAAATAAAAGTAAGACTATGAATGGGATAAGAACTTATTCAAATTTATGGTAAACATAAATAGATAATACATATAGAAAAGACAGTGGCAACCAATGAATAACATACATATATGAATTGAGAAGATAAGTAACTTTACAAGTACTAAATTTAAAACTAACAAACCATTAACTATTCATTATAAAATAAATAACATGTCACATGAAAAAGTAAATTAATCAATTAATAATTCATTGAATAAGGAAATAAATTAATTCACAAGATAATAAATAAAACAGATACACAACTTCAGGCAAAAAAATTAATGAATGCTAAATTATTGATAAAGAAACTATGCAGTAATTGAAAGAAGGCATTAATAAGCAACATGAATAATTAAGTATTATGAATAATATTTACAAACAATAATAAATTCATGTGAAAAGATAAAAATAAATATAAATAAGAAATAATAAGGGGGAGGACGAGAGCAAATAATAAAGGAGAAATAAATCAATCCATCAAACTATAAAAGGTTAAGATGCATCTTCAAGTATGGAAACACATCTCAAACTATAAAGATAATTTGGTTCAAACAAGCATAATCAAACAAGAGGTGGTTCAAGTTACACCGCTGCTCTCATATTTAATAACAGCCTCTTGCCTCCTCAATAATTAGGTGGAAGCCAAATTTCATGAGTAATGGAAATGAGTTCCTTTGGATTCAGCTTTCCTCCCTGGTTGGAATTTCTTTCCAGGCGCACTAATTTCAGAATTGCACCTGCAATACAAACAGCAACCAAATAGCCCGTGTCCAAATCTGGAAATTCTACTAAATTGCTGCAAAAATAATCATTTTAATCAAAATCTCCTACTATATGAATTTATCTTATTATTCATGCCTAATTATGCAAATAATACTCTATATTCTTCCTAAAATCCCACGAAAATGCTCACTTAACCATATAAAAATAATGGTTTATCAAATTCCCCCACACTTGCACTTTTGCACTCCCTAGAAAAAGATTTAATCAAGGAAATCCACTACAAAACCGAATAGATACACATGTGAGAATGTAGCAATCTTAAATCAAAAAATGCATATCTCAATAACATCACAAGCAAAGTGTACAAATGCAAATCAAATAGTCCATGTACTTAGCCCAGCCAGTAGTGAGTAATGCTTTAGAACACAACTTGGTCCTGTTTTGCACTCCTCACATTCCTCTCTCCAGGTAATTTCACTCCCCTCCACTAGTCCAACCCCTACCATAGGCTTGTAATGTGTCTACCATCTCCACCACTCATTATACACTAAAGTCATGAATCAAGAGGTCTTTGCTTTGGTTGTAATGTTGAAAAGGTCTAAATGGAAATGGAAAAAAGAATGGCACATAATCTGAAGTATACAGGTTATGAGCGACAATCAGACAATCAAACAAGTGGCTGAAACTTCAGCATTTATTGTCATCTACAGCAATGTTTAAGCATAAATCTATTGGTTCAAATTATATTCATTAGCTGAAAGAGTTCTTTGGACAACTTGTTTTCTCCTTTTCCTTTTCTCTATTTTTTGTTTTTCTGTTCTTTTGAATACTTTTTTGTTCTGCCTTCTTTACCTTCTTTTTTCTTTTCTTCTTTCTATACATATGGCTTTTCCTTTCTCTTCCTTGCCTTTTTCTCCTTTTTTTTTTCTTTCTGGCTTTTCCTGTTTTCTTTCTTTTTCTCTATACGCTCATATATATTTTCCTTTTCTCACATATAGTCTCATGTATAAATTCAGATTCAGTGCATATGTAAAGAAGAAATGAAAGTGAAGGGCTCAATGGGGTTGGCAAGGGATTGATTTAAACAGCTTGTGTTTAGGAAAACGGGTGAAGAAATAGAATGCCTCAATCCTATTCATGACTCTTGTGCAATTATGTGGCCTTGATTAAGACGCAAGACAAGTTCTAGAGGAAATTGAATCAAGTGGAGTATGCACACTGAATTTATGAATGATAATAAAGCTCAAATCCTTCCATCAAGGTTTGTGTATTCTAAACTAACTCACACAGGGCTGAACCATGCACATAACCATTTTCAATGCATGAGAACATTCTACTTATGATACAAATTTTCCAGATACCAAACCACAAAGCTGGCATCAATATGTGAACAGTACTTGCTTCATTCATTCATGATAAGTTCGGTTCTGCATGTGTATCTCAGAATTAGCAAAGTGCAGTGCAAGAAAATTCATAAATCAAGCATTGTTCAGGAAAGATTCAGTTCCGGACCAGATTCTCAAAACACTAAGAAGTTAAAGTCATCAATCAATAATTCTAGCAAAGTATTATACAAAATTCCTGTACAATCACCTAGAAAATCAATCAGCTAAGCTCCCCCACGGTCATACTTAGCATTGACCTCAATGCAAGCTTAGAACGACCAAAGAGGCCACAAAATCATCACCCTAAAACTACCTTTCCCTAATGATTTAGTCCCTCCCCCCACACTCATTTTAGGCAATCAAGTAACAAGTAATTTCACAAGCAATTTGATATAGTAAAGGGAGGAAAGGGACAACCATGTAGACGAAATCTTCTTGAGCTCTTGAAGCAAAAAATCTCATCACAGAGGAGAATCTTAAACCTCTTGGGCATAGGCCTTCCTCCTTGACAAATCTTTCTCGGTGGTGGTTCCAATTCCATGGCTAAAGGCTCCTCAATGTAAGGTGGAGAGTGATCCTTTTGGAGTGCCTCCACATCAAGTTCCTTCAAGAAAAAGAAGGAATCAATGTGAGCACCAGCCACACAGAAATGGGGATAATTCCAGACTTTTGCCTCAAGTTCTATCCATAAGTAGATAACTTATGTTGCAAAAAGGAATGAGAACTTGCCCCTCACTATAAACATGAAAGGGCTTTTGATAAATATAACATTTGCAATAGGTGATTCATCTCCTAAGTTAGTCTGGAAAAATATGTCAATGTGCCTATGTAATGTTGACATTTTATTAAATTCTGAAAGCCTTGGTCATGAAATAGCCTAAGTAAGCCATTTAAATACATTTTACTATTGCACCCCCCCCCCTTCTCGCGGTGTTATTATTTCACTAAGGAGAAAAGAAAGAAACATTGACTAAACTACCACTAGAAAACTTCGGCCAGTGAATCCATCCTTACCAACATATTGTTTTGAAAAACTAAAATCTATTTGCTGCAACAGGTTCGTTTACATACAAGAAGGAATCTGCTTCTAAGAATGCTTTGGAAGGAAAACCACAGATAGGATCTCTCAAACTTCTTATCCTTCAGGTTCTTCTCATTCCTATCGGACTATGCAGCTTGAGGGTTACAAGACATAAAAATAATAGCAACAAAGATAATGATCACACTGACAAGCTTGTCACCAGAAGAAAATGTCAAAAATGAAATAGCAATATATGTCAAAATGAGATACAAGTAATAAAATAACACGAAACTGAAAAACAGGAATTGCATCTAACCTCTTCCCTTTTTTTTTAAGTTCCAATAGTTCTTGACAGTATGAAAGGCATTCTGTGTGATACGCAGAAGCTAAATCTTTTATCAGGGCCTTCCTCTTGATGATACCAACCACTACAATGACAAAAGAAGGACTCATGAACCAACAAAAAAAATTGTGAACCCTTCTAGAAAACAAATGATATTCTTTACTACCAAAGCTCATAATAACCACAAAACTCCTTTTCAGAGGCTACAAAATAAAAAGACACAATTTGAGGCTTACTGCCCATGCCTCAATAAAGCAGCAGTATGCAATCTGCCCATATTATAGTATCTTTTAAGGCTTAAGGCCAGTGGCTATAGTATGTCATTGACGAGAAACATGAAAATACAACTTATATTCGACAGTCAATTAGACAGTACACCCATTAGACAGCTATAATATGTTTGTTTATCAATAACAAGTAGTGAGCGCCTTCCTAGTCCACAAATAGCCATATAGCCATAAAAGAAGACCCGTAACATAACCAAATTCCCCCTTATCTCCCCCGCCCCCATTCAATTCGAAGCCACCAATCATTCAATCACAAAATTTCAGATACAGAACACAAAAAATTACCACTAGCGTCGGTTAGATTCCACCCATCCTACAGATGCTAAACCAAGAAACAATGAGATCCTTCCTCACAAAGACAAATTACCCCCTTTTGTCCATCAAATTCGTGTCAAAATAAGTTGTTGATGTATTACAGCACTGTTTTACTAATTACACAGCAGACAACTAAACCCTGCCCCACCCAAGTCAAAACCCTAAAAGAAATATCAATATCCGCTGCCAAGACTAAATCCCTACAATTTCTGCAAATATGAAGAACCAATTTTAAAAAATGGACCTTCACAATCATCAAGCAATTATTTTGCAATGTAGTTTAAGAAATTTATTCAATTTTACTGAAAGAATTTTGGTTGATGGACAATGGGCCACGGACACAGCAATATGAGCTGGATTTTACTACTAGTTCTTGTATGTATCCCATTCAAGACTAAAAATAAGGTTCCTCTCTCCACAAGAAGTAGCAGATTATCTCTGCCTAACCCAATAGTCAACTAGAGTTCTGAGAGGGAAAGTGTATGTAGAACACACTCACACATCAATTTCTATAACTAGGTTATGGAGGTGAGCGGCAGAGAGAAAACAAACGAGTAAAATGTAGTTAGTTAAAGCTTACCTTCGACCAATCAAATTGTAGGCCAAGTGTACTCCATCGCAGCTTCCCCTATAAAGGGGAAGCAGAAACTGATTTGCATTGTTTTGCAGACTCCGCATTTTCTAAAGAAAATTTACACTCCTTACCAACTCTACTGATAATATCAGGATTAGATTCAGATGAGCTTATTGGAGAATTGTCTTCAGCCAAAACTCTCTTCTTTTGCGGAATTGAATGATTCATGGATAGGCCCATAAATAGCATTGTGATTCGTTCTTTTAGGAGGCTGCAGGAAATCAGTTAAGCTTTCCCTTATCAATGTACATTGTTCCTCCACACTCAATGCTCCAGGAAGAAAATAAAATCCTGCAACGTCAAAACAAAAAATGAAAATGCGTCCTCTACACTCAACTTTAAAAGCTAAATTCAAAATCATCTCGCACAATTAAATATAAATATACTATTTTCCAGGCATTATAACAACCATGAACTACATAGAAACAGGGGGTAGGTCAATGTGAATGATTATCACGGATTCGCACAAAAGGAAAAAGATAGTCAATGATCATATGACCAAAATAAATACGCATACCAGGGCGATTTTCCAAACAAAACACAGGACAACTGAACTTTTCCTCAAGAAGGGTAACACCTGAAGGAAGTTCCCCATCTAATTTATGGCATTTAAGAATAGTCCTGAAATCGAGGACCTCCGATAGGTCCATCGGTTTCGGTTGCTTTTTCCTGCGGTGAATTGAACATGCAATCAGAATCTGATGCTATGAATCATCTCCATTGAATAGAATAAGCGTGCTAACAAGAATGATAGATGAACAGTACTTTTTGGAAGCATTATCGTAATAGAGTTTGTATTTCTTCTCCGCCTTCTGAAAGCAGTTCGCTCCGAGTCTTCCGTAAGTTTCTCCGAACCGTAATCAGCCCACGTCTCGCCGGTGATAGAAAAACGAGGTTAGCCGGAATTAGGTTTTTGAATGGGTTCAGGTCTCAGAAGATATGGTCGGTTGGAAATGCAGCTGACAGAGGATTAAAAAATAAAAATTAAAACACGAAGATCGAAGAGACCAAGAGGTGAGATATGGTAAGGCGTACTTCGACTGGGATCAAACGGCGGTGGAGGAGTTAGTGAGGGCAGTGGATCTATTTCTAACATCGTCGAGGAAGACTGCACTGTAGGAGCGTCTTCGCCCATGTACTAACAGCACTTTCGGACCTAGGTTAATCTCAGAGCCCCTCAAATTAGTTACTGTGGTTCTTCAAATCTTGTCCCACTTCCCCGATTTCTCGCCCGCTGAAGCAAGTTCAGAGTGGAGAAGAAGCAGAGATAGAAGCGGAGAAACTGAGTAGTCCGAGTCCGAGAGAGGAGTGTATGTGAGAAGCTCTCCATTTAACCGTTCTCATTTTTCTCTCACCTGTCTCTCCACCCTTAAATCACGCATAGATGGTTTAAATTCATTTTCTCTCTCCTGTCTGCACCCTTAAATCACGCATAGATGGTTTAGATTCTGAGAAATTCTTACCCACGTTGTAGGTCATAACCTGAAATTTTATTATTTATTGGTATTTTTGTCAATTTCAAAACTTATTTGTTTAGAGGTCCCTAAAAATAAATTTTGTTGATAAAATTGCACCATGACCCTTAAAATTATCTAAGTTGTTATGTTTTAATTGTACATAGTTGACATGATGTACTACTCTAGGAGTTTATAAGTATTTATTATAGATCGGATATTTTATAAAATTATTATTATTATTATTATATTTTAATATTTTATAAATTAAAATTTATTTAATTTTTTCCACCTTGTAGTTATTTAATTTAACTGTATAAATCAAATTTTAAGAGTTTAAATCAATTTTTTTACATTTATAGTGATAATTTTATAAAATATTAAATCTAAACTATTTATTTTTTAAAATCTTAATAGTGGATATGAGATTATGAAAATAAAATTGAGAGAGAGAGAGAGAGAAACTCAATCCAACATATAAGAATAATGTTTGGTGGCAAAATAGTTAAGATTTTTTTATTTTTGGTTGCTTGAGACCAAAAATGTTTTGATTTATGAGTAAGGTCTAATAAGAAAAAACCTAAATATAAGTGTTATTTTTCAATGATCTTATTATTGAAAAAACTAATTTACAAATTCCTACCATTTTCAAGATTTTTTAATGAGGTCCTTTTTTATCTTTTTTTAGCAGGTAATAATAGTTTTAAAACCATGTAATTTTTTATTGTTAACATATTAATTTAATTTTTAATTTAGATCCCATATAATTTTTTTTAATTAAGTTCTTAAAGTTTCACTTAACTTTTAATTCGATATATGAGATATTATTATTTAAACTTTTTAGTAATTAAGCCTTTTTTTATCTTAAAGTAATTCCTCTATTTTCTTTTTCATTTTTATCATCCCTCGAAATTTCACATAGACTATTTTTATAACAAAATTACAAAATAAGTTTTACGATTGAAAAAAGTGTTGAACTTGAGCACAATAATAAATACAAGTAATCCACTTTATTTATTACTCTGAAATGAAACTTTATTTTACTCCCTCCCACCAAAGTGAGTTTATTTGTCACTTTCAACCTTCAATACCTCATCAGATTCTTAATAAGTTGGAAAAAAATTATAACTTTATCTATATTAAAAAAATGTTGATTAAAAATAATAAATACGAAGAGTTACATCCAAGCATTAATTATTACGATAGAATTGGCAAAAGAATTAATTAATTTCCAAAATCAAATGAGTTATATTATGAACCAAAGTATTTTGGACCAAACAGAGCAATCATTATATTTTGCAGGAATTTATTTTTTTAGAATGTTAAGAGGATATGGTGCAAATTTAGGTTCATGTTTAATTAATTAATTATGTAGAACGTATGTTGGAAGTCTATGTAACTTGCAAATTTAGGTTACAATAATTCATTTAAGAAATATAAATATTTTACACTCATTCCCATGTTTATTTATAGTAATTAGGTGTTGGCAAAAAAAAATTAAAAGCAATTATAATAACTAGGTGGTAGTAAGGTAATGCTTGAAACCGTCACATGGATTAACAAACTATATGCCTAATAGTTAACTCTATTTAAATAAGGAATATTTAATTCATTCCAATCAATCTAACCATAAGTTTGGTAAATAGACTTTTGAAAGATACAATGAAATTTCCTCTATTTTAACTTAATTAGACTTATCTTTTATTTAAAAATCTATACAGGAATTTTATATATATATATATATATATATATATATATTATCATTCGGTATTTAATTCAGATGTTGTGGTTGCCCTTCCCACAAGGGTTTTACACTATTAGACCAACTCTATATTAGTTATATAGGAATTTTCTTTAAAAAAACTTATATTATACTGGTTTCCTTTTATAAATTTAAGATTTTATTTTAAAAAAATATTTATTAGTTCACTATTAAATAACATATCTTACGACCAAAATACATCTCTATAATGTATATGCTATTTAAAAATTATTCAAACACTTGTTATTATAGAGCTGAAGTGGTAAGAAAGAAGCAACATTCACATAGGACCTCAGAAGAATTATACAGCTAACAAAAAGGCCAGTGTGTTCCTGAATATATTTGAATTTTACAAATATACTTTATGATATCACAAGAAAGGCACTTGCGTCATTTTGTTATTAACTATTCACATATTTCATACTAATTGAAGTAGTATAGATTCAACAACTCAGAGGACTTCATAAAAAGGATACATATCGAGTTATCATATCAATTATAATAAGTCCAGTTTGTTTCTATGTATTAATTTTTCCCTTGGAAAAGGCAGAGAAAGCTTCAAGTTGAAACAAATAGAGAAAGCAGGCGTCACAATGGGCCTCATGAGAATTATACAGCCAACAAGAAGGCCAGCGAGTGTATTCTTGATCATTGCTAATTGTCACTTAAGCTGAACTCCTCAAACTGGAAGACATATATTTCCTTTACTCAGGATCGGTAAAAAATCAAGTTTTGCACTTAAAACCCATCAAATGTCAAATTGATGGGCCTATATCTAATGGGGCACTGAGGCTTTTTCTTGTGGGGCGGGGACGATGATGATGCTGCTGATGGGAAATATAATGTAAAGTAGGGCTACTGGGGTTAAGCATTCAGTGAGTGTTGTTTTGTAGAGTCTCTTATCTCTCAAGTACCAGAGATGATCTCGGTGTGTGTGTGTTTGAGCACGGGCGTTTTCCCTAGTTATTTGCAGTATTTTCATGTTAATTTTCAACACCATTTAGTTCAAGTTCCATCACAAATTTGTCATAGTGACCACCACCCTTTTTTACTAAACTGTGGAAGGAAGAAACCATAATTCATAGTTTCTAGGTGTGGTAGTATTCTTTTGCAGTGAAAACATAAAACCATGAAGATATGATTAGGGATTAACAGCTAGACGATACCTGGATAAATGTTAGTATTGCAGCTACATCATACATGGGGCTCCACTAATTTTGCAATATATCCAAACAAATACTCCCATCCGCATAAACTGACCAACGTTGAAAATATGACATTAGTTGCCAAACAGCTAATTTATGAATTAATTCTTACTATTTTCAGCTAAAACTTACTATTAGGATGAAACATTCAGGACACACAAATCACACCATTGCTGGCTTGTTTGGATAATCCTCCGAAAATTGGAGAGTTAGTTTAAACGCTCCTGAACAACTCAAGATGTGGTTATGTAAATTAACTGGCATATATATTAAAATTACCACGTGAGAAGATGTAACACAAAGCAAGCTACAACATGAGTGACCCAGAAAGAGAATAAACAACCTCTCCCATGCATAATTACGCAGCATATCAACAATACAATAAATATGCAGCTAACAAGAATGACTATATGAATAGGATAAATAGAAACGCTAATCTATCACCACATAAGAGTTGCATCTACATGACTGTTCAAGCATAATTCTCAACCATCTATAGAGACCCCAGACTTTACAGACAATTGAAGTTCCAAGTCTTGGCAATACCATTCCAAGGTCTGATTAAATAAACTCATCAATCACAAAAGAACCATTGTACATAAAGCAAAAGTGGTGTTCACAAACTTAAATTCAAAAGCTAAGAATTTGTAAAAAACAATAAAAAGAGGACAGCGGATTTACCTTCTTTTTTCTTAAAAAGAAGAGTCAAGTGACCCATGAACCAGCTTTATTTTAAGAGGTGTAGGGCAAGGATCAACTCACCTCTGTCCCATGGAGTATCATCAGGACTGCAATCCAACGCAGACAAGAAAGTAGAAATTGCTTATCCATCGGTACTTAAACAAAGTGAGAAATAATATGAAGTGATTATATTATACAAAGAAACAAAAGGATTCGTTCCAACTCACCCAAATATTACAGCAATCCAGAGCATTATATTATTGTCCTGAGGCGCACCACTGATTCCTGCAGGTGCATCTTGTCGCAGCCTCTTGAAATCTCTCATCAGCCTCTTCCTTGCAGGAGTTGACATTGTCACCACCTGGCGAGCCAACAACTGATTAGAGAAGACAGTCAATTCATTGGATGTATTGGTAAACAAGCCGTGAATTTAATAACCCCATAAACATAATGAAACAACTCTATCTGCACAGGTAGCTATCATTATGAATGCTCAAAACCCAATATATGAATTTATGGAATAAGTTATTTGAATCGAGGATGCAGACTCTTACCAACATATCTTTAATTCTTTATCAATTTATATTTTCAGATCTCTGTTTTGGACGTACACAACATCATTCAAGCAGCTGATCATATAAGCCCAATGAAGTCATTTATGAAAGAACAAAATAAATGAGTTCTCATTTTCACTTTTTGTTTATATAAATGCTGTGTCTTCTCCTATTTATTAAAATTATTATTTTATTCTGCATTTATTACTTTTATTATTATTATTATTTACCCCCTGATATACAAGATTATACATATCTGGTAGATTTGATTATATCTCCTAATTTCTAGGCTTGAATATGGGGTGTTATAGTTTTCCCACATCTCATCATATATGTATCAGGCATACTCATTTGAATAATCAAATCTAAGGAAGAACACTCACACGATGTTGCTGGATTGGGCTTTCGCCCATTGTCCAAGATTCCCCACTGCTGTCCAGTGTGGCTGATCATCTGAAAAGATCAGCTAAGCATCATTGGCTTGGTCAGCCTTTACCTGACCAACTACCTACTACTACGCAGGCTCATCAAACTAAAAGCCTTGAAAACTAAGGCATACCCATCATATATGTATCATGCTAGAATATTTCATTGAGATTCATCCTCTCATCGTAAAAAGAAAAAAAAAAAGGCCCTTGAAAACTAAGGAAGAACTAAAAGGAAGGAAGCCATGAGATTTTGATAGAGCTCAATCGTACAACAAATCATGGGTGATCTTGACGGTAATTTTGGGCTTAAGCATAGCTGTGGTGTTTCAACATCTGGTGCCATATTCCACTCAACACCAATTCATAGTTCAAAATATAGGGATTTTGGGAACAAACAAGACAATGAGAATATACAAATAAGAGAGATAGAGAGGGAGATGGGTGGGAGGAGAAAATTAAAAACTGATATATAATCATAATAAAAGGGAGAGTTAGTTAACAAGTCCTTTAGGCCTATAAATAGGAGGATTGGGTAAGTTGTAATCGGACTTGTGAGTAATAAGTAAATGGAACAGGATTTCTCATCTACCTCTCACCTGCCTTTCCGTGTCTATCCTAATTCTCTTTTCCATTTATGTTAACTTATTCTCCTCCTTGCTCCCTCTCTCTCTCCCCCACATTCCCAACATTTTTTTCAGCAACGAAAACATGTAAGAAAGAGGAAATAAAAAAGTAGCTTAAGGGGGAGGAGGGTTCATGTAGAGTCATTTTGCAAAAGTTTTGGAAAAGGCCAAGAATTTAATTATTTCCAATACTTTCCTGTGCCACCATAAAATAGAGAAATAACTTCGTTCATGTTTTTTACATCAAACTTGTGAGTCATGCCTACACGAAGGTACCTAAATCTTATTTATTTTTATATGTTACATGGATACATGGTTATATATATACATCAAAATGTAATCATTTTAAAATATAGAACTATACTAAGGCCTAAAATGTAGAAGATTGCTGACTTACTGACGTAGGAAAAGGAATGAAAATCAAGATTCCACTCAAAAATAAACAGACGAGTATAAACATCCCAAGTATAAAGAGCTCAGACCTCTATCATAGGAATGGTGAAAACTGCAGTTTTTCCACTACCAGTTTCAGCACAACCCAATAGATCCCTTCCGCTAAGAGGGATAGGCATGGCTTGAGCTTGGATAGAAGTTGGCCTTGTGTAAGTCCATGATACTTGGGTGCAAGCACTGTAAATTAATAAGTCCATAGTTTTTCCCTTATTAGCCATAATGACTACAAATTGAATAAAAGAAATATGGGTCTGATTTATAAAATAGCTACCATGTCTGAAAATGATTCTATTGGTGCAGGTGCAGGAAGAGAGTCAGAAGCAACAGAAACGTCGAGGTTAAGCCGCAGTCGAACCTCTTCAATCTGCAAATGAGAAGCACGTATTATGTAGAATTCAGTAACCCAATATAACTTCTTCTGTGATTCAGACTACTTGAGAAGAGGTAGATATAGAACAATAAATAAAGCATTAAACTGAAAAGGTCCGAATCTGAGATTGAAAGCCAGCTCCAGTACTCGTCATAGTCATTGTAGTATGGCATTAATAGTCAGCACATTGCACCAGATCTTAATCTTAATTCCAACAGAACTATTTGGTTATACAATAAATTCCGAAGTAAATACTTGTGATTAACATCAACTGGCAGTCTTGATTAAATACGAGATCGTAATACAGATCACAAAGATTATCATATCCGAGCCCTATTTCCCAAAATTAACATTAATCAATGATATAGGGACTGGTTTGAAAAAAAAGGGATTAGGGACTCGAAAAGAGAGAGGGGAAAAAGGAGGAGGAGAAACCGTAATTGTAATTGCGAAGGCCGGTGGAGACGGATTCCATGTGCTGAGCAGCCAACCAGTTCTTCCTTGGATCCAGAAATGACTGCAAGAAGAACGCCATTCATCCCTCTCGCTGATTCCTTGCGCGAATGCTCTTTTCCCTCAGGAGGATGTGGCTGAGTTATTTGATGTCTCTCGATGAATCTAGGAGCAACGGCTTTTGTTAGGATGTGGCTGAGTTATTTGATGTCTCTCGATGAATCTAGGAGCAACGGCTTTTGTTGTATCCTCCTTGCAAAGGCCTTGCCTTCGCTACACGACGATGGAGGCCGTCTTCACAGAAGAGTAGATGAGAAGCTGAGAGTCTGAGAAGCGCAAGGGTTTTCGAAGCGCAAACGCAAACAAGAGAAGAGAAGAGGAAAGGGTTCTCGGTTAAAGGAAAAGTTGGGATTGCATCCCAAAGGACCAGAGGCGTGAATATTTTGGATCCGGCTTTTGGGCTTTTGTGCTGCATAAAAAGGGCCCATTTTTAACACTTCATCTAGTATTTACTTACTCATATTCATATTAGTTTGTTTTTAAATACAGAAGTTTTTTTTTTTTTTAGAATTGTCGTGAAGTTTATGCCTGATGGTAGCAATATCCATAGGTAATTTACAGCATAGTTTTGTTTATAAGACATTTTTAATATTATTACTTAGATTAATCGGAGATTTAAAATCCATTAGCTTTATTTACAAAATCAAGAAAGTTTTAAATTATGTCTTCATTTGAATTCGCAAAAAGGGAACCAATATTAAATAATGATAATATTAAAGAGATACAATAATTACTCACACGATGTCTTTTAAAAATGAATAAATTGAGTTAATAATGAAATTATTGTTGAGAAAATATCAATATGGGTATTTTGAGAAGATATTAACAAAAATTAGAAGTTTGTCCTATAATTAGGATCAAGATGAACTCCCAAATATTGTCCTATAATTAGGACCGAAGGGAGTATACATTTAAGGCTATTGATAAGTACTAAAAATATATTGAACGATGCTGATTATCTTGAAAAATTATTTTATGACCTTAAAAAAATATCTTAAATATGTTTTTAGTACTAATCAGCACCCTGAAATAATTTTTCAAGATCCTAAAATAATTTTTAAAGATCATGGAGTATTTTCTTAGTATCATATCCCAAAGTATCCATTTAGTACCACTCAATACCCTAAAATATTTTTAAGATCCTAAAATAATTTTTTAAGATAATGAAGTATTATTTTCAGTATCATTTACTATCATCAAGTATCTTTTTTAGTATCAGTCAGTACATTGAAATATTTTTCATGATCCTAAGATAATTTCTTAAGATCATAAAGTATTTTTTCAATACTGTTCAATATTCTGAAGTATTTTTTTAGTACTAGTTAGTACCCTTAAATATTTTTTCAAAAAAACTTCAGTTTTTTGAAGCTAAAATGATGTTGTTTAGATGTAGCGAATGGGAGCACCAAAGGACCAAAGCTAGATCCGAATATTTTTCTCTCAACTTAGCTATAGTAACATGTGAGGAGAGCTGTGCTAAGTCATTGGGATATCAGCTTGAGGGATGGGTTTTGATGGCAATAATAAGTTTGAATTAAGGAAATTCCATAACATAACACACACGGAATAAAGAAAGAACATCAAATACAAATTTTAAGAAACAAAAGAGAAAATAAGATAAACCAAATAAAATTTTATGAAAAAGTAAAAGGATATGATGTAGGTTTAAGAAAACAAATATAACCGTGTAAATCAATTTTAATAGTTATTAGAAAAGGAAAGTAGATTCATTAAAGAAGTGGACAATAAAAATATGTATTAATTGTTAGAAATAAAAGTAAAACATCATAAATTTTATTAATTATTAAATAATAAATATTTTTGAATTGTAAGTATTATAGATTATAAATAGTAATTATTTATTAATAATAAATATGAAAAAGATAAAAGCGGAGAAAAAGGAACAAAGAAAAAGAGAAACCAACCAATCAAATAGAAAAACAGAGTATGGAAAGTATAGAGCCAAATAGCTAAAGGTGGATCGTGAAGGTAAAGCCCTTGCCCTCCAAGTGAAAATTACTCATGGAATTTAGTTCCAGGTGCTCTCCTCCAAGAGCTCAACTACTCTAACTATCTGGTTGGTTCGACAGAGGGGAGGGGAGGGTGAAGGGGATTTTAATAGAGGGGATATGGGTTTTTTTTAATATTATCTTATTTGGATTGATTAGAAAGAAGGGACTTGTTAGGTTTAGAAGGGGAGTGGAGGGAAATTTTTTTCACATTAACAACTTTACTCTTTTGTTATAAGAGAGATTTTAATGTTACCTTGTCTGGTTTAGAAGAGGAGGGGAGGGAAATTTTTTTCATATTGACAATTTTACTCTTATGTTATAAGTGATTTTTTCCAAACTTTATTAGATGTATAATAACGTTTAACTATAAATAACATTTTTATGCCTTATAATGAAAATTAACATTTAAAACAAATTTGTGTGTGTGTGTGTGTGTGTGTGTTTTGAAAATCAAGACAATATTTTATCAAGATATACAAATCAACTGTGAAGCTAAGCATTAGTAGAGCCGTTAAAACATGCCAAACCCATCAAGCCGGCCTATTTAACCCTGGCCCTTTAAGGGCTGGGTTTGAGAAATGGATGAGATATTTGAAATTAACTCTGGAGGGCCAGCCCTAACAGGCCTCGGGCTTAAACGAGCTGGCCCTGGAGGGCCTCGAGCCAGTCCTGCAAGGCCTTTTCACTGTAGCTTTTTCTTTTTTTCCTTTTTAAATTTATTAATTTATATATATATTGTATTTGTTATAGAGTTATTTATCCATTTAACTACAAATGCATAATAACTATACTCTAATTTTATAATTTGATTTATTATTTGTTGCAAATAAAGATTATGAATGTATTCAAGATATGGGAAAAGAATTTCATGATATTCTTACTCATGAGCTAGAGACTACTACTTAAATTGAAGAACAATCAAATGTCGTTAAAATTGATGATAGTGATGAAGATGACAACAATAATAGTCATCGTACTAATGTCGCTTAGTGATATGTTTTTTATGTTTTATGTGAGTTATTTGTTAATAAAATTTGCTTTTGATTATGAATTAGTGACCGTGTTTATTTATTGGATGATTCGTATTGTAATTTACTAATTATATTTTTTAAAAAAAGTGGAGGAAAAATAGTTAAAATTTGGAATAATAATTCCCGGGCCCTGCAGGCTGGCCCTGGCCCTGGTGCTATCGGACAGGGCTTTGAAAAACATGTTTTTTTCTTATTCCAGGCCCTGGAGAGCCGCCCTATTAGGCCTTGGCCCTGATTTACAGCTCTAAGCATTAGCATGCATATGACACCATAACACTGTAGAAAAAAATACACATGAGTTTGTTTAAATGGGTAAAAAATGTTACAATTGCTGATTTAATCTTACATCTATTATTTTGAGGGTTAAAGTACAAAATGATAATATATAACACACAATTACAAGATAATCAAATGTAAATATAATAAAACCTAACATTGTTATTTACCAAAATAGGAAGTTCTTCATACCAAAATATGAATAGTGGCATCAAATTCCATTACAAAGCAAATTAAAGTATATAAAGTGACATCAAAAGCTATTAAAAGCCATCCATCATAGACAAAATAAAATATCTTCAAATTAATTTTCTAAGCGTATGAGCTAACCTAATGAACTGAAAACCATTTGCATAATAACTTGCTAGTGCATAGGAGAGGCCATTGAATTATTGCACTGAGTTTGCTCACATCATTCATGAGGATGCAGTAGATAGAGATCTTATCCTTACACATCCACTCTCTGGAATCAGCTTAAAAGTGTCCTCCCTGAAATTTGTGATTCCTATCTATCTCAAAAAAAGTTGATTTCCTTCCCTTATAGCACTTACCATACCTTATATTTGCTCTACAGTTAAAACTCCATCAAAAGAAGTGTCTTTTGCCTTGTTTGCACCAACCCATCAAACAATTTAAATAGCACAAACATATTAAGCAACTTAAATTACTCAAAATTCCATTAAGTTAAAAAGATGAAAAAATAAGATACGAGTAATACCAAATGAGGCATGGTGAATTAGCATAACCATAAAAACAATCAAATAGAAACAAATGAGGAGACATGGAAAAAGTAAAAGAATAATATAATTATCATTACATATAGTTATCTATTACCTCGGGAGGTTAAAATCCTCCAGGCAATAGATAACTCGAGTATGGCATTGAAAACTCGAGTTTCAAGCCAAGCACAGATGATCAAGTTTTCAATACATAAACTCCGGTTTGAAAAACTCCAGTTTTGGAAACTCTAGTTTTGAAAAGAATGAAGTTCTCTCTGAGTTTCAAGTTAAAAATGCAAACTCGAGTATGGGTTTGGAAACTCGAGTTTTGAGTCTTACAGAGAGCATCGATGATTTTGAACATTTTCAATACTTCAATTTTAAATGAAAACTCCGGTTTTGATGTTTTGGATATATTTTCATTAAAAGTCCAAAACTCAAGTTTAGTTTGAAAACACGAGTATTGGTCCTAAGCTAAACTGAAGCTCCAAAGTTCAAATCGTGACTTTCTTCTCTGGAAGGAGGAAACTCGAGTATTAATATAGAAACTTGAGTATAGACTTAAGTGTATAGTGACAAACTCGAGTATTAATATTGTATTTGTCGAAATCGATACATGCTCTGATACGTTTACTATGATACATGATAAAAGGAACAAGTAGCATTAAAAAGGTAATAAAGAAAAAAAGAGAATCCCTCTAACCCGCCACCCGAAAGGGTGAGGCCGGTAGGGGTGTAACACCGAACATAACAGAAATCTGTTCACTTTAACGCAATGCTGTCTCTACTTGTCGGCCAAGTTTTTCCTTGGGATGCCCAACGAGCGTTTGACCCCTCTTACTTCCCCTCTTTCACGATCATTAAGCCGGCCCAAAAGTTGAAAAAGAGGGGCGAGGCCGAATGTAGGGGGAGAAGTCTCTTTACCTGTTGGCTAAGTTGTTCCTGGGGATGCCCAAAAGGCCTTTCACTTGTCCTGTTTCCCGACTCATCGTCACTATTTAAGCCAACATTGGTGAGAAGAGGGGAGATGCCGGATAGAGTAGCATCCTGCCGACTTGTTGGCCAAGTTGTCTTCACTTTTTGCCCAAGCTTTTCCTCCGGATGCCTACTAAGCCATAGACCTCCGTTGTTTCCTCGCACACTGTCGTTAAGTCAGCTGACACGAGGTAAAAGAGGGGAGAAGAGGCGGAATGTAGTCGAAGTCTCTTTAGTTGTTGGACAAGTTATCTTTTACCTGTGGGCCATGTTGTTCCAAGGGTTGCCGAGAAAACCTTCGACTCTCCCAACTTTGTTCCTCATCACCACTGTGCCAATCAACAAGGAGAAAAAGAACAGAGATGCCTAATATAGTAGGAGTCTCTTTACTTGTGGGCCAAGTTGCCTTCACTTTTCTACTATGGATGCCCCACAAGCATTTGACTTATCTTATTTCCTTTACCATCACCGTTAACACATTCAACATGGAGAAAAAGAGGCGAGGGGCCGAATGTTGTGGGAGTCTCCTCACTTGCTGGCCAAGTTATCCTTACTTCTCGGCTGAGTTGTTCATGGGGTTTGACAAAGAGACATTCACTTGTCCTATTTCCTTTCTCATCACGATTAAGCCATTAAGCATGGAGAAAAGGGGGGGGGGGGAGATGTCAACATGGTGGAACTCCCTTTCCTTGTCGGCCCTGTTTTTCCTTAGGATGCCCAACGAGCGTCCGGCTTCCCATAGTTCCTCTCTCATCACCGTTAAGTCGGCCCAAAAGAACAAAAAGAGGGGAGAGGCCGAATGTCGTAAAGTCTCTTTACTTGTTGGCCAAATTACCTGTACGTGGTGGCCAGGCATTTCCAGGGCCCGCGTGCGAAGCCTTTCAGTTGCCCTACTTCCTCTCTCATCGACATCATGTCCGTCAACATGGGGAAGGAGAGGAGAGATGCCGAGCATGGCAGAGAGCTCTTCAATGCAACGCACTGCTGTCTCCACTTGTCGGCCAGGTTTTTCCCTGGGATGCCCAACGAGCGTTTGACTCCTCCTACTTCCCCTCTTCCACGATCATTAAGACAGCCCACAAGTTGAAAACGAGGGGCGAGGACGAAGGTGGGGGGAGAAGTCTCTTTACCTGTTGGCGAAGTTGTTCCTGGGGATGCCCCAAAGGCCTTTCACTTGTCCTGTTTCCCGTCCCATCGTCACTGTGTAAGCCAACATGGGGGAGAAGTGGGGAGATGCTCGATGCAGTGGGATCTTGCCTGCCTGTTGGCCAAGTTGCCTTCACTCTTTGCCCAAGCTTTTCCTCGGGATGCCCACTAAGCCGTAGACCTCTGTTGTTTCCTCTCTCACACTGTCGTTAAGTCGGCCGACACAAGGAAAAAGAGGGGGAATGTAGCCGAAGTCTCATTACATGCGGGACATGTGATGTTTACCTGTAGGCCATGTTGTTCGGAGGGTTGCCGGGAAAGCCTTCGGCTCCTCCTACTTGCTTCTTCATCACCACTATCACAGTCAGCGTGGAGACAAAGAACGGAGACGCCTAATATAGTAGGAGTCTCTTTACTTGAGGGCCAAGTTAGCTTAACTTTTCTACTATGGATGCCCCACAAGCGTTTGTCCTCACCTATCTCCCTTACCATCACCGTTAACGCATTATACATGGAGAAAAGGAGGGGAGGGGCCGAATGTTGTGGGAGTCTCCTCACTTGCTGGCCAAGTTATCCTTACTTCTCGGCCGAGTTCTTCCCGGGGCTCCCCAAAGGAGAATTTCACTTCTCCTATTTCCTGTCTCATCAAGATTAAGTCACTGAGAAGGGAGAAAAAGCAGGGAGATGTCAACATGCCGTCTCTACTTGTCGGCCAGGTTTCTCCTTGGGATGCCCAACGAGCGTTTGACTCCTCCTACTTTCACTCTTTCAAGATCATTAAGACGGCCCACGAGTTGAAAAAGAGGGGCGAGGCCGAATGTGGGGGGAGAAGTCTTTTTACATGTTGGCCCTGGGGATGCCCGGAAGGCCTTTCACTTCTCCTGTTTCCCGTCTCATCGTCACTGTGCAAGCCACCATGGGGGAGAAGCGGGGAGATGCCGGACGCAGTGGGATCCTGCCCACCTGTCGGACAAGTTGCCTTCACTCTTTGCCCAGGCTTTTCCTTGGGATGCCCACCAAGCCTTAGACCTCTGTTGTCTCCTCTCCCACACTGTCGCTAAGTCGGCCGACACGAGGAAAGAGAGGCGGAATGTAGCCGAAGTCTCATTACTTGCCGGAAACGTTATCTTTACCTGTAGGCCATGTTGTTCGGAGGGCCGCCGGGAAAGCCTTCGACTCGTCCTGCTTCATTCCTCGTCACCGCCGTGCCAGTCAGCATGGAGAGAAAGGACGGAGATGCCTAATGTGGTAGGAGTCTCTTTACTTGCGGCCCAAGTTACGGTAACTCCTCCACTATAGATGCCCCACAAGCGTTTGTCTCCACCTATTTCCCTTACCATCACCGTTAACGCATTCAACATGGAGAAAAAGAGGGGAGGGGCCGAATGTCGTGGGAGTCTCCTCACTTGCTGGCCAATTTATCCTTACTCCTCGGCTGAGTTCTTCCCTAGGCATCCCAAAGGATACTTTCTCTTCTCCTATTTCCTTTCTCATCAAGATTAAGTCACTGAGCAAGGAGCAAAAGGGGGGAGATGTCAATATGTTGGAACTCTCTTTACTTGTCGGCCCTTCCTTAGGATGCCCAACGAGCGTCTGACTTCCCATATTTCCTCTCTCATTGCCGTTAAGTCGGCCCACACAAAGAAATAGAGGGGAGAGGCTGAATGTCGTAAAGTCTCTTTACTTGTTGACCAAATTACCTGTACGTGGTGGCCAGGCATTTCCAGGGCCCGCGCGTGAAGCCTTTCCCTTGCCCTACTTCCTCCCTCATCGGCATCATGTCCGTCAACATGGGGAAGGAGAGGAGAGATGCCTAGCATAGCAGAGAGCTCTTCAATCCAACGTAATGCCGTCTCTACTTGTCGGCCAGGTTTCTCCTCGGGATGCCCAACGAGCGTTTGACTCCTCTTACTTCCCCTCTTTCACAATCGTTAAGCCGGCCCACAAGTTGAAAAGGAGGGGCGAGGCCGAATCTGGGGGGAGAAGTCTCTTTCACTTGTCCTGTTTCCCGTCTCATCGTCACTATGTAAGCCAACATGGGGATAAGTGGGGAGATGCTCTACAGTAGAATCCTACCTCTTGTTGGCCAAGTTGTCTCCACTTTTTGCCCAAGCTTTTTCCTCAAGATGCCCACCAAGCCTTAGACCCCCGTTGTTTCCTACACGAGGAAAAAGAGGGGAGAAGAGGCGGAATGTAGTTGAAGTCTCACAAACACACACACACACAACCACAGACAGACACACGCACAAACAGACAAACACACAGAGACAGAGAGACACACACCCCCACAGTAGAAATCTGTATAACATTAAAAAAATAACAAAACCAAAACAAGGTGATCAAATGAATCAAAACAAAACACACACACAAACACACACACAACTACATAAAGACACACACAAACACAGACAAAGACACTGAGATAGAACACACAACCACACAAAAGAAATCTGTATAACAATAAAACAACTAACAAAACGAAAAAGACGCAATTAAATGAATCATAACAAAACACACACAAACACAACGACAGACATAAATATGCACTCGTAGTCAAACACAAAGAGACAACGAGACACACGCAAGATGTATAACAAGAAAAAAATAGTAAAAGTAAAAAGAGGCGATCAAATAAATCAACAAAACACACACAAACTCACAACCACATACAGACACATGCACAAACACACAAACACACAGAGACAGAGGGACACACACACCCACACAAGAAATCTGTATAACATTAAAATATAACAAAACTAAAAAGAGACGACCCAATGAATCAAAACAAAACACACACACACACACACGTACACAACCACAGACAGACATACGCACTCAAACAAACACACAGAGACTGATACACACACACACACAATAAATCTATATAACAATAAAACTAAATAGAGGGAATCAAATTAATGAAAAAAAAAAACACAAACAACACAACAGACACATGCACGCACGCATATACAAAAACCATGCACTCAGAGACACACACAAAATTTGTACAACCATAAAAAAATTACAAAACTAAACAAAGGCAACCAAATGAATCATAACAAATCAAACACACACAACCACACATACACACGCACACACAGACAAACACAGAGACAAAGTCACACACACAACCACACAAAAGAAATTTGTATAACAATAAAACAACTAACAAAACTAAAAATACGCAATTAAATGAATCGTAACAAAACACAGACACACATACACAACGACAGACATATATATATATATATATATATATATATATATATATATATATATATATATATGCACTCATAGTCAAACACAAAGAGACAGCGAGACACACACAAGAAATCTGTATAACAAAAACAATAACAAAAGTAAAAAGAGGCGATCAAATGAATAAACAAAACACACACAGAGACACACGCACAAACAGACAAACACACAGAAACAGAGAGATACACGCTCACACAAGAAATCTATATAACATTATAAAATAACAAAACTAAAAAGACGTGATCAAATGAATCAAAACAAAACACACACAAACACAGGCACGCACACACACACACAACCACATAAAGACACACACATACACAGACAAACATACAGAGACAGAGACACACACTCAACCACACACAAGAAATCTGTATAACAATAAAAAAAAATAACAAAACTAAAAAGAGGCAATTAAATGAATAATAACAAAACAAACACACACATACACAACCACAGACATAAATATGCTCTCATAGACAAACACATAGAGACAACGAGACACACACGCAAGAAATCTGTATAAAAATAAAAAAATAACAAAACTAAAAAGAGGAGATCAAACGGATCAAAACAAAACACACACCCACATAGACAAACACACAAACAACCACATACAGACACACGCACAAACAGACAAACACACAGAGAAAGAGGGACACACACACACCCACACAAGAAATCTATATAACATTAAAAAATAACAAGACTAAAAACAGGCGACCAAATGAATCAAAACAAAACACACACATGCACACACACGTACACAACCACAGATAGACATACACAATCAAACAAACACACAGAGACTGATACACACATAAACACACAACAAATCTTTATAACAACAAAAATTAATAAAACTAAATAGAGGGAATCAAATTAATGATAAAAAAACACAGACAACACAACAGACAGACATACGCACGTACGCGTGCACATACAAACACATACACACAGAGACATACACACAATCTGTACAACCATAAAAAAATTACATAACTAAACAAAGGCAACCAAATGAATCATAACAAATCAAACACACACAACCACACACACACACACGCACACAGACAAACACACAGAGACAGAGACACACACAACCACACATAAGATATCTGTGTAACAATAAAACAACTAACAAAACTAAAAAGACAACTAACAAAACTAAAAAGACGCAATTAAATGAATCGTAACAAAACACACACACACACACACACACACAACGACAGACATAAATATGCACTCATAGTCAAACACAAAGAGACAGCGAGACACACGCAAGAAATCTATATAACAAGAAAAAAATAACAAAAGTAAAAAGAGGCGATCAAATGAATCAACAAAACACACACAAACACACAACCACATACAGACACACGCACAACCAGTTCACACAGATCTACACACACACACCCCCACAAGAAATCTGTATAACATTAAAAAACAACAAAACTAAAAAGAGGCGACCGAATGAATCAAAACAAAACACACACACACATGTACACAACCACATCTAGACATACGCACTCAAACAAACACACAGAGACTGATACACACACCCAGAATAAATCTATATAACAATAAAAATAAATGAAACAAATAGAGGGAATCAAATTAATGATAAAAAACACAGACAACACAACAGACAGACACACGCACGAATGCGCGCACATACAAACACATACACACAGAGACGCACACACAATCTGTACAACCATAAAAAAATTGCAAAACTAAACAAAGGCAACCAAATGAATCATATAGTACTTTAATATAAATAAGAAGAGACAAGTGAGAGGGTAATAGTTAAGTGTAAGAAAGAAAAGGATTTAAATCATTCAAAACCCTCTAATGGGATAGATTTGAAAATAGAAGTCCCATTACATCCCTCCAACCAAATCCTTACTTTTTAGGGCTACCAAGGAAATATATTTTGCTCTGAACACTACTACAAAAAACGTCAAAAACGTCCTAAATTAGAGCCAATAAACGTCCTTTTTTAGAAAGACGTTTGAACAAGGGTCATAATATATAAGGCATCCTATATTAACTATAGGACACCTTATTTTAAGGCGTCCTATAGTTAATATAGGACGCCTTTTTTAAGGCGTCCTATTTTAAAAAATAGGACGCCTTTAATGCGTCCTGTGTATAAGAAAAAAAAAACCCACTGCTGAAATGCCTTTTCAGAAAACCCAGGAAGAGGTAACCTATTTATCAATCTCAAGCTTTCAAGCAGAGAACAGAGGAATGGCTTCGCAATATGTATACTTCTTCATCTCAATATCTATTCAAAACCATAGTCTCCTCACTCAACTGCAAAATCTGAATTCAAACATTAATAATACCCACAAATCACTTCACATATGCTAGATTGGACCAGCATCATGAATCTACATTAATAGCTACAATAGAATTGAATCTTGTCTTTCTGAAATGACGAAACTTTTGTTCTAAGACAAAAGAAACCACAGCACAAAACAATCATTCAAGGAAAAAAAAGAGAGAGAACTAACAGAAAAACCAAATCGAGAGAGAAAGAGAGGAAGAAGGAGAGTGAAAGAGAGATCTAACATCCACAAGAAAACTTAAAAAGCAAAAGAGGAAAATAAAACTAGATCTGGATCTGTAAAAGAAAACGAGGAAGGCAGCCAGTATTTTTAAACTAGGTCTAGATCTATGAAAGAAAATGAGGGAGGTCCTAGTTAGTAAAAGAAAATCTGAGTGAAGTTGAGAAGAGAAAGAGAGAGGAATGTATGTACCAGAGGAAGGAAAGTATAGGTGTTGTTTCTGGAGTTTTCTTCTGCTTCGTTACTTCCTCTCTGTTGCGCTCAAACCCCCACCTGAGAAGAAAACAAAGAAATGACTATGCCCTTTTAATAAAGACGGAAAGTGTAAGCAAGTGTAAGTATGGCGTCCTATATTTAACTTCAGGGAGTTGCAAATAAATTTTAGGCACCCTAACAGTGTCCTACCTTATAATAAGGGCGCCTAAAATTTATTTGGTCATCTGGAATAGTCAGACGGGAAGCATAAAGTCGTTTCTCCGATTGCTATTAGCTCGACATGACCCCCATCATTTTCTGAAGTTCCTGCGCCTTCAACTCTGAAAATATTTAAAAATGCTATTAGTATCAATATTGTAATACTCTGTTGCTTTTCCCAACTCCTCGTGGAGCGCTTTGGCTGAGAGGTAATATGCGTTTTACCCTTTTCAGGAGGCACTTGCACTTGGGAAATTACAAAAAGAATAATACACAGAATATTAAAAGATCATATGGTACATATGAATGCTGTCTTTTAAATTGCATTTAATTATCTTCCTAGCACCATTGTATTCAATTTCCGTACTACTTTCTGTGATATATTTAACTTCAGGGTTTAGGCGCCCTTATAAGGTAGGATGCCTAAAATAATTTTAGGCGTCCTACCTTATAATAAGGGCGCCTAAAATTTATTTTAGGCGCCTTAAATATAAGTTTAGGGCGCCTAAAATAAAAATTTTAAGTTCCCTAAACTTATATTTAGGGCGCCTAAAATTAATTTTAAGACTTAGGCCAAGAAAATGTCCTAGCGCCAAATTTTTTTAAAAAAATTCTCTAGGCCCCAAAAAATTAATTTTAGGCACCCTAAACTTATATTTAGGGCGTCCTAAGTCTCCGCCTATACTTTTTACTTCCTTTTTTAAAATAAGGAAGTCTTTTGGGAAAGTAGTATCCACTTTTTATAGTAGTGAAAATAGTTGAGTTTTCTGATACACCTTAAAATGCATAACCATAGAACCGAAACATTACCTTTCTTTTGCCAAAAAAGGTTGGTTTTCTACATACTACTTAATATAGATTAAGCATCATTAATTTAACATTTTCAATTGAGATTTAATATAAAACTAAAGATAAACATGTGATCAAGTAACTGAATGATGAAGTGAATATAGGCTTACGTGGCAACATTTCTCTCAAGTTGGACGTTGAACAAGTATTTCAATCGTTCTAAGCTCCATCTAATATCGTTAAAAGAAGGAAAGGACGCATTTAAGCGGAGAGGACTGGGTTTATTCAAGGTATTAGAGATGCAAGCAAGTGGCAAGCTTGTTGCAGTAAGAGCTTGAAGCATATCTGGAAGTATTGCTTGGATGACTTTCAACGTCCGGAAAAAAAAACAATAGATGTGTTACTCTATGCTTGAAATACAATGACAATGATCGTATCATGCTTTTTGTACATGGTCCCTGCACATATGGCAGACTGAGAGAATCGGCAAACTCTATAACTATCACAGGCAGAAGATAATCCAATTAGCCAATTCTATTGTCATATATACTCATGAATGCAGCAGACTGTGCTGTGAACAATTTTATCAAAGCTATCAATAGTATAATATATTGTTCAGAGACAAATGAATTATGGTAGGTAATTAAGCAGTTTCTTGTGGTAATAAATAAAGAAACAGATAAACAAAGTATACAGAATCTGAAATAGCATTGCTCCAAGGACCACAAATTTTAAGAAAGACGGTTTGTCCATTTTAGTGTTAATTTTTTGTATTAGTCACCACCATCAATCCAGCACCCAAAATGAGCATGTGCATGGGTTTGTCCATTTCACTAAAATAGCTTAAATAACTTGGTTCACATTATAACAATCTTATATACCCTCCATTTTTAACACTTTTGAATGTGGGATCTCTTTCAAGGCTCATCTTCAACATCCCCCTAATATGTAATTAGCTTTGGTTCAAAGGCCAGTTATCACTCTCTCTCTCTCTCTCTCTCTCTCTCTCTCTCTCTCTGAGTCTAGTTATAACTTTCCTAAACATTTGGGTCTTGTTCTTCATTATCCAATCTTGGATTTGTAACTTTCATTTACTATCCCACATTCATTTAGTTGATCCAACCTTCAAATCTCTATCTGAATTCTTCCTGAGCTTGAGTTCATTGAGTCTCAAAGGCCTTAGGCCACAATTTGTCTATCATGTACTCTTGAACCTCAGACCTCAAGCCCAACAATTTCTCTTTAATTACCTGATTATTGCTTCAACTTCTCACATGTAATGTGATTCAAATCATAATTGGAACCTTTTTATTTCCCACATAATTTTCTCATCGGCATCAGATTAAACATATGACACTCTTTTACTTCAGTGAATCAAAAGGGGGAAAAAAGAATTCTTGTAAGAAGATATTTTTCAAACAGTAGATTTTATCTGAGGAAACCAGAATTATCAATGCTAATGATGAGCAAACATAAACGGCCATTCAATGATTATACTGTACATGCTCGGGAGATCACTTTGCTCCCGCCTTAGGGATATGCCAAGATCAGCATAAAAATGTCATGTAATAATTTTATTCAAGAGTTGGCGTTACATGTAGCTTTTAACTGTATATTTAGAAAAGATACTACAAAATTTTGATTCGGCATGAAGTACAAGTTTAGATAGTATTTTCTCACAAGATTATATGCACATAATCTCACAAAAACTATATACGTTTTTCAGGATCTTCTATTCATTGCTGATCTGATTGAGATTTGTCGGAATATTATGCAGTTATTATGGATTATTTAAATTAATTATTATCTTATTATCAAATTGTCCACAATATTATTATTTATGTCCTTCATCATAGTGAACCTGGTGTCCATACTTTCTGGAACACCACTAACATTTGTGTTTGAATCTGATTTATTTTCTGATAGGTAAGGATGAGCATCCCACCTACCTACAAGCACTCATCATAGATAGCTTGCAAATTAATGATGTACGAATATATCATTTACATCAGTTTATCAAAGAAATCCAATATTATAAAATGATCTACTCTACTCCACAATCTGTTGGGAAGAGATGCTTCATGAAGTTCAGGGACAAAATAAACACTTCATGAAGAATGTAGTGACCGAGAGACATCTCTTTAAAGCAACCTAGTAGATAACTAAATCATGAAAACTAAGGAAACCGAGACATATTTGTCAATTGCAAGAGATCCCAAAATATTTAAGGCACCACAAAGATAAAGAAGACATAACAGACTGTTCCCCAATCATTGGAAATAATTATGGCAGTGGAATAAGAACAGTACGTATTAACAATGATGTAAGCAATTGTAGTAACAATTAAATTTTTTTTATTCAGTTTAAAACTTTCAATCATGGATGACTGAGCGAGAATAGATATTCATGGAGAAGCTTAACAGTTGATTAAGTTCAAGTTCTGCAAACTCAATAGTTTTTAGATGAAAACTGAAAAGGAAAACTCAAGCTTCATTTTTGTTCTTTTCCTTTTCCCTTTGGCACAAGGAGCTCACCTTTACTGTTTCCCTTAAGGCAATGTGCGTGTAACGATGAAGATTTGACCAAGCCATATCTGTTGGCCATGAATATCCTGTAAAGGTAGCATTAATGTCAATCTCCTACAGCACCTAAAAAATAAACAAAAAGTCTTTTAAGCCAAAAAACTTGTAATACCCTGTCCAACCCCACCTAAATTGCAACCAGCCTATTCATTTAACATAAGCAATAAGTAAATCAAAGATAACTATCATTTAGTGAACTTGTGGTCTTAAGGTTTTAGTTCTTCTACCATAAAGTAATGAATATCCATAAAGAGAACCTGAGCCTAACATACTCAACATAAATCATTCCACATAAACAAATGAACTATCTGCACCAGATTTACATCATTGGTGTATACAAACATCTTCAATAAACCTCTTTATAATAGTTCATTTTCATTACTGCTTTAGTGTCGAGCACTTGATACCACTGCTATTTATATATTGCGATGCAAACTAATTTATATTTTGCTCAACCAACTGTATAATTTAGTTAAGTCATGGTTTCTATGGATCAATGGATTCTAAATTTTAGACGAAAATTACACATCAATTTGTAAATGGCAACAGTACTCTTCTTTTGCATTACAGTTACGGAAAGACATTTCAGGCGTTGACTGTGTTTGGAATTACGTCGGAGTGGTTGCAAAACCACATCTTGTTCGTGCAGTAAGTGGTTCCAAACACAGTCTTTACGGTTGAGTAGAACTGGTTTCCTCTTCGGTTAAAAGTTGAAACTAGTTTGAATTTGTCTATAATGAGGAGTAACCTTTCTAATTTGAGGCTGAGATTAAGTTACAAGATATTCCTCACCCTCAATACAGGTCATGAATCTTGAGGCTATTAACATTGTTGATAAAAGTAGTTAACATGCACCCGCAAAAGCTTAATATCTTAATCCCACATGTATGCTCCTCTGAAAAAAATGTCATATACCAACGATAGCTTGGAAGTTTAAGCTTTGAGAGAGCAATTGGTGACGGAGTCTTAGAACACGAGAAGGAGTAGACCATGGCAATGCACTGTGAAAATGAGCGAGAGTCATAACGTCTTCTTCTTCTTTAGTTCCCCACAATGTGTGTGTGTGTGTTTGAGTGAGTGAATGAGAGAGAGTGAAACCAGAGCAGAAGAAGCGATCAGTGACGAAAATGGACGACAGAGTGGAGATAGTGACGATGGTGGAGATTATTTGTTTTATTTTTTTATTAGAGTGAGAGGTAAGTTTCATTCCAATAAGAGCTATACCATTACAATAATCACTTTCGAGTGTGACCAGAAGATTTGAAGAGGAAAAAGAAGATTTTGGTAAGAAGAAATTAATAAACAAGTGATTGGAAAAAATTAAGAAATATTTTTTTTTTTAAAAAAAATAATTAATTTAAAATGAAAAGATTTTTTTTTCATAATTCATATTTGTTATAAATTTCCTTGCATCAAATTTGAATTTTATGGTGAAGTATTTGTTTTTTTAAAAAAATGAATTTATGGGTCAAATTGTAATTTTATGACGAAGTATTTATTTTGCTAAAAAAATTGAATTTGTTTGAAATTTTCTCTTATCAAATTTGAATATAATTATATTTTCTTATTTTATAAAAAAAATAAATGTTTTATAAAGGGCATACATGACTGAATGCTTTTGTTAGTTATGATTAGTTTTGATAATGTCATTCTTAAAGACAAAAAGATTGAGTAATATAGTTATCTCCTATATTGACTAACTGTTGTACTTAATGTAGAATCCAAGTTGAATTGTAGAGATTAAAGAAGGAGATAAAAGATTTCAGAGAGAAAGAAATTGAATCATGAAGAATGATCAAGAAGAAGAAGAGAGATTGAAAAAAGAAGAACTTGCTAAATGGAATATTATTATTCAAGTTATTGGTTGATAGGTTTTGGGGATAATGAAGAAGAAGAAAAGAGTTGAAAGATGGAAAAAGTTGATATTCAAGATCAACTCAAATATATTTGTGAAGAATGTTCAAGAGAATTGAAAAAAAGAAAGAGTTGAATTATGGAGTATGTTCAAGAGATGAGATTTCAAACAGAAGAAAATGAAGAAGAGGAAATATTGAAGAATGTTGAAGAAATAGAAAATGATGAGCTAAATAGTGAATGTTCAATAAGATGGAAGAAGGAAAAACTTGATGAAAATATCATTAATCAAGTTCCAAAATTGATTATAGAAGTGTCTATGATCAAGTGGAAATTGGAATGACTCAATTCAAGGTTAGAACAAGCAAAAATCAGGTTATGGATGAGAATACTCGAGTTTGATGGTCAATACTCGAGTTTCCTACTTTACTGGAAGTGATTTGTCTCTAGAATACAAGAAAACTCGAGTTTGGAGGTCAATACTCAAGTATGAAACTTAATGACTCAAGTATTGGGTGTTTTCAGCTTCTCTGGCGTCTCTAGACCCGACAATACTCGAGTATCCAACTCAATACTCGAGTATCCAGTGTTCATCAGCAACTCTGTTCACCTCTGTTTCACCTTCAGCTTTGAGCGAGGTCTGGTAATTCAATGATATCTCCTAAACCAGAAATCGGATTGAGGTGAAACCAAATTTGTATGAAACTAGATATTCAATAAATCATCTTGACAAAGTTTCATGCTCAAAGAAGCTCAGATGAGATAGCTGTGAATTTGGAAAGTTGGATTAGGAATTCACGCCACACATCATACTAAGCTTCAATGTTTTGAGTGTAACTCACAATCTATAAATCGGAATGAGATGAAATCGGTGGCATATGAAAGAAGACTCATAAATATTTCCATCAACAGGTGAATTAACTAAAATGAAGATCAGACCAGAGAGATATGGTCTTCGAAAGTTGACTGACGATTTAGAACGTTGCAAAAAATGATGGTCAAGAACAAGGATTCATTCATTGGATCATAACGGACAAAATCCAACGAGTTTGAATCTGATTCTTAATGCATTGGAAAGAAGACTCAAAGAGTTATATGGAAATATTTGGTTTGCCAGATTTGAAGCTATATCAAGTCAGAAAGCAACCAAGGGCCACAACAACTTGAATACTCGAGTTTACAAGTGAATACTCGAGTATAGCTCAAACAGAGACCAATGAACATTAGAGGATCTTCAATACTCGAGTTTTGATCTGATAGAGATGAATCTAGATTAATGCAATAAGCTCAATACTCGAGTTTCCAAGACAATACTCGAGTATACACCTTCACTTTAGAAAAATGACCGTTGCGAAAATCTTGTTTCTAATCAAGATCATCCAGATACTTACCTAAATGATTTGTAACACTTCTTAACATCATTTATATCATTTGTGGACATGTTTCAGATGATTAAACGAAGGATTACATGAAGATTCATATGTTTAGCTGTAAAGTCAAAATGCAGATCTAACTAACGGCTATATTTTTGCAACAACTATATTCTCAACGTCACTATTCACAATGGTCATATTCTCAACGTTTAGAAGATCTTCATCTCTAAATAGAGCCTCATTTAAAAATGCACAGGAGGTACGCAAGGAGATTGTACTGTCATAATGTCAATTTTCTGAATCTCATATACACTCTGTTTTCTCAAATGTTTCATAGCTTATCTTTTCACAAGATTGGGGGATCTTGAGTGGGTGTTGATTGTAACCTTACATGATTAAGAGGTAGAGTCTCTGTGAGAGATTGTAAAGGCTGCACAAGTGCCTAGCTAAACTTGTGAGGTTGTAAAGGTTTTACTTTTGTGCTTGGTTAAACAAGGAGACAGTACAAATCTCAAGTGGAGCTTGAGAACTGGACGTAGGTCAAGGTTTGGGCCGAACCAATATAAATCTCTATTTGCAATTCTCTTCCTTAATCTCCTTTATTTCCAGCATATAAGTTTGAATGATTGTCTATAGCTTTATAACTCTTTATTATCATTCAAATTGATTTTATCAAATTGCGAAAAGATTTTCAAAGGTTGCAAGTTTTTATCTTCACTCAATTCACTTTCCTCTTGGGTTCAGCTGGGTCTTTCAGCTTGGTTTCCACTAATTGCTATGGGATGAGATCTTATCTTCTCGCTTTACAAGGAAGATTGAAGGTTACAAAAGTTTACCAAACAAAGGAATTTGTTCATCTTCCTTTCTCTTGTCACCTCTTCTTTGCGTGTACCAAATCTTGGAGTATGTTTGGTTTGAAAGAAGAGGAGGAGAGAGAAATTTTTTACCATATATTGACTAAATTGCTTATGAAAACTTTTCAGTATTTTAAAAATACACTATTAACAAAACGAAATATTCTTCTTAGTAATAACAATATGGTAAAAGTTCTTTCTCCTCTCCTAACACATTCCCTCAAACCACACAGTGTAAAAGTGTCATTAGTAAAGAGGCAATGGGCCTGTTTGGGCTAGCGGTAACTTATTTCTTATTTGACTTTTTTAAAAGTAGGGTAGGAAAAAAGGCAAGTTATAAATATGATTTGTATTTGGATTGATGATGGTAGAAGTGACAAGCCCCACATCAAAAAGCTGAGAGCTTTTTGGAAAAAGCTATCCATTGAGTTTTTTCCTTAATTGGCTTTTGGAAGCTTTCTTCAATGCTGTTGAGGCTAAGGGACAATCACACGAGACACTGCTAACATCTTCTATATCCCCCATTACAAAATGGTGGGCATCTATGATTTTGTGTTGGGGAATTACAAATGAGTGGAAGAAAACAAAAAGGGAAATAGCAAGCGAAAGCGAAAGCGGGGAAGGCATATACAGACAGAGAACAAAGCAGAAGAAGCCATCAGCATTTTGAGAAGTCCCACCAAGTGATTGAGCGCTCTTGTTCCTCTCTGCCTGGCCCACCAGTCCACCATCGTCCCTAGAGAGTAGGTCCGATAAAAGAAAGAATTAAAAAGTGATTTTATATAACGCCAATGACATAATTGGCACAACTTTACTACTTTATGACATGTTCTTCTCGATGATTTCCCCAATGTCGTGATGCACGTGTCCATCTAATGATGAATCGTGTTGCCTGTTTATCCATTTAACAAACTCCATGCTATTTATGTAATTTTATTGAATTAAAGAATTTAGTTGGATTAATTAATAGAATATACTTCCTCCAGCAAAATACTGCACTTCTAAAAAAGTTCAAAATATATATGTCCCCTTCAGTTTTATTATTGCTCTTTTTCTTATTTTATTTTTGTGATTAATACCCACTTTCAAACTTTGCTCACTCATTATATCCCCTCTCTAAAATAACGTTCATAATACAATTAAAACATTTCTCCAGAAAGGTAAAAGTGGCAAAATTTATATTTTAATTAGGATATGTTAAATGAATATACTATGATTTTTTGTTTCTCATATTATAGTTGAAGTATCATATATTATGACCAGTGGAAGTATATTATCTAAAACACCTTAGTCATCTTTTTTAATTTCTTCATCCCCCATCCCTTATTATTAATAAAGGAACATTAATAGAGGTAAATTAAAAAAATATTGATAAATATAAAAATTGTATCTTATATTTAAGACCAATGTCTTATATTAAAGACTAAAAAGAGTAATTTTTTACATTTTAGGACACAAAAGTATTCTTACATATTTATTCAGTACATAATTACTTAAAATGAGTGAAATCAAACTAACACTTATTTGATGGAAGAATTATAATTTCAGTTAAATATTTATAATAATCAATACAAATAACTCATAACAGGAGTCACCCAAAACAATATATATAAATGTCCTAGTTTCCTTGAGCATATTCATCTCCTAATACCGAAGATGGGCATTCCTCAAAGACTCAATCGTTGCTATCCAGCATACCAAAGAGTAATCATCTCTAGATTTTTTATGGGGAAAGTCATAATCTCTAGATTTGTAGCTGCGACAAACCTGAGGAGAAATTAAAAGTGAAATTAAATTATGATTTATAAAATGTGAAACTATTTGAAATTAAGGAAAACGTTAAAAGTATTTTGTAAAGTCATTAAAATATCTATCGTATAACAAACAGATATTTCTTTCTTGTTTCAACAACCTCTTAAAATAATATAACTTGAACAAACAAATAAAGGATAATAACAAAAATATTATTAAACAACCTAGAAAGCTAAGTCAGGTCTTTATTTTTTCAGAAAGATCCTATATAAAGATTGTTAAATTACCTAAATTCTAATTTAAGTTACTAAATTTAACAAATCGTATCAAGATATGTGTCATAACTATAATTAGGAATTTAAAATTTTGGTCAAATTACTTTCATATCCATTAATTATTGAAACAATAAAGTTGAAAACATAACCTCGATTATTCACCCTATCAATTAATTCCCTCGAAAATACTGTAAAAAAATTATTATTAATTTTTTTTGAAAATTTTATAATATCGATGTGCATCTATATATTTTTATTATCATTCTCCCTCGTCTACCATATCATATTATTTGTAGAAATTACTAAAACTATTTTTTAAAATAATGAAAAATATTTTTTATAATATTATTGTTCATAGGATGAGCTCCTTCAAGAAACAAATGAACAATTGGAAATATAGATAAACTGATCAATCTAGTGGCTGAACGCAATTTTATGTTCTTTGGGTTAAAATATTTGTGTGCCTTTTTTTTTTTTTTAATATGTGTCATAACTATAATTAGGAATTTAAAATTTTGGTCAAATTACTTTCATATCCATTAATTATTGAAACAATAAAGTTGAAAACATAACCTCGATTATTCACCCTATCAATTAATTCCCTCGGAAATACTGTAAAAAAATTATTATTAATTTTTTTTGAAAATTTTATAATATCGATGTGCATCTATATATTTTTATTATCATTCTCCCTCGTCTACCATATCATATTATTTGTAGAAATTACTAAAACTATTTTTTAAAATAATGAAAAATATTTTTTATAATATTATTGTTCATAGGATGAGCTCCTTCAAGAAACAAATGAACAATTGGAAATATAGATAAACTGATCAATCTAGTGGCTGAACGCAATTTTATGTTCTTTGGGTTAAAATATTTGTGTGCCTTTTTTTTTTTTTTTTTTAAGGCTAGTGATCAATGAAAACAAGGGAAAATAAAAATAGCATTTAGCAAGGAATTTAATTGATACTTCCTGTTATTGTAAAATGTGGCATGCTTGTAGTGTTTATATATCTATTTTTAGTTTTCTTAAATAATTACAATTCCTAACATCCTATTCAATAAGCTATTTCATTTATTTCTTTTCTTCAAACTAATAATAATTACTTCAAATTTTTAAAATATATTTGATTTTACTTTTTTATTTATTATTCTTTATGCTCCGTCGTACATTATTTCCTAAGGATTATTGGGAAGAGGGGTCTCTCCATTTCCCTTTCCATTCACTTCCTTCCATTTATTTATTCTCACTGTTATATGAACTTTGAATGATTGAGATTCAATATCATATAAAAAATAAGAAATATATATATATATATATATATATATATATATATATATATATATATATGTATGTATGTATGTATGTGTAATACCCTAAAAATCCTACTTAGGATAAGTATCATAATTTAGTAAATGATACCTATTGAAAATAGGTGAATTTGTAGAATAACTACCTTATTTTCTAAGGTGATTTCTCATGAAATTAGAAGGAATAAAGAGCTAGAAATTTCTAAGTGAAGTTAAGGGTTATAAAACACTCTGAATATTGTGAGCAATCCCAAGTGGCAACTAAATATTCCTTAAAATAGGAGAATATGTTGTCTCTAAATTTTTAACGGATTTATCATCATATTTAGGGAAATTTTCTTTGGATTCTAATAAATCCAAAATTCAATTTCCTAAATCTTATTAAGAATCATAAAATATCCTAAGATTATCATAACCTTAGTTATACCATTTTAACAATTTAAAATCATCGGAGGATGATAAATTCACTTGGAGAAAATTAGTAACAATTATTGGGCAATTGAAATTGCAATAATTGAGATACTTTAATAATTTATGAAATTAGTTAATAATTAATTTTTAAAGGTCATACTTAAAGACCAAATGATATTGATTAGCATCAAGGAGTTGTTAATCATCAAAATTAAATTTGAAACCTTGTTAAATTTTGGGTAATTAAGCCTAGTGGTTTAGGATATTGTTTGTGTATTCAAAGGCACATTTAATGGTTATTGGGGGGGGGGGAATTTCAGTCAACATTTTGAAGGAAGGAGAAAGAATTTATAATGTTATAAAATAGAGTAGCACATGGGATAATTAGCTAAGTGTATGGGAGAAGTTAGGAAAACTTATGAAGCAAGTTGGGAAACTTGAGAAGCAAGACAACTTGGGGAGCAAGTTATTGCTTAATTAAATGAAATTAGATGAGGCAAACTGGATACTACACGAAAAGTTTAAATAGATAGTAGAAGAAGGATGGAACGAAGTTGAAAGGGAAGCAGAAAACATGGTTGTGGACCTGATTAGAAGGCTGGAGGCTTGTAGGAAGAAACTTATCATGTGGAGTAGAAGAGAATTTCCTAACTTCAGGAAAGTAGTTGACCAACTAAGACATTTATTGGACAATTGTCACAAAGGCGTACTAACATTAGAAAAATTGTCTCAAGCATAACAATTAGTTAATCAGCTGGAGGATGCTTAGAAAAAGGAGGAAATCTACTGGTGGCAACGTTCTAGAGTTGCTTGGTTGAACTTTGGTAACAAAAATACCAAATTTTTTTATAGTAGTGTGGTTCAAAGAAGGCAACGCAAGAAAATCCAGAGGTTGAAGGGAAGTAATGGGAAATGGCTGGAGGAAAAATCAGACATCAATAAGGCCTTCAGTAATTTTTATGTGAACCTATTCAGCTCAAGGAATATGAGAACTAGATCAAGCCTTAGAATATGTCTCATCTGTAGCTACAGATGCAGATAATTGCCTACTTATGGCTCCATTAACAGTTCAGGAGATTGAGTGTGTTGTATTCAAAATTGGTGTGAATAAAGCACATGGTTTAGATGGCTTTTCAGCCCTATTTTATTAGACAGCATGGAGTGAAATAAATATGGAAGTTTGTGACTATGTCGCACTGACACCGACATGAGACACGAGATACGACACGACTCGACACTTCGACACGTTAATTCTAAAAAAATCTAAATTTTGACACATTAGGACACGTTTTGATATTAAATATATATAGATTATAATTTATATTCAAGTTCAATATTTCATAAAATCCTGGTTTCCAGCTTTAACTCATCGTAGATTCGGCTTCATTATAAAGTCGTGCCTCCTTTTTTTAAAAAAATACAAAAGGAAATTCATCATCAATTCAGTAATATTCAAAGCCACGCATATCTTTTAAAAAGAGGAGTGTCGGACGATGTCGGAGTGTCCGACACGCATATTTTTTAAAAAATAGGAGTGTCCGTGCTTCATAGGTTTGTGAGATGGTTAAGGAATTCTTCTCTAGAAAATCAAAATTGTCCCCATTAAATGGTACCAATTTAGTGCTAATACCAAAGGTCGGGAGACCAGACGAGGTTCATCATTTCCGTTTTATTGGATTGTGCAATGTTTCTCACAAGATAATTGCCAAAATCATTACAAATAGAATGAGAGGCATATTATGTAGAGTGATCACGCCGGATCAGAGGGCCTTCTTGGCAGGAAGAATGATTCAAGACAACATCCTCTTGACATATGACGCCTTCCATTATCTCAAGCACAAGAAGCATGGAAACAAATGGGAGTTGCACTAAAGATTGATATGAATAAGGCTTATGATCGTGTTAGATGGGATTTTTTGGAAGAAGTGATGTTAAAAATGGGATTTGACACTAAGTGGGTGAAGTTGGTCATATCTTGTATTTCTTCAATAAGGTTTAATCTGCAAATTGATGGCCAAATTGTTGACTCTTTCAATCTGGAGCGTGGAGTAAGGCAAGGCGATCCTCTCTCACCTTATATGTTCATAATTGCCTCAGAAGTTATGTCCCTAATCATTCAAATGCATATTGCAAGGAAGGATTTGAAGGGAATACAATTAGCAAGGAAGGCCCCAATGTTGTCACATTGCTTCTTTACGGATGATGTGTTGCTATTTCTCAATGCAAATTAGCTAAATGTTAGTTCTCTATGGGTTCTGATGATAACAATTATTTGTAAAACCAAGATTGAAGAGTTGTCTCAAGAAAGTAAAAACTTGTTGATTGACACAATTTTCGAGTATTAATAGCAATACTCGAGTATTGGAGTTTCAAAGAAAAGTTCAATGCAAATGACTAAGGGCAATACCGTAGTATCCTAGTGGATACTCGAGTATTGAACCATATAGAGAGCATAGCAAGTTTTCCATCAGAGCATACTCGAGTATCGGTTTGCACACTCGAGTATAGACCCAAGAGACTCCTCAGTGTTTTTCATAAGAAATGTGAACTCAAGTTTGGAAAACTCCAGTTTCGAAAACTCAAGTTTTGAATATGAAAAGTCCAGTATTCAACTTGGCTCCAAAGTTCAAAAGTTTTCAAGTTTTAAATGAAAACTCGAGTATGATGTTGACATACTCGAGTATTGGGCCAAGCTAAGATGACTTGAACATTTATTACAAGTACAAACTTCAGTTTGGAAAACTCCAGTTTTGGAAACTCTGGTTTCATACTGGCTTATGTTCTCTCTGAGTTTCTAAATGGAAACCCATACTTGAGTATGGTGTTGAATACTCGAGTATTGAGTCATACAAAGAGCAACTGAGGTTTCTAAAGATTTCAATACTCCGGTATAGCATGTATACTCCAGTTTTGATGTTTTGGGCAAAAACTCATTAAGAGTCCAAAACTTGAGTATTAATAAAATGCTTGAGTATTGGTTGAAGTTCAACTAAAGCTCTAAAGCTCAGATCGCAAGTTTCGTTTCTGGAAGGAGAATACTCGAGTATAGAAGTAGAAACTCGAGTATGGATTTAAGTGAATAGTACATACTCGAGTATTGAGGCACAAACTCGAGTATGGGCCGTGACAGTTGAAAATTTTAATTTCTAAAACCTGTGTAATGTTTGCTATTTGACCTGAATTCTTTCTAATATTAACCATCAACATTACTAGATATGTTTAATGTGTTTGCTAGTGTATTTCAGCAAGTTTACAGATGGATTAAGCAGATTTTAAATGCTGACATCACAAAGAGCAAAAACTTGTCTGAGCATTAAATGCAAGGCTACTCAACTTGTCTCAATCTGAACTACCAAGCTAAGCACGATGTAAAAAGGATATAGAAACATTCACCTACTTAAAACCTTGACATTCCAACGGCTATAAACACAAGGAAGTCAACATTTATCCTTCCAACACAAAGATTGAACAAAGTGAAGAGAGAGAGGAGACCAAGGTGCTTGTAACAGACAGAAAACTATTTCAACGGTCATCTAAATGCCTGCAACGGTCATTAAACATACTCTAAGTATAAATAGAGCAGCATTCAATTCTCTTCAACAACTATTAAGCTGAAAATCAAAGAAGCATTAAATATATTCATTTATTATCAAGCTTACTGTACATAGTATCGGTGGATATTAACTGAGCTTCAGTGTTCATCTTATCTGCTCTTTTAAGAGAGTTTATCATTTGTATTCATTTATTGTAATCAATCTCAAGTCAGGGGACTTGGAGATTGGGGTCTTTGATTACAACTTGTACGGGGAGCAAGTTCTAGTGAGAGAATTGCTTCGGAGTTACAGAGGGTGTAATCAAGAGACATAGTAAAATACTCAGGATGCTTGAGGACTGAACGTAGGCCATAGAGTTGGGCCGAACCAGTATAGATCTTTGTGTCCTACTCTTCTTTCCTGCTCCCTGTTATCTTTATTCGATCACTATTAGAGCAAAATTTGCGAAAATTTTTAAAATCCCCAATTCACCCCCTCTTGGTGATTTAACTCCACTTTCACTAAATTGTAAGGTGATGAAAAGGATCCTGGATGTGTATTGTCATGCCTCAGGTTAGATGGTTAACTTGGAAAAATCAAGTCTATTCTTCTCTACCAACACACCAAACAGAATCAAAGAAAGAGTTTTCTTATGTATGGGTGTTAAGCATTCGGAGTAGGCAGGTAAATATCTGGGACTGCCAACAATGTAGGGAAGATCTAAGTTTGCAACGCTTTTATTTTGTGCGGAATAGGATTAGGTTGAAGCCACAAGGATGGAAGCATAAGTTACTCTCATTTGTAGGAATATAGATCTTTATAAAGACGGTGCCCAATTCAATCCATACCTACCCGATGACATGCTTCTTATTCCCCAAGAAGGCGTGCCTAGAAATTGATAGCTTGGTCTCTAGATTCTGGTGGGGACAACAAGGTGGTGAGGGAGCCATACATTGGAGAATTTGGAAGCGCATGACACTAAGAAAAGGGGAGGGGAATGGGATTTCATGACTTGTTGTGTTTTAACAAGGCCTTATTAGCAAAAACAACATGGAGAATGCTGCAACAACCCAATGATCTATGGTATAAGATATTAAAAGTGATTTACTTTCCTAAGGGGGACTTCTTGAATGCAAGAAAGGGTAATCATGCATCGTGAGGCTGGTCTAGCATATTAGAAGGTAGAGAATTATTACTCAATCAACTTTGTTGGAAAGTAGGTGATGGAAGAAGCATTAAGATTTGGAGGGATCAATGGCTACAAGGGTTATATGGTTTTAAGCTTCAAAATAGGCCTATGATAGAGGCATATAAAGATGTTACAGTAGACAAGCTGATTAGTAAGGGCTGTTGGGATCTAAATTTCATGTCTGCCAGATTAGCGACATGGAAAGGGAGATGATTTTGAAGACTTCAATCCCATCTAGTTCGTGTGCTGATCATGCTGTATGGCTGGACAACAGGATGGCATTTACTCTGTGAAGTCAGGATATGCAGTAGCTCAACAAGGTGCAGAGGTAGCCCAAAACCATGACCCAGTTACATCCTTTCTAATTCCTAAAGCCTTATGGAAATGCATCTAGAAATTAATTGTCCCCCCAAAGATACATCATTTTCTGTGGAGATTAACTGCTAGTGCACTTGCCACTAAGGAGGCTTTGCTTAAACGTAAGTATGCCCCCAATCCTCTTTGTCCCATATGTCTATCTGAGAATGAAATAATGGAACATGTTTTATTTTTATGCCCTTGGACAAAGCTATGTTGGTTTGGCAGCTCTCTTGGCCTTAAATTTGATAAGTGGAACATGAAGAGATGGAAGGAGGGGATGTATGAATTGTTGCATGGTCAGGGAAGGCTAGATGAATATGGCAAATCTATTTTTGCCATAATATGTTAGGGTATTTGGAAAGCACGATGTAACTGGGCATTTAGAAGGGAGAGACTAGAGGCTAAGTTAGTGGTTCAGCTAACTAGGGTACAAGTGGAGGAATTCTGGAAACACAAGAACCTTAAGGGGGATTACTATAAAAGAGTATTTGAGAAGGCACTATGAGGAATGATCGGTGGGAGGCGCTTGTGGCTGCGTGCATCAAATTTAATGTGGATGGAGCTTATAAAGAAGTCTCAGGCGAGGCTGGTATAGGTTTAGTATGCAGGGATCAGAAAGGAAGATATGTGGGGGGAGTGGGGCGTGTAGTATTAGTAAGCTCACCATTTATGGCTGAATGTGTTGCTGCGAGAGAAGCAACACAAGTCTCAGGCGAGGCTGGTATAGGTTTAGTATGCAGGGATCAGAAGGGAAGATATGTGGGGGGAGTAGGGTGTGTAGTATTAGTAAGCTCACCATTTATGGCTGAATGTGTTGCTGCGAGAGAAGCTCTAATTCATAGGGATAGATTTCCAGACAACCAAATTGTTATTGAGACTGATTGTGAGGGCCTATATCATCTAATAATTGGCAGGTCGGTGGCTGGTTGCGAGTGGAGGAGTTGGGACATATTGAAGGAAATTCTGGGGATGTTGGAGTCACTGGATGGTGTGACATTCTCCCTGGTTTCAAGGAAAGGGAATAATGCTGCTAATAAGATTGCAGCTGATGCCACAAGGAAGACGTACCAGTCGACATGGTTGGAATGTATGCCATCTTCCTTAAGCAATATCCTATTCCAAGATTTCAAAAATCTCGAGGATCAAATAACAGTTTCACTGAAGCCACTGACAGAACTGGAGTGGGTTAGTGCTTGCTGTGTAATAATGTAGTAGTAGTTGTTAGTTCCAATGTGTTTTGATGATAACTAACAATTGTAAACTTGATATGAAGTTTGTTTTTGGCAAAATGAAAATCTCACTGTCAAAGGCAAACTCGAGTTTAGGTATATAAACTCGAGTTTGAGACTTGACAGAAAGGTATTTAATTTTACATAAAGGCCAAAACTCGAGTCTGCATAGACAAACTCGAGTCTGGGCAGACACAGAAAGGAATCCAAAATTTTCACATCAAGCTAAACTCCAGTTTGCAAATCAAACCTGAAGTCTGGAAGATACAGAGAGCACTTAGCAAGCCAAACTCAAGTCTAGATTCTCTAACTCGAGTTTAGACCAAACAGAAAGGAACCCAGAAAACTCAATAGACTCCCAAACTCTAGTTTGGCCTTCCAAACTCTAGTTTGCACTTGACCCAGATAAACCTCAAATATTTCAGTAGTCACTGAAACTCGAGTTTGCTTCCCAAACTCGAGTCTGGATCATACAGAAAGGTCATCCATTTTGGCTACACTACAAACTCCAGTCTATGACCCTAAACTCGAGTCTGGAAAATTACGAACTTAGGCTTGTTCTTCAAACATAGACCCAAACTCGAGTTGGTCACTAATTGACTTGAGTTTAGCTTCCGGACCAAAATTCCATCCCAAGTCCAGAGCCCTATAAACTCGAGTTAGCTTTTACAGACTGCAAGTTTAGACCACTAATCAACAGACATGCTTTCTGGATGAACCCTAAACTCGAGTCTGGAAGAACAAACTCGAGTTTGCATCAGGGATTTTGAAAAATCAAATGATGTTGATCTGCGAAATCTTAATGGGTCTTCCTGAAATTATTTCCTCATATGATATTATTGTTTCTAATGTCCTTGATGAATTTTTGAGTGTTTTTCAGATAAGGTTTAGCCAAGATCAAGGTGAGATCAAGATCTAGGATAAATGCATTAAATGACGAACCTAAAATAGGGCTGATCCTTCTCCCTTATCCCATATGTTCAGCTCAGACCGTTGTAACACATAAGAATCATCTCAAACAGTCAAATTGAGTTAAAGGAATGACTAAAAATCTGGAAGACCTTCTGCAACAACTAAATTCCAAGATTCCAGCTAAGAATTCAAGAACAGAGCAAAATATGCTACTGCCAGTTTTCCAGAATTGCAGCTGAACATTAGAGAAAGAATTGCAACGGCTAGCTCATCCATTCAGTCTATAAAAGGCTGTGAAAACTCAAAGCAAAACACACACAACGAAGCTATCTTGATTATACTTTGAAATTTGAGTCTGTATTGTTATTTTCAACCTGTTCTTTAGTGTTTATCCTTATCCACTCTTTTGAGAGTTTGTAAATTTTTGAAAGCATTTGTTTGTGAGAACTCAAGGTTGTGGAACCTGTGAGTTGGGTTGTTCAATTACAAAGTGTAAGGGGGAGCAAGTCCTAGGTGATTAGGATTGTGTCTGGTCTACATTGTTGTAGTTGAAAATCTGTTGAAACTAGTGGAAACACCCAGAAGATATCTGGGGACTGGACGTAGGTCAAGGTTAAGACCGAACCAGTATAAATTCTGTGTGTCAAGCTTTTCTTCTCTTACCTTCTTAACATTTACTTTCAAAAGGCTTTGAAAAAGAATTCAAAAGTTTTTTTAAAATCCCCAATTCACTCCCATCTTGGTGATTTCTTCCATTTTCAGTGGTCTGATAGTTGATAGAATGTTTCTTTAATAGATTGTGTGGTAGTTATACTGGATATTGTAGATTTGTTTGGTAAGATTGTGTGATAGGGTGTATGGTAGGTTTTATTGAGTGCATTTCTTGGCTTCGACTATTGGTGATTGTAGTTCGAGTTTTTGATTAATAAAATTGATATTTTGGCCAAAAAAAAAAACGCTCTCCTCACGTGTGTATAAGTAGTAAGGTAACAATTTTGTTCCCACCTCTCCTATTGTTTTTATGTCTCAAATGATCGATTTTATTTCTAGTCTGCCATATGGGAAGCAAATTCAAAGTTTTGCTTGTTTATGCTATGTTGCTTTTAGATCAAATATTTTACTGAGTCAAATTTAGTTATTCAGTTTGGTCTTGGAGCTCGATTATAGTATAAATTATATATAAGCACACCTTTATAGTTTTGGGAATATAATTAATGATTTTCTTCAAACATATCTTTACTTTCCTCCTTCTTGATGCTATTTTATTGCTTCCTCTTTTTAAATAATTTCAACTGTTATGTTTTCTTTTCTACTAAATAAAATCATTTTTAACAAAGATATATACATGTGCCCTTAGGTTCTTGTTTCCCAAGAGGAATTCAATGATTGGTTCCCACCCTAGAATTATGCAGTAGTTCTTACAGTACTGGGCAGGCGGTTTAATGTTTTTTTGGCTACGGTAGTATTTTCGTAAGCTCTAGGGTTTCTCAACTTTTGATCCAATCAACCTCCCAAAGATTGACATCATGTTTTGATCCTTATCATAATCCTCATTGGAGAGTGGTTACTTGGATCAAAGTGTCGAATATTCCAATGCATTGCTATGACGAACATTTTTTTTTCTAGGCTAGATGATAGAGTTGGTAGAATATTGAAAGTGGATCTTAGTACTCTTGAAGACCTCCGAGCAAAGAATTTGAAAGTTGAAGATCGCAAATTTGCCAAGATTTGTGCGGAATTAGATTTGCAAAAAAAAAAAAGCTTGTTCCAAGAGTCATTTTTACTTGGCAGGTTTTTAATGTGATTTATGAAAAGTTAAGGGTTATTTGTTTTGATTAAGGAAGGTTTAGACACAAGAAAGAGTCTTGCCCATGAAAGAGAAGTACAAGCATGACATCAGAAAATATGGAATCAACTAGTGGTTGTTGCACCAATGAGATAGCTAGAAAAGGTTGTTGGATATAATTAGTTTTGATGATGCCTCCTCTTAGAAGCAAAAAAGATTGAGTAATATATTTACCTTATTCATTGATGATTTCTTGATTTGAATGTAGAATCAAAGGTGTAAAGCTCAATCATGAAGGAGATCAAGGAGGTCGAGGATGTAGATGAGGATAAGGAAAAGGAAGAGAAGAAAAAGAAGAAGAGAGGATAAATTGAAGAAAATGTGAAGTTCAAGTAGAAGATGAGATATTGAAGATCTTGCAGAAGATAATGAGTTCATCAAGATGGGAGATGATAGAAGATGGAAGGAGTTGATGGATAGTATGAGAATATCAATATCAGCTCAAATATGAATGTGGAAGATATTCAAGAAAAGAGAAAGAAAGAAAGAAAGAAAAGAGTTGTGAAGAATGACCAAGTGAAGAGATTGAAGAAAAGGAAGATCTTGTCAAAAAGAATGAGAAAAGTCATATTCAAGCTCTTAAATTGATATTACAAGTCTTCACAATCAAAAGGAGGTTGGTTGGGTCAATTCAGAGTTAAAGACAGTAAAAATCAGGCTCTGGAAGAGAAAACTCAAGTTTCCAGGTCAAAACTCGAGTATACAAGCTCGCTGCAGAAATTTGCTTCTGGACGAGAAAACTGGAGTTTGGGAAACTTCAGTTTGGGAGTCATAGAGTCAAAAATCGAGTATGGGAATCAATACTCAAGTATGGAACTTATATACTTAAGTATGGAACTTATATACTCAAGTATTGGGTGTTTTCAACTTCACTGGCGCTTCTGGACCCGACGAAACTCAAGTTTCCAATTCAATACTCGAGTATCAGCATTGGTCAGCAACTCTGTTCACCTAGATTTCACATTCAGCTTTAGGCGAGGTCTGGTAAATCGATGATATCTCCTAAACTAGACATTGGATTGAGGTGAAATCAAATTTGGCTGAAACTAGACATCCAATGCGTCATCTTGACAAAATTTCATGCCCAAAGAAGACCAAATGAGAGAGCTATGAATTTCTAAAGTTGGATCAAATATCCACGCCACACATCAGACCAAGCTTTAATGTTTTGAGTGTAACTCACAATCTACAAATCAAAATGAGCTGAAATCGGTGGCATTGAAAAGAAGATGCATAAGGCTTTCCATCAATAGTTTATTCAACAAGAATGACATTCATACCAAAGAGATATGGTCTTCAAAAGTTGACTGATGATTCAGAACGATGCAAAACGGTGGTCAAAGAACAACTTACATTCATTAGATCATAACGGGCAAAATCCAACGACTTTGGATCTAAATCTTGTTGCATTGGAATGAAGTCATCAAGAGCTATATGAGGATAAAAGGTTTGCTAAATTAGAAGCTATATCAAGTCAGATAGCAACCAAAGTGCAGAAAAGCTTGAAAACTCGAGTTTACGCATGAATACTCGAGTATAGCTGAGACAGAGAGCAATGGACATTAATAGACCTTCAATACTCGAGTATGGGAAGCAAAACTCGAGTATAGATTAGAAAGAGACGAATCTGAAGTAATGTTACAAGCTCAATACTTGAGTTTCCAATTCAATACTCGAGTTTCCATCTATGCTTTAGAAAAATTACCGTTGCGAAAATCCTGAATCTGATCTAGATCATCCAGATCCTTACCCAAATGATTTGTAATGTTTCTTAACATCATTTATATCATTTGTTGACATATTTCAGATGATCAAACGAAGGATTTCCATGAAGATCAAGTTGCTGAGCTATCAAGTCCAAAAAGCAGAACTGAAAATAACGGCTAGTTTCCAATTGCCACATCCTCAAATGGTTCTATTTATAGCGGTCAGATTCTTCAATGTTCAGATCATTCTCACCTATAAATAGAATCAAATTTAAGACAAAAGAAGGGGATAGAGTGAGCTTGCACTGTCATAATGCCAATTTCCTGAACCTCCAACACTCTCTGTTTTTCGATGCTTACTGAGTCTATCTTATTGAGAGTGAAATGATGTATATTGCACTTCAATGTTTATCATAATCACTTCTTAGAGAGAAGATACATTGTAAACAGTCTATTTCCTGAGAGATATTAAAGGTTGGGTGACCTTGAGTAGGGAAAGTTGATTGTATCCCTTGGGTTGTGAGAGAGAGTCTCTATGAGAGATTGTAAAGGCTGCACAAGTGCCGGACAAACTTGTGGGGTGTAAAGGCTTGTCTCTTGTGCCTGTTTAAACAAGGAGAATAGTGGAAATCTCAAGTGGAGCTTGAGGACTGGACGTAGGTCAAGGATTGGACTGAACTAGTATAAATATGAGTTTGCAATTCTCTTCCCTTAACTCTTTATTTCCAGCATATATGGTTGAATGATTGGAAGCGTTTTTGGAAGTCTTTCCTGCCTTACAAATTGATGTCAGCGAATTGCAAAAAGATTTTAAAAGGGAGCAAGTTTTTATCTTCACCCAATTCACCCCTCCTCTTGGGTTCAACTGAGTTTTACAAAGGTGGTTTCAGATGGGATCAAAACCTTTGGAGAACAAATGATTGCTTCAAATCCAAATAGAGCTTTTTTTTTCAAAAAAAAGAATAGGGTAGTAATTAGAAAGGACATGTAAGGAGGCTAGGCATATGATGGAGATGTCATCCTCAAGGTAGCGCAGCCGTTTTGCACCATGTTTAGAATGATGATTAAATTCTTTAAAAATATTTTTTTAATCGTGATTTATGGTATGTGAGATCAATACGAAAAGAATTTTACTTAATTTATATACATAAGAACTTTTGGGAGTTATTGATTCAACCCAAACAAATTTAGAGGAGCTTGAATCTGAAAATTTTGGAAATATTCAAGAAACAAATAAGGAAAATGCCCCAGCTAAAAATAGGGGAAAGGAACTAGTGATTTTTGACAAGAGAAGAGCTATAATATTGATGCCTAAGCAAAACAAGAAGACGAGGAGTGAAGTAGGGCAATTAGAATGGTCAAAGTGTAATAAAAGAAAATCTTAAGCCTTAAAATCGGCCAAAATGGGAAGTTGGACCAGTTAAAATAAACGAGGTAGACATAGACGTGGAAGGGAGTCCTTTAATGGGTAAGTGGAAAAAAGGCACAAGAAAAATAAAACGCCAAAGAACCCATCAAGTAGTTAATGGTCATATTGAAAGAGTATCATGCCCAAGCAATAAGGTTGCTCAAGATGAAAATGATTCAAGGTACAGGCTTGATGTTGATTCTTTTTAGAATCAAAATGCTCCATCACAACAAGATTTTCATTTGTCCTCTTCCACAATGGGTTTGATGGTTCTCACAAATCCTAATCCAAAACCCCCAGATCCATTAATTAGATCAAATTTTAGATGAAGATGATCTCTTGAATGAGCCTAGCTATGATGTAAATAGTAGAAAAAATGTGCGATACAGTGAAGAGTTGCGAGTAGAGGAGCAGCAATAAGTCTCTTCTCTTCAATTTTATGTTGAGTTTTTTTTTCTTTTTTTAATGATTATAGCTTTGTCAAATTATAGGGGTCGGTGGTCGTTTCTTTTCAGCTATGTTAAAGATATGATTAATAAATATAAAATTGACATTCTTTGCTTGATTGAGCCATTGCTTAGTAGAATTCGAGTAGATATAATGGTAAACAGGTTGAGTTTTAGTAATTGGATTAGGGTGAAAGCTAATGGGTACGTTGGTGGGATTTGGGTTGTCTAGAATAGTTTTGATTTTGACCAAGATTTTGAAACTCGGACAAAACTAACTGGTTTAGACCAGAAACCAGCGAACCAACCGGAAAACCGATTTGAGCTAAGGGGTGACCCCAAGTTCCGAGTTGACCTGGAGTCAACTCGGCCGGGTTCAAGTCATATAGTTTTATTAAAGGAAAAAAAAGTCGCCTGAAAGTCGAAAAAAAGTGAGACATAGAAGGAGAAGGAGAAGGAGAAGAGTGAGTGGAGCAATAGATGATAGAGAAAGAAGAAGCTCCGTAGGGCCTCTCTACTCTCAATTTCGAGGCTCTCCACCACTAGGGGAGACAATGACGAGTGGAGGCCGTAGGAGGAGTAACAATTTATAGGCCAAAGGACGAGTAAACCTTTCAACACAAAATGAGAAAGATGAGAGAGAGATTTGAATTCACAGAACAAGAAGGAGGAGAGAGAGCTATGAAGTTTGAACAATTTTCCCTTGGGACAACACTCTACTTGATATATTAATAATATAAGTGATGGTGAGAGAGAGATTTGAAGAGTATTGAAGGGGAGAGAGATAGAGAGAGATCTTCAATTGAATTGACAATTCAAGCTGTAACAAAGATATGAAAGAGTAGTGTGCCATGTTAATGGATGATATACTATCCCTCCATATGAAACAACTCTTTTTCGACAAGTGACATGTGGCTTACTAAATTGTGATATCTGTTTTTTTTATAAATATATAATATTAACATCCTCCTATATTTATACTTGCCCTTCCTCATATCTCACACTCTCATATTTTAACCACAAAATATTTTTTAATATTAAAATATGAATATTTTTACTTATTTTAATTAAATTATATTCTTAATTAATACAAGTTTGACTCCAGTCTAACCCACTGACCATTAACCTAGTACCCCCACCGGTTCAGTGACCAATCCGGATTTCAAAACCTTGGTTTTGACGTTAAATATGTTTTTTCAAATACTCAAATCCTTCATTGTTGTATCACATAGAAAACCTCAAATCTTAATTTCTTTCTATATTTGGTATATGGAAAAACTAATCTTTACATTTGTTTGGGTTTTAAAACTCTCTGTGGGCAATTGTGAATAATATTGTTGATCCTTGGATTCAGTGACGGAGCTAGGTGTTGTAATTGGGGGAGAAAATTACAGAATAGAACTCAGGTGTTTATGCTATTACATTTCGACCCATAAAAAATTTCAATATTTTCATTTTAGTCCCTCCAAGAAACTTTTAGTGGGGACTAAAGTGAAAATAATGAAATTTTAATGAGGCCAAAATGTAATTTCATAAAAATTTGGGTTCTATTTTATAATTGTAAGAGGACAGGTCTAGTTCTGCCCTTGCTTGGATTGTCCTCGATGATTTCAATGTCATTGGCAATCCAAATGATAAGAGTGGGGGAAGTGAGTCAAATAAGCAGTCTATGCAACATTTCAATGATTGTATTGAGGATGTTAAGTTGTTAGAAACTGAATTCCAAAGAGAGGGATTTACATGGGAAAGGACAAGACTTAAAGAAAGGCTTGATGGGATGTTTAATAATTTATCATTGATTTCCTGTTTCCCTTTGATGAAAGTTGTGCACGGTCTAAAATTTACATTTCATTATTGCATATTTTTAATTGATTCAAAATTCACAAGGGATAAAAGATTAGGAGGAAGCATTTTTCTTATCAAGCTACTTGGACATTAGAGGATGGTTTTTTTTTTTCCATTGTAGCTAAATCCTGGGATGATAAATGTTGGTTAGATCGGTGGAAACTTTCAAACAATCTATTACAAATTGGAATGAGAATCAAGTAGAAAGTTTGGGTAAGAAGAAGCGGGTGATTGTTCGTCGACTTGAAGGGATTGATAAAATGAGGCAATACAATTAGAATATAGGGCTTAAGATAAAGATTTCAAGTCTAAAAGATGAAAATGAGAATTGGATAAAAGATCATAACATCTTGAAGATGATGGCTTTTAGTTTCTTCAAGGAGTTACATACCAAAGATAATGAGGTTATTGACCTATCTAGTTGGATTGCAAAATTCCCTTTCGTTGGATCCTTCTAAGTTAACTTGGCTTACAAGACAAATTGATAGAAACGAAATTAAGAATGTAGCTTTTGCTATGGGAGCTTTCAAGGCATTAAGTTTTGATGGGTTGCAGGTTCACTTTTTTCAATCACAATTAGACTTAGTAGGAGGTAGCATTTGTGAGATGATTGAAAATCAAGTTTGAGAACCAAGTAAGGTTAAGGAGGTTAATCACAAATATTGTCCTAATCTCTAAAGTTGATAATTCTTCATCCCTCAAGGAGTTTAGGCCTCTTTCCCTATATAATGTTAGTTGCAAAGTCATCACTAAGCTTCTTACTATTCGATTGAGAAGGGTTATGGGTAAATTGGTGAGCCATGATCAATGTAGTTTCATAGCCTGTAGATCTAGTTGTGACAATATTATCATAGTTCAAGAGGCCATTCATTCAATAAGGGTGAGCAAAATGAAGAAAAGACATGTTGCTATATAGTTAGATATGGAAAGTCTTATTATAGGCTAGATTGGGGTTTCATCAAAGATACTCTTCACATGTTGGGCTTGAGACTGATATCATAGAACTCATCATGGCTTGCATTACCATGGCCTTTATGAGAGTGTTATGTAATGGGGAAGAAATGGCATAATTTCATATGTCAAGAAGAGATAAACAAGGAGACCCTCTTAGTCTATATATCTTTGTATTGTGCATTGATCTACTAGGACATCTCATCTGATCAGAGTATGAGGCAAAAAGTTGGAAGCCACTTAAGTTTAGGAATAGGGTTCCTTTTCTCTCCCATCTTTTCTTTGCTAATGACTTGATTCTTTTATGTGAATCATCAATGGAACAATGGAGGTTGTGAAGAGAGTTATGAGTAGCTTCTGTGTTGTGTTAGGGCATCACATTAATCTATAAAAATCTAAGATGTTATGCTATACAAATATTCATTTTAACAGAATGGTTGAATTAAGCCAATTATTGGGGATAAATATCACTACAGACTTGGGAAAATATCTAGGTGTTCCTCTAATTCACTCTCGAATCACCAAGGCTACCTTCTATCACGTCATTCTAAAAACTTGGAAAAGACTCTCATCTTGGAAAAGTCAATATTTGAGTTTTGTGAGGAGAAATGTTATCATAAAAGATGCACTTACTACAATACCAGGATATCAAATGCAATCATCAATGCTCCTAAAGGGTATTATTGATGAAATTGAAAAGATTAATAAGAATTTCTTCTGGAGTCAATATGTGGAGACTAAAAAATGCATTTGATTTCTTGGGACAAAATTGTAAGAGATAAATATGATGGAGGTTCAGGGATTAAAAATCCCTGAAGTCAAAACAAAGCTTTCATCATGAAACTTTGATAGGGCCTTCTCACAAAATCAAATGCTCTTTGGGTACAATGTTTCAATGCTAAATACAAAGGTGGCGGTGGTGATATGCCTTGTGTTGTAAAGAAGAAGACAGCATCACTGCCTTGGTGGTCAATCACAGATGTATAGGACACTTTTCTTCAGAGACTAGGTGAAGTAGTTAAAAGTGGGTCAACCACAAATCTTTGGTGGGATTTGCAGGCCCCATTTGAAGACTGCTTGTTCATTTTATCCTTACTGGGGCTTGTATTAATGTTAATAAGGTTAAAGATCATATCTTATCTAATGGGTATTAAGATGTACATAAGTGGCTAGGAGTTCTTCCTCCAAATATGATTACATGAATTCAATATCTCCAAACCCCTTAGTCCCAAGAGAAGGATGGGTTTAAATGGTGGCCTACTTCGGATTGCAACTTCTTTATCTAGTCAGCCTATGAATTCATCACTCATCTAGATGTTGGGTAATGGAACCCCCTATGGCATCAAATCTGGAAATGAAAAATACTTGAGAAGGTTAAGATATTTATGTGGCAAGTCTCTCATAAGAGGCTAACCACTAACTCACTCAAAGCTAAGAGAGAGGGATATCAAGCTAAGAGACTGTCTTGTATTTAGATTCTTTTCTGGAAATTTGTAGGTATGGCTATCATGGAACTCGAGGCAAAGTCCTGCTTTTGGAAAATTTAGAACTTAGACATGGACTAAGGTCTTTAGCATGGTATGTTGGAATTTATGGACAACTCAATGTCTCTCCTTGTTTGAAGGGTACACTAATCCACCAAAAGAGATCATACATTGATGTTATAATCTTTTGATGGAGTGTGTCGTTAATAGCAAATTCAAACATTAGATCTTTCATGGAGTTGAGAGGTAAGAAGAAAGATAGACACCACATGTTAGCTACACTGTATGAGTTGATGTAGATAGATTAGTATGGACTCAAGACCAAGGTGTAGCTCTTGGAAGAATGATAAGAGACAATAAAGGAGACTAGATTATGGGATTTTCAGAAGGATCTAGGATGCGATCAACTTTAGAGTTAGAGCTGATGGTTACCTATATAGGTTTACAAGTTTGCCAATGTTTGAATTTACACAAGCTAGTATTGTACACAAATTCATTAGATGCATACGACTTATTGTTATGAGACTGTGAACCTAACCATCTAATGTGACATGTCATAATTGAGGTTTGAGAGATGCTCTTTGGGAATCAGCACATAGAGATCTATCACACTAACAAAGATATCATTCATTGTGCTGAATATCTGGTTAGAGAAGATCATATTGGATCAAGTGAGATGGTTTTATTGCCATTCATATCCAATGCATGTTTAGGGATAGCTCTTGAAGGCAAGCAGTTCATCTGCTAAGTGCTTAACGCTGACTGTTATTTGGTTGTAATATAGCTAAGCTTGCTATCGTAATGAAAAAAAAAAAGAAATCTAATGTGGTCAAAAAATCCAATATGTTTATCAACTTCAAACATATATAAACATTCATTTGTCCAAAATACACATGTCATATCCTACTCTACTCACAGCATTTTGTAATGGATAAAGGAAAATAGATAGAAAATATACTAAATATACTACCTCCGCTAGTTAGGGATTGGATTTTATCTTAAATATAAGACCCCGATCCATTTTATCTTTCTAATTCATAATTTTTCCCAAATCATCTATATTAATTGCATACATTAAAGAGTTTATATTCAAAAGTGGTTATGATAAAAGACAATTTTTTTAAAAAATCCACTTATATTTCTTACAAATAACTAATAATACTAACTTCCTTAATCTATTCAATCTAGTCTTAAAGATCGAATGTAGTGTATGTGTGACTAATTGTTTGGTTATAGTCCAGTCCTAAAGGAAATTACATCAAAGAAGAAATTTAAGAGAGAAGGGAAGAAGTTCTTCAAAGGGAAGGTGAAAGTGGAAGAAATCACCAAGAGGGGAGTGAATTGGGGATTTTTTTAAAAAAATCTTTTTGAACGCTTTTCCAAAACCTTTGAAAAATAAATAACAAGAGAGTAAGGGAAGAAAAACTTGACACACAGAATTTATACTAGTTCGGTCTTAACCTTGATCTACGTCCAGTCCCCAGATATCTTCTGGGTATTTCCACTAGTTCAACAAGCTTTAACTACAACAATGTAAACAACTAGCAATCCTATTCACCTAGGACTTGTTCCCCCTTACACTTTGTAATTAAGCTACCACACTCACAGGTTGCCACAACCTTGACCTTACACCAAAAACTTTTGGTTTCAAAGAATCAAGACTCTCAAAAAGAGTAGATAATGATAAACACTGAAGATCAAATTGCAAAATATAATCAAAGTAGCTTGGTTGTGTGTGTTATGTTCTAAGTCTTCATAGCCTTTTATAGCCTAGCTAGATGAACTAGTCGTTGCAATTTTTTCTCTAACGTTCAACTACAAATCTGGAAAATGACAGTTGTATATTTTACTCTGTTCTTTCAATTCTCAGCTGGAATCTTGGAATATGTTGATGCAGAAGGTCTTCCAGGTATTCAGTCATTCCATAACCTTCATTTGACCGTTGGAGAGAGATTTAATTTATCCATAATGGTATGTGCTGAACCATTGGGATAGAGGAGAAGGATCAGCCCTATTCTTGGTTCTTCATTTAATGCACTTTATTCCAGATCTGATTCCATCTAGTTCTTTAGCTGAACTTATCTGAAAATTACTTAAAGCTTCATCAAAGATATTAGAAACAATAGTATCATATGATAAATCAATTTCAGATTGACCCATAAAGATTTTGCAGATCAACATTATTTGGTTTTTCAAAATCACCGATGCAAACTCGAGTTTGTACTTCTTGACTCGAGTTTGGGGTTCATCCAGAAAGCATGAATGTTCACCAGTGGTCTAAACTGGCAGTTTACAAATATTAACTCGAGTTTGGTTCTTACAAAGAAGACTATCGGGTTCTGGATCTGGAGTGGAACTTTGGACATGAAGCTAAACTCGAGTCAATTAGTGAGTAACTTGAGTTTGGGTCTATGTTAGGAGAATAAGCCTAAGTTTAGGAACTTCCAGACTGGAGTTTAGGATCATAAACTAGAGTTTGCAATGTGGACATATTGATAGTCTTTCTATATGATTCAGACTCGAGTTTGAAGCAAACTTGAGTTTTAGTAAGAACTGAAACTTTTGAGATTTATCTTGATCAAGTGTAAACTGGAGTTTGGAAACACAGACTGGAGTTTACATGTCTTATGAAGATACTGAGTTTTCTGGATTCTTTCTGCTTAGTCCAAACTCGAGTTTGGGTCTAGACTCGAGTTTGTCTTGTGCAAAATTCTGATTGTGTTAGTTCTCTGTGTGTTTTGATGATAACCGACAATTGTAAACTCAATTTGAAGTTTGTCCTTGGAAAGTTGTAAAACTTTCTGTTTAAGGCAAACTCGAGTTTGGGTTGTAAGCTCGAATTTGGACTTGACAGATAGATACAATGTTGGCCAAACTCTAGTTTGTATAGGCAAACTTGAGTTTGCAGAGTTACAGAGAGCTATCAAAGTTTACAAGAATTGTAAACTCGAGTCTGTGTTTATAAACTCGAGTCTAGATCAAAGGCAGTGACACTCAAATTTAAACTTGTTTCCAAACTCTACCTTTGATTCTGAGAAACTCCAGTTTACAAGAAAGTTTATGTGCTAAAAGTTTAAAGACTTGTAAACTCGAGTCTATGATTTGGAAACTCGAGTTTGAGATCAAATAGAAGCTTCAACGTTTTATCAAGTTTTCCAAACTCCAGTTTCAGTTTTACAAACTCCAGTTTGCAAAATGCAATAGCCTCATGTTTTCAGTTTTCACTGGAAACTCAAGTTTGGATTATGTAGACTCGAGTTTGGCATATACAGAGATACTCGAGTTGATACTTGTTTTCTAAACTCCAGTTTAAATTTCAGTGACTCCGGTTTGTACTTAAATGAAAAGTTTTTCAAAGTTTCAATAAACATTGAAACTCGAGTCAGATTTCTGGAGACTCGAGTTTAGGACTATTTGAAAATACTCGAACTATTACATGATTTCTAAACTCCAGTCTGCATTTCTAAACTCCAGTTTTGAAGCTGTGAACTTAAACTTAAGTTTTTTCATAAAAGCTTTAAACTCGAGTCAGCCACTAAATGACTCGAGTTTAGCCAAGTGTTCAAAATCTCATTCAAGACCGACTCGCGACTTTCCTCTCTGTAAGAACCAAACTCGAGTCAGTTACTTGTCAACTTGAGTTTAGGAAACTTTCAAACATATCTTGCTCTCTGGATGAACCTCAAACTCGAGTCTAGAACACCAAACTCGAGTTTGCTTCGGTAACTTTTGAAAACCAGATCAAATCAATCTGCGAAATCATTATGGGTTAATATGAAATTATCATATTTTGTTGCATTATTATTCCTAACGTTATTGATCAAGTTCTTGATAAGTTTCAAACAGGTTCATCACAAGATCAAAGAGAATCAAAGATCCAGAATAAGTGCATTTAATGAAGAACCAAGAACAGGGCTGATTCTTCTCCCTTATCCCAGATGTTTAGTTCAGACTGTTGGAACACATTAAGATCACCTCAAACGGTCGAATTAAGATTGTGGAATGACAAAGAATCTGGAAGACGTTCTACAACAACATATTTCAGGATTTCAGCAAAGAAGTGAAAGAACAGAGCAAAATTTGCAACTGTCATTTTCCATATCTGCAACTGAATGTTGGAGAAGATATTGCAACGACTAGTTCATCTAGTTAGGCTATAAAAGGCTATGAAGACTCAGAGTAAGACAGACAACGAAGCTACACTTGAAAACATTTGCATTTTTGAGTCTGTATTGTGATTCTTTTATCTGTTCTTCAGTGTTTATCAATATCTACTCTTAGAGAGGTTTGTTTCTGTTAATCATTTGATTGTAAAGAATCTCAAGTCAGGGGACTTGGAGATTGGTTGTACAACTACAACTTGTAAGAGGGAGTGAGTCCTAGGGAAAGGATCATCCAGAGTACAGAGTGTGTAGTTGTGATATCAGTGTACAACTTGTAAGGGAAAGTGTATCCTGGTGAGCGGATAGCTTTCGAGTACAGAGTGTGTAACTGATTGTAAGTAATAGTGGAAAACCCCAGAGAGTTTGGGGACTGGACGTAGGTCAAGGAGTTAGACCGAACTAGTATAAATCTTGTTGTGTCTTGTTCTCACTTCTCCTTCTCTACATTACCTTGCTTTAGCATTTAATCTCTAGAATCGAGCAAAAGAATTTTTTTTCTCAAATCCCCAATTCACCCCCCCTCTTGGTGATTTGCTCCGGTTTTTCAGATTGCTCTCTGTATCTCTCAAACTTCAAGTTTGTTTTTCGCAAATTGGAGTTTGGCTTGTTGTCAAAAGCTATGATTGCTTTCTGTGACTACTCAGACTCGAGTTTGGCTTACTTGCATAATTAAGCAGCTTTCTGTCAAGTCTCAAACTCGAGTTTGCATACCCAAACTCGGGTTTGCCTTTGACAGTAAGTTTTTCATCTTGCCAAAAACAAACTTCATGCTAAGTTTACAATTGTCAATTATCATCAAAACACATAGAGAACTAACATTCTCCCCCTTTTTGATGATGACAACACATGTAAACTTAAAATTTCAGAATTTTGATATGCAGTACAAGATTTGGAAATTCTGAATCACAGAAGCAGTAAGGATCAAAATAAGTCAAACATATATAACTATTGTCATTTCATTCAGCAACAGTTCAGGAATAGTTCACAAAGCAACAGTAAGCATTAAGCAACATCTCAGCAATAAGCAACATCTAAAAAAACTACTAAAAAACAAAACTAAACTTAAGACTGCTCTGTGGTTTTCTCTCCCCCTTTGTCATCATCAATAGGAAGAGTGGGGTCAACTGGAGGGGTAGAAGGATGAGAGGTCTAAGTAGAGTCTGGAGCAGAAGCTTGGAGGTTAAAATGTTTCAGGAGTTGGTCAAGTTGAGCCTTTATTGTATCTTGTGTGTCAATTAATGCTTGATTTGTCTTGGTGAGTTCAGATACAATCTTCCCTATCTCAGTTTCCACCCTTGCAGCAAAAGAGTCTAAAGCTGCATCAACAATTTCTTTGACCTTTGCAGCAAAGTCAGAAGGAATTGAATTCTGAGGAGGTGGAGGAGCTGATTGGGCCTCATGAACTCAGGAATAGGAAGCTCTTGTTCTTGAGGGTGCTCTTGATTGGCCAGACCCTTCAGCATCAAAGCTGATCTTCATGAGGTGTAGTTGAGGCTTCCCAAACGCTGGAGGTTGAATGATAGTATCTATGGCCCCAATATGCCAGATTTTGAAATGGAAAAGGATAACAGATATGAGGGAAGGGAATGGGATATGTGATGTTACCCTAGATCCAAATCTGAATCTGACCATCTCCTCAAACACCCACTGCCCTACATTGAGAGGCTTCTTATCCACTACTGCAACAAAAGGTGCATAATCTCTCTTGGTGAAGTGAGTGAAATTACCACCTTTCTGAACTAGATTTCTGGAATAGATGTACCAAAGGGCACGGTAGGTAGGAGTCATAGAGGCTGGGGTGAAATGGAGAGAAAGCAGCTGGTCTTCAGTGATAGGCTCATTTGGTTTTAGGATTTGAAGACATTGCCTATTTGAATACTTTATGGTATGGTGAGGTAGAGGATTGTTAATGTGTAGGATTTTGTTTAGGATGGCAGCAGATAGAGTGAATGTCACTCCCCTAATAGTAGTAGAGATGCTTTCTTTGTCCACCTTTTGGTCATCATCCTCTAGGGTACCCTATTGCATATTGAAGTAGAAAAGTCTCACAATATTAGGGGTGTAATGGGCAGAGATAGAGAGGAGATTTTTGAATTGATCTAACCATGGAGAGAGATCAAGATGACACTCTTGTTTTAGGGATTCTAGGTTAATTGAGACTACTGGACAAAAGGGCTTTTTGCCAAATTCTTCTTTGAATTTGGTAGCTTCTTGGTTGGTTAAGACAGTGTTCTCAGTGATGAACCCAGATGGAGGAGAGGAGTGATTGTAAATCTCAAAGAGGGCTTTTGTTATCGTTTGGTTCTCAAATTGATCAGATGAAGTTGGATTCGCAGAAGCTTGAGCTCTTGAAGAGGCTTGGCTTGTTCTCTTCCTCTTGGACCCTTTTGAAGGTTCATCAACCTTCTCTTTCCCTTTACCAGGTACAGCCTTTGGTTTCTTCCTTGGTTGATTCTTAGTAGGCTCTTGAATTGAGATTCCCTTTGGTTTGGGGGAAGTGTGAGGAATCCCTGGGATTTGCTTGTCAATCCTTGATGCAAACTTCTTGGGAATCAGCTTTTCCCTTCTAGGTCTGTGGGTAGGAATGGATTTCATCCTAGGTTTTCGTTGAAGAGGAGAAGGCGAGGATGATTTCGAAATCGACCGATTTGGGCCGAAAACTAATAACAAATTTGGTCGAGGAAGCAACCCGGTTCACCTTTTTTAAAAAAATATTATACTTTCATATTAATAACCATGAAATATTCAATTTCTCACCGATTGGACCTTATGTTAATTTTGGTCTGACCTAATGACCATGACTTAGTACTCCAACAGGTTTAGTGGTCGGTTCAGTTTAAGAACCTTACTTCACCCCAAGGAATTCTTAAATTTCATTAGAGTATTATAGGGAAAAAATGAAGTTGGCCAAATATAATGATGACACATGTCCCTTCATGATTACAAAAGACAAAGGTAATGATGTTAGTGGGACACGTGACATTTTGTGATTGGATATTTGACTTTTTGGCACCACAAAGTACGAGGTTATTATGAGATATTAAAATATACATTTCTTGTTCCCCGAGAATAAAGAAAAACATGCAACCACATCAGGAGATAGGAAAAGCTGATTTAAACACATATAAAGGCTCAATTACAAGGTCAAAGGCTTTGGGAAACGTTAACCAACAAAGGGGAACTGACCGGGATACTGAAATAAGGATTTCTTGCTACCCAAGGTACTATACTTCATCCACTTGTAGTCAGGGAGAAGAGACTGATGATCCGGACCCACACAAGTCCAATTGTGTGGCACGAGTTACGAGGAAAGGAGTAACCAGTGAAAAGGAGCTAAGCGAACTGGTTAGGGTTTACTAGAGTCGGGCCCAGACCCCTAGACACAAAGGGAGGATGAAATTAGTGGGCCTAGAGGAGAGAGAGAGTGACTTGGGGGAAAAGAAAAGGTCACATCTGTTGGATCTGGCTATCACCCAAGAGGGGGGTGAATTGAGTGTTTGATAAAACTTTATGAACTTTAAAAATCTTTTCGCAACTTATAAATTGATAGTTAGATATTTAAATATAAACATGTGCTGGAAATGTAAAAGATAAGGGAAGAGAGTATGCAAACTGTGATTTATCCTGGTTCGGTCCAATCCTTGACTTACATCCAGTCCCCAAGCTTCACTTGAGATTTTCAATCCACTATTTGCTTTCAGCTTGATTACACGTTCTGTACTTGAAGTAATCCTCTCACTAGGATTCACTCCCCCTTACAAATTGTAATCAATACACTTGTTTGATCACACACTCTGTACTCGAAGTAATCCTCTCACTAGGATTCACTCCCCTTACAAGCTGTAATCACAACACAGTGTTTCCCACTCAAGATCACCCAATCTTGAGTATCTCTCAAATAAACTGATTTATAATGAATCTTCTCTCTCTCAGAAGTAAATGAATGAACACTGAAGCACCATACCAATAATCTCACTCTCTAAGCTAAATTATATGAACATTGAGATGCAGAGAGTAGATGAAGCATATGTTAGAATATTGGCATTTTCACTATGTAAGCTCAAGTCCCTGTTTTTCGTCACTGTACGCTATGAGTGTCTTTGTTTCTGGGGTACTTATAGTTGAAGAAGAACATTTGATCATTTGAACATCTCTTCAAGAATATGACTGTTGGATATGTACTGAGAATATTTCTGTTAGAGATCCACTTAAAAATGTAGTCGTTGGAAGTCCATTGTTAAGCGTCCCTATTTTCAACTTTTGGTTCCAGTGATGGCTGTCAGTCCTTTGATCTGTAGGATAATCAATTTGAAGATAATATTGATCAGAATCTGACTGTTTGAGCTCCACTGAAAATCTTGACATTAGATGTCCACCGAGAGTATGGCTTGGAGCGTTTCTGATTTCTGATTCCAGCAATGATTCTTGATTTCTGAATCTGAAGTATATTTAATTTGAAGATAATATTGATCTTCCTTTATCAGAGTGGGCAGCAGAGGAGTGTCCAAAATTGTTTAATCCAAGTTGTATATATTCCTGACACATGTGATGGCGCTCCATGCTGAGAATCCACTTTACAGCTCAGCAAAATAGGACCTTTTGATTTCAGCTCCAAACTTCATGAAATTCTTCATTTGATCATCTGAAACTTACTAGAAAATTGTTTAAACAATGTTAGGAATAATAGTAAGTGATGATATGAAGAAATGAAATCATAATCTATGATTTCCATTTTGCGAGCACGGTGATTTACTGATGTTCTCTTCGCATGACTGCAGTAGCTCATGTGTTACTGGAGTCATTTAAGTGTCAAATGCTTTCTGTCTCGTGTACAACTGCAGTAGCATTTTAGTGACTGCAGTAAGTCATAATTGTCATTTAGTTTCTGCCTTCAAATAACTGCAGCAAGTTCAATATAACTTGAGTCCAAGTTGGTGTAGGTAACTTATGCTCTTTGTAAGCCTTTGACTTGAGTAAAGATGAGATCAACTACTTTTAGTCTTCTTCTTACTACAGTTGCTAAATATGACTGGAGTAGATTGATGATCAATTTTTCTCTATCTTCGATCTTACTGGAGTCATCACTTAGTTACTGGAGTAATGTAAGTCTTGCCAACTTTCTGTCTTGAAGTTATTAGAGTAATTACTGGAGTAACTCTAGTGTAAAAGTGCCAAGATGACTAGAGTAACAAATGGATTACTAGAGTAAGATCGGGCTTTGACTCTGGAAGTTTCTGAAAGTGAAGAACTACTAGAGTAATTAAATGATTACTGGAGTAACAAAATTGTTACTGGAGTAACATGTTTTACTCTCGACAAGCTATTGAGTTTACTCTTAGACATGTCTGAAAAAGATGACTTACTGGAGTAGGTAAGTGACTACTGGAGTAAGCCTTACTGGAGTAGCCATTTCATTACTAGAGTAATGACTTCAGAAAAGTGATATTCAGAGCACAATATTACTGGAGTAGCAAGACCATTACTGGAGTTATCAAAACACCACTTGTTTGAGGATCAGTTTCCAGATTTCTGAACGGAACCTGAATTTCCAAAAATCACATCTCTCTCATTTGATCTTTGTTTTATGTGATCTTGATATTTTTGGAAAGGTGTATGAGTGTAGTTTCATATCCCACTGATTTCAACTCATATGAATGTGTAGTTTGTGAGATATCTTCAAATTACTGAACCTTGTCCAACTGCATGACAATAACAGGTGGGTCAAATTCAAAAATTCATATCTCTCTCATCTTATCTTCTTTGGACCTGAAGTTTTGATAGAATGACACCTTGGATGTCTAGTTTTACTCAAAATTGATTTCACCTTAATACAATCTCTAGTTTGGGAGATATCATCGATTTATTGAACATCGCCCAGATGAAACGCTGACAGAATTGCTGGAACATGCGTATGACTGGAGTAACGCGATCCTTACTGCAGTAATTTCGCACCAGAAGCTTTCTGTCTGACCTGTTACTATAGTAGCTTAATGATTACTACAGTAACCATCTGACAGAAACGAAATCAGCAGCTGGAACAGCCGAATTACTGCAGTAACTAAGTGACGACTGGAGTAATGAGTACCCATATCACATATATGACTGGAGTAAGGCGTATGTGACTGGAGTAACTCAACTAATAATCACCTAGAAGCTTCTGAAACACATATATTACTGGAGTAACACATGGATGACTGGAGTAACTCACTCATTAATCATCCGGAAGCTTCAACTTGCTCATTTTAACTCCAAATTGACTCATTCCAACTTTCACTTGATCGTGGAAACTTCAAGAATCAATCTATAAACTTGTGTAATGATTTTCTCAATCCTTTCAACAAGTTCTTCTTTCTTTCTTCTCTCTTCTTGATTAATCTTCATGAATCAACTCATTATTTCTTTTCTTCCCTTGTTCTTTCTTCACATAATCAAATCTACATTAAATTGTAGCAATTAGTCAATGTATATGATATGAACTTTTTGCTCTTACTAATGGCATAAGACATCATCAAAACTAATTATAACCAACAATATCATGTAATTATGAAGAGAGAGAAGGGTCACATCAAGTAATTATGATGAGAGAGAAAGAATAAAATAATCCGGTTTAATCTAAACCATATCTTTTGGAATTGACATGATAATGAAGTGACATGTAATTATGACTATTAAATGGCATTTATGACACAATCCAAGGGCAGATCTAGTGGGTCCCACGGCCTAGGAGAAAGAACAATGCGAAATGACCATTTTACCCCTAAACCTAAAATCTACAACTAGCAATTTCAGAGACCACAACCAAGGGCAATTTTGGAATCTCATTTTTGGCCTTGGAATGTGTTTCCCATCTGCCCAAGGAGTTCTCTAGAAGCTTTGAGAATTGTGTCAATAAATCATATTTCAATACAAAACATCCTTTTGACCAATGGACAATAACCGAAATTGGGTAAAAGCTTGCACCCTTGGGGCCTATATAAAGGCATTTCCTCCCTTCATTTTCCCACACCAAAGACGAGCTCAAGGTGAGGAAGAAGAGGGTCCAGCTGAAAGTCTTGATCCAAGGGAAGAGGAAGGCACTCGCAACCAAAAATTCAAGGTAAGTCCCTAACCATCAACCTAAAGATTTTTGCTTCTGCCCTATGGTTTTTTTGTGGTAGCTGCAGTGGGATTTTTATATTTTTGGGGTTCTTAAAGATTCCATAGAGTGTTTTTGTGTGGGGACAAGTAAGATCACCTTCTTCCAAACCTGAAAAAGTTTAAGTCTTTAATATACAAAAAATCTGCCAACTTTTACGGTTTCTGGGCAGCGAGTGTTAATCGGTGGTTTTAAAATAGTAAATAGATTTAGTTTGCTCTTAAATTTTACATGGTAAAATTAGACATCATGAGGATGATTTGGTATAGATTTTGTGTCATTTTGTTGTTCCAACCGAGAGTTATTTAAAGTTGAAAATGACCCAAAAACATGGGTTCTGTCTCGGACCAGTGGCTAAGTTTTGAGAATCTGAGAAGGACTCGAACCCAGATAGCTTGGGTAATTATTTTTCCTATAAAATATACATCCTAAGGGTTATAAGGCTACTAATTTCACATCAATACGAGTTTTTTTAGAATTTATTAAAAATCTCTGAAGTTGGGTCAGAAATTATGGAAATTCTGGTGCTATGCGAATTTTATACAACTAGAAATAAAGTTTGAATGTGTGATTGAAAGCATGGCATTTGGTTGTATCTAGGGTATTATTACGTGTAGGATGCATCTCCGATACTAAGGGAAGAGTTCACCGCTTTCAGGAAGTGCCAGGTAGTAACTGTAAACTTGCATACTTTATGTTACTTTTGCATGTGTGTTTTATCATGAGGTAAGGGATTGGACTGTGGTACCTATGTGACTGTGTGTTCTTAGGTCACCATTGAAGTACAGAGTATGTTGGACTGTGGAGGCCCTTGGCATGTAGGGTAAGTAGTACCTATTGAAAACGTATCCTTAGGTAACTACTGAGACCCAGGTTATGTGGGGTAAGTGGAGCCTGTATGACTGTGTGTTTATAGGTGTCCACTGAGGCCCTAGGGTAGGTGGTTGGGGTTGGCCCCCTACTACTGAGGCCCTTTGCGAGCTGAGTTTGGGGACTTGTCTTGACCAGGTAGTCTTGCGGAGGTAGTATATGCCAGTATATTGTGCCTAAAGCTAAATTATTTTCCATGTTATGATTTGCATTACATGCATTGCATACATATTATATATGAGTTTAGCAGTTACTCTGGGGTTCAACTTTGAACTCCTACTAGTTTAAGAATACAAGTGCTTCAAGTGAAGATGATCAGGAGTTTAGACATAAAGGGCCGGAAGTATTGTTACGAAGAGATGAAGACGCTTTAAGTGGGCATAATGTTGTATTTGTTCTGGACAAGAGTATAATGTTATATACTGTTGAATATTTTATTTGGGATGACTGTACCCTTAACCTTATGGAGACTTGTTTAGCTTTTGGTTTATTGTACTTTTACCAGTATATTCTATTTGTCCAAACCGATAACATGCTCTGTTGCGTTAACTCTGATACATGATAAAAGGAACAAGTAGCAGTGAAAAGACAATAAGAAAAAAGGAATCCTTCTAACCCGCCACCCGAAAAGGGCGAGGTCGGTAGGGATGTAACAATCATCATCAAAAAGGGGGAGAATTTTAGCTCACAAAATTTTGATGATAACAAGATTAGAAACTATTTAAGACTTTGAAAATGATTAAGCCTTTAAATAAGTAAAGTATAGGTGTTACTTGAGTAAGGGAATTCAGCCAACCTGAGCATCCTCCATCTGATAGTTTGTTTGAGTGTTCACAGATCAGTACTCGAGTAAGGGTTGACATTACCTAAGTACTATATCAAAAAGATTAATAAGCAAAGATAAGAGAGTATTACTCGAGCAATAAGTAAGTGTACTTGAGTATGGTACTCAAGTATTGGTGTGTATTACTCGAGTATGGTCATTACAGTCTCATATAATTGCTTCTTGATCAGAGTACCAGAGTACAAGTTTTTCAATACTCAAGTAAGACAAAATGTTACTCAAGTACTGCTTATGTCTTGTTTAAAATACAGATAAGTAAAATTATGCTCGAGCATATTTCTGTCTACTTGAGTATGGTACTCAAGTAATCAATATTTACTACTAAAGTATTGTCTTTATAAAGCATCAAATCTAAGCCTATTACAAAGCTACTTGAGTAACGAGAATTGACTACTCAAGTAAGGGTCCATGGCTACTCGAGTATTATTGTTTGTAAGTCTCTATAAAAACTGATAAAAGGATACTTGAGTAAAGAAATGATCTACTCGAGTATGGTACTCGAGTAAGACATATTGGTTCTTGAGTATATGTATCAGATACCCTTCTATATGTGATTTTAATAGTAATCAATAATTTAAATATTTTGGGTTATCATTGTTTTTTGTTTAAATATTACTTAAACTACATTATACTCTATCTAATCATCTTATTGAATATGTTTCAAATCATTAACCATCATTTAATTAAAGATTAGCCGAAAAGCAAATTTATGTTAAATGTATTTAATGCAAATGGAAAACAGAGCCAACAAACATAATGAAATCTCTAGCAAACGAAATCATTTCTTTGAGGCATACTTATTCCGGCAATTCTCTAAGTCAACTTCTGTACATAAGTACATCAACGACAATCGAGTTAATTAAGCAACAGTCACCTGTGTCTAATGGAAACCAACTGTGCCTAATGGAAGTTCAAACAAGTCATAATGGCTACTTTCAAAGCTTCACAATGGCATTAATGGAAGATGGTATAAAAGCTCACAACATTCAATTCCACCAAATACCGAAACTCTGTGCAATCAATTTGAATTTATTAATAATTACTATTTCATTCATTCTCTTTTAATATCTTTGGATATTATACTTGTACTTTAGTGTTTATTATTTATCTACTCAGTGAGGAGTATTAAATACTCATCTACTTATTTGTTGATCTCATGGTTGAGGAACCTTGAGTGTGGGTGTACAATTATAGCTTATAAGGGAAGGAGTCCTAGTGTGATAAGATCATGTTGAGTACAAAGTGTGTAATTGTATATGTGTTTGTGAGTTAAAAAACCCAGAGCATCTGGGGAGTAGACGTAGGTCAAAGTGTTAGACCGAACTAGTATAATTTTTCTATGTTCATTCTCTATCCCAATCTCTGTTATTATCATTCTTTGATTAAATCCGAAAAAGAATTATAAAATCCCTTATTCACCCCCTCTAGGTGATATCCCACTTTCAATTTACAGTAAGCAACATAGGTATAGAATAGTAAATTGATAATAATAAACATTATTGGAATTGTTCAAGAATAATTTATAGAGTTCTTAATACAGTGATCTAAAGTAAACATTGGTGTCGATTTATATATATATATACTATGACCTAAAATAAGTTGAAACAAAATTGCTATAACTCTATAGCCATATTTGATATCTAAGCAGAAACTATTAGTACTTCATAATTGTTGCCTTTCCTTTAATAATACGTCCATTGCTTTGACCATGTTTGGAACCTATGCCCTTAGGAATGTCTGGGATACAATTTGAACCTAGAGTAACTTGTTAATCTCACAAGCAAAGTATAAATAGTATATAAAGGTTAATCAAGATAAATAGTCTATACAACATAAAACATTTTCATAATTCGTATCATATATAGCCAAACCAGCATATACATACTACACAACCCCTAGCACTAGGTATAACGAATTTACATGTACTCAGAGTCCTCCTGTACGTTGGAGTTCTTAATTGGGACACCCAACTAGGAATATTCAACTGGGAACTACCGAGAGTCATATTCAGAATCCACCAGCATTATCAATTTGAAGTGCCCCAAGTCACCTAAATGCAACTAGGTTAGCCACTTAAGAACTATCAATCCATTAAGCCCTATAGACTCATTATTGAGTATAATATCATGGGAAAATAGCTCCAATAACCAATCACTCAAGTTAATTCTAATAGACTTGAGTTAATCCTTGTGGACTAAACTTAAGCTTGTGTTTTCAAAATCCTAAGTCTTGCGTTCAAATATTTTTTTTAACAATCAAAATGTTGCCTCAAGTTAAACTTGAGTGACTTGAGTGTTTTTTTTTTTTTTGTGGAACAGATCTTCAAAACTTTTTGTAAACTCAAGTTAAGACCTAAGTAACTTGAGTCATCTGTTAGAGATATCACTTAATGACTCGAGCATGCATTATGTTCAAATCTTTTCCAAACTTAACTCCAAGACATTTGTGACAATGAAACTGTCACTCGAGTTAAGTTCATATAGAGACATCTTTTCTGTTGTTTTCAAACATACTTTTAGAGAAGATAAAATAGCGACTTGAGTGATAAATGATCAACTTCAGTCACCAACTTAAGTGTGGTTAAAATCAACTCTAGTTAGCTTTTAAGTTAGCTTTTAAGGTTTTACAAATCACTATGTCAATAAAACTTGAATTTTTTCTTTTAATTTAAGTACTTCTTATTATCACTCATTATTGTTCCTAACTATGTTTAATCAGTTTATTAATGAGTTTCAGATGATTAGATAAAATTTTAACTGCAGATTAGTCAAAAAGAATTAATTAATTAGAAGCATTTAATGCAGTTGTGGGAAAACCAAGCATAACTTTGGAAACCATTCTCTAAGTATTCAAAAGACATTATTGCTCTCTTTCCTTAATTAAATGCTACAACACTCAATGGGAAGAATGTAAAGAATGTCAAGCTACGTAATGATGGTGATCTTTTACAAAATCAGAGCATGTGAGTAACAGAAGAACCTCAAGTCTAACGGCTACATTTATTAGCAACAACAGTTCATTGAAGCTTCTCAACGATCATTAATAACCTTCACCAAATATAAGTAGAAGCATTCAATATGATTCAACTATCGAACCATCTTACGCTAAAAACTAATTCATTCCATCTACTATTTCATTCATTTTTGTGTAATGTCTTTGGATATTTGATCTTCAGTGTATATCAGTATACTCTATAAGAGAGTTAAATTATATTCATCATTTTTGTAAAAGAAACTCAAGGTAGTGGGACCTTGAGAGTGGGGTATATTGAAAGAGATAGTAAAATACTCAGAGAGTTTGGGGACTGGATGTAGATTAAGAATTTAGACCGAACTAGTATAAATCTCATGTCAATCTTTCTCCTACTCTCCCTGTTTTAGCTTGAGTTTTCAGGGGTCTTTTAGGAAAAATCTTAAATCACCCAATTCACCCCCCAAGTGATATTCTGCCTTTCATTTTTTTGGTCCAATTTGATGCTCTAAAATGGAACAAAGAATTACTATTTCTATATGTCCATTCGTGCCAACAATTGTCTCAAAATTTTGTGAACTTAGTGAAATCGAGTATTTCAGTTAAAATTGACCATTTTGTCAAAATTCACCATGTCTTTTCACTAGTTACATGTACATTATAGATGGAGTTTCTCAGAAAATATTTGGGATATTACATGGGGTGCGTTCGAACCCCACCCATGCACACCTTCATTCAATCTTTTTTTAAAAAAATAAAAGATTCAACCGAAGTGTTAGACATGCTTGGTTTTGATTATGACAAATATACATATCAATATCAAGAGCAAAAAGTTTGTATCATATACATTGACTAACTCTTATATTTAATGTAGATCAGTTAAAATATAAATGTGGCATGATCAAGGAAAGAGAAGAAAGAAATAGTTGAATTATAGAGAATGATCAAGAGAGGGGATTGAAGAAAGAACAACTTGTCAAATATTATGAGAATATGAATATTGGAGTCTCTATGATCAAATGGAGGTTGGAATGGCTCAATTCGAAGTGAAAATAAGCAAATTGAAGGTCCAGATGAATAGTAACTGAATTGTTATAGTACCTTGAGTTGCTATAGTAATTTCGCTTCATTTCTCCATCTTACTCGAGTAAGCCAAATATGTTACTCGAGCAAGCCAATATTTCAGAAACTTTGTTCGACTCTGTTTCACGTTTCACTTGAGCGAGGTCTGGTTATTCGCTAATATCTTCCAACCCAGAGATCAGATTAAGGCGAAAACCAATTTTGTATGAAATTAGACTCCCAATGTGTCATCTTGGAAAAAATTAAAGCCTAAAGGAGTTCATATGAAAGATCTAAAAGTTTCAAAAGTTGTCCATTCAATTAACGTCACACAGCAAACCCAGCTTCGGTAATTTGAGTGTATCTCACAAAGTACACATCAGCATGAACTGAAATCAGTGGCATATGAAATTAGACTCACATACCTTTCAAAAAACATCAAGATCACAGAAAGCAAAGATCAAATGAGAGAGATATGATTTCTTGGAAATTCATAGTCTCTTCAGGTTGGTGCAAAAACTTTGGTCTAAAATAGCTTCTATTAATCTGATCATAATGCTCAAGATACAATGAGTTTGAAGCTGATTCTTGTTGCATTGGAAAGAAGCTTAAAGAGCTTTCTGTGTATGGGTGGTTTATCATATTTGAAGCTATATGGAAGACATTACTCATGTTACTCAAGTAAGTAAAATCTATTACTCAAGAAATATCGCTGCTGGAACAATGTATTTCATCTAACAGAAAATTACTCAAGTAACAAAATATTACTCAAGTAATATTTGTATGTTACTCAAGTAACCAAATTGTTACTCAAGTAATTTTAGTTCCAGGCGCTATTTCTCCGAGAAGCTATTCGATATTACTCAAATAACAAGTTGTTACTCAAGTAATATTTGAATATTACTCAAGTAACAAAAGATGTTACTCAAGTAACCATGGCCCAGACACTATACTCTGTGAAAGCCTTCATTATTACTCAAGTAACATTTTGTGCTACTCGAGTAATATCATTCTAAAAGATATTACTTTTCAACCCTTACTCAAGTAATATATATACCCTGCAAAAGTAATGTTATTCCAGAGACAAGGTATTACAAAGCTCACGTGTTTACTCAAGTAAGAGTTTATATTACTTGAGTAATGTTGGTCTAAGGATTAGAACGATACTCTGGATCATTAATCTCTTGCTTAATCATACTAGGTTATTTACTATTTATTATTAATCTCACTCTAACTTATTTTTACTGTATCTAATCATCTTTTTGAGTGAATTACAGATGATTAACCATCAAAAATGTCGTTTGTTGTCTCAGAAGCATTTAATACAACAGAGGATACAAATGGAATAAAGGCTCTAAGCAGACAAATACATTCTTACGAGGCATACCTATTCAAGCTATTATTCTGAGTCAACTTCTACATAAGTACATTAATGGCGAACACATTTAATGAAGCAATGATCGATTGTAGTCAACAAAACTTACTTTTGCCTAACGGAAAGCTTAAACAAGTCTAACGGCTACTTCCAACAGACATCCAACGATCATATTATGAATGGGAAGAATTGCTCAATGGACGAATGCTCTTCATTAACTATAAAAGCAGAAGCATTCAAAATAGGCAATGAGACATAGGCTTGCACTGTCAAAATGCCAACAATCTGAATCCAACGTTTTTTGTCATATGCTCTATGTTCTCAATGTTTATATAGCTCACCATAGAGAGTGAAATTATTTGTACTTCAGTGCTGATCATATTCACTTCTAAGAGAGAGGATTCATTGTAATCATTTTATCTGCTTATCTGAGAGTTACTCAAGATTGGGTGTTGTTGAGTAGGAAACAGATTGTAACCTTACGGTGTGTAAGGGGGAGTATCTCAGTGAGAGATTTGACTTCACAAGTGTCTGGGTGGACTTGTGGGATTGTAGAGGCTTCTCTTTTGTGTTGAATTAAACAAGAAGACAGTGGATTAAAAATCTCAAGTGGAGCTTGGGGACTGGACGTAGGTCAAGGATTGGGTCGAACCAGGATAAATCATAGTTTGCATATTCTCTTCCCTAAACTCTTATATTTCCAACATATATGTTTGAATGAATAATTGTTGGTTTATAACTTATTACTGACGTATGTATTGCATTTGTTAAGAAGTGAAAAGATTTTCAAAGTTCTTAAGTTTTTATCATACACCCAATTCATCCCCCTACTGGGTGTCAGCTGGTTCTTACATTTGGGTATCAAAGCGGGGCTCTTGTTTAAAGGACTTAACCATCTCAAGAGTTACAATGGTTGAATTTGGATGTTGCTCATTTTCAGAAGGTTTCGATTATACTGTTCCACCATTCTTCAAAGATATAGATTTTTTGTTTTGGAAAGCCAGAATGACATCGTTTATAAAAAAAACCTTGATTTTGATATGTGGAATGTTTTTAGAAATGTTTTTTATTTCAAACCAAGAAAGGATTGGATGGGAAAGGAAAAGAAAATATTTTTGCTAAACATTATAACAATGAAAATTTTATATAGTGCTTTAACCGAAAATGATTTTGAGAAAATCAAATTTTGCTCTAATGTTAAAGATATTTGGCATACTCTTGATTTTATATATACTTCTAACAATTGTGTTGCAGATGAAAGTGTTGACAGTTCATTTGAAACTAAAAGCTGCATATCCATAGTAGATGAACAACTAGAAGTAAAGAATGAAGAAGGAGAAATCTTAGAACACTTCCATGACCCAGTCAACATGAAAGAACAAGAGAATGGGGATTCCTAAGAAGAGCTCATCATGGACAATTACGATGAATCATTATCAGAAGCTCAACATGTTGTTATGGTAAAAAGTTCCTATTCTTCTTACATATTTAAGAAAAATGATTTTGAAAGTTTGCATAAAACTTTTTTTCCAACCAATCATTGATTATAGTCTGAAAAGTAAAAATGTTTTAAATCATGCTGGAAAATCATGTGGGAAGAAAGAATTTACAAATATAAGTTATTTGATATTGCATCCACTTCACCGGCACAGTATTTGCAAAACTGTTCGTAATAAGCATCATTCTGTTATTTGCAATTATTGTGGAAAATTTGAACATATTTCTCATACATGCTATATGTTAGGAGAAATTCAAATATGAGAAATAAATATGTTTGGGTTGTAAAAGGACAAGTAAGGTCCAATACTAACAATGAAGGACCCAAGTATAAGAGGGTACTAAAATGTCCATCTAGTGCTTTATGTGTGCAAAATGATTCAAAAATCAATGGACATAAAGGCACAGAGAAAATGAACAAGATGCCAAGAGTTTCTCATGCACCAATGAAGAAGATCATAATATCAATATCAATAGGAGAACTTACAGGGCACCCATTTCTAGAACCACAAGGTCTAATAATTCAAAGAAGAAATGGTTACAAGCAAGAGGAGTATGTTTCACCTCAAGAACAAACTACCATAGAGTACCATTCAACTATCTTGAGCAAAACAAGAAAAAGAAATTTTCTCAAGTATCAAACAGAAGACTATTGAAGTCTATATCTTTTGTGAGAACTTTGCAAACACCCATACGAAAATATATGAAGAATCAATCGGTAAGCAAAGTCAATCCTCCAAGTGCTTAAGGTAAAGATATATAACGGTAAAACCTCTTATACTATTATCTGTAACATTTCTTGATTTTTTATATATTGTAACCTTATAAATGAGCATTGCAAACTATCTTGAAATTGATTTTTCACATCCCTAAAAATCCATTTAATGATTTATTTATAAAAGGATTGCAATATTCAATAGTTTAATTCATTATGCATACATAATAAATGATGCTCGAGTATTTTAGAACTATAGTCGAGCAATGCTTGTATAGGACTTTGCTTTGGAGGATGCTCTATTCATGTGTGCAAAAATAGAGATTAATAGAGGAAAGGGTTACTCAAGTAATGTAGATATTACTTGCAAGTAACTACGAATGAAAGTAGTCAGAGTAATGAAGCAGACTATATTACATGAGTAATCTTCCAGTTACTCGAGTAATGTCGCATTTTGATATGAAGCTTTTCAAATCATAATACTAGAGTAAATATTTTGGTTATCTAGGTAATATCGCGATGGCATTCATGCATTTGAAAAACAAAGTAGGTTACTTGAGTAAAATCTACATATTACTCGAGTAATTCAAACTACTTGAGTAACATTGATTGCTTTAAAGGAGGGTCGTTGTTTTAACTCATTACTCAAGTAATAATTTTATTACCTGAGTAATGTCGGGTTTTTTTAAAAAAAAGGTGATGATTCAGACGCATGAATTACTCGAGTAATGGAAACATTACTTGAGTAATGTCGAAGCTTTTCTTAAAAAGATGAGGCCTCATCTGTGAACTCATGAATTACTCTGGCAACTAAAAAATTACTCAAGTAATGTCGAGAAAACTCCTGACGCTGAAAGCATATCATATTGTACTCGAGTAAATACAATGGCGTACTCGAGTAACATTCCTGCAAGCTGAGAAATACAAGTTTTGGATCCTCAAATCAAACTTCAATGATCAAAATTCTCCTCAAAAGGGTTCAAGTGTTTATAGGGCACACTTGAAATAAGGATGAGAAAAAGCTTCTCAAGAGTGCAACATAGATAAATACTTCAATTCTTGAGGAAGCTAAACAAGTTATGCTTAATGCTGATGGTAAACGTCAAAAAGGGAGAGATCTACATCAATCCACCTTAACCAAGCAAGTTTCTACAAGACCAAGATTAATTATGGTAATATCTAATTCTTACCCTATTTTACACTTAAATGAAGAATTACATATTTTGGTAATGAATACTTGTCTATTATTGAATTCCAATAGCAATCAATCATTTATATTTTTCAAAATGTTTTTCAGATTGCTAAATGGACCATAAGTGAAATTGTGCAAAACTTTATGATTTTATATTTTTTTAAGGTACAATTATAAAATTTGTTTAGATTCTAATTCACCTTATTTCATAAAAATGCATACACATGTTTGAAAGCGGAGCTAAATCACCAAGAGGGGGTGAATTAGGAATTTTGAAATTTTCAGCAAGTTTTGTTTTTTTTAACACTTTGAAACAGGGTCAAACAGAGTGTAGGGAAGAAAAGAATAACACAATGGTTTATACTGGTTTGGCCCAACTCTATGGCCTACATCCAGTCCTTAGGCACTATAAGTATTTCACTATGTTACTTGATTACACCCTTTATAACTCTGAAGCAATTCTCTCACTAAAACTTGCTCCCCCTTACAAATTGTAACCAATAAAGCCCAATCTCCAAGTCCCCTGACTTGAGATTGTTTACAATAAATGGTATACAAACAGAAAACTCTCTTTAAGAGTGGATAAGATTAAACACTGAAGCTCAATAGTATCAAAAGACACTCTGTACAGAAAAACTTAAGAGTAGATGAACAAATTGAATGCTTTTCGTTTTCTGGCTCAATAGTTGTTGAGAAGAATTGAATGCTGCTCTATTTATACTCAGAGAGTGTTTAATAACCCTTGCAAGCATCAATATGACCGTTGGTGAAGTTGTTCATCTGTTGGAAGCACTTTGGTCTCTTCTCCCTCTACTCTTTTGTTCATTCTTTGTGTTGTAGGATAAAAGTTGACTTCCTTAGGTTTCTATCCATTGGAATGTCAGTGTCTTGATTAGGTAAGGGTCCCTTTATCCTTTTTGCATCGTGTAGAGCTTGGTAGATCAAATATAGCAGATTAGGTGGCCTTGCATTTAATGCTCTGACATGACTTTTTGCTTTAGCTAGAACAGCCCTTATAATATGCTTGAATCATCTTTAAGATAGCTGAAATCCACTAACAAACACGTCAAATATATCTAATGAAGTTGATTAATAATATTAGAAAGCATTCAGATCAATCAACAAGCTTTTCATAGATTTCGCAAATTTGAATTTTCAGCTACCGTGACGCATACTCGAGTTTGTGTATCAATACTCGAGTTTTTCACTATGCACTTAAGTCTATACTCAAGTTTCTTTATTGATACTCGAGTTTCCTCCTTCCAGAGAGGAAAGTCACAATTTGAGCTTTGGAGCTTCAGTTTAACTTAGACCAATACTCGAGTTTACAACCCAAACTCGAGTTTTGGACTCTTAATGAAAATATGTCCAAAATATCAAAACCGGAGTTTTCATTTAAAACTGAAGTATTGAGATCTTTGAAAATCATTGATGCTCTCTGTATGACTCAAAACTCGAGTTTCCAAACCCATACTCGAGTTTGTATAGTTAACTTGAAACTCAGAGAGAAGTTTAGTCCTTTAAAAACTAGAGGTTCCGAAACTGGAGTTTTCCAAACCGGAGTTTGTATATGCATTGTAAAGTTGATCATCTGTGCTTGGCTCGAAACTCGAGTTTTCAATGCTATACTCAAGTTTCCATTTTAAATATGAATATGTTTGAATTCTAGAGCCAAGTGGCAAACTGGAGTTTTCATTTCATAAACTTAAGTTTTCAGAGGTCAAAGCACTTGAAAATATTTTGAACTCCAAAACTCGAGTTTCCAAACTAAAACTTGAGTTTTCCCAAACTTATGAAAACTTAAGACATTCTGGAAATTGGAGTTTCCTATTTCCTTTGAAAAATTATTGAAGAGTCTCTTTGGCCTAAACTCGAGTTTCGAGATTGATACTCGAGTTTGTCTTGATGAAAAACTTGCAATGCTCTCTGTAAGACCAAAACTCGAGTTTTCAAGTGGAAACCATGGTTTTGCCTTTGTTCACTCAAACTGAGCTTTTCTCTGTAAGGCCAAAACTCAAGTTTTAATCCTGAAACTCAAGTTTTGCCTCAGACAGCAAGTATTCACTTTCTTGAGACAAAACTTCAATCTTGATTTTACAATTATTTGTTATCATCAAAACCCATAGAGAACTAACAATGTTTTAAAAAATATTCATACTTTGACTGCATTCAAAAGGTGCATTAAAATCAAAAGTTAATTTTTTCTTACTAAATGTCATATATGCTTCAAATATGCCCTTGAGCATTTTCCCTATCATTCACATATTGATTTTTGATATTCAATGTGTTATCTGATGCTTGAACTCCATAGTCTTTATTTCCTAACGAGTTAGACCTCATGTTTAATAAGTTCATCATCTATATGAATCTCAAGCTTATCTTCAAAAAAGAATTTGTAACATCCCAAATTTTGGATTTTGGGAATTAAGGATTAATTATGGAAAATTTGACCTTAAGGAATTTTTAAATTAAAAATTGAAATTTAAAGGCATATTTTCCTAAAATTAAGGATAATTAGTTAGGAAATAATTTTTGGCCCAAACATTTTAAAGACAATATTGTGGCCAAAAGAAATAAATTGGGATAAATATGGGGTGCAACTCACATAATTCCAATATTCTTAAAATAAATAAATAAATAAAAAGTAATTAATTAATTATATATAAAAATCAATTAAACAAACAAACGTGCTTACGAGATACTTCCTCCAAAGCCCAATTTGATGGATCAATGGCACCATAATGCGACAACCCTACGGCCCATACATTCAATCAAACACATGTAACTTTCCTTCTTTATTCAATAACACATTCATCCCATACTCTTTGCAATTATTTTCGGCCCAAACAATGGATAAGCAAAGATTCATTTACACACTTCCAACCATCATGTAGACGCGTGCAGCAAATCAGATTCTTCCATACTCCTCTGTCGGCTCACCAGCCACGTTTACGGAATGAAGAAGCAGAGGAGCAGCGCAAGAACAGGAAGATCATACTCCTCCATCCTTTCAGACGCTTCCATACTTCCTCAGATCTTCCTCAAGCCTTCTCGAGCCCAACGCAAAAATGCCAGCCACTCCATCAATCTGTTCTCACATTCAGTCAGGACCTTAGGTCCTTAAATATTGTTTTCCCATTTACTCTTCACTATGAGGCCGAGAGTCTGAGGGCGTGAGAGTCGGGAGAGTGGAACTGAGAGAATAACGCAGAAAGTGTGAACCAAAAAGAAAACTGAAACTGAACTCTTCCTCGTTCATACTCCTTCTTGGTGCTTTTCCTTCAGTCAGAATCGAGAGAGAGTGAGAGAAGGTGGAGCAATCTGAATCACCATTCTCCTTTGCATTTGACTGTCAAAGTAGAAAGAAAGAAAACAGAAGCAGATACGTAGAGTTTGAAAGGGAGCTGTGACTGTGAGACAGAAGAGCAAGGCAGAGACGGTGAAGGAAGAAGAAAAGGTCCAACCGTTGCATGCAAACTTAGAAACCAACCAAGGTGAGTTTTCAAGCTTCATCCTATTAGTTATGCATGATGATCCATGGTCTTTAAAGCTTAAGAGGTTGAGGTTCAGTCTTTCATGAGTGCTCTGTGTTTTGGGTCCCGAAACAGAGAACTTTTGAGCCTAATGTTGAATGCATTTGCGTTGGTCTGATCATATTCGGTTCTGTTTGGGAGGTTGGACGGCAAGTTCTAAACTTTAAAGCATGAAGGAAGTAGAACGCCTTAATAAACTACAAAACTACTGCTGCATGTTTTTGGATGGTTCTGTTTTGGATTGTCAGAAATAGGGACGTTGCACCAGTTGTTTCATGTCTTAACACTGTAGCACTTCGCATATGTTTTACTGTTATATCAATAAAACACTACTGACATATTGCATGCTATGAAGCTGGTGCTAAAACCAAAATAGGGAAGCTAAAACAAAAAGCTCGCTGTCATGCGTTACATATGAAGCATGCCGCGGGAATAGGTGTATAAGTATATATATATAAATATGGTAGAAGAAAAAGAGAAGCTTACTGTCATAAACCAAAAGAAGGAGCTGCTTAACTATATATTAGTCAAGGTGGGCTCACGTAGATGTCATTTTCTGGGATTTGAGTTTTGGCAGCTGGGACGGTAATTTTTAAGTGAAGCAAAAGTAGGGTAAATGTCTGAGTTTTCCTCTAAAAATTTTGTAGGAGATAGTACTCTCCATGCTTTAAACGAGCTTTGGTTCACCTCAAACGGAGGTCTACAACTTCAGTTATGATTTTTAGAAGTTGAGATAAAATCTGAAAACATTTTTGGTATCATTGTGGAGGAAGAAAATGACGTGGCATTCGGGATAGGTAAATAAACTTAAAAGATTATGAAATTTCTAAATGTGTAGTAGACACATAGACCTTTAATTTAATAGGTAATTTGTCAATAAGTACACAAAAGGTTATGAATTTTGGAAAATGGGATAGAATTCTGAAATGTTTTCTTAACATTGGCTACATTTTTGAAATTTGGGAATTTTCTAGAATGTGTTGGTCGTTGCTATTATTTTTTTATGAAATTAGACATGTTAAGGGACATATGAGTTTTGGAGGAACACCATTTCAATTTTTATACAATTTATTATAAATTTTTGAAATTAGATAATAGGACAAATTGTTTTCAGGATAAAATTCTGCATAGTGTTTACGTTTTGAATTTCTTGAAAATTTTTGACATGTGATAAAATACTGGAATCAATTTTCCTAGAAACTAGACTCATCAAGGAGTTCATAGAATTTTGAACCACCTAATTGGGATGTCTATAACCCCAGATGTGTATTTTTGAAATAAACACTGAATCTGGACTTTTCAAACTGAAAAGTAGAGGAAAATAATTACTTAGAGAATAATATGAATTGTGTTGGCTAATATTGAGAAACTTATTAGTAATTTAGGATAATTATAATAACAGATATTATTGTTATTATTGAAAGAAGTGATAATAATAATAAATAAACAAGGAATTATTTGTTACCCTGGGGTTCATTCATTTGAACTCCAAATCGCATAAAAGAGACTGGTGATGGTTCGAGGTCAAGAGGAAAGACGCATCTGTAAGGGTTACAGTGGGTGGAACTTTTTGGAAAAATATGAGTAATTAGACTATACTTTAACGTTTATCATCTGTCTATTTTGGATTATTGTATTAACATTCCCCTATAGGATAGATATCGCTTGCAAAAAATTTATCCTCATGTTTTTAAACTAAGTTATTTTCAGAAACTTTTATTTTGCAATTAAGTCATCCAAATCATTTCAATGCCTGTGCGTGATAACTCTGATAAATGGAGGCCCCACATGATGGTTGTTACAGAATTCAATTTGTGAAAGTCTTATGCTTATTGGATAAATCCTTATTGGTTGAGTTATTCCACCCATTATAAATATTCATTAATGCATTAAATGTTAGTGTGTGTTTAATTATAGTGAAATAACTTACTAGGATAATATTATAGAACTCTAGTCATTAGGACTAATGAGTATGTGTTTCATCATCCATGAATCCTAGTACTCACTTTGTTACTCAAATACATAAACATTTGTCTTCATCCATATTTTGAGTAACTATAGCCGTGTATTCAAATTCTTGCCTTGAATATTCATATATTTCAAGACACAATTCCAAAAGGCAAGATTATGTCTTGGTCAATAGCAAAGTCATTGTTCCTATATATTCCTATTGTACTTAACCCCTTTTGACTAATTCATTTTCCTTATGACTTTGCTCTTGGGAAAATTCTTCAACATGCTAACTTCAATGTTGGAGACGTTTATTGGAAAATGAAGCATTTTGATATATTAAATCTCTTGACTTCCACCTTGTTTAGAGTGAGCATCAATTTTAAACATATTTCAAAAATGAATCTTTCTCACATTAAAATTTCAATTTCATAATACATTATCACCGTTTGAAAGAACATTCAAGATTTGAAACAATTTGCATGTTTCCATATCATTTTTGAAAATTTAATCTCATCCATGGATTACATGAGGTTCATATCAATGAAGTACTTTTCTATGTAAAGTGTATTTACAAATTGTCATTGAAAAATAACATTCTTGGTACCATATATTTGTTACCCTTTATGATTCATTGGATTGAATTTATTTAATTGGGTAAAATTATATTTTGGTATTTGATTGACTTATTATACTCTTTGCTCAAATATGTTTCCAATTATATGTAAGAGCAAGCATAAGAGTTGCTATGTCTAATATTGTATGGACCCAAGAAACATCGGGTACCGGAGAGCATATATTTTTTGTTTTGTAGGTGCTATGTTTCTTCGTATCAAAATCGAGTTGAACAAAGGATAGTTATGCTTGAGTATTCCAAAGCTTTACTTGAGCAATGGAAAGCACCGTACTTAAGTAAAGAAGAAACTGTAATCGAGTAAAGTCACTGGCACTAAGGAATCTGACCACAACATACTCGAGCATAAGTCACAATGTAGGCATACTCGAGTAAATTGACAATCCTACTCGAGTAACCTATCAACAATCTGAGAAATGCAGACCTTAAATGCTCAAATCAAATCTCAAAGATCAAATTTCACTTCAAAGAAGTTCAAGCGTTTTCAGAGCACACTTGAAATCAAAAATCATCTAATGAAGATTAACTCTCTCTCCAAAGGCCTCAAATGTTCACAGAACACACTTGAAGGACTCATCCTTTTGAAGGTTCTCTTCATCCATCTGAAAATAGAAGAAATCACCAAGAAGAGGGTGAATTGGGGATTTCAAAAATTCTTTTGAAAGATGTTTGAATTCTTTTTCAAAACTTGAAAAACAGATAACGAAAGAGTAAGAGAAGAAAAGCTGGACACAAAAGATTTATACTGTTTTGGTCTTAAACTTGACCTATGTCCAGTCCCCAGATATCTTCTGGGTATTTCCAGTAGTTCAACAAGCTTTAATTACAACAATGTAAACCACATGCAATCCTATTCACCTAGGACTTGCTCCCCTTTACACTTTGTAATTAAACAACCCAACTCACAGGTTCCACAACCTTGAGTTCTCACAAAACAAGTAATCAGAAATGATTTTCGAAATCACACTCTCTTAAAGAGTAAATAAGCTTAAACACTGAAGCTTAAGAAAAACTATTTTTCACAGCAAAGATTAAAGCAAGAATGTAATTAGTTGTAGTCAACTGTGTGTATTGCACTACATCTTCATGGGTATTTATAGGCTAACTAGTGGGACTAGTCATTGCATTTTCTTCTCTAACGTTCAGCTGTAAATCTAGAGAATGACTGTTGCATATTTTCCTCTGTTCTTTCAATTCTCAGCTGGAATCCTGGAATTTGTTGATGTAGATGGTTTTCCAGATATTCTGTCATTCCATAACCTTTATTTGACCGTTAGAGAGTGATTTAGTTGATCCATAACGATCTGTGCTGAACCATTGGGATAGAGGAGAAGTTTTAGCCTGGTTTTTGGTCCTGCATTAAATGCTCTTAACCCAGATCTGATTTGTTGTAATCTGAAGTTTGAAACGTGTTAATGTAGCCTGTAACTCATGAACAAACTTATCAAACATATATATGATGATTCATAATTTCATTCAAGTGCAAAATAGATCATGAGAATGAATCAAAAAGATGAAAAACGTGAAGAGTGAAACAGAGATCTGTTAGGCTCGAGTCTAAGTTCAGTAGGCTTGAGTTTGTTCATGAACTCTCAAGCATAAAATAAGTAAGCTTGAGTTTATCCTTTAGAGATCAGAGTTTATCGTGATGAGTTTTTGAAATTATTTTGATAGAGTGCACAAACTCGAGTCTATTAGTGATAGGCTCGAGTCTGGAATTGTTTGGAATGAAAATAAGCTTTGGTCCAAAGGCGTAGGCTTGAGTTTGAAAACTTACGCTCGAGTCTGATCGAGCTGTGAAATTTGGTGGCTCAAACAGGCTCGAGTCTATTCACATGAAAGTTTGTTTGAAGAGCTCTCTGTAAGACTTAGGCTTGAGTTAAGAAATGCATGCTCAAGTTTAAAATCATGAAAAATGCGTCATGCTCTCTGTAAGGCACATGCTCGAGTTTATTTAGGTAGGCTCGAGTCTAACTGAGAGCCAATAACTTAATTTGCTCTTTGTAAAACGTAGGCTCGAGTTTACCATAACAAGCTCGAGTCTGCCTTAGTTATAAAACATGAAACTTGCTCTCTGTCACGAGCAGGCTCGAGTCTATTAAGTTAGGCTCGAGTTTGCCTAAGTTCAAAATGCTTATTTTGCTTTCTGTTAAGTGTAAACTTGAGTTTATCAAAACTAAACTCAAGTTTAACTTACATCATAAGATTTAAATCAGTTTTAACCATCTTTAAGCATGTTTGAACTTTAGCAACAATAAAAACCTTTTTAGTTTACAATGGTTTGTTATCATCAAAACACATAGAGAACTAACACCATCTTCAAAGATCCCCAATATATATCACATTGACTAGATGCATCAATGGACAACAGAGGATTATGACTCAAGTAATTACAATATTATTTGAGTGAGGTATTTTATTTTGAAATAATATACATATATCCTAATCATGTCAAGCTAACTTGATTTTATTCATTCAATTTAATTTCATGAAGTTTAGCCTTAACAATCTCATTAATTTTAAGGCACCATGTTATGTCCACTAGAGGGTATACAAACCTTAATTTGATACCACATTATCTTTTGGTATGATTAAGGGAGAGCTCCACATTCATATGTGTTTTATATCTTAAAAGCTCATCTCTTTTATTTAAAGAAAACCCTTTTAAGCATATCATCTACATCCACTATCATTTATTAGTTTTGATGATGAGTTAATCTTATATTTTCCTTTTATTATCTTACTTTGAAAATATTATATAGAAAGGAATATTTTGATATCTGATTGCTCCAATAATTCTCCTTTGCAAGAAAGTCTTAAATTTGTAGCAGGAGAATTCATATTGTGCAAGGCATTTCCTTAACATATTACAAGCAATATATTAGCTTCAGAAGCAGTCAAATTTGAGGAAAAATTCCTTGATGATCAATCAAGAGAAATATATTGGCTACAACATTCAAAGAAATATTATCTTTGCTAATACAAGTGAGCAATTAGCTTAACCTGTTGATTAACCTCAATGAAGCAAATGAACTTCATGGATCATTCATCAATTTGCATTATCTACATAAGCATTTCTAATCTCTATTTTCTTATATTCAGTAAATATTTTGCACATGTTTGGTATTAATTTGTTTTAAATATGATAGTCTTCTTGAAAATCTTTCCAAATTCTCTCAAATTTGTTTTCATAAAAACATTCCAAATTACATCATATTATGAATGAAAGTACTTTCACATTTGTCTCTCCATCATTCTAATTGGTTTTATATTTGTCTCTCCAAGTATCTCTTCTTCATTGTTCAAACTTTTTGCTAATGTCAAATAGGGGGAGAGAATCACAAGAAAAGTATGTTGCATCTAATATGTTTTCATACACATACATATTTTTCTTAAAGGATTTCTCATCAACAAAAAGGAGGGAATGTTAAACATGTTTAGTTTTGATGATGACAAATATACATATCAATATCAAGAGCAAAAAGTTTGTATCATATATATTGACTAACTGCTATATTTAATGTAGATCATTTCAAATATAATTGTGGAGCATGATCAAGAGAAAAGAAGAAAGAAAGAGTTGAATTATAGAGAATGATCAAAGAGGAGATTGAAGAAAGAACAACTTGTCAAATATTATGAGAATATGAATATTGGAGTCTCTATGATCAAATGGAAGTTGGAATGACTCAATTCGGAGTTAAAATAAGCAAATTAAAGGTCCACGATGAATAGTAATTGAATTGTTACAATACCTTGAGTTGCTACAGTAATTTCGCTTCATTTCTCCATCTTACTTGAGTAAGCCAGATATGTTAGTCCAGTAAGCCAATATTTCGGAAACTCTGTTCGACTCTGTTTTACGTTTCACTTGAGCGAGGTCTGGTTATTCATTGATATCTTCCAACCCAGATATCAGATTAAGGCGAAACCAATTTTGTATGAAACTAGACTCCCAATATGTCATCTTGGCAAATATTAAAGCCCAAATGAGTTCAAATCAAAGATCTATAAATTTCTGAAATTGTCCCCTCAATTAACATCATAAAGCAGACCCAGCTTCGGTAATTTGGGCATATCTCACAAAGTACACATCGGAATGAGTTAAAATTACTGGCATATGAAACTAGACTCACATACCTTTCCAACAACATCAAGATCACAGAAAACAAAGATCAAATGAGAGAGATATGATTTTTTTGAAGTTCATAGTCTATTTAGGATGGTGCAAAAACATTAGTCCAAAATAGCTTCTATTAATCTGATCATAATGCTCAAGATACAATGAGTTTGAAGCTGATTCTTGTTGCATTGGAAAGAAGACTTAAAGAGTTTTTTGGGTATGGGTGGTTTATCATATTTGAAGCTATATGGAAGACATTGCTTACGTTACTCGAGTAAGTAAAGTCTGTTACTCAAGCAATATCACTGCTGGAACAATTTATTTCATCTAACGCAATTACTCAAGTAATAAAATTGTTACTCAAGTAATTTTAGTTCCAGGCACTATTTCTCTGAGAAGCTATTCGATATTACTCAAGTAACAAAAGATGTTACTCGAGTAACCATGGCCCAGACACTATACTCTATGAAAGCCTTCATTATTACTCAAGTAACATTTTGTGCTACTCGAGTAATATCATTCTAAAAGATATTACTTTCAAACCTTCTAAAGTAATATATATACCTTGCGCAGGTAATGTCGTTCCAGAGGCAAGGTATTTCAAAGCTCATGTGTTTACTAGAGTAGAAGGTTTATATTACTCGAGTAATGTTGGTCCAAGGATCAAATGATACTTTGGATCATTAATCTCTTGCTTAATCATACTGGGTTATTTGTTATTTATTCTTAATCTCACTCTAACTTATTTTTGTTGTATCTAATCTAATCATCTTTTTAAGTGAATTACAGATGATTAACCATGTTTAAATTGAAATTAGCAAAAATATTGTTTGTTTTGTCAGAAGCATTTAATGCAACAGAGGATACAAATGGAAGAAAGGCTCTGAGCAGACGAATACACTCCTACGAGGCATACCTATTACAGCTATTATTCTTAGTCAACTTATACACAAGTACATTGACGGAAAACACATTTAATGAAGCAACGATCGATTGTAGTCAACGGAACTCATCTGTGCCTAACGGAAAGCTTAAACAAGTATAATGGATACTTCCAATGGATATCCAACGATCATATTCTGAACGGGAAGAATTGCTCAACGGACGAATGCTCTGCATTAACTATAAAAGGAGAACCATTCAAAATAGGCATTGAGACATAGGCTTGCACTGTCGAAATGCCAACAATCTGAATCCAACGGTTTTTGTCATATGCTCTATGTTCTCAATGCTTATATAGCTCACCATAGAAAGTGAAATTATTTGTACTTTAATGCTCATCATATTCACTTCCAAGAGAGAAAATTCATTGTAATCCATTTATCTGCTTATCTAAGAGTTACTCAAAATTGGGTGATCTTGAGTGAGAAACAGATTGCAACCATACAATGTGTAACAGGAGTATCTCAGTTAGATATTCGACTTCACAAGCGCCTGGGTTAACTTGTGGGATTGTAGAAGCTTTTTTCTTGTGCCAAATTAAACAAAAAGACAGTGGATTGAAAATTTCAAGTGAAACTTGAGGATTGGATGTAGGTCAAGGATTAGGCCGAACCAGAATAAATCATAGTTTACATATTCTCTTCCCTAAACTCTTATATTTCCAGCATATATGTTTGAATGAATGACTATTGGTTTATAACTCATTACTAAGATACGTATTGCTTTTGCTAATATGCGAAAAGATTTTCAAAGTTCTTAAGTTTTTATCATATACCCAATTCACCCCCCCTCTTGGGTGTCAGCTGGTTCTTACTCCACACCCCAAAAGAACCCATCACCAAATCTCAGGTCATTGCAAGCTTGTACTTCAAGCCATCTAGCAGTTGAATCTCCGATGGCCGGTGCGGGTGGTCCACTGGTGAGGGTCATGTTTATTTTTTTCTTATTTATTTAAAAATTGAGGGCAAAATAGTAAGTTCACCAACATTTTAAAATCTTAATTTGATCCATGTTGCCTTTAAGTCTTTTCAAAATTTTAATAGACATTTTGAGGTTTTAGAATTTCATTTATTAGTTTAACGTCATTTTCCCTAATAACTATATTCATAACCTAGTAGAAAATGTGATTATCGACAATGAAGGCGCAAGGAATCTGAAGAAGCTAAGGTACGAAAGGATTGAATAGAAATGACATTATTCAACGGTCCTTTTTTTTTATTAAAAATTCATTCAGCGGGTTTAAATTGTAAATTTAGCAACAAAACTCTTTTCCTATTGGAAAAGGAGAATGACAAATAAATATCAAATAAAATTTCAAAACCAGAAATGTCTATTAAAAAGGAAAAGGGACAAAGAGGTAAGGAGGTAGAAATCTGGGTTTTAAATATTTGGGCAAAATGCCAAACTACCCTTCATTTCAGTCTTCTCTCTCCTTCCTTACACTCTTGTCTCTCCACTGTGAGAGTCGCCCAACTGAAGAAGACACCACCATCACCACTTCTTTCTACATCGTCCACCCTTCTCTCTCCTTCCTTTTTCTCTTCTCTATACACTGTGAGAGGCGCCACAACTGAAGAACACCACCATAACCACCTTCCTCACCGTGAGAGGCACGACGTAGAAGCTGAGGAAGGGGACTTGGAACATTGAATAGGAGGAAGGGGATGAAAAAGGAGGTTGAGGTTATTAATGCTAACTTTCTTTTTAGTTTATTTTTCTCTAATTTGCAGGTATAGGTAAGGAAATGCATGGTCCATAACTTGAGTAGAGCGTGTTTCCATAGATGGACGTAGGTTTGAGTCTTCAGCCTCATATGTTGGATCCTTTGGAAAAATCATTTAGGGAGTTGTGGAAGGTGTCCAACAAGCAAAAAGAAATCATTCAGGGAGGAATCACTCAATGAATGGAAGCTACTATCTATGACAACCTCATGCATCAAATAGTCAAGTTCCATGGGCATGCAGAACAAGGTTGGAAAGCATCGCCGGAAGATTTTGTTCGACTAGATGTTGATGGATCTATCAACAATCAGAAAGAAGGGACGTGTGGTCAAATAATCAGGGACACCAATGTAAGCTGGATCCTCGGTCTCCAACGGAAGTTGGGATTTCTCTCACCCACAGCTGCAAAAGCAATGACCTTACTAGCAGGTCTCTAGGCTTGCAAGCAAAACAATCTTCAAAAAATGTTTTTCCACACAGATTCAATGGACTCCTTTCATTTGTTTTTGAAAGCTTGTGGACATGATCAAACCTTGGGGAAGAAATTAATGAGATCAGAGAACTACTCTTCTCAGATGGGGATATCGAATTTCAAGAAAAGATTGTGGACATAATCAACCCTACGGGAAGAAATTAATGAGATCAGAGAACTACTCTCCTCAGATGGGGATATCGAATTTCAAGACGTGCCCTTGCTAAAGATGCTCATAACTTGAGTGAGGATTCTCTGATTTTGTTTAGTCCCACCTTGGATGTCTCTCCCCCACGCCAGAGGATTAGTGCTAGCTACCCTCACCCCTGGTTGGATTGCTATTGTGAGGGTTAACTTTCAAGTTCCTTAACTTGCCACTTGTTATCTAAAAAAGCATTTACATTGATACATGTCGCGGTTTAAGTTCCTGATTTCCCAACTTGTTTTCGTAAAATCAATGCATCAAAGCCTTCCAACTTGCCGTCTCTGGCCATGGATTGATTTTAATACACATAAAAAATAAAAAAATAATAAAAAAAACCCCTCAATCTTTATAATTTCTCCTTATTTTTAATCAAGTAACTATAATTTTTCTTCCTTTTTAATACCTCTTTACTCCTAATATATTAATTTAGATTGATGTGAATGCTAGTTAAGTGACATGTAAATTGCCATAAAATACAAAATATTCCTTTCGATCAGTTTTATACCCTATTCAATATTTATCTTTAAATTAATTTCCCCGCATTCACCACGAATTATATTTAGAAGAGAGATATACCACTAATTTTCTTTCATTTAATTATTTATCACTTATTCTCTCCTATATTTTCTACTCAATATCTCTTTTACACTATTTTCATAAACAGAGGCATCTTTGAAAAAGATATGACATTTTTACACATTATTATTTTTAAATAATTTTAATCACCAATTCGTTTTGCACAATTATGATAGTTGTTGCTTATAAAAAATACTAGAAGTGTGTAAAAAAATTTAGAAGACAGAGAAATAAAAATTATACATTATCAGTATACATAATCATCTCCGTGCATCTATGTATGATTACTAATCTAATCTCGTTAATTGTGATTTTATTCAGATCTATGTTGCAAAATTAATTTGAGTAGATAAAAACTACAGGGACATAAGAAGTATAAATAAAAATTGGGTTAAGATGCACCCAACACCCCGAAATACATTTTGTGGTGCAATTCTGGCCTTCAGATATTAAAAATGGATCTATTTTGCCCCTCACCTCCATCTTCGAGCAAAGCCTCCTCCCTCTAGCCATGCCCGCTGCATGATGCGGGAATTGTTCTCTCCCCGGATCAGCACATAGATGCTCCAGGAGGTTGAATCATGTCACAAGTCTCGTGGAAATTTATGGAATTTATTAAGATTATATTCGTTAATGAAAAAAGAATTCTGAATCTAGTCAGCAGCCTCAAACCCAGCAAGAAAAACTTAATTGTCGATTGGGTACAATGGGAATCAAGTGAAACATTCAAGGATGGAAAGAGCCAACAACCGTGTACAAAGCTTATTAGTGAATCAGAATAGTAATAGGCCATATAATAACAATAATAGCTAGGTTCCTCTCTTGGCAAGGTTAATTACCCAAATCACCGAGGTAGAGATGAAAGTAATGGCAATTCACTAAAGGAGCGGAGAAACAAAGACATATGCTGTTATTTGATATCAAGGTTATTAAACCCGAACCGGTGATTAAACCGGTCGGTGTACTGAGTTAAGGGTTAATGGGTCAGACCAGAGCTAAACTGGGGCTAAACCGGTAAGGAAGTAAAAAAATTTATATTTGTTTTACTAATATGAAATTATATATATATAAAAAAATCTTTACTATCTACTAGATAAAAAGATGTATGGCTATTTTATGTCCAATGGATAAAAAAAGTACTCATGTCTTTTCACCTCTTCACGTGATTTTTGCCTTGGGAATGAAATAATCTGACCCCACTCTACCACTCTAATATCCATTGAATAATTTGTTCCCTCTCCTTCTCCGGTTCCTTCACAACATTGCAGGCTTCTCTTTCTTTGTTTGAGTTCAGTGTTTTCTCTCCCCCTCTCTCCAGCGTTTTAGCCATCCTACGATTTTCTCCATGTTTTTGCAACAACATGCTGGGCAAATGGAAGAGGACGAAGAAAGATCTCCTCTATGCAACTGGCCTCCTCCTCCCTTCTCTCCATGTCTCTACAAGTCGTCTCCGACGCCGGAGCCCGACGACACTTGGAGTCTTCGATGCCGGAGTCAACAAAGCTCAGATTCGACCTCATCTTCTCATTTCTTTCTCCATCTCTGTCTTTCTTTGTATGTAAATGCTTCACTCGACTTTTTTTTTTTAATTTTTTTTTTAAAAACCCCGTGACCCCGGTTTCTACCCTTTTCCGGACCGGCTTGACGGCCGGCTCGCCGGTTTCCGATCCGGGTTTGATAACCATGTTTGATATCAACAAGGAAAGGACGAAGCTTGTGTTGGTGGGGTCATACGCCTATTCGTTCGCAAAACCAACAAAAAAGATAACGACCCTTATGACGCATCTATTACATTTTTGTGCTGATGGGAGAGGACAGTTTCTGGAACACAGAGGGAGGATCAGAGGGAGGGGCCTTAGTTAGAAGAAGCTATTTTTTGCATTGAGAAAACAGACATTTGATTGCAATTAGGGGAGGGGCAAAACTGAACAATTTTTAAAATTTCAAGGGTAGAAATGCACCTTAAAATATTTGAGTGCTAGATACACCTTAACTCTTAAACATAAGATGAAATTGCAGAGACTTGAATATAAATGTTTTATACACACACGCACACATATTGGTATTTGTCAAGCCACTAGATAAATCCAATGGTTTGCATGTGATTGATGAACCCTAAAGCTATAGGGGAAACAACATACCGCCCACATCAGTTACATGAATCAAACAATCCATTGAGCTCAATCAAAAATTAAATCTTGGGGTAAGTTGATAGCTAAGACATCTTGCTCAATAATCTCATTGAGCGTTCTCTTTGGTTTTCCTCTGCAAGAAAAAAAAAAAAAGAAACAAAAATCCGCTTTATCTTCCTGTGCTTATCATCGAAATTCAAAGATTTTGTATATAAACACAATGGAGAGGTATAGAGGCAGAATCTATGGCTTAAAAAGGAGCTTCCAAGTAACACTCCGTCCCTGGGTTTACCCTTAAAAACTAAAAAGTAGAACCCAATTTGAGATGAAAAGGCCCTAGAAGATTGAAAACAAGTCATACCATACTTTCACATTCGAAGCTTGAACAATGAACAGGCAGCAACCCCAAATATATATGCATTATTTAATTTGCAAGCTCAAGTGTTGAAATATTTGATACTAGTTAATCATTGGAATTGATGCCTTAAAAGGACTTGTAAAAAAATTGAAACGAATGCAATAAGTCCACTCAATCCAATAACACATAAATTACATTACAGTACAACAAAATACGAGAGGCACCTGTTTGGATGCCATCATGATATCATGCAATAAAACTACTTTAATTTGGCCAAGAACAGAATTATTGTACAACTTTTCCATTTTTGAGGAAACAAAATCCATACCACATATCCATCCAATCATCTGTTCTTGACCTGTGGCAAGGATAGAATGAGTTAGACTAAATATTTGCTTATTTCAAAGAACCAATATTTAATTACATATTTAAAAAAATAAAAATAATTCTTGGCATACATTCAAGGCATGTTTTGTTGAGCTTTATCACCCAAAATTTATTATTTAATAGATAATAGATTGGTGGGTACCTAAGTAGGATGGGGAACACTACATTAAAAGCTAGGGTTGACATGGGAAAACCAACCCACCTAAGTACTCCCATTGAGCATCTTCATCCCACTCAATGTGGGACTTAGCATCTCATACTACAAAGTCTCCATCATAGACTAAGGAATCAACAAGATATGTCTCTCATTGAGCAACCATCAAGAGCTATATACAATACTTAAGCCTTGGAGCACTCATGTCCAATAGGATAGTCTTTTCAGATGAGTTCTCCTAATGGCTAAGTTGAATCAACAGGGGTATCAAAGCCTTTCACTGTCATGCCAATCCCAGGCCTAGGAAGCTAGTAAAGGGCCAATTTGTGTGGGCACTGGAGCTTGTGAGATTGTTAAAACTCAAGGTCCCAGAGTCAGTCAGATAGGGTCTGAACAGAACTTAGATTATCCAATTTAATGGCCAATATTGCAAGAACTAAAGGTTTAAGAAAATAAAATAAAAGGCCCTTGTAGAAGGGAGCAGCACGGATGATTGGCTTGGCATTATATATTTTTATTTTTATTTTCTTACAAAAAGGCTTACATTAGCAGACAATCATTTCTCACAGACACAAGAAACATATTGGCATTAAGGCAATGAAGGAAGAAACGGAGAAGAAAGAGTAGCACCTCCTCAGTTTCTCTCAATTGTACAGAAGAACAAACATTTAGTCTTTAGCTTGATTCAAGTAACCACAAAAAGAGAAGGGAAATAAATGCCGGAAGTGAAATGAAAAAGAATTTTCTTTATTTTTATTTTTTTGGTTTAAATTGATTAAAATTATGTATGGATGTAAAACATATATGATAGAGCTAAAAAAGAATAAAGTTACGGACTAATATATACCTAAACTGGGAGACTCGGTAGAGAGAAAAGAAAACCAAACTTGTTAGATTAAATAAGTATTTGGAAGAATAATTCAAGATTATAGCACCAGGAACATACATAAACAAAATGACTTTTCAATAGCGCAAAATTATGGCCTACTGATAGGGTTGGTGTAGAGATTTAGAGAAATTAGAGGGGAAAGAACAGAAATTCAGAGGGAGTGAGAAGAGAAACAAGAGAGAGAGGAGGGAGAGAGGCAGAAATGCTGCCCTCTTCATTCATCTTTCACATCTTTCAACATACAAGCATAGGATACAATGAAGGTTTATATGCCTTATATAGGCAACACCTCAAAGTAATTACTAACTAACAACTAACTAACTAATATAACTAATCCTCTAACTAACTAACTAATATCTTTATTTATGGTTTACATATCACCTACATGGATGAAAGCAAAACAAACTAAAAACAGAAGAGAGAGGGGTATAAAAAACTAAAATGAATTCAGACATTTTGCATCCATTCATTTGTTATGAAAGCCATAAAAGTATTAATGGAAATACTCTTCTGGTCTTTAATATAAGACATAATTGACTTTTTTTTTTTTGTTTTGGAAAGATTAAGGAAGTTAATTAAATTAGTCAATCATAGCATATGTCATCTATCATTTGATTATACATTAGTTAAAAAGTCAAATTAAGTAATTTGATTTAAAAGATAAATATAAATACTTTAAAGTAATTAATTAAACTTCCTTAATCTTTCTGAAATGTTAACTATGCCTTATATTGAGAACCAAAGGAGTAACTATTAAGGAAGAGAAGTACAATAGTTGAGAACCACATGAAAGATCCTCAAACCTTATCAACCATGAACAAGTTGGGCAGCTCTATGCCTTCCTCTGACCATCTCGAATGAAATCTATCAACCAAAAGAACCCCGGCATTTTGATGATCCACATAAACATTTCTTTTTCCATATGGGTGTACTTTGACCCACAGTAGACTCAGAACGGGTAATCCCATAATCATATGTCAATTCTGTCAGTGGAGGAATGTGTCTAAGAGCAAAAAAGGAAATGTGCACTACGGGTTGACTGTTTTCTTCATATGAAACTGGCTGCCAAAAGACATTTGGAGAGCAACTATGATTCATGAATCTAGCCACATTTCCAACATTCTTGGCACTAATAATTAGAGGAGATGGGATATTATAATCCTCACTCGAATCATTCAAACCAGGTCCTTCAAATAACTTAGGTTCATAGTTCCACTTGAATGGATGATAAATTCGAGTTGTGTCAAAAACATACTCATCATTATTTCCATTCCAACTCACCTTGGCTCTGTCAATAACTTCTCCTGCATACTCACAAATAAAGGTGCCGGCACGAATAGGATCCAATGCTCGGAGGCCCCATCCTCTATCCTTTGTTTTGAATACTTCCATGCGGTATTTTAACCCAGTTTGGGATACACGCTTTTTACAGTTAGGAAAACATTGACATGAAGGGCCACATTCATGAACCAATTTCTTCCGACTCACTAAAATGCCATTCCCTGTATATGGAAAATCACCTTCATTCCTCCGGATGCAAGAACAGTTTAAATCGCCAGGAATGCAATCTTTTTGACAGTTGCAGCAATCATAGGATTTTGAAACAATGAAGGACTTTGAATATCTAAGAGAATGGAGATAGGTGAAATAACCAGGTGCTTTCTCATCATCCACATCATTGACAAGCGACACAGGAATTTTCTCAGCTCCTGAGGAGAGGTCTGCAAGAATGAGCCCAGTCCTAGAAGCGATGCCAGCCTTCCACCTTTCAATAGATTTCCAAGCAGCAAAGGCTCTGGGTTGTCCAGGAACTCTCACCAACTTATACTTGAATACACCACCACCAGATTTCCCTTTTTCTACCCATGAATCCTGAATCTTATAAAGCCCATCATAGATATAGACCTTTGAAGTTGAGCTCATTTGATCTTTCATGCCACGTATTACCCTGACATCATTCTTCTGTCGCAAGCTTCTATCCAAAGCAAGATTACCCCTTTCTAGCTTCTGATCATCCCCCTTATCCCCACCCTGACCACTATAGATCAAAATATCACTTTCCTCTGTATTGTCATTATATTTTCCGGAGGAAACAATGGCTAAAGCCAAAGGATCAGAATCATTTTTACTGCCCATATTTGTGTAGTCGATCCCACCCATAGACTGACTATGGAGACCCACGATACATAGTTCTAGTCGGAAAAAGAAAATGTCCCCAATCTCAACCCCAGGCACAGCTCCTATTCTTTTCCTCATGTTTGTTCGAATACCCGCACTCATCAAAATGTTGCCAGCTCTCATATCGGCTCGCTTGCTCAATCCTAGTGTCAATTCCTTGGAATCTTCAAGCTGGCCGATCCTTCTCCTAAGCCCATCAAAAGTCATGAGTAGAAGAGTAACCAATTCCCGATTACCATCTTCACGTTCATTTTTGCCAATGCCTAATAAAGAACTCACATCAATTTGCAGATCATGACTTATCTTAGGCCTCTTTTTGGAGAAGTTGGATATGTTTGGTGCTGCATGGGTATCAGTATTTTCTCCATTGGAAGCTCCAGGAAACTCGGCTTCTCCAGTGTTAGAGCTTCTAAAAGACCGTAAAGGAGTTGGCATGGGAACCCTAGGAGGCGATGCTTGAGGTCCTTGAGATGCACCAAATGGGAAAAAGGAATAAAACCCAGTGGGACAGGCGCCATCAAAGGAAGTAGCCTGACCTGAATTTGGAAACACGGGTTCCAAAGTACGCAGAGGTTTAACATCTAAAACCCTTGTCTTATCTATGGATCCTGAATTTTGACCTGATCTTCCTTGCATTTTTACAGATCCTTTAATCCAAACCGAGCTTCGTAAACAACAATCCCTAATTCTTTGTTTCCCCCATATTCCCTCTATAAAAAATGGAGTCCGATGCTCATTATTTAGACAAAATATCGGAAAAAACAAATCTTGAATCCGAAAAGTGCCAATGAATAATTTCTTCTACAAGACGATATTTTCCACAATATTTGAAGGAAAATCCGAATGGAACATGACATCCAGCGAGAGTTATCAAAAACGCAAAGAAAGAAGCAGATGGACTTACGATATGCCACGAATCAGCATAGGGAATAAATGTAAAAAAACGCAGCTGAGAGACTGAATCTGAAGAAATCGAAAGATTTCCGACAGAAAAGGTAGATAGAAGATGCGGCTTCCAAGTCTGAAAAAAAAACTAGAGATTGATGGTACTGATCTGGGTTATGTGGCGCGTGGGTGTGGCGTCTCTATGTCCGATGTCGTCAGGCGAGAACACTGTAAAAAATTACTTTTCCCATTAATAAGATAAAATTTTCTTATGTATTTATTTCGAATAATACGTAATTATTGAAAATCAATTAAACCCAAAAGTGATATTAAAGGTCCGGTAGTATCCTTTTTTATTATTAGTTTGTAGATAAAATGAGAAATATTATAATTTTTTCGAATCATATTAGACAGTGTTATAATTTTATATTCCGCAAAAAAAATGTATAATTCTATAATTTTACTTTTTTGAACAAATATAATTCTATAATTTTACTAGTGTCCTCCTACATTAAATCTTCATAATAAAAAAAGGATTACATGGAGCAAATAAAAGTAAAAAATAATATGAGCAACAAAATAATAAATGAAGACACAAGAATTTAAGTTGGAAAAATCTCCCTATCAGTATGAGTGAGAAAGCAAACGATCACAGTCCAAAACGAAAAGATTTCATTATCTTTAAAGGAATACAATATTCGATGTTCTAATATAAATCTTAATTGTAGGATGACAATAAATTCTTCTCATCCAAAAAATCACCAAAGATTATATTTATAAAAACACAAGAGCAAATGAGCAATTAAATATGTATCTTTTGGGCGAAGATACAATTTGCGCATGTCAAAAATCACCAAACGCAAAAGTTGCAGTCACAAAACATATACCAACGTTCATGCAAAATCTAGAGATGATAGGGAACTCCAATCTACAATCCCACCATCTAGATTCAAGATATATATGTATCAAACATATCCACCAAGTTTCAGGTAATCGAATCAAAAATCATCGTCTGATGGTCAACTTGATAAAAATCAGCAAGAAAACTCTATAGCAGACGTGAACAGACACGTTCGCAAAAGTTCTGGTAAAATAGAAGACTCCAATAGATGATTTGACTATCCAAAATGAAGTTCTGCGTGTCTAGAACCTCCGCTAGATATTTAGATCAATCCATAAGAAATGGCCTTTCGATTATCACCTTGATCAAACCATTCAAGATTAAAAGCTGTAGAAAATATTTTGTCTCACAAAAAGCTATCAAGAAACTTCCTTTTCTCCCCTCCCACAAAGATATGACTGCCAACATAACCCTTATCATGGTTCTCTATTTATTTCTTTCCTTTTTTCCCTTTTCATCAAATAGGAAACACAAAATAGGAAATATATAAAATAGCAAATAAATACTTAGCGATTGGAACTTGGGCTCCACATAAGAGTGATATCCTATGGCCCAACAAAACTCCACCTCATGACTATGCAATGAGGTTTGTCATTCCAGCGATCAATTTGCAAGTTTCAAGTTTCCCCTACAGTAATGGTTGTCAACATATCAGCACCATTATCATCTGTATGAACTTTCTCAAGATATAATTGCTTAGCTTCCTTGTAACACCTTGGTTCCCCTATATGAGTAAGTTAAACATATACATTGTATCTAGAAGAAGGTTGATTAGTTCTAGTACTCCTTTTTAACGTGCCCTTAGGAATCTCTATTCAAGCACTTCAGGAATAAGAATATCATCATCAACTTCACCTTGTTGATTGTTTTAGATACTACGTATATTTTGTTCCTCTCATTCTAAGTAGGGAACTATATTAGAGCCATCTAATAGAACTATTTTAGGACAATCTTTAAGATACATCCAAGGATACAGTCATCATAATAAACATGCAAATGACATGATAACAAAATAGAGAAATACTTTAAATAACAATAATGTATAAAGTACAATGATTAGCCTTTTCAACAGAAGACTCCCACTTGCACTAGGTACAATCATAAATTTCCCTAATTCTCATTGTCCTCACATGACGTTCATGTATTATCTGTGCAAGCAACTTAGTAAGAGGATCAACAACATTGTCTTCTCCTGGTACTTTGCATATTTTTATGTCACCTCTATCATTGATTTCTCTTATAAGATGAAAACGTCTGAGTATATGCTTGGTCCTTTGATGTGACCTAGGCTCCTTGACTTGCGCAATAGCCCCATTGTTGTCACAAAACAGGTCTATTGGATTTGAGATTGTAGGAACCACCTCTAGTTCATTAATGAACTTTCTGATCCAAACGGCTTTCTTAGCTCATCCGATGCTAATATATACTCAGCTTCCATTGTAGAATCTGCTACAGTGCTTTGCTTAGAGATCTTCCAGCTTACCGCACCACCATTCAAAAGGAATACATATCCAGATTGCGATCTTTGATCATCTTGGTCGGTTTAGAAACTCGCATATATGTAACTAGTCACACAGAGCTCATCATCCAATCCACCATATACTAAGAATAAGTCCTTTGTCCTTCTTAAGTACTTTAGGATATTCTTGACAGCCGTTCAATGACCCTCATCGGGATCTTGTTGATATCTGCTGGTCATACTTAAAGCAAATGAGACATCCGATCGAGTACATAGCATGACATATATGATAGATCCAATGGCATAGGCATATGGAATCCTATTCATGCGATCTTTTTGATCAGGTGTACTAGGACACTGATCTTTACTGAGATGGATGCCATGAGACATGGGCATGTAACCCCTTTTTGAATACTGCATACTGAACCTATCTAGTATCTTGTCTATGTATGTGCTCTGACTTAGGCCTATTAGCCTCTTGGATCTATCTCTTAGATCCTGATCCCTAGGATGTAAGTGGTTTCACCTATATCTTTCATTGAAAAAGACTTTCTTAACCAAGACTTGACACTTTGCAAGGTAGGGATGTCATTCCCAATGAGTAGGATGTCATCTACATAAAGCACCAGAAACACAACTGTCATAATATGCTGCTATGGAAAGAAGGATTTTGATTGATTTAGCCATTGCAACTGGAGAAAAGGTTTCATCATAGTTCACAACATGTGTTTGAGTGAATTCTTTTGCAACCAGTCGTGCTTTGAAGACACTTACTTTGCCATCCATGTTAGTTTTCTCGAAAACCCACTTACACCTAATGGTTTTTACACCTTCAGGTGGATCGACTAAGGTCTATACCTTATTATCGTACATGGATTGCATTTTAAACTTCATGGCATCTAGCCATCTTTTAGAGTTTGGTCCTACTATGGCTTCTCAATAGGTAGTTGGCTCACTCTGCTCAATGAGCAAGATATCACGACTTCCAGTAGTCAGAAGTGCATATCTCTGAAGCTTTTGCCTTGTCCTATCGAACTTTCGTGGGCCTTGTGTTACTAGAGCAAGCTCATCAACTTATTGTGAGTCTTCTCTGTTTTCCATTTGTGGTTCTACGTTGTTTTGTGACCTTGAACTTCTTCAAGGTTCACCTTATTCCCACTAGTTCTTTTAGAGATAAACTCTTTCTCCAGAATGACACCATTTCGGATAACAAACACTTTGTGGTTGGTAGGATTGTAGACATAGTATTCTTTAGTTTCCTTAGGATACACCACAAAAAGGCATTTTGAGGATCTGGATGATAATTTATCAGAGGCTTGTTGTTTAACGTAAACCTCACATCCCAAAATTTTAAGAAATGACAAACTGGGTTTCTTCCCAGTCCATATCTCATATGGTGTCTTTTCAACTGCCTTTAATGGAACTCGATTTAGTGTGAACGCAGCTGTTTCTAGGGCATGGCCCTAAAACGACAACGGAAGATCTGTTTGACTCATCATGTAATGAACCATATCTAATAGAGTTCGATTTTTTCGCTCGGAAATACCATTCCATTGTGGTGTTCCTAGAGGAGTTAGTTGTGAGATGATCCCGCAACTCCTAAGATGGTCAATGAACTCTTGGCTTAAATATTCACCACCCCGATCAGATCGAAGTGCTTTAATTGTTTTGTCAAGTTGGTTTTGCACTTCATTTTGGAATATTTTGAACATTTCAAAAGATTCATACTTATGTTTCAGTAGATAGATATACCCATACTAACTAAAATCATCTATGAATGTAATGAAGTGCATATAACCTCCTTTGGCAGATATATTCATTGGTCTACACACATCAGTATGTATAAGTCCCAATAAATTAGTGGCCCTCTCACTATGCTCAGTAAAAGGTGTCTTTGTCATCTTTTCCAATAAACAAGATTCACATATACAAATGATTCAAAATCAAATGAGTTAAAAAATCCATCTCGATGGAGTTTTGAAATATGTTTCTCATTTATATGGCCTAGACGACAATGCCATAGGTAAGTCGAATTCAAATCATTTGACTTGACCCTTTTGGTAGCCACGTTATAAATATGTCAATTATTAGGATGTTCTAAATTTAGTGAATAATGATCAAAATGCAGATCACTATCAGCATAAAAAATGTCATTACGATAAATAGAACATTTACCATTCCCAGTAATGGAAGTGAAACCTTCTATTCTGTTATAGAACAAAATATCTTGGACTTGACCTAGGATTAAATCCCAGGGCCTATGTACCCTTGAGAGGGATCAAAGTCCCAAAAGGAGTGGGGGTGTGTGCTCTGTGTGAATTGAAGAGCTAAGGTTAGAACGTGTGTACCTTATTAGGGTTTTCCCCTATTTATAGGGATACCTGGGCCCTATCTTGATGGGTTGGCATTATCTTATTATTAAAAGATATAGATATCTTTTAATAATAAGATCCTTGATTTGTGGGATCCTGACAAGGATATTGATAGATTAATTCTGATCTTCTTGATTTGGATAGATTATTGTGATTATCCATAGATATTGCTTATTGAGCCATCCTTATAGTGGGCCCATAATTTAGATCTGTAACAGTTGCCCCCCAGTCTGGTAGTTCAGGTCTCTGGGCTGCCGGGATGTACTGATTGTCTTGCTTGTTTTTGTAGCAATTTTACCGAGATAATTACCCAATCTATGTTCCTACATTTAATAATATGTAAGTAAATCATAATCAATGGAAAAGACTTACTATTTTGCGCAAATCATTTAGTTTGCTTCTTTCTTATCGAACTTGAATGCTTGTCCGAGCTTGATTTCTTTTCTGGTTTGCATTAATCCCAGTTATTGATTATCATGCTTTTTCATTAATTTGTCGTTGTCCACTCTGTTGCCCCCAGCCTGGTAGATTAGATCTATGAGCTACCGGGATGCATTAATTTTCTAATCTGAACCAGGTGTTCGTAATTATTGGGATTTCTTGTGTGCTGACCCAAGATTCCAAGTTCATATAATTTAACCCCGAGATTTCGGGTTTATATACTTTAATCTCGAGATTCCGAGTTTATATTTTTCAAGCCCGAGATTTCGGGTTGATATTCTTTAATCCAGAGATTTCGGGTTAATATTCTTCAAACCCGAGATTCCAGGTTTATATTCTTCAAACCCGAGATTCCGGGTTAATGATTTCTGAGGACGAATTTGTTTATCCTTCATACTGTCCTCGTTCTTATTTGTTTTGATCTCGGTTATTGATAACATGTTTTTTGACTAACACTATTCAAAAAACCAAGATAGCATTTGAAAATTCATGTACATCATAAGGGCTTTCATTCCCTCTTCTCATATTTTCATGGCAACTTTATAGCTGTCCACTTTCTGCCCCCAGCCTGGTAGTCCAATTTTCTAGGCTGCCAGGGTGCATTGATTGTTTTTTAACCCAGATCTTCATGTCCGAGTTGTAATGACTTTATTCCCTGGTTCATTCCGGGATTTTATGATAAAGACATTTTAATCTTGCCTAATATCATTTTGTTTTCTGCATCCTTTAAACCGAAATTATTTTGTTTTTTCGTGAATAAAGGGAAACTAATCCGGGTAAACAACTCGGCTCAAGAAACCAAGCCGAATATGAAACTCGGTTCTTATTACAGGACTTGGCCAAAGTCACTAATATATTACGCAGAATCTGCTAGATATTCCACCAACGCTAATAAATGGGCATGCTTATTAGTTAGTCGGGCATTCTCATTGAACAGATGATTTTTAAGTAATCACCTAAAATACTTTAACTTGTAAAGTGATAATCCGATATGGTAGCCAATCATCACATGTTCGGGACTTATTATTTAAAATAAGAGCCTAAACATTTCGACCTGATCAGGATCAGCATGACAATGACAACACCATCCCAGAATGTTGTTCCGATGCATCGTAATGTTTATAAGACTTGTTCACAAATCTTATAAGAGTCGAGTTCGCATCGCCCTGGCTTTTTAAGCTCTACTAGTTTATCCAGGGTCCATTTATGGAGCGCGGATTTAACTGTATAATTTTCAGTTTATCCAGAGTCCATTTAAGGAGCATGGATTTAACTATTCTTCAAACTCAGTTTTATCGGGTTCCAAATTGATCATGGAAGTACGGATTTAATTGTATAACACCGAGATTTCAGGTTTATGATTTTTTAAAACAGGATTGTTTACCCAGAATTCAATCATTCAAATAGGCTTAGCGGCATTGTCGTCGCAATATGATTTATGAAAACGGGTTTGTTTACCCAATTTCCATCATTTACATGGACTTGGTGGCATTGTTATCGCAACATGGAGCCTGGATTTTAACTAGATTTAGTTTAAATGGGGTCCACTTTCAAAAATTCACACGAAACCCGAATATTAACCAGATTCGGTTTGACCGGGGTCCTCCTTCAAGAATTTTTATGGAGACCGGATTTTAACTGGATTCGGTTAAACCGGGGTTCACTTTCAAAATTTTATACGAAACCCGAATTTTAACCAGATTTGGTTTAACCGGGGTCCGCTTTCAAATATTTACATGGAGCCCGAATTTTAATCAGATTCAGATAATTCGAGGTCCGCCTTCAATAATTTATGGAGCCCGGATTTGTTACCAGATTCGGTTAATCCGAGGTTCGCTTTTTCCCTTTGCTGTAGTATTAGATGAGTCTATCTTATCAGGTACTCAGAAATTTATTTGATCCTGCTTTGAGAAATTTCCCCGAGGAAGCAATTCCTTAGTAGAAAACTAACAAATAAAGAGCTTCAGCTCTTTAAATAATATTCTCAGTAATTCCTTCTTTCTTGACTGTTTCAAAAGTAAGACTCTCTTTACAGATCCCATCGATCAGCTCCTAAGTCGGCCTTATTTGTTCATCGATACATATTTAAGTAGCCTTTAGCAATGATGATTTCTTTATCAAGCTACATTATGTACTCACTTTTTGCTTCTCGACAACATGGAGATGCTTTCCAGATGTCAAAGCTTGAATATTTAAATTGGTGCTTGAGAACACAGTGAGAGGTCGAACGAGACACGTGGTTATTATCTATTCCAAAATTCCATAACATCAAGTAAAGTTTGAGAAACTCCAAAAAGCAAGTATATGGTTGCTAGGTGTCTTTATGCGAGAATTCCTTGTTGCCATATCAAGGATATGCATAAAGACAATATTTCACGCCTCCCATGTTGCCATTCCTTCATGGTTTTTCAAGGATATGCATAAAGACAATATTTGTTTTTCATGGGATAACTCCACTAAGATTAATATTCCTATACTTTCATCCACGTCAGTGTCTTATTTTCGCCTTCAAGGTCTGGATTTGTCATCCAATACATTTTCTGGTGGTCTTCCATCTTTAGTAGAGGAATTGCCTCCATTGTTAAAGCTATCAAAACAATCAGGACTGATAAGCCCTTTACCATTTTTAGCAACTTATCTTTGCGACATAACAAGTCTACTAACATAACTTGTTAAGTACCATAGTTTTGCACCTTTATACTTGCCACGTGATTCCACAAATAATACTCACGGGCCTTTGTTTATTGCATTTCCTTCCTCAAGTATTTAGTGAGGTTACCTCTAAAATGTAAATTGAGGTACTTTGATTTCAGGGAAGTAAAATTCTTGGAACACTTGTATCCCTCATCAGTAGTGGAAAACCAATATTCATTCACCTGCATGAAGACCTTAAGCAACTCGATGCATAATAGCGATGTAATTAGATAAATCCAAATCAGAAATGGGCTCGAGATCATGCACAATGATTACCACAAACTCCCTTAGTCTGTCAGGATTTCCTGTCGTCGGTCTCTTCCTGATCCTCAAAATAGAGGCTTGGCGACTTTACATTAATTTCCAAGTTTTCTGGAGTCTCGGCATGCAGCTGGCGTTGAATGAGCATTTTGGAACCGACATCTTAAGCTCTAAATACACATCTCGGCTCTTTATAATCTCGGCAATATATAACTCTGCATACATGCTTTGAAATACAGAGTGCGGTGATGCCCACGTGATGAGTGATGTATTACTTGAGGGGCCCAGCAGATCTGAACTCATAGCTAGGCGTATTTTGCTGGAACACAACAAATTGATCCATACATAGCTAGTCATGAATACAGAATACCGACATAAAGAGGCATCCCGACATGCAACTCAGAACGCTTCCGAGGTCGTGCGAGGGAAATATTTGACATACATCCACTTGATGCATCTCGTCACCCAAACATCCCAGCAGCTCGGCATCTCGTACCGCTGAAGCTCGGTAGGTAACCGACATTGTATATCTTGGCATCTCACCTTATTTCCAAGCTTTCTGGAATCTCGGCTCATAGCTGACGGTGCAAGAGCGTATTAGAAATCTCGGATTTTCAGAGCATATTGGAAATCTTGGCTCATAGCCGACGGTGCAAGAGCGTAATCAACGTTGAATCATTGAGCAAGGAATTTAGTACGAGCATACGTAAAGGGCTCTAGGACCGAGCTAATTCACCTTGGTCATAACTACCGAGTTAACCTAGTACTTCATCAAGCTCGCATAGTACATCAATCTCAGCACGTTGAAAGTATCTCGGTACCTCAACACTTGGCAGTTCATCCTACCTCAGCAATTCCGTAAAGGGCTAAAGGCTTTGAAGAATCTGGGCAGCTTAAGAAAAGAGATAAAAATGCACATCTCGTTTTCGCCGTGTTGCCTTGCTTTAGACGTTGAACGAATACGTCGATGCCGATGTTGAATACCCATCTCGGCCCACCAGAATCTCGAAGACAACCAGAAGGGCCGTCGGTGAATGCAAACCTCGGCATTTCATGGCGGAATTAATGATCTGCAAACTCTCCATTGTAGGTGAGAGATTCTAGCCTCAGCGTCTTTAGATGTGACTGTCAGCTCTATTCCAGGTTCATGCAGAAACTCGACCTCTTAACCTCTTAGAGTCTCGGCCTCTCATGCTAGAAACTCAGCCTTTCGGTCAATGGCTTTTGACCACTCCTTTATGCCAAGGTTAAATGTATATGTCTGCAGATCTCATCCTGGCGTGGCAGGCAGCATAGAACCGAGTTGATCACTCCTTTCTCTTGTTGGGTTGACATATAGCTGCACCCTCTTGATGAGAGTCGGACTTTGACTGATTATCCCAGCCTTCACACGAGACGACTTCCACTTACTCCCAGATTTCAGATAACTATCTCGGATTATAATCCCAGACTTCAAATCATGATCGATCTTGTCTTTCAATCAGACTGATGTTGATTCTGGGAAGCTGTAAAAGGTACCACACCATATTCCGTGGTGGCTTCAACTATCTCGGCTATTTTGCCATGGTGGCTTCATTAAACCATAATTTGCTTGGTGTTGTCGAACAACTACATTCTCTAAGATCTGGGTTGATTTTTCTTTGGAGCCTTTTACCCACACTATGAGAGGGTCAGGATGAATTTATCCTTTGAACAACATTTAGAAACACAGCCACGGTCAGGAGCAATAATCCTCCCGATGCTATTTAAAAATTCAGAACTTCAAACATCGTCCTCTGTCTCTTCGACTTGAGACACGGGAGAAATACGAAGAATATTCTGCAGACTCCCCTTTCTGTTTTTCTGTTTCCAGTTAAAAATCTCCTCCGATTCAATCTGTTCTTCTGAGATTTTCTTTTGGGAAGATAGCATAATTTGAATAAAGATAGGTTCAAGTGTGTTGGGGATTGAAATTTTTAACCATCTTTGGTCATAGGAATCAATATTTATCGTCCCCACAGACGGCGCCAATGTTCTGTTATAGAACAAAATATCTTGGACTTGATCTAGGATTAAATCCCAGGGCCTACGTACCCTTGAGAGGGATCAAAGTCCCAAAGGGAGTGGGGGTGTGTGCTCTGTGTGAATTGAAGAGCTAGGGTTAGAACATGTGTACCTTATTAGGGTTTTTCCCTATTTATAGGCATACCTGGGCCTTATCTTGATGGGCTGGCGTTATCTTATTATTAAAAGATATAGATATCTTTTAATAATAAGATCCTTGATTTGTATGATCTTGATAAGAATATTGATAGATTAATTTTGGTCTTCTTGATTTGGATAGATTATTGTGATTATCCATAGATATTGCTTGTTGAGCCATCCTCATAGTGGGCCCATAATTTAGATCCGTAACACCTTCCTTATCCAAATAAGAAAGAAAAACAATGTTGCTACTCAAAGCAGGAACATAAAAGCAATTGTTCAAAATTAACAAAAACTCACTAAGCAAAACTAATTCATAAGTGTCTACGGCTAAAGTAGCAACTCTTGCTCGGTTTCCAAATCGTAGGTCCACTTCGCCTTTCTTCAAGTTTTTTACTGTCCTTAAGACCCTACACATTTGTGCAAATGTGAGAACCACATGCAGTATCTAATACCCATGTAGAGGAAGTAGAAAAATGAATATCTATAACATAAATACTTGAAGAGATAGCCTCGCATCCTTCTTGTTCTTTTTCAGATCTTCAAGGTAGAGTTTGCAGTTCCTCTTGCAATGACTAGGTTCATTGCAGAAGAAGCAAACCCCATCCTTCGAAGGCTTTGCCTTCTTGGCTGTCGGCTTAGTTTCGAGCTTGTTTGACTCTTTGGTCTTACCAATTGAACCATTACTATTTCCTTTGCCCTTGCCTTTCTTTTTCATACCCTTTCTTTCATGCTTGAGAACAATTCTCAAGTTTCTAAACCGGTCAAGAAAGTTGGTCCCATTTAGTTTGTCCTTCTTAAGGACTGATCGCAGTGATAATGTAATGGTATTACTAGTCGACATGATTCTACAATTAAAAGATATGCAAAGTTAATTAATAATCTCTCACTGAATTAACAACCTTCAATATAATTAGTGGGCTAAGATCCATATTTGGCTTAAATTTAAGTCCGCTTTAGCAAGACGCTTAAAATCAAGTTATTTAGGCAGGCAACCTCTTTACCAATTACATCACATGTAACTCTTAGATCTTTATGGGATTCGATCATCGTATGACCTGGCACGTTTAATCCCATCTAATACCTTGAGATCCAAAACCGTTTTGATAATCTCAATGAAGTCAAAACAATAATGAATGTTGTGAGTGTCACTATTACCCACGCTTGTCTCACCAAGGTAACTCAAGCGCATCCACTTTGGTGGAACATACAAAAGAGCGATCTAGGTTTTGACAAGTATTCATTGATTGACAGCATTACGACTTAAGATTTCATTTGGAGGGTTTAATCTAATTAATTCTATTTATGTGAATGCAATGATAGTTGTATCTCATATAAACAACACATGATACGCAAAATAAACATGTCATGATCTAATCAAAAGCATAATTAAAATGTGACACAACATGGCTTACCTAACCTAAAATCCTCTCAAGCCAATGAGGGGACTTCTCTAAATAAGTAGAGAAAATTACATCAAGAGAAACCTCATTTCAATATACAAGGGGAGTGAGATGAGAAGAGAATGTACATAAAGAATATTTAGAGAAAAGGCATGGCACATAGGCCATATTTAAATATTACAACCATTGTAAAAACTAAAGTCATGTTGTTCACCAAACCCAAACAATTTGAAAGTAAATCACAATAGGTATTAATTCAACACAATATGATTTAATTAATCCCCATAGATGATTTATCCAATAAATCATATATAATTTACATTAAATTAAATATATATATGATTTAATATAATATATAATATATATCATATCTTGTACTAGATAACATGTATTATGTGTTGAACGCAATATATATTTCACGTAATATATAATATAATATATAATTCAACAGGTATATGATATGATATAATATATATATATATATATATATATATATATATATATATATATATTGTTAATCGTATTAACAATAAAATATATATCTTACTGATCCGATCGTAACTCTAAGCATAAATGCACAATATATCCCATATATAATCGCATTAAGAACATAAATCCAATTTAAACACATAATTGATCTGCCTATGATACCACTGTTGGGATTTGTACACACAGCGGAATGAAATTTATGCAATAAATTACGAATCCCAAGAAGAGGATCTATCAATAGCGTTTAAATCGGATTAGTAATTAAGAATCGTACATATGCGAACTCGTGTGCGTGTTTTGCGAACTTGTGGGCTAACACCTTCTTGGTCGATCAATCTTTAGGAACCGACTCTACGAATCCACTCCCTCTACCAGTATCCACACCGAACAACACTCCAACACGAACGGCAGCATGCTAGTGCCTTCAAGCTTTTGTCTCACGTCTCTCTTTTAGGGTTCTTTTGTGGCTCTTCAATTCTTTTGTGTGTGTAATCAAATTACTTACAACCTAAGGGTATTTATAACCCTAATAGGCCGCATTAAATATTCAAAATCAATCTTGTTAATTTTGAAATTGAATTGGAAATTAAATCCGTCTTAACCGATTCAATTCAATCTATTTATTTAATGCGAATTAAAAGCCAACTAATTTGATTTATCTTCATAAGTCAAATCTGAGATATGATATTTATCTTCATAAGTCAAATCTGAGATATGATATTTATCTTCATAAATCAAATCATTGATTTATCTTCATAAATCAAATATGAGATATGATATCTATCTTCATAAATCAAATCTAAGATACGATATCTCAATTAGTCTAAATGATTAGCCCCTATGGCATAATTTCCAACACCTATGTCCAGTCCCTAGGCTCCTTCAGAGATTTCAAATCCACTATCTTCTTAAAGTTTTAACTGGCTACTTGAGAACTACTAAAATCCTATAAGTTTACCCAAGCACTTATGCGGTTGTTAACAAATCTCTTACCGAGATACTCCCCTTTACACACCATAATGATATAACCTTTATGATGAGATATTACAATCACTCTTCTCTTAGAAGTGTATAAGATGAACACTAAAGTACATTATAAATCATCTTACTCTCTACTATAAACCATATAAACATTAAGAGAACAGAGAATGCATGACTTAAACATGCATTGACATATTGATGGTGAAGTGGTGAACTCAATTCATCTTTTGTGTTGAGTAGTTCATCAATATTTTTCTGTCTTGAATGAGTCTCTATTTATAGTTAATGGAGGTCATATGACCGTTGAGCACATTCTCCCATTAAGTATTTTAGAATATGACCATTGGAAGTAGTCATTGAAGCTTCTGTGCTTTCCTTACATTTTGTCTGCCATTTAACTTTGTTAAATGGCCTTTGTGATATTCCAATTTGTTTGATAGAAATAGATGAAACTTCCCTTAGACATATATTGGAGTTGTTGGTAGAAATCGATGTTCGGTTGTTTTCGCTTTGCTTTAACACGAAATCCATTTGGTCTACTTTGGGACTGCTTAGGTTGGGTCCTTTTCGCTTTCATCAAAATAGGTGTCTCAGAAGATGATCATTTGACCTGCTCTGAAAGACATTTCCTTGTGGTTTGTTTCTGTCACTCTAATTAACGTTCTAATTGCACATAATCCATCAATTAACTACATGAAACTCATTAACAAACATGTTTAGAAGCATTGAGAACAATAATAAGTAATAATTAGATGTCATGGAGTGATAACCAAAAAGATCAAATTTATGAAAACAAAAACAAGGTATTGAAGACTTTGTAAGTTCATTGCTCAAGTATAACCTTAGTCTGCTTAAGCAACCTTTAAATTTTTTTTATGGAGATGGCTTAACAGATAACCTTATTCAAGTAAGCATTTAGCCTTGCTCGAGTAAGTGTTTCAACGTGCTCAGCAACCACTATGAAAAATGGAAGATAAGTCACTAGGACGAATGTGCTAGAGTAAGCTTTTACCTGTGCTCGAGTAAATATTTAGTTGTGCTCAAGCATCTAACGTGCACAAAGCTATGTAACCCTTGACATGTCTATTTCGATAGAAAAATACCACCAATAGTTAGTAAAATTCGTATCATTCCCAGAATAATTAAATTTCTCAATTTTCCAGATGGTACTTTCAGGAATATAGGAAAACTTAAAGAATCTATAATTTCATGTGCAAAAATCCAAAAATTTCAAATGATTTATCAAAAGAAAGCTCTTTCTATCTACTTCAAATGTGGAAAGTTTCATCATTTTTGGATATTATTTAGTTAATCAAAAATTGTGCACAAGCCGACTGCCACTCAGATAACCCAAAAACGGATAGTTTTTGCAACTTGTACAATGTAATCTTCGTGTTTCCAAAATTATGTTCAATCTTATCCCCTCTCTATTTTCCATGATAAACACTTTGGTAACCTTAAAATAATCAAAATCACTTTATTTTCTTGAGTTTTGGTTCATGCCGAAATCTTATAAAAATATAAAGAACAACCACTTTTAACCAACTTAACATAAAATCATGAATTTTGGCCTTAGGTTTATCTTTTGCTTCATGTTTTTGACCTTTGATCTTGTTACTTCTTATTTTTAGAAATTTGAGCAGCATAACCCCTTAGGGTTTCATGCCTCCAAAACCAAAGAAAACATGTACCAACCATCATCCAAGCGAACTACAACTAAAACAACATAAGGGAGGGTTAGATCTTTACCTTCTTGGCTTGTACTTGGATTTTTTTACCACTTCTTCTTCCTTTTTCTCCTTCAAACTTTTGGCCTTAGTTTCTTGAATTTTCCTCCCTCTCTCTTCCTTCTCTAAGTTTAGGCCAACTCCCTCTGTCTCTTTGCCAAATGAGTTTGTTCTAATGAAACATGCAAGAAGAGGCATTTTCTTTTCTTCTTATGCTTTGGTTGAAAATCCTCTCCTTTGGGCAATCCAAATTTGCCTTAGACACTTGGCATTTTTTTTAGATAATCCTCAACATTAAGATGACAAATAGCCATGTTAACATAGTGAAATCTCCTTAAGATGACACAACCATTTTGGATATAGCTAAGGTGTATTGCAATCAAGCCATAAGGTGACACTTAGAGTTTTAGATGTTAACTGCATGGCTTAGATGTCTATAATGTAGTCAACATGTTTCTCCTTGAATGCAAGTGGCATAAGGCAATGAATGAGGTTGTCTTTCCTTGCAACATGTGTTAGCAAAGCCAATCCTTGCAACATTGCATGCCTTTAGTGTAACGTCCCAAAATATAGAATTTGAGAATTAAATTATAATATGGGATAAATTGTGGAAAATTGGCTTTAATGAATTTTAAAGTTAATATTTGGAACTTTAGGCATATTTTCCTGAAAAATTAAGGATAATTAGTTAGTGGTTGAGTTGTGGCCTAAATAATTTAGAGATAATATTTAATGGCCTCAATAAATTATTTAAGGAAGAAAATCCTTATTTAGGATTAAGGATTATTTTCTACCATAAACTCTTATTTCCATATTTATTTCCTTCAACCCATTATTCTTCTTTCATTCCTCATCCCACCTCTCATCTTTTGACCAAACAAGCATTAGATGAAAAAAAAAATTTGAAAGGCAACAACACAAAACACAGGACAACATACTCACACACACTTTAAATATTCATTATTATTATTGCCCATTCCTCTAAGGCCCAACAACAGAAACCATTTGGTCCAAAGCTCTCTCATTTTACACGACATCATCCCCCTTCAATTATCCAATATTGATGCTAGTCTCCCGTTCGTACACCTCATTCCCTCTATCAATATAAACAAGACAGCACATTATATTTCTCATTTCTCATTCTCATTTGTTTCAATTTTCACCGAAACTCTCTCCGTCACTCATTCTCTTCTCCATTTCAGCCAACTCCCTTATTTCCATTCCATCAGTTGTACATCCTCTTCTCACCTAGCCACACATTCCATTCCATTTTCCTACTGTGTAGAAGGAGTTGAGAGATTGAGGGAGAATGAGAAGAGATAGAGACTTCAACAGTGAGAGAGTTGATCGGAGAGGAAGAAGCTGTGATCAAATCTCACATGCAAATCGATTTCCAAAGTTTAGGTAAGCCTTTAAATCGTTTTATATCAGATTTATGGGGTTTTCTTAAGCTTGAGAGTGATTGATGACCAAAACTTATGGTTTTAGAGAGAGAGAGCTCATAGTGGTGAATGTAGCTACATGTATGTCATTTTAAATTGATCTTTGGACTCTTTTGTCTCTTAAAGTAAGCTTAAAGTCCATGCATATCTATTATATGCATCTAGGGTCTGAGTTCCAAAATATTTGAACCACAAAATGAGCATGCAAGCTGATTTTCTTACCATTGGATGTTAGTCTGAAAACAGAGGGTAATGTTCAAGTCGTTTGGAGGGGTTAAAGGTTGAGTTTTTCTCTAAAAATTTATTGGAAATATTACTCTCCTTAAGCTTTGAAACAAGTTTTGGATCACCTAAAACGGAGATCTATAACTCTAGTTATGATTTTTGAAAGTTGAGGTATGAATCTAGAAACATTTTGGTATCATTCTGGAGGTACCCAGATGACGTTACCTTTTTGACTAGGTAAACAAACCCATAAAATTCTGAAAATTTCCAGAAAGATAGAGGACTCACAGAGCTTTAATTTGGTATATAATATGTGATTTTTAAAGCTCTGTGCAGTGAGATACCCAATTTTAAAGTTGAGCTATGACTCTGAAAAACTCACTGGTCAGTCTTGACGTTTTTTAAAACTAGGAATGACTTAAGTGAGATTAAGTTGTGAAACTTTTCAGTTAAACAAAGGACTTTCATAGCTTTAATTTGATTCATAATGGGTATTTTTTTGAACTCTGCACAACAAGGTATTGATTTTTAAAGATAAGTCACAATTTCTAGAAAATTCTGGGCAAAGCTTAAGTTTTTGAAATTTGGGAATTTTTCTCAACCATAAATCAACTTTGTGATTTTAATTTATGAAAATAGACTTATCAAAGAATAAATATTAATTAGAATCACTCCATTCAGAGTTATATAGACCGAGTTACAAATTTTTCAAATTCCCATAGAAATTAATTGTTAATTTCTGATAAGTCTTAAAATAGTCACATAAGTTGCTAATTGTGTTTAACCTTCAAAGTAAAGGTTTCTTTGGATAAATTGAAAGGTTAAATTGCTGAAATGATGCTTATTCTATAGTGAATAGTGTTTAGTTAAATAAATCCCTAATGAGTATATATCCCTAGTCATAAGGATACTAAAAGACAAACATTTTGGGGTGGGTCTAAAGAAGCTAAATCTTAATTATGTCATTAAGATTAGATTTTTTAATGACCCATTCTCCATATGAATGTTAATTATAGGAAGTGATATTTGCCCAAACTTGAAGGACAACTAAATCGAAAGACTTGTATGGAAGGAGTTTGTCGGTAAGACTAATAGATAGTAATTCTAATCTCAAAATCTCTGCATAGCTATATATGTTTGTGTATGCCATATTTGTATGTCCCGCCTGTATAAGGCTAGCACCACTCGTGGCTCGATTGAGTGAAAGGGCCGACCATGGGGCTAGCTTCCCGGTGACTAAGCATGGCCTAAAGCATTCAATAATTTTGGTATTGAATTACCTTAAATGAATTTCCTTGCGCTAAGGTATTTGAAATCATTATATGAACTCTTGTATTACAAGCTGCATATGGAATGTAATACTTGTTATTTGAAATCAGTTTGCTCTATATGCTGTGTGGACTACTCCTTTTGGTTGATTTACATGTATTGCATATGCTAGAATTTAAGATTAACCTATTACTCTGATATTCATTCATTTAAATCTCAGAGCCTTCCAATAATTTAGGGTGTGGGCAATTTGGTAAGCAGGGAGGAAAAGGCAAGGGCATAGTTAGCACTTGAGGCCAAGAAGGTAGTGGAGCTAATAGTGCAGCTTACTTTATTTTGTTTTACCTTCTGTATATATTCCTTTTGGCATAGTTAATATTTTGAGTTAGTTGTATGTGGCTATTGGGATGTATATTTTTGTAGATACTATGATTTGGTATTAGTAGAATATGTATGTATTGTATTGCTACAGGGACGAGCACGTACATCACGAGCGCATAAATGAAATGGATGCATGAGTAAATGGTAGAGCACTAGGTTAGATATAATGTATAAAAATACTCTGATGAAATCTAACCAGGTTTAAGAGTTTATGTATTTGTTAATAAGAGTTTGAACCACTTATTTAATATTTTTTGAAAGTTTTAATTTTTTAGAAAAGCCCATTCGAACTATAGTTTGGAATCTATGAATGGGTTGAGTTTTTGGTATATTTTTTAAAGGAAAAAGTTTTTACTTTTCAGGATCAAACTTGACCCTAGTGGTTTAAATACTTTATTAAATAATACATTGAATCGAGTTAGGAAGATTTCACACTGTTCTGGATATAGAGCAGTGGGGTGTTACATTTAGGGCTCATGATTTGCTTTTGAAGCTTGCTATTTAAACTTGTCTTCCTTGCCCTCTTATCTAGGCCGAAAATATGGCCTTGACCATAATGGTCTTTTTGGTACACTTTTTATCCAATTAAGTATAGTCATAGGTTTAGCTAATTAGGTGTAGCCTCATGCTTTATTAAATAGCTAAGTAGCCTTTAAGCAAATATTAAATTGAGAATGATTAATGGATTATCAGTCTTATGGCAAATTTTTAATTTATCCCATTATATGCTAAAATTATATTTCCATGAATATTTACATTGTACATGGAATTATGGTAAAGCAAAAATTGAGATATTATATTGGTGTTATTTGTAACCACATTATATGAATATTTTACGGCTATTAATTAACAACTGTAAAGTATGGAGTAGTTGTTTTTTTTAATATTTAAAAAATACAATAGTAGTGTTCAATCATCACCAACACTATCTTCCTCCTTCTTTCCTTCCTCTTCCTCCTTCTCATCATCGAAGAAAGGAGATGAAGGGTATGACTGTAAGTCATATTTCAACCTTATTGAGATGAAGTATAAGGTTCAATTCATGTTAATATCTTTGGCGTATGCCACAAAATGCCTTGTGTGGCGGCAGTCAAGGATTACCAATAGCTACATTAGAGCCTCCATTTTAGGAGAAGGCGGAGGAGGAGAGGTTGCGGTGATGGTGGAGGAGCTTCCTAAGATCCTTACATGATGGAGAGAAGGAGGAGGTTGATAAAGCAAAGTAGTAAGAATCACAAGGAATACATGAGTTTCAATAGAGATCTAACAGATATTACAAAGGGTTATCACCTATGAACTGGTAGTTGGTAAAGAGATATCATTTGAAAGTGTTACATGACGGTTGTTTTTGAAGACCTTTATGTTTTCCTTTATTGATGTTAGAGGTTGGAAGTCAAATTGTTTGTAAGTGTTACATGGCAATTATTTTGAAAGAACTATCATTTTTGTGACTAAATATATGATGGCTATTCTTTTTTTGGTCAAAGGTATATGATGGCTATTGAATACAATTGTTATTTGTATTTTTGTGAATTCTGTCTCACAATACATAACGTTGCACATAATTAACTGTTATGTTTAAGCGTTATATATTCTTGTGCGAACTTCACCTCAACATCCATGATGTTTATTCACTGTAACAATTATTTATAAAGCATTATATATACATGAATCTGTAGTTTAAACTAACATGTATTATTTATAGATGTATTAAAATCAAGCCAAAGGTTTAAGTAAGAGTCATGTGTCAACTACTAACACCATTTCTCTTACAAATTAATAAACTATAAGTATACAAGATCAATGCTTATAGTTTTAAAAACTAAAAGGATTTAAGAAAAAGGGTTAAGGTCTATTTTTTTTTTCCTGGAAGTTGTCAAAAACTCTCAATTTTGCCTCGAAAGTTTCCAAATCGTAGAAATTTCACCCTAGCCCCCATTATCCATTTTAAGTTTGACAGTTAATTGACCAAATATATTGCGTTAGCATGCCCTCATGTCATCTTCATCATTTTTGTTAAGTTGTAAATTTGTCTTGAAAGTTTTCACTTTGGAGCAATGATGCCCTGGAAAGTTGTTGGGTTCAATATTATGATGGAAGTTTCCAAATGTAGCAATAATGACTTGACCATTATAAAGGTTGAGTCTAATTGTTAGTTTACAAATATGCTAAGCTAATAGCATGAACAACATTGAAGAAGAAGTCTCAACTAGAAAAGAAGCTAACATTTGCTAGAGAGTAATGAAAAAGGATTCAATTACCAAATTCAAGATATAAAGAGCAAGATTACTGAGAACAAAGCCACTGGTAACCCTCTGTCATCATACCATAGTGACATGGATGACACATGAAATTTTCAAATAAGTATATTTCGCCAACTAACATGTAAACTTAACTTGGATAACAATTGGGGACAAATTGTTACGATTTGAAACTTCTGATGGAACATAGCTCTTGAGTGTAAACTTTCAAAGCAACTTTGCATCTAAACCCATAACAAAAATGTTGTGGATGTCATGTGAACTTATAACTCAGTATATTTGGTCAACTAACTATCAAACTTAACCTTGATAATTGGTTGGGCGAAATTGTTATGATTTAGAAACTTTTGGTATGGTATTGCTCCAAGAAAACTTCTGAAGCAAAATTGAGATTTTTTGACAACTTCCAAGGAAAAAATAAACCTTAAAACTTAATAAATAGAAAATAATTATAAGGACTTAATTAAAATGAGATAAAATAATTGGCATTTAGGTATTAATATTTTTTGTTTTGTTACTAAGTTATAGATGGTGCTGCTAACATCATTTGTGTTTTATTTTTTTATACTCCAATCAAAATAACCCAATGTTTGCAGTTCTCTTCTTTAGTTCAACAATTTGGCATCTTCTTTATAATTGGCTTACGAAAAAGTATTTCCCTCTTTATAGGGATGAGATAAAAAAACCTTATGGACCAAGTATAGTTTGACCTGATCAGCCTAGTGAGCAAAAAATTAGGTCAAACTGGACTTCAGACCAAAACTTTAGACCCATAACCTGGTCCAATCTGGCCCAAATTTTTTCATTGCACACTACACATACATAGTACACACGCCACAACCAATGGTACACACATTGAAAGCTTGAGCGAACTGATCATCATAACCCCTGCACCTAACATGCCTAACTTCTTAGGCTGCACCCTTACACTTGTGTCTCAGTACATTAGGCACATGCACCAATTATGTCAGAGAAAAAAGGGTTAAGGTGTAATACACATAACATTTTTCTTCATCAACATAAATACATATAAGTTTTTTTTAGAGTAAAAATACACACGTGTTTGCTATTTTGGAGTAAAAGTCACATCCCACCATTAAGTCATTGTTCACCGTTATGTTACTGTTCACTTCATCTCTTTCTCTTTTATCACGGTGAACTGTGATTTAAAGGTGAGATGTGACTTTTACTCCAAAATGGTAAACACATGTATATTTTTGCTTCAAAAAAAACTTATGTGTATTTTTGTTCCTAAGAAAAAGCCTATGTGTAATTATGCACCTTAACCCCAGAAAAAATATCGTCTCAAGAACAAATAGTTCAGAGATTTGTGCTCGTTGATGTTTCTGGTTCAGTGTTTGGGGGATTTTTGAGCTGAAGTTAATTGCTTTTAATGGATGATATTTAGGGAACCAGCTTAAAGCTCAGAGCTTCTCTCGCCATTTTGCCAAGCACGACGCTTGCCTGGATAGACTCACTAGAGCCATCATGGAAGAACACACTCGTCAGTGCTTTGTTGGTGGTAAGCAACAATATGTTAAGGCCCTCCTCACTTTGCTTCTTGTTCGTGACGCTCACTTTGTTGACGCTACCTCTGATAGGCACATCTGGTGAGCCATCAAGGGGTGAAAGAGAGCAAGAGATGAAAGCGAGGGAAGAGAGAGAAAGGGAAGTAGTGTGAACGGGTTCACATTAGGTGCCCCTTAGGTGCACATCCCTCTATTAGAGGGATGGGTATATTTTTTTTTGAATTTTTTTGAATTTTTTTATATATTCTATTTATTTATATTTAAGTTATATGTTATTTTCTGGAAAAAAAAATTTTCACCTAGTATCTCAAATTAATTAGTTTTCAATCCTGCATTCAGTAATATTTATCTGTAATACCAGTATCATGAAAACTAATTAATTTGAGATACTGGGTGCAAATTTTTTTTCCAGAAAGCAGCATATAATTTAAATATAAATAAATAGAATATATAAAAAAAATTTAAAAAAATATGTCCATCCCTCTAATAGAGGGATGGGCACCTAAGGGCTTGGCACCTAATGTGAACTTGTGTGTGAACTGGTCAAGGACCAATCTAGGAAAAAAAAGGTAAAAAGTTCTAGATTAGTCTTGTCTAGCCTGAGCTCGAGCTAGTCTTAGACTAGACTGAGCCTAAGGTCCTATTAGGACCAGACCTTGGGTTGAGGATTATCCCAGTCTGATCTGGTCCATGATCAACCCTACCTCTCTACACAAGTTAGATAGATGCACATTGCACCCTCATGTACACACATGCATGACAAGTCTAGATTCGTACAATCAGTTTTAATGCAGAGACGTTCAATTGATAAATTGAAAGAGCTTGGATCATTTCTATTTATTTGAGATTATACAACTTAAATTTTTTATTTATTTTATTCATAAAAATAGACAGTTCATTTGCATTATGCATTTTATTTTGGTATTTTTAGTAAAAGTGAAAACATGTCCAAAAACAATTAAATTCAAAACAATCATACAAATTCCTAAAAAATAAAAAGCGGCATAGCCACTTCGTTATGACAAAAAAAAGTTCATTTGTAATGTTTGTATAAACTGATTTATATCAAATTTTAAATATTACAGATTTATCCTGGGTGTCCTGCTAAATTTTTCGATATGAAAATAGTTAGCAAAAAGGGTACATGATGTTAGACAATACTTGCATATAGCTTTTGTAGTTGTTTTAATCAAGATGTCTAATAAAAGTATTGTAAGTAATTAATTTATCTTAGATGTTTCCTTAGAAGATTCCTTGAATATTTTCCTTTTCGTTCGAAAAATGTAAAGTAACTGGTTTAAAAGATCGTGGTCGGGATTTTTTTTTTTTTAAATTGTCAAACACACACACACACACACACACACAAAAAGTGAAGAATTATTGAATAAACTTTGTCCTTAAAATTCTACAGGGAAAAAAACACAATCCTGAAAAAAAGTTCAAAGGGACACTAACATAATTCTCAAATTGGATCTAATGCTGAGAACTAATTTCTTCGGAACAATAACAGAGAAATTCATGAACAGAGAATCATGAAAAGTAAGAAGTCACCCAAATAAACAATAATCTATTTATATATGTCCAAGATCCACTAACATAACAAGCTTCTAACGTATATACCTATAACGTCACCTATAACGTGAGAGAGAAGAGAGATACATATAAAAAGGAGAGAAGAGGGCTTCCCAGCAACTCTCAGTGTGTCACACTCAACCTCACATCAGAAGCAGGTTACACATTTAACATAAAGAGCAGTGATCAAAGTTGAGAGAAACAGAAGGATATAGACATGATGATGAGTGGAATCTCACAAGTGGCAGCTAGTAAAGCTCGTCTTCCTCTGTTAAGTGGAGCTTATTTTTACATATTTTGCCAGTGGCTTACACAAACACATTTATTGCAACAGGAACTGATGCCTGCCTTCTATGATCCTAGACTGTTGCCTCGGCTTGTTCTTGTTTATCCGTAAGTTGGCTTCTGAGGAACCCAAGCACCGAAAGTCGCTATAGAAGAAAAGAGAATGGAGTTACTTAATTCAGGATCACACATTGGAAATCTACGTGAGTCATGAAGAATTTAGCGGTAAGAAAATAGCAATCAAAAAGAAAAAGATAGAGACTAAAAAAGTATGATTCGCATAACGAGAAGATGTTAGATTCACATATAGTCATTAGGTGGCGTTTTCTTTTTGAGTGTATAAACATAAATGATATCATTTGATGAGTTGGGATGAGGGCGGAAGACTACAGAAATAATTGTACTATATTGGTATATGGAAAACATTATATGATAAAGTTTTTCTTTTTTTCTTTCTTTCCTTTTTTTTTTTTTTTTGCTACAATATAATTATGACATTTTACACATAAATAATAAAACAAGACAGTGGATGTAAACTTACACGTTGCTCAAGTCCACTGGCTTCAGATTTCAGTGTCAACGACTCCAACAAGTCTATAGCTTCTTGAAATCCATCAGTTGCCAAACTTTCGTTTCCCAAATTCCTGTCCACATCTGCAACTTTTGCAAGAGAAACAGTAACATCTAGAACCTGGATGACATAACAAATAATGTGTTAACATCAATATCAATCAGTTCAGGCTTCGAAACATATATATTCTATAGAAGCAGTTTGGATGTAAGTCAAAGAAAAGACAAACTGCTAAATATTCAAATAAAGAAATGATGGAAATGTTATGACCAGCCAACAATGATTCTGTCATCAAAACCTTCTTAGAATATGGATGACGAAAAAGAGTGTTTTCAAAATTAATCTGATATTTTTGAGATTCTATTTCTCTTACCAGATGGAGAATGTAGCTTTTCGCGTCAACATTCAATAATGCAATACAAGAGTATATCATAGGGGATTACATCTTTAAAGATTGCATCACATTTACTTAGGTCTATCAATGCTATTGTAGGAAATGTTAGGCTGTAAAGGGACAACATAATCATAAAAAGTAGTCGAGATGAGGATGCTACGATGGATGTGTGGTCACACAAGAAAAATAATATTCGTAACAAACATATACGTGAGAGAATTAGAGTGACATCTATTGAAGAAAAAATGGTAAAATATAATACAAAATCGTTTGAAATGGTTCAAACACGTTCAAATATGGCCATTGGTTGCGCTTGGGAGGATGGTTGATCAGCTAGTATGAAGTCTTTTAAAAAGGGTAGAGGAAGACTAAAAAGAATACCCGATGAAATTATTGAGCAAGATCTCTTGATTAACAATTCATTCAAACATGATAAGGCTTTTTTGTTGTTTCCTCATGCCTATCAAGTCTGAATGTTTTCATTCCCTTCAAAACCTCCTGCTGACACAGACATTCCCTTTTCTTAACCAGCTTATTCCTAGTCATAGGAAGAATTCCTCTTTTCGCCGCTTATTTTCGTCTTTTTTCTCTTTTCTTATCCATCTAGTGAGTTTCACAAGTATTAACCAGAAGAATTTTGAGCATACAATTTTAGTACCCTAAAATTTATGTCACAACAAATGTAGATATACTCAAGTAATATGTTGTTTGTATGATTATGTTTAGGGATCACAGGATTCTTTGATTAATTCTTGGGGACAATATGTAGTACAGTTAGGAAAAACTTACCTTGTGACTACTTAAACTATGTACGCTTTTCCTTCCATAAATTTCTAATAACAGACTAATTCAAACCACCAGAAAACACCTAGTAACCTGATATCTTAAGGAAGCAAAGATGAAACTGAAACACAGTCAATTTGCAGAGTCAGGGAGTGACTAATAAAACTCCTTTTGGGGATATTTGCTAGGCAGCGATGCCCATGGTTACCAGAAATCTTAAAAGTGCTTTCATCTGTTGTTTGCAGACATATTTGCACAAATATAATTTTCTGTGACAAGTATATATAACCTATGATGAAAAAGGGTTACAGACTACAGTTCTTCATTAATTCTATAACAGTAGCTTATTGGACACAACACACAAATCAATGTCAATGCCTTATAAATGCGATGCATCCTTTCATAAACCTTGGGCCCAAAAGTAAAACAAAATCCATTCATAACCATGAAATGAAACATCCAAGGTAAACTCAATTTTTATTGTTAGTAAATGGGTGGAAAGTAATGTATGAATTCTAGAAATCCTTCACAATCTCACAGAAAATTATATTCTAAGTAACATAGTTTGGCAAGTCAATAGAACACAAAGCCAATAATGCACCAAACGCAATTTTGACATTGTATTAATATTTAATAATTCAATTTCAATATAAACAGAGCAGTAACCAACCTGGGATGGAACATCCGAGTGATGCTTGACTACATCACGCCGAACATTCAAAGACCGAAAATAGTAGGATCTGGCTGTTTGTAGATCTCCGTCATAATATTTAAGATCTCCAATTTTATTCAGAGAAACAGAAAGTGTATGTGTAATCTGTAGTGAGAAGAACTTAAAGATATAAATTTACAAAATAAAACTAACAAAAGATGATAATGTAACATATAAACATGGTTTTCAATAAAAGTTCTAATGAAATAACCTCCAAGTCATCCCTTGGCAATTTCGAGAGAAATTCAACACTTTCTTCAAAAAAAGAAATTGCAGAACTAGCATCCCCCATAGCTCGACTGCAGAAGTTATATAGTCAGCATACATGTCACAATCGACCTTTAATAATAAGCATTTGTTGTTATGGAATAATGTTATTTTTCCGAAAAAGAAGTAAACACTATGCAGAAAGAAGATTTGCAATGCTTTTTTAATAATCTAGTACAATCCATGATGCAGTTACAATGCCTGCATTTAAAAGCATTTCAAAAAGATGTGATAAAGCTTTTTTGAACAAAGCAAGGCAAGTGGTCGGGAAAAAGGTCAGGCATTGCCATACTTCTCTATGTTTTACAAACACTACTTGATCAGCTCCAATTGAGCACAAAACCTCACCAGTCTAGTCACTGTCCCAATCAATTTCACCACACTTTTCAAACAAGATTTACCTGCTCTTCTGCAAACTCAACTTGCTGTTCTCTTTACTTTACTCAGTCAATCACAGATATATAGGATGCTTTTAATATATTAAAATTGTAGTCAAATAGCAGCTTTCATCCTTTAATGTAAGTTTTAAAATTGTTCTTCATTCTTTTCTTTCAGCAGAATCTCCTATCATAATTATCTACCTTCTGCAGTTCATGTAGCATGTTCAAACTTGAGAGTGCTTGATTATATGCTAACCTATCAAACGAAAATATAAAAGTAGGACTTTTACAAACCACTCATAACTTTGATTAGATTCTCCTCATTTCTTACCATCGCAAATAAATTGTTAAAATAGTTGTTGTCCTTTTAATTATTTTGAAAAAACTCATTTGGAAGGCATAGGCACAGATGCAAAGATGATAACTGTTAGCAAATAACTGAAACTATTCATGGCCTTCACTTAACAATTTAAGATTTTGGGTTGAACTATTACTAGGCAAAAAATCGAAGCCTCTATAACCAAGCAGTCAAAGTTCAATCATTGGTGCTCTTATCCTACATAATCAAGTGCCATTTCAACATAAGGCATATTGAGCTTGTACTGCGTCCACGCTTCAATAAAGCTATCCATGGGCATTTAGTTGAAAAGATTCATGAGAAAAACAAAATAATGCAGCCTTGAAACAGGTACTAGGGAAGCGTTCCTTACTCTATTCTTGGTCTATGTCTAATTCTATCATGTATTACTATTAGAATCAGCTAATCATTTTTCACATATGCACTCATACCACTAACAATCTTTACCTGTATCCTTTTTTGTATACTTGTAAAAAAAAATTCATCTTTCATAAGGTATCAATTTTGCAATATAGTCTCATGGAAGAAAGTGAAAATATCCTAGAAATAAATCTGAGTAAGTGAATATGGAAAAGTGAAAATCAGAATGTGAGGAGAATGAAGCAGATTGATAAGTACACAAACAGGGAGATAAGAATATGATCAGAGAAATCAACCCATAAAAGAAGCATATAGACAAGAAAAGAGAAAAACACAAAATATGCCATACACACCAGCAGTCACCAAGCATGCCCAAGACTGCTCCAAGCTGTGAACATAATTCTGATGTGTTACCCATCTTTTCTAACTGACAACGTATGTCTTCTGCACAGAGGCTGAGTCTTGATTTGGCACTTTCTATATTCTGAGCATGGAATGCCTGAAGTTGAATTGCATGCAACAAACTGCTCATTGTCAGGCAGCATAACATGGCATAAATCACGCAGAAAAACTCAGAATAACAATGTTCCCCCATCACCTGTATTGCATGTCCTCAAAAAGATTCATTCCAAAACATCCAATCTTAGCAATCAGATTAGCATGTAGCAAGAGTGATTATAATTTAAGATCATCATTCATTATCACCTTTGTTGTCATTTGTCCATTATGATAATATGATAATAATAAATATATAAATGAATGAAAACTAATTTCTAGCCCAAAAAACTCTAAGAAGCAATTCCATTTGATCCTATGCAACTTAGCAGCAATTTTTGTAAAAGCCACACTTACCCTCATGGCCTGTTGCACTAAGAAGGAACCCCTTTCCAAAGATACATCCTCATATGTGACTGGTTTATTCTCTTCTCCTCCTCCTTTGTCTGAACTAACAGACCTTTTGATCCTAGCATGACCTTCAATAAAGCGATCAACTATATCTTGAAGATTAGCATCAGGCTCAATCTTCTCAATATCAGCCCCACATAATGGACAGTCCTTAAAGCGTGATATACATGCCCTAATTTCATTTCAAATATAAATATATATATTCACATATAATCAGAAAAAATCTGTAAAGACATTAATATGGATGCAAGAAAAACCGTAGGAAGCATACTTGCAGAAAGAATGAGAACAGGGCACACATTTGCTAGTTTCAAATAGGAGTGCCTGGCATATCATACAGCTAAGAGGACCAATCTTAAATGTTTGGGTGTCATATCCAAAAGGGCACTTAGGAGAAGCACTAGCTGAATTGTTAGACTCTTTTTTCACTTGGGAGTCATATCCAAAAGGGCACTTAGGAGAACCACTGACTGGATTGTTAGACTCTTTTTTCACTTGGGAGTCATATTCAAAAGGGCACTTAGAAGAAGCACTAGCTGGATTGTTAGATTCTTTTTTTGCCTTACTCTCAGACCCAGCTTGATGCTTAACTGAATTTTCGCCAGATTTTTTTGAAGTGGTATCATCAGGACGAGCAGCTTTGACAAAAGGGCAAACTGGTGTCATATTAGATTGCAAACCTGCACAAAGACAATAAGTTTAACTAGTCAATTTTGAAGCAACTTTCTATATAATTGAGTTAACAAAACCTTACAAAAACTATATCATTGCTCAATTCCATATGAAGCACATCAATTTTAAATTATGGGGAAAAGAACTCAATAGTTTTTAACTGCAATAATAATATCCTTGGAATTTCAACAAACAACACATTCTGAATAATGGATAACTTTCAACCTTCCGGAGCACCTCATCACATATTTATCCCTTTCTATACAATAGGCAAAGTTGAATGGACAGCGATACTAGGCTAACCTTCCAACAATTTTTCCAAACTCGAAAAATTTTGTCACAGATTGAACAGTTTTATCATTATGAATACAATTTTAGAACAAAATAAATTTGCATCCAAATCTTGCAAAATATAGGTCACTTTCTCCTCTTTTGAATGAAATTAATCAACTTCTTAAGTCATGAAAGGGAAAAAAAAAATCAAATCACAGAATCGAACATGAGAAAAGGGGCAGAGATAAACCAGGGATCGAAATTTAAAGCCCTCAAAATGAAAGACTCGCCTGAAATGGGTCGCCGATGCTCTTGCTCGCGTAGAGGGACGTCGTCACAGTGGTGTGGCAGTTCGTTCTCTCGTCCTTGATTTCCTTTTGCAGCCAAAATCCTTGGAGATGCGGAAGGGAGTGCATCACTACGATGGATATGGACAGTTAGGTAGAAATATAAGATATTTCTGTTATTATATAAAAAGTAAATATTAATATTAATAGTAATACTCGTCTACCCATGTAACTAATGTGATCAGAGCGGGGAAAAAAATGTAACTAATGTGATTAAATTAGTGCTCCCTTGAGTGACTAAATTAATGAAGTTAATTTACTCAGTCAATATATATTTTTCAAAAACATCATAATCATATTTTTTTAATTCTCTCAATATTTTTCTTATCCGATTATTATTAATGAGGCATCAATAAGAATAATTTTAAAAAAATATTTATAAATATAAAAACTATATTTTACATTTAAAATTGAGAAATTTCTAATTATATTTGTTGGCCAACAATTCCCGAATTAGACTTGTTTAGTAATAAGAACACGAGTGTCTAGTCAACTTGGATTGGTTGGTGATGATTAATGTCAGATCAATCAAACCTCCAGGAGGTTCAAGGGATTAAACATCCAGGAAGTTAAGAACTCCCCCTGATATCTATAGAGATGATGCCGGGGAGCCTCTGAAGATCACCGTGCTACACGATGGTGGCGATGGCCACAGAGAGGTGGTGTGTGTGCACAGTGATACATGATGTGAAATAGATGAAAGAAGTCTCCATACCTGGTAGGCAATCTCCTATTTATAGAGCATACCTGGTAGGCAATCTTCTATTTATAGAGATTACCTAGAGTTTTCTCTTACTGGAATGCATGCAGATAGTGCACCTCCACGTTCTGACACTGTCTGCTCCATTGCCCGTGTATGCCTGCTCCACTACTTGTATTGTCTGAGATTATAGGTATGATTAGTGAAGATTAGCGTTTCCATTTGCTTAAGGGGATTTGGGTAGAAGGCCTCCATATTTGGCCTATTTTCTAAGCCCGTTTCGTCATTCCATAACAAAACTATACATTAAAGACAAGAGAAATGTTAATTAGGTTTAATTTAATCTTTTGTACTATTTTTGGATTCAAATTTACTAGCATGTTGTTTTTTCCAACAAAAAGAAAATTATTAAAAGCATTAAATTAAATTAAATAGTAACACTTCAAAGGAAAAGTAGCGAGAAGGCCGTCTCTCGTTATCATGAGAAATTTATAAGCAAGGAAGAAAAGCATTAAAATATGTAGAAAACTGGGCACTGAAATTGCCGTCTAAATTTTTTAACACATAAGCATAAATGTTTGTTTCTTCTTCATATATGTTGGCCTTTTATAAAGGATCAATTTAAAGTTCTGGATCTCCATAATCTTCGGTGCGCCCAAGTTTTGACACGTTTACATTCACACATTACATCGTTGAGATTATCGATAACTAACACGAATAAAAGCTGAGAAACCGTTTAGTTCACGAAATTTTAAATGAGAGAAGGGAACTTAAAAGAGGGAAGGGAAGGGAAGGGAATGGAAGATAAGAGGGAACTTAAAAAGTTTAAAACTGTTTGGTAGACATGGGAAGAAAACTTAAGTTACAAGGAAATAAAATGTTTGGTAAGCAGAAATGAGAATTGGTTAAGTGGGAACATCAGATAAAATTACCTCAATGCCCTTTTAAAAAAAAGCCAAAAAAAAAGACCCTGGTTTAACATTTGCGAATCGGCGAGAAACAGAGCAAAGGAAATCGCATGTTGGAGGAAAGTAGTTGGAGACGTCGAAAGGATGTCAAAGTCCGACGACCATAAGGCTTGCCGGTGGTGAGAAGGATGACGACCATGGGAGCAATAATAGGGCACAACACCAAATTAAAAGGAAATTTGGTCCAGGCATGAATTTTGAAGACGAACATAGGAGAAAATGAAAATTGAATATTGAACCTAATTGGTGTATTGATGAAGGAAAAAAGCAAATCTGTTAAAAAAATGCTTATAACCCCTGAAATTGTGAAGTGCGTGAAATTAATTTATATGTTTGTAAAGGAAAAACAGAGTTGCGTACATGAGTTAACGAGAACGATATGTGTGATGTATATAATTGATGAGATTAGTCTTCAATATGACAATAACCAAAGAGACGTCTTTGAATATAGTCACAAGAAAATTGCCAGGTGAGATCCAGTAAAGGAGTGTTAACAGCAAATGTGTATTTCCGATACTAATATGTATATGCAGCAGTGCACATTGGCAATACACATATCACACTACTACAGAAAGTGGATACTACTTCCCCAAAAGACGTCCTTATTTTAAAAAAGGGAGTAAAAAGTATAAGCCAAGACTTTAGGTGCCCTAAATCTTGTTTTTAGGCGCCCTAAATTTTTTTAGGGCGCCTCAAGTTGCCTACAATTTAGCGCTAAAACTTAATTTTTCGCGCGATGGGTGTAATCTGGGTAATTTTTTACGCGCCAAGACATATTTATTTATTTTTTTTATTTAAGGCGCCCTAAACGTTTTTCAGGGCGCCAAAAAGCTACTTTAGGCGCCCTAAAATTAGTTCAAGGCGCCAAAAAACTTGTGAAAAATTATGTTTTAAATTTTTTTTGGCGCCATGCTACTATTTGTGGAATTCTTTTGGCACCAGCAACATAGTATATGTGGGAAATACTTTTTTTTTTTATTTTAGGCGACCTGAAAAGTAAAAGGACGCCTTAAATTAATTTATGGCACCCTATATTTAATTCAGGTCGCGTAAAATGAGAAAATTTTCTTTTTTTTTTTTTTGCGCTAGCTTCAATGTATGTGGGAAATAATTTTTTTTTTTTGGTTTAGGGCGACTTGAATATTTTGAAGGAAGCCTTAAATTAATTTTTGGCGCCCTTAAAGCATTCAGGTTGCCGTTAATGCATAAAGGCGCCCAGAATTTAGAACAGGACGCCTTAAGAAAAATTTAAGGCGTCCTGGTTTTATTCAGGGCGCCATTAATTCTTCTTAAACTGATTAAAAAATAGAAAAAAGCAAATTAATAGGTTCATTCCGCACCTCTCTGCTTCCCTCGCTTCCCTCTGCTTCTTCCCTCACTTAAACACTCTCTGCTTCCCTGTGGCATCGTCTCCTGCGTCTCCGAGAACCACCCTCTCTCTCCCCTACCTACATTATGCACCGCCGTCTCCTCCGTAGCTCTTCGTGCACGGGTCCAGACTTCGTTTCCGACAACGACTCCACTAACAGTAGCTTGAATATTAGGTGGGTATCTTGTTATTTTTTTCCTCGATTTACTTCTTGTTTTTCTTGAGTCTTATATGCTCATTAGAATTCATACTTAAAATACAAGTCGTGCCTGAAGCTAAAATTGAAGTCTCATCTTCACTGGGCTTGATATTCGACAAGATTAGTGACGAAGGTAGCGCTTCAGTTGAAGTATATAACTTTGAATTTCTTTTTTATTTTTTGAACGCATCGTTCATATATTCAACTAGATTTGCGTTTTATTTTTCTGGAACTGAAAGAGGAATTATCAATGGGATTAGTTTTGCTCGATCTCTTCTCCCATTTAGGGAAACGAGGAAATAATTTTTTGGGGGTAGGGGTTTGTTCATGCATATCTGAAATAATGGTTCTTTTTCTGAGTTCTTTTTTTTTTTTTGTTCAGGGTTTGATCCTGAATCTGTTGCTATTGGATTGAAGCAACAAGAAAAGCAACGGACAATACACCAGGTAGAAGCTCTGCTTAACTTGGCTATCGGGCTGCAACTGTAGTAGCTATTTGATTCATTTCTTCTATGACAAAGAGAGTCTGCTGCTGCTGTGTCTTACAATTTCAAAGCTTTTCTTCATTCCCATCTCCATTTAGCTGTATCATAGTTTTTAGTTTTCTATAGGACTAAGAACATACATTGTAACTGAGTTAGCTTTGCATTTGTCTTTAGAGCATCTCTAATAAAAAATAAACCTTGTCAAGTTGCTTTTAGATGAAAAGGATACGCGTACCTATTTAGCTAGATTGAAATGATTAGGTTGAGTCTTTACATTAGAATCGATAAGTTGCTGGCTCATGGCTAATTTATTATCTCATTCATAAACATATAAATTCAGAACTATTGAAACAGGTTGCCTAAAACAAAAAATAGATAGGAGGCTAGTTTTGTAGGATCAGAAATGGAAGAGCTGTATCAACTAAATATAGAAAGACTTGATTTCAAAAATGATTATTTTTTTGCAGAACTTTCAAAAATTTATAACAGAGGCATAAATAAAGAAGCATCTGCAATCATGTTCCATAACCACGCTTGATTATAGATCACCAAAGTCACCACAGTCTCTTCGCTCAAGAGTCTAGGTTTGTTCTGTATCTCTCTCCCTCTTTTGTCTCAATTTCTTCAGGTCATCTTTTTGCATCTAGTCATCGATCATGTTAAGCAAAGGTTTAATTTTAGACGGGGGAAATCATTGTTTAAAGATTATAGATTTTAGAGAATCTGGAAAATGTGTTTGCCTTTTAGCTTATACAAGTTGATGGGTTGATCCCATGATTTGTACATCAGTAAATGAGATCTGCCTTCTGTTTTTTCAACTTTGCATCAAAGAAGGTTGCTTGGCTGCAAATTCTTTTTATTTTCTCTGATCTGCCTGAAAATTTACTTTCCTCCCACTTAACGGATTTGTTTGCTGCAACCTGATCTTGCTTGATATGTACAGGAGCTTTTTCAATCATTTATAGTGATGTTGATGGTATAATTACTAGATTAGGAAAATCAAATTGTAAGTGTGAGGTATCACTAGAGACACTTGTGAAAATGGTGTATAATAGAGACTAATTAGCATATTTGGGGTCATTGGTCCAGTTTTAATCTTTCACTTCGATCTTAATTAAATAAGTTTATTTTTCTATTAGCTTATAAAGTTGCTCCTCATTATCTGATTTTACTTGAGTGGTTCTTCGGACCACTTTATAAACTTCAGTTGAATCTGTCGTTTAGTTTTAGTTATGTATGTTATGCTACCTAAATAAAACAAGCTTATAACAGAACTTTAACCTTAAAAAATGAGCGCTTGAGGTTTTTTTCTGCATTAAATAATTTTTTTGCTCTAAAATCAATTTTTGGTGCATGAATATTATTCTGGTGCGAAACTATGAGCGTCATGCTTTTGGTTTTATCCAAAGTTGTTCTTGTTGTTGGAATTATTAAAGGTTACTACTACCAATGATTGATGTGTTGCTGAACTTTCGGTGCTTTAAGTAATGCTTCAGACTTATGGTAAACTGTTTAGGATCATACTTTTTGTGAAGCTTGTTTACTTGTTTTTTGGGAGAGTAGTTAGTCTTTTGATGTTTGCTTGATCAAGTTGTGATACTTTATCATGAAATATTTGTGTCAAAAAGCAAAGAATTTTGTTGTTACTCCCTACTCCAATTTTACCGTGTTGTAATTTTCCTTGTTCTTTCCTTTCTCCCCTAACACTTGCTTCACTAATTGATTGAATTTTTCCGGTCTTCATTAAAAAAAGATTAGTAGACTTGGTTTTGAAATTTATTAACACTTAGGTTTTTTGAGCCATACACTTCATTAGTTCAAGTAATAAAGTATATTAGGGGTTTCTTGTTGGCTTTATAGTGAAATTGTATTTTCTTTGGGAAATACTCTTTGTAATCATGTTCTTTTTTGCTATACAATTATTCCCTCTCCCTTATGTTAGTTTAAATAATTCTAAGGTTTCCTTTTATTTTTTTATTATTTTTATTTATTTAAGGCGTCTTGGTTAACTACCAAGACGCCTTAAATCTTATTTTTTGCACCCTAAACGAGCTTTAGGGCGCCCTAAAGCTTGTCAAAGAGATATGGTTTTGTTACAAGATTGAGTTTAAAAAAAAACATATTGTTCTTGAGGATTGTTATGAACTTGACTATTGTTGGAAATGTATTAGGTGGTAATAAAATGGGTCATAGTTGGATGAATGCGTTGAGAACTAGTGAAGAATATGAGAATGGGGTGGAAGAGTTTATTCAATTTGCTAGAAGGAATGTGGCAACAAAAAATGACATGTATTATTGTCCATGTGTTAATTGTTTAAATGGGGTTCGAAGGAATATTCCTGATATAAGGGATCACCTACTTTGTGATGGAATAAACCTTCGATACACAACGTGGATATGGCATGGTGAGGAAGTAAGTACCAGTGCGGGCCACAAAAATTAAGTTGATGTAGATGAAGATGGAATGGAGAGAATGATTCATGATGTTGAGGTACAATCATCTGCACAATCGCATGAATATGATAGCGTGCGGAGTGATGCAGAGACACCTTTGTTCCCTGGGTGTACTAAGTATACACGGTTGACTGGGACCTTACATCTGGTCAACTTAAAGGCAACTTTTGGGTGGACCGATAGTAGTTTCACGTCGCTACTTGAATTGTTGCATGACATGTTGCCAGATGATAATGTACTTCCAAATCGTATGTATGAGGCGAAGAAAATTTTGTCTACGATGGGCATGGAGTATGAAAAGATACAAGTTGCCCTAATGACTGCATATTGTACAGAAATGAGTATGAAGGCCTTAGTAATTGTCCGAAGTGTAAAACTTCACGATACAAAGTGAAGAAAGGTGGTGGTTCAGGAGATAAGACAACAAAAAAGCAACCTCTGAAGGCATTGTGGTATCTTCCAATAATACCGCGGTTTAAGCGTCTGTTTACTAGTGAAGCAACAGCGAAAATGTTGAGATGGCATTCTGATGAGAGAATATATGATGGAAAATATCTTCGGCACCCGGTTGACTCTCTGTAATGGAAGAAAATAGATGAATTGTTCCCTCAATTTGGGAGTGAGCCAAGAAACCTTCGGCTGGGGCTTTGTACAGATGGTTTCAATCCGTATCGAACTCTTAGTAGCACCCACAGTGCGTGGCCCGTTCTCCTTGTAATATACAACTTACCTCCCTGGCTATGTATGAAGCGCAAGTATGTGATGCTATCTATGATGATTTCAGGACCAAAACAGCCCGGGAACAATATCGATGTGTACTTGGCGCCTTTGGTTGAGGATCTGAAGAAGTTGTGGGAGGAAGGCGTAGATGTGTTTGATGCATATAAGAAGGAGTTCTTCAAGCTGCGTGCAATGATTTTTACCACAATAAACGACTTTCCTGCATACGGAAACTTGTCAGGGTACAGTGTGAAGGGCCATAAAGCATGTCCAATATGTGAAGCAGACACAAACTTCCATCAACTAAAGCACGGAAAGAAAACGGTCTACCTCAGTCACAGGAGGTTTCTCCACCGGTTTTACCCATATCGTAAGTTAAGAAAATGTTTCAATGGCTTACCGGAGCATAGAACGGCTCCAAAGGCATTAACCGGAGAGGAAGTTTACAGTCGGGTGGAACATATCAATGTAATATTGGGTAACCATCAAAAGATTTCGAGTGAGAAGAATATATGGAAGAAGAGATCAATTTTCTTTGATCTTCCATATTGGCGTTCTCTTGATGTGAGACACAGTCTTGATGTGATGCATGTGGAGAAAAACGTCTGCGATAGCTTGGTCAGTACTCTTTTGCACATACCAGGGAAGAGTAAGGATGGAATTAGTGCGAGACTAGACCTAGTTGATATGGGAATAAGAGAACAATTACATCCACAAGTGATGAAAGATGGTAAAAAGGCATACATGGAGCCAGCAGCTCATACACTGTCTAAAGCAGAGAAAAAAAGCTTTTGTGGGTGTTTATATGACATTAAGGTTCCACAAGGATATTCTTCTAATTTGAGAAGGTATGTGTCAATGGATGATTTGAAATTAGTGGGAATGAAGTCCCATGATTATCATGTCTTGATGCAGCAGCTATTACCAGTTGCTATTAGAGGCATAATGAAAGATGAAGTACGAACCACTATAACAAAATTGAGCATTTTTTTTAATGCTATCTGTAACAAAGTCATTGACATTGAAAAGTTGGATGAATTGGAAAATGAGGGTTATATTATTTTGTCCCAGCTAGAGATGCACTTTCCTCCCGCATTTTTTGATATAATGGTGCACCTGATAGTGCACTTGGTTAGAGAGGTAAGGATCTGCGGTCCAGTTTACCTAAGGTGGATGTACCCTTTCGAGCGATACATGAAGATCTTAAAAGGATATTCCAAAAATCCATATCGACCTGAAGCATCAATAGTTGAGAGATATGTAGTTGAAGAGGCTATGGACTTTTGTAAGGATTATCTATCAGGGGCGACGATACGATCTCAGCATGATAAGGGGATAAGCGAGGGAACTCGAGGAATCAAACTGAAGAATATGCCTCGTGAAGAGGTGTTGCAAGCACATTTCTACGTCTTGAATAATATGGAAGAAGTTCAGCCATATATTGATGAACACAGAAAGTGTTTGAAGAATATGAATCCAAGGAAGAATGACATGCAGATAGCTAATGAGCAAAAGAAGACATTCATACGGTGGTTTGAAAAGAAGGTATTGCATGAGACTGGTGTGTCGGATACAATCGAGTGGCTTGCTTGGGGGCCTTCTTTCACGGTCATTACTTGGAGTGGTTATGAGATCAACGGGTATTCTTTCTACACAAAAGACCAAGATGACAAAAGTTTTTTGCAAAATAATGGGGTGATGGTTGAAGCTGAATCCATGCACTTTTCGAGTTCGAAAGACAAAAACCCGGTATTAGCATCAATGGCCTATTATGGAGTTATTGAAGAAATATGGGAGATGAGCTATAACACCATCAAAGTTGCTTTATTCAAATGCAAGTGGGTTAGCAATAATGCTGTTGTAATAGATCCTAAATTTGGATTTGTCTCCGTTGATCTTCAAAGACTTGGTCATAGAGATGAGCCATTCATTCTAGCAAGCCAGGCGAAACAAGTGTTTTATGTTATAGACCCTGCAAATAAGAAAATGTCCATTGTACTTCAAAGTAAAAAACAGCAGTATGGTGAGGAATCCTTAAACCTTGATGATACACTCCCTTTCACAACAAATCCACCTACAACACGTGAAGTGGAAGTGGTAGATGAAGAAGAATATGCTGCAAGAAATGATCATTGTGAAGGAATATGGGAAACCATATAAAGTAAGATCTTCTATGAATTTGGTGCCTAAAGTATCATGTTATTTTTGTAGTGGTTTAACATGTTAATATTTTCTTTATTAATTTGTTTATTATTTAATAACCTATCTAACATTGATTTATCTTTGTTGAATAGGAATATGTCTAGCTCGTTTAGCTCATCCGTGTCAACGGATGATGGAGTTGATGAACCCGTTGTCAGACGGGGTAGAGGTAGCACCAAGATAGGTCCGCTACTCGCACGTCGTGGATATCAAAAGAAGAGGCTGCACGTTGAGTTTGATGCTAATATGAATCCAGTGGGTCCAGAGGAAGATAATTTCATTAGCTATCTAGGCTTCCTGGCTCGAAGCAAAATTAGCATTACAATCCGTCATTGGAAGTTGGTGCCTAAGAAAACAAAAGAGCTGATTTGGGCACAAGTTTTGGTATATCACTTTCGTTATATCTGCATTTGTATCTTTAGTCTTATTACTTGAAATGTAATTAACTTCTCTTTTACCTTGCAGCAAACATATGATATCCCTAACACTAAGGAGATGAACAGGCATTGGATGAGCTTAGTTCGAATACGTTGGAAGGATTTTAAGAACAAGCTCACTAAGAAGTATATTCGAGGGCCATTGAGGGACAAGGATCCATGTATGACGTATGATTACATTTCTCCAGAGGATTGGAGGGAGTTTGTGGCGTACCGGACAAGTCCTAAATTTCTTGTACAATCTCTTTCATATCTTATCTTTTATTTAATTTGTTTGAATCTACTTGACATCGTGACTCAGTTTTATTTGTTTTCGTGTCACAGGAACAATCTAAAAAAAACAAAGAGAAGTAAGAGGCAAATAAGTATCTACATACCATGTCTAGAGGTGGATATAGAAAGCTGCAACGGAGGATGATGAAGGAAGCGTTAGAGAGAATGAAGGAAGCCACCCAATCTGATCCATCCATTGTTATTCAGGACCCTGAACCTCTTACTCGTCACGCAAAATGGAAAGCAGCGAGAATGAAGGGGGGCAAATACGTAAATGCAGATGTTGCTGAGGTTGCATCAAAGATTGTAAGTAGTTCAATTAGAAGTATTAAATAGCTTCATTTGTTTTATATTATAAGAACTTAGTGTTTTTATTAACTAAAAAATATTATGATATAGGATGCACTTGAGGAGCAGAGCAGCCAAGGTTCATTTGCGCCGGTTCCACGGATGGACATTTTGTCAACAGCGATTGGGAAGCCTGATTACCTTGATCAGGTTCGAGGGGAGACAAGGGGAGTTACTGTCAAGAAATATTTTGGACGGCGTTCATGTTGTTCGCATGACGATGACAACCCTAATCCTCGACTCGTAGAAAAAATTCGAGCGTCCCTCTTTGATGAGATCATGGAACAAGTACGGGGGGAGGTGCGATCTATGATTCAAGAGAGGGAGAAGACAGAACGTACAGCCAACGAATCCCCGGCCTTCTTTCCCAGCAGCAAAGAAAGTTTTCACCCTTCAGATGTTGATGATGTTGGCGAACCTTCTCACAATCTACATATTGATGTTAGTGAACCTTCTCACACTCACCATGTTGATGTTGGCGAACCTTCTCACACTCCACAGGGAGGACATCCTTGCACTCTATATTTGGATGTCCCACACTGGCGTGTTGTTGCCGATGCCATTATTTACTCAGAACAAGCCACCCACCATAATAAGCAAATTCCACAAGACCAACGTCGGGTGACTATGACTAGTGTGCAAGAGGGCGAGAAGGAGACACCCATCCCGATTTATGATGAGGAGGTTCCCACGCTAGGGAAGGCCATAACATCTTTTATCCTTTGGCCAAATCATTTAATTCAGATAGAGACGACACATCCATTGGTAGGGAATAAATTACTGATTGACGATGAGGAAGTTCTTCTGGATTGATTTTCATTGCTAACCCACTAATAATATGTTTTTTTATGTTTTTATAGACTGAACAAGCTCCGAGCAGTTTTCCCTACTTAGCACAGCTGTGAGAGCTATATAGGGACATCGGGTTTATACCCTTGGAGATGCGTACGGGGATTGTGGGCGCGGAAAAAACATATCCCATATCAATTGACAAGACAAATTTGCAACAGTTTATGGATATGGATGATGTAGATATAGGATTTATTCAAGTCGCAATTCTGTAAGTCTTTTAATTTCCCCTTTAACTATGACATTGATCTTTTTGTTTTATATATTAACTGTAGTTATAATATTATTTCGATCATAGTGTCTGCCACAATATATGCATCCACAAAGGGCGTACGGGTTCATATGGATTTTTATGTCCTGCAAACACGAGGAATTCCCCGGAGAATAACATAGTCATAAGGGCGATTTATGTTGGTTGTACAATGGGAGAGTTGGGCGGAGATAAGACTTGTTATCTAGCGCCAATACATGAAAAGTACGTATTTTAGTTTTGTCTATATAAAATTTTGAAAAATAAAGAGCTTTCTTGTCTTAATTTAATATTAATATGTATATGTTGTAGCAACCATTGGACGCTGTGTGTAGTTTGCCCCAAAAGCAACGTATGTTATTGGTTCGATTCCTTAGGTGGCAAGCCAAACGAAAGCATCAAAACCATGTTTGCCAAGTAAGTTATAATTTTTGTCTATATCATTGATTCTTATTTTACTGAATTGTTTTCATGTCTCTGTTACTTTCCATTTCAATGATAGTGGTCTCAGGATGTACAGAGAGATTGCAGGACTTCAAGAGCAGGGTGGACCAAAGTGGTATCATCCTAAGGTAAGTAATGTCAATTCAAGTTATTTCATTGACACAGTAGCTTTCGATATGCCTTTATTCGTTTTAACAATTTGCTTTTTATTTATAGTGCCCACGACAACCAGGGAGCTCGGAGTGCGGATATTATGTTATCAATTTTATGTACTCCATTGTTTCCAGCGGACGTGTTTCTAGTTTTCAACGTGTAAGTTATCGCTCCAAGATTCTCAAATGATGATATTTTTGTTGTTGTACTTGAGTTGTTAGTTAATTATTGCATTCACTTCATTGGTTTATCTTATATTTCTTGATTTCCAATTTACAGTTTTTTGATACTCTGGATCCGTACTCGGAGGAAGATATCGATACGGTTCGAGGAGTTTTGGCTAGACATCTTCTTCAACACATAAGTTGAGAGGGTATGATTTATATGATGTTGTCATGTGAATTCTAATTTATTGTATGTGAGCACTTTGTTGTGGACTTTGTTATTGTAGACTTTGTTGTATGTGAGCAACTTTGTTGTAGAATTAGAGCTCCTTTATAATGATCATTTGAATTATATGTGAGCACTTTGTTGTGGACTTTGTTGTTGTAGACTTTGTTGTATGTGAGCAACTTTGTTGTAGAATTGGAGCTCCTTTATAATGATCATTTGAATTGTATGTGAGCACTTTGTTGTTGAAGCTCTTTTAATTTAGAATTGTTCATACAATCTGAGTTTTCTTTGCTGGGAGCTGTTTGTAAACACTCAAGAGATGTATGCCTGCTGTGCTTTGAAAGGCCATAGATACGCACGGAAAATTTTAATATGAACGTAAGGAATATGAAAAAAAAAATTACTATAAGGCGTCCTGAAAATTTTTAAGGGTGTAAAAAGTGTATATATGGCGCCCTGAATTATGTTTAGAGTGTAAAAAGTGTATATATGGCGCCCTGAATAATATTTAGGGTGTAAAAAGTGTTATATAAAGCGCCCTAATTTTTTTTAGGGTGTAAAAAGTCTAAGAGGTTTTAGCGTGTAAAAAGTCTTCTAAAGGTGTATATAGGCGCCCTAAATTTATTTAGGGTGTAAAAAGTGTATATATGACGCTCTGAATTTATTTTAGGGTGTAAAAAGTCTTCTCAACTATATATAAGGCGCCCTAAATGGTTTTAGGGTGTAAAAAGTCTTCTCAACTCTATATAAGGCGCCCTAAATGGTTTTTAGGGTGTAAAAAGTCTTCTCAACTGTATATAAGGCGTCCTAAATGGTTTTTAGGGTGTAAAAAGTCTATATATGGCACCCTAATTGTTTTTAGGGTGTAAAAATTCTTCTTAAAGTGTAAAAAGGTATATATAAGGCGCCCTAAAACGTTTATAGGGTGTAAAAAGTCTATATATGGCGCCCTGAAAGAGTTCAAGGTGTAAAAAGTCTATATATGGCGCCCTGAATTTGTTTAGGGTGTAACATATAAGGTCCCTGAAGTATAAGGCGTCCTGATTATTTCAAGGCGCCAAAATTCAGCTTTTCTACTACTTGTTGACAGACGTCCTTAACATTTAGGGCGTTAATTGTGTCTTATTTAGGACGTTATTTTGCTTTTTTGTGGTAGTGTCAGTTGAGATTTAGGAAAGCAGCAAATATGCATTGGCAACGTGAGGCTACTATTGGGTACATTTGTGTTACTTCAGAAATGGATGATTATAACTGATGAAGTTAATAACCAGTGACTTATGACATATGCAGATCACTAATTAAGGTGGTTTTTAAATAGGTAAATACAAGTTCAGCAATGTCATGGTTTTGATTGCGTAATTGGTTTTACAAGAAGCAATATGACCATAATTTCCATTTAAACGAAGATAGGTAAAAGCAATTTTAATTATACTAGTTTGGTCTTCTAAAATGCTACATTTTGAATTAAGACAAACTTCACTGGAAGCAATATGACCATAATTTCCATTTAAACCAAGATGGGTGAAAGCAATTACAATTTATTCTATTTTGGCCTTCTCAAATGCTATATATGAATGAAGACAAACATCACTGGAATGTCCACATTCCACCCCACAAATGGTGCAGAACTTCCAAAGGTTGTGGGACAAAGTGAAAATCAAAACTTACAACAAAGCAGGCCCTGGACAATAGATAAACCAAACATATAGCCTTGTATGTGGGAAGGCATAATTGCTGCCCTAAACCAACATGTACCAAACCCAAGCTGTAGTGTAGAAAGCAATTAAAGAAATAACCAACATTTGATGGGAATAATACTGTTAAATTGACACATAAATCATAACTTATACCTACAAAAAAGGCATAATAAGTTAACCACAGTTCATAACTGATATTTCAAAACAACACACATGTTCAAGTTCGAACTTGCATGATACAATATCAACCAGGACAGTAAACAACAAAGCAGGACTAATGACTTACAGAATGTTTAGGCAAACTACACCTGAATCATTACAAAAACACTGTAAATATGAAATAAAAACTAATTCTTCTTCTTCTTCCTCTTGGATGGGGACTTTCTAGGAGTTGCCCGTCTTTGTTTATTGCAAAAAAAAAAAAAAAAGTGCTTAAGGTGGGCTTTTTTGGGGAAAAAACCTTAGCAGGAGCACGTTTGAACTAAAGCGGTAAGTTCGAACTTGTTTTGTTTTAGGAAGTAAAGCATGAGCCGAACTCATTGACGGTATGAGTTCGAACTTTTAAATGAAGTTCGAACACGTTGTCTGACACATCCACTTAGCAGCTGGGCAAAAGGGAAATAAATTGAATGAGGAGCATAAGGACATTGCAGTGGATCTAAATTGTTCCACCACCCATTTAATGAAGACAAGACCAATACGAAAAGAAAATTATATCATTACATTAAAAGACACAATTACAGAGCATTCAAAAACATATGACATCTGCCCAACAATGGCAACCTTTTCAGGATTTAACAGGATCTCATCTAAAAACCACTACATACTGCCCTGAACCCATATGAGAAGGATATATACAGATGATCAAAGGGACACAAAAAAGCATCCAATGCATCAGCCATGATTTCTGAATGGTTGAGTTGTCTCTTCTTCTTCTTACTCAGTGATGGATCAGATCCATTCCAAGCTGAAGGTATGGTTTCATTTATTGTTTGGGTTAAATCAGATTCAACTGCCAAGTGGTTAGGTGTTTCAGGAAGCTCCTCATATTCTGCATTAACTTCATTCTCCATTCTGATTGGGGAGCCTACCTTATCACCCACTGCCTTATCTCTTCCCCACACCATAGTCAAGGAGTCAAAGTTTGGAAAGGACTTGATGCGAAATTGTGCAGCCTTTGAATGAGCTTGAAAATGGAAATGATATGTCAGAATAACATGTGGATCAAATTCATTGTTCAAATGAACACAGCAACATGTGGATCACAAGGAATCAAAAAAATTGCACATATAGCATCAGGATTTTACACCTCAGTCAGTGATGCCAATGTACCTTCGACTGTTTGAAGAGAATATTTTCCAGTTACAAGAATCATTCATGTAATTGTAACAATCACACAACTTAAAAGATTTTATCCTCTCCAATTCAAAAAAGCTAACCAAGACTGAAAACTGTTTTATTTTGATCTTTAATAAAAAAACCTCTAGTTAAGCTTTTGTGTATATCTTATCTATAGCCAGTGAAACTGTAAAACTATCATCTTCATTCAACATACCACTAGCTACATTCAAACACTTTCATATATAATTACCAGTCACACATTCTTTTGAAAACACAAACCAAGCCCACCATAAAGATTATATACTACACATCACAAAACTGTAAACATAAAACACCATTACCCATTCACACTCACTCTGGTTCACGATCATCAAGCTATCGAACAAAAATCATCACACAAAATAAACACCCATTTCATCTTACCTGGCTTCGATAGTCCTCTGCACCTGTCCTTCAACCGATGAAAAAGCTTTCAGCTCCTCTTCTCATAGCTAGTGCTTCTCTCTCTCGCAGTTCCAATTGTCGCAGCTTATACTTGTCGAGTCGAAGCTTATATGCATCAGCTGCACTGTTTGAAGATTTCAGGGGCTTTTTTGACCGAAATTTTCCAGCTCCCGGGAACAATTTTCAGATCCCGCCAATTTGAGAGGGATCTCAGCTTCCCACATTCGTGGGAGCTCAGCCAGAGGAGGGAATCGCACTTACCGGAACTCATGTGCGCTAAACATGTATTTTAAGTTGGAACTTTCCCAAGTTCCCTTTCCTTGGGCTGAATTCCCTGAACCAAACGAGACCTTATAGTATATGATATTGCATCCTGTTCTGTTGTAGAACAATAAATATTGGACTTAACCTGAGATTTAATCCTAGAGGCCTATGTACCATTGAGAGGGATCAAAGTTCACGTAGTTCACTTGTACACAATAGGCTTATCGCTAGATGGGAGTGGGGGTGTGTGCTCTGTGTGAACTGAATCATAAAAGTTAGAGTCAGAGCGTGTGTACCTTATTAGGGTTTCTACCCTATTTATAGGTTTACCCGGGCCCTAGATCCATGGGCTGGCGTTATCTTACTACTAAAAGATATAAGATATCTTTTAATGATAAGATCCTTGATTTATGGAAATTTGTGATTTTGATAAATCAGTTCTAATATTCTTCATTTAGATAGATTATTTAGGATTTCCTTGATTTCATGTAGGCTGTTAAGATTACAGATAGACCCTTGTCTTGGGCCTTTGGATGTTGGGCTAAGCCCATATTTTACATCCGTAATAGTTGCCTCCCAACCCAGTAGCTCATGTTTCTGATCTGCCGAGATGAATTCATTTATGCGAGTTCTGGGTTGCTTTATCAGTCCGGGATGTGTTATCTTGGACATTCTTGATTTGAGCCATGTCCTACCCATGTTTGTTTTAAATTTCCTCCTAGTTTTGTTGATGTCAGATAATTCAGAGTTCGATTACCTTGTTTGTTTTGGATATTTATCCGAGTTCCCGTGAATTAGGACTATTCCCCCATTTAAAACTTTATGGGTAGGTCGAGCTTGGTTTTATTGGAAAATTCCAACCTGCATTTAGCCGATTTGCTTATCTTTCTTGGTTAAGCAATAAGGATCATATCTTAGTTGGATTTTCTTTGATGTTCGTGCTTGATTCGAATGTTGATTTGTTGTTTTGATGGTTCCGAGAAACTAAACATCATGATTGCCATTTGCCAGCTGGCTTTTGCAAACTGACGTGGTTATGGAAATGTCTGCTCCATTATTATCCGTATTTGTGCGCATTAAATGTGGGCATTTAATGTGCATGTCCTTAATTGCCACGTCAGGCTTTCCACTGATGCCGTTTGGGCCTTTGCCATTTCGGCTTCTTTTGTTTTCTCTTTGTATATATAGCAATTGTCTTCCCTACATTTACACTTTTGAATGCTCAATCTTTCCCTGTTGTTTGAGAGAGAATTTTATCACATCCCAGTTCTTGCATCTTCTAATTGTTCTGGCTCTCGCTTTTCCTCTTCCACTTCATAACTTATTAACAGGTATTTATCTGTGTCTTTGCTTGGTTTTCTTTTGATTCTGGTCTTTCCTTCATCTGGATTTCTTAGGTGGATTTGTTTAGTTATTCAGGTTTTTCAGTTTCTGGGAAACTGCTGGGTATTCATCGAGTTCTTTTGTGTCTGTTTGTAAATTCTTGAGTTTTGGTCGATTTGATTCCCTTTCTTGGACTAACAGGCTTAGTATCTTGTTTTTGAACAAGCTTTGCCTGACCTTTTTCTTTTTCTTAATTTAAATGAACTTCGAACGCTCTCCTTCACCTCCTAAACCCAGTAACCTTACCCCAGAAGAGGAAGAGCTCCTTGAGCGTATCCCTCCGAGGTCGGCTGGTGGCTTTTTGGTAAGCCTCTAACCAAGGAGTAAACATTAGAAAGTGTGCTTCGAGGTTACGGTGGTGGGAGTGGGAAAAGATCAAGCTGGCCTATCCAGTCTAGGGGAAGTTCTAGAGGTTGGTCACAATCTGTAGAGCCTATAACCCAGGGTCAGGGTGTGGCCTTCGTTAGAGCTTCTTCCTTAGAACCGGCTTCTGTGAGTCAAGGATGGAGGGATTCTTCTTTATCTGTTGTCCCCTTAACCACTAGGATTAAGTCTTCAACTACCCCTTCCCGCCCTATTGGCCCTTGTGAGGACTGCTCGTGGCGTATATCCGAGTTTATATGGTGGGTCCATCTTAGGAAGCTAATCAGGTAGCTTCGTCATGTCGGCACACATCGTTGCAGGGCATCCCGGTCTTCAATAGTGGTGTCATCTCTTCTCGTCTTGATTTATCAGTTTTAGGTACTTTAAATTTCTCTAATTTATTTTGTTTTTCTTTTTTAGGTAGTATGTCATCCCCAACACGTCCTATTGAAGAGTCGAGGTCCGTGGAGTCAGGCTCAGTATGTCTTCCTCGGCATTTAGTGGAAAAATATGATTGGGTTGCTGTCGAGGTTCTGACTAAATGCTCATCTATTACTGCCAATCAGATTGCCAAGCTCCCCTTTGGGGAGTGGGATGGTTGCACTATTTCCCCTCCCAGTCCCGATGAACCGGTTTGTACAACCCGGGAAGGGAATGAACGTTCATTCTTCTTTTTTTATCGGGATTTTGTAACCTGTCTTGGTTTACGCTTTCCGTTTACCAAGTTTCAGTTAGAGCTTTTAAATGTTCTTCATCTAGCCCCAACCCAACTTCATCCGAACTCCTGGGGCTTCATCGTCGCTTTTGATCGACTTTGCAAATTTTTAAATCATGAGCCTTCCGTAAGGGTTTTCTTCTACTTTATTAATGTTCAAAAGGTTCGTCAACCTGGCGAGCCTCCAGAGAAAAAAGGCTGGATCTCTTTCCGGGGGATGTCGGATAGGAAACTTCTTCACGTGGCTACCGAGTCTTGGAAAAATTTTAAAACTTTTTTCTTTAAAGTTATTGTTGAACTGGTCATAAACTGTGGTTCTTGAATGACGTGGACTTTAAGTCAATAGAGCTAGCATTTCCTCTTTACTGGACTAATACTCATTATGAGCAGGATCCAAAAATCTTTCAGCCCGCGGATGAGATTTAAAGGCGGCTGAGGTCGCTGCGATTATAGACTTAGTTGACCATGTGAAGGTCATGGGTGTTGTTGACGCCTGAGTTTTCATTTAGCAATCGATGGACGGGCTATTTCCATCGAGTAGGGCTTTATTTACTCATCTTTACCTTTCTTGTTGATAGTTGTCTCTAATTTCTGATGACTTGTTTGCTTTTTGACTTTTTGCAGAGGCTCAGATGGGTAAGAAAGCGGGATACCATGAGTTGGTCGCCCGGCTTCAGGCCAAGAAGAAGGGTGAGTCATCATCCCAAAAGGCAGCCATTGTGGCCAAGAAAAGGGCTTCTTTGCCCTCTTCCTCTAAAGATTTAGTACCCCGGAAACGGGCTAAGGCCATGGCTGACACCTCGGTCTTGGACTTAGAGACTATCTCGGATCTTTCTACTGAAGCCAAGGCTTCTCCCCAGGCTTCTCCTTTGCCCCCTCCGTCCACTTTCATCTAAAGGGGCAGGTTTGGACTGATGGTGTGTCCAAGGAGCTAGCGTATGCACTTAAGCCTCCTGTTAACTACTACAAAGCAACTGAGCTTTCAGATGATGAAAAGAAGGAACTGGTGAGTATGCAGCACTGCCTTACAGAGGCAGTCGGCCTTATCAATTGCTATGTTGATGTGAAGTATAAATATATTGCGGGCTTTTACCGAGCTTCGGAATGCCCGAGATGATAAGGAGGCTGTAGCAGGTCAACTAAAAAAGGCCGAGGAGGAGAGACTGGCGACCGTGAAGGAGATGTCTCAGGCGGTAGCGGATAGGGATTCGACCTGTTCTGAGGTGTCCAAGTTACAGGTGGATTTAGCAAAATCGCAAGAAGGAGAAGTTATACTTAGTCGCGCCTTGAGCAATCTCCAACTTAAGCTTGGGAATACTGTGAATGATCTGGCAACCGCTAAGTCCGAGTTGTCTGCTGCTACTAGCGAGATATCCCAAATGGAAAAGATGGTACTGAAGACAGTGGTAGAGGCTTTCAAGGTTGCCCTGGCTCAAGTCCGGGCTCTCAATCCGGGCAAGGATCTGGCCCTTGATCAGGTGGATTGGAAGGCCTTGGTTGAAGACGAGCAATTTATTCCGGCGCCTTTGTCTCTAGTGGAGGAGTCAACATCTCAGCCAGACGGTGATCAAGATCCAAATGTTGAAGCTGAAGGGATCGTGACACCTGAGATGCCAGATTCTTTGGACCATCCCGGGACTCAGCCATGAGCCAGTCTGTTAAGAGAGTTCTTTCTGTTTGTGCTTTTTTGTACTTAGGTGATTTTTGGTTTTTACATTTTCAAGTGTATTCCGGGTAAAATCCCGTTTTTGTAATGACCTGTAATATGGCATCATGCCGAATTCTCTGTATGAACAATTTAAGTTATGTTATCACTGGGTTTGTTTGCTTTTATCCCGCCTTTGCCGAACTCATTTAAATGCGTTTGTTCGTGAATAAAAGCAACCATAGTTCAATAATTGAATCCGGTATTTATTCAATGACTTGGCCAAAGTCAAGATATATTGCGCAGAATCCGCTAGATATTCCACCGATATTAATAAACATGCATACTTATTATTAATCAGGCATTTTTAATAAACAGATGACTTAAAACCAATCATCTTAATACTTTGGATTACACTTCAAAGCAAGAATCTGAGGTGATAGCCAATCATCACATGTTTGGGATATATTTGTTAAAATACAGACCTAAACATTTCGACTGGATCAGGATCAGCATGACAATGACAAATTACCCCAGAATGTCGTTCTGATGCATCGTAGCGTTTACAAGACTTGTTCACAAATCTTGTAAGAGCCGGGTTCGTGTCGCCCTGGCTTGTTAGGCTTATCAGTTTGCCTATGTTTTATAGGCTAAGTTTTTGTATTGCACTTTGTTAACAATCGTAAGTCGGCTCATGAAATGAGCCACTTTCTTTATTGATTGAAAAGTTGCGATTACAAATGAAATTTAAACAATAAAAAATGGAAAATAATGAATTAACAAAATAATCCTAGCTACGAAACGTGACTTTCAAGTGATGGTTGTTTTTGATGTAGCCGGGTTCCGTATGAAACTCGGCATTCAACTGTAGTACGTTCTCAGTTTATCCGCGTTCCACGTACGCTTTATTGCTTTGCTATCTAGAGTCTCGAGGACATAAGCTCCTTGGCTTATTTTATCTAGAATCCAATAGGGTCCTTCCCAATTTGCTGCGAGCTTTCCATCCCGAGCATTCTTATGTCCGTATTTGCTCTACGAAGTACCAGATCGCCCTTGCTAAATGCTCGGCGTTTGACTTTGCGATTGTATTTAGCTGCGATAAGTTGTTTAGTGACTAGATCTCGGCAATATGACTTGATTTTGGCTTCATTGATGAGATCCAACTCTACAACTAGTTGTTCGCTTTTGCTCGATTCTCCTTCTTGTAAGATTTTTGCTTTTCTCCATGATGTTTGCCCGATTTCAATTGGGATCATGGCCTCACATCCATAAGTTAGCCTTAAAGGCGTTTCCTGGGTTGATGTCTGAATACTAGTGTGGTATCCCCATAATACGGGATACAATTGCTCAACCCAGTCATTCTCTGCATTAGTCATTCATTTTTTCAGTCCGTCCACAATGATCTTGCTTGCCGCCTTAACTTGTCCATTTGACTAAGGATGTTCTACCGAGGCGAAATGATGTTTGATCTTGAGTTCAAACATTAACCTTCGGAAACCCTTGTCAATGAATTGAGTTCTATTGTCGGTTATTACTCCAGCTAGAATGCCAAATCTTAAAATGATGCTTTGCTCAAAATTTTTTTGTATACGTGCCGCCGAGATGGTTGCGAGTGGTTCGGCCTCAAGCCACTTGGTAAAGTAATCGATTATTATGATCAGCCACTTCAGTTGTCCTAGGGCCGGTTTAAATGGTCCTAAGAGGTCCATGCCCCACTTGCAGAATGGCCGTGGGGCCGTGATGGATTTCAATTCGATCGGTAGTGGCCAAATTATCCGGGCATGCTTTTGGCAACGGAGTCGGCTTCCATAGTTGGCCAGTAGAATCCAGCTCGTAGAGCTTTCCTGGCTAGAGCCTTAGCTCCCATATGCTGCCCATTTATTCCTTCGTGTATCTCGGATAGCACGTACTCAGCTTCGTCCTTGTTTAAACATTTCGGCATTGGAGAATTGAGGCCTTTTCGATATAGTTGATCTTCAACCACCGTGTACATCGCTGCTGTTTTCATTAGTTGCTTTGCCTCTAGTCCTTCATTCGGGATGATTCCCTTTTCTAGGTAATCCAGGATAGGTTTGCGCCAATCTTTAACGGCTGCAACGAACATGACACATGTAGGCTCAACCATGGTTTACTGGATTATAGTTCGGTGGTTTCCCGAACTTTGAGTACTGGCTAACTTGGACAGAATATCTACCCTCGTATTTTCGCCTCTCAAGATATGGGTGACTGTGACTTCATCGAACTTGGGCATGGCCTCCTTTACTTTGCTTAGATATTCCATTAGTAGAGGTCCTTTAGCAGTGTAGGACCCATTGATTTGTGCTGCGACTAGCTGGGAGTCGGTCAATAAAGGATTCTTTTAGCTCCGTTTTCTTTTGCCTGGGACAGCCCGGCCAGAACAGCTTCATATTCAGCCTGGTTATTGGAAGTTTTGAAGTGCAACTGAAGCGAGTGTTCGATGGAAACTCCTTCCAAGCTTTCAATTATGACCCTTGCCCCGCTTCCTTTGATGTTTGAGGATCCATCAACGAACACTTTACAAATTCCTTGGTCGACTTCTTTTGCCGCTTTTGCTGGAGTAAATTCCGTGATGAAATCAGCTAAACCTTGTGACTTTATGGCATATCGGGCTTCATAGATGATGTCAAACTCTGATAGTTCTATAGCCCAGCTAATCATTCATCCTGCCAAATCCGGCTTGTGAAGAACTTGGCGTATTGGTTGACTAGTTCGAACGACTATTCGGTGTCCTTGGAAGTATGGGCGAAGTCTCCTAGCCGTGGTCAGAAGTGCGAAGACCATTTCCTTGAGGTTTTGGTATCTCAATTCAAAATTCTGCAATGCTCGGCTTACAAAGTAAACTGGTTTTTGTTCGACCATTTCTTCTCTTACTAACGCAGCACTTACTGCCTCTTCACCAACGGATAGATAGAGAATTAGATCCTCTCTGGGTTGTGGCTTTGATAAGACTGGGGGTGTCGACAGGCACTTCTTTATTTTGTTAAACGCGGCTTCACATTCCGAGTTCGCATTCTTTTTTCCATTCTCAGCTGACTTTGGTAGGAATCTTGTTAGTGCTGCAAGTCTACCTGCTAATTGTTGTACTTCTTTCTTGTTTTGTGGTGCTGCCATGTTGAGAAGAGCTTGGCAATTCTCTGGGTTTGCTTCGATTCCTCTATTTGTTAGGAGAAATCCTAAGAATTTTCCTGCTGGTACGCCGAATGCACATTTGGCCGGGTTTAATCGGATGTAGTAGGCTCGGAGTTTATCAAATATTTGTTGAAGATCCCAGACATGGTCTGAGTGATTGGTTGATTTAACATCATGTCGTCAATGTAGACTTCTACATTTTTGCCAAGCTGAGTCTCAAATACTTGATTCATCAACTTTGATAGGTAGCCCCGGCATTCTTTAGTCTAAAGGTTATGACGTTGTAGTAGTAGTTAGCTTTATCTGTGATGAAGGCTGTTTTCTCTTAGTCATCAGGATGCATGGCAATTTGGTTGTATCTGGAGTTAGCGTCCATAAAGGAGAGCAACTGGAACCCGGAAGAGTTGTCCACCAACTGATCTATGTTTGGCATAGGGTAGGCATCCTTTAGGCAGGATTTGTTGAGGTTGGTATAATATGTGCATACTCTCCATTTGTCGGTGGGTTTTTTAACCATGACAACATTAGATAACCATATGGTGTATTGAATCTCCTTGATGAATCATGCGTCTAGCAGCTCTTTCACATGTTCGGCCAAGGCTGCTTGTCTGTCTGGGGCGAGCTTTCTTTTCTTTTGTGCTGCTGGTGGGGTCTTTGGGTTTATTGTCAGTTTATGACAACAGAAGTCAGGATCTACGCCTGGTATCTCAAATGGTTTCCAGGCAAAGATATCTTTATTTTTTAATAGCATATCTTCCAACTCGGTCCGTTCCTCATTTGTGAGTATCTTTCCAATGTTAGTTACTTGTCCAGGTTTATCTCCTAAGACAGCGTCAGTGAGTTCACCATCAGGTTCTGTTTTCATGAGCTTGGCCTCTTCTCGTACGTCCAGCTCAACCACACTGACTGACCTCGTATTGAGCCGTATTAAATTGTTGCTTACTTCTTTTGTTGGTTTTTGTTGGGAAGAGGATGATCTCGGGTCGCTATTTTTGACGGTCGAGCAATAGCATTAACGAGATTCCTTCTGATCCCCTTTTATAGTGACGACTTCATTTTTACTGCTTACCATCTTCAATTTTTGGTGTTTAGTTGAGATCAACATATCCCAACTATGAATGGTTAGCCTGCCCAAAATAATATTGTAGGATGAAGGGAAATCAGCTACAATGAATTTAACTCGTCCCGTCTTGAAAGCTTCTATAGATCCCAGCGTCATTCTTAACTCAATACACCCCTTGGGGTATATGTCTTCTCCATTGAACCCTATTAAGGTTGTTTTGCAAGGTTTCAGATTCTCTAGATCAAGGTTCATTTGTTTGAAAGCATCCCATAGAATGATGTCAACCGCACTACCGGGATTTAAAAAAATCTTTTTGACACGACATTTTCCCAAGAGTCCAGTTATTACCAAACCATCTTGATGTCTCGGGATGACATCCCCTAAGTCTTCCTGAGTGAAGAGTAATTTTGGAGGCTCTATTTTCATAGATTGAGGCTTAAAAGTCAATCGTCCCCTGATTGACAAAACTTCGTGGAGGTATTTCTTTCGTTTGCTCACTATGTCACCTCCTCTGCTATAACCACTATTGATTATGTTACAATCGAACTCGGCTTCCGGGAACTCGTCATCATCCTCATTCTTACCTCAGCCGTCGTTTTGCTTTTTTCTTTGTGGGGCCGGGCTATTACTTCAATTTGTCTGCTTGTGCTTATTGCTCTTTTGCTCTTGGGTCTTGATGACATACTGCCACAATTTTCCGTTTCGGATAAATTTTTCTACAACATCTTTGAGATCCCAACACTCTTCAATAGTGTGTCTAGGCCCGTCATGAAATTCACAAAACCAAGATCGATCTAAATTGCCTCTGTTATACAATGGGCGTGGTCGTTCAACTTTTTTTATCTCGGTTAACGCTACCTTTCTCCAAATCTGAGCACACGAGATGTTCAGAGGGATATACTTGTCGTACTTCCCTTCATATCTCCCTCCTCAAGATTTTTTATCCGAGTTCTTGGGTCGATCTTTCACCGCCTAATCCCGTCCTTTAGGTGGCAGGCTTCTTTGCCTTTCCTTTCCTGGTGTGTTGGCTATTTGCATCTGTTCGATGTCCAGATATTTCTTAGCTCGTCAATTGAATTCCTCTATTGTATTAATTTCAGCAGCCTAAATTGACTTTCCCATTCTTGATTCGCTATCTAGGCCCAAAATGAGCAAGTATACATAGACACTTTACGTCAGCCCCTAAATTTGCAGAGCGGCCGCTTTGAAACGATCAAGGTATTTTTGGAGATTTTCACCGGGTTGTTGTTAGATATGATTAGTTTTGATAATGTCTTATATAGATGTCATTCTTAAAAGCAAAAAGATTGAGTAATATAGTTATCTCCTACATTGACTAACTGTTATATTTAATGTAGATTAATCCAAGTTGAATTATAAAGGTTAATCAAGAAGGAGATAAGAGATTTCAGAAAGAAAGAGTTGAATCATGAAGAATGATCAAGAAGAAGATTAATAAAGAAGTATTGAATGACAGAAAGAAGAATTGGCAAAGAAGCAAGAAGTTATCAAAGAATTTTGGGCATAATCAAGAAGAAGATGAGAGATCGAAGAAAGAACTTGGTGAATGGAATATCTTTATTCAAGATCAGCTCAAGTTCATTTATGAAGGATAATCAAGAAGAAGAAGAAGAAGGAAGAACTTACTGAATGGAATATAATTATTCAAGTTCTTTGTTGATAGATTTTGTGGATAATCAAGATGGATGATGGAAGATGGAAGAAGTTGATGGATAGAAAGAGAATATCAATGTTCAGGATCAGCTCAAATATAAATGTGGAGAATGTTCAAGAGAAGAGAAGAAAGAAAGAATAAAGTTGTGGAGAATGACCAAGTGGAGAGATTGAAGAAAGGGAAGATCTTGCCAAGAAGAATGAGAAAATCAATATTCAAGGTCTTAGATTGACATTATAAGTCTTCACAATGAAATGGAAGTTAGAGAGGTTTAATTCAAAGTTAAAGACAGCAAAAATCAAGTTTTGGAAGAGAAAACTCGAGTTTCTAGGTCAAAACTCGAGTTTACAAGCTTACTGCAGTAATTGGCCTCTGGAAAGCGAGAAAACTAGAGTTTGGGTGTCAAAACTCTAGTTTCCAGGTCAATACTCGAGTATGGAACTTAATGACTCGAGTTTTGAGCGTCTTCAGCATCTCTGGCTCTCTGGACCCGACAAATCTCGAGTATCCAATTCAATACTTGAGTATCCAGCATTGATCAGCAACTCTATTCACCTCTGTTTCACGTTTAGCTTTAGGCGAGGTTTGATAAATCAATGATATCTCCTGAACCAGACATCAGATTGAAGCAAAACCAATTTTGGATAAAACTAGACATCTAATGCGCCATCTTGACAAAATTTCAAGCCCAAAGAAGTTCAGATGAGAGAGCAGTGAATTTCAAAATTTGGATCAGGAATTCACGTCACACATCAGACCAAGCTTCAATGTTTTTAGTATAACTCACAATCTACATATCAGAATGAGTTGAAATCAGTGGCATATGAAAGTAGACTCATAATAATTTCCATCAAGAATTGATTCAACTAAAATAAAGTTCAGACTAGTGAGATATGGTTCTCAAAAGTTGACTATTAATTCAGAACGTTACAAAAACGTTGGTTTAGAACATCTTTCATTCATCGGATCTTAACGGACAAATTACAATGAGTTTAGAGCTGATTCTTCATGCATTGGAAAGAAGACTTAAAGAGCTATATATGGATAATTGGTTTGCCAAATTTGAAGCTATATCAAGTCAGAGAGCAACCAAAGTCAAGAATAACTTGAAAACTCGAGTTTACAAATGAATACTCGAGTTTAGCTCAGACAGAGAGCAATGAACATCAGAGGATCTTCAATACTCAAGTTTGTAAGTCAATACTCAAGTTTTGATCAGTCAGAGATGGATCTGGAGTAATGCAACAAGCTCAATACTCGAGTATCCAAATGAAAACTCGAGTTTACACCTTCACTTCAGAAAAATGACCGTTGTGAAAATCTCATTTTTGATCAAGATCATGCAGATGATTACCCAAATGATTTGTAATACTTCTTAACATCATTTATATCATTTGTGTACATGTTTCAGATGATCAAACGAAGGATTACATGAAGATCAATATGTTGAACTGTCAAGTCAAAAAGCATCTAACGGCTATTTTTTTTTCAACAGCTATATTCTCAACGTCTCTATTTATAATGGTCATATTCTCAATGTTTAGAAGATCTTCATCTATAAATAGAGCCAGATTAAAAACGCAAAGTGATGATGGAGAGAGCTTGCACTGTCATAATGCCAATATTCTGAATCCCTTGAACACTCTATTTTCTCAAATTATTCATAGCTCATCTTAGAAAGAGTGAAATGATTTCCTATGTACTTCAGTGATTATTTATTCACTTCTTAGAGAGAAGATTCATTGTAAATCACTCTATTTGAGAGTTACTCAAGATTGGGTGATCTTGAGTGGGTGTTGATTGTAACCTTACATTGAGTAAGGGGGAGAGTCTCTGGGAGAGATTGTAAAGGTTGCACAAGTTCCTGGCTGAACTTGTGAGGTTGTAAAGGCTTTCCTCTTGTGCCTGGTTAAACAAGGAGATAGTGGAAATCTCAAGTGGAACTTGAGGACTAGACGTAGGTTAAGGATTGGGCCAAACCAGTATAAATCATTGTTTGCAATTCTTTTCCTTAATCTCTTTTATTTCCAACATATATGTTTGAATGATTGTCTATAGTTTTATAACTTTTTACTATCATTCAAACTAATTTTACTGAATTGCGAAAAGATTTTCAAATGTTGCAAGTTTTTATCTTCACTCAATTCACCCCCCTCTTGGGTTCAACCGGGTCTTTCAGCTGTTGCTTGATTCTTCCCGGCATATATACGGACTTGGGTTGCTTTTTGCTTGTTGCAAAGTTCAGCAAGAATTTATCCCTCAGATCGTCGAATTCGGAGATAGACTTGGGAGGTAAGATTCGGAACCAAATTTGTGCAGCTCCTCGTAATGTTGAGGTAAACAACTAGGATATGATTGGTCCCTTGAATCCTCAAACGAGCATTTTAGTGTCGAAAGTATTGATATGTGTCTGGGGATCTTGACTGCCATCATACTTGGGTAAGTTGGACATATTGAACTTTTTCGGATATTCCGCTTCTGTAATCTCATTCAAGAATGGGTTGCTAGTTTTTCCTCCTTCTCTATACCACATTCTATGCTTCCCAAATGAATTTTGCCCGGGTTGCTACTCGTTTGTTGCTTGACTGTTTCGTTGCGGTGTCCGATTGCCGTTATTCTGAATTTGGTCTTGACGGTTACTTTGGTCAGAATTTAGTGCTTCATCACCTTGTCGGGGTCCCTCAGTTCGGGGATGGTCAACAAATTGTTGATCATTATCTCTATTCCCATTAGACGGATCATCTCAGCGTTCTCCGTGAGGCGAGGTTTGTGATTTTTTCATGAACTACTCCATCATCTCGACCACTTGATCAAACTTTTGATTCTGGAGATAACTAAACTTTTCCATCGTCTCAATTCGCCTTAATAGAGATTCCACTGAGTTACGCAATATGCATATTTTCGGGTTGTAGTGCTAAGTTCGTGGGATCACCCTCCGGGTTGGGGATCTTTATGTTTTGAGTTTCCTTATTTAACATAGCATCATCATCTTGGTTAACTTTGAAAATGGAATATCACCTAGGGGTGAATAGGTGATTTAAAAATTTATTCGCTCAATCAAGATTTTCGTAAATTATGACTGAATGCTAAATGACCAGAGGTTTAAAAGAGAATAGACACAAAACAATTTATCCTGGTTCGGTCTAATCCTGGCCTACATCCAGTCCCCAAGAACTTCTTGGGATTTCCACTATCTTTTCAATGATTACAAATACAACTTAGGGATGATCCTCACTCTCCCGGAGTCACTCCCCCTTACTACTTGTAATCTCGTACACCCACAACTTAAGGTTCCACAACCTTAAGCTTAAACAATGATAATGAAAGTGTTTACAACTCCTCAAGAGCGAGTAATTAATGATCACTGAAGTACAGAATATATCCGAAGATATTTTTAAAAAGAATGAAACTAACAAGAGTAATAAATCAGAGTAAATGCACAGAGTTTCGATGGTAGGCGATATTGAATGCTTGGGCTTTTATATCCTTCGCCATTAATGCCGTTCGGAGGAACTGGAAGGTGACCATTGTCACTTGTTTAAATTTCCGTTAGGCTCAAGTTCCTTGTTAACCAGAATGGACAATTGAATCTTCATTAAATGAATCAGCTTCTCTCATTAATTATGATGGCCGTTGCTTGTACTTGAAAGCTGGAATAAGAATGTCTCGAAGAATGTCTTTGTTCTGCTACATCTTTAATTCCATATGTTGCTCTGTTTTTCTGCTCTGTAATAAATGCCTGTGACGCTATGACGTGAGCATTCGCTTTAATCCACTTTTCAATCAAAGCTTCATTTTGAACCCTGAAATCATTGGGTAACATGTTAAAAATGTTTTACAAATGATTATTAATCAATCTGATAAGTATCTGCTTAAGTTCAAATCATTTTGAGAGTTCCAGGAAATGATTTGCGTTTTTTGCTTACAAGAACTCTAGTTCTTATGGTAAGAACTCTAGTTCTATGTTCTGCTCGCAGACTGACTTTCAAAGGAACTTGAGTTCTTAAAGAAGAACTCTAGTCATGAACTCTAGTTCTATATGCAAGAACTCTAGTTCTTGTGCTTTCCAAAAAGGTCCGATTGTTTTTCCTCGTGAAGAACTCTTGTTCTTTCTCAAGAACTCTAGTTCTTGTACCAGAACTCTAGTTCTTGTGTTTTCGAAAGAGACTCTATCGTTTTTCAAAATGAAGAACTCTAGTTCTTGTTCAAGAACTCTAGTTATGAACTCTCGTTCTTATATCCTGAAAGAATTCTGGATAAAACACAATTTCGCGAACTCGAGTTCTTATAGCAAGAACTCTAGTTCTTGAATGAAGAACTCTAGTTCTCAAAAATTTCTTCGATGCAATGCATGTTAAAGTGAAGAACTCTAGTTCTCAAACAAGAACTCTAGTTCTAAACTGTAGTTCGCCACTTAAGAACTCTAGTTCTCATAGTCTTTTGGTTTTTTGAAAAATTTGTATGATGCAAAGGCCGCGAACTCAAGTCCTACTCCTAAGAACTCGAGTTCTCAACTTGACTGGGTGAGAACTCTCTTATCAAAAGGCACGAACTCGAGTTCTATGACCAAGAACTCGAGTTCTCACTCTTCAACTTCTCTAAAACTTGAGTTTTAAAGTCCAGAACTCTAGTTCTTGTTAGACCAACAATTAACAAGTGTCTAGTTATCATCAAAACTCAGATTGAGAACTAACATTCTCCCCCTTTTTGATGATGACAACACTTGTAGCGATTTTTGGAAAAGATAGCTGGTTTATAAAAAAAAATTACAAACCAAAACGTGGTCATTAGAGAAAACTTTGAGACAGATATTTTCAATTTTACTGAACATATATTACTATCATAAGAAATCTATATAGGCTTGAAATTCATTAAACCAAAACACCTGCTACTGTATGTAGTTTGTTAGCAAAATTACAACCATTTAGTAGCAATGCACAATAAATAGAACCAAGTAACTACAATTAGGCCTACTCATCAATTTATAAGTTAAAGTCAAATTAGCAAAATCAGAGCAGCAACTACATTCAGCAAATACAACAAAATCAAACAACTACAACAAGGTTAGCTACTACACAAAAATCAGCTACTACTCTTCTCCCCCTTTGTCATCATCATCTGGAGGGATCATGGAGATAGGAGTGATTGTCAGAGGAGTCTTAAGGAGATGAAGGGCTTCTGCAAAGGTGGAGGGAGACTCTAGGGTGGATGTGGGAGGAAAGGAGGAGGAGGCATACTGAGGATCAGGGATAGGTGTAGAGGCAGAAGTTAAAGCTAGGATGGGAGAGGAAGTCTCAGGGGTTGGAGTGGAGGTTTCTGGAGCAAGTGGAGAAAGGACAAGAGTGAGGATTGGAGAAGAATGTGAAGGAAATGGTTCTGGAGAGTGAGATGGAGACATATGAGGAGAGATATGAGGGGTAGAGTGAAATACAGGATCAAGTACAGATGTATGTGGAGGTGAAAATGGTGAAGGTGATGAGCCAGATGGACCTGCGGGTGCAGTCTATTTCAGAAGCTACTCAACCTTTGTTTCTAAGGACTGATATACAGTATGAATTAACTCAATTCGAGGATCAAGATCACCAAAATGGCCTTCAAGGTTCTCCAGCTTCAGGAAGATCTCCTCAACATCGTCTGTTTGTTCATCCTGAATTTTAATGATTGCTTTTGTAACCTCAGTTTCTATCTTTTTGGATATCTCAGCAAGCAAATTGGTTTGAAGAGTAGTGATGGCTGCTGAGATAGCTTTGTCAATAATATTTTGAATTGAAGCTCCAAACAGAGAAGTAGGGGCAGCAACTTGAGTAGGAATTGATGCTCTGGCTGGGGAAGATTGATCCTCTGCAGCTTTAGAATGAGTAGCTCTGGAATGAGTAGCTTTGGTCCTTGTTCTGGAGGGAGCCCTAGACTACCCAGATCCCTCAGCAAATGACAGTCTCATATAATTAAGCTGGTTTTGGCACATCTTAGTTGGTTTGATAGGCTTGTAATCTAACTCAAGGTACCAAATTTTATGGTGGAAGAGGATTATAGATACTAAATGAGCATAGGCAAGGTGAGCTTTCTTCTGGCCCTCAAATATGAATTTCTTAATCTCATGGAAGAGCCAGTAACCGAGATTAAATTGGGTTTTAGAGATAATTGCCACAAGTAAACTAAAATCTCTTTGGGTAAGGTGGGTGCAATTTCTTCCTTTTGGCACTAGATTCCTAATGAAAATATACCTCAGGACTCTGTGCAAGACAGGCATATCAATCGGTTCAAAGTTCAAGGGCCCAATTGGTTCACCTGGTCTAAGGATTTGGAATATTTGAGCATCTGCAAAATCATAAACAGGTGGAGGAGGAGGATCTATGACTCCTAACATGTTGTTTAGATTTTTAGTAGTTAGAGTTACGCGTTTACCGCGAACATAAGATATCATTCTTTCTTCTACGAGAATTCCATCAGAGCCAATCTCATTGGAAACTCGTAGAAAGAAATAGAATGCTTTAACCACTGAAGGACAAATACGGGGCTTAAATACCCAGAAGGGGTTTGAAGGAGTTAAGGTAAACAGATAAGTCTAGGCCACATTCAGATTGAAAAGTTTGGAAATCAACATATATATCTGGGCAAAAGTTTCGAATTCCATAGTCAGACCAAAAGGTACGAACATCAGACGGGGGAATCAAAATAGGATTACAAATAAAATCTTTAGGAGGGATGGGATTTCTAGCTATTGCTATATGAAAGGAAATACCAGGAGAGCGAGATTGAGTTGAGGGTCCTTAGGATGGAGTGGATTTGCGAGTATAGCGACTACCTTCTCTTTCCCCTTTCCTTGAACAGGAGTAGTATTCTGCTTCTTTGGTTGATCACTTGGTTCTCTGTTCACAATCCCTCTTGTTCTAGGTCGAGAGGGAGGAGTGGAAGAAAGAGGCCCGACATCTTTCATTACCTTGGGTTTGAAACGCTTGGGAGGAATTTTGTCTCGTCTAGGTCGCTTAGGAGATGGAGTTTTTGGAGGAGGAGATGAATTGGGAGATTCGGATTCAGGAGACAATGATGAAGTAGAAGAATCATCACGCTTCTCAGGATTCTTGGTTCGCATTTTGTCGAATGAAAGGGTTTGAGAGAATGAACTGGAGTTTTAGGGTTCAGGGAGCTCAAGAATCAGCGAGAAATGAAGAGAAAAATCGCTTTGCTATATATAGGTTGATAAGAACTCGAGTTCATAATTAAAGAACTTGAGTTCTTCTTCGAGAACTCACTCCACAAGAATGACCATCTAATGAGGAACTCGAGTTTACGAAGTAAAAATTCGAGTTCGAGACTAGAGTTCTTCTTTAAGAACTCTAGTTCTTATTTGGCCGAAGCGATCCTCTCACTAGAGACCTTAGGAACTCGAGTTTTCTTTCAGGAACTCTAGTTCGAAACTAGAGTTCTAATCTAAGAACTCAAGTTCAAAAATTTTTGTAAAAACAGTAAGCACATGATCAGATTGAGAATGACAAGAACTCTAGTTCTTGCATATGAACTCAAGTCACGAACTCGAGTTCTTGCCCAAGAACTGGAGTTCTTGGATTGCATATCATCAAAACGTGAAGGATTGAGCAAGGAACTTGAGTTCTGTGGTCATGAACTCGAGTTCTTTACCTGATAACTTTCAAGCATCGAAAGAACTGGAGTTCTTGAGCCTCAAACTCAAGTTTTGTCTTCCTCTGGTCATCCCTGTTTTATACATCCATAACAGAGACACCTACAAAACAATATCTAGGCACTCCGATGCTTAAATTAGTCTAGGATTAAGTAGATTAAATTGAAATAGACTAGATTTAATATGAAATACTCACAACTCATTAGAATTTACCATTCTCAATCCCCTTCTAATAAAGAGAAACTGTTCCTTGGCAAGAGGTTTGGTGAAGATGTCTGCCAATTGTAAGTGAGTGGGATGAACATCACTTTTACATCTCTTCTTTGTACATGGTCTCGAATGAAGTGATGTCTAACATCTGTATACTTTGTTCTGGTGTGTTTTACTGGATTTTTCGCTAGGCTGATTGTACTTGTGTTGTCACAGAGGATTGGGATCTCTTTCAGATGCATCCAAAAAATCAGACAATTGTTGGTTTTAACCATAGAACTTATGCATAACAGCTAGAGGCTGCTACGTATTCTGCTTCAGTTGAAGACACAGCCATAGTGGTTTGTTTCTTGCTGAACCATGATACCAATGATCCTCCAAGAAACTCACACTGACCACTAGTACTCTTCCTATTAGTCTTGTATCCAGCATGATCCAAATCCGAGTAAGCAACTAGATATTCTTTTTGTCCCTTTGGGAACCACAGTACAAGTTCTTTTGTGTCAGCTAGATATCGAAATATCCTTTTCACATGCTTTGCATATGACTCCTTTAGTGCAAATTGGAACCTGGCACACATGCCCATGCTAAACTGAATATTTAGTCTACTGGCTATCAGGTATAATAGTGAACCGATCATTCCTCTATATTTGGTGATGTTAAAATCCTTTCCTTTTTCAATGTCAGCATCTAGAGATGCAGTTGAACTCATTGGAGTGTTTGCCCCATTGAAATTCTCCATTCCAAATCTTTTAAGCAAATCTCGCAAATTCTTGGTCTGAGAAATAAATATCTCATCCTTTCGTTGCTTAATTTGCAGACCAAGAAAGTAATTCAACTCACCCATCATAGACATCTCGAATTCACTCTGCATTTTCTTTGAAAATTTCTCACACAGAGATTCATTAGTAGAGCCGAAAATAATATCATCAACATATATTTGCATTATTAATAATTCATTAAGCTTGTTATTCTTAATGAAGAGAGTAGTGTTTGCTTTTCCTCTAACAAAACCTTGATCTAATAAAAATTTACTTAGCCATTCATACCAAGCTCTTGGAGCTTGATTAAGACCATACAAAGCTTTCTTTAGACGGTAGACATGATCAGGATATTGGTCATTTTCAAAACCAGGAGGTTGTTCCACATAGACTTCCTCCTGAATGAAACCATTTAGAAAAGCACTCTTGACATCCATTTGATAGAGTTTGATCCCCTTGATGCAAGCAAAGGCCAGAAGAACACGTATGGCCTCCAATCTAGCTACAGGAGCATACATTTCTTCGTAATCAATCCCTTCTTCCTGATTATAGCCTTTGGCAACAAGTCTAGCCTTGTTTCTGACTATGATTGCAGATTCATCTCATTTGTTCTTGAATATCCACTTTGTGCCAATGACCGGATGGTCTTTAGGGCTAGGTACCAAGTCCCAAACTTGATTTCTATCAAATTGATGTAACTCTTCTTACATTGTGATGACCCAATCATTGTCTCATAGGGCTTCATCAATTTTTGAGGGCTCAATTTCAGATATGAAGGTAGAGAACATGACCTCATTTAATACACTATTTCTAGTTCTCACACCTTGATCAACATTTCCTATAACTTGGTCAAGAGGATGATTCCTAATGAATTTCCAAGCTCTAGGCTGAGATTGATCAGAGTGATTTTGTGAATCAATTTCAAGAATATCTTCAGAATTTTAAATAGAGGCAGGAGTAGATTTTGAGAAAAATTGGTTTTTTTGAATAAGTTCATCATCTTCATCCACAGAATTTATTGGTTTTGATTCACAGAACACTACATGAATTGACTCTTTACCTATATGGGTATGTTTATTGAAAATTCTATATGCTTTACTCATATTAAAATAGCCAAGAAAAATACCTTCATCTGATTTAAAGTCAAACTTACCCAGATTATCCTTACCATTGTTATGTACAAAACATTTACAACCAAAGATGTGTAAGTGAGCCAAGTTTGGTTTTCTCCCTTTGTAGAGTTCATAGGGTATCTTGTTCAACTTCTTTCGCACATAGCCTCTGTTTGAGATGTAGTTGGCAATGTTCATGGCGTCTGCCCAGAAAGCTTGTGAAGTCTGATGCTCATTAAACATTGCACGGGTCATCTCAGTCAGTACTCGATTTTTCCTTTCCACCACACCATTTTGTTGAGGAGTCCTTGGAGCTGAGAAGTTATGATCTATCCCATGAGCTTCACAAAAACTTTCAAAGGCTTGATTTTCAAACTCACCTCCATGATCAATTCGAATAGGTGTAATGGATATACCTTTCTCGTTTTGCACTTTCTTAGCAAACATAGTAAACAGATCAAATGTTTCATCTTTTGAAGATAAGAATATTGTCAAAGTAAAACGAGAATAATCATCCACTATAACTAAGGTATATAAATTTCCCCCTAAGCTTTTCACTTTGGCAAGTCCAACCAAATCCATATGAAGTAGCTGAAGAGGTCTATTTGTTAAAATTTCAATTTTGTTTTTGAAGGATGATTTAGTTTGTTTGCCCTTTTGACATGCATCACAGATCATATCATTTTTAAAATGGATTTTGGGCACACCAATAACTAAATCCTTTTTCAACAGCTTGTCCAGTTGGTGCATATTCACATGAGCAAGACGCTTATGCCACAACCAACTCTCATCCAAGTTACTAACAAAACATTTTTCTGGAACAATTTTTAGTAAATCTAATGTATAACAATTACCTTCTCTAGGAGTTTTGAATAATACCTTGAGTTTACTTTTGTCAATGGAAAAATCATCTTTGTTTACAATGAGACATTCTTCTGAGTCAAAGATGATCCAATTGTTCTTGTCAGCACTTTGACTCACACTTAGAAGGTTATGGCATAGTCCTTCTACTAGATAGACATCCTTGATAAGAGGTCCTTCTTTAGTTCCAATTTCGCCTATACCAGTGATTTTCCTAGACTGATTTCCTCCGAAAGTGACTTTGCCACCATCTCTTGAATTTAAGGCAATGAACTTCTCTTCATCACCCGTCATATGTCTTGAACATCCGCTGTCAATGCACCACTTATTTACTCTGGATGCTTTCAGACACACCTACAAGACAAGAGAGATTAAGTTTTAGGTATCCATCTTTTCTTGGGTCCTTTGGGGTTAGTCTGGGGTTTAGGAACATAGGTTCCTATGGGTACCCATTGATAATTTCCAACAGGTTTATCTCTTCTTTCCTTTTTATGAAAACATGATGATGTGCTATGACCCTTCCGATTACAATAATTACAATGAGCAAAAGGATTTGATGAATGCACTGATTTTTGAAAATAATTTAAGTATGATTTTCCACCAGTTTTCTTTTTGCCCTTCTTTTTGTCAAAAATAGGATTATATCCTATACCTGATCTATCATTTATAAAACGTTGGGCATTCAAGATCACATTGAGCATTTCACTCCCTCTGGTGAACTTTTCAAGAGTTTTTGTAAGATATAAGTTCTTTTTCTCTAAATCAAGACAATCCTCACAAAGTATGTTTTTGTCAGTAAAATTTTTAACTTGCATTTCAAGAAAAGTGTTTTTTCTTTTCAAATTAAAATATTTATCAGCAAGTTTTTCAAACTCAGATTGCATTTCATTGTATTCATCAAACAACTCATCGTAAGTGGGTAATGAATCGCTTACCTCACTATTTTCTGGTTGTTCTTCTTCTGTAACTAGGCAAACATTTGTTGTTTCTGCTTCTTCTTCACTTTCTTCTTCTGAAGAGTCATCTCCCCAGATAACTGAAACATATGTCTTCTTCTTGAAGTTGTTGAACTTCTTTTTTTTGTCTTTCTTATTTCCCTTTAGTTGAGGACATTCTGATTTGTTGTGACCAGGCTTCTCGCACTCATAGCAGATGATTTGTTCTTTCTCCTTGGAGTCACGTATGCTACTGGAACCTCCTTTTTGGAATCGATTTCTGAAGACTTGATCCCTTTTGTAAAATTTCTTAAATTTTCTCACGAACATGCCTATCTCATCATCCTCATCATCTTCGTCATTTTCTTCATTTTCTTTCACAGCGTTCAGAGCAACTCCTTTATTCTTGTTGTTGCCGTTGATCTCATCCAAATCTTTCTTGAATTTTAATTTGCTTTCGTATTCAGATAGACTTCCGAATAAGGCTACAACTGAAGCCATTGATTCACCTCGAGCCTCTTCTATTGCTGTGACCTTGGCTTCCTAGTCTTTGGTTAGCACATTGAGGATCTTTCTGACTTGGGTACGTTGTTAATAGGTTTTGCCCAATGCAGCTAGCTGGTTTATCAAATGAGTATACCGGAGTTGAAATTCAGTAATTGATTATCCATTCTTCATTCTTAACAGATCATACTCTGTTGTGAGCGTGTTGACTCGGTTTTCCTTTATAGCTACTGTTCCTTCATATGCAACCTCCAAGGCCATCCACATTTCTCGAGCTGTCTCCTGATTGCAGATATGAAAATATTTTTGTTGACTAAGTGCACTCTGAAGTAAAAGTATGGCCTTGTTGTTTAAAATGACATTTCGTCTATCATTCTCATCGCAGTCTTCTTCCAACTTTGGAAGTCTAAGACCATTCTCCAGGTATGTTGGTTCGTAGTTTCCTCATTCAAAAACTCTCCATAGTTTGAACTCAGTGGCCATAACGAACACCTTGAATTTGTTTTTCTAGAATGAGTAATGTTGTCCGTTGAATCCTGGAGGCCGATTGATTGAAGCACCATCAAGCAATATTCCGTCCATGATCGAACTCTAAATGTTAATCCGATCTGAGCAACGAGGATCTGATACCAAATGAAAATGGAATATCACCTAGAGGGGGTGAATAGGTGATTTAAATATTTATTCGCTTAATCAAGATTTTCACAAATTATGACTGAATGCTAAATGGCCAGAGGTTTAAAAGAGAATAGACACAAGACAATTTATCCTGGTTCGGTCTAATCCTGACCTACATCCAGTCCCTAAGAACTCCTTGGGATTTCCACTATCTTTTCAATGATTACAAATACAACTTAGGGATGATCCTCACTCTCCTGGACTCACTCCCCCTTATTACTTGTAATCTCGTACACCCACAACTTAAGGTTCCACAACCTTAAGCTTAAACAATGATAATGAAAGTGTTTACAACTCCTCAAGAGCGAGTAATTAATGATCACTGAAGTATAGGATATATCCGAAGATATTTTTAAAAAGAATGAAACTAACAAGAGTAATAAATCAGAGTAAATGCGCAGAGTTTCGGTGGTGGGCGATATTGAATGCTTGGGCTTTTTTATCCTTCGCCATTAATGTCGTTGGGAGGAACTGGAAGGTGACCATTGTCACTTGTTTAAATTTCCGTTAGGCTCAAGTTCCTCGTTAACCAGAATGGACCGTTGAATCTTCATTAAATGAATCAGCTTCTCTCATTAATTATGATTGTTAGATATGATTAGTTTTGATGATGTCTTATATATATACCATTAGTAAAAGCAAAAAGATTGAGTAATATGTTTATCTTCTTTATTGACTGATTCTTGTATTTAATGTAGAAACAAAGATGTGAAGTTCATCTATGAACAATGATCAAGAAGAAGATCAACAAAGAAGCACGAAGTTATCAAAGAATTTTGAGCATATTCAAGAAGAAAAGGAGTGATTGAAGAAGAAAGATCTTGGTGAATGGAATTCAAGATTAGCTCAAGTTCTTTAATGAAGCATAGTCTAGATGGGAGATGGAAGATAGAAAGAATAGAATTATGGAGTCAAATGATAAAGAACAAGAGAAGAGAAGAAAGAAAGAAAAACTTGCCAAATGGAATGAGAAATTCATCATACAAGTTTTTAGATTGATTCTTGAAGTCTCCACGATCAATTGGAAGTTGGAATGATTCAATTCGGAGTTAGAAGAAGCAAATATCAGTTTTTGGATAAATAAACTCGAGCCTACCATTTATAGACTCGAGTCTGGGTGATTTCTAGCAACTCCGGCTCCTCTGGTACGAGTAAACTCGAGCCTATACTTATAGACTCGAGCCTGGATGTTCTCTAGCAATTCTGGCTCCTTTGGCCCGAGCAAACTCGAGCCTATACATATAAACTCGAGCCTGGCATGAACAAACTCGAGCCTGTCACTTATAGACTCGAGCTTGGATGTTTTCTAGCGATTCTGGCTCTTCTGGCCCGAGCAAACTCGAGTCTATACTTACAGACTCGAGCCTGACTGACTTCCAGCAACTTTGTCCAGCTCTGTTTCTCGTTTCAGCTGAACGACATCTGGTAATTTGACAATATCTCCTAAACCAGGAATCGGAATGAGGTGAAATCAAATTTGGCTGAAACTAGACATCTAATGCATCATCTTGACAAAGTCTCATGCCCAAAGAAGATCAGATGAGAGAGCTATGAATTTTTTAAGTTGACCCATCTGTTAACGTCACTCAGCAGACCAAGGTTCAGTAATTTTGAGGATATCTCACAAACTACACATTGAAATGAGTTGAAATCGGTGGCATATGAAAGTAGACTCATAGGGCTTTCCATATATACTTGATTCAACCAAAACGGAGTTCAGACAAGGGAGATATGGCCTTTGGAAGTTGACAGAAAAGTTCAGGATGTTACAAACTCGAGCCTATCACTTTTAAACTCGAGTTTAGCTCAGACATAAAGCTATTGTGGATTTCCAATTCGATAAACTCAAGCCTAAAACTAATAGACTCGATCCTAGCTCAGATAGAGAGCTATCAAAGATTTCCAAGTCGATTAAACTCGAGCCTGGACATATAAACTCGAGCCTAGCTTATACAGAAAGTTTCTCAAAGCTTTTCAAAACATTCAAACTCGAGCCTACATTTACAAACTCGAGTTTGTCACTTACAGAGAGCTTTCGAAGATTTATTTAAGGCAGGAAACTCGAGCATAAATTCACAAACTGAAGCCTGTAGCAGATCGAGAGTTTTTCAAAGGGTTTTAACTGAAGCAAACTCAAGCCTAGAGAAATAAACTCAAGTCTGCATGAACAAACTCAAGCCTGCTGAAACTAGGCTCAAGCGTGACAAATCTCTGTTTTCCAACTCTCAGATTTGAATTGATGATACATTTTATCCATATCTTAAGTTGCGAATCATCATATATACATATACTTGATCAATACACTCATTAGTTTCCGATGATTTCAGCAAGGATCAAGGTAAAATCAGATCTGGGTTAAATGCATTTAATGAAGAGCCAAGAACAAGCCTGAAACTTCTCCTCCATCCCAATGTTTCAGCTCAGGACGTTACAGATCGTCCAAATCACTCTACAATGGTCAAATTAAGTTAATGGAATGACAAGAATTCTGGAAGACTATCTGCAACAACTAAATCCAAGATTCCAGCCAAGAATTGAAGAAATAGAGGAAAATATGCAACAGCTATATTCCAAAAATATAGATGAACGTTGGAGAAAGAAGGAGATGAATTTGCAATGTCTAGTTCCTCAGATTAAACCTATAAATACCCATGAAGACGCAGAGCAAGATACACAAGCACAATTACAACTGATTGCATTTTTATTTTGACACTTCATTGTGCATACTTCAGTATGTGAACTTCAGTGTTTATTCATATCTACTCTTTTTGAGAGTCTTGTTTTGAAAATCATTTTGATTACTTGTTTGAGAGAACTCAAGGTTGTGCAACCTATGAGTTGGGTTATTTAATTACAAAGTGTAAGGGGGAGCAAGTCCTAGGTGATTAGGATTGCTTAAGAGTTACATTGTTGTAATTAAAGAATATTGAGATAGTTGAAAAACCCAGAAGGTATCTGGGGACTGGACGTAGGTCAAGGTTATGACCGAACCAGTATAAATCTTACGGTGTCTAGCTTTTCTTCCCTTGCTTTGTTATACTATGTTTTCGATCTAAAAACTTGGGCGTTTCGGTGATTTCTTCCATTTACAGTTTGAATATCTAACTATCATTCAAACTGATTTGAATAAGTTGTGAAAAGATTTTTTAAAGTTCCTAAAGTTTTATCAAACACCCAATTCACCCCCCTCTTGGGTGATAGCCAGATCCAACAATGATGGCCGTTGGTTGTACTTGAAAGCTGGAATAAGAATGTCTCGAAGAATGTCTTTGTTCTGCTGCAACGTTAATTCCATATGTTGCTCTGTTTTTCTGCTCTGTAATAAATGCCTGTGACGCCGTGACATGAGCATTCGTTTTAATCCACTTTTCAATCAATGCTTCATTTTGAACCCTGAAATCACTGGGTAACATGTTAAAACTATTTTACAAATGATTATTAATCAATCTAGTAAGTATCAGCTTAAGTTCAAATCATTTCGAGAGTTCCAGTAAATGATTTGCATTTTTTGCTTACAAGAACTCTAGTTCTTATGGTAAGAACTCTAGTTCTATGTTCTACTCACAGACTGACTTTCAAAGGAACTTGAGTTCTTAAAGAAGAACTCTAGTTCTATATGCAAGAACTCTAGTTCTTGTGCTTTCCAAAAAGGTCCGATTGCTTTTCCTCGTGAAGAACTCTAGTTCTTTCTCAAGAACTCTAGTTCTTGTACTAGAACTCTAGTTCTTGTGTTTTCGGAAGAGACTCTGTCGTTTTTCAAAATGAAGAACTCTAATTCTTGTTTAAGAACTATAGTTCTTATGTCCTAGAAGAATTCTGGATAAAACACAATTTTGCGAACTCGAGTTCTTATAGCAAGAACTCTAGTTCTTGAATGAAGAACTCTAGTTCTCAAAAATTTCTTCGACGCAGTGCATGTTAAAGTGAAGAACTCTAGTTCTCAAACAAGAACTCTAGTTCTAAACTCTAGTTCGCCACTTAAGAACTCTAGTTCTCATAGTCTTTTGGTTTTTTGAAAAATTTGTATGATACAAAGGCCGCGAACTCGAGTTCTACTCCCAAGAACTCGAGTTCTCAATTTGACAGATTGAGAACTCTCTTATCAGAAGGCGCGAACTCGAGTTCTATGACCAAGAACTCGAGTTCTTACTCTTCAACTTCTCTAAAACTTGAGTTTTAAAGTCCATAACTCTAGTTCTTGTTAGACCAACAATTAACAAGTGTCTAGTTATCATCAAAACTCAGATTGAGAACTACCAACTTCTTGCTGCTGATCATTACGGGTATGCCGTTTCTGATTTCGCTCGTGTGTTAGTCATCGTTGGTCACAGGGATTGAACTTTATAATCCCCACGGACGGCGCAATGTTCTGTTGTAGAACAATAGATATTGGACTTGACTTGAGATTTAATCATAGGGGCCTATGTACCATTAAGAGGGATCAAAGTCCACGTAGTTCGCTTGTACACAATAGGCTTATCGCCAGAGGGAAGTGGGGGTGTGTGCTCTGTGTGAACTGAATCATAAAAGCTAGAGTCAGAGTGTGTGTACCTTATTAGGGTTTCTACCCTATTTATAGGTTTACCTGGGCCTTAGATCCATGGGCTGACGTTATCTTACCATTAAAAGATATAGATAAGATCCTTGATTCGTGGACATTTGTGATCTTGATAAAGATATTGATAGATCAGTTCTAATCTTCTTGATGTAGATAGATTATTTAGGATTTCCTTGATTTCAGGTAGGCTGTTAAGATTATAGATAGGCCCTTTTCTTGGGCCTTTGGATGTTGGGTTAAGCCCATATTTTACATCCGTAACACATCTTAATAATTTTATCATTGAGGAACGAACACGCAATTACATGCTAAACCAACTCTTTCGTCATTATCCTCTCTACCCACATTCTGGGTGTTGCAGAAATCAATATATAGTGACAAACATACACAGAATCATGATGCTTGAGCAGGGAGCAGACATTTATGTTGATCTTAAGCAAATCTAATATCTCATTGGAGAACCAGATGACTATTATTGTTCTTTTTAAATTAAGTAATTTGGTTATTTAGATCTTATAATAAGTGATGGATATAGTAATTAATGATTAGCTATCTTCCAGTAAGTGTAGGACTTAGTTTGGGGCCAAATATTGGTTTTAAGACCTCTTTTTTTTCCCATTTTATTTCTTAAATTTACCATTTTTTAAACTAATTTGTATAATTTAGCATTATATAGAAATATTTTAAAGAGATCATATCGTTATTGTTGTCAAACTCACGAATTGACTATCTAAGTTTATCATTTTTACTTTTATACCTTACTAAATTGAGTCGGGTAGCTTCAGTTTGTTACACACCAAATATATTGTTATCACGTTTATAGCTTATAAAACTGTACTAGCTCACTCTTAAACTTATATTAATTTTTTAAATTTGATTATGCTTATCTGCTTTATATATAAATTTAATAAAAATATCTTTGTTAAATATCATAAATTATAAACTATGGTAGATTGATTTCAATTATTTGAATTAACATATATTTAAATCAAATTTTTGTTATTTTAGTTACTTAATTATACATATTAATACATATTTAATGATAAAAATAAGTTGTTATGAGTTTAAAATTTGAGTTCATAAGGAAAATTTACGTTTACTTATACCTGTCACACACGTTAAGTAATTTATTTATCCTGCTCAATCTCGTTTGGATAAAAACCTCTTCCATTTATTACTACCAACTTTTATTAACAAACTTGCCCTCGCGTTCACATTCAGTTATTCACATCCAGTGCGTTCTCCTCTGCAATCTTCTTTTTCGCCGACCATTCTCTCTTTCTCTGTCCGTTTGCGCGAGCTTTTGCGTGGAGCGCTACGGATCTCGATTTTCTGTCATATGTTCGCTTGAATCCTTCTCTAAGTGCTCCAGAAACTACGGTTAGGATCCCAATTCTCATTGCTTTCGTTATCCGTTTATTTTCCGACTTGTTCTTGCTCAACTTCAAAGCTTCTATGGCACAATCGTGAAACTTCAATTCTGTAATAACAGATATCCAAGAATTAGTTCCCATTAATGAGGCTTTAGCCCTTGATATCAATACTCCAAATTGGTTTCATTGTCATGTGACTCCTTTTTTAGTAACGGTGTAATTGATGCTTATTTTCTGATTGAAGTTCTTTTCTGGGGGATCAATTTCAGGAAGCTTACACTTTCTCTTAGCTCATCCTGATGATTTCAATTGACCTCTCTCTTCAACTTCTGCTTTTCTGCGCGCTAAAGGAGGCATATTTACCTGGACCTTGAGTTTGCACTTTGCAGCTTTGGACTTTTGCGCCAACAGCAACGTCTTATGTGGTACATATAGAGTTTTGTTGCTTTATTTCCTTACATTTTAGGGTAGTACTTTGCCAATAATTTTTTATGAATATGTGAATCGACTGAGTTGGGGATTTGGGTCTGCGAACTAAGACAGTTAGTTTTCGTCAAATATAGAACAATGCTCTTTTTCCCATAGTATCATTAGCGTCGTAATATATTTTTATTATATTATATTAAATATCATTAGGTAGTTGAGCTGTTGGGAAAAAAATGAATTTTGCGTTATGGTATGGTTGATTTTTCATGAATTCACCAATGAAAGTGGGAAGTTTGCGGATCTATGAATCAATGTAAACAAACTGATCTGAAAGGCATGAAGCAGAGAACTCGCAAGTGAAGGAAGAAAGGAAGATAAGGGTAAAGTGAGATATTGAAACTGGAGAAAAGAAAGTCTTATTCAATCTTCTCTGTACATGTGGGTCCTCTATATAAGCTAAAGGAATACAACTCATTTACAACTCTAACTGATTACAATCGAAATAATAACAAACTAACAATACAGCAAATAACAACAAATTAACAAATTAATCAATACAGCAAAATTCCTGTTCTACCCTTTATCATCTGTCAGAAAGTGCTTTTCATCTCCAGGCATAGGATGCTCTTTTACATTTATTCCTGAGTTGATTTCTTAACTTGTAGTGTTTCATATATTTCATGTGTCCCCGGGCCTATGTTGATGTGCAAACTCTTGTCAAGCTTTTATGCATACATTCTCTCTGTTGCTTCTTGTTAATAATTATTGATTATTTTAATTTCAATTTTTAATCATGGGGAAATTTGGCCTTTATGAAGCATCCTGATATTTTTGTTTCCATCAAAAGGGATCTAGTTTCTTATCTCTGTTTATGTTTCAGGCTCTTGTAGAATATCCATTCTTTTTCTGTCTGCATTTTTAATGCCTTCTTTTGTGGTTCTGAATCATTTGGAAGAAATTTTTATGGAAGACGTGAGTCAAATGACCAAAAGGATTGAAGATGAGGTTCTCCTCAAGGATCAGACTAGTTTACATTTAAATGATGAGAGTAATGGAAGAAGAGCAGGTGGAGTTGTCTTGAAGAAAGGGCCATGGACATCTACTGAAGATGCTATCTTAGTGGACTATGTCAGGAAGCATGGAGAGGGCAACTGGAATGCTGTTCAGATCTATTCAGGCCTGTCTCGCTGTGGAAAAAGCTGCCGGCTGCGATGGGCGAATCACCTAAGACCAAATCTAAAGAAAGGTGTATTTACTACGGAAGAAGAGCAGCTAATTGCTGAACTGCATGCTAAGATGGGAAACAAATGGGCACGCATGGCTGCATATGTAAGCGTATTTTGTTTGTCCATGCATTTTGTGTAATTATGTTATATTTTTTTGGACCTAAATTATTATGTTTTATTTAATATTTCTTATGTTTTATTCTTGCTGAAATGTGTAACTACTGTAAACTATTCATTGATCTCAATGTTATTATGCTATCTCTGTATTTTATAGCAGTGAGCTCCCATCTAAGTTTCCCTTTCCCTGTCATTTCCTTCATGGTTTGGCCCTTGCATTATGGAAGAACAGTTGGAATGTGGATTGGTTATCTCAGTATATGATATACAAGTCCATAGGTCGCAGCTACCAATCAATAGAATATAGTTTATTTTCCATGTACTAATTTTTCTACTGATTAACTTTCCAAAAGCTCTAATAAAACTATTCAATTTGCAAAAATTTCAGTGACAATTGTGTTTTGGGCAAAAGAAAACTGTGAAGCTCTTTTCTTGTCTTTTATTTTTTTGGGTCCTTTGGTTTCATATGATGCTCCCAAAAGAACAAGGAGTCAGAGAAGGATCAATATCTAGAGCATCTGTTAGATTAATTGGAAATTGCAAATGATTTGTGGTTAAAGCTTGAGACTTGGAATTTTTAGACTTTAATTGCAAATAGCAAACTTCATTAACAATGTGTTTGGTTTGAGGGAAGGAGATGGAAGGCGAGGGAGAACTTTTACCAAATTGCCATTAATGAGATAAAAAAGGTTTTTTGTTGAGAGGGTATCTACAGAATATTGAAAATTTTCCAAGGGCAATTTGGTCAAAACAAGGTGAAAAATTTCTCTCCCTTCCCTCCCTCCCTCCCTCCCATCCCCTCCCCTCAAACCAAACACACCCTAAGTGAAGTCATCATTTATCATAGTAGATATTGGAAGTCATCATGGGAACTGTTAATACTTAATAGATAGAACCCAAACAAACATAGCACTTTATATGTGGTGGTTGTGGGGTTGCCTCAGTTGACATGATGTCATGGTTGAAATTTGGACGTGGCAGTGTTTGACCAGGACAAAGGATGGCAAATAGCCAAAATAAGAATACAGAAATACTTGATTTTAGATCATTGTAAATAGATAATGGACGAAATGGTGTGATGACTATCCTATTGTCATTGATTCTGAAGGCAGAAATATATTTATCTTGGAGCTTATCATCATTTCCATTGCACCTAGGAGTAACATATCTCCATTTAAATTACCAGATGTGTATATATCTTGGAGATGCTTATCCAAAATGGGGAAATTTATTCATTTCTATTGATTGTACCTACATGAAACCATTGTAATGGAAATCTAATGATTACTTTTGTTTGATATCATTTTAATTTAATGATACTATTATCATTGTTCAATTTTTTATATCATACTTTAAGTTATTTTACTAGTATCGTATGAAACCCTTAATTAAAAAACTGAATTGCAAGACTGGATGGTACAAGTGCTACTGATAACTTTTTAAGTAGTAAAAAATAATGACATTTATTTGCAGAGGTTACATTGATATCAAACAAACTCATACACAAACTCTTTCATACATACATATGCACACACATATGCGCCCCAATTTGATCTTGTTTAAACTTACAAGAATTGCTCATAATCTATTACAAAAGGTGTAAGTTATTTCTTTTATTGTTGAAATTTTTTATAAATGGTTATGTTTTGCTCTATGTCATGCGTGATTATGTGAACAAAGAAGCCAGCTTCTGCTAAAAGAATATTACTTTTAATTTCATCTTATATATCAATTTTGAAATCCATTATGATTATAATAATTCATTTGTTTTTTCATTTAGTTACCTGGTCGGACAGATAATGAGATCAAGAACTATTGGAATACCCGGATCAAGAGGCATCAACGAATTGGCTTGCCACTTTATCCCCCTGATGTATGTTTGCAATCAAGGCAGCAAGCCCAACACAGTGTTGGAGTTAATGGTATTGAAAGAGGGTATCGTGAATTAATGTCAAAAACCAATGGTGAGATACAAAATGCTATACCCAATAGCGTGAATGCTAGTCAGGAGTTCTTACCTTATGTGCCCAAGCTTTCTGATATATCTCCTAATAGCATTCTGCTGGAAGGTTATGGCTTATCTCCAAATTGTAATATTCTGCCATCAACTTTACCTTCCCATTACCACCTTGGAGGGTCACTTGGTTCTAGCGGCATTAACAGAAACAGATCTTATCCATTTGACCGTGTTTGGAATAATGCTTCAGATATGATTGCACAATCATTTGGAGTGAATTCTCCTCTTGATCACGGTCCCTCCTTTCAGAGTTCACTGTCCCTACTTTCAAATGGCTATTCCTCTACTTATAAGCCAGCTTCCGAGTCTCTGAAGTTGGAGCTCCCTTCATTCCAATATCCAGCAACTGATTTTGTAATCGAGTCTCCTTCCCAAACTAGTGCGTTGGAGCCAGATTGTTCTTCACCACATTATAGTGGTCTTCTGGATGATTTAATTCACCAGGCAAAGACTATAAGCTGTTCAAAGAATCATTATTTTCATAAGAGTTCAAGTTCATTAGCTACTACTCCTAGTGAGAAAGCAGACAGTTCAACATTGAACGTGTACAGTACAGAATGGGGTAACTACATTGACCCTGTTTCTCCATTTGGCGCAACATCAATCTTAAATGAATTCCCTGCTGTTTGCGCTCATAAATCCTTCTTGGATGAGCTACCGCCTGCACAGGCTTCAGGTGGTATGTACTTCTAACTTTGGTCTGATGAAGGATAATAGTTCATAACACAAGTGTGCAGAAGCATCTTTGACACCGCAAAATAAGTTCTTTAAGCGATCACTTGTCTTTTATCTTATTCATTGAGTTGTTTGAAAAATATGCTCCCTTGATCCCTAGTGGAATATGTATTTTTTTAATTTGGAGAGATTAAGGAAGATAAATAAATTACTTAATTATAATATACGTAACATGATCTCTATAAAATACATCTATGTAATATTAGTTTATTTATTAGTTTATAAGTTGGGTAAATTAATTTAGAGAAAAATGATAAATGTAAGAGATAAAGTTTTTTTTAAAAAAGGTCTTAAATTATGACTACTGTTCACTCCCAAATTAGGTCCTATATATAGGATCAAAGGATTATATCTTAAATACCCATTTCCAAAATTATAAGTGAATTTTACTTTGACCAAGTCTACAAGCATGCACATGTTGGATCGTCAAACAATTGACCATTATTGTTCTCTAAAATGGTGCTAAATTTCTTGCCTCTTTGATATATCAATTAAATCTTTACAAGCTATGATCTTTTTTTCTTCACTTTATTTTCCGCATAGTTCCTTTATTATTATTATTTTTTTTTTTTGGGTCAAACATAGTTCCTTTATTAACTGTGTAGCCTTTCTTCTAATTGCTACATGTTGCAAAGTTTAAGGATTAATTTAAATTTTCTGTAGAGGACATCGTAAAGTTACAATCGGTATACCCGGATTGGACCCCCAACATTGAAGATCAAACCCTGTCCATGTTGGATATTGCTGGGTCAGATGGCTTCCTCGCTTCATATTGGTTTGACCATGGCTGTGATGCTGTTACAACATTGAATAATGACTTAGCAAGTAAAGTGTGTGGTAATGGTTCGGGTGAATGGAATAACATCCCTACTGTTTTTCAAGTGTCTGATCTTCTTTCAGAAAACTTACGTGAGATGTGTTGAACGTTGTGGCTTTATAAATTATCACTGTTGAGTTTGTAGAAATACATTCATTAATCATTTATAGGTTTTTTAAGAGAGTGGAGATTTGAAAATTTTCCTTTCGGACCGGACAATACTCCTTTTTACATGCCAATCTTTATTAGACAGATATGAACACCATTAGAGGCTTGAAGAAGCATGACTTCTAATGGGTCTGAATCATGTAACACGTTCCAAGCTTATGTCTTAATGTAACACAATTAACAATAGTGACTGGACTGAGTGAAAAGGATATGATATTTTAAGATAAAATTGAGATTGTTATGAATATATTGATTATGTGGATGTCTATTGACTCCCGGTCTCCAAATATTACAAGATGACATGGGACCCGCGTATAGTATCATGCAGAGTAGTTTACTATTTGGTGGGACCCACACACAAAATTATACAACTCATGGGAATGCATTCCCGTTACAGTTATGTAATTAGGGGAATATTGCATCAAATGACCCAAAGTGGAAATTACACTAAAGGCCCATTTTCCTTCTATAAATAGAGGCATTCTGTAAACATTCAGAATACACTGGAATGAGAACTTCTCTCGACTCTCTCTCTCTCTAAAATCTCTTGTTCTTGTTATTTACTTTTCATCAGTTTTATATTACGTTATCAGCACGAAGACTCTACCAAGGTAAGATTTTATTACCATCTCTTTTACTATATGTTTATTTTATCTGTCTGGGATAATCTTAACCATGATATTGAATTAAAGTTCTACTTTTACCGATTATTTTGAACATCGGGTTCCATGGTTAAGATTTGAGATTATTTACTATTTACTATTCACAGTAAATAGTAATTTTTACTATTCATGTTAATTTTACATTTTTTAGTAATTTTACATTTTTATTCATTTTGACTCCTATATGGAAGTCTAAATTTAATCTTTCAGTAATTTTATTTTATTCACTATTTATAGTGAATAGTAATTTTTACTATTTACAGTAAATTTACATTTTACTATTTATAGTAATTTATTTATGTTTTCTTCCCACTTCCAATTCATTTATTTCATGGTGGTGACATTAAGCTCCATTTGTAATTTAATTCTAATTCTTTACTTATTGCTTTATTTATTTAATTCATGGTGGCGATACTAAGCTCCATTTGTTTAATTTAAATTCTTTACTTACTGCTTTATTTATTTCATGGTGGTGATATTAAGCTCCATACTGACTTTACTAATATTTACATTATGCCACTAACATTTATTTATGTATTTATTTACCTTTTATGGTGGCAACACTAATATTAGTGGGCTCCATTTATTTATGTATTTATTTACCTTTTATGGTGGCAACTAATATTAGTGGGCTCCATTTATTTATATATTTATTTACCTTTTATGGTGGCAACACTAATATTAGTGGGATCCATTTATTTATGCATTTATTTACCTTTTATGGTGGCGACACTAATATATTTATTAGTGGGCTCCATTTGTTTATCTTAATTCTTTACTGCTATCTATATATTATATATTAAATATGCATCCTCTTTCTTACCTTCGGATGAGATAGGTCTCGCTGTGAGTTTACTACCATTCCTATCTCATCTTCTTTTTATTTTCTTTGCATGTTTATTTATAGTTCTTTAAATTATGTTTTGATTTATAATAAGATTTTATAATATGATTCTAATTATTATCATTATTTTTAGTTTGAATCATGTCTTCCAACCTTTCAAATCTTGAATTTAATGCTCTTGACATCACCGGGAAGAATTATCTATCATGGGTTTTAGATGCTGAAATCCATCTTCAAGCAAAGGACCTTGGAAAGGCTATATTGCTGGGAAATGATGCGGCCCCTCAATAAAAGGCTAAAGCTATGATTTTTCTTCGACACTACATTTATGAAAGTTTGAAAACTGAATATTTAACGGTGAAAGATCCATTTGAATTGTGGACTAGTTTGAAAGATAGGTATGATCATTAGAAAACGGTGATTTTGCCTAGAGCTCGTTATGAATGGATTCATCTCAGGCTACAAGATTTTAAAACTGTACGTGAGTATAACTCAGCTGTTTTCAAAATAAGTTATCAGTTAAAATTATGTGGTGAAAAAATAACTGATGAGGACTTATTAGAGAAAACATTTTCTACCTTTCATGCTTCGAATTTGCTTTTACAACAGCAATATCGAGAGAAAGGTTTTAAAAAATATTATGAGTTAATCTCATGTTTATTAGTAGCCGAACAAAATAACGAGTTATTAATGAAAAATCATGAAAATCGTCCGACTAGATCTTCTCCATTTCCTGAAGCGAATGTGAGTGTACGGAATGATCATGGTCGTGGCCGTGGTCGCGGTCGTGGTCGTGGCCATGGTCGTGGACGGGGACGTGGAAATCGTGGAGGCAGAAATAATCATGGTTCTTATCATGGTGGAAGAGATTATTATAGTCCTTATACCCACCAAAAAAAGATGAATAATGAAGGACAGAAGAATGATAAAGAAGGTCCTTCAAAAGTTATAGAACATAAATGTTATCGGTGTGGTATGAAGGGATACTAGGTACGTAATTGTCGTACGCCAGAACATTTAGCGAAACTTTACCAAGCCTCTATAAAAAGGAGTGTTAATAATGTAGAATGTGATGATAAGACTCATAAAGATAATGATGTCAATGAGCCAAATGATGATGTTATGTCTCACTTGGAGGTGGAAGATTTTTATGATTAAATAAGTTTTGCAGAAATTGTAATAATTATTTTGTTTCGTTTTGACTTGTTGCCAATTATGTATAATAAATATGTTTTTAATGCATCTCCTATATTAAATATGTTTTAATGCATTTTCTTTTCTTTTATGAAGCTCATGGATATTTCAAATATTGCATACAAGAATGAAAATATATGTCTCATTGATAGTGCAACGACACATACAATTCTTAAAGATAAGAAATATTTTTCACATCTAACAAATTGTAGTACAAGCATCAATACCATAGTGGGTAATACGAGATTGATTGAAGGCTCTAGAAGAGCAATAATAATATTACCCAATGGTACGAAATTTGTTATTAATGATGCTTTGTATTCCTCTAAGTCTCATAGAAATTTGTTGAGTTTTAAAGATATCCGCCGGAATGGATATCATATTGAGACTATAAATGAGGAGAATAAGGAATATCTACAAATTGTTAATGTTAGATATGGTGAAAAATATGTTTTGGAGAAATTACCAATGTTATCTTCTAGTTTGTACTATTCATGTATTAATACAATTGAAATAAATGTTATGGAAAACTAGAAGCATGCTGATAAAGGCATATTTAATGTGTTGGCATGACCGGTTAGGCCATCCCGGGTTAATTATGATGCGACGTATAATAGAGAATTCATACGGACATAACTTGAAACAGAAACAAATACCAAAATCCCATGATTTCTCATGTGATGCATGTTCCAAGGGAAAATTAATTATTCGGCCATCACCAAGCAAAGTAGAAAGTGAGTCTCTCACATTTCTAGAACGGATACAGGGAGATATTTGTGGGCCAATACACCCACCATGTGGACCATTTAGGTATTATATGGTTTTAATTGATGCATCAACTAAATGGTCGCATGTGTGCTTACTATCTTCTCGAAACTTGGCGTTTGCGAGATTGCTTGCTCAATTGATAAGATTAAGAGCACATTACCTCGATTATCCTATCAAGAAAATACGTCTTGATAATGCTGGTGAATTTACTTCACAGACTTGTAATGAATATTGCATGTCCCTTGGAATTGATGTTGAACATCCCGTAGCACATGTTCATGCGCACAATGGACTTGCAGAATCATTGGTAAAACGATTGCAACTTATTGCAAGACCTTTACTTATGAAATCTAATTTACCAATTTCTACTTGGGGCCATGCCATTTTGCATGCAGCAATGTTAATTTGCATCAGACCAACTAGTTATTTAAAAGTTCCCCTTTACAAATGATTTTTGGTGAAGAACCTAATATTTCCCATATACAGACTTTTGGATGTGCAGTATATGTGCCAATAGCACCTCCACAACGTACTAAAATGGATCCTCAAAGAAGAATGTGAATTTATGTTGGATATAAATCTCCTTCAATTATAAAATATTTAGAACCATCTACAGGAGATTTATTTACTGCACGATTTGCAGATTGCCATTTTGATGAATCAGTCTTCCCAACATTAGGGGGAGAAAATAAGCAGTTGAATAAAGAGATTAGCTGGAATGAATTATCATTGGCTCATTTTGATTCTCATACAAAACAATGTGAACTAGAAGTTCAAAAGATAATTCATTTACAGAATTTAGCTAATCGAATGCCAGAAGCATTCACTGACCCAAAGAAAGTGATAAAGTCACATATTCCAGCTGCTAATGCTCCTATTCGAATTGATGTCCCGGTAGGACAACCAATTATAAATGAATCAAAAGCACGCCTGAAGCATGGTAGGCCTATTGGTTCCAAAGATAAAAATCCTCGAAAAAGAAAAGGAGCTAAGATTATAGATGACCAAGTCGAGGATAATCAAGAAAAAAGTGTAGCTCTGGATGAGTCACTTCATGAAGAGAGATTATCTCCAGAGGAGAATATTGTGGCCCCAGAAGAGATCCAGGTACTTAAAATGTATGAAAATAATGAGATCTCAATAAATTATGTCACAAATAATATCAAATGGAACCGTAATGAAGTAAACGTTGACGACATTTTTGCTAATCATATAGCATATGATGTGATGAATGAAGAAGAGGATCATGAGCCAAAATCCATTAGCGAGTGCCAACAACGAAAAGATTGGCTCCTATGGAAAGATGCCATTAATGCAGAGTTAAAATCATTGGCAAAATGAAAAGTATTTGGACCTGTAGTCCATACACCTAAAGATGTAAAGCCAGTTGGATATAAATGGGTTTTTGTACAGAAAAGAAATGAAAAGGGTGAAATTACAAGGTATAAAGCACGCCTAGTTGCCCAAGGCTTTACACAAAGACCTAGTATTGATTTTGAAGAAACATATTCACCAATAGTAGATGCAACTACTTTTCGCTATTTAATTAGCCTAGCAGCAAATGAAGGGCTTGATTTGCATCTAATGCATGTTGTGACTGCCTATTTATATGGCTCACTTGATAGTGATATCTATATGAAAGTCCCTGAAGGACTCAAGATGCCAGAAGCATTTAATTCAAATTCACGAGAACAATACTCGATCAAATTAAATAAGTCCCTATATGGCTTGAAATAATCAGGGCGCATGTGGTATAATTGTCTTAAGGAATATTTGTTGAAAGAAGGGTATAAAAATGACCCGATATGCCCATGCATTTTTATAAAAAGATCGAGAAACGAATTTGTTATAATTGCTGTTTATGTTGATGATATCAACATTATTGGAACTCCTGAAGAGATTTCAAAAGCAATGTTTGAAGAAAGAATTTGAAATGAAAGATTTGGGTAGGACAAAATTTTGTCTTGGATTACAAATTGAGTACCTAAAGGATGAGATCTTTGTATATTAAGAAACTTATACAAAAAAAGTCCTGAAACAATTTTATATGGATAAGTCACATCCATTTTGTACTCCAATGGTTGTAAGATCTTTGAAAAAAGAAAAAGATCCATTCCAACCCCAAATAATTAAAAAAAAGGTGTAGAACAATTACTTGGTCCAAGAGTACCATATCTTAGTGCTATTGCAGCATTAATGTATCTTGCTAATCACACAAGACCTGATATAACATTTGTTGTTAATTTATTAGCAAGATATAGTTCTGCACCAACACAGAGGCATTGGAATGGTGTAAAGGGTATTTTTCGTTACCTCAGAGGTACTATGGATATGGGGTTATATTATTCAAATGTATCTAAACATGAACTAATTGGTTATTCAGATGCTGGATTTATGTCTGATCCACATGATGGAAAATCACAAACAGGCTATGTCTTTACATGTGGAGGTACAACTATTTCATGGAGATCTATGAAATAGACTATATCGGCCACTTTATCTAATCATGCAGAAATCCTAGCAATGCATGAAACAAGTCGAGAATGTGTGTGGTTGAGGTCAGTAATTCATCATATATGAACTACTTGTCATTTATCTTCTAGTAAAATGGTTCCAACAGTTCTATATGAGGATAATACTGCATGTATTGCCCAACTTAAAGAAGGATACATCAAGGGCGATAGAATGAAGCATATTTCACAAAAATTTTTCTTTACTCATGATCTTCAACAGAATGGTGAAATAGATATCCAGCAAATCAGTTCAAGTGAAAATTTGGCAGATTTATTTACCAAGTCACTTCCAAAAGCAATCTTTGAGAAGCTTGTCCATGGTATTGGTCTTCGAAGATTCAAAGATCTCAACTGATGTTATCAAAGGGAGTAATACTGATGTTGTGAACAGGGGGAGTTGATACACGCTGTACTCTTTTTCCCTTATCTAGGTTTTGTTCCACTGGGTTTTCCTAGAAAGGTTTTTAATGAGGCAGCACTGGATAGTGTATCAATGAATGATGTATTCTTTTCTTTGGCTAGGTTTTTATCCCACTGGGTTTTTCCTAGTTAAAGTTTTTAATGAGGCACATTCATAAATGGACATCCAAGGGGGAGTGTTATGAATATATTGATTATGTGGATGTTCATTGACTCCCGGTCTCAAAATATTACAAGATGACATGGGACCCGCGCATAGTACCATGCATAGTATTTACTATTTGGTGGGACCCACACACAAAATTATACAACTCAGGGAATGCATTCCCGTGAGTGTACAGTTATGTAATTAGGGGAATATTGCATCAAATGACCCAAAGTGGAAATTACACTAAAGGCCCATTTTCCTTCTATAAATAGAGGCCTTCTGTAAACATTCAGAATACACTGGAATGAGAACTTCTCTCTACTCTCTCTCTCTCTCTAAAATCTCTTGTTCTTGTTATTTACTTTTCATTAGTTTTATATTAGAGAATTGCATTTTGTGAAAGGAATATGGTATCACAAACTGGGTAGTTGACTCAACTAATCAGAGCCCCAGTCTTTGACCTCCCCCAACAAAATATGCAAAAAAAAAAATTTGACTTCCTACTTCCAAAAAGATTACATAAACCTAAATCACTGTAAAATAGCGAAAATACCCATAACGTTGAGTTAGTAGAGAAATGAGAAATGAGATTCCAAGAAACAAATATAATATGTTAAACCTGTAAATATATTTATAAACAATTATAGGGTTAAGGTGCAAATTTAGAAAATAAACTATTTCCCTATAAGCACCCAACAAATTTTTTAGGCTGCAAAAATAGATATTACCAATTTATTTTTATTTTTTTTGTAGCATATATAGCACCGCTAACCTTCGTTTACTTCCATTACTTTCTTATTGTGGATTCCACCGGTTTTATTACTTTATATTATTTTAGTATATATTTTAGAAGGGTAAATATGCAAATTTAACAGTAACTATTTCACTGAGTACACAATTATCTTTTGTTGGGTCCAAAAGTAGACACATTTTCATCTTATAAACATTCATATTTGTCTTTTAAATTATCTTATTTATCTTGTAAATGAGCATATTTCTGTTGTAAAGGGATTTAAAAGAATTGAAGGAGTTAAAAAATTGTGGTCATTCACATTTGTAGCTTGTAATTTTTCTTAACTCCCTAAATTCTTTTAAATCTATTTATTTCTCTTGTGAATACCCTTACTTATTTTGTAAAAGCTCTTACGAAAAAACAAAGGGTATTATTTTCTTTTCAATTACAAAACTTAATTTTATTTTGACTAAAGGGGCACAATGAAATTTCAGAATCTTTTGGGATTAACTAAAATAAAATTGTTTGCAATTCGGTATAAGTGATATTCTCCTATTAAAAAAAGGAACATATTCCAAAAAATATATTAAAATACTAGGAAAGTGAGAATACTGGTGGGACCCACAATATAAAAAGTAATGAAAGTTAGTCATGGTTAACGATGTTGCTATATATATTGTCAAAAATATGGATTATGGCCACTTTTACACCCCAAAATAATTAATTATTGTTTCCAAGAAGCTCACCAAAACCAATTATCGTGAGTGGTCTGAAGCCTTTCGATTGGCAATTGGTGGATGTGACAAGCTGGGATATCTTATCGGTGAATCCAAGGCTCCCTCCAGCACTACTACAAAACAAAACAGGTCCACGATGTCCTATTTTTTGCACTTTTTAGCGTCCTTTTTCTATGAGATGCCTATCTGGGGGGCGTAGTAGGTATTTGGTGAAGGCATATTAAGGCATCTAAATGTGTTTTTTAGACACCTAACTCATACTTTCAACATCTAAGAATAGTTCTTAGATGCCTTAAGTGTATCATGTTAAGGCGCCTTAACTATTACTTTCGACGTCTTAGAAGTATACTTAGACGCCTTAACTCATACTTTAGGCATCTAAGAATTATACTTAGATGCTTTAACTCATACATTCAGCGTTTAAGAATTATATTTATGTGCCGTAGGTATTATTTTTTTTTGGAATTGCTGCTTCGTATATTCACTGCCCACAATCCCTTATAAAACCTTCTTACATATCAATCACCACAATAGTATGAACATCAAATCTAACATTTGCAGGTACAATAAAGGAAGAATCAAAACAAAAAGAACGAAGAATATTCAATTCAATATGTTGGAATCCAGAATCTCATATTAGTATCTTAGTAATGAGTTTTGACCTCCTACTAGCCCACGTCCTTTTGTCACACAACAATACACAACAATCAAAAGCCAATTACAGTTATTGACTTAAGATTATCATATCATCCATCACTAATAGATAACAAGAACGAGTAAGAGAGGACTTAGTCTTAGACAATTGTTTGGTAATAATATCTAATAACCCAAACCTCAACACATAAAATGAATCAATCAAGAAGAGAGAATGAAAAGGAGCCTTCTTTCCTCAAAAGAATATTCAATATCTATAGTAAAGTCACTAGCAAGGAGTAGAGAATGGTATGGCACTTGGTGCAATAGTTTTCTGCAACTGCTCACTGAATTTGTTGTTGAGTTCATTTGTGGGGTTCTTCATGTTAGCTTTAGATGATAAGGTTGAAGTAATGGGAGAGAAAGGTTGTTGCATCATTATGTCACGGAGAGCACCAACACTAGTAGTAGCAACCCCGAATGACTGTTTTTTCACAGAACCGTGGGTAATATCTAACCCTCTTCTAACTGTAGATACACTTATTGGAAGACGAGATTGAAATGTTAGCTACCCAAAAATTCTAAGTTGTACTCATAGAGATATTTGAAGTAATTCAACCAAGTTAAAGGGATTAATAGATAAACGTGATAATAGCACCTTCAACAAGCCAAAACACACAAATATATGACAAAAAGTGGAAATAATGAATATGTTTAGCGAGAAATTATGGAAACTCAAGTAAGAAACAACCTGATGATAAAGATGAAACATAATCATCGAGGTGATTGTCAAAATGGTGGGCAAAGTCAGTCTTCATCATGAGGTGTGACAACTTTGTTCTCCAGCAAGCTTGTCAAGAAAAAGAAGAAATAAGAAAAATATGTTTTGAGCTACCAAAATCATATTTTCATTATACTAGCTCAGTGGATTTATGTTCCCAGAAAATAAATACAACATCAGGCGAGAACACTACATTTAACCATTTTAAGCTTTAACCATCTCAATTCCTTTCTATCTTAGATGTCTGTAGGGTGCCTTGGTCCTATTAATGTCATGAAGGTCAACCATAAACTTGAGGAATAAATAGCACCAAAATATGGATAATTGTAAACGAAGTTCACCCATGAATCAAAGTTGACAAAATTGCAAGGATACAGATTAGGATGTCTAATTTGCATTTTGTTTTGTGACTTTACAATTATCATTTCACTATGTATATACATACCACCAGATAGATTTGAAAGTCTAGGCTGAACCCAAGAGGGGGTGAATTGGGTGAAGACAAAAATTTGAATCCTTTGAAAACTTTTCACAACTTTGCTCCCTTTAAAATCTTTTCTGAATTCGGTTAAATACAATTTGAATGATAATAAAGAAATATAAAGGTTTAAACAAACATTCAATCATGTATGCTGGATATAAAGGAGTTTAAGGGAAGAGAAGTGCAAACACAGATTTATACTGGTTCGGTCCAACCTTGACCTACGTCTAGTCCTCAAGCCCCTGAGCTTTTCACTATTCTCCTTGTTTAACCAGGCACAAGAGACAAGCCTTTACACCCCACAAGTTTATCCAGGTACTTGTGCAACCTTCACAATCTCCCTCAGAGACTTCCCCTTACTTCCCGTAAGGTTACAATCGAATTCCCAACTCAAGGTCACCCAACCTTGAGTAACTCTCAGATAGAGATTGATTTACAGGAAAGCTTCTCTCTAAGAAGTGGATAAATGATCACTGAAGTACATATAAATTCGTTTCACTCTTTCTAAGTTCAGCTATGTAGACATGAAAAACAGAGTAAGAGAAGATTCAGAATTTCGGCATTATAACTTTGTAAGCTCTCTCCTCCACCTTTCTGCGTTTTGAATCTAGTTCTATTTATAGATGAAGGTCTTCTAACCGTTGAGAATAGAGCCGTTGTGAATATGGATGTTGAGAGTTCATCTGATGGAAAAACTAGCGTTATTTTTTGCTTTTATCACTTGACAGCTCAGCACTTTGGTCTTCATGAAATTCCTCGTTTGATAATCTGAAACATGTCCACAAATCATTTAAATGATGTTAAGAAATGTTATAGATCATGTGGATAAGTTTCTAGATGATCCAGATCAAAATCAGGATTTTCGCAACGGTGATTTTTCTGATCTGTGGGAGAATACTGCAATATTGCTTTGTATACTCGAGTATTGAGCTTATGTCAAAACTTCAGATTCGTCTCTGTATGTCTGAAACTTGAGTATTGCTTCCCATACTCGAGTATTGAGGATCCATTAACGTTCATAGCTCTCTGTCTGAGCTATACTCGAGTATTGAACCGTAAACTCGAGTTTTCGCGTTGTCTTGGACTTTGGTTGCTTCCAGACTTGATATCGCTTCAATTTTGGCAAACCAATTGTCCCAATACAGCTCTTAGAGTCTTCATTCCATATCAACAAGAATTAGATCTTAATTTGTTGGAATTCATATGTTATGATCCATTGAATGTAGTCTTGTTCTTGACCAGCGTTTTTGCAAAGATTTGAACCGTCAGTCAACTTTCAAAGACGGTATCTCTCTGGTTTGATCTTCATTTCGGTTGAATTAAGACTTAATGGAAAGCTTTATGAGTCTTCTTTCCAATGCCACTTATTTCAGCTCATTTCGATTTGTAGAATGAGAGTTACACTCAAAACATTGAAGCTTGGTCTGAAGTATGGCGTAGATATTTGATCCAACTTTAGAAATTCAAAACTCTTTGATCTGATATTCTTTGGACTTGAAACTTTTTCAAGATGACGCATTGGATGTCTAGTTTCAGCCAAATTTGATTTCGCCTCAATCCGATGTCTGGTTCAAGAGATATCATCGAATTACCAGACCTCGCTCATTCTGATCGTGGAACAGAGGCGAACAGAGTTGCTGTTATGTTCTGATACTCGAGTCTTCATTCACATACTCAAGTTTTCTCATGTGCAGACGTGCCAGTGAAGCTGAAAACTCCCGATACTTGAATATTTAAGTTACATACTCGAGTATTGACTCAAATACTTGAGTTTTGACCTTCATAGCTCAAATTTGAATTGGAAACTCGAGTTGACTCCTAAACCTCAGTTTTCAAAACCATGGTTCTCAAAACCTCAGTTTTTTGACCAGAAGCAAATTTTTCCAATAAGCTTGTATACTCGAGTTTTGACCTGAAAACTCGAGTATTGACTTCCAGAACCCGTTTTTCACTGTCTTTAACTCTGAATTGAGTTTCTCCAACATCTACTTGATCATGGTCACTTCCATAATCAATCTTGGGACTTGTATAATCATATTTTCATCAAGCCCTTCCATCTTTCATCATTCATCTTGAAGAATATTTCCTATTCATTATTTTCTTTATTTTCTTCTTCATTATCCCTCATAAACGAACTTGAGCTTATCTTGATATTCTCATTCTCTTTAACATACTCCATAAGTATATCTGAACTGAGCTTGGAATAAGGATGTTCCATTTAATAAGATCTTTCTTCTTTAATTTCTCCTCTTCTTTTTCCTTATCCTCATCTACATCCTCGTTCTCCTTGATCTTCTTCTTTTTGATCAATCTTCATGAATGAACTTCACATTATTGATTCTACATTAAAATGAAAGAATTCATCAATGAAGAAGATAAACATATTACTCAATCTTTTTGCTCTTATTAATGGCATAAATATGAGATATCATCAAAACTAATTATATCCAACAAGATCCAAATGAGATCCCTCAAGCACTTGATAAATGAAATGAAAAGATGCAACTGAAGAACTATAAAGCTATACTTGTACAAATAAAAAGTTGTACACCAGAGATGACAAAAAATGGATGCCCATTTGTAAATCAATAATTGGTAATACATGTTTATTTGAACGAGTGTGTATATTCATGTATAATGAAATGGGAACATCTGCATGATTATCCTACAAAAGCAAGCAAATCTAACATTAACATCAGTAAATAAAGATGAAATTGTAAATAAGAGACACACTGGAAGTTTAAATAAGATATCACATTTGAAATAACGTGTCTCGACAATGAAATATACAAAAGTTCTAAACATCAAGAAGCTGAAACAAAGGAAAGAGAGCATAGGAGTATGTTGAACTTGGTTCCCATTGAGACGCATAAATATTCTTTAATGAGTTTGCCTTTGGCAAATAATTGCAACTATGCAAAAGTCACAGAGAGCAATAACTTGTGTTGTGCTTACTTAAGAACCATTATCGAACTTCACATATGCTCTGGAACAAGGTTTCCCTCCTAGTCTACTTGTGCTTTTATAGTTTTGATATTAGAACTTAGTTCCATTAGCTGTCTCTTGAAGGAGGCATAATAGAATTTTGCTCAATGGTGTTCTCTCTGTTTTGTTCCTGTTTGCTTGATTCCTATAAAACACTCCATATTGAGGTGCCTCATTTCTCTTTTACTCACAAAATTTTCTTCTTCTAAACAAAAGTTAAAAGAAAATAAGAAACATGGAAAATTACAACACACCAAAGAAATGCTAAATATCATAAGAAGCAAACCTGTTGAACAACAAATGGCTCCTTGTCATGTCATGACTAAAAGGTTTCGTCAAATTAGTAAGAAACCCATTTCAATTGCCAAAAACAATGTCAGTGAATGGCTGATCACCCACCTACAACAATATACTCATGCTGAGACATGAATCCTCAATATATGAAACAAAACCAAGTTAAAATAAGCTCTTCTAAATTCCCCTTTACCATGATTAGTTTCGACTATTCACAATCAAAATGCTTTTCAATTTCTTCAGTTGATCCAGTTGGTTTCTTCACTCCTACGGCACACAAATACATACATATATACATACATCAACACCAATACTACATTATTATGAACAATGCAAATGAATATTTCACATGCCTTACGTTTAAAGATAGAACACATGTCTCAAAACAGAAGGTTACAAATCAAAAGAAACACTTATTATGCCTTATGACTCTAATCCTAATTGCCTCCTCAAGCGATCTAGCTTTGGAACCATCAAGGTCATACTCATGTAGTCCTAATTCATCATACACAAGTAACATAACAAAAGTAGTGTGAACAACATCACCGTCCCATAAAACTCAGAACTAATTGCTTCATGCCTAAGAAGCATAAACGTAGACACTGATACAAACAAGTAATAACAGACACACCTCAGACAACAAAATGTATGTGTTTTAACCAAACACCCTCAATCAGTAAAACAAACATGTAAAGATGAAGAATTCAGGATTTAAAATACATAAAAGTATGAAACAATTATTCCAGCACTAAAATTCAAATCCAGATTCAAACTCCAATATACAAAATGATTCAGAACAATTATTCCAGTACTAAACTTCAATTCTAGATTCAATGCACAAACTAAGCACTGAAATCTTCATTCATCTATGTGTTAAAGATGTCCAGCCAACAAGTTTTGGAACCAAATCGATATCTTCCTTCGAGTAGGCATCTTCACTATCAAAAATCTGCAAAATTTTCATAAGATATATGATTAATCAATCAAGTGAATTAATTAATTAAACAACTATAGTACAACTTCAAAAAATATTATCATTTGAGAATGAATGATCGATTACCCGATCATAATCTGAAGTATGCCCGCTCTAAATGATGTTATACATGTAGAGTATAACATAATATCCACACTCAATCTTCCCTGGCTGTCGAGGGCACTATAAATCAAAAGCAAATGATTACTTAAATTCCTCTTTAATGAATAAAGGCATATAAAATTCCATTGGCAATGAAATAACTTGACTTGAAACAAAATACTTACTTTTGGATAAACCCACGTTGGTTCTCTACTTGGACCCCCTTTAAGCCCATGAATCAATCTATATGCCTTCAATGCACTATCACTAAAATGAAAATGAACAAACATTATAACAATTCATTTAATTCAAGAATGTCAGTGATTTAGAAAAAGTTTAATTACCTACTAAACATGGATTTTATTTCTTTGTGTGGCCTCTTATCTAAGGAATTGGACCAATAAAGGGTGTTCTTGTCTAGATAGACAACACACAAAGTCCAATGATAACTACAAAATTGCCACTGCGTCCACATTTTACCTCCCTTTTTATAAAAAGGACATCTTTTAGGGAAGTAATATATATTTTATTGTAGAAGTGCAACGCCTCTAATCCAACCATGAAGTAATGGTCTATTAGAAATCCCTAGTATTCTTAGTTGATTAATTCTATGTTTCCTAATCTTAAACAAAGTTTTATATATCTGTGCTTGCAGCTCATGATGGATGGCTATACGCTAGTGGTGTTCCAATAAGACTAATATGTCTTGATTGTTTGAAATCAAATATAAAATTTGGAAGCTAAAACAACGGCATCATGATGTTACTGGTTAAGGGTTGGAGCTTTGTTGTCACACCCTTTGATATTACAACATTCATTAGAGTATAATAGCACAATACAGTGGGCAAAACAATAATAACATAGTATATGATAATTAATCTGTTTGGTTTATATAATAGGAGAATCCCATAGGGTTCTTATAAAACTGTGTAGTCGTCTATAACATAACTATTCTAGCAAATAAACAACCCTCGTCTAGTAATCTAGCAGCAATCAACAAGTGCCCGTGTTCATTATCTTATCCTTATAGCCATTTCTACGGCCCTGACCATTTCTTGAACTTTTGGGAATGTTTGAATCTTAAAGTAACAATTAATCTCGCGTGCAGACACATATCATATGCAACAACAAGTACAAACAAAGATTACATAATCATAGAGCTAAAAAATCAACGAGAAACAACCTAAGTCATCTGAATGCAACTAGGTTTGCAGCTTAAGGACTAACGGTCCAATAGGCCTAACACCTAGCCATCATGAAGGTACTCCATTGTTGGCTCCTTCGCTCAATCGAGCCATGTAATTCCCCTTGGTATACCGATAATTATAAAGTAACAATGTTCAACACTGTGGGTGACCATAAATACCATAACATACTGGTTAAATGTACTTGATTACAATTCATGAATTCCCATAGGGTTAAAACAAACTCTCAACACATTTCAACATTTCTTAATACTATTACACCACTACTGATGACCAGTGTCAAGTCTTAATCCAGACCAAAACCATCAATTGCCGATGTCTATTGCCTTACCTTAGCAGCTGCATCTAGTACACTATACAATTCACAAGTAGCAATGAAATCCCAAAGGATCACAAAGTAACAATTAATCTCATATACAATGTATAAATATCACATAACGATTAACCACAAATAGAACTTAGTCTACAACATCATAACATCATTCAGAAATCACCATACATATCACATGTAGCAACAACTGCAAACAAAATCACATAATCACAAACCACAGTACTGGGAAAGATCGACTGCGAACCGCTAAGTCATCTGAATGCAACTAGGTTTGCCACCCAAGGACTACCGATCTAATAGACTTACACCTAGCCACTGAGAAGGTATTACATGATCCACCTTTTTGCATAATCAAGTCGCGAGTGGTGCTGGTCCCATATGAGGTCGGGACTTTCACATACATGGTTCATACATACATATACAGTCGAATAGAGTATGTGAGAATTAGAGTTATTACCTAGATACATAATGTTAAATATAATTAAGTTTTGATGATGTCTTATATGTATGCCATTAATAAGAGCAAAAAGATTGAGTAATATGTTTATCTTCTTCATTGACTAATTCTTGTATTTAATGTAGATCAATCCAAGTTAAAGTGAATTAAGAAGGAGATAAGATATTTCAAATTGAAAGAACTGAATCAAGATCAAGGATGATCAAGAGAAGAAGAAAAAGAAGAAGATCAAGAAGGTTGAAGATGTAGATGAGGATAAGGAAAAGGAAGAGAGAAAGAATAGAGTTGTGAAGAATGATCATGTGAAGAGAAGAAAGAAATAGAAGATCTTGTCAAAAAGAATGAGAAAAATCTGTTAGCTTCCATGTTTTGATGATGAGACAACATTATAAAAGAAAGATGACTTGTCAAAAATTAGGAAAACGAAAAACCAGAACTTGTTGTCAAACAAACTCGAGGTTTGAGACTCAACCTCGAGGCTATACTAAAACTCGAGGTTGTAAAAGAACCTCGAGGTGCCAAAGCCTTAGCCATCTTCTAAATAATCCTCTCTCAACCTCAAGTTTCCATAAGCAACCTCGAGGTTGGCATAAAACTCAAGGTTAGTAACTTAACTCGAGGTTGAGTGTAGCCTATCCAATTGTCCGATCTTTTTTAAATTGAATTCAAAAACTCGAGGCTTGAAAATGTGAAGATGGAACATCACCTAGAGGGCGGGTGAATAGGTGATTATAAAAATTCTTTCGCTAAAGCTCAAGAACGCTTAAACAGAGAAGAAGAAAAGAACAATGAACACAAGGGATTATACTGGTTCGGTCCAACTCTTGACCTACGTCCAGTCCCCAGAAACACTCTAGGATTTCACTATCTTGAAATTTGATTACACACTGTAACTCTCGAGTAATCCTCTCATTAGGACTTACTCCTCTTTACAAGTTGTAACCAAATAAACACAGACACAATTACACACTCTGCACTCGAGATGATCTTTTCACTAGGATTCACTCCCCCTTACAAGTTGTAATTGTATACCCACACTTAAGGTTCCACAACCTTAAGATTTAACTGATAAACAAATATTCAAATAGTGTTTAACTCCTCACTGAGTAGATAAGTGATAACCACTGAAGTACAAAGATATATCCGAAGATATTAAATGAGACTAACGAAACAGATGATTGTAATAGATTCTAACTGAATGTACAACGTTTCAGTTGGTGAATGTATTGAATGCTTGGGCTTTTATACTCTTCGCCATTAATGCCATTGAAAGGAACTGGAAGGTGACCGTTGTGACTCGTTCAATTTTCCGTTAGGCATAGCTGTTCCTCGTTCAACCAAATCGACCGTTGAGGCTTCATTAAATAAAGTCACTCCTTTCATTAAATGTGACAGCCGTTGGTGGTACTTGATTAGCTAGAATAAGTATGCCTTGAAGAATGTTTTGTTCTGCTGCAGCGTTTCATTCCTAATGTTGCTTTGTTTCCTGCTTCGCGTATTTAATGCTTTGACACACTTTTGCTTTATGGTGATTTTGAATAATACTCCTTTGTAATCCCTGAAATCACTAACAAATAGGTTAAAAGCATTTTATATATCATACTAAATGATTTCGGAAACCATAAGCCAAAGATCAGTTCTTTCGCAGAATCAGAAATCACAATCAGCGACAAGAACTCTAGTTCTTAAACAAGAACTCGAGTTCTTAAACAAGAACTCGAGTTCTTTTGTTTTTCTTTCTGAACGTCCTAAGTCTGCAGGCCAAGAACTCGAGTTGATTTCCAAGAACTCGAGTTTTCAATTTAGGCACAAATTCATTCTCAAAGAAGTTGAGTTCTTAATCATGAACTCAAGTTCATGAACTTGAGTTCTTTTCTAAGAACTCAAGTTCTTAATCTTTGGCCAAATTCCATGCAAAAGGAACTCGAGTTCTTTATTAAGAACTCAAGTTCATGAACTTGAGTTGTTTTCCAAGAACTCAAGTTCTTATACTTTGACATAAAGACATGTTTTTGACATATGAAGAACTCGAGTTCTTTACCAAGAACTCAAGTTCTTGAACTTGAGTTTGGTACTAAAGAACTCCAGTTCTTAAAATTCCTTTTTGATTTCAGAAAATTGTTTACTGTCAAGGCCGCGAACTCGAGTTCATATACCAAGAACTCGAGTTCTCTGTTTTGCTGATACAAGAACTGAAGTTTCGAATCATGAAATCGAGTTCTCATTTAAGCCATCAATTTACAAGTGTTTAGTTATCATCAAAATTTGGTTGAGAACTAACAAAATGAACCTCGAGGTAATGGCAAAACTCGAGGTGATAATTGAACCTCGAGGTTAAGTGCTTCTTCCGTTGAAACTAGCCTTAGCTAAGAACCTCGAGGTTGATATTCTGACTCGAGGTTAGTGAGAAACTCAAGGTTGGTTGGCTAACTCGAGGTTGACCGTGTTTAAAATGATATATGTTTATACGTAGTTTCGGTAATTGTTTCTGTATCTAACCCTTGAGATTCTGATTTCTTTTCTTGTTGATATCAGACTGCTTATCACTAATCCTATTTCAAAGTTTGTTTTATGGAGAGATCAAGAATTCCTTTTGTTTCGATAAAAAGCAAACATGATGTCATCAACATTAATTGTATTAGACGAAAAGAAAATACAGAGTGACAACATTCTTTCTGAACTCTAACGGTCAAATGTGTTGAGCAAAACATTCTCTTGAGGAATAAGAATGTTGGTTATGCACAAGTACCTGGATAAACTTGTGGGTGTAAAGGCTTGTCTCTTGTGCCTGGTTAAACAAGGAGAATAGTGAAAAGCTCAGGGTGCTTAAGGACTGGATGTAGGTCAAGGTTGGACCGAACCAGTATAAATATGAGTTTGCAATTCTCTTCCCTTAACTCTTTACTTCCAACATATATGTTTTGAATGATAGTCTTTAGCTTTATAATTCTTTACTTTCATTAAAACTAAATTTACTTAGTTGTGAAAAGTTTTCAAAGATTACAAAGTTTTTATCTTCACCCAATTCACACCCTTCTTAGGTTCAGCTTGTTCTAACAACTACCTAGATACTTTACCAATTTTCACGTTGGCTTCCTAATTGTTTCATTGTCCCAGGCAATATTGAATCCTATCAATACACATTTATGGATGATAGTTTATTATTTGTCTAAACTTCTCACAATCACTGATGCTATTGCACTAGGCTTTACCAATTCTCACGTTGGCTCCCTAATCCTTTCATTGCCCAAGCAATGTTGAATCCTATTAATACACATTTATGGATGACAAGTTATTATAATCTCACATAAAATGCATGCATAGTATATGGAGGTCAACCATTAAACATTTCAATTAGCTTCTAGAAAGCACATAAATAATAGTGCATGCAAACAAAGATCACATATCGCACAATATGGTTCTCATATGCAAATAAAGCCACACATAGAATATGAGAGAAGAGTTACCACTTGGACGCTTTACCAATTCTTCCTTTGGCTCCCAATCCTTTAGTTGTCCTAGGTAATTATCGAGTCCCTTAAACACTCATTGACGGATGAGGAGTTATTATTTATCCATTCTCTTCATAAAACTAAAGGGCCATATTAACTTCAAGGGTTTATCTTAACCCTTAAAAGTTCACTTAATTACCTTTGCACCCTTACATTTCTCATTTCTGCACAGGTAGTCAATACTGGTAGAATTTTCAACCAACTTTGAAAATTCATCTCATTGTACAAGTGCTCAATTGCAGTGCTTCCAAAGGCTATGTAAACATTATTGAGTCTAGTTTAAGGCCATAATATTATACTTAGCCATTTGGCACATAACATTCTAGAATTACAACTTATTGGACACTGCCCTCAAATTTCTACCAATATACAGATCCAATCGGCCCATATTATATATCAAATTAAAGCTTAGGGTGTGTATTACAATTATGTGAAATTTCAGGGCTATTGGACAACATTTTCCTAGTCAAAATCGCAACAAAAATTTACTGTCACGCAAGAACCAATCTAGCGACACTACCATTGTTGGTTAAATTTTCCTATTACATGACTTTCACATAAAGTTTCGTGAGGTTGAAAACAAAAACTTTGTTTAATCATTGCGGAAACCTATTACTCCTTACGGTCCTCATGAAGTATTAACCTTAACTCATTATGCTAATTAATTATATTCATTAATTAACCCGTAATTCTTTACAGTACTCATGAGAACTCATAACAATTTATGATATTCATGACTTTTAGGATTACTCGTTAAAAAAGCTATTAGGGATTAAAATTACTTGATAAAACGACTATTGGAAATTAGCATTACCTTAGATCACTTGAAGACTTCAATGTTGTTGATGTCCTCTAACGTTGATCTACATGGCTATCCTTCGATTGCAATGAGAACTCTTTTTCTTCATACTTCCCACTCCTTGGATGCTTGCTAGTCAATAGCAAGGTTGAGGTTTTGTTTCCTTGGGTTTTTCTCTTTTCAAGAAGATGGTGGTTTATTGGAATTAGGTTGAAGATAGGATGAAAGAGATTGGATCTTTACCTTTCTTGGATGGCGCCTCTTCTTCTAAACCTTGGTAGTTGGCCAAAAAATCAAGAGAGCTTGAGGCTTCTTGAATTTCGGCAATACCTCCTTATGAAGCCTTGGTAGGCTGAAAATTCCAAGATCTAATGGTCATAGGAATTTCGCCACCATGTTGAGAAAAGGGTTTTAGATGATAGGCTCATTACTTGGTGTCATCCTAGCCATTAAGATAATTAATTAAATGCATATCTTGATTAGTTGTTAGAATCAAAAATTTATGATGATGGATCACATCCATATCTTAATTGATTGATCGAATCAATTAATTTAATATGATGAATCATATCCATATCTTGTTTAATTAATTAAATAAAAATTTAAGATGATAGATCACATCCATATCTTGATTTGATCGAATCAATCATTTAAGATGATGAATCACATTCATATCTTGATTGATTGATTGAATAAATCATTTAAGATGATGGATAATATCCATATATTGATTGATTGTTTAAATAAAAATTTAAGATGATGGATCACATCCATATCTTTGATTAAAGTTTAAGATCATTTTTAACCTCGTTGGGCTTCTAACACATTTAGGCTTTCACACACACACACACATACACACACACTAGATAATTCAAAATTATCTTTTACAATCTAACCTTGTTGGGCTTCTAACACATTTAGGCCTTTTTTATGGAGAAATTGATTTCTCACTAGGGACTCCAAATACGGTGCCATTTTCACTATAAGTCACACTTCAACCCAATTACATCTTTACTCTTGATAAAGCCCAATAACAATTATGTTAGTTCTCTATAGGTTTTGATTATAACAGACAATTGTAAACTTGGATTGAAGTTTGTCTTTAGTAAGTTGAAAAACTTACTGTCTAAAGAAAACTTGAGTTTTGACTTTACAGAGAGTTGCTTAGTTTTAATGAACAAATGCAAAATTGCAGTTTCCATTTGGAAACTCGAGTTTTGGCCTTACAGAGAGCATTCCAAGTTTCTCATTAGGACAAACTCGAGTTTTGTTTCAGAAACTCAAGTTTAGACCAAACAGAGACTCTTCAATATTTTCTCAAAGAAAAGTGAAACTCCATTGTCCATTTGGAAACTCGAGTTTTGATCATACAAAGAGTCTTTCAAGTTTTTGACTTGTGGAAACTCTAGTTTTGAAAGGAAACTCTAGTTTTCAGTATTTCTAAGTTTTTCCAAGTTTTAGGAAAACTTGAGTTTCAATTTAGAAACTCGAGTTTTGGCTTCACAAACAGTTTTCATGCTTTAACATCTTAAGACTCAAGTTTTGATTTGAAAACTCAAGTTTCTCACTTGGCTCCAATTTTAAAATGTTTTCATGTTTTAAATGGAAACTTGAGTTTAGTTTTGGAAACTCGAGTTTTGCCCAAGCCGAGAGGATCACTATTTTTCAATGTCCTCAAAACTCTAGCTTTGAAATAACACAGATCCCTCTAAGCTTAATTTTTAAATGAAAACTCGAGTTTGGTTTTGGAAACTAGAGTTTTGGTCAAATAGAGAGCATTGACGTTTTTCAATGTTTTCAAAACTCAGTCTTGATTGAAAACTCCAGTTTTGAAGTTTTGGACTTGATTACATTAAGTGTCCAAAACTCGAGTTTACATTTGGAAACTCGAGTTTTGTCTTTAGTCAAAAATGCCCTCCAAGACTCAAATTGCGATACTCCTCTCTGTAAGAAGGAAACTCGATTCTTAATATAGAAACTCGAGTTTATACTTAAGTGCACAATGACAAACTCGAGTTTGTGTCGCAGCTTTTAAAAATTCAAATCTGACAAATTTGTGAAATTTTTCTTGTTTGATCTTAATGTTGGTTAAGATTGTTCTTGTTTGACGTTCAAGCAACTAGTTCATGAGGGTGAAAAACAAAATTTTTCTGTATTTGCGGAATCCATACTGATTATTTACTATTCATGTGAATAGTATCTGTGAATAGTATTTACTATTCAAATGAATAGTGCCAGTAAAAATATTTACTATGACAGGAAATAATTTTTACTGTCTCGGTAAATAATTTTTACCATGCCAGTAAATAATATTTACTGCTCCGGTAAATAATATTTACTGTACGGGGTAAATAATATTTACTGTGCTAGTAAATAATATTTACTGTGCCGGTAAATAATATTTACCGTGCCAGTAAATAATATTTACTGCATAAGAATAATTCTTTTCTGATGTGACAGATTAGACTAAGCTGCAGTCACAGAGCATACTCAGAAAACCTTAGTTTTGATACAATAAATAATATTTATTATACTTATGGAAATACAATCCTCATGAACCATTAACCATAAACCATGGACCGTAACACCTTACGGTAAATACCTAGGATCTACTCGTTAAAACACATGCAGGGTTTCAGGAATACCTGTGATCACTTGAAGACGTCAAAGAGTATGATGTCCTCTAACGTTGATCCACACGATTATCTCCTGATTGCAAATGAGAACTCCTTCTCCTTGAATCCCCAATTCCTTGGATGCTTGCTAGGCAGTAACAAGGTGGAGAGCTCAAGTGTTTGGATTTTTCACTCAAGACTTTGAGAACTTCCTTAAAAGGAAGAGAGAGGCATATGAGATAACTTCTTTAAGAGAAAGAGAGAAGTTTAGGAATTGGTGATTTGGAATGAAGGAAATGAATGCTATTTATAGAAATGGCGGGTGAACCATGGCCACAATTCTTCTTTCAATGTGAGCCACATATTCATTTCTACTTCAAATCCAAAGTGCTTCTTGAAAAATCAATTATTCCAAGAAGTGATTCTTGAACAATTAATTATTTCAAGAATTGCTTCTTATAATTAATAATAATTAATTATTCATGAATAGTACTATTTACTTGGCACTATTCACTTGACACTATTCACATAAATAATTTATTATCTATTAATTTCCAATCCAAATTGGACATAGCTTTAGATAATTCATAAATTATCCTTAATCTCTTTTACCTCATATACCAATAGTCTTTGACAAAGCCCAATAACAATTATTGGTCCAAACTCTGCTAAATTAAGCAATCAAGAATAATCTTAGTGTGTGACCCATTAGGTTAGTCACTGACATAGATAAAACTTGAACCAATTAAACTCCTTTAATAAGCTCAATTTATCTAATGACCATATAAGACACTAGCAATGCTCTGCAGCCCCAGAACTAATCAAGTTGATCAAGTGATCTACCTTTCTTATTTGGATACCGTGTCGGCATCATCCCTCACATCGTAGTTCACATTTAGTCGAGAGCAAGGATAAAGCATCATCTCTCTTAATTGACTAAATATAGCTTTTCACAGAACTAGGAATATTCTTCTATTGACTCTAAGACAGATTATGACTCTTCATGATCACTTACTGTGCACAGATTTCCGAGTCAACTAGAAGTCATCCAAGCCCTACCGGTCTCGTGAACAACTAGTCCCTTGTAGGGGATTGTGAGTCCTTTCGGTATGTCCATCTATACTCATGTATTCAGGTTATACCCAAGAGTACACTGTTCTCCCCATTTTTTCAGGTGGATAGAGTTGTACAGTCAAAGTATAACCCTAAGACATAGTGTTCGATGACATCCTCAAGTCTAGGACGATCCACACTACCAAACGATAAGAGACATTACAAATTCAATGATACTCTCTACAATGAATCCTTGTGGAGTCTCTTTGTGGGTTAGTTCAGTGCTATCTGTTCTCCAACAGATCCACCCATGACATCAGCTAAGACATCAACATGCCTGCATTCTATGAGGTCCTTACCCTGTATCTCTATACAAGTAGATGATGTCGTACTAGTCTTATTGAGATCACCAATACCCATTCTTAGTGATTTAAGACTAGGAACAAGTTTTAGGCAATAGACATATAGTGTTCTCTATTCCTTATGATCATGATCCCTATCATAGATCCTCGAATGAACACCTATTATATTCCTTGGGCCTTTATCTTTAATCACATATTAACCGTAAAATAGGTGAGACATAAATATGATAAAGATAAATTGTGCTCAAATAAATTAATCATGAAATATCAAGTAGTACAAGGTGTTCATCTGATAAAACAATTGTCTCTAGGACACCTAAATACTAACACTTAATGCTTCCTAATATCATTCATCAAATTCACTAGATATGTTTAACCTGTTTGCTAGTGAATTTCAGTTGATTTAGAGATGATTCAATAGAATTAAAGGTGTTGTCTCAACCCAAGCAAAAAGCACGTCAGAGCATTAAATGCAAAGTACAGCTAACTTACTATATTCTGATCAAATAACATCTGCACAATGCAAAATGGATAAATGCTTCTTACCTAAACTAATAACTGACATTCCAATGGACAAAAATCAAAGGAAGTTAACATTTATCCTCTGAACACAAAAGATAAACAAAAAGAGTAGAGAGAGAAGAGACCAAAGTGCCTCTAATAGTTAGATTAATGCACCAACGGTCAGAATGAAGTTTGCAACGATCATTTAACACATTTTATGTATAAATAGGGTTGCATTCAATTCTTCTCAACAACTATTGAAGTAGAAAATGAAAAAGCATTCAAGTTTAAACTACTCTTTAAGTTTTCTTGTATAAAGTATCTTTTGATACTATTGCTCTTAAGTGATTATTTCTATTTACTCTTTAAGAGAGTTCATTTATTGTAAATCATTTACTGTAAAAATCTCAAGTCAAGGGTTTTGGAGATTAGGGATTATTGATTACAACTTGTAAGGGGCAGTAAGTTCTAGTGAGAGAATCACTCGAGTTACAGAGGGCATAATAATTGTGAATAGTGAAAAACTCAGGAGCCTAAAGACTGGACGTATGTCAAGGAGTTGAACCGAACCAGTATAAATCTTTGTGTCTTCCTCTTCTTCTTTACTCTCTATTATACCCTGTTTTAGAGTTCAAAACAGAGCTTTCAAAAAAGGAATTTTTAAAATCCCCAATTCACCCCCTCTTTGTGGAGTCTCTCGGCGGGTCTATTCTGTGCTATATGTTCTCCAATAGATCTACACATGACATTACCTAAGGTATCACCATGCCTGTATTCCATGAGGTTCTTGCCTTATATTTTATATATGTAGATGATGTCGTACTAGTCATATTGAGATCATCAATGCCCTTTCTTGGTGAGTCAAGACTAAGAACAAGTTTTAGGCAATAAATATCTAGTGTTCTTGAGTCCTCATGGTCATTATCTCTATCATTGATCCTCAAGATTAACACATGTTCTATTCCTAGGGCTTTTATCTTCAAACATATATTTACCTTAAAATAAAAGCGAGACATAAATATAATAAAGATAAAATGTTATCATTTATTAATAATGAAATTGTACAATGTAGAAATGGTGTTGATCTGCCCTTATAGATTGTCTCTAGGACACCTAAATACTAACAATCTCCTACTTAACCTAGAGCCAATCAGGTCGACATGTTATACCCAAAGACTCATAATGACTATATGTTTTCTTTGAGAAACTCCCTTAGTCAGAGAATCAGCTAAGTTATCATCGATTGGGGAAAACAATCTCTTAGATGAGGTGATAGTTACAGAGCACATTCTTAGATCTTTGATGAGACCTAAGTTCCTTGCTCTGAGTTATAGCTCTGGTGTTATAGAATACAAAGGTATTAGGTCAACAATACTGGGAACTACTCCAAGTTCATTGATAAACTTCTTGATCTATACTACCAATTTCGCTGCTTCTAAAACAGCTATGTATTCTATCTTGGTAGCAGAGTATGTCATGGTTTCTTGGTTGGAATTCTTCTAACAAATTGCTATATCGTTTGTAGGGTAGATAACACCTGACTGGGATTTACAATCATGTTTATCATTCTAGAAATTGGCATCAGTGAACCCTTTCACTTTTAGCTCACCTCTACCACCGTAAACTAGAAACAAATCCTTAGTTCTTCTTAAGTACTTTAGGATTGTCTTTATCGGTGTCCAGTGATCTTCTCCAGGGTCGGCCTGATATTGGATCGTAATGTTCAAAGCATAAGAGATGTCTGGTCTCGTGTATAGCATGGCATACATGATAGATCCAATTGCTAATGCATATAGAATCCTCTCCATGCGCTCCTTTTCAGTTGGTGTCTTGGGATATATAGCCTTAGAAAGATGAATGCCATGGTTGGCAAGAAGAAAACCTCTTTTCACCTGTCTATGCTAAACCTCTTTAGTATTTTGTCTATGTACATGGATTGGGATAAACCCAACAACCTTTTAGATCTATCTTTATACCAAGTATGTAGGTCGCTTCTCCCATATCCTTCATGGTGAAGTTTTCTAATAACCATATCATTGTGGACTACAATATGGGAATGTCATTTCCAATGAGCAATATGGCATTCACATAAAATACAAGGAAAACGATAATAGTCTCACTAACCTTCTTGTAAACATATGGTTCATCTTCATTCTTGATAAAGTTGTTTCCTTTGACAACTTCATCAAAACAAAGATTCTAGCTCCTTGATGCTTGATTAAGCCCATAGATTGATTTTTGAAGTTTGCATATCATATGCTTTTAGTCCTTGGATTCAAAACCCTGAGGTTGTGTCATATACCCTACTACTCAAGAATGTGGTTTTCACATCCATTTGCCAAACCTCATAATCATGATATGCAGCTATAGCTGGCATAATCCTAATAGATTTGATCATGGCAACATGCATTAAATTTTTGTCAAAGTTAATTCCTTACTTTTGACAATTACCTTTCACAACAAACCTAGCTTTATAGGTTTGAATGTTGCCATATGCATCAGTCTTCTTTTTAAAGACCTACTTGCACCAAATAGGAACTATTCCCTCAAGTGGTGAAACCAAGGTCCATACCTTGTTCTAATCCATCAAATCTATCTCAGATTGCATGGCTTAAAGCCATTATGAGGAGTTAACATCCTTGGCTGCCTTGTCAATTTATCGTCATCTTCAACGATATGTTGATTCTCAATCACAAAATTGTACCTTTCAGGTTGATGACTAACCCTATAAGTCTTATATGTAAATGGAAGAAATTACCAAGAGGGGGGGTGAATTAGGGATTTTAAAAATTCTTTTCGAAACACACAAGTATGGATCAGACAAGCAGAGTATAAGAGATAAGGGAGAAGAGCTTGACATAGTAGGATTTATACTGGTTTGATCCTATCTTTGGCCTACATCCAGTCCCCAGATACCTTCTAGGATTTTCAACTATCTCAATAAGCTTTGATTACAACAATGTAACTCTTAAGCAATCCTAACACCTAGGGCTTGCTCCCCCTTACACTTTGCAATCAAATAACCTAACTCGCAGGTTCCATAACCTTGAGTTCTCTCAAATGAATAATCAAATGATGTTCAAAAACAAATTCTCTTAAAGAGCATATATGAATAAACACTGAAGTTTGACAGATATTTGTTGTGATCTCCCAAAATAACCAGGATCATTATAAATTTGCAATATAATGGGGAACTTGGATCATTTTCCCAACGAATTCGCAATGGATTTACATCAGTAATAGTGAAACAGAAACAGTAAAATTGCGGGGTTTTTGGTTCAAACAAATTAAAAATGAAATAAGCAAAAGCAAAACAAAATGAACAGAAATAAAACGAAGTAAATAGAGACATATCAAAATCGATCAACCCAACATTTCAGATTCCAGAAACTTCCATCATTGAGCAAAATTAAAAACGAATTCGCATTTGGTTTTGGACGAACCGAATATCTCTGCATCCGTTCAGAGAATCCCTCTACTAGGCAATCACCTAGAATCTGTCCAAACAATGGCATCTCACTGTGCTATTGCATAGCAACACTCAAACCTAGTTCGAACTCAGTCCTTGGAATGAACCAAATCGAATATTAAATCTAATATTTGAACTATTTCCGGAAATTGAGTTCGATAAGATGAAAACAGAAACGAGTAAAGTTACCGATTAAGCGCAAGCTCTCTGGACGAATCATGGAATCATCAATGTTAGGTTAATCGGAGAAATTTAGCAGAACATGACTGGGAAAAACGAAGAACAGACGAAGAATGCGAAGAACATGAAGAACATTGCAGAGAAAATGAAACTTCTGTCTTCAATCCAAAATAATCCAAAAACGTAATGCATATGTGTTTGTGGCTGCTGCCTATCTTAAACTTAACCTAAAATGGAAATGGGCTAAGGCTGCACAAATGCCCAAAATGAAATAAATGAAAAATGGGTTTTTAATTACAATATTTAGGCCCAAAAATCCAAAAAAAAAAACGTCTCTGACTTTGGCTCCAAGTTTGACCATCCTCTTGACCAAATTTGCCTTCCAAGTCTTCATAACATTTGTAGCCCTTTGAATCATTTGAAATATGAGACAAATCCGATGTCTGGTTCAAAAATTATGGTTAAAACAGTGAAGCATATTAAATCTAGAATTTTTATCATGAAAATGAATTAAATCCAAATAAAAGTCCAAAGCCCAAATAATCATTAAAGCCCATTATTTATTAGCTAACAATCCTAAATTTATTACCCAAAAGATACAAAATAAGTGTGTAAAATATTCAATTATCAAAGTTCAAATATAGTAGCATGCACAACAAGGAATCAAATAAGAATATAATCAGTTGTAATTGTATGTAGTTGTGTCTTGTTGTATATTGTTGTATATGATCTTTAAGTCTTCCGGGGTATTTTATAGTCAACTAGAGAAACTAGTCGTTGCATTTTCTTCTCTCTGAATCTTCAATAGTCAGCTAAATATATGGAATATGACAGTTGGATATTTTTCTATATTTCTGCAATATTTAGCTAGAAATATGGAATAGAGTTGTTGCCGATGATTTTCCAGCATTCTTTCCATTCCATAAACTTCATTTGACTATTGGAGAGTAATCTGGATGATTTGTAATGGTCTAAGCGAAGCCATTGGGATAGAGGAGAAAGTTCAAGCTTGTTCTTGATTCTTCATTAATTGTATTTAACCCAGATTTGATTTCACCTTGATCCTTGCTAAATTCATTTAAAACTCATGAGCAAATTGATCAAGTATAATAGGGAATAATATAAAGTGAAATCATGAAGCATATAAATCAAATAGGATCATATTGTAAATTCTAGTATTCAAATTTTCAAATTGTGCGATGCAAACTCAAGTTTGTTTGAACAAACTGTAGTTTGGAAGTTTAGCTTAAGAGCCAAACCGTAGTTTAGAAACTCAAACTGGAGTTTGGTTCATTCAAGAAATGACCATCTTGATTTGAACTTAAAACACATTTTGAAATAGTGGCAAACTCGAGTAACTAAGTGACAAACTCGAGTTTGTCTTTTGGAAAGACAAAACACATTTAAGTCTACAAAGTATCAAATTGCAATTTGTAAATACAAACTGGAGTTTTCTAAGTTCAAAATAGTGATGAGCTCTCCACCTGAATCAAACTCGAGTTTACATTCTAAGACTCGATTTTTCTAAGTTTATAGAAAACATTGATAGCTCTTAGTAAATGACAAACTAGAGTTTACAAATGTAAATTGTAGTTTGTTTTAGACATGAAATCTTTGAAATCTCTCAGCTTGATTCAACTCGAATGTGTAAACTTAAAGTTGAGTTTTCTTAAAACATGGAAAACTTTATATAGTCGTAAGCTGGGAGCAAACCGTGGTTTAGAATATCAAACTGTGGTTTGCTTATATTTAAAATATTAAAGTGTCTTTGTCTTACACAAACTCAAGTTTGCTTTAGATTGAAAAACTTTGAGTGCTCTTTGTTTGACATAAACCAATGTTTGCAAATGCAGACCACAGTTTGCTTTAAGTTTATAAAAATTGAGCTACTCTATGTCTAGTCTAAACTCGAGTTTAGAACCTCAAAATTGAGTTTGCCTTTAACAATAAGATTTTCAACTTACCAAAGACAAACTTCACTTTACGTTTACAATTATCAATTATCATCAAAACACATAGAGGACTAACATTATAGGGTTGGGTGTTTACAACCTTTACTTGAGGAATTGCCTGAGTAATAGACTCGGGATCTGTTATTTGTTTATGCAGGTCTTGAATTTTTTCAATTTCTACCTTACTCCCACTATCTACTTGAGAGAGAGTAGATCTTCCTCAAGAAAGGTAGCATTCTTGGATACAAACACTTTGTAGTCCTCACGGTAGTAGAAGTAGCATCCCTTAATTCCCTTGGGGTAGCCTACAAAATAGCATTAAGTGCTCCTAACCTCTAATTTATTTGGTACTGAGGTCTTGACAAAAGCTGGATAGCCCCATACCTTGAGGTAATTCAAGTTAGGCTTCCAGCCCCATCATATCGCATACGGAGTAGTTTGAACAAATTTTGACGGAACCCTATTACAAAGGTTTTTTGTTGTATTGAGGGCGAATCCCCAAAAAGATTTTGGGAGCTTTGTACCGCTCATCATTGACTATACCTTGTCAAGCAAGGTTTGGTTTCTCCTTTCAGACACACAATTTTGATATGGTGAGTATAGAGCCATCAAATGTGAGAGAATCCCATTCTCTTTTAGATAATCTTGAAACTCCTGACTCAAATATTCGTCACCTTGATTAGATCAAAGCGTCTTAATCATCTTGCCAATTTGTTTTTCTATTTCATTCATAAATTCTTTGAACTTTTCAGAGGCTTCAAATTTATGTCTCAAAAGATACACATATCTGAATCTAGACTTATCATCAGTAAAGGTGAAGAAGTAAGAGTATCCTCCTTTAGCCTGAGTAGACATGAGCCCATAAACATTTGAATGAATGAGTTCCAACAACTCACTGGCTCTGTGACTCACAGGCTTCTCAAGCTTGGTTTTTGTCATCTTACCAGCCAAACAAGATTCACAAGCTTGATAGAATTTGAAATCCATGGAACCTAGATAACCATCATGATATAGTTTGGATAATCTTGTCTCATTTATCTGTCCCATCCTATAGTGCCAAAGAAAGGATTGATTAGCTAATCTTGGTTTCTTAACTTGGATGCTAAGAAGCTAACTATTCAATTCTAAATCTAAAACATATAACCCATTTGCCTAAGATGCGCGAGTATAAACAATATCATTCATAATGATAGAAAACTTTCCATTCTTTATTATAAAATTAAAATCAAATTGTTCTAAATAGGAAATGGAAATAATGTTTAAAAAAATAGAAGGAACATAAAGACATTTTTTCAAACGTAAAGAAAGGCCCGTGGCAACTTGAGGTCTACATCCATTAGAGCTAATACAACAGCTCTTGCTTTATTCCCTACACGGTGAATCACTTCATTTCTCTTCAACTTCTTAGGATTCTGTAGTACCTACAACAATTACAGTTTTGAGAACCATAAACGGTATCCAAAATCCATAAAGCTAAATCAACATTTGAAAAATTAACTTATATAGTGAACATACTAGAGGTAGAAGCATAACCATGCTTTTACCTCTTAAGGCTTGCAAGGTATAATGAGCAGTTCCTCTTCCAGTCTCCTTACTTTTGATAATGGAAGCATATAGCAATGTCCTTAGATTTCCCCTTTTCTTTGCCTTTATGCTTCTTCTTTGGGTTGGCGTTAGGCTTGAGTTTGTTTGTCGCTATAGACTTGCCCTTACCTTTAGCCTTGGAAGAGCCACCAATCAAAAGAGCTTGGGTTCTATTTTCCTTAATAGTACCCTCTATAGTGGTTAGCATACTCAACAATTCAGGAAGTGTTGGCTCTACCTTATTCATAAATAATTGACCATGAAGCCATTACATGATTTGTGGCAAGGACTGTAAGACCAAGTCAATACTTAGCTTATGGTCCATTATAAAGTTGAGAGAAGCAAGCTTCTCTATTAGCCTGATCATCTTAAGGATGTGTGGTCCCACCGTCATGGCCTCATGCATCTTATAGACAAACAACTCCTTAGAGGTCTTAAAGCATTCATCCCTTCCTTGCTTGTCATAAAGCTCTTGTAGATGCAAGATTGTGGAGGGAGCACCCATATGCTTATGCTGGCATTGGAGTTCTGCAGACCCCCACACTTAAACCAAATCTTATCCTCAAGATTTTAAATTTTCAAACAACCTCATTCAAGAAAACCATGGAAGCAAGATTTCTAAAGCAAGCACTATAAAATTGAACTTAATTCAAACTTTCAAGAAACAAACTCTCTTAGAAATCTTTTCCACATTCCAAAAATGCAAGTAGCAAGGCAATTAATTTGACAAAGATACATCACAATAGAATGTCCCTCACAAGTTAAGTGTTTACACTCATTTCTCAAGATATTTAAGGGCTTGTGTTTCACTCAATTCCACCTATTACACCTCATCTACCATATGCTTGTTTATCATCTCAATCTCCACTAGACATATTATCCCATTGCACACTCAAATCGAAAGGACTTTCTCTAGGTTTTAATGATCAAGGTAGGATAATGAAATGAAAGTGGTCAAATAGCATGGGAGAATACTTCAACCAGTACTAAGTAATTTAATAAAATTCATGATGAAGAATGAAAGAATAGCCATGAAGAGAAAATGAACTCACCAACACTATATATATACAACATTTATTCTTTTGACCTTGACAATCTTTATTTTTTTCTTTCTTGGATCTCTCTTTTTTCTTTCTTCTTTTTGCTTTTTTGTTTCTTGCGCCATTTTTTTCTTTTTTCCTTTTCTCTTTTTTTTTTCCTTTTTTTTGACTACCTACACTACTCTTATAGTGTTGAGTTTCTAACTCCTTCACTCTTTTAAACTACTTCACTTAGCACTAATTGAAGTAAAGAGGGGGAAAATGGAGAGAAAGAGTCATGAAAATTGCATATCTCAAACAAAGGGCTATCTACTCGATGCAAATTTCTTTAAAAAGACCAAAAATAAAAATGAAAAGGCTCAAATGGGGTAACAAAGGATTTTGATGAGATAAGGATGTGCATTTGGCCAAACTAGCTATGAAATGAATGCCTAAATCATCTTTGTTCATGCAAAGGGATTTCAAGTTTCAAAAGAGATTCAAGACAAGTTCTAGAGATGAAATCACAATAGGTGTACTCCCTCTTAAAAGAAAAGAAACTTAGGCTCAAATTCCTCACCGGTTCTTTGACATCCTAAGGTAAGGTACCCAAACCAAATCTTTGCCTCTTTACTAACATTCAAGGAACATAGAATAAATTTCTAATCAAATTCACTCCTTTTCATGTTCAAATCAAATCAATCATGACAATGCTCATGAATAAAATTCAAACTTCCATAAGATTTTTTTTTTTGAAAAAAAATTGAGTACAAGACAAGACAAGTCATGTAAAATCAAGAATACCCTCACCCCCACACTTAAATGTCACATTGTCCTCAATGTGAACAAGTAACAACAAGTAATGGAAGTGAAGAGCAACCATATCTAAAGTATAAGGGTGACACCAATTTTAGAGATTTCAAATTTCCACCAATGAAACAAAACAAGTGCTAATCATCACTCAATAACCATCACATGCATATCCAACCAAGACCAACACTTATTTCAAGCAATATATCAACAACAATCAAATACACAAATTAAAGAAAAGTAGAAGGAGACTCCCCTATTTCTTTGTGACTTGCACTTTCAATTCTTGCTACCAAAGTGGAACATCTCATCAGGGGCTTTCAACAGTCCTACAAAATCAAATAAAGCATCAAATAACACCTTGGGTTGCCTCCCAAGAAGTGCTAAGTTTAAAGTCTTCAGCCAGACTTCTCAAAACAAACCACTAATCATAAGTGTCAAACACCATAATTACCTTGTCTTCATTCCTTTTCTAGCAATAAGGTTTCAGACACAAAAATTGATCATTCAAGTTAATGACTTGTACTTCCTCAATCATAGACAATCGTGGATTACAAGCATTCACTGAATTCAAATTAAGCACACTATTCATATCCTTGCAAATAAATATAGGAACTTCTAAAAATTTAGAACATCCAACAAAATCCACTTAACTCTCATCAGTAAGAGTCAGCACTTCAATAAAAGAGTTATGAACAACAACATTTAGGACATCTACATCAATTTGAAAACCAAAATCACAATCCTTAGGTTCCACAGCCGGAACCTCTTCCTGACACTCATTATTCTCATCTAAATCAATTTCAAGATCAAATTCACTTTCTACATTATCCACAATTTTATGTAATTCCACACCTTCAATTTCCTCACAATAATCATTATCATCATAAGAGGTGGTCATCAAGCTTAAGGAGTTATCTTGTCTAATAGTCTCAAGTGTTGAAACAATTTGACTTGTATATACCCCAATATTTTGGACACTTGACTTGACTCTAATGACAAGTTCCTTTTGCTCTCTACTAAATCTCTCTGATGCTTCCACACACTCCTCAAATAATCTTTCTAAATTAGATTTTTCTTTATACTCAATGGTGTGTTCTTCAACATGCGGATAAGAGGAAAAAGGATGGGTATTTTCATGAGAATAATAGACATGTGGATCCCCAAACTTTTGTTGCTCAAAACTTTCACTAGGACAAAATGGATAATTAAACTGAGTTTGGTTCCTAGCAAAATCATCTCTCATACAATGACTAGTTAGACTATATGGACAATTCACAAATAAATGACTCCCTCCACAATAAACACAAGTTATGCAAGCATATTGAGAAGAATCATCATATGGAATATAACCATCATTTATGCTCTTTTTATGTTGCCTATATTCATTCAAAGAATTTAATATGGCAATTAATCCTTCTTGTGTTGAAGATGAAGAATTCAAATCTTTCTCAATATTCATATCAGTTGGTTGCCATGTGAAATCCATTTTTTAATTTTTTTTTGCTAAAAATAAAAAAAAATATTTATAAACTCAAACTTAAACTACAAATGCTCAATCAATTCCAACCAAGATAGTTATAACACATAAGTCCCCGGCAACGGCGCCAAAAACTTGATAGGGCAAAACTTTAAAGCCTATAACTCCGCAAGTATACAGGCTGTATCAAGTAATAAAGAGTGAGTAAAGTTTCGTTCTCACGAAGACTTAGTATCCACAACTTTGGTTAAGCATTGATTTTACACTTTTATTTAAGTTGAGCAACCCAAAGTGAATTTAATTAAATGGAAAGAAATTAAAATAAACTAGCTACCACAAATATCAAACGAGCAACCCAGAGTCACTAATCCCTTATTAACTTCATAAACCTTTATTTCACCAATTTAATTACTCTTAATATTAATTTTGTTAATCTCGAGTATTAATAGCTAAAAGTGCTTGTCGGTCCACTTACAACCCTCTCTTAAGTAGAAACTGTTATGTCTAACAAATTTACTCTAGAGGCAATTCAATCTGGACATACTTTTCTACAACTATATGGGGCTATTAGGTATATGTCTATCCTAATTGCAAATTAAATCGTAATTGAATCCCATATTGCTTAATCTAAGAGCTTAATTAAAATTTCCTTCACCAAGGTAAATCCTAATTCTCAAATTCATATTTAATGATGGTCAGTCACTAAACAAATAAAATTAGACAAGATTAAGCAACCAAAATTAATACTAATTATAACTAAATGATGAAACAAAGTTTAATCCATTAATAAGTTCATAGGTCTCTAGGTTGCAAAACAAATTAACCACACATGAGTTTAATAAACACAATAAATTCCAGGTTCACGGCAAGGTTCAAAACCATACTGAAATCAAAGGGAAGGGGAATAGGAACAAAGTATTGAAATTAAGAACAAGAATTTCCCTCTAATTCAGTTGACGATGAGCCATGGAAGATGAAGATAGAGATGCTGATTGTGTTCTTCGTCGCCTCCACAGTCCTCTTGTCCTTCCGTGGAGATGATGAAGAAAAAAACCGTGCTCCTCTGCTTCGTTCCTCTGCCCAATGCCTTGCTTCTTTTAATTGTCGTTAGCGTGTCTTGCTTCTGTCTGTCTCTCCTCTGTCGCGTCTTACTTCCTTTTTATTTCACATGAGCTCCCTGTAGCTTTTAGGTTTAATTTCTTTGATCCCATTCAATGACTTCGTGGGCCCACCGTTGTTGTCCTTCTCCAGCCTAATTCATTAATTCAATCTATAACTAAAGAGCATTCAATCAACAAAATTGGAACAAAGCCACAAAGCCACGTGATCCCTAATTGGATGATATAAGTTAAGGTTTTGTTGAATTGCTGTGGGCCCAATTGCATTCCATTAATTAATATGGTCCACGTATTCAATGTGCTTCCTCCTGCCACCTGATTGTAAAAAGGAACTAAATAATAGAAATAGTCCTAATGATAATAAAACTAAATTTTTACTTCTTTAATTTTTTGTTTTAAATTTATTTCCTAAACTTAAAAACTTTTATTTTAAATTGAAACCCCACAAATGATGCACCAATTTGATTTGATATTATAATCATATAATCTCATATAAATCTCTCAAAATTGTTTAGATAACTCTCCGAATATCTCCAAAATATACCTTAAATATATAAAATATGGAGAGTTATCACAATGATGTAAGTAGTATGTAGATTGCCTACTCATTGTCTGCTAGGTGTTGTTTATGGGCTTCCCCTTTGAAATTAGAATATCACTTAGAGGGGGTGAAAAGGGGATTTCAAATTCTTTTCGCAAATTATCCAGAGAATGATAAAATGTATACATAGATAGAGAGAATGAACATAGAGGAATTATACTGGTTTGGTCCAACTCTTTGACCTATGTCTAGTCCCTAAACACTTTGCGATTTTCACTAACTCTCAGTCACAAATACCATTACACACTATGTACTCAAAGTAATTCTTTCACACTAGGATTTACTCCCCTTTACAAGTAATAATCGTACACCCACATTCAAGGTACCTTGAAATCAAATCGATAAACTAATAATCAAATAAGTGTTTAAAAAGACTACTCACTAAATAGATGAATGATAATAACTGAAGTACAATAATATCTGAAGATTTTAAATGAAGTGAATGAAACAGTTGATTGTAATAATGTCAAATTGAATGCGTAAAGTTTCGGTAGATGACGAATTAAATGCTCGGAGCTTCTTATACCAACTTTCATTAATGACCGTTAAGAAGCTTTTAAGATATCTATTGTGAGATATTCATATTTCCGTTGGACTCAGGAAACCTTCAATTAGACATAGTCGACAGTTAATTGAATTCTCACTGTTAAGTCACTTTCGGCTCATCGTTATTAGCAAACATCCCTTTTGTCTGGAAAGTTGTTGACTTGAAGAGTTGGTAATATCTTTTTGTGGGAATGGGCACCTGCCATAGTGATCATTTGGACTAATATAATTTTCATTCCGTGTGCAGCTCTATTTTTTTGCAAACATTTAATGCTCTAATAAATGATGTCGTTTTTCGACTAATCAATGTTTAAACATTTGTTAATGATCTAAAATCCACTCAAAAAGAAGATTAATAATTGTGTGAATTGGTTTGAGCAAGATTCACTACTACAAAAAAAGGTTTTTAATATCCTAAATTTGATCCAATTAACGTCCCTTTTTCTAGGGATGTCTTTGTAGGGGGCGCCAAAAATTCTTACTTTTGACATCCCAAATATAATTTGAGATGCCTTATTTAAGGCATCCCAAAATAGTTTAGGATGCCAAAAATCACATATAAGTGGTAAATTGCCATGCTTTTTTCTAATTTTTTTAAAATTTGTTTTGTGGTTGTTTTGGGACGCCAAAAATCATAGTGAAGTTTTGGGATGCCGTAATTATTTTAAAAAAAAAAAACAATTTTTGGTGTCCCAAAATATATTTAGGATGCCAAAAATCATAGTTAAGGTGTCCCAAAAGTTATTTTGGGGCGCTGTAATTAATTTTTTTTAAAAAAAATTTGATTTTTGGTGTCCCAAAATATATTTTTGGGACGCCAAAAATCATATTTAAGGCATCTCAAAAGTTGTTTTGAGATGCTATAATTAATTTTATCTTTTTTAAAATAACCACCTTCATATTTTTTCATTGCCCATTAATTAAACCTTATAAAAACCATCAAACAGATAACCATAAACCAAAATGTTCGGATCATTATAGACCGAAATGTTGATACAGTAAAGAAATATCCACCTCTAACAAATTGTGATAACTACTACTACTATATATAACAATCATCACAAAGTGTCATAATGTTGCCTACACAACTACTAAGAAATATACAAAGTAAACGTTATGTATCTATGTGTTGAGGAATTTTTTCACATGAGCAAGATCCATCAGAATAGGAATGTAAACTCAGAAGCAGCACCCTAAAACACAAGACAATATAATTTTAATTTAGACAATTTAATTTTCCTATCATCTATGCATATAATGTTTCACAGCTTGATTCCTATTATTAGAAACATTGCAAGCAATTAGATAAAATAGAGAAAATTATTGCCTTAAACCTGTATTGCAACTTGATGACAAAGCAACTGTTACCAAATACATAGTAATGAAACACCTAATTTACTTAATAGACATGTGATATAAATGCCATTATCATAGTTCCAAAAGAATCTCAAGAAGCATTCGTCTATCAAAAGATTTACATAAAACATATGATCCATAATGTTGACCAACCAATGTCATTCTATATGTTGAAGAAGATGTCCAACCAAAATGTCTCGAACCATATCAATGTCTTCCTCCAAGTACACTTCCACATTACCAAAAATCTATAAATTGGGAAACAAGGTATAAGATAAATCAATGAAGTGAATTAATTAATTAACAACTCAAGTACACCATCAAAAATATTATCATTTGAGAATAACAGAGCGATTATGTACGTGCTCAAAATCTATAATACGCCCTCTATTAATGATGTAATACATATAAAGGATAACATAGTATTCACACTCAAAGTTCCCTAGTTGTCGAGGGCAATATAAATCAAAAGCAAATTGTTAAAATGAATAAAGGCATATTGAAAGCTACTTTGTCAATGAAATAACTTGAATTGAAACTGCTTACTTTCAAATAAACCCACTTTGGTTAACCCTCTCATTTCTCAGCAAGCATTCTAACCGACTTGAGTGCACTATCATTAAAATTTAAATGAACATACATTAAAACAATTCATTTAAATCAGTAATCAATTATTTAGACAAAAATTTACTTACGTGCTAAACATGGATTTGATTTCGTCGTTTGGCTTGTGACCTAAGGGATCAAACCAATATAAACATTCTACGGACAAATAACACACAAGGTTCAATGATAACTACAACATATGTATATTAAAATTAAATTAAGATAAGAAAGCAATTTATTCTTAAAAATATTAAATAGACAAAACTAAAATATGTACTCTTCAATTATTGGGGCTAGATAACAAGAAAATTCAGTCTTGCCTATTGTATAACCCACATAAGTCGTCCTTCTGTTAAACTTATTACTATTCTTCATCATTTTTGCAGGACATAAGAATCCATATAAATCATTTCTTTCCTTTTGGACGCATAAGTTGTGGAAGACACTATGATCAAATTAAAATGATAAATGTTGTTAAATATATAAAAGAAAAAAAATCAATGCAATAATTAAAGGGAAAAAAGAAACTTTCATAATTGCAAGTTGAATAAAGCCTACATCTAATGCCTCAAAATGTATAAAATGGTGCAGTCTTTCCTGTAAATTGTTAAGGGATATGATTTATCTGCGCCGACAATGTCCGCTTACATATGCAATGGGATATAATTCATGTCCTTGTACAACTCTTGCAGTCGTGCTTTTAGGGAAATTTGCTCGCAGCTTGTTCATCCTATGAAAACATAAAAAAACAAATTACCAAGGAAAATCATTGCATGCAGCTTAAAGGACTCCTTCTTATATGCATCAAACACATTTACGCCTTCCTCCCATAACTTCTTCAAATCCTCAATTAAAAGCTCCAAGTACACATCAATTTTTCTACCCTTATCAACACGTATTTGATTTTTCCTTCTAGGTAAATGATAGATCTGTCAGCCAATTGTAGATTCACCATAGTAGGTACTGCTTCTCCCACCACAAGTTTCTTGAATATTGATATCATTATTAGATTGATGCTCACTCCCAAATCATAGAGTGCCTTACCACAGTAGTTTGGGCCAATAGCACATAAGATTATTAAACTGCCAGGGTCCTACAACTCCAAAGGTAGCTTATTGAGTAATATAGCACTGGTTTTTAGTTCTTAATTGTAAATTTTGATGATAACAATCACTTGCCAAGAATGAGGACTTAATGATTCAAGAAAAATTGAGTTGATATATATCAAACTCGAATTGTCAAACAATTATTGAAACCAACTTGAATCGGGAAGTTCAAGTTTAAAGGTAACTTGGTTCTGTTTTGAAAACTCGAGTTCTCATCTTAAATTCAAAAGGGCTCCAACATTACTTCTACTCATTCCAGATCAAATAAGGTAAACTTGAGTTTGTCTATGCAAAACTTAAGTTCCAAGAAATCAACTCGAGTTCCTTTTATAAAATTTGAGTTCTAAGGTATAACTTCAACTCATTCCAGATCTTAAGTATACTCGATGCATTCTTGGGGAAACTTGAGTTTGGATAGTAGTAACTTGAGTTCTTATAAGCTATTAATATTATCCACTCTTCTAACAAATTTTTTTAAAAGCCAAAACTCAAGTTATAATTGAGCAACTTGAGTTCTATGTTAGAGTTGGAAATTCAAAACTCAAGTTTCCTTTTTGAAAGCCTATTTACAACTGATCTCGATTTGTCATAGTTTGGTTTTGAGAGTAAAACTTGAGTTTTGTAAGCCAAACTCGAGTCATAATTAACAAACTTGAGTTTTGTTGCCTCATAAAGATCATCATCATCTTCATAAATTCAAACTAACTTATTGTTATCTTGTTATTTCAGTTTATCACTCACAAATATTCTCAATGCCTGTAATCATGTTTATTAGTAAGTTTCAGTTAATCAAACGAATAATTAAGTAAAAATCTCCAAAAAGAAACTACAAAAACAGAGCACTCATACGACAAACAAATTCAGAGCAAGCAAATGATCAACTTTTAAACACTTATTTTGGTGAAAGAGAAAGTGACTCTATATAGTCAATGTTAGAACAAAAGAGATGTAATGTGAAGATTTTCTACGACAATATGAAAGTGACATTTTGTAAAATCTTCTAATGTCTCCAAAATTGTGTTTAATGGAAAGCTTCCTCGGTCTAATGGATAATTTGAATACAATGAACGAAAAACTTCCAACAATCATTAATGGTGATCAAGCTTAAATTCAAAGAGCATTCAATTCAGAGCAAACAACTAATGGTGATATCATTTATTGCTCACTAATAATTTCTGATATTTAATATTCCATCTTTGGTGATTACATATTTACTATGTGATAGAGTTATATTCAATTTCTTTTTTTTTTTTGGTGAAAAGTTATCTTCAATTTCTATTGTTCAATTGTTTATTGTAAAATTTCAAGGTAGTGGGACCTTTAGTATGTTTTTTCACTTACAAGCTTTAAGGGGGAGTGAATATGGAGAGATTACTCTATGCTTATTGTAATTATATTGAAGATAGTGGAAATATCAAAGAAGCTATGGGGATTGAACGTAGGCCACAAGGTTAAGGCTAAACCACTATAAATCTTTGTGCACACTTTAGTGATATTAGAGCAAGGCTCGTTACCATAAACACATAGAGATGTTGGACCAATTGAAGGATGGTTGTGGGTTATTGATTGTGAAATTTGTTGTTATCTTTAGAATTTGTCAGAAATATGTATAACCTTGTAGGCATTCGTGTTATGTAATCAAGATCATTCTTTCAATATATTTATGCTATCTTTGTTCACCTATTGTATAGTGCATTGTTACTCTAGTAATTGTTGGTATATCAGTAAGGTATTACATAAGCGATAACTTATGATATACTATTTTATGCTGATCTTTTTCTCAATAATATTTCATAATATAATTGTAGGAGATCAAGTGTTATTTAAAATCCTCTTATGATAAGTGAACTAGTCGAAAAGTAATAAAAAGTAAGTAGAGTATCATCCTACAGAGATTGTAACTCCAAATATGTAGCCGGTAATGAATTGAGAATTGCATAAGGGTAACAATTATGATGGTTGTTTTGACTATTGCTGCAAACAAACAAAATAAATAACGAAATTGAGAGTTCGTTTGAGAAAATCAAATTTTGAATAGGTAAAGCTAAATTTCATCCTAAGTTGCAATAACCCCTAGATTCCTTCTATCGCATTGCTATAGCAAAATGGCCATTGCAATGTTATTTAGTTAACCCACCACTAATTTATACAAAATCTTCCGTAATCCTGTATGTACATCCTTTACCCTACTTCTCATACTTCCTATGGCGATTTTCAGGCTTAGAACGTCAATTTAATCTAGGTGTGTTGGCTATGTGAGGATGACCCATTCTTATAGCCTACAATTTATCTAGCCCTATACAACCTTACCTAGCACATACTACTTAATAGAGATCTAACCTTGACTCCTTTCCAGTAAGACCACTCTTGCCTATCAACGACCAACTAACAAACAAGACATTAAATCACAATTAAGCAACTTGAATTTATTTATTTAAAACTAGCAAGTTGGGTTTATACAATCAATTTCGGAATCCATCCCCACGTAGTCAATGAAATTTTAGTTAATGACTGATAAGGGAAACATAATCAAAATGACAGAAAGATGACCCATAGAAAACAACAAAAAAATATAGAATAGAGAAGGTTGTCGGAGTATCAATGATGCAGGGGATGTCCAGTCATGTGACACCTTTATGTCTTGTTCAGCTCCTTCTAACTTCTATCTCAAATTGGTCTCTCTATAGCTCTCTGTAGGTTTCTAATTTCTCTCAATGAATCTAATTCATACTTTGAGTCACGTCATTTATTACTAACTGCTGACTACAAACTCCTTTCTTAGGTTTAGTTGTCTTTTCCTTTTATAAGCTGGTTCTGTGCACTATACATCCTATAAGCTGGGCTATCTAATTCTATTAGACCTGACTCCCTATATCCGATTGATTCATCATTTCTTTAATTTTGGGAGATTCTGCAGATCTTCTATTTAATTCTCTTTGTTTTCTATTTTCAGTCTCTTTTAAGTCAACCGTTATCTCACATCCGGCTCAATTACCTACCTTTATTTCTTGAAATACTCTCAAGAAAAGATCAATGTAACACATCACATTACAATTCATTACTTATGATGCTTATCACTGTGGTAGCATTATGGTGCTAGTTCAGAGCAAAGATCCATAATGCTAAAGCATTATATTAGCTTTGTCATGTGATTTCCTAATGCGTTAAAATGCAACCTTTTCTTCTACCTATATTTGAGATAGCGTTTATTATGCAATAACTTACTTCATCTATCCCATAATTCCCTATGTGCATGATTTCTAATGTATTTCATCAGATTAAACACATTTATGCTTTGCTTTACCTTGCAAAATAGTCATAAGACATAAGAAATATATGACTGAAATATGACTTATCAAGCTCCCTTACACTTATATTTTTGTGGTCCTAGGCAAAAACATAGATAAAGGATATAGAAAACTTTCCTTTGTAGCTTTGCTCCTGCTCGAAGAATCATATATCCTGTTGTCATCTCAAGTTCAATTTTCCATGTAAACATCCCATTGCCAACCATTGACCTATTGTTGTATAAGGCGTTGCTCTAGTAAGGGAGCATCCAGAAACTCTCAGGTAAAGTGTTTGATTGCTCTATCATATTAAGGAATTTGTTTCACTTAGCTCAACTAGTCTAGGCCGTCTATAGGCTTGTTAAAGTTTTATATTCTATCATTCTAAAAATGAGTTGATTTGCATGAAAAGGGCTTCTGAGGGTTGTAGTGTGGGGTGGCTGGATGCATAGATAATGTGATTATAATGGAATTTTCTACAGCATGGTGTTAGACAAACTTACAACTATACATAAATTTAGTTTTCAATATTGCTTCTTTATTGCCACTTGTGCTCTTAATTCCATTGCATCAATTTTTTTTGTTTTTTTGAACTGTAAACATCATTATGTCACAAAATTTGCTATTGTAGACACAATGATGTAGCATTATTGAGCTAATTTTAAATTGTTCTATTTGTCAAGTTCTACCATAACAATATATGAAGGCTTAAAGGGCTTGACAATGGGAGTGTGATAGTAGTGGTTTGTCTATGGGATTTGGTGTTGAACATGAATCCCTGTATCATGTGAAATTTTACTCAAAATGAAAAATGGCTTAAACCTAAGAATGATGACAAATGGAAGACAGAGCCAGATCTAGAGAGCATGCTCACTAAATTTAGAAATTAAAGGTTAAAAAATCCTTCCATGTTGTTTAGTTCTGCATTTTCCCTAACTATTGCTCTGCCTTATACATTGCTAAGCCTAGTATCATTAATTTCTCAAGTCTACATGGTTCATATCCCTTAAGATAACTTTATCCTACACAATTATGTAGACAGTCACTTTATTGCTAAGTGGTTTCTACTAAATTGAAAACAGTTCGCACTAGTTTAAAATTAGCCCACATTTTGCCAAAAGATAATTTGAGGACTTAGGCAAGTTGTAAATCACACACACGGCACACATATCACACAAATAACCCACATAGCAACATATTTAAAAGGCATAAACCTCCCCTATAAGTAAATGTTGCAATGACCTCAATGAAAAAGGGAAGAGAAACCGAGAGGGCGCATATGATAAGACAAATAAATTAGAGTGCGTGTAATGTGTGAAGGCACAAATAGACGAACAAACATGTATAAAGGAAGAGCATGGAAAGACATGAAAGACTAAAGATCAAGAGAAAAGGAGACGTCTTTCTTATATATTGTAATGTAAGGCCCTGATTGTTAGTTAGAAGAAGAGAGATACAAGGAAATATGAAAAAGCAAGAAGAACAAAAAAGAAAATGAAGAAAAGCAAATCAAAGTTAAGGGGTCAGGACGGCGAGGAGTGGTGCTAGTGGCAGTATCAGCACCAGAAAAGAGATAAAAGCCATGAGTAGCATGAACTATATTGATCTCATGCTAAATGTAGGCCTCTCCGGCCTATAAAGCGACTAGGCAAGCAACGTGATCAACGGGAGGAGTAGAGGCTGGGGGAGCTAGTGGGGGCAAAACAGGTGCTACTGGCAAAGTAAGGGCATGACGGGTAACGTATTTCTGCTAGTCATTGTCCCAGCCATTGTCCAAGGTATCAAATGAGATAGAGATGAGGGAAACAGGGGGTAGGAGGGTATAATGTTGGTGGTGGTAGTGTCAGGTGACCAAGGGATTGTTTGGGGAGCCACTCGATGGTTAGCCGCGAAAGGGAATGATGATATGGTAAAGGGGCCAAGCGTAAAGATGGGGTGAAAGGCATAGCTGCAATGTCGAGCAATCAATCGAGTGTGAGCTATGGGTAGGGCTAGATGGAAAAGGAAGGGTTGGGGCTTAGTGAGGAGAAGGGATGGGTGGAAATAGGGAATATAAAGGGGAGGGGCTTAGGATGTAAGGAGGTGGCATAATGAGGAGTTGATAGGTGGTGGAAGACAATGAGGCTATTGGAAGGAGAGGAGACTCTTGGGGATGAAAAGGTGCACAGATTGAGTATGAAAACATTGGAGTTATGACAAGGACAAAACTAGGAGAAAGGAAGCTAGCAGCATGAAGGTGGTAATGTAGATTTTGTAGGCCTTATTAGTCAACAACTCATAAATAAAACTAAATACCTATGTAGGGAAAACAAAGTACAAGGTTAGTGTGAACCTATCTAATGCTCGGGGCAAAGCTATATGGTAGGTGTGTTGTAGTAAGGGTGTCACAAAGTAGAGCTGTAATAAATGGATACTGGGGCACCGTGGGAACTGCTTGATAAAGATGAGACATCTGGCCCCCCTGAGTTGTATATTATTCTTACAAAATAAAAATTGAGGGAGAAAAGGAAAAACATACACAAAAACAAGGAAAAGGAAGAATACATGGCTGCTTCCTTATAGTACTTGGTTTAAAGTCGTTTGTTGGACTGAGTTGGATCGTCAAGTTGGTGAGTCAAGATGAACAGAATTTTCTCCCTTGGTACATTCTCATCCATGTAATGCCTGACATACTATCCATTTACCTTAAAGATTTGTCTTGAGGTAGGACTTTGTAGGTCAATGGCATTACGAGAAGATATGGAGTAGATTAAGAATGGCCCTAACCATTTAGATTTTATTTTGCCCAAAAAAAGCCTTGAGTCTGGAACTATACAGGAGAACTTTGTGGCTGACCTCGAATGTTCTTAGAAGTAATCATTTACCATGACATTTCTTTACATTTTCCTTGTATAGTTTAGAGTTCTCATAAGCTTGCAGTCAAAACTCATCTAGTTCATTCAATTGTAACATTTGTTTCTCCCCAACTATAGTGGCATCCATGTTTTGTTTGGAGATTGCTCAATATGCCTTATGTTCCAATTTCACAAGAAGATGACAAGCCTTGCCAAATACCAGTTAGTAAGAGGAAGCACCCAATGGTGCTTTGAATGCTGTTCAATAATCCCAAAGGGACTTATCGAGCTTGTCAAACTAGTCTTTTTGTTTGGGATGCACTACCTTTTCCAAGATTTTCTTGATCTCTCTATTGGATACTTCAGCTTGACTATTGGTTTGAGGATGGTACGTAGTAGCAATCCGATGCTTGACTCTATACTTAGTTAGGAGTGACTCAAGTTGCTTGCTGCAAAAATGTGTTCATTTATCACTAATTATTGCCTTTTGAGTCCTAAACTTGGTGAAGATGTTATTCTTCAGAATTTTGCCTACATTCCTTGAATCATTTGTTAGAAGGGCGATTGCATTTACCTATTTTGAAACATAGCCAACAAAAACCAGGATGTATTAATTTACCATGAAGGGAGGAAAAGATCCTATGAGTTGATACCCTATACATAAAAAACTTTGACTTTTAGAATGGGGGTCAGTGGCATTTCATGTCATCATGATATATTTCTTGTTTGTTAGCAACTATCATGTAGACACAAAGGCGTTGGAATCATTAAATAGTAATGGCCAATAAAAACCACGTTGTAGTATTTTTGCAGCTGTTCGCACGCCTCCGTAGTGTCCTTCATACGGTGATGAGTGAAAATGCTTTCAAATGGAATCCTTCTCATCATTTAATATGCATTGGCACAATAATTGGTTAAGGCATTATTTAAACAAACAAGGCTCATCCCTAAAGATTTGCTGGCTGTCATGGAGGAATTTCATTTTCTGATAGTATGTCAATTTTGCTGGTAAATCTCCTATGACTAAGAAATTGGCAATTTCAGAATAAAAGGGTTTAGAAATACACTAGATGGCGTACAATTGTTCGTTAGGGAAGAATTCTTGAATTGATACGCTAGGTTGGTTGAGCACTTGGTTTTCCAATCTTGACAGATAGTCAGCGACCTAATTTTCCATTCCCTTTCTATCTCTTATATCCAAGCCAAATTCTTGCAATAGTAAAATTCACCATATGAGCCTTAAGTTAGCTGAAAAACAGGAGCAAATCACCAAGAGGGGGTGAATTGGGGATTTGAAAAATTCTTTTTCAAGATTCTGGAAATTAATCGCAGGAATGCGTAAGTGCAGAGAATGTGAGAGAAGAACAAGACACAGCAAGATTTATACTGGTTTGGTCTAACTCCTTGACCTACGTCCAGTCCCCAGACACTCTGGGATTTTCACTATCACTTTCAATCAGTTACACACTCTGTACTCAAAAGTTATCCTTTTACTAGGATACACTCCCCCTTACAAGTTGTAAACTGATATTCCCAATCTCCAAGTTCCCAGACTTAAGATTCTTACAAGCAAGTGATTTAACAGAAACAATCTCTCTCTAAGAGTAGATATTGATAAACATTGAAGCTCAAGATTCTCAAGATAATTTATAGAAGAATGAATACAAAAATCTCAATGTGGTTCACTGTAAAATATCTTGTATGTTGTATATATTTCTTCTTCGAAACTGAATGATATTTATAGCAGTTGAGGTCCATTTTGAATGAAGAACATAGCTGTTGGAAGAGCACTACGAATTTTGACTGTTGAAGCTCCACTTCCAGAAACTAGCTGTTGAGAATCCACTAAAATCTTCTTGATGAATGGATTCTGCTTTTGTCTAATCTGTTGTAGACATTCTTACAATGTGGGACTTAATTAATATGAAGATAATGTTGATGTCCCTATGTTGGAATGGGCTGTACTTAAAGTTGTAATTATTTAATCCAAGTTGGAGCACTTTATAAGACAGCATATTCTCTCTTTCTCTTGCTTTACAGCTCATTGTCTAAATCTTCATTGTTTCCTTCAATAAACCATCTGAAACTTGCTAACAAACTGGTTAAAAGACGTTAGGAATAGTAGCAATTAAAGATATGAAGTATTAAGATTATTCAAATGGTTTTCGCAAATTCGCGCCATCTGGTTTTACAAATATGTTCATTACAAACTCGAGTTTACAAGCCCAGACTCGAGTTTGGAGTTCATCCAGAAAGCAAGGTATTTTGAGCAAGGTTCTAAATTGGAGTTTAGGACGGCTGACTCGAGTTTGTCTCTTACAGAGGAGACTATCGGGCCCTGATCTTTAAATGAAATTTTGACATGAGCCTAAACTCGAGTCATTTAGTGAGTGACTCGAGTTTGGAAGTTTGTTACAGAAATAAACTTTAAGTTCAAGAACTTCCAGAATGGAGTTTACAGCCATAAACTGGAGTTTAGAATTCGTAAATATGATTGAACTCTCTGTATGACTCAGACTCGAGTTTGCATATGCAAACTTGAGTTTCAGCATTCACTGAAACTTTCTTAGAGAGGTGTAAACTGGAGTTTAGAAATTGAGACTGGAATTTAGAGTGTTTAATCATAACTCAAGTATTTTTCATTGAGCCTAAACTCGAGTCTAAAAAGACAGACTCGAGTTTTAGTCTGAACTGAAACTTTTCAAAATTTTCTGTTTGATTCCAAACTGAAGTTTACACTTGAAGACTGGAGTTTGGAAAGCACGTTGTGACTTGAGAGTTTCTGCCTTGACCTAAACTCGAGTTTACATGTCCAGACTCAAGTTTGTATTGGTTAATAACTTAGAGTACTCTCTGTTCCTTCTAGACTTGCAGTTTGCATTGTAAACTGGAGTTTGACATTGTTGCAAAAATTTTGATTGCTTTCTGTTTCTTTGGAAACTCGAGTTTGCCTATGCAAACTGGAGTTTGGCTTGCTTTTGAAAAATTTGTGCTTCTGTCTGTCAAGTCCAAATTCGAGTTTAGCTACCTAAACTCGAGTTTGTCTTAATTAGAAAGTTTTACAACTTTCTGAAGACAAACTTCAAATTAAGCTTACAATTGTCCGTTATCATCAAAACACATAGAGAACTAACATTAGCATCTTTCTTAGTTATCAAACATTTGATGGCTAAATGATTTGTGTAATTTGTGACCTTTATGACAACAAGATATAATCTAAAATTTTCAAAAGTAAAGATCACAACTAACAGCTCCTTCTTGGTTTTGGTATAGTTTGCCTAAGCATCTGTTAGGATTTTGCTAGCATAATAGAAAGAGTGAAAAACCTTGTCATGCTTTTAACTAAGCACTATACTTACAACAATATCACTTGCATCACATATGAGCTCGAACGGTAACTTCTAGTCAAAGGCAACTATCATAGGGGTAGTGATGAGCTTTTGCTTTAGAATGGCAAAGGCTTCTATGCAAGCAGCATCAAAGCAATGCACAGAAAGGTTTAGATAGCTTTAAGAAATCCTTAATAAATTGTCTGTAAAATCCAGCATGACAAAGAAAAATTCTGATATCCCTGATTGTAGTAGGTAGTGGAAATTTCTCAATAACTTATACTTTTGCTCCATCCACTTCAATTCCCTTTTTAGAGATCTTGTGACCCAACATGATTCCTTTAGTGTCCATGAAGTGATATTTCTCCTAATTCAAAACTAAATTGGTCTCCTCACAATTCATTAATACAACTTCAAGATTATGCAGATAATCATCATAAGATTGCCTAAAAACAGAGAAATCATGCATGAAAATGTTTATGGATTTCTCCACCATATATGAGAATATCGCCATCATGCATCACTAAAACATTACTGGAGCATTACATAGTCTGAAACACATTCATCTGAAGCCAAAAGTATTGTATAGGCATATAAAGGTAGTTTTGTTTTGGTCTTGTGTTACTACAACAATTTGGTTGTAACCATACTAGTTGTCTAGGAAGCAATAATACTTTTTACCCGCCAATCTATCTAGCATTTGATCAATGAATCATAGAAGGAAGTGATCCTTCGAGGTAGCCTACTTGAGTTTGCAATAGTCCATGTAGATTTTTTATCTAATGTCTGTTCTTTCAGGAATCAACTCATTCTTTTCGTTCTTAATTATTGTGATGCCTCATTTCTTTGGTACACATTAGACGAGATTGACCCATTCACAATCAGAGATAGGGTAATTACCAGCATCTAGTTGTTAGTTCTCTATGTGTTTTGATGATAACTGACAATTGTAAACTTAATTTGAAGTTTGTCTTTGAAAAGTTGTAAAACTATCTGTTCAAAGCAAACTCGAGTTTAGGTAGCTAAACTCGAGTTTGGACTTGAGAGACAGAAGCTCAAATTTTAACTAAGCAAGCCAAACTCCAGTTTGCATAGACAAACTCGAGTTTGAAGAGTTACAGAGAGCAATCAAAGTTTTAAGAGTTGTAAACTCGAGTCTGTGTTTTATAAACTCCAGTTTAGATCAAAGACATGATACTCGAATTTCAACTTGTTTTCAAACTCCAGTTTTGTTTTCAGTGACTCCAGTCCGCACTTAACAAAAAGTTTTCAAAGTTACAAAATTCACTGAAACTCGAGTCAGGGTTCTAGAGACTCGAGTTTAGGACTGTCTGAAAACACTCGAGTTGTCACATGATTTCTAAACTCCAGTCTTGAAAATGAAAACTCCAGTTTGAACTTACACAGGTATTTCATTAGTTTCAGCTCTCACTGAAACTCGAGTCTGAGACTCAAGTTTAGCTCAAACAGAAAGCACTCGAGTTAATAACTATTTTGAAAACTCCAGTTTGAAATATGAAAACTCCAGTTTACATTTATAGAGATATTTCAAAAGTTTCAATTTTCACTGAAACTCGAGTTTTGTATATCAAAACTCGAGTTTAGACCATACAGAGAGCTATTCAATATCTTAGGTCTTGTAAACTCCAGTTTGCATTTCTAAACTCTAGTTTTGAAGCTGTGAACTTAAACTTAAGATCTTCATAAAAGCTTCAAACTCGAGTCAGTCACTAAATGACTCGAGTTTAGTCATGCTTTCAAAATATCATTCAAGACCAACTCGTGACTTTCCTCTTTGTAAGAACCAAACTCAAGTCAGTTACATATCAACTCGAGTTTAGGAAACTTTCTAACATACCTTGCTTTCTGGATGAACCTCAAACTCAAGTCTAAGATTACAAACTCGAGTTTGCATCGGTAATTCTGAAAAACCAGATTAAATCAATCTGCGAAATCATTATGAGTTAATCTGAAATTATCATATCATGTTGTAATATTATTCCTAACATTATTGATCAAGTTTTTGATAAGTTTCAGACAAGTTCATCACAAGATCAAGGTGAAATCAAGATCCAGAATAAGTGCATTTAATGAAGAACCAAGAACAAGGCTGATCTTTCTCCCTTATCCCAGATGTTCAGTTCAGACCGTTGTAACACATTAAGATCACTTCAAACGTAGGTCAAGGTTAAGATCGAACCAGTATAAATCCTGTGTGGCTGAGCTTTTCTTTCCTTACTCTTTCGTTATTTATTTATTAAGCGCTACTTTAAGAATACAAAAGAATTTTTTGAAAATCCCCAATTCACCCCCCTCTTGGTGATTTCTTCCACTTTCACTAGTCATTTGATGATCTCCTTCCAGACCACTTCTTTTATTATAGGGTTCAACCTCCTCTGCTACTCGATAGAGTTGCAGAATTTGTCTTCCAACCGGAGTTTATGTATATAGATTAAGGGGCTAATTCCTTTTAAATCTGCAATGGTCCGTCCAAAAGCTTTTTTAAACTTTGTTAGCACTGCTAGGGTTTTGATCCTTGCTCACCCATGAGATGGGCCAAGATAATTACTAGAGTTGTATTATTGTCCCCTAGATAAGTGTATATCAAACATTCTAGTAGAGGTTTGAGGTCTAGGAGATATGGTACTTCGATTGAAGGTCATGCAGTTTGTTTATGATTTTGAAAGTTTAGGAGACTTAAACATTGCCCTCTTGGTTCTGTTAAAGTAGGTATTATGTACAAAATTTAATTCAACCATGGGATCCTCTTGGTTCTCAGTATCTGTTATAGTTTATGTGATTGTGTCTTGGCCATATGATTCTTGAAATGTCTCTTATACCAAGCTATCAACGGTATCAACGATATAGCATTGTTTAATATTATCGGTGTATTGCATTACTTTTATAATATTAAACGTCACTTTGTCATTGTTGACTTGCATAGTGAGCTCTCTTTTTTCAATATCGATTAGCGTTCGGCTAGTTGCCATGAATGATCTTCCTAAAATGATTGGCATTTTATGATTAGCCTCAAAGTCTATAAAAATGAAATTGATAGGGAAGATAAATTTATCCACCCTTAACAATACATCTTTGGTTTTTCCTTCTAGGTAAACGATGGATTTGTTAACCAACTGTAGTGTTAATGTTGTGGGTCTTGCTTCTCCTAACGCTAGTTTCTTGAATACTGACTTGGGCATCAAGTTTATACTTGCTCCAAGATCACGTAGGCCCTTACTGTAGTAATTTGGGGTAATGACATATGGGATTGTGAAGCTGCTAGGGTCGTGTAGTTTTAGAGGTAGCATATTCAGTAGTATAGCACTGCTTTCTACAGTCATTGCCATGGTTTCAAACTCACCCAGTTTTCGCTATTTTGAAAGAATGTCTTTCATGAACTTAACATAATTGGGTATTTGTTCAAGAGCATCAACTAAAGGGATATTTATATGTAACATTTTCACTACATCAAGAAATTCCCTGAATTATTTATCCCGGCTTTGCTTTTACAACCTTTGGGGAAATGAGGATGCTGCTTTAATACACGTCATGGACTTGAGTCAGTAGCATGATATGACAGATTTACTATATCATCAAAGTTCTTGGGAATGAGTAGTTCTGGTATAGCATATTGTGGGCATGCTATAGCATTAGATGCACTAGCACTTTATTGGAATGTATAAGTGCACTGCTCAATTTCTTGTGCTTCTTTCGTGGCTTCTTACCCTTTCTTCATTTTTCCTAACATTGACTCGACATCCTCAATAAGTCTTTTGTGACCTTTTGCTACTCAACATTCTTACAACTCCTCAGTTCTATTGCTTTTAGTTGCTCTTTTCCATGGATCCTAGGGACATCAGTATTACTAGGAAGAGAACCTAATGGTCTGTTGTTAAGTGCAGTAGCAAGTTTTCCGACTTGATTTTTGTGATTTCGGAGGGACACTTGCAAGCTTTGTATAATGGCATCTATTAGTTCTTGGTTTATGAGTTTTGATGATAACAAGAATTAAAAATGTTTAAGGTTTTGAATAAGTGAAAATTGCCTAAATCAAGAGTCTACTCGAGTATGCCATTTTAGTTTACTTGAGCATGCTATTTCTGATAATTTATTTAAGTGTACTTAGGTCCATATTTGAGTACAGGTTTAATGTTTCTCAATCATGTTTCAGGAACAGTTCATTACATTGATACCTAAGGAAATGTATACAATATACATTGCTTGAGCATAAGTTCATAAGCAACAAAGATCAGAGACTTAACTCGAGCTAGCCTCTTAGCCTACTTGAGTAAGGTACTTGAGTATAGATGTATGACTACTCGAGTACAAGATGCTTCTGTCAAAGTAATCCCAATATCAGAGATCATACTCGAGCATGAAGTTAGTGCTACTCGAGTATAGTACTCAAGCATAAGTGTTTCATTACTTATATTCATCCTCTGACTATGTCTACTTGAGCACAATTTTACTTGTACTCGAGTATGGTACTCGAGAATAGTGAATTTAACATTTTGCCTAGTGTGAATTTCAGTTAAGCTCAGGAGATACTCGAGCACAGAAAATAATGTACTTGAGTATGTTACTCAAGTATAGAGTTTTCTAGTACTCGAGTATAGTATAATGTTAGGCATTTGTGAAGGAATTTTGAATGCTTACTTGAGCACTCAAGGAAGTCTACTCAAGCATTATTCATCAACCTCTTGAATGCCTTCATTGTACCAGTAATCGTAAATTCAAATATTTTGATCAACCATTCATATCTCTTTAAATAGTACTTAATCTTATTTACAATGTTACTAATAATCTTATTGGGTGAATTTTAGATCATTTCTGAATGGTTTAACTGGTAATTGTCCGAAGAGCAAGAAAGTATGTTAGAGCATTTATTGTTTACAGAAAACACAACCGCACACAGAAGAAAAATCAGAGCAGGCCAAATGATCACTATGATAGGTACCCATTTTGGAAAAATGAGTATAGCTACTCTTCTAACTAATGAATGAGGTGGTTGAGCTCATTAGAGTGTCAGCTTTATTGCATTGGTCCATTATAAATTTCTTGAGCAAATCACGAAGATACTTCATTTGTGAGATAAAAATCCCATTCTTTCATTGTTTGATTTGCAAACCAAGGAAGTAGTTGAGCTCTCCCATCATGGACATTTCAAATTCACCCTACATTTTCTTTGAAAATTCTTCACTCATGTTATCATTAGTAGCACCAAATATAATGTCAGCCACTTAAATTTGAACAATTAACAACTCAATTCTTTTATTGCTTTTAATAAACAATGTTATGTCAACCTTCCCTCTGACAAAGCCTTGATCAAGGAGGAACTTACTTAATCTCTCATACCAAGCTCTGAGAGCTTGTTTAAGACCATATAAAGCCTTTTTCAAACAATAAACATGATCGGGATGAGAGTCATTTTCAAAACTGGGAGATTGTTCTACATACACTTCTTCCTGAATGAATCCATTAAGAAAAGCACTCTCGAGTACCAAACTATCATACTCGAGTACCTTACTCGAGTATCTTCTTATTAGGCTCCTTTAGTGACTTCAGAACGATAGTACTCAAGTAGGACATCTTCCTTACTTGAGCACCATACTCGAGTAGACAAAATGCAATACTCGAGTAATGTCTTAGCTTGGATGACATATATAGGTAATCAAGATACTCACCAGTAATACTCAAGTAATAAAATCCCATTACTTGAGTACTGTATGCAAGTACCTATAGGGTCATGCTCAAGTGTAGTTTAACTGAACTGAATTTCAATAAGATAGAACCAGTACTCATGTAGCCAATTTGTTCATACTTGAGTACCTACAACTTATACTTTGGTACTTTTAACAGAGATAAGTTTGTGTGACTTAAAATAATCATACTCGAGTGGGATACTTACCAGTACTCAGTACACTTACTTGTTGCTCGAGTACATCATATAAGAGTTTTTTTACACCTTCTGTTGCTTGTACTTGAGTACCAGATATTGTTACTCGAGTAACACTCTCTAAACTTTGCTTCTGAATGGACTCTCTAATATACTACTTGTTGAAAATTATGTCCTAGAGGCCAATCATTGTACTTTAAACATTATTGTTATTTAAATTATTTATCCATTTTGTTATCATATCATTTGCATGTTTATTATAATGACTGTATCTTTGGATGTATCATAAAGATTGTCCTAAATGTCCCTGGTTAGTCATTTATGCGGGAGCAAAGATGAAATAAGACCAGTATAACTTTGATAAGATATAGAGATACGAATCAAAGTCTTAGGCACTTGTAAGAGTACAAAGTGATGGTCCATGAGAAAGCTGTATGGTTTAAATCATAAGCTTATCTCATGTATAACCACGTCACAATGCCCTTTGACCTGAGATCATCATGGATTCCTACATGAGAGTTGCAAATCTTTGACCTAGTAAAAAGTTACCTTTGATCGAGTGATGTTAAAGGCCTCAATCGAGACTAGTGGTTTTTATGTAAAGGAATGTGAATGGTCAAGATAAGATTTGTCCCTCACATTTGTAGAGAGATATTATTGGGTAGCTAGATGAGTAAGTCTGAGAAAAGTATGGCCATACTACAATGGAAAGGAGTTTTCTATTTCAATGGTTAAACTACTCAAGAATCGAGAAAGTAATGGTTTAAGAACAGGAAGATGACACTATCCATGCTTCATCCTTGACCAAATTATCACGTGACAAAAGGGAGGTGGCATAGTTCTATAATAGGTTGCACGTATCATTAATCCTCATATGATTAGGTAGTCGTAATATCTTGCTAGAGGTCGCTTGTGACTTGTGGGCTGGTATAATGTGAGCCCACTACCAATTTCATCTAGGTCTATAGGGTCGCATACAAGAATAGCCCAACATGAGCTATAATGCCCAGATTCATTGAATCTAAGATATGTCTAAGATTTAGTGAATACAACATTTAATCTAGGGAGGATGGACACACACATACACACACATTCAAAAAATAATAATATTATTATGAAGTATGTATTATTGTTCTCTGTCTTTTAGTAACTGCAGTAGATCCCATATGACTCGAGTTACCGTTCTGTCTCATAAAATGAATTTGTTGTCTGTGTGCATTTGACTGTAGTAACACTTGGTATGACTAAAGTTATCTCAATTCTTCACAGAAAAGCATTAGTCATGAAATAATCAACTAACTCTAGCTATTCATTAAATGACTCGAGTTAAGTAAATAAGTTTGTATTCAATATGAGATATCTTGATATGATTCGAGTTGGTTATTGTTAACTCGAGTTAATCTTCCGTTCAAAATTTAGATTTTCTCTCTATCTAATCTTCACTCAAGTTACCCATTTAATTAACTTGAGTTATAAACTTCCAAAATCCAATGACTTCAAAACACAAGAACATTGGTATTACGAAGTTGAAGTTCCAATAAGTATAACATCTTCGTCAAGCTCCAAATTTTGGTAGACCACATATCCCCAGAAGGCTCTTTAAGTCTTATTTCCAATGCAAAAAGAATCAGCTCCAAACTCATTGTGTTTTTACGGGGTTATAATCCGATGAGTGAAGGTTGTTGTGTGGCATGAATTTTATTTCCAACTTCTAAAATTCATAGCTCTCTCATCTGAACTTCTTTAGGCTTGAAACGTTGTCACAATCACGCATTGGGAGTCTAGGTTGATACAAAATTGGTTTCACCTCAATCTGATCTCTAGTTTGGGAGATATCATTAAATTACCAGACCTCGCCCAGGCGAAAAGTGAAACAGAGGTGAACAGAGAGCTAAAAACTCAATTTGACTTGAGTCATTAAGTATTGACTCAAGTCATGTGTTACACCCCTACCGGCCTCGCCCTTTCGGGTGGCGGGTTAGAGAGATCCCTTTTATACTTATTACCTTTCCTTTAATTATTCCATATTAGTATATATCAAAGTGTTACGCGGCAGAGCATTCATTCAGTTTGGACAAATATGACATACTGCAAATAGTCCCCGTAGGGCTAAGGGTACAATCATCCGAAAGTAAATACTGCAAAAAGTAAATAATACAGTCATCCAAAGCTGTAAAGTACAAAATAATAGGGCATTCCTTATTTCTTCCATATTGCATCCTGCCCTACCTCAAGTCTCCTGGTTTCCTCAGCTCGAGACACTGTACTCCTATAATGGTTTGGGATCCAGAGTTAAATCCCAGGGTAACTGTCAAACTCAAATACTATATGTATGCAATGCATGTATGCAATCCACAATTAGGAAAATCACAGCACAATCATGGTAATGCATACCACATGCATTCAGTACACATCTCAAGCAGTAACATATAAAACAACATACACACATGATCACTGCAAAAGGACCCAGTCCTCAACAACCGTAGAACCGCCTAACAAGACAAATATTCCATTTAATCCTTTGTCCTTCATGTGTCCTAGGTATTTATCTCGAGTACCACCATGTTAATTCCTTTTTGACTTTATACCTCTTCCCATAAATGCATATCTTATCCTACATGTACTTTCCTTATCCCTTCCTTTTCCTTCAATTTGGACGCCATATCCAGCTGAAAGAAGGTTCAGATTTTTCTTCAAATACTTCATAAATTGTTAGTTCTCTATGTGTTTTGATGATAACTGACAACTATAAACTTAATTTGAAGTTTGTCCTTGGTAAGTTGTAAAACTTATTGCTTAAGGCAAACTCGAGTCTAGGTAAAGAAACTCGAGTTTGGACTTGACAGACAGAAGGTTAGTTTTTACAAAGCAAGCCAAACTCCAGTTTATGTAGGACAAACTCGAGTTTGCATTACAAAGAGAGCAATCAAAATTCTTAAGAGTTGTAAACTTGAGTCTATGTTTTGGAAACTCGAGTTTAGGATCAAACAGAAGCTTCAATGTTTTATCAAGATTTCAAAACTCCAGTTTCATATTCACAAACTCCAGTTTACCAAATACAAAAAAGTCTTCAAGCTTAAAGTTTTCAACTGGAAACTCGAGTCTGGGTTATAACAGAGACACTCGAGCTCTTGCTTATTTTGTAAACTCCAGTCTTCATTTCAGAGACTCCAGTTTTAATTTAATAGAAAGTTTTCAAAGTTTCAGTTTCCACAGAAACTCGAGTCTAGGTTCTGGAGACTCGAGTTTAGGACTTTCTGAAAACACTCGAGTTCCTACATGATTTCTAAACTCCAATCTTGAAAATGGAAACTCCAGTTTGAGCCTTCAAAGATATTTCAAATGTTTCAGTTCTCACTGAAACTTGAGTCAAGGTTTTGGTGACTCGAGTTTAGCTCAAACAGAAAGCACTCGAGTAAATGACTGATTTGAAAACTCCAGTTTGAAAAATGGAAACTCCAGTTTACACATGAAAAGATTTTTCAAAAGTTTAAGTCTTCACTGAAACTCGAGTTTTGGATATCAAAACTCGAGTCTGGATCACACAGAGAGCCATATAATACTTCAGGCCTTGTAAACTCCAGCCATTCCTAAAACTCCAGTTTTGAAGCTGTGAACTTAAACTTAAGTTTTTTCATAAAAGCTTCAAACTCGAGTCAGTCACTAAATGACTCGAGTTTAGTCATGCTTTCAAAATCTCATTCAAGACCAACTCGCAACTTTCCTCTCTGTGAGAACCAAACTCGAGTCAGTCACTTATCAACTCGAGTTTAGGAAACTTTCCAACATACCTTACTTTCTGGATGAACCTCAAACTCGAGTCTAAGATTACAAACTCGATTTTGCATCGGTAATTTTTGAAAACCAGATCAAATCAATCTGCGAAATCATTATGGTTGATCTGAAATTATCATATCTTGTTGCATTATTATTCCTAACATTATTGATCAAGTTTTTGATAAGTTTCAGACAGGTTCATCACAAGATCAAGGTGAAATCAAGATCCAATATAAGTGCATTTAATGAAGAACCAAGAACAGGGCTGATCTTTCTCCCTTATCCCATAAGTTCAGTTCAGACCGTTGTAACACATTAAGATCACTTCAAATGGTCGAATTAAGATCATGGAATGACTAAAAATCTGGAAGACCTTCTGCAACAACATATTCCAGGATTCCAGCTGAAAATTGAAAGAACATAGCAAAATATGCAACTGTCATTTTCCAGATTTGCAGCTGAACGTTGGAGAAGATAATGCAACGGCTAGCTCATTTAGCTAGGTTATAAAAGGCTATTAAGACTCAAGAGCAAAGAACACACAAAAAAAAGCTACAATCGAATACATTTGCAATTTGAGTCTGTATTGTAATTTTTATTCTGTTCTTCAGTGTTTATCAATATTTACTCTTTTGAGAGTTTGTGATTATTTCAAAACATTTGTTTATGTGAACTCAAGGTTGTGGAACCTGTGAGTTGGGTTGTTTAATTACAAGGTGTAAGGGGGAGCAAGTCCTAGGTGATTAGGATTGTGTCTGGTCTTCATTGTTATAATTAAAAACCTGTTGAACTAGTGGAAACACCCAAAAGGTATCTGGGGACTGGACGTAGGTCAAGGTTAAGACCGAACCAGTATAAATTCTGTGTGTCTGAGTTTCGCTTTCCCTATTCTCTTGTTATCTATTTCTTAATGATTTTCTTTTGAACTTGAAAGATTCTTTTTTAAATCCCCAATTCACCCCCCTCTTGGTGATTTCTTCCACTTTCATTTGGTATCAGAGGCAGGTTGTCTACTCAAAGGATTAACATCCTAGACAAAAAGATCCAATAGAAGGAATTCTACCAGATGGTGCCTCAATAAACAGACCACCGGGTTTTAATGGTGAACATTACTCATTCTAGAAATCCAAATTCAAAGTATTTGTGATGGCCAGTGAGTATGGTCTGTGGGAAGTGATTGAGGAAGGCAACTATGTCCCTACTAAGAAAGTAGGAGAGAATATTGTACCAAAAGCAAAGGCAGAATTTGATGAAAATGATCAAAAGAAAGTTGTTCTTAACAGCAAAGCTATTTTGATGTTAAAGAGTGCATCAAGCCAAAAGGAGTACTTTCGCATTTGCAATCTGCCTAGTGCCAAGGAAATGTGGGATGCATTGGAGGTGGCCTATGAAGGAACCTCAAGAATCAAGGAGAACAGGATCAATACTCTCACAACTAAGTATGATCTTCTGGGCATGAAATCTGGAGAATCAATTGCAGAGTTCTAGCTCCGTTTCACTCACCCCATCAATCAATTGTCAGCCTTAGGAAAGGTATATGAACAAAAGACTCAGATAAGAAAAATTTTAAATATACTAACCAAGGATTGGGAAGCTAAAGTAACAACTATTGAAGAAGCCCAGGGAGAATCCATGCAATTTGTAGCTGCTCTCTTCGGAAGTCTATCCGAATATGAGGGAAAAGTCAAGTTCAGAAAAGAACTTGATGTAATTGATGGTAAAAACAAAGGAATTGCACTCAAGACCATCAATGAGTCTAAAGAATCAGATAATGAGGACGAAGAAGAAGAGATTGGCATGATAATCATAAAATTCAGAAAATTCTACAAAAAGAATCAAGGATTTAGAAAGTCTCATAAAGGTGGATCAAGCTCAGAATCGAAGAAACCCATCGTATGCTATGAATGTGATAAACCTGGTCACATTAAGTCAGAATGCCCTCAGCTGAAAAACAAGGAAAAAGAAAAGAATAGATTCAGCTCGTTTAGAAAGAAAGCATATGTCTCTGCCATTTGGGGAGATAGCTTGTCTGATGAAGAAGAAGAGGATGAAGAACAAACAACAAACATTTGCCTTGTTGCTCAGGAAGAATCAGACAATGAAGAGGTAAGTGATTCTGAACCAACCTCTGATGAATTAATTTCTGAATATAATAGTTTTCATTCTGAATTTAAAAAGATTGCAAAAGAACTTATGCTTTTGAAAAGAAGAGTAAAGGATTTAGAACAACAAGTTCAGAAAATCTCACCTTCTACTCCTGGAAAGGCTTGTGAAAAACTTACTAAAAAGAATTGCGAAAATTGCTATACTTTACAGAAAAGAAATTACTATCTTTCAAAAACTCTAGAAAAATTCACTCAAGGTAGTGAGATGCTTAACATTATTTTAAAACAGCAAAGGTTCACAAATGACAAGTCTGGAATAGGTTACAACCCTGATCTTGATAAAAAGAAAGGCAAGAAGAAAAATGGAGAAAAGAACAACTTAAATTATTTTTGAAAATCAGTTCACTCTTCTAATCCATTTACCCACTGTAATTACTGCAATAGAAAAGGTCATACTACTTCTGCATGCTTTCATAGAAAAGAAAAGAAAGATAAACCTATAGGCAATTATCAATGGGTACCTAAAGGAATATATGTGCTTCCTAAGGTACAAACTAACCTAAAAGGACCCAAGAAAAGGTGGGTACCTAAGACTTGATCTTCCATAACTTGCAGGTATGTCTAAGAGAATCAAAATCCAATAAATGGTACATTGATAGTGGATGCTCCAGACACATGACCGGAGATCAATCCAAGTTTACAACAATCAAACACAAAGACGGTGGCAAGGTCACATTTGGTGGTAACCAGTCCGAAAGGATAGCTGGTATTGGTAAGATTGGTAACAATGATGAACCACAAATAAAAGATGTCTACCTTGTGGAAGGATTATGCCATAATCTCCTTAGTGTAAGCCAAAGTGCTGACAAAGGTAATCTAGTTATCTTTAATTCAGAAGAGTGTTTGATTGTCAACAAGGATGATCTCTCCCTAGACAAAGTAAGATCAAAAGCTCTTTTCAGGGCACCAAGGGAAGGTAACTGTTATACCCTTGAACTTTCAACTGTTTTACCTTCTGAAAAATGTTTCATAAGTAACTTAGATGAAAGTTGGCTGTGGCACAAACGTTTAGCACATGTTAATATGTCCCAACTTGATAAATTATTGAAAAAGGATTTAGTTATTGGTTTGCCAAAACTTTATTTCAAAAAGGACATGATTTGTGATGCATGTCAAAAGGGAAAGCAAACCAAATCATCTTTCAAATCAAAAAATGAGATTTCAACTAATAGACCTCTTCAACTATTGCACATGGATTTAGTTGGTCCAGCTAGAGTCAAGAGTTTTGGTGGAAATCTGTACACTTTAGTTATAGTCGACGATTTCTCTAGATTTACATGGACTATATTCCTAACATCTAAAGATGAAACATTTGATCAATTTGTTGTGTTTACCAAAAAGGTCCAAAACGAGAAAGGTACTGTCATTGCAGGAATTCGTACAGATCATGGAGGAGAATTTGAAAACCATGCTTTCAGCAAATACTGTGAAGATATGGGCATCGATCATAACTTCTCAGCTCCTAGAACTCCTCAGCAAAATGGTGTTATGGAAAGGAAGAATAGAGTACTCACTGAAATGGCAAGAGCAATGCTGAATGAGAATAACACCTCCCAAGTATTTTGGGCTGATGCCATGAGTACTGCATGCTATGTCTCCAACAGAGCATATCTCCGGAAAAAGTTAAACAAAACTCCTTATGAGATATACAAAGGAAGGAAACCAAATCTAGCACACCTACACATCTTTGGTTGCAAATGCTTCATCCATAACAATGGTAAGAACAATCTGGGAAAATTTGATCCCAGATCAGATGAAGGTATATTTCTTGGTTACTCAAATAGAAGTAAATCTTTCAGAACATTTAATTTGCGTACTCATACTGTTGAAGAATCAATTCATGTAGTATTCTATGAAAACAAATCTAACAAACCTAATGATGAGGAAGATGATAATGTTCTACAAACTCAATCTATTTCAAAAATCTCATCTGTTTCAAACTCTGAAAATTCTTCTCAAGAAGAACCAGAAACCGAAACTGAAAATATTTCTGAAGAACTCGTTCAGTCTCAACCTCAGCCTCAAGCCTGGAGATACAACAAAAACCATCCTCTGGATTAGGTTCTAGGTGATGTAAATGAAAGTGTGAGAACTAGAAAAAGCATTTTAAATGAGGTAACCTTTTCAGCCTTTATTTCAGAAATAGAACCCGCTAAGATTAAAGAAGCCCTTTCAGACAATGATTGGGTGATAGCAATACAAGAGGAATTGCATCAATTTGAAAGGAATCAAGTTTGGGACTTAGTACCCAGGCCTAAAGACCATCCAGTCATTGGAACCAAATGGGTATTCAAGAACAAACGTGATGAGTCTACAATCATTGTCCGTAACAAGGAAGATTAGTAGCTAAAGGATATAATCAAGAAGAAGGAATTGATTATGAAGAAACTTATGCTCCAGTTGCAAGATTGGAAGCAATAAGAGTTCTTCTAGCCTTTGCTTGCATTAAAGGCTTTAAACTTTATGAAATGGATGTGAAATCAGCTTTTCTAAATGGCTTTATTCAAGAGGAAGTCTATGTTGAATAACCTCCTGGATTTAAGGATGAATTTCATCCAGACCATGTTTATCGTCTAAAGAAAGCACTTTATGGTCTCAAGCAAGCTCCTAGAGCTTGGTATGAGAGATTAAGTAAATTTCTTCTTGATCAAGGATTTGTTAGAGGAAAAGCAGACACTAGAACAAAGCACATCGATGTCAGACATCATTTCATTAGAGATCATGTTCAAAAGAAGGATGTCAAAGTAATGTTTATCCCAACTCATCAACAACTGGCAGATATATTCACCAAGCCTTTAGCAAAAGAACAATTTATTTTCATAAGAAGAGAATTGGGAATGGTAAATCCCAATGAATTGTGAGTCTTTCCTTACCCCAATGTTAGTTGATTAAGTATTTTGATGATTAATTTGTACTAACTTAAGCATCAGAGTGTTTAGATATGGTTTTACAGGGAATTTGTCTACTAATGTTTGCTTTCAGTGTGAAGCAAACTCAAGTTTGAGTAGGTAAACTCGAGTTTATCAGGGACAGAAAGCAACTGAGTTTGAAGAACCAGCCTAAACTCGAGTCATTAAGTGATTGACTCAAGTTTACGCAAGATGGAGAACAAGCTGAAACCTTGAAAAGTCTGTAAACTCAAGTCATTAAGTAACCAACTCGAGTCAAAATCAGACAGAAGCAAACTGGAGTTTTGAAGAGGCTCAAAACTTGAGTCAACAAGTGGGTGGCTCGAGTCTACAAGGGACAAAAACCAATGTGAAGTTTTGAAGCAGCTGAAAACTCGAGTCATTAAGTGAGTGACTCGAGTCTACGGTAGACAAAGAGCAACTGAAGCTTTGAAGACATTCAAAACTCGAGTCTGTAAGTATTAACTCGAGTTTTGACGGGAATTCAAGGATTCACACATACATCCTTGAAGTCCAAGTAAGCCTAAAACTCATGTAAACTCGAGTCAGTTAGTGTGAAACTCGAGTCTAAGAAAAACTATATATATGGGTTTGCCAAGTCTGTTCATTTACTGTTCTCAAAACTCAAGTCTTGCCCTAAAGTCTCTCTCGTTCCTCTTTGCTTCATCTTCACTCTCGCTCTCTCTACCCTGAAATGGCCTCCAATCAGCCTTCCAATCCATCCTTCCACGATGAAGAAGGTTCTAAATCATCATCACCATCTCCTCTGAAACGTCAACCGAGGACGAAATCTATTCTTGTCCATAGACCTGCGAGAAGCAAGATGATACCCAGAAAATTTGCTTCTGGGATTGATAAACAGATCCCTGGTGTTCCTCATACAGCCTCCCCAAAACCGAAAGGGGTTGTGATTCAAGAACCAACCGAGGACCAAGCAAGGAAGAAACCAAAGCCTGTTTCTGGCAAGGGAAAGGAGAAGGTTACTGAACCATCGAAAACTCCCAAGAGGAAGAGGAAAGCATCAAGCCAATCAACCTCCAAAGTCCAATCTGCTGCTATTCCAACCTCTTCTGCACCACAACCAGATCAACCTTCTAAAGATTCTCCTACGGTACCAAATGCCCTCTTAGAAATCTATAACCATGATACTCCTCCATCTGGATTCATTACTGAGAATACTATTTTATCTTATGAATTGGGAATCAAATTTAAAGAAAACTATGTTAAGAGGCCTATATGCCCGGTTGTGTCCATTAACTTTGAAAATTTGAAGAAAGATTGCAACCTTGACCTTCTTCCATTGCTTAAACAATTTGAGACCCTTCTTTCAATTTCTGCCTCTTTCACACCCAATTTTGTCCATGTGTTTAATTTCAATATGGACTGGGACAATTTAAAAGACTGTGATGATATCTTAGTGGAGGAGAGATTGTCTACAACTGTGAGAGGTGTCAAGATCACAATTTCTGTTGCTATCCTTAACACAATTCTACAAATTGAAAATCCTCCACCTCCACACTCCTTTGATTATACCAATAGGCAGTGTTTTGAGATCTTAAAACCAAATGAACCTGTTTCTGAGGCTCAATTGGTATCCCTTCACATTTCCCCTGCTTCCATGTCTCCTCTACACCGAGTCCTATGGTACAAATATTCAAGAAATCTAGTTCAGAAGGGAGGAAACTTTACACATTTTACTCAGAGGGATTACAACCATTCACTGCCATTGTGGACAAGAAGCCAAATAAATGTGGGTCAGCGGATTTTTGATGAAATGGTAAAATTTTGATCTAGAAAATCCTCACATGTCCCATTCCCTTCTTTGATTTCTGTGATCCTCTTCTATTTCAAGATCTGGCCCCTTGGTGGTGTTGATACTATCCAAAAAATCCCTGAATTTGGAAAGCCACAATTGCATTTGATGAAGATAAGCTTCGATGAAGAAGGTTCTGGCCATTCTCACGCTCCATCAAAAACTAGAGCCACTCATGCCAGAAATTAAGAGGCTCAATCTGCTGCACCTCCTCAATCCTCTCTTCCCTCTGATCTAACTGCCAAAATTCAAGAAATTGTAGATGTTGCCATTACCAATTTAGCAACAAACATTGAGAATGAGGTTGGCAAGATAGTTTCTGAGTTGATCAGGTCCAATCAAGCCATAACCGAAACTCAAGATACTATGAGAATGTAATTGGATCTGATTATGAGGCATTTGAACATCACTATGCCTGCACCCACATCTGGCCCCACTCCAGCCACCACTCATCCTTCTACCCCTCCTGTAGACCCAACACCTTCCTCTACCACTGTTCCACCCTCTTTTGCTGATGACAAAGGGGGAGAGAACACTGAAGAGCAAGATAAAGGGGGAGAGAAAATTGATGAGTCTTGAGTTGATGAGTCTTGTCTGTAGTCTGTACTTATTTTACTTTGTGTTTCTGAGTTTACCTTCTTGTCAAATACAATGTTGTTTAATGGCTTATGTGATAATTGCATTTTGGTTCATTGTGCTTCTGCCTATTCATCTCTGATATTTCTTTAAGTGCATTTTGTTTTGCAAAATGATAAATTTAAAATCAAACTCTTTGCAAATTCAGTTTACAAGTGTTGTCATCATCAAAAAGGGGGAGAATGTTTGTTCAATATGTGTTTTGATGATAACTAACAACTGTAAACTTAATTTGAACTTTGTCCTTGGTAAGTTGTAAAACTTACTGCTCAAGGCAAACTCGAGTCTAGGTAAAGAAACTCGAGTTTGGACTTGACAGACAGAAGGTTAGTTTTTACAAAGCAAGCCAAACTCCAATTTATGTAGGACAAACTCGAGTTTGCATTACAGAGAGAGCAATCAAAATTCTTAAGAGTTGTAAACTTGAGTCTATGTTTTGGTAACTCGAGTTTAGGATCAAACAGAAGCTTCAATGTTTTATCAAGATTTCAAAACTCCAGTTTCATATTCACAAACTCCAGTTTACCAAATACAAAAAAGTCTTCAAGCTTAAAGTTTTCAACTGGAAACTCGAGTCTGGGTTATAACAGAAACACTCGAGCTCTTGCTTATTTTGTAAACTCCAGTCTTCATTTCAGAGACTCCAGTTTTAATTTAATAGAAAGTTTTCAAAGTTTCAGTTTCCACAGAAACTCGAGTCTAGGTTCTGGAGACTCGAGTTTAGGACTTTCTAAAAACACTCGAGTTCCTACATGATTTCTAAACTCCAATCTTGAAAATGGAAACTCCAGTTTGAGCCTTCAAAGATATTTCAAATGTTTCAGTTCTCACTGAAACTTGAGTCAAGGTTTTGGTGACTCGAGTTTAGCTCAAACAGAAAGCACTCGAGTAAATGACTGATTTGAAAACTCCAGTTTGAAAAATGGAAACTCCAGTTTACACATGAAAAGATTTTTCAAAAGTTTAAGTCTTCACTGAAACTCGAGTTTTGGATATCAAAACTCGAGTCTGGATCACACAGAGAGCCATATAATACTTCAGGCCTTGTAAACTCCAGCCATTCCTAAAACTCCAGTTTTGAAGCTGTGAACTTAAACTTAAGTTTTTTCATAAAAGCTTCAAACTCGAGTCAGTCACTAAATGACTCGAGTTTAGTCATGCTTTCAAAATCTCATTCAAGACCAACTCGCGACTTTCCTCTCTGTGAGAACCAAACTCGAGTCAGTCACTTATCAACTCGAGTTTAGGAAACTTTCCAACATACCTTACTTTCTGGATGAACCTCAAACTCGAGTCTAAGATTACAAACTCGAGTTTGCATCGGTAATTTTTGAAAACCAGATCAAATCAATCTGCGAAATCATTATGGTTGATCTGAAATTATCATATCTTGTTGCATTATTATTCCTAACATTATTGATCAAGTTTTTGATAAGTTTCAGACAGGTTCATCACAAGATCAAGGTGAAATCAAGATCCAATATAAGTGCATTTAATGAAGAACCAAGAACAGGGCTGATCTTTCTCCCTTATCCCATAAGTTCAGTTCAGACCGTTGTAACACATTAAGATCACTTCAAACGGTCGAATTAAGATCATGGAATGACTAAAAATCTGGAAGACCTTCTGCAACAACATATTCCAGGATTCCAGCTGAAAATTGAAAGAATAGAACAAAATATGCAATTGTCATTTTCCAGATTTGCAGCTGAATGTTGGAGAAGATAATGCAACGGCTAGCTCATCTAGCTAGGCTATAAAAGGCTATGAAGACTCAAGAGCAAAGAACACAAAAAAAGCTATAATCGAATACATTTGCAATTTGAGTTTGTATTGTAATTTTTATTCTGTTCTTCAATGTTTATCAATATTTACTCTTTTGAGAGTTTGTGATTATTTCAAAACATTTGTTTATGTGAACTCAAGGTTGTGGAACCTGTGAGTTGGGTTGTTTAATTACAAGGTGTAAGGGGGAGCAAGTCCTAGGTGATTAGGATTGTGTCTGGTCTTCATTGTTGTAATTAAAAACCTGTTGAACTAGTGGAAACACCCAGAAGGTATCTGGAGACTGGACATAGATCAAGGTTAAGATGGAACCAGTATAAATTCTGTATGTCTAAGTTTCTCATTCCCTATTCTCTTGTTATCTATTTATTAACGATTTTCTTTTGAACTTGAAAGATTTTTTTAAAAATCCCCAATTCACCCCCCTCTTGGTGATTTCTTCCACTTTTATAAATAAGATTTTAATTGGTACTTGTTGGTTCCCTCTCATTGGTCAATGTTTTCCCAAGTTTTTGATCATGTATTTAGGCGTTAATATGTGACTTATTCAGTTTTTTCCCTACCCTCACATAGCTGCACGTTTTTTTGTGACTTGATGAGCAAACTTAGTTGACTTTTACTTTCCCTTATTAATTACACTTATTAATTACCATTGTACTACATTTTAAAAAGTTAAGCTTGCATCAATTATATGCCACGTGTCACCTTAGGGTTCATCCATGTATTCCATCTCTCTTCTTGCCTTGTTGGCACTTCCATGATCCACACATTCTACCTACCTTATGATGTGGCTTACTTTGGTCCTTTGATTTTCCTTTTTAATCTTATCGCATGAGGTTAATTTTATCTCCATTTGACCCTAATGAGTACCAATAACTTGTTCCTTAATGACCTTTAGGTACTTAATAATTAATATGTCATCCTGTCTTTATTCATCCTATTTTTATTACAAAACAACTCTCTTATTGTACTTCTCAGTAGTTCAAATTTTAGTTTCAATCATAGGGTTAGTTCATTGTCACAAAGTCCCCAAAATAATGAATATAATATGTCACTCAACAACATCACTCAACAACCAATCACAATTATAGTCTAAAGTTTCCTCAATACTTCATTAATTCTTTTATTAATTCCATACATGGTTTACAAAAGTAGGGATGTTACATCATGCACATATCTAACTCAAGTTATGAAGTAGTAACTTGAGTCAACTTATATCAGAAGGCCAAATTACTACGGGAAAGAGGTAAACTCGAGTTGTGACTTATTTAACTCGAGTTTGCTCATGGTAAAGCTTATTTTAACTCCGAATTGAGTCATTCTAACTGCCATTTGATCGTAAACACTTCTAGTATCAATCTAAGACCTTAAATATTTATTTTATCATTCTATTTGCCAAGATCTTCCATTTCTTTCTTCTCTTCTTTTGATTATTCTCCACAATTAAGCTCTCTTGTTCTTCTCTTCTCTTGATCATTCTCCACAAGCATATTTGAATTGATCTACATTAACTATAGTAGTTAGTCATTGTATATGATACAAACTTTTTGCTCTTGATATTGATATGTATATTTGTCATCATCAAAACTAAGCATATCTAACAATCTACTCGAGTTTGAGTTTCTTCACTTCCAATGAGACATTATGAGTAGTTTATCTTTAAACTCTGGGGAGGATAGGAATATAGTTGCTTGAGTTCTTGTTGAGCCACTCAAGTCACTGATTCGAGTTACCATTCTTGTACTCGAGTTAATTTAATATTTGTACTACTAAATAAGAAAACAATAGAGTAACAAGGCAGATGTTTGTATATCCTGAATTTTGGGCACTAAGACTTGAGAATAAGCCTAAATTAGATGAATGACTAAGCCCAATTTCGGAAGTGTAATATTAAATTTTGGAGACATTATATAGGATCCATATTCCAATGACTAACAAAGGTAACATATCATATATATAATTACATTATATTGGCATGAGGCAATATGGAAGTCACAATGATAGTGACTCTTTTTAGTCAGTGAGTAAAAGAGGAATATTGAGTGATTAAAAAAACATGTGATATAAGTCGATAAAGTAATCTCTAAGAAATTCAAGAAAGACCTTGGATTTGTGCCATGTGTACAAAAGTGGAAGACTTTGGAGACAAACAAATTGACACATGATAAGTAGTGTTTATGAAACTCCAATCTTGTTTCCCTATTTATACAACAAGATAAAAGGGAGTTCATATGAATTAAATATTTATGACATGCTAGAATGCTAAAAGAACAAAATATAACTCCTTCTTGCATTATGAATTGGCATGTGTCATACTAGGAAATTATGGTGACTTGGTGACAAAGGGACATATGTGTATGTAATTAATATGGAAGGATGACTCAAAGGTTTATTAAATAAGCCTCAGAAAGGTCTAAAACATAAAGCTAAAGAGAAAAGAGGTAATTTCATGTCAAAAAGTCAAAGATAAGTATTAAATAAACTTTCTAATTATGTACCAATATTTGGCCACATGTTTAAGCAAGAGATAAGTCAACAATCTTCTAGATTTATGTTGACATTTGAAGACTCAAATTCTTTGGTCAACAAGCTAAGAATTTTGGCCAAATAGACAAAAGGAAGGAGACAAGAAGATTTTTCCATGATAGATGACACATGGCAAGACCAGAAAACCAAGCAAGAAATATCCTTTAACTTTGGGAATTAAATAGGATAAGCTTACATCATCAAATGGCTATATGATAACATCATGTGTGTGTGTGTCCAAGAGCATTGAAAAATGCACAAAAAGCCTATCCAATAAGCCTAATTTCGTGCAACCTTAGAGAAGAAGAAAACAAACAACTATTTTGCACATATATGACGCCAAAGTCAACCTATTTAACCCTAAAATGCCAAGTGTTTACATGGGATTTGATTTGATTCTTATAAGGGACATTTAAAGGCCTTGTCTCATGTTATTTTGCAGCTATAATTTCTTCTTCCATAAGCCAAAATTTCTCCCCAAGGAGAGACAAAGAAGAAGATGAAAATAGAAGAAATCACCAAGAGGGGGTGAATTGGGGATTTCAAAAATTATTTTCAAAGATGTCTGAATTTTTCAAAACTTGACAAACAGAGAACGAAAGAGTAAGAGAAGAAAAGCTGGACACAAAGAATTTATACTGGTTTGGTCTCAACCTTTACCTACGTCCAATCCCCAGATATCTTCTAGGTATTTCCAGTAACTTGACAGGCCTTAATTACAACAATGTAAACCACATGCAATCCTAATCACCTAGGACTTACTCGACCTTACACTTTATAATAAAACAACCCAACTCACAGGTTCCACAACCTTGAGTTCTTACAAAAACAAGTAATCATAAATGATTTTCAAAATCACACTCTCTTAAAGAGCAAATAATTATAAACACTGAAGTTCAAAAATTATTTTGCATAACACAGCTAAAAATCAAGAATGTAATCAGTTGTAATTCAGTTGTGTGTCTTTTGCTCTGAGTCTTCATAGTTATTTATAGCCTAACTAGAGGAACTAGCCGTTGCATTTTCTTCTCTAACATTCAGTCGCAAATCTGGAAAATGACAGTTGCATATTTTCCTCTATTCTTTCAATTCTCAGTTGGAATCTTGGAATTCGTTGATGCAGATGGTCTTCCAGATATTCTGTCATTCCATAACCCTTATTTGACCGTTGAAGAGTGATTTAATTGATCCATAACGGTCTATGTTGAACCATTGGGATAGAGGAGAAAGATCAACCCTATTCTTGGTTCTTCATTAATTGCCTTTGACCCAGATTTGATTTTACCTTGATCTTTGCTGAAATCATCTGTAAGTTACTAGAAAAACTCATTAAACAATGTTAGAATCAATAGCAGCATATGATATGACATTTTAAGATTAACACATGAAGATTTCTCAGATTGCTGAAATCTGGTTTTCAAGAACGTCGACACAGACTCGAGTTTGTAGTCCCAGACTTGAGTTTTGGGTTCATCGAGAGAGCAAAGTCGCGTCATAAGTTTTGAACATTCTTGGGAAATCTATCTAAACTTGAGTTGATAAGTGACTGACTCGAGTTTGGAATTTTGATGAGAAAATTGAGTTTAAGTTCAAACCTTCAAAACTGTAGTCTTCAAGACAAACTGGAGTTTTCCAAATTAGAAATATTGAGTAGCTCTCTGTATAGCCCAGACTCGAGTTTTGAAACTCAAAACTCGAGTTTCAGTGTAAACTAAAACTTTGAATTTTCTTTGTCAAATGTAAACTGGAGTTTCATATTCAAGACTGGAGTTTAGAAAACAAGTTGTAACTCGAGTGCTTTCTGCTTGAACTAAACTCGAGTCTGCACAGTCAAACTCGAGTCTTAGTATGAGCTGAAACTTTGAAAGCTTTCTGTTTGATATAGACCTGGAGTTTGTGAAAGCGAGACTGGAGTTTACAAGACTACTGAAGTTTCTGAATTCTTTTTGTTTGGTCTAAACTCGAGTTTTAAGACCGAGACTCAAGTTTGTCTTGTTGTGAAAACTTTGAGTGCTCTCTGTATCTTGCAAACTCGAGTTTGCTTGAGCAAACTGGAGTTTGGCTTCCTTTGTAAAATCTAAGTTACTCTCTGTCTAGTCCAAACTCGAGTTTTTCTACCAAAACTCGAGTTTGCCTTTGACAGTAAGTCTTACAACTTACCAAAGACAAACTTCATATTGAGTTTACAATTGTCAGTTATCATCAAAACACATAGAGAACTAATAGAAGAAACAAAAGACAAATAATAAGAACACAAGAATAAAGTCAAAAGTTGAGGATATATGGACCAATAAGGTAAGGCCAAGGAAAGGGCCTAAATATATACCATAAGCACACTTAAGAAAGCACATTATTGTTCCCAAAATCAACCAAATTCATGTAGCCATGAAGAACAAAGGAAAAGTCCAAGTTTGGACATGAAAAACCCACGAAAATGAAGAAAATGCAGGGTTAATTTGGTAATATACCAAAAGGGATATTTTACATGTTTTCAAACCATTATTTAAGAATTCACTTCCTCATTTTGGCTGCACCAAAGTCCACATAAACCAAAGAGGGAAGAGAAAACAAATAAAGTCATGAACTAAGAAGCAAGAAGAAACAAGGAAGTTGAACTAAGGTAAGTAGCCATGAATTTTCCATAATACTTCCTTGAATCTTCATGAATATGCTTAGGATCTTAATAAACAATTCTTGTATGGTATTTGGAGCCTAGGCCGAAACCAACAAGAAGCATAGGGAGGAAAAAGTTTAAAGAAAATTCAAGCACAAGTTAAGTACGTCACTTCTTTACTATCCTTATGATTTTGTGACTTGGATTTTGTTCTCTTTTCATAATAATTGGTGGTTATAGAAATTAATATTTCAAAGGAGATGTTCTACACTAACTAATAAAATGGATTATCAAGTGTCTAAAGTAAAGAATATGGTTTAAAAAGGAAGATTAAGCAAGACCATGAATGAATATGAAGTTAAAATGAAAACTTATGTTGTTGCTCTTGGGATGTGACTTTCATCTTGAGACAAATACATGGTGATATGATATGATTTTGTCACGTTTGATTTTTCCAAAGTGTTTAGAATGGAAAATTGCATAAGAATGAGTATGGAACATAATTATGGAAACATTGAAATTAATTTTCAAAGAGTTGCAAATCTGCCGACATTGAGATTTCCACAGAGGTAGTCGAACTTGTGGTATGATTTTAAATATGTAAATGGTGTCCAATGGTTATGAAATTTTACAATCTTAAATTAGATATTAATTTTATGGGTAATTTATAATTTTTAGAGGTGTCTACGAAAAGTTATGAATTTTTAAAGATAACCCTTGAATTTGGACTTTGTTTCTGACCAAAGGAGATATTTTTGACACAAAAAAAAATTATACGAATTTCTCTAGTCCCAGAAAGTATTTTTAGTCACAAAGAGACATATCAAGGGTCACATATCCTTTGGAATCACCTTAATTAGATTTTTCTATAATTAATTATGAATTTTTGAAGTTGGATCATATTTCTGGAATTTTCTAGTAATTGGCTGAAATTAAAGGAAATAAGGCCAATGAATGATTCCTCATTAAAAAAGGGATTTAACAAGTCCTAAATGATTTGAGAACCCTAATCATAAGTCAATAGAATGAATATACTATAAGGGAGAGCTTACATAAGTGATGATGAGATTATTTGTATTTGTATTGCTTTAGGGTTAACAAGTACCCGGAGTACTAATTGGGCTTCTGAGAATTTATTTGCACTTGATCAACAATGGCCAATGATTCAAACATTCTAAGCACATCTGACAAGATCCAACAAACTGAGTATGTCTACAACAGCTTCTGGCCTCTTCTAGTTCCATATTGCTTCCACTACAATATGATTTACAATTAAATCTTCAAATCTAGGATCTATCAAGACCTTATCTATGAGACAACATATTTCACAAACTGACCATTCAAACAAGCCTAAAATTCCATTGAAAAATATTTCATTTGAAAGTTTTGTTTAGAAAATTCAATTTCCAAAATTCACAATATAGCAGGTGTATTGGCAAATTCAAAGTTAAATTTTCAAATATGCTAGGAACTAGACAACTATTATAAAAGATCATCAAATACATCTCAGGCTTTAACTCTTGCAACGTAAGTCATCTATATAACACTCATTCCATTCCATTCGCCCAACCATTCCAAGAATAATGCCTGTAATTCTAAGATTTGCAACCTCCTTAGGATGTTGCTCAATATTTATGGCATACTAATCACATAAGACTTAAGGCCTCTCATTGAACATATATCAAATTTAATGACCTGAAGTCATACCAATCTTGTAGGTCTCATTGTCCACTGTATATTCATATGATAATTTCACTCAATGATAACACACATAATGCTGGAACACCCCATGGCAATACATTAAATCACGTAGATCTCATCTGAGTCACTTGTTATGAACTTTCTACATTGATATAGCTCCAGACATAATCACAATTTCAATTTTCCCTATCAAGTATTCAACTCGCATCTTAGGGAATCTATTAGCCACTAACACATCTATAGTCATCGATCTTGATCATGAAACTCGTGGTTACTGTGGTTCTAGCTATAATTTGGATCCATTAAGAAATAAATTCTCAATAATTCTTTCTAAGGGAATATTATGAGATTAAAATCATTCCTTATGCTAAATCAATAGCTAGTTCTAGTGCCTCAATTCATTCAGATCAATCAAGTGCCTAAAGAATCATTCATTATCAAATTAGATTCTTAGGTCATGATTTGGTTGGTAGCATTCCCTCTGAATGCCCAATTAATTATTAGGTTGATAAACCTAATTTGAAACATCAACCATATCTAATAGGCATGGTAGAATCATCATGACTTATAAGTTATAACTGATAACATAAGGCACTATCCTTAAAATAACCCTAAACGATAATCGTCAAATCCACAATTTGACTTTTAGAACCTCAACATTGGTTGGGCAGAGAAATCATATTTTCCTCAACAATACCCATTACTCAAACTAGGATCACGATTCACAATTCATAGTCTCAATCTCGAAACATTTAGGTAACAACAACACTATTCATGAGGTTCTAATTCCATTTCAATCCTCAATATCACAAGGTATATTCTATTCTATAACCTCAAAGTTAATCATCAATCCTCAATCATACCCAAAGCATTTATGACAACATAGCATCAATCAACATTCATAGGATTCCTACTCTTAAGTATTGGAACTAAGGGTAACCTTTATTCACATTTTAACTTAAGAACTATTTCAACTTAAATCAGATTAAAGCCTATGGTCAATCGTTAATGTATTCAATCCATCATCCTCAAGGTATCCCTAAGGGTTACTATATGTCATACATTAAGGTACTTAGGTCTTGATTTACCAGAGTTTGATCCCTTTTCTCAAAATTCATATCACCTCAAAATGTAAAGGCATATTAGCCAATTCATGCATACAGAAAGGTTTCAAAATATTTTACACAACATAGTCTAATATGCCTTTGACTTACTACCTAAACTTCCTAGGGGCTACCCGTTATTCCATTATTTTACATAGGCACATTTAACTTCCGTTCATATATGGTATTGACTTCTCACACAACTACTAAGACGTCCTTTTCTACCCTTAGTTCTATAGTACTTCACATAACTCTAATGTGAAAGTGCTAAAACATATGCTATCGGACATAATCCTTAATATGACTCATAAAGGCAAAGTAATTGTTGTGTTGTTCTTCCTCTAACGCAGAGTTCTTCTTCTTGTTCTAGAAATTAGTTACAGGGAGGAAATACAGTATAGTATGAATCCAAATATCATATGAGTAGAACAGGCCAAAATCTTGTCGCTCATAATATACTGCTTCAACATCTTTAACCAATATAAGTACCATGTCAGTGAGGTATTAAAGTTAACTGCCTTCTTAAAGAGGGTATAAAGATCTTCCACAATTTCAAATCCAAGATTAACTCACACCTTACTTTAATCATTTGTGCTTTAGACTCGGGAGCATATTTAGCTATTGATAACATACGTGGCAATTCACTATCACCTACTAATGATCCTTCTGATATTGCGGGTTCTAGGTCAGATTCTTTGACCATACCCAAATCTCTGTTTTCTCTCATCTTCTATCAACTTACAACCAAAACTATATCAGTATTGTCCAAATACCATAATGTTAAACCCCTACCGGGCTTGCCCTTTCGGGTGGTGGATAGTTGATTCTCTTATGTTATTACCTTATTTTACTTAAATGTTACTTTGCATTATGCATCGGAGTATTACATAGCAGAGTATTCAATCGATTTGGATGACAATAAAATACTGGTAAAAGTAAATATTGTACCCGAAGGGTTATAGTATAGTCATCCAAATAAAAATACTAAGCTGAAATATAGAGCATATAAGTAAATAGATATTACTTGATAGCTGATCATGTGTTAATAAAATTTCAAGATGCCCGTGTCATACTCTGGGTAATTAACAACCCTAAAACAGTACAAATATAGACAGTTTTATAACTTATGCGAACTCTCCTCTTATTTTCGTCTTTCTTCAAAAACTTCCAGAATTATGATCCAACGTCAAAAAAACATAACTAATTCTAAAAAAATCCAATTGAGGTTATTCGAAAGGCTATGCAACCCTTAATATGTCTAGTTTTGAATAAAATACTCTCTAAGACCAGAGAAATTCGTACCAATTTACTGTATCAAAAATATCTCCTTTGATCAGAAGTGAAGTCCAAATTCAAGGGCTATATTAAAAAATTCATATCTTCTCATAGACACATCCAAAAAGTACAAATTACCTATCCAATTAAAGCTTAGGATGTCTAAGTTAAGCCCATAAAATTTCATATCCATTGGATACCATTTAAATATTTAAAATTAGACCACAAGTTTGATTACCACTTAAAGTTCCAAAGTTGGCAAATCTGCAACTCCTTATAACTTAGTCTTTTGGTTTCCAAAATTATGTTCCATACTCATTCTTATACGATTTTCCATTATAAATACTTTGGAAACATAAAAATCTTCAAAATCATATCATTTCATCATGTTTTCATGACTGGCCAAAAATCAATTCTAAAGGCAATCTTAACAAATTTTCATACCAACCTCATAATCCCTTAATTCTTGCTTTTCTTTTCTTCTCAAACCATAATCTTGTCTTTAAACACTTGGTATTCTTGCTAACTGTCCCATACTTTAGGACATAACTGAATGACATCTTTTACCAACCAATTAAAACTGTATAAATGTTTTGTGCCCTTCTGCCCCAACACTTTAATTCTACTGCCTATACATACTAGGTCCACTTACTTAGTCCTTGAAAGCTATTATGTCTCTATACATACTTGAGACTCTTTCCGAACTGGGATTAGTCATCCGCCTGATTTAGGATTATTCTTATGTATAAGTGCCCAAAATTCAAGATATTACTCTTAGTCTGGGAGATGAAGATTCCACTCTTACATTATTTGATTTGAAGACCAAGGAAATAATTGAATTTTCCCATCATAGACATTTCAAATTCTCCCTGCATTATATTTTAGAGAAATCTACACAAAAAGCATTATTAGTAGTACCAAATATAATGTCATCAATATATTTGTACAATTAACAGATCATGTGTCTTATTGCTTTTGGTGAAGAAAGTTGTGTCTACTTTCTTTCTAACAAATCCTTCATCAAGAAGGAATTTTTTTAATCTCTCATACCAAGGTCTAGGAGCTTATTTAAGGCCATATAAAGCCTTTTTAAGATGAAATACATGATCTAGATGAGAATTATCTTCAAATCTGGGAGATTGATCAATATAAACTTCCTCTTGAATAAAACCATTTAGAAAGACACTCTTTATATCCATTTGATATAATTTGAATCCTTTTATGCAAGAAAAAGCTAAAAGAACTCGTATAGCTTACAATCTTGCAACTAGAGCATATGTTTCTTCATAATCAAATTTCTTCTTCTTGATTTTAGCCTTTTACCACTAGCCTTGCATTGTTACGGACAATGATTGCAAATTCATCTCGTTTAATTTGTTCTTGAATACCCACTTAGTGCCAATACCGGATGGTCTTTAGGCCTAAGTACCAAGTCTCAAACTTGATTTCTCCCAAATTGATGTAATTCCTCTTGCATTATAACCTAATCATTGTCTGAGAAGGCTTCGTCAATCTCAAAAATATAGCCAGAGAAAGTAACTTCATTCAAAGTTCATTTCCTGGTTTTCACACCTTCATTTACATTACCTATCACTTGGTCAAAAGGATGACTCCTACTTTATCTTCAAGCTCTAAGTTGAGATTGATCAGAATTTTCACAATCATTTTCATTAACAACTTCTGTTTCCAAAACATTTTCAGAATTTTCCAAAATATAAGGGGTTTTTGAAATAGATTGACTTTGAAGAATTGATTTATCATCATCTAAGGATTTGTCAGACTTAGAAGTATGCCAACAATACTATCACATATGTTTTTCTCTAGATGCATGAACCATTACAATGTCTCACATCGAGATTGCGCAAATATGGAAGATCGAAGAATATAAATCTCCTTTTCCATATATTTTTTTAATTTCCTTTCTTTGTAGTCTTACCAAATATGACATTGATATTTTCACCTTCTCATAAAACTTGCTACCCAATCAATGCCTCTGAAGCATCTTGTTACTCTTGGCCCCCAAAAAAAGCTTTCTTTAATCACAATATGGGTGGCCCGACCTAAAAAATCTCCTATTTTTATGATAAACTGTTTTTCTTCCATGTTGAAGTTGATGGTAGCATGTGCCTTCTTCATAAATCAGACATTCTTTATGGGCTTTTACACTATACCTTGATAAGTTACCATATGTTGGGATGTCATTTATAGTACAAAAGATCATGTCTTACATTTTAATAACCTCCTTCTTGTTCAAGTCAAAAACATCAACACCTTCTTGCCACAACTCTTTCAAGTCTTCGATCAGGGCTCAAGGTAAACATCAATGTCATTTTTGGGTTGTTTTGGTCCCAAAATCAACATAGACAACATGATGTACTTTCATTTCATGCATAACATAGGAGATAAATTGTAAATAATCAAGAGTTCAGGTCATGAACTATGTATGCTACTAAAGCTACTATAAGGATTCACGACATCCATATTAAGGGCAAGTCTAAGGTTCTTTGGTTCTTCACCGAAGTTAGGAAATAACATATCAATTTTCTTCCATTGAGAAGAATCAGCCAAATGTCAAAGCTTTCTATCAGAAATTTTCTCATATACATGCCACCTCAAATTTTTTGCATCACTTTCCTTAGCAGTTAAGAGCTTGAACCCTAATATTATTCAAAGATACAACAACACTTTTGCAGGCCTCTTATTTGATTTGTACCTTGGGGTTTCACATACTAGACACTTTTGCTTCTCTTTAAACTCTTATATATACAATATGCAATCATTCGGACATACATGATTTTTTTTGTACTCCATCCCTAGTGGATAAAATATTTTCTTAGCATCACAATATCGATGCAGCAACACATTATTATCTAGAAGCAAGTCCTTAAGAGCCTCAAACATTTTTTAAAAGCTCTCAACACTCCATTCATTTCATGCTTTTAGGCTAACCAATTTCAATATTGCGTTCAACACTTGATATTTTTTACACCCAAGGTAAAGCGGCTTCTTTGAATCACCACACATATTACTTTATGCGTGTGATTGCTCGAAAGCCTATTCTCCTACATCATGGATAATATCCTCTATCCGATCATCTATATCCATGTCATTATCATCAAAGGCTACTTCCCCATATTGTGATGCACTTGACATCTCTTCACCATGGCATACCCATATTATATAAGTCTTACAAAATCATTCACAAATTAAATATGTCTTTATATCTACAGCACTTAGTCATCTCTCATTGAAACATTCTACACAAGGCAATAAAACTTCCCACTATCGTTATCAACATTTCTTTTAGCAAATTCTAAAAATTCCCTCACCCAATTATCATATTCAGCACTCATTTGTGAAGAATTTATCCAACTGTGATCCATAGTTAAATTCTTATAGACGGAAATATTTAACATACATTATTGCAAAAAACTGAAAATTGCATAAACTAAAACAAATCTAAATGCATTTGCTTGACGTAGACTTTATATATATATATATATATATATATATATATATATATATTTGAATGAGATACTTGACTATAAATGCATCACAAAGAATTACTCTTGGTCATAAATACATTATAGTGAATCCAACAAGCAAAATAAATGTATCACATAAAGGTTTTATGGACTCACCTAGTTACACCTCTATTGGCCTCGCCCTTTTGAGTGGCGAATAGTGTGATTCCCTTATATTATTACCTTATTTTACATAATCTTAACTTAATATCATCCATCAGTGTATTTCATGGTAGATCATTTAATCGGTTTAGACGACAATATAATACTAGTAAAAGCAAACATAGTAACCAAAATATAATCCTAGTAAGGTTATAGTACAGTCATCCCACATAAAAATACTAAGCAGTAAATAACATTATACAGTCATCCAAAAATAATACATATAAAATCTTTGAAGGGTAACTCCAATTTCTTCAAAATCCATGCTCCTAGCCCTTACCTTTCTAGTCTGGATATGCTCAAGTAGATTTACTTGTGTCTTTAGAATAATCTGGGATTCAAAATTGAATCTCGGAGTAACTATTAAACTCCTATACAATATGTATGCAAAGTATTCAAGCAACCACAATTAGGAAAATAACACATCACAAACCATTCAGTATAAATTACATATCATCATAAGCAGTAACATAAAATAGCATACCACATATGAAGATGGAATATCACCTAGAGGGGGTGAATAGGTGATCTCAAAAGCTTTTTCACGAGACATACACAAGCACAAGTAAAGCAGAAATAGAGAAGGAAAATATACACAGAGTAATTTATACTAGTTCGGTCTAATATAAATAAAATTACACACTATGTAACTTAGGATAATCTCTTCACACTTAGACTCACTCTCCATTACAAGTTGTAATCGTATACCCACACTTAAAGTTCCACAACCTTAAGATTTAACAACTGCATGAAATAAGTGTTTAATAACTCCTCACGAGTAAATAATAAATGAACACTGAAGTACAAGAAATATCCGAAGATATTAAGTAAAGTTAATGAAACAGTTGTTGCAATAATGATGAATTGAATGCGTAGAGTTTCGGGTGGTTGGCGGAATTATATGTGATGAGCTTTTATAGCATTTTCAATTAATGCCGTTGTGAAGCTTCACAAACTAGTTGTTGAGACTCTTTGTATTTTCCGTTAGCCACAGGAGCTCTCTATTTGTGAATAGTCAATCGTTGCTTCATTAATTGCATTCGTCGTTGACGTACTTGTGCAAAGAGTGATCCAAATCAATAGCTGGATAGGTAAGCGTCAAGAGAATGATTTCTTCTCGTATGAGGACTAATATCGATTGTTGCTCTACTTTTCTGAGTTGCATTAAATGCGTCTGACACATATTTGTTTTAGGACAATTTTGATGTCCAAACAATATTAAGCATATCTGAAAATCACTAGCAAACTGATTAAACGATGTTACGAATGTAACACCCCGAATTTTGGGTCTAAAGGCTTGAGAATTAGCCTATATTTGGGAGACTACTAGACCCCTATGAGTCCAAAGTCTTATCTGGTAAAATTATTTGGACATTGAAATATTATATTTTATTATATAATATTATGGTTATTATATTATATTAAATTATCATAATATAATATTTTATATATATATCTATATATATATATAATATGTGTTATATGTGCAACGTGTATTTTATGTGTGTGTATTACATAATAGGTGTTTGTGGTGATAAAATGTTGACGTGTGTGTATATTACGTGTGTGTGTGTATTATTTATGCATGAGTTATTTGTGTATAGGGATACATTATAATATTTAGTGTGTGGCTGATAATTAGACAGCATAAAACACACTTGTTATATGTATAGCACACCACGCACACATGCAGCCCTCTCATTGTTGATTAAATCCTCCTACTCTCTCTCATTTTCGGTCATAAACTCCCTCCAATTCGTCAACACACATACACCATTTCCATTCCTCTTCTCATTCGGTCAGCAGCTTATATACTCCCTCACCAATTCACCATCTCGTTTTCGGACAACACACATATAATCACCCTCCATTCATTTAATAATCCGACCCTTCTTCTCTTCATTTACCCAAGATCCAAACATACACACACACATAAGACGAAAGTGAGAGATGAAAAGCAAAAATGAGAAAGAGAAGGAAGGAAGGCCAGAGAAGAGAGGTATAGGGAAAAATATGAATAAGGTAGTAACCCTTTTCCCACATATTATGTATATCTCTATATGTATGTATTTATATAAATGCATGAATGTTGAATGTGTTGTATGATTGGTATGTATAAGTGATTATTATACATGCATGTATTGTGTATATATTGTATGTGAGTAATTGTTAACGTTACTAATGGGATTCATTCGAATCCCAGAAATATTTGTGAATAGTTTTATTCTGCAGATAGGGTAAGAAGCCCGAGAGTAAGGAAGGAGGTGCTGGAGGTATAGACCAAGTAGAGAAAGGATTATAGTTTTGTCATATTTATACTACTGAAGATTTAATTTGTACAGGAATAGTAGCTTCAGTAGTGGTTTTTGTTATAAGAGACACTTCTGTATACAAATTCATGAATAAAAAAGGTGTATTTTGGACGGGCGTTTCAATTGTGTGGATACAGGAACAAAAACTGATAGAATGGTCTAGGGATCTGAACTAGATAGGACAAATAGGAATTGCTAGTTACGATGCTAAGCAAGAGAAAAGAAGCTCAAATGAAATAGATGAGCTGAGGCTCATGGCTATAAGATCAGTGTGTAAGGTTGTATGGGGCAGTGTCCTGAGGTCGTAAGACCAATATGCTTAGCATTGTGTAGGTTACATAATGAGATGACCTTGGATTAGTATGTCCAGAGAATGCTTTGAGGCTAGCAGAATGTTTAAACTGTACCATGTGTTAGGTGAGATGCCTATGGTAGAAGTGATTTCCTGAGTAGTAAGGCCAGGATATCCGGCGCTGTGGTAAGAGAATAAGTTGAAGGGCAAAATGTAATAAGTCGGGAGGCAGACTAGTGCAGGTAGTGAGGCCTATATAACCAAGCGCTTTAAAAATGGACTGGTAGGTCCTATATGGTTGAATACTACCCTGGGTACAGAATGGATAAGAATGTGGTGTGAAGAAGATGTATGCTTAGTAAGCATGCATAGGAAAAGAACTAGGCATTGTGCCTAGGATGATTCCCCGAGATATGAGCATTCAAATTTCAAGGACGAAATTTGGGAGGATCTTTAGGTGCATCAAAGACCCCCAAATATGAGTTTATGATGTCTGCTATAATCTTAATTTGCTTTCCCTAAACCTCAGTGTACATCACAATCTCATCATCTTGATCCTTTTCCTGAAACATATTATAGTAAAAGACTTTCATGACCTGAGGAGAGTAAGGTGTTTGGATATCTAATAGAGGCATGTATGGTTTTAACCAGGGAGATAGATCTAAGTTGCAATCTCTTCTAAAATCCTCCAAATTTAACCACACAAAAGGGAAAAAAGGTCTATCCTCATAACTAATCAAAAAGGTTGGTTTGGATGGAATTACTAGTAGGTCTTGGCAGAAACTTGGAGGACAATGAAGTGCATTGATCTAGCCAATCAACTTGGAGGCAAACAGAGGAAGTGTTCCATTGACTAAAGGTTGATTTTGACTTCCAGAGTGTTTATGAGGGGGTTTCTGAACTCGATCTTCAATGCTCTTAGACCTTTTCTCGTGAAATTATGGTACAGAGTCCACATATGTGTCCGAGGATCCAGTCGCTTCAGAACCCACTGACTTGGATTGTCATTTCTCGTTTCCTTTCCCTTTGTCAAATGGTAGCAAGTGAGTTTGGAAGTGAGTTACAGGCCTAGGTGATTTGGCGATGGTAACAACCTTGGGCTTCGACGTTGGAGGTTCCTTCTTCTCAGAGGCTTTCACCTTTGGGCGATACCTTGTGCGAGGCTTCTTGGTGAAAGGCTTTTCAGGCAATTCTGATGAGGTTTTCCTATGGCAGAAGAGAATCAAAAGAGGAAAGGGTAGCAATAGAGGAGATGGGTTTTTTTGAAAAAAAATGAAGAAATGAAGAGAGCAAAGGGTAATGGTTGGGAAGGAGATTGAGGGAATGAGGAATCTTAACAGATGGAAAATTTCAAGTTTTTGAGGCAAATGACTAGACGCAACGATCATCAAGTATCAAAGGAAGTGGGAAAATGAAGAGATCCCCTACTTTTATAAAATTGATTTGGCTTGATGATTCTCAAGAGTTAGATTCTAATTCTTGAGAATTAAACCAGTTCTCGAGAACTCTAAGGTTATTCTCGAGAATAGCTTATTCTGAATTGAAACAACACGCCTCACATAAAACATCAAGACTCGTCAATTCTCCAGAATACAATGTCATTCTCGAGAATGTCCTTAATTCTCGAGAATATAATAAGGATTCTCGAGAATATAATAAGGATTCCCGAGAATGAGCCATTAGGCATTGATTCTATAATGGACTCTAACTGCTCCAATGCTCAAGAATGCCCTAGCCATTATCGAGAGTGATGAGATTATTTTGAACAATTACACTTAGTGAACTCATAAATCCTAATATTTCTCGAGAATTCAACGTCTTTTCTTGAGAATGCTTAGGAATTGCAAGGAAAAAAAACATCAATTCTCGAGAATGATGAAATCATTCTTGAGAATTAGCATACTCTGTGAGTCTCTATGTTTTTTTAGTCACATAACAGGGTATCCTGGAAAAACACTATCTATAAGCTCCAATGCTTAAGTTAGTCTCCATTAATCATCAAAACATAATTACTTACATTAAGCTAACATTACTTACAGTTCATTGTGATTTACCATTCCCAATCCTCTTCGGATGAAGTTGAATTGCACTTTGGCTAAGGGCTTCGTGAAAATGTCAGCAAATTGCAAGTGTGTAGGAATGAACAGCACTTTGACATCTTTCTTTTTCACATGATCTTTGATAAAGTGATGTCTCACATCAATATGCTTGGTCCTTATATGTTGAACCAGATTTTTTGCCAAGCTTATTGTGCTTATGTTGTCGCAAAAGATTAGAATTTCTTTCAGGTCAACTCCCAAGTTAGATAATTGTTGTTTTAGCCAAGGGACTTAAGCACAACAACTAGAGTCAGCAACATATTCAGCTTCAATGGATGATACAGCTATAGTGGTTTGTTTCTTATTGAACCATGATACGAATGAGCCTCCGAGAAACTCACATTGTCCACTGGTGCTTTTTCTATTAGTTTTGTATCCAGTGTGATTAGAGTCTAAATATTCGACCAAGAATTCTTGTTGACCTTTTGGGAACCAAAAGCCTAACTCCTTTGTATCCAAAAGATATCAAAAAATTCTCTTAACATATTGTGCATGTGATTCTTTAGGAGTGGATTGAAATCTCGCGCACATTCCCACGCTGAATTGAATATCAGGTCAACTTGCAGTTAAGTAGAGTAGTAACCCGATCATCCCTCTGTACTTAGTTATATTGAAATCCTTGTCTTTTTCTTTATCCGCATCCAGAGAGGCGATTGAACTCATTGGCATGTCTACACCATTATAGTGCTCTAGCTTAAACTTTTTGAGCAAATCATGAAGATACTTCGTCTGTGAGATGAATATCCCATTCTTCTATTGTTTGATTTGCAATCCGAGGAAGTAGTTAAGCTCTCACATCATAGACATCTCGAACTCACCCTGCATAGTCATGGAGAAATCCTTGCAAGGGGATTCATTAGTTGACCCAAAAATAATATCATCTACATAAATTTGAACTAATAGTACATCATTCAATTTATCAATTTTTATAAACAAAGTTGTGTTCACTTTTCCTCTTACAAATCCTTGATCAAGGAGAAATTTGCTAAGTCTTTTGTACCAAGCTCTAGGAACTTACTTTAGACCATACAAAGCTTTCTTAAGTCAAAACACATGATCACGATGATGATCATCATCAAAACCAGGTGGTTGTTCAACATAAACTTCCTCCTGAATAAAACCATTTAAAAAGGCACTTTTTGACATCAATTTGATAGAGTTTAAATCCTTTGATACACGCAAAGGCTAAGAGTCCATGTTTTGCTTCCAATCTAGCTACTGGAGCATACATTTCCTTATAATCAATTCTTTCTTCTTGATTATATCCTTTTTCAACCAATCTAGCCTTGTTACGGACCATGATTGGGATTCATCACGTTTGTTCTTGAATACCTATTTAGTGCCAATGATCAGATGGTCTTTAGGCCTAGGCACCAAATCTTAAACTTGATTTCTATCAAATTGATGCAATTCTTCTTGCATTGCTATCAGCCAATCATTGTCTGAAAGGGCTTCATCAATCTTAGAGTGTTTAATCTCATATATGAATGCAGAAAATGTAACCTCATTCAAGGTCCTTTTTTTGGTCTTACTCCTTGATTTATATCTCCTATCACTTGGTCAAAAGAATGATTCCTAATGAATTTTCAAGCTTATGGTTGAGATTGATCAGGATTTTCAAGAGAGTTTTGAGAATTGTTTTCAAAAACATTTTTTGGATTTTCAAGAGAGGCAGGGGCAGTTTTTTAAAAGAATTGATTTTTGTAAGAAGCATCCTCATCATCATCCAGAAGCTCATTAGTTTTGGATTCACAGAACACAACATGAATTGACTCTTCAACTAAACAAGTACGCTTATTGAAAATTCTATATGCCTTACTTCTATTAGAATAACCAAGAAATATACCTTCGTCGGATTTGGGGTCAAACTTACCCAAATTATCCTTACCATTATTATGAACGAAAAACTTACAGCCAAAGATATGAAGATGAACCAAGTTTGGTTTCCTTCCTTTGTAAAGCTCATATGGAGTTTTGTTGAGCTTCTTATGAAGATAGGCTGGTTGGAAATATAACTGGTCATGCTCATTGCATCTGCCTAAAAGACTTGTGAAGTTTGATTCTTGTTCTACATGGCACGGGCCATTTCAGTGAGTACATGATTCTTCCTTTCAACCACACCATTCTGTTATGGTGTTCTTGGAGCCAATAAGTTGTGATCAATGCTGTTAGCATCACAAAATTCTCTGAAGGCATGATTCTCAAATTCACCTCCATGATTTACTTGAATTGCTGAAATGCAAATACCTTTCTTGTTGTGCACCTTTTTGGCAAACACAACAAATAGATGAAATCTTTCATCCTTAGAAGATAAAAAGATAGTCCGGTGAACCAAGAGAAATCATCGACAATGACCAAAGTATATAAATTACCACCAAGGCTCCTTACTCTTGCAGGTCCAACTAAGTCCATATGAAGTAGTTGAAAAGGTTGATTTGTCGAGATTTCAAGCTTGTTTTTGAAAGATGATTTGGTTTGTTTACCTCTTTGACATGAATCACAAATCTGTTAGTTCTCTATGTATTTTGATCATAACTGATAATTGTAAATTAAAAATATTGATATTGATCATTGTATGAGATCATTTCTCTGCTAAAAAAATATCTTGATCAGTAACTAGTTTCACTGATGCAAGATGACTCGAGTCATCTTTATATAGCTCAAGTCATCGCCATTTGTTTTTAAACCGATGAGTAACTCGAGTCAAGTGTTTATGACTCCAGTCATAGTGTTCTATAGCAAAACATTTTCAAGATAATTGACTCTAGTCAAGTTGTTATGACTCCAGTCATAATCACTTATTTGCAAAATGCTTTCAAACTAAATGACTCTAATCATCATGTATAACTCCAATCACTCAAAGCAAATTTCAAATTGAGTATTTTCCAACGATCAAATATTACTCCAGTAATTCATTAAAAGACTATAGTCATCAACTATCGCAAAACTTTTCACAACTCAAACCCAATATCAAACTTTGTGAAAACTGATATGACACGATTTAGGATTTCTTGACTCTAGTCATATCTGCTCAGAGGTGCTCTTAGATGTTCTATAGTATTAAGTGACTCGAGTCACTTCGAGCTTGTTTGGTACAGCTTATGAGAGACTCAATCGGGCTTATTTACTATTTGAATCGGGCTTATGATTTTTCTTGTTTGGATAAAAAAAACTGCAATTGAGCTTATAAGTGCTTAAGTGTGTATAAGCTGAAGCAAAGATAAGCTCGTTTTTCTGACTTATCCTGGCTTATATAAAAACTATGCAAATGTATATAAAGATTTATATAAAACACAGTGTAAATTTTGTAATTAAGCATTTTTCATATTTTTGGTAATTTTATTTTAACTTTTCTCTTATAATTATCTCAAAAGTCATTTATCCATCAGTCATTCCAAACAAGTTTTACAATCTGACTTATACTCAAAAGCTACTTATGCAATCATCAATCCAAACATAAATCACATTTCACAATCTGACTTTTACCCAATCAGACTTCTTCATAATTCATTTTGTCCATCAGTATCCCAAACAAGTTTAATCATGACTCCAGTCATGTTAGCACAAAGATGCACCCAGGTTTTGTGAAAATATGAATGACTCCAGTCATCCTTAAATGACTCCAGTCATATTGATACAGAGAGCCATTCAAATGTTTTAGATGACTCCAGTCATTGTGAGTGAAGCTATGTGTTTTTCAATTGATATTCAAGATGGCTCCAGTCATGGTAACTCGAGTTAAGCTATTATGACTCGAGTCATGTTTGTGAACTTTGAAAAACACCGTGTCCGTAATATCTAAATAATTGATTATGACTTGGAATGCTCTATATTCTTACTTATTACTATTCCTAACTATGTTTAGTTAGTTTATTAATGAGTTTCAGTTGATTTTGATATGGATTAACAACAAATTACAATAAAGCAATTATGTGTTAGAAGCATTAAAGAAAGAATTCGATTGAGCAACGGTTAAGGATAATTAGTCTCAATGGTCATATTCTTCAATCACAATGGATAATTCATGGAGCTTTTCAATGTTCATAAATTCCATCAACTATAAAACCCATAAGCATTGAATCTTCCACCTACCGAAATGTTGTGCATTCAATTCGTGAAAACTAGCATTTACTGTTTCCTATCTTCATCTAATTTCTTAGGATATACACACATTTCAGTGATTATTCATGTACTCTTTTACATTTCAGTGAGTTTGGCTGATTTCCAGCAACTCAGTTCTCCTCTGGCACGAGCAAACTCGAGCCTGTCACTTACAAACTCGAGCCTGACTAATTTCCAACAACTTTGTCCACCTCTGTTTCGCATTTCAGCTGAGCGACCTCTGGTAATTTGACGATATCTCCTAAACCAGGAATCGGATTGAGGTGAAACCAATTTTGTATGAAACTATACTCTCAATGCGTTATCTTGACAAAGTTTCATGCCCAAAGAAGATCAGATGAGAGAGCTATGAATTTTGAAAGTTGGATCAGAAGTTTACGCCACCATCAAACCAAGCTTCAATGTTTTGAGTATAACTCACAATCTACACATCGGAATGAGCTGAAATTGGTGGCATATGAAAGTAGACTCATAAGGCTTTTAATCAAGAGTTAAATGAACCAAAACAAAGTTCAGACCAGGGAGATATGGCCTTCGGAAGTTGACAAAAAATTCAGGATGTTACAAACTCGAGCCTATTACTTATAAACTCGAGTTTGACTCAGACAGAAAGCTAGTTGCGATCTAATATTCGATAAACTCGAGCCTAAAACTGATAAACTTGAGTTTAGCTCAAACAGAGAGCTATTGAAGATTTCCAACACGATTAGACTCGAGCCTACATAGCTTAAACTCAAACCTAACGAATCTCTGTTTTACAGATGACGTCTTCCATCTATTTGATTCAAACTTATAAACTAATTTAACCATTTTTTAGGTTTCGAATCATCATATATATTTACTTGATCCATATACTCATTAGTTTCAGATGAATTCAACAAGGATGAAGGTGAAATCAGATCTAGATCAAATGCATTAAATGAAGAACCAAGAACAAGCCTGAAACTTCTCCTTCTTCCCAAAGGTTCAGCTCAGACCGTTATAGGTCAATTAAATCACTCTCCAATGATCAAATATAGATCATAGAATAACAAGAACTCAGGAAGACCATCTGCAACAACTAAATCCAAGATTCCAGCCAAGAATTGAAGAAATAAAGGAAAATATGCTACAGCTATATTCCAAAAATATAGATGAACGTTGGAGAAAAAGGAGATGAATTTGTAACAGCTAGTTCCTCAGATTAAACCTATAAATACCCATGAAGACGCAGAGCAAGATACACATGCACAATTACAACTGATTGCATTTTTATTTTGACACATCATTGTGCATACTTCAGTATGTGAACTTCAGTGTTTATTCATATCTACTCTTTTTAAGAGTCTTGTTTTGAAAATCATTTGATTACTTGTTTGAGAGAACTTAAGGTTGTGGAACCTATGAGTTGGGTTATTTAATTACAAAGTGTAAGGGGGAGAAAGTCCTTGGTGATTAGGATTGCTTGAGAGTTACATTGTTGTAATTAAAGAATGTTGAAATAGTTGAAAAACCTAGAAGGTATCTGAGGACTGGATGTAGGTTAAGGTTAGGACCGAACCAGTATAAATCTTATGGTGTCTAGCTTTTCTTCCCTTGCCTTGTTATACTCTATTTTCGATAAAAAAACCTTTGGTGTTTCGAAAAGTTTTTTTTAACTTATCCAGAGTTTTATCAAACACCCAATTCACCCCCCCTCTTGGGTGATAGCCAGGTCCAACACGTCAGATTCGTGATGGCTGACTTCCGGTCCACATATAACATAATTTTGGAAAGGCCAACAATACATAACTGAGATATGCTAGTGTTCACGAAGCATCAGAAGTTGAAAATGCTCAGCAAAAGAAACAAAGTTGTGGTGGTCCGGGGTGATCAAAAGGAATCACGACAATGTTATTATGACTCAGTTAAGGGAAGTAAAGAGGACCTGTCATCTTCCCGAGGTCCAGAGGCAGATAATCAAAAGCTGAAAGAATCCATTCATTTGGTCGAGTTGGATATGCGGGAAGAGGAAAGAATTCCCAGAAAAACCCAGTGGAGAGTTGGAAGATCTAGTGTTGAGGGAGGAACCCAGAAAGATCACCAAGGTTGGGAAAGCATTAGACGCCGAGGTTCGCCTGTCACCAATGAAATGTTTAAGGAGAAATGCTGACATATTTGCATGGGGACCATCCGACATTCTTGGGATCGGCCCTAACTTCTGATGTCATAAACTTGCGATTAGACTAGGGTCAACCCCAATTGCCTAGAAAAAGAGGAAGCTCGACCCTGATAGAATAGTGGCCCTTGAAGAGCATGTTAAAGAACTACTGTAAGCTGGCTTTATCCGAAAAGTCCAACATACCACTTGGTTGTCTAACGTCATCTTGGTTAAGAAACCCAATGGCAAATGGCAGGTATGCACTGATTACAAAGATCTGAAGAAGGTATGTCCTAAGGATGCCTTCCCTATGTCAAACATTGACCAGCTGGTTGATAATTCCTCTGGGTTTCAACTCTTGTCCTTTATGGACGCATACTCGGGTTACAATCAAATAGCCATGTAGCCTGAGGACCAGGACGACGTTCATCATAGAAAGAGCCAATTACTATTATAATGTCATGCCATTTGGTTTAAAAAACGCTGGAGCGACATATCAACGGATGATGACTAAGGTTTTCGAAGATCAGCTGGGGAAAAACGTAGAGGTATACATCGATGATATTATTGTGAAATCTGTAAACTCGGCAGAACATGTACAAGATTTGCAGCAAACATCCGACAAATTGTGAGCCTATCGGATCCGGCTTAACCCGACTAAGTGTGCATTCGAGGTCCCCTCTGGCAAGTTCCTAGGCTTCTTGCTAACTCATCGAGGAATTGAATCAAACCCGGACAAATGCCAGGCCGTGTTGAATATGAAGGCCCCAACATGCAGGAAAGAGGTGCAACAGCTTACGAGGCCGCATTAACTCGATTTTTACCAAGGTCGGCAGAAAATTCACTCCCTTTCTTCAGGCTGCTGAAAAAAGGATGTACTGATGAATGAAATGCGGAGTGAGATGCGGCGTTTGCAAAAGTTAAGCAGTGCTTGGCGGCCCCATCAGTATTAAGCCGACCTAATGTTGAGGAAACCTTGATCCTCTATTTGGCGGTCGGTGAAGCAAAAGGTGAGCGTGGCTTTCGTGCGAGAGGTAGAAGGGGGCAGACACTTGTATACTTCATAAGTTGGGCTCTTCAAGGCGCCGAATTAAGATACCAAAAGTTGGAGAAGATGACTTTTGCCTTGTTAACTGCGGCACGACGATTGCGTCAATACTTCCATAGCCACCCCATTGTGGTCAAGACAAACCAACCAATCTGGCAAATATTACACAAACTCGACTTGGCGGGAAGAATGACGAGTTGGGCGATAGAGCATCCAAGTTCAACGTCACCTATGAAGCATGGCATGCTATCAAGTCTCAAGCCTTGGCTGATTTCTTAGTGGAGTTAACTCCGTCGAATGAAGAGGATGTTCAAGAGAAGGCCTTATGGAAGCTATTTATGGATGGGTCATCAAACGCCAAAGGAAGCGGGGCCGATATTATTCTCAAAAGCCTGAAGGGGGTGTCCATTGAGCACTCACTGAGCTTAGATGGGCTAAGAAGGAGAATGGAAGAAGTTAACACTAACTAGGTCGAGCAATTGTATTCTGTGCTTTTGGGATATTGAACTAATGTTCAATCCGCCACGAGGGAAACTCCCTTCAGGATGACCTATGGGTGTGAGGCCATGATCCAAGTAGAGATCGGGGAACCTTCTTGGAGGAGGATTAAGGCTTCATAAGAAGAGAGCGACAACAATCAAGCTGTTGCTGCTGAGTTAGACTTGATTGACAAAGGGTGACGACACACTGTCATGACCTCGCCATAAAGCAACTGATGGCAGCAAAGTACAATAGAAAGGTGAAACCACATACATTTAGCAAGGGCGATTTAGTACTGCAAAGGGCCGATATAGGCAACAAAAATGCACATGGAGGCAAGTTAGCAGCAAACTAGGAAGGCCCGTGTCGGGTTAAAGAAGCGTTAGGATACGGAGCCTATAAGCTCAAAACCTTGGGAAAGAAAGCCATCAAGAGGACGTGGAATGCAGACAAGCTAAAGGCTTACTACAGCTAAAGCCGAGGCCCAGAGGCGACACAGTCGCAAGTGGAAGGGTCACGAGCCTAGTCTGAAAGTGACATGGTCGCTAGTTTATGTAAGCTCCGGTGGAGCCAAATGTGATGGCTTTATATGCCGGTTTTGTAAGCGACATGATCACCAGTTTATGTAAGCTCCGGTAAAGCCAAATGTGACGGCATGAGAAGTCAATTTTGTAAGCGACATGGTCGCTAATCTATGTAAGCTCGGTGGAGCCAACTGTTATGGCTATGCCGTTCAGTTATTTAAATAGAAAATATTGGGCCATGGAGCCCCTTTTCAGAAGTTCTTTGCGACGGTTTTGACCGCCAAGCCTACTTTTAAATTCTTAATTGAATTAATCGTGACGGTGTTAACCGCCTAGTCTATGTCCAAAGTCTTAATCGAATTAATTGCAACGACAAGGCTGCTAAGCCTAGTTAATGAATGAAGGAAGGTTGTTTTAAACCGAATTCAAAGTTAACAGCCTTATGAAAAGGCCCCAAATTACAATATCCAAGTTAATGAAATAGTTACACTGGCCTTGATCAAGTCAGATGAGTTAAGATTTAGTTAAAGAAAACTGAACTTATCCAAGTAGCTAGTTGTTATTAAGCGCTGATACATTATTTCAAGAAAGCATAAGTAATGTCTGTCATAATACAATATCGGAAAAGAGCACTTCATTTATGTGTCAAGTTACAAGGATAGTCCGGACTGATAACTCGAACCAAATAAAGGAAAAAAAAGGCTGAGGTGACTTAAGTGATGACCAGGTGCTGCAACTACGGGGCTAGAGCTTCAGAGGTCGACGCAGGTGATGGCTGAGGCTCAGTGTTGCCACCTTGCTTGGCACCCTGCTGCGGCTCTGCTATTATTTCAGCTAGGCGCCAGGAGATGCCTCAGCTAGAGCAGCAGCTGCCTCAGCCAAAGCAACAGCCGAGATTAGTCACCCTTCGTTCACAATGCAGTTGTAGCAGGCACCCTCGACGTTGAGTTTAACATGTGGGTTCAGAAGGGCCGCTTGTGCCAAAGTGTTTGCGAAGGCATCCTCAGCGCTGCTCTCAAGGTCGGCTATATCATCATTGGCCATCTTAAGCTGCTCCTCAAGGCTTTTCACCAAGGCCTCCAGCCGAGACATTTTACGGGCATCTTGCTCCCGCCTCACCTTCTCGTCCAACACCTCCACTTTGGCCGCCTTCAAATTGTTGTCCAAAATGGCGGCAACCTCCTCGACTCTCTCCTTGGCCATCTTAGCATCTTTGGCCTCTGACATGGCCTGGTCTCAAGCGCCTTTACCGCCAGATCCTTTTCCGATATTGCAGACTTTAGCTTGGCCTTTGCTACCGACCACTTTGTCCAGAAAAAGCCTACGGCTTGAGTTAAGCCAGCTCCTTAGATGCACCTCTTCTCTATGTCAACTAACTCCTGGTCCTCAACTACTGTCAAAGGCTTTGGTTTTGACCAACTAGCTGAGGGGCGAAGGCTAAGTTGCAAGATGTTGTCAATCTCATGCTCCCACAAGTAAGAGCGAGCCATGTAGTTGATGGGAGGAGGAAGCGGAGTAGCTTGGACAGCTGCCAAAGTGTCCGACACCTCGGGGGCAGATTTAACCTGGGGAAACTTTGTTTTTCTTTGGAGGGGGGGCCTCCTTACTGCCTTGGCTAGCATTCGCAACCTTCCTCTTCCCGGAGGAAGTCGGCTCCCCAGCGCGAGCTTTTCGTGCAAGCCTATTCATATATGGCGGTAATGGGGCCGTTGACATCTCTACAGAACCAAAGTCGGGGTTAGTTAAATCATAAGTGGAATAAGCAGAAAGAAAATTAAACATACAGTTACAAAATAGGGAAAATCCCATATAAAGTTGCTTAAAATAATAAAATTCTAAAGTAGGTTGACAAATTCAACAAATCCTTAATTGAGCTATTAACCCAATTTAGGATTTCAAAATGTGAGTAAAATAACTTAAATGCCCTCTCCTAACTATTTTTTAAAGAGTTTGATTACTTTGTAACTTTTTTTTTCAACACACACACACACACACATATCAACATTATTATTAATAAAATAAAATACGTATTAAATATAACCTTCAAGTCAGAAAACTGTACATTATCTAGCATTATAAGAACAAAGACGTACAATATTTTTTTTTAAAAAAAGTTCATTTTTATTAACATGAAAATTTTGTTCAAACAAAGTATAACATACGCAATTATAAAAAAATATTTTTAATAAATATATTAAGTATAAATTTTACCATAACTGTTTCTTTTATTATTATTATTATTTTACAGTTCTATATTTCAATATGGACAACATTTGTGAAATTTAAAGTGTGTTTGATATCTTTTTAACTAAAATATATTTAGAAGTATATCAAATTTACACACCTCTTATTAGAAACAAATATTTAATATTAATAATTAATGTTAAAGAATGGAAAAGTTAAAAAATTGAAATCTTACTTAAATATTGTTTTTAAAAAAATCACATTGATGTGTTTAAGAAAATTAATCAAAGCTTAATTTTATTTCAATTAAGATTGGTAAATTTTGTTTATAAATAAAAGTGACTTTTATTTCAATTGATTTTTTAGAAACTGAAATTTGTAGGTTTATGCTTTCCTTTTGTTTTCCCCCTTCTCACTTGATAAAAACAACGACATCATTTTTTTAGGAAAAAACCTCCATTTAAAAAAATCATTTAATTGATTTAGAAATCATATTTTATTATATATTAATTTTGATATACAGAACAAAAAAGTCGTAGAGCAATAAAGCTCTTTTAAGAGGAGAGAGAGCATAGGGCATAAAGTCATTTTATACATATTTTGAAATTCTGAATTGAGTTAGTGACTTGATTAAAGATTTGTTGAATTTATCAACCTAATTTATAATTTTCCTATTTTAGTTAGCTTTATATGAGATTTTCCCTACAAAATATGCATACGTGGCGCCGATTTCTTCTTCCTAGGGATCGACAAGTAGTTAGCAGCATCGAAAGGTCCCATATCCCGGGCTAAATCGGACAAGAGCTCGATCCCTTTCTTTTCAACAGGGGTAAAACTATTCTCTAGGGGGTTGAAGGCCTTGGAAGAAAGGTCATGGTGCTTGCTAGTCCAATACAAGGGAAATCTTCCCTCAAGCTCACCGAATTTCTTTTCATGTAAGAACCACGGTTGTTGCTTGGGGATAGCCTGAACTTTGAAAAAAGTCGTCTTGAAGGACTTAAAGGATTCGGAGTAAGGGTTAAAGAGTTTCCTACCTTGGACACCCCTTAGGGTAGTCCATGTGAATTCTATCGGCTTTTCTTTGGTTTTGTAAGTATTCATGGAGGAAAAGAAGCGAAAGAATGAAGGTACTATACAGGGAATTTGTTGTTCGGTGTAGAGGGTTTCGAAGGCTAAGGCATAGGCCCAGCCGTTGGGATGAAGCTACATCAGGGCAATGCGCAGATGGCTCAGGAGAAAAATTATGAATTTGGAAAAAGGGAAAGACGCACCGAGACGAGTATGTACATCTTGATACATAAAAAAGAAGTGCGGGTCGGAATTCCTACCCTCCAGGAAGCGACAAATTCTTGGGATAAGGGTAGGCGCATTGTATACCCATCACCGTCACGGAACTTGGGTCCCTTAAATTCCTCTAAGGCCATGGTACTCTAAATCGACATAACCTCGTTGCTTATTATGTAATGCCTGGGACTATGGGCTACTTCAGTATACCCCGACCTTTCAACAGTTGACGGGCTGCTAAGACGTGTTGAGGACGTCATCTATACCTATATGCAAAGAAAAAAGACGGATCAGAGGAAATATATCTCAGTTCGAACTAAAAGGGCTAGCATTAGGTGGAGTAGTCTCAGTGACATTCGGCTTGGGGGGTGAGGTAGGATTATGTTGACATTTGACCAACACCATCTGGGCCTCTAAATCTCAATCAAGTTTGGTAAGTTCAACACTCTTGCGACGACAGGCGTCACAAGGCGTTGGACCTTGGATGGGGGAAGTCGGCCTGGGCATGGTTGATGCTGAGGTATCTTCTAAGTCATAGTTGCAGTTTAACAGTGCCATCTCGGCTTCTCCATGAAGATCGAGTTGGGCAAGAGTTATGTACTCGTAACAACACTACTGACATGGACGCCCAGAGACAGAAGCAGAGGTGGGCGGTAAGGACTTTGGTTGGTAAGTTGGAATATGGGAAGGTCGGGTTACTGATATCGGAGTTGTTTTAAGGGGCGGAGGAGGCATAGATCTACTTGAAGTGCTCGTATACCCACCCCCAGTGGATTTGAGCAAATCTGCTTTCATAGATTCCTCAAAACGACGAACAACCCACAACCAAAAGGCCGTCTTATCAGAAACCCTACCCTCTACCTCCCTATCCTCTTAAGGAATAAGTCTACCATACATATCTATGGGTATATTATTAGGGTTCTGGTCCATTAGGGCTCAAGGAAAAAGCAAAGTAGATAAGAAGAAGAAAGGGGTCTTAACCCAAAAGGCCACTTAAAGACTCTACCCAGGCGACAGAAACACAGGTTCCACCAAGAAAAGAGAAGAAGAGTTGTAGAGAAGAAAGGACCAAATGCATAAAGAACCAAACCAATATAAGCTTTAATGAAATGTTACCTAGTTTTGAAAAGCTTGGAGGAGAAGAAAAAGTGTTGTGGAAGATGGCTAGAGAAGGATTTTCTTCGATACAAGAAAGAGTGTTGAAGCGTAAAAATGTGAAGCAGTGTGACATCTCAAGTTATATAGTCGCTGAGAATTTGAACAGGTGCATTTAATAGTGCCATTAGTCGCGAATTTGAAAAGATAGGAGTGCTAACGTCAGCAGGCGTAAAGAATAAGGGTTGAAAACCCCTAAAAACTGTAATCATGACTGATACGAAGAGACGCGGGCATTAAACGCGCATGGAAACCAACGACGGCTGGCATGGATACTAAGGCAGAATGACAGTTATACGCTGCTATGCGCTTTGCTGTCATGACTATCAAAGAGCCGCGCCTGTTCATTCGCATGGTACCTCGGATTAGGGGGCTATGATCAATAAGGATAGCTTTGATGTTTCCAAAGCATCCCACATCTCTTTTGCAGTTGTCAAGGTGTTTACTCGAAAGTATTCACTCTGACTCAACGCACTTTGAAGCATAAGGATAGCTTTGAGAGTGACCAGCCTTTTATCGTTATCATCATATTCTTCTTCTAGCTTTGGAGTTCGAACTCCATCTTCAACAGTCTCAAGAACATAATTTCCTCTTTGAAATACTCTCCATAGTCCATACTTGAAAGCCATAACGAATACTTTGAACTTGGCCTTCCAGAAGGAATAATGCTCTCCATTAAAACTAGGTGGCCTGTTGATCGAAGCTCCATCAGGTAGAATACCTTCCATGAGGATCCTTCTCGAGATGTTAAGCTCTTCTAAGAAGACCTTCCTCTGATACCAAATGAAAGTGGAGCTAAATCACCAGGAAGGGGGTGAATTGGGGATTTTGAAAATTTTCGCAAGTTCTGCTCAAATGGTGACTGAACAGAGTAAAACAGAGAGCTGGGAAGAAGAGTAAGACACAAAAGATTATACTGGTTTGGCCCAACTCTATGGCCTACGTCCAGTCCTCAGGCACCCTGAGTATTTCACTATGTCTCTTGATTACACCTTCTGTAACTTTAAAGCAATTATCTCACTAGAACTTGCTCCCCCTTACAAGTTGTAATCAAAGACCTCAATCTCCAAGTCCCCTGACTTGAGATTGTTTACAATGAAGTGAATACAAATAATAAACTCTCTTAAAGAGTAAATAAGATAAACACTGAAGCTCAATTAGTATCAGCAGATACTCTATATTGAAAGCTCTAAGAGTATATGAACAAATTTAATGTTATTTCGATTTTCATCTCAATGGTTGTTGAGAGAATTGAATGCTTCTCTATTTATACTTAGAGTGTGATTAATAACCATTGCAAGCATCCATATAACCGTTGGAGAAGTTGTCTATCAGTTGGAAGCACTTTGGTCTCTTCTCTCTCTACTCTTTTGCTTATTATTTGAGTTGTAGGATAAAGGTTGACTTATAGACATTTATATCCATTGGAATGTCAGTCCCTTGGTAGGTAAATGTCTCTTTATCCTTTTTGCATCGTGCAGAGCTAAGTAAAATGAAATAAGGTAAGTTAGGTAGCCTTGCATTTAATGCTCTGACAGTTCTTTTTGCTTTGGTGAAGTTAGCACTTAAAATATGCTTGAATCATCTCTAAAATAGCTGAAATCCACTAGCAAACACATTAAACATATCTAATGATGTTGATAATGAATATTAGAAAGCATTTAGATCAATCAACAAACATTAAGAAATTTGAATTTTCAACTATCGCGACGCATACTCGAGTTTATGTATTAATACTCGAGTTTTTCACTATGCACTTAAGTCCATACTTGAGTTTCTGTATTGATACTCAAGTTTCCGCCTTCCAGAGAAGAAAGTCGCAATTTGCGCTTTGGAGCTTCAGTTTACCTTAAGCCAATACTCAAGTATTCAGACTATACTCGAGTTTTGGACTCTTAATGAAAATGTGCTCAAAACATCAAAACTAGAGTATTCAGTTAAAACTAGAGTATTGAAAAACGTTGGAAATCATGGATGCTCTCTGTATGACCCGATACTCGAGTTTGCAAACCCATACTCAAGTTTGCATTGTTAACTTGAAGTTCAGAGAGTATGCCAGACAATTCGAAACCAGAGTTTCCCAAACTCGAGTTTATAATTGTAATAAATTTTAATCATCTTTGCTCTATCCAATACTCGAGTATGTCAATGTCATACTCGAGTTTTCATTTGAAAATGAAAACACTTGAATTTTGGAGCCAAGAGGTGAACTGGACTTTTCATATTCCAAAACTTGAGTTTTCGAAACTGGAGTTTTCATTTCTCTTGAAAAATACTGAAGAGTCTCTTTGGCCTATACTCGAGTATTGAAACCAATACTCGAGTTTTGTCCAGACATAAAACTCGCGATGCTCTCGGTAAGGCCCAATACTCGAGTTTCCATCTGGAAACCGCGGTATTGCCTTTGGCATTCAAGCTAAGCCTTTCTCTGTAAAGTTCAATACTCGAGTATTGATCTTGATACTTGAGTTTTGACTTAGACAGCAAGTTTTCAAATACTTGAGACAAAACTTCAATCTGGGTTTTACAATTGGTTGTTATCATCAAAACCCATAGAGAACTAACATGTTGGTGCTCCCCTCCATAAATTTTTGGATGAGAGGGAACCCAAACCTTCCTTCCCTTACCCTTTTGTACCCCAATTTTGGCTACTTTCCAAATTGGGAATTTGTGGAGAAGAGCTCGAATTTTGGGCCATTTTGGCCTCCTAATCTATGTGAAATTCCAATAATACTTCTGATGAAAAATTATATAATAAATAAAACTATTGTTGTTATTATTATTATTAAAATATTTTATTATCAAATAAATGTAAAATGAAATATATCATTGTACCATATTATAATAATTTAAAAATTTACTACTCAAAATTAACTTAATATCAAAAAATTTGTATGACTAATTTTTTTTACAATTATAATATATGCTATTGTAATTTTGAATAAAAATATTATCATAACTAAAAAGCATATTATTATTAAATTAATTTAAATAAAAATATATTTTTAAAAATAAGAATATCAGTATAAAATTTAAACAAAAAGATATTTTTATCCATAAAAAAATTATTATAATTAAAAAATATGTTATTATAAAATTAATTTAAAATAAAAATTTTATTTCATAAATAAAAAATTATTTTAATTGTGAAATATGTTAATAAAATTTTTTTAAAAATATATTATAAATTTATAATAAATAAAATTCTTGTTATAATTAAAAATATATTATTATAAAATTAATTGAAAATAAAATAAGTTGTTATAAATAAAGACTAATATTATAGTTTAAAAATATATTATTGTAAAATTAATTCATTACAAAAATATATTATTATATTAAATGTAAATAAAAATATTATTACTTTAATTAGAAATGGGGTAGATTAATTTATATCATATATGGATAAAAGTATAAACTAATATGTAGGGTTAAATGGGGTAAATTGCAACATATACTCTCCCCTCCTTTTAAGCATTTTTTGTTCAAGTTTCTCCAGGGGAGGGGAAAAATTTTGTCTTTTCGTGATCCCTTCCTTTCCTTCCACCCCCTCCAAATTTGGAGTTTTTCGAGGGTGAGAAATATTATACCTTATCCTGATTAAAATACCCATACTAACTAATTTTTCATTATCCCAAGTTTACCCATTTGGTTATAAAAGCCATATGATTTTACTAGGATATGCCAAATAATACAAAACTCTCTAATAAAAATATATAAAAACCATATGATTTTACTAGAATATGCCAAATAATAAAAAACTCTATCTAATAAAAATATATCTAATAGTATCTATCTAATCAAATCATATCTTACTAAATATTATCAAACTCATCCGATTTCTGTATTTAAATCGACCATCTTTCTCCCTCAAGTTGTTGTTTGCTTCCCCTATCTTCCTCTCTCTTTGTGAACACCACATGCTCTTCCACTAAATGCTGCCACAAGTAGCTCTTTCAGTTGTGCAAACCTTCTTTCAAACAGGGGTCTATTTATATATTTCTTTTGTATGATACATCACTTTACATAAGTTCATTGATTTATTTTCTACTTAAATATGTTTAAATGTTATAATATGATCATAAGCACACATCTAGAATAATCTTAGATAAGTAAACAAAGGATCATTATAAACCTCTCACCTCCTCTCCTTAATCCTCATCAGTTAAACCAAATGCAGTAACCCCCTCCCCTCCATTCAAACCAAGCACACCAATAGAGACCAAAACTTGTAAAAATTAGAAGGAGCAAAAATAACATTCTTAGTTGGCTTGTCATCTAGTTGAGATTACTAGTTGTTCAACTCCTTCATCCATTTAATAACATTCAAATAATAAAACATATATAATTCTAGGGTTAAAGTGTAATTTTATTCTGAAAGTTGTTACCGATGAGCGATTTTGCTTAGGTCATTATCCCAATTAATTTTTTCCATTAGTTGACCAAATATGTTGACATGACAGTCTACATATCATTCATGTTATTTTGTTAAGGTGAAAATTTGCCCCAAAAGTCTATGTTGAAATACAGGAGCAAATCACAAGAGGGGGGTGAATTGGGGATTTGAAAAATTCTTTTTCAAGATTCTGGAAATTAATTGCAGAAATATGTAAGCGCAGAGAATGTGAGAGAAGAACAAGACACAACAAGATTTATACTGGTTCGGTCTAACTCCTTGACCTACGTCCAGTCCCCAGACTCTCTGGGATTTCCACTAACACTCACAATCAGTTACACACTATGTACTCGAAAGTTATCCTCTCACTAGGATACACTCCCCCTTACAAGTTGTACAATGATATTCCCAATCTCCAAGTCCTCCGACTTGAGATTCTTACAAACAAGTGATTTAACAGAAACAGACTCTCTCTAAGAGCAGATATTGATAAACATTGAAGCTCAAATCTCTCAGGATAATTTACAGAAGAATGAATAAAAATCTCAATGTTGTTCACTGTAAATATCTTGTGTATTGTATCTGTGTTAGTTCTTCTTCGAATCTGAATCATATTTATAGTTGTTGAAGTTTATTTTGAATGGAGAACATAGCTGTTGGAAGAACACTACGAATTTGACTGTTAAAGCTCCACTTCCAGGAACTAGCTGTTGATAATCCACTGAAAATATTCTTGATGGATGGATTCTGCTTTTGTCTGAACTGTTGTAGACATTCTTACAATCTGTTGCTTAATTAATTCGAAGATAATATTGATTGTCCTTGATAGAATGGGCTGTACTTAAAGATATGATAATTTAATCTAAGTTGAAGCACTTTAAAAGACAGCATATTCTCTCTCTCTTGCTTTACAGCTCATTGTCTGAATCTTCATTGTTTTCTTCAATAAACCATCTGAAACTTGCTAACAAACTGGTTAAAAGTCGTTAGGAATAGTAGCAATTAAATATATGAAGTGTAACAATTATTCAAATGATTTTCGCAAGTTGGCGTCATCTAATTTTACAAATCTGTACGTCACAAACTCGAGTTTACAAACCCAGACTCGAGTTTGGAGTTCATCCAGAGGGCATCTTGTTTTCAAAATTTTCCTAAACTCGAGTTGATAAGTGATTTACTCGAGTTTGGTTCTTACAGAGAGGAAAGTCGCGAGTTGCTCTTGGATGAAAATTTGAACACAGTGCTAAACTCGAGTCATTTAGTGACTGACTCGAGTTTGAAGCTTTTATGAAAATCTTGAGTTTAAGTTCAGAGCTTCAAAACTGGAGTTTAGAAAAAGCAGACTGGAGTTTACAAAACCTGAAATGTTACTTAGCTCTCTGTATAGTCCAAACTCGAGTTTTGATATACAAAACTCGAGTTTCAGTGTAAACTGAAACTTTTGAAAAATCTTTATAAGTGTAAATTGGAGTTTCTGTTTCTCAAACTGGAGTTTTCAAAATAGTCATTTACTCGAGTGCTTTCTGTTTGAGCTAAACTTGAGTCACCAAAACCTTAACTCGAGTTTCAGTAAAATTGAAACGTTTGAAATAACTTTGAAGACTCAAAACTGGAGTTTTCATTTTCAAGACTGGAGTTTAGAAATCATGTAATAGCTCGAGTGTTTTCAAACAGTCCTAAACTCAAGTCTCCAGAAATCTGACTTGAGTTTCAGTGTACATTGAAACTTTGAAAACTTTTCATTTAAGTACGAATTAGAGTCACTGAAACTTAAACTGCAGTTTAGAAAACAAGTATCAACTCGAGTATCTCTGTTTATGCCAAACTCGAGTCTACATAATCCAGACTCGAGTTTCCAGTGAAAACTGAAAACGTGAAGGCTATTCCATTTGGTAAACTGGAGTTTGAAACTGGAGTTTAGAAAACTTGATAAAACATTGAAGCTTTTGTTTGGTCTCAAAACTCGAGTTTACAAAACATAGACTCGAGTTTACAAGTCTTTGAACTTTTTAGCACTTAAACTTTCTTGTAAACTGGAGTTTCTCAGAATCAAAGGTAGAGTTTGAAAGCAAGTTGAAATTCGAGTGTCGGCCTTTGGTCTAAACTCAAGTTTATAAATACAGACTCAAGTTTACAACTTTTAGAAACTTTGATTGCTCTCTGTAACTTTGCAAACTCGAGTTTGCCTATGCAAATTGGAGTTTGGCCTTCTTTGCTAAAAACTGAGCTTCTGTTTATCAAGTCTAAACTCAAGTTTAGTTACCTAAACTTGAGTTTGCCTTAAACAGAAAGTTTGACAACTTTCAAAGACAAACTTCAAAATAAGTTTACAATTGTCAATTATCATCAAAACACCTAGAGAACTAACATATGTGTCATCTACTTTTTTTTTCCAAAGTTAGATTCAAAACTTTCAAGGTAAGTTTACCCCATAACAAAAATGACAAGAATGATATGTGAACTGTTAGTTCAATATATTTGATTAACTGATGGTCAAAATTAATTGGGATAACAAATAAGAAAAATTGTGCCCTTATTAACACTTTTAAGGAAAAATTGACTCTCGAAAAACTTTCAGGGAAAAATTGCCCTCAATGACAACTTCCGAGACAAAAGTGTCATTTAACCTATAATTCTAAGCACAAGACATCAAATTCATCACTATCAAAAAGCATAATACGTATATATCAACAAAATAATGGCCCCTTTAATTAGTAGCAGGGTTTTCAAAGTTGGGCTAAACTGAACGATTGAACCAGTTTGATTGTCACCTATTCAAAGGAGCAGCTTGGTTTATACATTTGGACTGTTTAATTGGATGGTTGATCCATATTGAGCCACCCAAAATCGGATGTTGATCCAGAATTTGGAGTTAAGCCGAAACCCCAGAGTGAGTTAACAAAAACAGGATGGATCAAATTTTCTTCACTTATTGTGTTTTTTGTTATTGAAACGGGTAACAAATTTTGGCTGGGGGGAGATGGAAGACAAATAGAGAAGAAAGAAAGAGAAGAGTGGTGGTCCTTATTAATTTGGCGATTAATGTCCTCTATTATCAAATATTGCCGTTGTCGCAATGAAGAATCATGTCCTTCCCTTCATTTTTGAGTTTAGATCTAAGTAGAAGAAACAAAATAATAGTAAAAGTAACATCAATGACCAATATTTACTAATTCAAATATCATGGATCCATACCGCATTAAACTTTTACCAATTGGGTAACACCTAAATCGCGGTTTTAGAAGCCTTTTTCGTAAATCGAAACAACATTCTTCTCACATACTTACCTTGTAAATCGTAAAAGTTATTGGGTTAAGGTGCAAAAATACACATAAGTTTTTGCCCTAGGAGCAAAAATACACATGAGCTTTTTCCCTAGGAGTAAAAATACACATATGCTTTTTTTAGGAGCAAAAATACACATGTGGTTACCATTTTAGTGCAAAAGTCACATCCTACCGTTAAGTCACTGTTCACTGCCGCCGTTAAGTTACTGTTCACCTCATCTCTTTCTCTCTTATCACGGTGAACAGTGACTTAACGGTGGTATGTGACTTTTGCACCAAAATGATAACCTCATGTGTATTTTTGCTCCTAAAAAAAGCATATGTGTATTTTTACTCCTAGGGAAAAAGCTCATATGTATTTTTGCACCTTAACCCAAAGTTATTTTCCAAATGTTAATCTAAACACACACCAATACACACATTTTCTACTATCATAGCTGGATTTTCACCCACATTTTACTTTTATCTACTCCCAATTTTGTACTATAAAATCCATTAGATATTGAGTTGTATTCTTTTTTGACCAACTTATATTAGTTGGTGTATAATTCTTCTCTAGATTCAAAATACATAATTATTTTAGTATTGCTATTTTCTTAATAATGAAATATATTTAGGTCATCTCTCCTACACACAAAAAAATTTCTATTGTAAATATATTTTTGGGAAAATTTCAGAAAAATACCACCAAAATGTGAAAAATCCAAATAAATGATTTCCTACTAAATGAATGGTGAGTTTTTGGTCAAGTATGGTCAATACCCAAATTATTGTAGGAAAAAAATTGATTTAAGATTATGATATTTTGAAAATATTTTTTTTTGAAAATTTTCATATATTAAAATTTTTTATGCTCACTTATTACTATTTTTCATGCATTTTTTATATTTATAGTTTTGGTTGAATGTGCAAGTTTAGCAAACAATTTTATTTCAATTAACTCCCAAAAGATTCTAAATATGTCAATGACCAGGGAGCTAAAAAATTTTGGTCATTCACACATTTGTCTTAAAAATGTCAATATTTTTCTTGTAAATTTTTTTATGAAAAAATAAAATAAGGGCATTATTGTCTCTTCACTGAAAAACTTAATTTCATTTTGACCTAAGGGGTGTAGTGAAATTTTATAATCTTTTGAGGTTAACTGAAATGAAATTGTTTGCATAGGGTTTAAGTGGTATTTTTTCATTAAAAAATATTAAAATAATAGAGAGAGAAGATTGGTGATGCCTACTTTGCAAAAAGTAAGGAAAGTTAGGTCTCCTTAATGGCTTTGTTATATATGCTTCCAAATAAATTGTTTATGTCTACTTTTTATACTGAAAATTGATAGTTCTGATAGGTGCTCTTAGCGAAATTGCTCAATGCTAAATTTGCACATTCACATATTTAATATAGGAAAATATTGTTATTCTTAATTTAATTATCATGTTATCCCTATCGAATGGCCTAACCATTTCGACTAGTTGAACTAGGATCTACTAGCTTTTTCATACATCTAGTCCAATTTTTAAAACATTGTTTATCAGTCATTTCATGAAAACTAATTCTATAGGTTCATCAATAAAATTCTACTTAAGTTTAAAATTATCCCATAAATCCTTTCATGAAAGAAAGACAAAAAATCATTCAATATTTGAAAATTTGAACAACAATGAAAATACAAAGAAGAAATTAGGGCTTTTTGAGAATAATATTCATTATACAAAGGTTAAAAAATAATGTTGATAATATTAATAGTTAAGTTGCATGTGTTTTTTCGCATTTAATATTCTAAAGTATTTTGTGATGCATCCATCATTTTGAAGTGCATCTAACACTTTAAAGTATTTTTGTGTGCATATACTGTTATGAAGTATTTTTTTAGGTGTGTCCACCACCTTAAAATATTTTTTTGGTGCATCTAGTATCAAGGCACAACAAATACTTTAGGGTGCTGGACAAACTTAAGAAAAAATACACTTCATAATGTTGAATACACCACAAAATATTTTAGGGTACTAGGCATAGTAGTTAAAAATGCATTTTAAAACGTTAAAACACCGTTTTTACGTTTTATTTTTAGCAAAACGTGTTTCGTTTAAGCAATGTTAGAATATTAAGGAAATAAATAAGGAGATTAAATTTGGGATCTCTGATTGCTATCCTTAATTATAGCAAGATTGTAAGTAATTTGATTTCCTACCACTGTAATCCCTGATTTTCACCCTTTAAGCTCTCATTCTTAAGTTTATATATTGTAAGGTCCATTGATCTAAATAAAATACATTAGATCAGAGAGTGTTTAAGCCTCTGAATTTCAATATGGTATCAAATGGAGTGACCGAGCGCAAAAACCATCACTTTTTGGAAGTAACCTGAGCCTTAATGATGGAGCGGAATGTACCTACCATATTCTGGGGTGATGCCATCCTCACAGCCGCCTACCTCATTAACCACATGCCTTCCAAAATTCTCAATTATGACACTCCAATTCAAACACTCCTTAGACTCTTCCCAAATTGCCCTCTAATCAATTCATTACCTCCCAAGGTTTTTGGTTGTGTTGTCTTCGTACACAAAAAGGATGGCCACAAATTTGGAGCCCAAGACGACAAATATATATTCCTTGGCTACTCCTCTACTCAAAAAGGGTACAAATGCTACTGTCCATCTTCCAAGAAACTTATTGTCTCCCGGGATACTGTGTTCTCGGAAGATGAAGCATATTATCCTAAATTACCCATTCAGGGGGAGTATTCTGACATTGAATGGCTAATCCTGGATACATCTAATCCCAAAAACTTCAGCTCACCTGACACATCATCACTTAACCTTATAGCCACTCTTGACTCACTTACTCCCACAACTCAGCCTAGCCCACCTCAACTTGAACCCAATGAACTGGAAACACATGTTGAGACCAATTCAAGGATGGACGTTGAAACACGACAAGAGGTGGAGTCCAGCTCACAAGTTCAAGCTAAACCATACACTGGTAGAACTATCTCTCCCATTCAAAGGAACAACCATGAATCCAATCCGGGATTAAATCTTGAAGAATCGGATTGGCCTATTGCCTTGAGAAAAGGGGTAAGATTGTGTACTCATCATCCAATTCAATGATTTGTTTTATATGGTAGTCTGTCTGCAAAAATGCAAAGTTTTGTTGTAAATAGTGCACAGATAACCATTCCAAGTACATTTCAACAAGCTATGGCTGATCCAAATTGGAAGCAATCTACATAAGAGGAAGTGAAGGCACTTAAGGAAAATAGAACGTGGGAGATCATAACTCTTCCTAAAGGAAAGAAACCAGTGGGATGCAGGTGGATCTTCACTCTGAAATTCAATCCCGATGGCAGTATCAACAAACAAAAGGCAAGACTTGTTGTAAAATGATATACTCAGACATACGGGATCGACTATCAGGAGACATTTGCTCCAGTGGTCAAGTTCAATACCATTCAAGTACTTTTATCACTCGCAGCAAACTTGGATTGGTCACTATACCAACTGGACGTGAAAAATGCATTCCTAAATGGCAACATGGAGGAGGAAGTGTACATGGAGATTCCAGATGAAGTTGTAGCTCTTAATAACTTTGTGTGTAAGCTAAACAAGTCATTGTATGGCCTGAAACAATCTTCGAGGGCATGGTTCAGTAGATTCACCAAAGCAGTGAAAGGGCTTGGATATACTCATGGACAAGCAGATGACACGTTGCTCACCAAACGCATTAATGGCAAAATCTCCATATTGATCATCTATGTTGATGACATAATCATTACAGGAGATGATGAAGAATCCATTGCCCAACTAAAACGAGACTTGTTGACTGAATTCCAGGTGAAAGATCTTGGACAGATGAGGTATTTCTTAGGTATGGAAGTAGCAAGAACCAAGAAGGGCATCAATGTCTCTCAACACAAGTATACACTAGACTTGTTACATGAGACAGGAATGTTGGGCACTCAGCCAGAAGGGATACCAATGGAAGAGGGATATCACCTAAAGATCAAGCCACAAGGTGTTCTAGCTAATGCAGAGAGATACAAAAGACTTGTGGGAAAATTGATATATTTAACTCAAACACGTCCTGACATTAGCTATGCAGTTGGAATAATAAGTCAGTTTATGACATATCGAGGCAGTATACAGGATTTTGAGCTGCCTAAAGCTTAATCCTGGAAGGGGAATATTCTTTAAGAAAGGTACTACCAGAAACATAGAAATCTATACTGACGCAGACCATGCAAGAGATAGAGAGACCAGGAGGTCAACCACAGGGTACTGTACATATGTGTGGGGGAAATCTAGTTACCTGGAGAAGCAAGAAACAGATAGTGGTGTCAACAACAGTGCCGAAGCAGAACTAAGAGCTGTCAACAAAGGAGTATGTGAAGGAATCTGGATTATAAGATTACTGATGGAGTTGGGAATTCAACATGAAGGACCAATGCAACTTTGGTGTGATAACAAGGCCAGCATTGAAATGGTCAAGAACCCGGTCTATCATGATAGAACCAAACATGTTGAGATATGAAGATGGAAGAAATCACCAAGAGGGGGGTAAATTGGGGATTTTTTTTAAAAAAACTTTTCAAAACCTTTTAAAAACAAACAACAAGAGAGTAAGGAAATAAAAGCTTGACACAAAGAATTTATACTGGTTCGGTCACAACTTGACCTATGTCCAGTTCCCAGATATCTTCTGGGTATTTCTAATATCTTAGTGAGCTTTAATTACAACAATGTAAATCACATGCAATCCTAATCACCTAGGACTTGCTCCCCCTTACACTTTGCAATTAAACTACCCAACTCACAGGTTCCACAACTTTGAGTTTTCTCACAACAAATAATCAGAAATGATTTTCACAATCAGACTCTCTTAAAGAGCAGATAATCATAAATACTGAAGTTCAAAAATATTTTGCATAAAACAGAGCTCAAAGATCAAAGAAGCAATTAGATGTAATTCTGTTGTGTTTCTTGCTCTTCGTCTTCATGAGTATTTATAGATTAATCAGAGAAACTAGCCGTTGCATATTCTTCTCTAATCCTCAGCTGCAATTCTGGAAAAATAGCCATAGCACATTTTTAGCCATTCCTTCAATTCTTGGCTGGAATCTTGGATAAAGACGTTGCAGATGTTTCTTCCAGTAATCTTGCCATTTCATAATTCATTTTAGACCGTTGGAGAGTGCTTAGATTGATCCATAACGGTCAGAGCTGAACCATAGGGATAAGGGAGAAGTCTCAGCCTGGTTTTTAATCCTGCAATAAATGCTCTTATCCTAGATTTGATTTGAGGCTCAAATGTGTTAAAGTAATTTGAAACTCATGAACAAACTTATTAAACAAATATATAATGATTCGTAATTCTAATTAAGTGTAAAACAATGCTTAAGATTGAATCTGAGAAGTGAAAAACGCGACGTTCAAAAACAGAGATCTGTTAGGCTCGAGTTTATGACTCATAGGCTTGAGTCTGTTCATTAACACTCAAGCATAATCTTGGTAGGCTCGAGTCACGAACTGTTTACAACGTGCTAAAGCTTAAGTACAAACACACAGGCTCGAGTCTAAATATCTAGGCTTGAGTCTTCTCGGGCTCTGTCACTTGGATAGCTCTCTGCCTGATCCAGGCTCGAGTCTATTAGTGATAGGCTCGAGTCTGTTTCACCAAAACGTTGTGCAAATGCTTTTCAACCTGAAGCATGCTCGAGTCAATGGGTCTATGCTTGAGCCCAAGTTTGTGAAAGACTTTGTTTGCTCTTTGGAAGGGACAGTCTCGAGTTTAAGATCTTAGGCTCGAGTCTGTTCTAAAAAAAAAATGATTTGAAGAGCTTTCTGTAAGAGATAGTCTTGAGTTAAGACAGTTATGCTCAAGTCTAAAAGTATAAGCGACATGCTCTCTGTAAGGTATAGGCTCGAGTTTAACATGATAGGCTCAAGTCTAGCTTGGTTATAAAAGATGAATTCTGTCTCTGTCACGAACAGGCTCGAGTCTATTATGTTAGGCTCAAGTTTGCCCAAGATGAAAGCCTTGAAATATGTTCTCTATCACGTGCAGGCTCGAGTCTTTCAGGTTAGGCTCGAGTCTGCTCAAGCTCAAAACGTTTATTATTATTTCTTTTAGCTGCAAACTTGAGTCTAACATATCCAAACTCAAGTTTAACTTATATTGTAAGATTTAAATCAATTTTAACAATCTGTAAACATGTTTAAACCTTAGCAACAAGTTTATAATGTTTTGTTATCATCAAAACACATAGAGAACTAACAAGATAGACAGACACTTCATTAAAGAGAAGATTGAAGCAGGCATTATGACACTGTCTCACATAAGATCTGCAGACCAGATTGCAGATATCTTGACTAAACCACTAGGCAGAACAAAGTTTGAAGGATTTCGAGGCAAGCTGGGAATGATTGACATATACTCTCCAACTTGAGGAGGAGTGTTAGAATATTAAAGAAATAACTAAGGAGATTAAATTTAGGATCTCTGATTGCTATCCTTAATTATAGCAAGATTGTAACTGATTTGATTTCCTACAACTATAATCCCTGATTTTCATCCTCTAATCTCTCATTCTTAAGTCTATATATTGTAAGGTCCATTGATCTAAATAAAATACATCAGATCAGAGAGTGTTTAAGCCTCTGAATTTCAATAAGCAAAAAACGTAGACCTAGTAAAATTGGTAAAAACGCCGCTTTTAAATGTGAAAACGTTAAAACGTAGCTTTTTGCTTCGTTTCCTTTGTCTTCTATGATAACTCACAGTTCTCGAGCAAAAAAAAAAAATGATAACTCACAATCACATCAATCTTCAACGTCTCTTTCCATCTTTTATGACAGGAACTTCGTAATTCGGAACATGGGGTTTAATGCATTTCCCACTTTTTAATATACTTCTCTCTCTCCTTAAAATAAAATAATATCGCATGAGATCTTCATCTACTTTGTTTTTTTATTTATTATTATTTAGATTTTTCCCCATGACACACTTTGGCACATTTATTCTTATTCTCTTTTCTCATATATTTGATATCCTCATTAAAATATGGGCAATTCAAAAAAAATGACATACAGTTCTTACGTAGTAATATTAATTAACTAATTTTTTAGGGTTTGAATCCTATTTATAAGTTTACCTAGGCCTTGAATTAGGGGGCTTTTTGATATCTTATCCCTAAAGATATATGATATCTTTAGTGATAAGACCCTTGATTTGAAGGTAGTTAGGATCTTGATAATGATAATAATAGATTAGTTGACATCTCCTTGATTTGGGGAAGCTGTTAAGATTATACATAGGCCCTTGTCATGGGCTGTTGCTTGTTGGGCTGCTCCTATAATGAGCCCATATTTCAAATCCGTAACAAGATGTAAGTTTTTATAAAGAGATAAAAGGCATTTTGCTTATGAGGCAGTGGTAGAAAAAGTTATCTATAGAAGATTGGTTTTGTTTAAGATGAGCCATCAATGAGAAAACCATGGAGACAAATTATGACATGATGACTTGTGCAGTGTGACATACATTTTAATTTGTGAAGAATAATAAGTCATCATTTTAAGTTGCTTATCATAAGCACGTTCTTGCAAGTTGATATAAGACTCATCTCACATATTTACTTTATACACAATAAATTAGGATTGAAAACCTATTTTTGAAAGTTTCAATTGCCATTTCAAATAAGCCTAAAATAAAATTGATAGTAACCTTAAAACAATTATGCACCTTAGCATTCTGAGTTAGAGTTGAGAAGGATGCTTGGTGTGTTGGACCAGACTGAGGAGAATAATTATGCCCTTGATGACCTAGTTATCATTCACACTTAACTCTTATTCCCATATTTAAAGGAATACCATTCAAAAAAAAAAAAAAAAAAGGAGTAACCACATACAATTTGGTATATTTTTCTAACCAAGAAAAACATAAGTCACCAATAGCAGTGTCTCAACAATAGTTTTCATCTCTCGATTGAAAAAAAAATCATCATAGGAATTTACTATTATGTTGGGTCAATTATTATTATTATTTTTTTTGAGTTAAAGTTCATCGAGTATTCTAAAGTATTTTTTTTAAATGCATTCAATGTCAAAAAATATTTTGTGGTGCATTTAATACAGTGAAATATTTTTTTAGGTATCGTTCCAAAAAAAATGATAATAATATTTTTTTAGGTACATACATGGTCTTAAAACACTTTTTTTTGTTTTGTTTTGTAATTTTACCTTTAACTATTTAGATAATTTAGGATGATCGAAGTACCTTCAAAATATTTCGAGGTACAAGGTACATTGCAAACATGATTTAGGATATAAGAATCAAGATGTACTTAAAAAAAAAAATACTTTAGGAGGGTTGGGACAACTTAACCCTACCTTTTTAAAACTTAAATTTTACTAATTTTTTTTTTGCCAGAATTAATTTTTTCTTGGGCACTGAGGGGTTTCTCCACTAGGGGTTTCTCCACTAAATTAGAGGACAAAGTTGAGAATTTTTTTTCACCAGTTAAAAAGTTGAGATATTTAAACTTAGTTTGTTGGGGAAAAAAACAAAGGAGTAAATGTATCTTGTGATGGCACATTTATATTTTTAAATTTTTATCCTTCTCGGTAAAAAATATTTTTTTTTAAAAAAAATCTAATTTCTGGTCTAAACTTTAAACATCGTTCGAAAGCAAATCGCTTGGTTTCTAGCCGAAAAAAAGTAACTCGATCAGTTCAGCGTCTTCCCCTCACTTGGGCGGGAATCAGTAAACGGAGGGAGTAGGAACATAGAAGGGCCATTGACACAGGGAGAGGGAGGTAAACGATCCAATGGCGGTTGACACGAACCTGGCGGTATTGTTTGACAATTTGAAGGTGGAAGATCCATTGATTCCTCCGAGGAATTGGGAATCTATCCATTCTGAAAGTGGGCTTCATTCTCATTCCAATGCTTTAACTTCCTCTTCAAATCAACCTCTCTATGACCTCTCCACTGTTTCTGTAAGTTTATTCCATCGTCTCTTTTAATTGACTTGCCGACTTTTCGGGGTGCTTTTCTTGCTTTCGGAAATAATCATTTTGGGGATTACTCGGTGTCGTAAGTGTGAGAAATGTAGTCTAGCATGCTGCATTCTGTTTCTCCAATTCGAGCAGCTTCTGTAAGGACCTGTATAATGTACATCTGTGGGCATCTTGACATAGTTAAGAGCCTAGCTGCTTCTTCACTTTTTTAAAGTACCTGAATTTTTTATCAGTCAGATGGCAAGAGTGTTGGAAACTTGGTTTACGTGGCTAGGTTTACATTGCACTTTCAAAAGTTTTAGTTGGATTCATTTATAGAATCTCGGTAAAATCCCCTATTGTTGAATAAGCACTTAAATTACTAGTCTTACGGAATTTTGACATAATGATGTTTATGGCGACTCTATTCACCTACATGTTGGATTTTATATACTTCCTTACATGTGGCATGTTATATCAATTTTGAAATGTAAAATCTTCTTTATCTTGATTCAGCTGAAACCTTTTCAGCTAAAGTGGACAGGAAAACTAAAATTTTAGATGCAGATTTTCTGAACTATAATGTTATGAAAAAATTATGTACAGTGTGGATCTTATTTATTTATTTGTCATAAAGATCTATCCCCAGATATGTGGCAGAAATATCACCATGTTTCTAAGTAGATTAAAGTAGTAGAAAATGTCATTCATTAATTTGGTTAGTTGTGTGTTACACTGAAACAGTATTGTGAATATTCAATGCCCATTAAGCTTTAACAATTGGTGAATTGTGGCTCTTTGGTGAGGAGCTAGCATATTGACTTGTAAGCATGAGTGCAAATACTCTTTGTGAAAGGCTTATTCTACCTGTCACTAGGAGTCTTTTGGTTTCTTTCAAATTTTATAACTAACTTCAAGTCAACATATGACTGGACAACATGTCTGCAGCCTTGCAAATGCATTAAAAGATTTTTTTCTCTAATTGTCATGTTGTTCCAGATGCAAAATCTCATTCTTTCCAGATGTGGCTGAGCTCTCTATTGAGGGCTGTAGTTAGTTAAAGATGATGCTGAAGATCTTTTGAACAACCTTCTTGTTCTTCTTTTTCTTTAAAAAGAATTAAGGAAGCAAAAATGACTCTGGATTTTAGTTCTTCAATATCACTGCATTTAACAACCTTTTCTAATAGAATGGGTTGTTAACGTGCATAGATATTTAATTTTGGAACATTTCCAATATGTCACATCAGTTAATGCAGCACATTTGAATTTTGAACATCCTCTTACATTTGCCAACACATATAACATTTTTAAATAAGTTAACCTCACGCTCATCCACTTTATCCAGGTCTTCTTTTAAGCTACTGTTTTGGTTGTATTAAGATTCAAGAGATTATACTCTTACTTTGTCCTGCTATTTTGACCATTCTTATCATCCTTGTTCAACAACTGTGTTTCCATATTTATTATTATGAAAATTTGGCCTCAGGAAGCAAGTTTGGTGAGGTTGGTGGTGAAAGCCGTGCAAGGTGTAAAATCATCCCTTATTAGTATACAAAAGCTCTCTGCTATCTTCTGTTGTAATCCAGCTGATAGGACCTTCCATCGCATTCCAAATGTGTGGAAGCGAGCTTCAAGCACTCACTCTCTGGGAAATGTACTTAAATCTATAGGTTGCTCAGGGTTGCTTGTTTTTCTTCTTCATGAATTTGTAGACTACTTTACAAATATGAATTTGGAGGATAGTTTGATAAGCAAAAGCAAAAATCATCAAAACGATGAAATGGGAGAGGAAAAGTTCCATCCAAATACATTGGTTGATCAAGCCTTTGCTGTTGCTGTGGGAAAGGTTTTGGAAGGTTACATCTGCGCATTGGACACAGTTTATGCATCTGCAGTTTTAAGGCGTCCATCTAGTGATATTGAATTGTCTGTACATGTATCCTCTGAATCTGGATGTTTGAAGAATGTGGTGCATTCTGAAATTACATTGCTTGAGTTCTACCTGCACGCAAAGGACTTGAGGACTCAGATTGAAGCCCTAGGAAACATTTGTAATCTACATAAGATGGCACTTAGCTTGTCTGATACTTCTTTTGATGATCTGATTGCTGATGCTACTTCTGAATTTCATAACTTCTACAGAGGGGCAGATTTACTAACATTCTTGTATGCACAATTAAATGTGAGTCTATCTCTTTTCTTCTCTATCTTTTCATTCTTTTACTGCTGTTCCAAATAATCTTTAGATCTTATAACTATTTTTTGTGATTATCTTACATGGTTTTCTGACTGGTTAGCATCAAAAGTATTGTCCTGTGAGTGCTAATGAGTCTTTCATGGTAATTTTTTTCTTTTTTCCCTTGAAACAAGCATGTAACAAAATAATTATAATTTGTCAAGGTGGTATATGTGCGTGGGTGAATATTTGAGGTGAGGAAACTTGTGAGAATGTGTTATTGGCTATGGAGGGGCTTGCCTGAAATTTAATGCTTTTGTTGCTTAATCTCAATGCTGACTTGAGTCCCAAAAGTTGGTATTCTGAAATTCTTAATTCTAGAATTGAATATTCTTATTATTTTAATTTGGTATTCGGCTAATTCCTTATTTTGAGGTTCCTCTTGCAATTGTTTAAAGAGATTAGGGGCGGCAGTTTGTTTTACAAAATGGTTTTGGGATTTGTTGTTTTCAAAATAATTATTGTTTTTGAGGTGGCTTTTAGCATGTCCGTCTGTCTATTTATGCACCCTTCCAACTTTCTCATAAACACTATTGCTCTAAAAATATTCTTCCCTCGTGAATTACATATTTTATGCTGGGAGCTGAGGCACGTATACTCACATACATTGCAATACAAAATTTGAAGTCAGCACATGGAATTTGAGCTTCATGAGTGTTCTGTTTTCTTGTCCAATACATGTTGGACATAACATGGTTCATTTTCTTTTTCTTTGCTTTTCTTTCTTTCTTTTTATTTTTTATATAAAATATTTGGGACTTGTATTCAAACGGTGATGGAAGTAAAGGAAAAATTGAAACGAACTATTCTGATAATTCTAGATGCAACCATGTTTTTCCTCTTTCAATAAATTTATCTATCCAAGAGAATTGTAATGAGAGATTAAAGCTTCAAACAAGAATTTAGCTGATCTTAGTAGACATAGAATAAAGCCTATGTTTTTGTGGTCAACCAATATTTTTAGCCACAAAAAGACAGGATGTATGATAGGTTTCCAATGATTGAGACGGTGAAAAAGAAATATGAGTTTCATTCCAAGCATTGAATCACTGCTATGTTTCAAAAAGACTGGTGACTGGTGAGGAATGGCTAGAACTTAGCTGGCTCCTTGGTGTTTTTCCATGCAAATTTTATAGCAACTTCATCAGGAAGAATTATAGTTTCCAAACAGACAGATGTACATACATCTGTCTGTTTGGAAACTATGATCTGCAACTTAATGAATGGCTGCTCCATTTTTTTTTTATGCCTATACTCTTCCTTTTCTACTAAAAATATATTTTTTCTGTACTTTTGTTAGATAATTGTTGCAATGATTGCTTTAGGAGACATGTTCTCCTTAAACAAACAGATGTATGTTTACAAGGTTTTTGTCTTTTTTGGAATTTCTTCTAACTCAAAGTTTACATAAGATGTAGGTTGCTGATCCTGCTCACTGTAATCTGCTCAAGTTTCTCTTTCTCCAATCCTTTGAACCATACTGTGGGTTTATTAGATCATGGATATTCAAAGCAGAATCAATGACCCATATAAGGAGTTTATTGTTGAAGATACTGAGCATTTACCTCCTAATGTACATATTAAAGCTGGCATTTCTGTTGATTTTCCAGTTGCAAGTTTTAGGGTAATGTTTTCCTCTTTGATACTGAAATATGTGATCCAGAGACTGTTTTGATGTGCATCATAACTTTGGGTTGTGGTACTATATTGATTTTCATGGTTGTGGCTTGCTAACCTTAGGAACGAGTTGGAGTTGCCATTCCATGTTTTCTTAGAGACACCTTGGTTCCACTTGTAAGAGCTGGTCAGCAGCTTCAGGTACTGCTGAAATTGCTTGAGTTGTGCATTCATGTTGCCTCAAGAGACCACAGCTCTCAGGATTTTCTTCCTTGCAGGAGTGGTTTTTCAAACAATGGTCCATCATATTTCTCTCCGTTCACTTTCAGCAGAGATGACATTGAAGCAATGGTGCTTGTAAGAGACGATTACTATAATAGGATGAATGAAAAGCTCAAAAGCCTTTTCAGCGACTCTGAAATTAGATATCAACAGGTATTTAAATTCTATAATTTGGTTCCTTGTATAAAAATTGCACTTTTCCTTCCTTCCTTCTTTATTCTAATAGGATGAATGAAAAGCTCACAAGGCTTTTCAGTGACTCTGAAATTAGATATCAACAGGTATCTAAATCCTATAATTTGGTTCCTTGTATAAAAATTGCGCTTTTCCTTCTTTCCTTCTTTATTCTTTTTGCTATGATATTAGGAGGAATTTTATTGAGGGGAGAAATAATGTCACAAGGCTGGCAGATATAAGACATTCACCTTCCCAATGAAGAACCAAAAACCAAGAAAGAACAAAGAACAAAAGTTATTTATTATTAACAATTCCTCCAATTTAGTTGAATGCTTGTTCAAGTAAGCCTCCTTAAAACTACTACAAGAGAATAAAGAGAAGAAAAGAGATGTTGGAAGTAGAAAATTGACTTTGATCACAAGCTTCTACACACTCCAAGTCTCTTGCATTTAGAGTACTGCTCTTCATGCCTAATCTGCCTTGAAATGCCCCACAACTGCAATTTTAAATGGTATTTCTCGCATATATGATATCTTGGAGACCTAGCCATGGTTTTGACCATCAAATCACTGGCTATAATTTTCTTATCTTTTGACTTGCTTGCCAAGTAGTTTTGTTAGGGCCTGGAAAATAGAAGTAGAGGTAGGGGGACAGGGAAGAAAGATAAGAGAGAGTAGAGAAGAACTCTAGAACTAGAATCTGTGATTCTTGATGGATAGGGAGTTAGAAGAGAAAAGAAGAGGGAAGAGAGAAGCAAAAGGGATAAGAAGAGAAAAGGCTAGAACCAGAATCTGAAACTCTAGTCATGTATAAAAAGAACGTGGAAAAAAAAAATAAAATCTGAAACTCTAGTCAAGAGAGGGGAGGGGAGAGACTAGAACCAGATTCTGAGTTCTAGGGAAAGAGAAGAGATAAGCATCTCAATAATAATTTCATTCATCCATATTTTGGTAGAACATGTATATGATATTTAAATTTTTTTGCTCAGGAATATATGATATTTATAGGTTAATACAGACTGAAAATAACTACATTATCCTATCCATATAAAACTAACAATAACTAACACTAGACACTTGTAACATTTAACATAAGACACATTATAAAACATAAAATACAAATAATGGCTGGTTCCTATCAATACCCTCTCCTAGGAGAACAACCTTGTCCTCAAGGCGATAGGAAGGGAATAAGGAGGAAGTCTTTCATTTATGACCGGGAATAAATTTATCCCCACATCTGAAACATAGCCCTTAATCTCTGCATAACTGCTTGTTAGTTTGAAAAATATAGGGGGTGCTTGTAACTGCAGAAGAAGTGCCTGCATGATCATGGAAGACAGTTTTTGAAAAGAAGGAACAGTTGTGACTGATGAAGAGGGTCTGTTAAATGAGTTTTAAAACTGCTTCTGCAATTGAAAATTATTAAATTTACTGTGCCTAACATTCAAATTGCCCTCAACTTCACGTGATATTGCATGGTGTTTTACCAAACTGGCAGGAACTCTAATTCTGCAATCTGGCTTCAAACTCAATTGCCAAACTTGCTGCCTTGTAGATAATGCGTGACTTCTGAATGTTGACATCAGAATCTAATTCTTCCTTCAAATCATTAATAAAATAAAAGTATGTGTATTCATTCTCATAAACCAACAGGTTTGGAAAGCATTGCTCTGATACCAAATTGTTAGGACCTGGAGAATAGAAGTAGAAGTAGGGGGAAAGGGAAGAAAGATAAGAGAAAGTAGAGAAGAGCTATAGAATCAGAATCTGTAATTCTAGATGAATAAGGAGTTAGAAGAGAAAAGAAGAGGGAAGAGAGAAGTAAAAGGGATAAGAGGAGATAAGAGGAGAAAAGGCTAGTGCCAGAATATGAAACTCTAGTCAAGAGAGGAGACAGGAGAGACTAGAACCAGAATCTGAGTTCTAGGGAAAGAGAAGAAATAAACATCTCAATAATAATTTCACTCATCCATATTTTGGTAGAATACATGTATGATATTTATAGGCTAACACATAAACTGAAAATAGCTACCTTATTCTGTCCATATAAAACTAACAATAACCCACACTAGACACTTGTAACATTTAACATAAGACACATAATAAAACATAAAATACAAATAATGGCTGGTTCCTATCAAGTTTCCTTATTTTTACAGATTCTGCCTGCTAAGTTTCAGCTTTCATTGTAGAATCTTTGACCAGGATCTTTTTTCCCCCCTTAACTTGCACTTGTGCTTCTTATTTTCTAAGATCCCCTTTTTGATGCACAACCTTCCATATTTAACTCCCGCACACCAGGCATGGTCCTAATAAGTAAACAAATTTGCCCAAATTTGATTGAATTGTACCAAAATAGTATATTTCATTATTTTATAATCTTAAATCCTAACACATGCAGTTTCTTTTATTTTTCTGAATTAATTTATTATAAGGCTATTAAAATATTATGGAAAATACCATAAAACCATGAATATCTGTTGATTGACACTAATGCATCAAATTATAGAAACAAAAGAAACCTCTTCAAATTCTTGCTCTTTATAAACTCTTCTGACTTCATACTTATATAAACAAATGGGACTGCACAAAATATCACATTCAATTTCTTGAACATATATTGTGTGAGTTTTGGAAACTGATATTGACAGGTGAAATGAGTTAGCAAAGAAAAGCGAAATTCTAATCAGATGTGCTCATTCTTTTCTGGTTTCTTTGACATAGAAAAATGCTATGCCTAATGAGGACCAATATGGCTAATTCTTTAAATGTTAAATGTAGAATTTTCATAGTATACCGTATACATATGGTTGAAAACTTGGTATACTTTCTTGCTGTTCTGCCACTTGCTTTGTATCTCATGAACATTCTATTCTTGCAAGTTTTGACATCTGAAAGCTTGATGCCTGCTATATCATTGTTGTGTAGTTAGTCCTGGAATTAAAGTGTTTATTTATATATTTCTTTTCATTCCGCTTGTCCTACTGTATTGTTTATAATATCTTTTTCCTTTGGCTACTCCTGTCTAGTTGGAATTAGAATTGAAATAAAGGACTGAGATCCCATGTCGGTGACCTGCCTTCTTTTCTTCTTTTCTCTCTGCTCTAATATGCTTTTATGCAAATGAACTCTGATTTTACAGGTTGCTACACATGCCTCAGTGCCTTTCTTTGGCAATGGTGGAGGGGATTTAGACAGCCTAAATATGTTCATGTCCGAAGATGAGACCATTGCGCTGCAAGCAGCAGGCAAAAGAAGTTCAATTATGTAATTAACCTTACCACCTCCTCATTCCATCCCCTTTTGTATGCAAACACATGCATGCTTTGGCAGACATTCATTTTTATTTGTTGTATGTCATTTTAATTTTTATGTTTTAGCAATCCTTTTAATATTCTTTTCAATATTCGTTATTGCTTTATTGATAGTTTATATCAATTTGCAGGGGCATTGACAATTCAGACTCTGATGTCTCAAGTACAGCAGATGAACTCTCCTAAGTGGAAGATGCATATGATTTATCTGATAGTTCTGCTTCAAACAACTCTGAGGAGCAAATTGAGACTGATCAGTTGATTAGTTGGCCGTATAAAGTAGTTGAGCAACAGAACTATGTATCTGCTTTAAGCTTCTCCAAGAGTACGGCGGTAAATAGTTCAATGCAAGATTCTTGCCAATTTGAAAAGTCAGATGGTGCTTCTCATAAAATCTGTGATCAGAAATATACCATTGATCATTTTGTGAAGTCTTCCCATGTGAGAATGATGGAAAGTCACGTGTCAAATTCCCTGAGTCCAGGAAAGTCAAGCTGCTCACTTCATGTTAATACTCAACATGATAGTTACTGGTCAGCGGGTCACGTTGTAAAAAGCTCATTTGATAAAGATGAAATAGATGAGCAAGAGGTGATTGGAACATGCATGGAGTTGCTCACAGATGCTACATTATGCAATGTCAATAATATTGCCATTAATGAAACTTTGAGTAGGGAAGCCTTGGGTGCAAATTCATGTGATAAAAACACGCATTCCTTAAAATTATATGGATTTCAACCACATAATATGGACCATCAGCATAATTCCGGTATGAATCCCCTTAGCACGAACCCTATGTTGACAAGAAATTCATTGCTTTGCTTGATGGGTAGAAATGGAGAAAAGTACATCACAGTTCGACAGCCTCTACCTTACTTCAATTTTTCAACCGTGGAGGACCCTTGTAAGGTTTATATGGACAAGTCACTATTAAGTTCCAGATTTAGCCTCCATTGGATCGTCATGCATCTGCTCATGGTAATAAGATTGATCACTATTGTGAAGAAAGAAATGGTAGAGAGGATAGCTTTATTGATACCTGCGATAGTGCTTCATTGGATTTGAAAGACCATAACTGGGACATTTTAACTTATGTACATGGTGGGGGTAGCTGGGAAAGATTGCTTGGTAGTTTTTGAAAATCTATCGATTGTGATGCTACTCAGAAGATAAGTTTTTCAACATTTGAAATGCCGCTTGATATTATAATTGACAAATGCTTGTTGTAGGAGATCATTCTTCAGTATCCTTTTTTTTACTTTGGACAACTATTCATTAGTTTGTGTATAGTGGTTTCATTTTATTCCTTCTATTTATAAAGCTCTGGGTCCATTTATCATTATTGCATCAGCTCCAAATACAGCTCACTTGACCTCTTCTCCTAGTTTTTGAAGAATATCAAGTACTAAGGTGTTCACCTGAAGAATCTTAGGAAGAGGGGATAAAACAAAAAGGTGAGGGTTTGGATAATGGTAATGAGTGGAAAGTCAAAAGGAACTAGAAGTTTGGCTGTTATAGCAAGAGCTAGGGCAATATCTGGGGCTATTTTGACTTGAGAATTGATGATTTTAACTAGTACATTAGTGCCACATGTTGAAAATATGAATTTTGTTCATAATTGTTCAGGTCATAGCTTTTGGGAATTTATGATTTGGAATACTTGAATTGTTGATTCTGGATAGCCTTCTCTTCTAGCGGATATTTTTCCTTAAAGATGTTAGATATAAATATGTCAGCAAGCTAACCATCTACTTCCTTGAGGAAGCGTTTGAGTTAAAAGAGCATTTCTTGGCATTGCGACGCTATCATTTTATGGAAGTAGCGGATTGGGCTGATTTGTTTATTTTGTCTCTTTGGCATCATGTATTACTATGTCCAAACTCAAAATTACTTTGAAAGTATAGCACATATGCACGTACATATGACAACAATGCTATAATTTTGACCCTTTGCCTGACTTGATTTGACAGAGGTGGTCTGTTACAGAAGCAAACGAGAGACTTCCAGAAATTCAAGGTCTTCTTGAATCGTCAATTCAGAAGTCTTCATGTGAAAGTGACTGTAATAAACATAGGTTGTTTGTGTATGTGAAAGGACATGGGAAAATGCCATTCTCGATATCAACTATTGGTATGCATTATACTATATTTATTTATGTGAAGGAAACCTCTATCACATTAACAAAAGCAGCAGCAAACTTTATTACCATTGGTTTTTTTTGTTGAGATTTATTATTTAGTTTATCATTTCCTTTCAGTTTTGATTAATGTTGGCTTATTTCAGCCATTCCATCCAATTAAAAGTGGTTAAACTAGAAAATTGAATACTGCTATCTGACAGTGGAACTGTAAATACTGGCAGGAGTCCGTTCTTTTGATTTCTTAGGACTGGGTTACCGTGTGGATTGGCCAGTCAGTAGTATTTTGACACCTGCGGCATAGAAGATCTATGCTGATATATTCAGCTTTCTAATACAAGTGAAGCTGGGACTTGTTTCATTGACTGATGTTTGGTGCTGTCTTAAGGTTTGGCTTCTCTTAAAATTTCCCCTTTTTTCACTGTGTGTCATGGAACATCCTAAATTTGTTTATATCACATCTTCTATATGTCATATAACTCTCTCCATGAATTGCTTCCTTTGGATCTCATGAGAGGGAGCGGCCTTGGCAAGCTCAGATAGATTTTACTTAGAAAAAAATCATATTCTATATTTATAACAATATAAAATTTAAGTCATTGGATGTCATGACACAAACATGATATGCTTTGATTTCTTTGTTTGAGCTTTTGATAAAATTAACTATTAGAAACTTCATTTTGCTGTGTGATTAGCTATACCCTCTTCATTGAATTTTTACTTGTATATTCTTTCTGAATGTGTTCTGTTGTGGTAAAATGTTCTTTCATTTTTCTGTACCTGACCTACCGTGTACTGTATCAGTCACATTTGCTTATTAGGTGTTTGGCATGGATTTTTTTTTTTTTGGAAAATAATTAATTTGATAACATATACCCTCTGCTCCATTTTGCCTTTAAAAGTTATTTTAATGGTTAAATCATGACTCAAAAGAGTCTGCAATTTTAATGCACAAAGTTTGACATCTTAGTTTGCTTCTGTTTGCAATTACCTTAAATTCTGAATGCTCATGGAAGTGAGATTGTGGAGCTCTGATTGTGTACTAGTATTGAATTTTAGTTTGAATTTTTCTGAACAGGATTTGATGCACACGACCAGTAAGAAACAGAATTCTGAACAATACTGTTAGAGCAATAATCTAAATTCCTTATTTTGATTCACGTATATAAGGGGTGTATTTATACAAGAGGAGAGAGCCTTAGTATTGATGGCTCTTAATGATAATTGATCCCTAATTCCTGATTTCCTCAAATCTCTAATTATCCTTAAATCCCTAATTGTTAGGGATACTAATTATATTGATTGTTTCCTAATACTATTATTTCCTAACACTCCCCCTCAAGTTGGAGCATATCATGCCCAACTTGTTATAAAGATAAAAAACTGAAAAAAAAAAAAACTGATTTCATACACTCCCCTTCAAGCTGAACACAGCTTAAAGGTGAGCAACTTTCAAAGTGAAAAATTCACCAGCTTCACCAAGAGCTTGATCAACAAAGAGTACCAAACCAGATACCAACATGAAGTAGGCCAGCTTAATATGCTAATAAATATGAGGGGGTGAAGGGTCAAAAATACACATGACCTTTGCCCCAAAGATCGCCTAGCACCACGACCTTTTTTCTGGATAAAAAATACACACGACGTTACGTTTTAGGGTAAAAAATACCATGGGCCGTTAGTTGACCAACGTTGACCGTTAACTTGGACAAAAATGAATAGTAACTCCGGTGAAATTATCATTTTGCCCCTATTTTTAAATTTTTTCTTTTTAAAAAACAACACTAAAATAACCCCTCCCCGCCGGTGGGTCCCACCACCGGCCACACCACCACCGACGGCCACTTTCAGCGACCTCCTCCGGAAGATTATTTTGTTTTGTAAGTGTTAAATTATTATCAAATGTCCTATATTTCCAAAGAAAAGCAAGGACTTTGAAGATTGCCAATTCATCCATTTCTTGCATATCTTGAATTTCTGCATCCAAATATTGGATTTTAATCCGTATTTTTTTGTTTGTTACGAGTAACATGATATAAAAAAAAATGATCGATGTCCTTGTAACCCTTTTTTTAAAATATAACCAGATATATATTAAAAAAAAGCAATATGATATTCAGCCAAATTTATTGATTTCATCGAAGAAGCTGCGAATGTGATATGAGATGATATAGTAGCAATCCACGTCCACGCAGCCGCCTGACAAATTTCCCATTCTCGTTAATATCCAAGAAGGCGATTACGTCAAACCCTCTCTGAAGACCCATTCATGACTTCCTTCACTATGATTCTTCATTCATTCTTTCTTCCTTCATCTTAAACATTCTGCTGCAATCTACTTTCTCTGCTTCTTCCTCGCAATTCAGGTAGCAATCTTCTTAATCTTGATCGCACCGAACTTTTATATATAACTTCTGCTTTAGTTATCAATGAACACGGTTTGGAATTGGAGCCATTTTGTTTCTTACATGTCAGAATCATGCATTTCATTTTTGTCTGTCTCTACAAGCACATTATTGCTTCAGTGTGATCATGTTCGGAATCTGGCGTCATATTGTGTGATTTTCCTTATGTGACAGATTATTTACCGCCGATTTTAAAAAAATAATTGTTTTTTTTTAAAAATTATTTATAAAAAAAAAAAAACCACTGGAGGAGGTCGCCGGCGACGGCCGGTGGTGGGGAGGGCGGTGGTCGTCGGTAGTGGGGTCCACCGGCGGGGAGGTGTTATTTTAGTTTTTTACAAAAAATTATTAAAAAAAAGGCTGCCGGAGGTGGTTGCCAGTCGCCAGTGGCGGCCGGAGGCGGGGAGGGCGGCGGTCGGCGGTGGAGGGTTATTTTAGTGTTTTTTAAAAGAAGAAAAAATTTTAAACCAGGGGCAAAATGATCATTTTAGCTTAAAACTAAGGGCAAAATGGTAATTTCACCCAAGTTACTGTTTATTTCCATCCAAGTTAACGGTCAATGTTGGTCAACTAACGGCCCGTGGTATTTTTGACCCTAAAACGTAACGTCGTGTGTATTTTTGATCTCGAAAAAAGGTCATGGTGCTGAGGGATAAAGGTCATGTGTATTTTTTACTCTTCACCCAAAACTGAGGTGTGAACTGAAACGACTCTTTCTTTTATGGACATTTGATCTGGATCTCATTTTGTAGATTGGATTATATCTTTGACCTCTTCATGGAACCTTTTCACAACTTTCTTATAATGGAAATGTTCTAGGGGGGCTTGTAACGTGGTATTGGGGTGGTCACGTTGTGTCTCTGAAATGTTTGGACTCGGAATGTTATACCTAAAAGGGCTAACCCCTCCCCACTATATTTTTGTTGATTTGGTATTATGCATGTATCGATGATGTGGATATTTTTCAGAAAATTTTTCCCCACCAATTATTATTATTTTTTTGGCCCCTAGATTTTGACTCCAGCCCCTTAAATTTTATTTATCCAGTTTCTTTAGTGCTTTATGGTCTAAAATGCATACTATTAAAGAAATAATTATTTCTTATATTGATAATAAAAGTAAACTTTATCAAACAAATAGAATGAATTAAATGTTTTCAAGAAATTTTCTATCATCATTTGTTAAAAGTAATCTATAATATACTATCGACGATAAAAAAAAAAAAAAACCATACTTTCTATTCAATGTAAAACAATGCCCTGGATTATCATAATAAACTATAAACAAATTCTGTTTGACTTATAATAATTATGATCTTATTGATTAATACATGTTTATCATTTATGATATATATAAACATTTACTTTATGCAGTAATGCATTTTTATTTAATTTAATTATATTAATTTTTTTAAACTGTTTTATGGCTTTATTTTAGTTTTAATGAATATTGTCATTGTTATAGTATTAATCAATATTTAAAATTATATTTTTCATTATCAGTAATATGACAATACATTCTCATCCAATCAAATAAATAAATTAAAAAAAAAAGAAATCGATATAGGATTAATTACTATTGATTATGAATTTCCTTTCCATACATGTATGTATCTCTTAGTACTTTTGGCTTTACTTTCTACGCCAGGCACCAGGTCAGCCATTTTGTTTCTACTTTGCAGCAGTATGTAGAGTCACAATTATCCCATGAATCACGGTGCGAGTTTCTTCACTTCCTTCAGCATAAGGTTTGAAGCCTCTTCTTCTGCTTGCTTCTTCATTATTTTATGGGTTAAGGAGCAAAATGACCAACAAACTATTGGCCTAGGAGCGTCCTGACTAATAAACTTTCTAGTAGACCAAAACGACGTACAAACTTTTAAAAATGTAAAATTTGCCCAATGCTGTTACATTAGAGCTAACGTCCGTTTTCTGTACTCTCGCAAAAAATACACAATAGGACCCAGATGTTTATGAAACTATATTTAAACCCCAAAAAATTTCAAAATTTTTATTTTAGTCCCTCTACGTACTTTATATGGAGGGACTAAAGTGAAAATTATAAAAAAAAAATTGGGGCTCGAAGATAATTTTCTAAAATTTTGGGTTCTTTTCTGTAATTTTTGCGGGGCCATCCCTACCCCCAAAATCCGCCGCTGGTTACAGACCTTTTTTTTTGGCTTTAGCCTGGCCTGTGGCCTATTAAGGAGACCTGTAATTTTAAAAATTTTGTAAGCAGCCTAACAAACCACAGGCTTCACCTCAAAACAAGCATACTTCAAACAGGGTGAAAACAGACCTACTTTAAACAGGCCGAAAACAAACATACATCTAACAGCCTGTTTAAAGTAGGTCTATTTTTGGCCTGTTTAAAGTAATTATATTTTCGTCTTGTTTGAAATAGGCTTGTTTTGAGGTGAGGTCTGTGGTTTGTTGGGCTGTTTACAAAATTTTTAAAATTACAGGCCTCCTTAATAGGCCATAGGCCAGTTTAGGCTAAGTTTAAAAAAAAAAAGATTCAAAAAAAGGCCTGTAGCCAAGGGCGGATTTTGGGGGGTAAGGATGGTCTTGCAAAAATTACAGAAAAGAACCCAAAGTTTTTAAAAATTATCTTTCAGCCCCAAATTTATTTATAATTTTCAATTTAGTCCCTCCTTATAAAGTACGTGGAAGGACTAAAATAAAAATTTTGAGTTTTTTTTTGGGGGCTTAAATATAGTTTCATAAGCATCTGAGTCCTATTCTGTAATTTTTGCGAAAGTGTAGAAAACGGACGTTAGCTCTAATGTAATGACATTGTACAAATTTTACATTTTTAAAAGTTTGTTGGTCATTTTGGTCCACTAGAGAGTTTATTGGTCAGGACGCTCCTAGGACAATAATTTGTTGGTCATTTTGCTCCTTAACCCTTATTTTATTTTAGACATGATACTATTTGGTTCCTGTTTTCGTGAATATTTTTTATTATTATTATTTTTAATGATAGTTGGCAAAGAGACAATGTTCTGTCTTGTACTCTGCTGAATTTCATGTTGGGGACATGGGTTTGGTAGAATAACGTGTATCTGATTATCTGAAATAGCAACCTACTTTAGTGCTGCCTTTTTCTTTCAAACCTGGCAGCTTCTACATTCTGGTTTTATAAGTGGCAATTACCCTTTGGCAACATGAAAATTACGACAGACATAGATGTCTACAGAGACGAGTCAAGTCAATACACTTGAGTGTTATAATCTTTGATCACTTTTGATCACATGTGAGAGAGTTTGCTTGATATGATAACCCTGATCTGATTTGTTTCTTTATTTTGACGCATCTTTTGGACGTATGTGCCATTTATGTAGGTGAATGATATGATGGAGCTAGAGTCAGTTCACACGGAATATCTTGCCAATGCATTGCGCATGTAAGTTTATACTTATACATTGCTTAGTGATTTACATGAAAATTAGTAAATAATGGACAAATATGTAACAACAATTACTTAGGCTCCATTAAGTACATCATGGTTCTGCTATGCCACATAAATTTTCTCCTTGTAACATACCTTGGTAAGATCAGTGATGCATTTCTGTCTTGACAGGCAATATTTGATGTTTAGTATTTCTCAATGTTAGTGTATTATGTGTATTACTCGTTGCAGATGTTTCCTCTCTGAAGAAACCCGGATAGTAGGCAGCATTATTAAGAGCATTTTACAGTGTGCACTAGATTTTCGGTTGTCTTACAGCAGAAACCTGGGATGAAGGAATTGGTCAGGAAAATTTGTCTGCCAGATTTAAAATCAATATATCTCAGGTAAACCCCGTAACATTTTGAATCACGTGTTTGATGCAGTTATTCTGGAAATTAAAAAAAAATGAAAAGAACTAGTTGCAAACAGCCTCTCCATTTATGGGGGTAAGGCTGTATATATCTATCCATTTGCAAACTCCGCTTGGTGGGAGTTTTGCGCACTGGGCTGCCCATATGTTGTTCTTGAGATGTTTGGGAAGATCTCAGGCATTATCATATCCTATATTTGGACATTGCTTGAGGGTATTGGTTAAATTTTTCGTTGAAATACTTTGAAAATGCTTATAACTTCAGTAGTTCATGTAATGTCCATTCATCAATTGCAGGGTCTGGTGCCCAAAATTGATCAGGCTTTGCTTGAAGCAATTTTTAAAAATCGGACTAATCACTGAAGTAGTGAATTACTGGTTCAGGCTTAGTTGAATTGGTTGTAACTGAACTTGTACATTTTTAAATATGCAAAGGTATTATTAAAATAACATATTAATATAATTTAATATTTAAATCCAAATAAGCTAATATCTATCTTTAGTTGTAAATTGAACTCAGTCAACTAGTAACCAATCATAATAGTATTGTGGAGATTCAATCCAATGGACGCTGGACCATAAGCGTTATATAAAAAAAACCTGACAATTATCAAATTCAATTTTATGACCTCCAAGGAAGTTTAAAATTAGAGAGATGAGGAATTTTCCCCAAAAGCTAGTTGTTGACAAGCAACCTCTTCCCGTTAGAATGTCAATAATATTCATATATTCATCATTTAATCAGAGATTAAGTAGAAAAATATTAATAATTATGTACAAGAGTAATAAGAATTTGGGTATCCAAAAGTTGAAGCTTCAAAAAAGATTTCATTTTGAAATTAATTGAACAAGTAACTCATCCAATTTTAAAGTTTTGTTTAAATTTTTATTTTCTTATAATTAACCGTTTTGTGGATGTTTCAGATCAATGTAGGTAGTAATTCACTGATTTTTCGAATTGAACTAGTAGGCTTGGTTCAATTTGATTACATAGGCATCCATAGACTGGATGCAGAAAACGAAAACGAAAATGTCATTTTATTTATGCCTGTTATAGTCTTCAGGTGAGTCTTTTGAATTGAATTGCAGGTACTTTCAATAAAGTAGAAGTTTGATAAAAATCTAAAAGAATTGCAGCGTTGCTATATCAAGGCACCTAAACATGGCAGCTTGGGGCTTTCTCATTTCTGGGAATATCTCAAATTCTCAATTATAATGAATATTATGCTGATGTCAGCAATGAAATGGGATATTATGCTTTCTGACTTGTGGGGATCACAGTGATGGCATGGTCAATGAGGCGGTGGATTCAAATTTTAGAGGGTGGCTGGCTTGTGGATTCAACAGCAACATTCTTATGTTGTGTTTGGATGGAGAAACTTAGAAATTGTTAGAAACGCAGGGAAATCAAGTCAGCCTTGGTGGAATTTGTGTGGATAATTAATCTATGGAATTTGTACTTTTTTGTATATTTTCAAATTTTCATGATATATTTTGTAGTTGGTCAATGTTGAGAGGCTGAACTCAGGTCTGGACCTTAGTCTGGGAATTGGGTTGCATTTGAATCTGCCATCTAACTCCAGGTTTGAAGGTTGGTGGGCCGAGTTATGATTCCGGGTCATGTCCAAAAAGAGTTTTGTAGAGGAATGTCTTGTGTAAAGATCCAAATGTTTGGACGGTTTGCAAGGTGAACAGAATGAAATTGCCTGCCCTGTGACTTGAGGAAGAAATGATGATGTGCTCATTCTTGTGGCTGATAATGAGATCCAGTTTTGGAAAAGGAAAATGGCAGGGAAACTCTATTAGAGTGTGGGTTTACTTTGTAAAATGTAAAGAAAGAAAATCATGTTTTGAGTGGCAAATTAGTTAATTTCATTATTTGATATTTTAGATTGCTTGTTAATACTAGAATTAGATTTCTTGAGTTAGGCTGTTTCATACTTTTGTAGTTTTGTATATTTATTTTCCTAGAAGAAAAATGGCTTTGTGTTGAGATATAGATGTGATGCAATATTGATGGCTCTTGTAATCTTCCACTTTTTGTCTTTTCCACACTTAAATATGAGTATCAACATAAAATATATGTAAAGTAAGAAATTTAATTATTCAAGATACATATTAAGTGGTGTGGCTCATTTTGTATTAATTCACCATAGTTGCTCTAGCTCCCCCACCACCCCAGAATCTCTAGTTATAAATTTAAAAGCTAGTTGAAGAGCTTGTCTGGATGCTAAATATAATATCTCAATGGATCCTTTAAGTTTATGGGAAGTTTTGTTTTAGTCCATTAAGTTGTAAATTGCATTTTTAGTTTTTGAAAGTTAACATTATTAAAATCACCAACAGAAAATGTTGACTAAGCAAAGTGAAGCGGTGATTGTGTAATGTTGTCGAAGCAAACAGCTACTTACAAGTTACAACACAACATCTAATTTATTTAATCAATATGACATTTACTTAATTTACATTATTTTATTTTTACTTGGAATTATGAAAAATATAATGATTAGATTCCACTCAGAAATCACAGCCTATGCTTCAACGATGGACGTGGCTTTCGTCCTATAAAAATTTCCTCGGCTACGCTCCTATGCACTCAAAACGGCACCGTTTGGTAAAATCACACTGTTCCTTCCTTTTTTTTTTTTGGAAAAATAGCATTTAACATCCTATAGTATTTTTTAAGTATCAATTAGCTAGTACCTTGAAATATTTTTTCAAGACCCTAAAATAATTTTAGGATATTGAAAAAATATTTCAGGGTTCTGACTGATACTAAGAAAATATTTCAGGATACTGTTGGTACTTGAAAAATAGTTCAGGATATTGATTAGTACTTTAAAATACTTCATGATCTTTAAAAATAATATTTTACGATCATGAAAAAAAAATTCACCATCTTGTAGTATTTTTTAAATATAAATGAGTACCTTGAAATATTTTTCAGTAACATTCAATATCCTGTATTATCTTCTTAGTACCAATTAGTACTAGTCAATACTTGAAAAAATATTTCAGGGTATTCATTGGTACTAAAAAGATATTACAAGAGATTAAATGGTATTAAAAAAATATTTTAGGGTATTGAATGACACTTAAAAAATATTACAGGATGGTGAATACTATTTTTCAAAAAAGAAAAAAGAAGGAACGGTGTGATTTTGCATCAAAAAGTGTCATTTTAAGTATATAGAAGCGTAGCGGAGGAAATATGTATAGGACGAGAGCCGCGTCCAGAAAACTAATGGCAGAGAGGCCCTCCTTCATCTCCCATTTTAGTTTTTATTCACGCGGCAGTGTAAAATCCATAACCTCTATTTCATCTAGAGGTGTCTAAGTAGTAATGGTCCCAACCAAGGTTGTTAAAAACGAGTTTTTACCTAAAAACGAAAGGAGAATAAAAAATCGTAAAACGTAAAATCGTAATACAAAATGTAGATTTCACACATACACACACAAGAAAAGCAAGGCACTTGCCATCATCCATACATATCCTCCACATGATCCTTTGACCAAAAATAAAAAATAAAATTATGCTCCACATGATCTTCAACTAGATCAACTCCTTTGAGGCACAGTGGGTCCCACCTCATTATTTGTGACAAAGACGCAAGTCTCCTTCCTAATGTTGTCCCCTCCTTGTGGCCCCCACCACCTCATCCCCACTACGAGAAGTAGCAGAAAGCCAGAAACAGAACATTGGGGTGAGTGTTGTACTCTTATAATCTTCCCAAGATATCGACATAAAGAAATTGAGTATGAGCAAGGTTCCTTCGCTTTTTAAAAAAATGTGGCGTTTTCACGTTTTTACGTTTAAAAGCAATGTTTTTACCGATTTTACTGGGTCTACATTTTTTGTTTAAACGAAACATGTTTTGCCAAAAATAAAACGTAAAAACACCGTTTTTAATTTTAAAATACGTTTTTGACTACCATAGTCTCGAAAGTCTAATCCCATTACGGATGTTAAATTCATATTATGGTAATGTTTGTCTTCATTTTGTTGGTTTCTTTATGTTGGCCCAGGAATTGAAGGCATTATCATTTAATTACTTCTCTTGTGCTTCATATAAGTCAAAACCAGACCAATTTTCTTTTATAATATATATGAGAATGGCTTTTTCGTTGTTTTATTGATGATCTCCTTCTTTACTATATTTGACACTTTCTGCCTACATTTCATACCTGTTCAGTTATCTTCTATGAAAAATGATCTTTGCATGCAAGAATTTCTTTAGTGTTGGTTAGAAAATAATAGTTTTATGGACAATACATACTGAAAGGGAAAAAACGAAATTGGGTCTGTTTTCTTTGAAAGTAAGTTTCATTGAGTTATATATATAAAGATATTAGGTCAGTTCTTAACTTGTTTTCGTGATGCTGATGGAGCTTGTTCACAAAGCACAATAGTTGGAGACAAAATAACCCAAAGTTTGAGACAATATTTTCGTTCTTTTGCGGTTATGCATTGTTCAGAAACATGGCAACTACACTCGCCAATGAAGGAACCATACAAGCTACTCCAAGTACTGTAGAACAAGAAGCTAGGGAAGCAGAAGCAAATGATGAAGAAGATTTAGAGGGAGATGAAAGACCAGCGAAAAAGAAAAAATCAAATGTTTGGGACCATTACGGGAAGGTACAAATAGACATAACTACAGGAGAACACAAAGCCAAGTGTAAGTACTGCCGAAGATAAATTATTAGCCATCATACCAAACAAGGATAATACTGTGACTTTTACAAAATGCAGTACTTATTTATTTGGATTGTGAAGACATTTACAAAATTGTAAGATTGATCCGAACAAAGCAAATAAGCAAAACCAATCTTTTTTACAACCTCTCTGATAGGGTCATCTAATACTGTGACTTTTCATTTATTTATTCAAGAGCGATGTGGACGAGGTGTTGCAAAATACATTATATTGGAGGAGAGGCCTTTTCGAACTGTGGAAAGTTCTGGTTTCAGAGCGATGATGAGTGAAGTATAAATCTGCTTAAGGTTCCCTCACGATCAACGGTTACTAGAGATTGCTACAAGTTGTATCTTGAAGAGGCAGAGAAATTGAAAAAGTATTTTGAGACTTTAAAAGTTCGAGTATCCTTTACTATGGATACTTGGACTTCAAATCTGAGTGTCAATTATATGTGCTTTATTGGTTATTGGATTGATGAGAGTTGGACATACCAAAAGCGAAGCTTGAATTTCTGTGTAGTTGAAAACCACAAGGGTGAAACAATTGCAGATGAAATTGAGAAATGCCTGTTGTCTTGGAGCATTGATAAGGTGTTTACTTTCACGGTTGATAGTGCTACTTCCAATGATAGTGCATTGTCAAGGTTGAAGTTCGTTTTCAAACATTGAAATGGTTTAGTATGTGATGGGGACTTAAAGCACTTGAGGTGTTGTGCGCACATATTGAATTTGCTAAGGATATGCATGAGTCAATTGAATTCGGAATGCTATTAAATATGTAAGATCTTCTCCTTTAAGGTGTCGAAGGTTCAAGGCACTTGTGGAAAAAATGTAAGTTGAATTAAAGGATTTACCAAGCTGGATTGTCCAACTAGGTGGAATTCAACTTACATAATGTTAGATAGTGACAGTCAATTCAGCAGCGTGTTTAACATTATGATGGAATCAGACAAGGACTACAAAACATACTTCTCTGATAAAGGTTTAATGGGTACTCATAACCTATTTGTACCGCACAAAACGCCTCGCAACAAGACTCATAACAAGCTGAAGAGAAAACACAGAGAGGATTTTTCGTCCAATTTTTTTCCTCGAACCTCAGAAGACATGTGATCCCCTTCAGATCCTATTATCAATCACCCAAATTTCTGCTTCGAGGACATTCCTTTTATAGATTAGTATGTCACGATTTATCGACAATGGCGAGATTAGATTTCTAAGAATGGTTGGTGATTCTTTCTCTATATTTGCTATGTTAAGGAGCAGATTTTCTCATAATCTCTTTTCTCTTTTTCTTCTCAAAATCTCATTTCCATCCTTAGATGAAAAAATAGACAGTTCAGATATAATATTTTTAAAAATTATGATGATAGTGTTTTATAAATTAATTTTTTTATTAATTTTGTTTGTATTACATTTATAAATTATATAGATCATGATTTAACCATTTAAATTTATTTATTCATATTTAAAATAATAGTTTTATAAAATATTAAATATGGACCATCCATTTTCCTGAATCTGAGGGTGGAAAATAGATATTGAAAGAAAAAGGATTATGAAAGAATCCAAACCTGCTACGTTCTGGGTTAGATATGTTTAAATTTCTTTGATTCATTTGAAAAGAAAGAATTTTTTTTCAAATAGAGGAGGGCTGGCTTTAGTAGGAGTGGAGCGAAAAAGCTGGTAGTTTTTGTCATTCACTGGAAGTGTTTGATCTTGATGATTTCTAATAGAGTACAAGAGTAGATTGAAGCAGTAGGAGCTATGGATCATGAGAACTTGTCAGGAGGCTAGGGTTTAAAGTATGAACGGAGAAGAGAAAGAATTAATGAAGAAATTGATTAAAACAATTTATTTAAATTAGATTTTTTATCTTAAAAACAAAATAATGTAAATTAATTTAAGATCATGTATATTAAAATTAAATGAGGTATTGTGTTGCAAATGACAGCTTGTTTCGCTAGCATTATATTACAGAGTTATCATATCACTATGCTTATTCGGTATTTTCTATTAGTAAAATTCACGAAGTTGATTTTTAAGGATTAAAAATTTACTTTACAAATTTAAGGGTGTGTTTGGTTTGAGGGAAGGAAGTGGGAGAGAAAGAATCTATAGGGAGCATATTGACTAAATTGCTATTAATGAAAGGAATATTCCTTTTTGTTTATAGTATATTTTTGAAATATTGAAAATTTTCCATGGGCAATTTAGTAAAATGAGAGGAAAAATTTATCTCTCCTCTTTCCCTCCCACTCTCTCCCCTCAAACTAAACACACTATAAAAGATTAAAACAAGACCTCACATAACTTTAAAATATCAAAAAGTATATTTTAGCCTATCGTTATCTATTTTAATTTCTAAATTTATAAAATTTTTTTGATAAATTTTTTGAAGGCAAAAGTAAAGAAAAAAACCTTAATTAATTAATTAATTACCAAAATGCCACTGAGGCAAAAGTATTAACTCATCTGCCCCCTGTAATAGATTATATGCCTTATGTAATCGATTGCAGGGGGTCAGATCTCTTTTTTTTTTTTCATTTTTTGAACTATGTAATCGATTATGTCACTGTTTAGTAATGGATTATATAAAATTACACTGTGTAATTGATTACGATGAGTGGCGTAATCGATTACATAAAATCCAAAGGCATATGTGGTAGTTATCACGCTATGTAATCAATTACGGCCCAGGCTGTAATTGATTACATATCGCGGAATCAGTTTTTAAAAAGGCCAAATGCCTAATTTTCCCTTATTTCTCATTTCTCTAACCGATTAGGGCTCCCCCACTCTCCTCCATTGTGATTTTCGACCAGAAAGTTGCGGATTCAAGCCGTGGGTTGAGGAAAAATCAAAGATTTGCTCTCATTTGCGTTGATTTCGGTAGGTTTTCGGTACCCATTGCGAATTTGTCTCTATTTTCTCCGTTTTTCTGAAGATATGGTTCATGTAATCGATTAGGGTTTGTTTTCTTTGGGTATGTAGTGTTTTAATCATTGATTTGAATTGTTTGTTGTTGTTTTTTAACAAGTAATAGATTAAATTGATGTTTTTGTGCGTTTTGGAAACAATGTGTGTATGTTTGCATGTAAAAGTGAGTAAACAGTGGGATTGAAACACAAATTACATGTTATTGTGTGTATGGATGTTGAAGATTATTGATTACGTGGAGTTTGATTGTTGACTGTGCATTTTTCTTTCAATTACATTGTCTCCGTTGATCGATATTGATCATGCATTGTGATTATGCCATTAATTGTATTTGTTTCATGTTTGTTGATGGTTTATATTGTATCTTTGTAGGTATTTGTTGTCATCATGCCTCCACGCAGACGAGTTGACCCTCAGAGCGAGAGACGTTCGAAGGCACGGATGGAGGGTGAGACATCCGGCTCTCAGGCACAGCCGGCAGATCTCCGATACGGACTTCTCCTAGGCAATAATGCAGCATCCCACAGATCCTTTGTTCAGTACTTTGCGGGCAGACCCGTGATCAAGCCCAAGTCACTGGACAGGCATTTTTTTGCAGAGGATGGAATTGATATAGTCCCACTGGTGGAGGGTTCGCATCTACGTGGCTTGGCGGAGTTCGTCAGTCCCTACTCAAAGGATATGGTTAAAGCCTTCTACCATAACCTCAGTTACATCAATAGAGTGCTGAAGTCACGTGTTTGCAGCATTGATATAGAGATGACTGCTCCGATATGGGCCCACATGCTGGGATATGATTTTGATGGGGCGGGCACCATTATGTACGATAGGGATACTAATGTCAACCTGCCTGGATATAACCGAGCCGCCGCCGTCAACGGTATCAGGAGGCCTTTGGGTCAGAGACCCCTTTTGACTGTGGGCCAGCTGACTGTGGATGCACAGATCCTTTTCTACATGCTGACCCATATTTTGTTCCCCTGGGCCTACAATCACTCTAGGGTGTTGGAGGTTGATATCTTGATCATGTGGACCATCCTTCACGCCAGGTCGGTGAACTGGAGACATTATGTTTGCTGGATGATGTCCAAGGTGAAGCAAAAGAAGAACGCCGCCCTCCCATTCGCCTACCTAGTCCACTGTATATTGCTCCACTTCCATGTACCGATGCAGACGTTTGAGATGGTGGACCAGCAACATTGGAACACTGTCTTCGGGAGGCGCCTACTGGAGCAGTGCAAGATTGTTCAGAATGATCAGGGTGTCTGGGTATGCATTGCCGCTGACGAGGACGATGCATCGCCTGCTCCCCCCGTGGTTCATCCTGAGGTCCCTATGCCGGACGATGATGATGATGAGGATGAGGAGATGGTTGAGTCGGATGGTGGATTCCAGCTCCGTGACGTCATGCTGCAGATGAGGCAGATGAACCTCCGACAGAGAAAGCGGTGGAAGAGCCATGAGCAGCGGTGGAGGAGCCACGTTGAGAAGGAGAACGAGTGGTGGCGATGGATGCAGAGCCGGATGCACGGGCTAGAGGCCGGACTTTGGCAGTTACAGAACGGACAGCACCAGGAGGCAGCCGGAGAGGAGGACCAGGTGCCTAATGTATCCGATGAAGAGGAGGAGGATTATTCAGAGGAGGATGCAGATTAGATAGCTATGTTTTTTTTTGTCGGACATAATGTTTGTATTTGGATCTTGTAATTTTTTTCTAGACTTGGTGAAGTTGTACTGACTATGACATTTACTTTAGTTATGAATATTTATGCTTTCAGTTCATATGATTTGAGGTGATGAATTTTGCAAATGATATGTCGTAGGACGAAAAATGGATATAGGGACATCGATGGACTAGGCATAGTGTAGACGGTTAATTGTTGGCAAAATGACCTTCCTCAAGTTGCATTTGTAGGTAAAAAGAAGTTGGAAATCAGTTTCGTCATGCACCAATCGTTTCTTCATTGTGCTTCTGCAGCTGGTGTAATCTATTACACAGTGTAATTTTATGTAATCGATTACTAAACAGTGACGTAATCGATTAGATAGTTCAAAAAATGAAAAAAAAGAGATCTGACCCCCTGTAATCGATTACCTAAGGCATGTAATCGATTACAGGGGGCAGATGAGTTAATACTTTTGTCTCAGTGGCATTTTGGTAATTAATTAACTAATTAAGGTTTTTTCCGTACTTTTGTCTTTTTTGAATGCATATATTAAAGAGCTTTTACTTTTTATCATTGAGGATAATAATTAAAGTGAGTACTTTAAGAAATTAACACTTTTTTTACAAATAATTAAATTAACTAATTTTCTCAACATTTATAACTTGGGTTAAATAGCAAATCTGCCTCGGAAGTACACGCCCAATAGCAATGTTGCCCTGGAAGTTTTTTTGAGCTTAATGTTGCCCCAGAAGTCTAAAGAAGTAGCAATGTTGCCCTTTTCCATTAAAAAGTTAACGGTCAACGTCAAATTTTTAACGGTTAACGTTAGTTTTTTAACGGAAAATGGTAACATTGCTACGTTTTTAAACTTCCAAGGCAAAATTGAACATGAAAAAACTTTCAGGGCAACATTGCTCTTCAACGTATATTTCCAGGACGGATTTGCTACTTAACATTTTATAACTTACATAGGTTATCTTATTTAGGGTCATAGATATACACTTATATCATTTTGAATTTCTCTCAGCATAAAGAATAAAATACGTATTATTTATTATATAATTGCATTACTTAAAAATAATCGTATTTTTAATAAATTTTTTAAAAAATATATAATAAAATTTTTCATTATAAAATGACTAATTTTAAGTTACTTTCCGTATTTCTCTGGCAACTCAGGGTGTGCATGGCAACCATTCTGTTCCCCAGCACTGTTTCTGAGATGAAACAATTTTTTCTAATTCTGTGTCTGGGAAGAATTCTGAGAATTAGAATTACGTTTGTTAACTTATTTTATTTTTACTCCCAGAATCAGAATTATGTTTTTTAACACTTTTTTTTCATTCTAAGAATTAGAATTATGTTTATTAACAAATTTTATTTTTATCTTGAGAATTAGAATTACTTAATACAATACAAATTTATTTCTTTATTTTTTTTACAGATTTCATCAATGGTATAAAATAATAAATTTTAACCAAAATGCCAACATTTCATATTTAAAAAAGATATTTAAAAAATATAATATTTTATTGTGTAATTTTTTTAGAACATATAGTAAAATATAGTCACATAACTTAACAAAACAAAACAATATATTTCTTGACTTGTACTCTCATTTTTACCTTAATATTAATTATACAAATGAATAAATAGATATTTTATTAATTATACTTTTGCTGTTAGGGCGTGATCTATAACTATCGTCATTCATCCGTCCCTTCCTCTTCTTCTTTCTCCTGTTTCCCGATCAAGATCCGGCGGAGGCACCTTCAGAATCTATAGCAGGTGATCGATGAAAAAGTTCGGAGAGAAGAGAATTATAATAATATTTGGTGTCGGCGCGTTTTGAAAGCAAAGAGGAATGATTTAAAACTTTAAATCTGGGTTGGTGTAAGGTGGGAAGGGAAATTTTAAAAAATAAGCTAATTAAGGATAATCAAAATGATCTCCGTGATTTTGGTGTCAGGTGAGAGGCACAAGATATAAAAAAAATGATTCTGATTTTGTATCCTGGAACATAGAGAGAAGCAGAAAATTGTAGCTTTTTTTTTTTTTTTTATTACCCAACACAAAAAATAAACCGGTTTATCCCAGAAACAAGAAAAAAAAAACCGAATTTACCAAACACAATTCCCATCCATTTTCATTCTTGGGAACATAAATTTAAAAAAAAAAACTCATTCCGGGAGTGTTACCATGCACACCCTCAATTTACTAGAATGATATCAGGTCCCAAAAAAAATTACTAGAATGATAAACTAGATGTTATAATATACATTAGACACTACACCTAAATAAATGGAACTTGGAATTATAAAAGGGAAAATTAGAATGGAGGACCTAGAGGAAAAAATATTTAATGAGAAGGACTATAAAAATTGTAATTACTTATAAAGACCAAATACCATAATATAAATTAAAAATTACTAAATTATCCATAATCAAATCTCCTATGTTTTCTCTTGCATTCATAATTAAAAAAAAATAACTAAAATTAAAAGTAAAAACTCTTGTCATTCATATGTAATATCATTGTACATTCTTTTTTATAGGTTTCAGACTCCTATAAAATCAATATATTTCTTAATTAACTACGGTTTAAACTCATTTTTTTAAATATTTTTTTCAACAAGTTAAATATTCATATAATCAATAGATCACTTAATTAACAAATATATGATCAAGCTTTCAGATTTACATTGTTAAATATTAATGTTGATATTCATTAAGCTCTTTTTATATATTAAAAAAAATAAAATAATTTCATTTTTTTAAGGATATAATAGATTATTTATATTTTTTAATTTAATTATCATTAAATGAATTTTTTTAACCCACATAAAATTTTTCTAAAATAAAAATAATTAAATCATATAATTTTTTTTCTTTAACATATACAATAATTATAAAACACCTTGAGTTTTATTAAAATGATATAATAATATTTTTAATTAAAATTTTTTATTTTAGAAAATTATAATTTTGAAAAAAATTGAAGAATGTGAATTTTTTTCATAGATATATCTATACAATTTCTGAAAAATAAAAATTGTGAAAAATTTTATTTAATTTATTGAAATTTAAATTTTCGTGTTAGTTTTCAAAATAGAGTGTGGAAGAGAATGTAGGGAATGTAGAAGATTTCTTTAAGGGCAGTTTAATATTATTAATTTTATATTCTTGTAGTTGGTCTTTCTAAATAATTACAATTTTATGGTTCTTTTCAATACATATTTTTTATTTTTTCTTGTAGGTCCTTCATTCTAATTTTTCTATTAAATTTTGTATTTTTATAAAAAAAAATGTTTTTATTGAATGCTTAATTTAACTTGAAATACTCCTCCTTAATTGCCAAAACACACGCATATTGATTGAATGCTTAATTGCCAAAACAGACGCAGATTAAATGCCAAAGATGCGCATATTAATGCTTAATTTAACGTGAAAACACGTGCATATTAAATGCTTAATTTAAGGTGAAATGTCTCCTCCTTAAATGCTAATCGAACAGGAGCATGAGAAGGAGGAGTGGGACTATGTTTCTCTTATGCATTTGAGACAACATTGCGAAAAGCGACGTCAAAGACGAAAGGAATTTGAGGAGAAACAGAGCCATCAGAACAGAACAGAGAAGAAAGCCTTCCCTTTACTTGTCAACTTCAAGGTGAAAGTTGATCCAACGAACCAAGTGAACCAATTGTGGAACATGTCTAGTGAGTTTTTGAGGATATCAGGCTCAATGGTCCTACACAAAATCAACAATAAGCTGAAATCCTTAAAAAAGAACAAGTGAGAAACAGAATATTTTACCTTATTGCAGAGACAATAGCACCTCCAGCATCTTTGATCTTTGTTTATGAACTTCTTTGTTGTTTCTACGATCTTCTTGTGAAAGCATGACAGAAGACTCTTTTTATAATTACGCGGTTTAAAAAAAAAAAGTTAAAAGTAATAAATACTTAAGAAATGAATTTTGTTTCATAACAAAGGTTAATGATGCTGGAGGTGGAGCTTCTCATCTATGTTTCTCATTTTTCTGTTAGAGTGGAGCTTCTCTTTTAGTAGTTGTAATAATTTCAAGGTATTTTCTGTGGATCTCTGTTACCTCGTGGCTCTGTATTTTTGTAATATTTGGTTATTGCTGTTATCCAGAGCTCAAAGGACAGATCTTAAAAATCAAGAGATGGTTTGTGAATCAAAACCAAGAAGCTCCGTCCCTAGCAATTATCACAGAAGCCGCCACTGCTGACCAAATTAAACATGATTCTTGTTTTTGTCAAGGAAATTAAAACCTTGTAAATATTTAGTGTGTGTTTTATGTTTCCACACTAAAGAGATAAGTTTTAGTTTGTCAAAATGTCTTGTATTTCATATTTTTATTTTTAACATTAGTAAAAAAAAATGTACTTTCTACATAAGTTAAAATACACTTTCTATCGTTGGTTAATCAGTTTTAATTGACGTAAAAAGTGATGTATAATTCTCAATAACTTGAAAAATAAATTAGTGTGTGTTTTATGTTTGGATGTTGGAGAAAATATGCACTCGTTTTCCTGCTGCATTTATTGAGTACGATTTCGAAAATCTTGAACCGCCTCTTCTATCTGTGGAAGAGGCTGTTGAAAGATCTTGTCATTTTGAAATTCCACCTACGCTCCATCCACAACTATCAGAAGGAAGGGCAGAAGCTGATCACAACATTATTTCTGCTGAGGTACATTAATTTTTCCTTGGTATAATCATTCTGTCTCTAACAAAGTTTGATGGTTTCATTAAATGATAGGTGCTATCATTTATAGATAACAAACTCTAACTAACTTTGACTAACAACTGACGGTCTTTCAACAAAAAGACAGGCATAGATGACAGATTAACCAACATATGGTTAAAGTAAATCTAGGTACGAGTATTTTCGTTTAATATCCTCTAGTATTTCTGTCCCTTTATGTTTCTTCACTTTTGATGTGGATCTAAGCTTAAGCTTGATTATCAATAAATGAATATTGAATTAATTAAGTATACACACACATCAAGAATATTCTTTGTCATCTGAAGTTCGACTTTTTCCACATCACGCATCAAGTATTAGTTTACATATTTATGTTTGTTGTCCATATTTCCTATATTCTGACATTTTTGTTTGTTTCTTTGAATAATTTGAATTCCAGATTAAACTTGGGTCTCAATACTATTTCTATATGGAGAAAAAAACTGCATTTGCTATACTAGAGGATGCACATTCTGTTCTTGCTAGATGACTAAATTTACCTGAGCATAATGTTCGTGTAATCACCAGGTGGTGATTTTGGTGGAAAGTACACGAAAGCCTTTCCTGTGAGAATCCAGTTTTGTTTTCCTATTATTTTCTTCTAACATACAATATGCTCTTGCTGATCACATGTTTCATTCTTAAAACTAGGCAAAGAAATTAAGAATTTGTAGAAATTGCACAGATGTATCCTTATTGTCTTTAAAATAACTTACTAACATTGGTTAAGATAACGTCGGGTTAAGGTGTAAAAATACACATAAGCTTTTACTCAAGGTACACCCAATACTATATGCTTTTCGGAAGTGCGAAAATGCACATGAGCTTGTAAAACTAGAGCAAAATTGCCCATGTCATTAAAAGAGATTAACCTCTATTAGTGGGACCCACATTATTTAAAAAATAAAAATGTCTACAATTTTTAAATTCCTCTTCTGCCCTTCACTTTACCCTTCCAACCTTCTATGTCTCCCTCCAGCCTCCTTGCCGCCACAATGGAGAGTGTGGGAAGATGAGGCTCGCCGGAGATGGGGAAAGGAATGGTGATGATGGAAGAAAATCGAAGGTAACAGTGGTGAAGTGCAGCTCGATGGGTGGTGTTAGTGGTGAGTGACGATGGTATGGGTGCAATCGTCTTTTCCTCAAGCTCCAAAAACCCAAACCTTCTTTCCCACAAAATTACCACTACACTCTCTTTCCCAACTAGAGGTGGTGAAGTGAGGAAGGGATAGTGGTGATGGTGGTTGTTCCGAGCTCTCCGCCTATATCCCGATTCTTCAACCACCAGTGGAAAAAAAAAAAAAGCTTTAAGACCGCCTCATTTAGATCGAATTATAGAAAATTCGGTCTTAAAAGTATGACCGGTGGTAGTTTTGTTAATATAAAGAACTTTTGGGACCGGATTATAAAGGATTAACCGGTGACACTTTCATAAATATATAGAACACTTTTAAGACTAGATTATAAAAGATCCGGTCTTAAAAGTATGACTGGTGACAATTTCGTAAATATTTTGAGAAAAAGTTGATCAGATATGAGTCCGAGAATGCAATACTTTATTCCTTCGCTTAATTAGAATTATATACAGATGTTAATAAGTAAATAATCTTCTGACCTAGGCAATTCCTATAATCTAGAGATTACAATTAGGAATATAATTATGAAATTAAAAAAACCATAATCTGCTAACTTAATTCCAAAAATCTCTCTAACAACTTAATTATGATAATTGCATAATATAATCTAGGGATTACAATCGGGAATATAATTACGAAATTCAAAAAACCATAATCTCCTAACTTAATTCCTAAAATCGCTCTAACAACTTAATTAAGATAATTGCATAATATAATTGTATATGCTAACTAATTAAACCTGAACTTCCAACAAATGTATAGAACGCTTTTAAGACTGGATTATAAAAGATCTGGTCTTAAAAGTATGATAAGTTGCAATTTCGTAAATATATAGAATACTTTTAAGATCGGATTATAAAGGATCCAATTTTAAAAATATACTTTTAAAATCGATTTTTACAATCAACCGGTCTTAATAGTGTTAAAAACTTAATTCGCTAAACTCATTAAGTCCGTAAGTGTGCTTGTCTTCTTGGTGATATAACATTTACTTAGTTATAGATTCAACGAGTGTCCCAAGTGTTAGTTCTCTATGCGTTTTGATGATAACATACAATTGTAAACTCAAGTGGAAGTTTGTCTTTAGTAAGTTGAAAAACTTACTGTCAAAGATAAACTCGAGTTTTGGAAATAAAACTCGTGTTTTGACTTGACAAAGAATAGCTCAATTTTAATGATCAAAGGCAAAACTGCAGTTTCCATGTGGAAACTCGAGTTTTGGCCTTACAGAGAGCATTCCAAGTTTTTCATCAGGACAAACTTGAGTTTTGTTTTGAAAACTGAAGTTTAGACCAAACAAAGACTCTTCAATGTTTTTCTCAAGAAAAGCAAAAACTTCAGTTTCCATTTGGGAACTCTAGTTTTGATCATATAGAAAATCATCCAAGTTTTTGACTTGTGAAAACTCTAGTTTTGAAGGAAAACTCTAGTTTTTAATATTTCTAAGTTTTTTCAAGATTTGGGAAAACTCGAGTTTTGACTTAACAGACAGTTTTCATATTCTTAACCTCTTAAGATTCTAGTTTTGAAATGAAAACTCAAGTTTCTCACTTGGCTCATATTTTCAAATGTTTTCATATTTTAAATGGAAATTCGAGTTTAGTTTTGGAAACTCGAGTTTTGACCAAGCAGAAAAGATCGCTATTTTTAATGTTTTCAAAACTTCAGTTTTGAAGGGAAACTCTAGTTTTGAAATAATACAGATCCCCCAAGTTTAATTTTTGAATGGAAACTCGAATTTAGTTTTGGAAACTTTATTGTACTCCCTTGGACCAAAATGAAATTAAATTTTGTGGATAAAAAGGTAATAATGTCCTTGCTTTATTTTTAATAAGAGCATTTACAAGATAAATAAGGAGATTTAAAAGACAAATAAAAGCATTCACAATACAAATGAAAGCATTTAATTATAAGACAAATAGAGGCATTCAAAAGAACTCAGGTATTGACAAGAATATTTTTATCATTCACAAAATAAATACAAAAATACACAAAATAAATACGGGCACTCACAAGATAAATAAAGAATTTTTTTTTTAAAAAAAACCCAGAGAGTTATTAATAACATTTTTGTCATTCATTAAATAGATAAGGAAATTCACAAGGCAACTAAGAGCATTCACAAAATAAATAAAGAATTCAAAAATAAATAATGGCGTCATTTTCTTTTCATCCATATAATTTAATTTAATTTTGGTTCAAGGGTTTAGTAAAATTTCAAAGCTTTTTGAAGTTAACTAAAATAAAATTTCTTTCCGATTGAAATTTACCCTATTTTAAATACCCCTCAAACCAAACAGAAAGCATGCATTATTAGTGCCCCTTATGAGCCAGTTTGGTCAGACTAAGTAGTTTCAAAATCGTAAAACTTGTGAAGTTGTTGATCAGAACACGGTGTCTCATAGAGAGACCTTCGCCATAGCCAGTGTTAGTATGCAAGAACTCAAGCACAGTACAGTGGTTGATGGACAAGCATCCAAGAGCTCCAATCTCTCTCCATTCACGACAAACAGCAAACTTCCTCTTCTTTTTTCCTTCTTCATCTCACAGAAGAACTCAGAAACTCATAAATGAGTCGAGGTCAGCTACCCACGCCCTAGCTCCCTCTCAATTTTGAAGCCCTTCCTAAATGTTTATATGGTTTATTTCATCATTATATTCTATATAAAATAAGACATTTTGATATCTTATGGTTAAAAAATGGAGATGTTTCCAATTTTTTTTATGATTTTTTAAAAGATTTGATACTCTAAAATTTTATAGTTTTTTATTAATTATTATTTAGAGTCTTAAATGTTTGAAAAATCATAAAAACAAATTGAAAAACAACTTCATTTTTTATTTACAAGATATCAAAATTGTCACTCATGTAGAATCTATTTTTTTTTTTTTTTTATAAAAAAGCCATGTTTGGGAAGGGCCCAAAATTGAGGGGTGGTTAGGGGCAGCTAATCCTACACAATTTTCTATTATTTTTCTAATTTATGGCACCTCTCAACTTATTTTCCTATGTTTATTGGAAATCTTTTATTTTATTGTTTTGATTTGAATGCTGAGAACAGGATGATCTCGGTCTAATATGGACTCTCAAAGTTTAAAATTTCTAACTAATGATTTTAAAATAAAAATCTTGCAAAAATAATTAAGGAATTATCTTTATTTTAGATTCTATACATATTAAAATAATTGTTTTTAAACAAATAAGTTGTTGGTGGAGATGGTAAAGGACTGTAAGAAGAAGAACATAGGTTCAAATCCCAAAAAGTGCGCTTGTTCGGAGAAGTGAGAACCCTTGGTCAAATAAAAATTAATAGCTTTTTTAAAAATTAAAGTAAAAATTAGATATGGATAGTCCATTTTTTTTATGAGTTTGGGAGCTCATCATCACTCTTATTTCATCTTGATCAACGTCTTCATCTCATCTACCTCATTTTATGCTCTTCTTGTTCTTTTAAGGTATAACACTGAAAACCATTAGACCTACAATCCTTATATATGATCTCGTTTATAATGTAAAATATATTGTACAATGAACAAGATCTTATATCAAGACTTGAAGGTAATATCATGTTTGCTATTTTATAGCAATACGATAATAATTAGGAAGAAATATCATTAAAAGCTTTTTGAAATATTGAAATTGTGGATCATACTCCTAAATTTAATAAATTATAAGTCAAGCCAACTAATATATTCTCATTGCTTTTGTGAGTACCATGGAAGAGATGCTTCGGTTAACAGATTTGTTTTTCTTTTTTGCCAGTGACAGGTTACCAATTTAAGGGGAAAAAAACTGTATGAGAAGATAATAATATTTTTAAAAAATAGTTACCAGAATTATTGTGAAGCTGCCATTAGTTTATGTTCATGGGTCACGTCTAACTTTTGGCCGAATACCAAAAGAATATTAATAAAACCAACAGGATTGGATCTATGAAAAACAGTTTAAGTATGTTGATTTTATTGAATGAAGTTATAAATAACATAAATTACTTTCCAATAACACCTTCAATCCTCTCTCCATATTTATGTATTTCACATTAAATAAGGGCATTTTTTAAAGGAAAAGAATGCTAATAAAATCATAATTATAAGTCACTTCTAGTATGTTTTGTGTTTAAGAAAAAGAGTTAAGGTGCAAATTGGCCAACGAACTATTACCTGATGAGCATCTAGAACAATATTTCTCCTCCAAGTTATCTCTACGTGTTGGCCAAGTTTTTCCTTGGGATGCCAAACAAGCAATTGATTTCTCTTATTTCCTCTCTCATTATCGTCCAGTCGGCCCACACGAAGAAAAAGAGGGGAGAGGCCGAATGTCGTAAAGTTTCTTTACGTGTTAGCCAAGTTTTTCCTAGGTTTCAGCAAAAAGCCTTTGACTTGTCCTCTTTCCTTTCTCATCATCATCATGTTAGTCAACATGGCAAAAGAAAGGGGAGATGCGGAATATAGCATAAACCTCTTTACTTCTCCGCCAAGTTATCTCTACTTGTTGGTCAAGTTTTCCCTTGGGATGCCCAACAAGCATCTGACTCCTCTTATTTCCTCTGTCATTATCGTTTAGTCGGCCCGCACAAAGAATGAGAGGGGAGAGGCTGAATGTCGTAAAGTCTCTGTTGTTGCTGGCCAAGCTTTTCCTGGGTTTGCGCAAAAAGCCTTTTACTTGTCCTTTTTCCTTTCTCATTATCATCATGTTAGTCAACATGGGGAAAGAGAGGGGAGATGCGGAATATAGCATAAACTCTTTACTTCTCCACAATTTTATCTAAACTTGTTGGCCAAGTTTACCCTTGGGATGCCCAATGAGCGTTTAACTCCTCTTATTTCCTTTGCCATTATCGTTACACCGGCCCACAGGAAGAAAAAGAGGGGAGATGCTGAATATAGCAGAAAGCTCTTTACTTCGTGGCCAAGTAATCTCTACTTGTTGGCCATATTTTTCCTTGGGATGCCCTACGAGCTTTTGATTTCTCTTATTTCCTCTCTTATTATCATTCAGTCAGCCCACACTAAGAAAGAGAGGGGGGAGGCCGAATGTCGTAAAGTCTCTTTACGTGTTGGCCAAGTTTTTCCTAGGTTTCGGCAAAAACCTTTTGACTTGTCCTCTTTCCTTTCTCATCATCATCATGTTAGTCAACATAGAGAAAGAGAGGGGAGATGCAGAATATAGCATAAACCTCTTTACTTCTCCGCCAAGTTATCTCTACTTGTTGGTCAAGTTTTCCATTGGGATGCCCAATGAGTGTATGACACCTCTTATTTCCTCTCTCATTATCATTACGTCGGCCCGCACAAAGAATGAGAGGGGAGAGGCTGAATGTCGTAAAGTCTCTGTTGTTGCTGGCCAAGCTTTTCCTGGGTTTGCGCAAAAAGCCTTTTACTTGTCCTTTTTCCTTTCTCATTATCATCATGTTAGTCAACATGGGGAAAGAGAGGGGAGATGCGGAATATAGCATAAACTCTTTACTTCTCCTCCGAGTTATCTCTACGTGTTAGCCAAGTTTTCCTTGGTATTGCTAACGAGCGTTTGACTGATCTTATTTCCTCTCTCATTATCGTTCAGCCGGTGCACACGAAGAAAAAGAAGGGAGAGGCCGAATGTCATAAAGTCTCTTTACGCGTTGGCCAATTTTTTCCTGGGTTTCGGCAAAAAGACTTTGACTTGTCCTCTTTCCTTTCTCATCATCATCATGTTAGTCAAGCTGGGGAAAGAGAGGGGAGATGCAGAATATAGCATAAACCCTCTTTACTTCTCTGCCAAGTTATCTATACTTGTTGGCCAAGTTTTCCTTTGGGATGCCCAACGAGCGTTTGACTCCTCTTATTTTCTCTGTCATTATCGTTACGCCGGTGTATACGAAGAAAAAAAGGGGAGAGGCCGAATATTGTAAAGTCTCTGTAGTTGCTGGCCAAGTTGTTCCTGGGTTTGTTCAAAAAGCCTTTAACTTGTCCTTTTTCCTTTCTCATCATCATCATGTTAGTCAACATGGGGAAAGAGAGGGGAATATGACAAGTCAAAGGGTTTTTGCGCAAACCAAGGAAATTTTTTTTCAAGAAGTACAGAGACTTTACGACATTCGACATCTCTCCTCTCTTTTTCTTCGTGTGGGACAACTGAACGATAATGAGAGAGGAAATAAGAGAAGGCAGACGCTCGTTGGGCATCCCAAGGAAAAACATGGCTAACAAGTAGAGATAACTTGGTGACGAATTAAAGAGCTTTTTGCTATATTCGACATCTCTCTTCTCTTTCCCGATGTTGACTAACATGATGATGTTGAGAAAGGAAATAGGACAAGTCAAAGGCTTTTTATGCAAACCCAGGGAAAACTTGGCAAACACATAAAGAGACTTCATGACATTCAGCCTCTCCCCTCCTAAAGACATAGGCTTGAGTGAAAATCCTTAGGCTCGAGTCTACTTGGGCCATAAACTTTGATTGCTCTCTGCCTGTTCCAAACTCGAGTCTGTAAGTGTTAGGCTCGAGTTTGTCTCACTTATCCGCTTTTGAGACTTCCTTGTATTATGAAACAGGCTTGAGTTAGAAACATTATGCTTGAGCCTATTTTAGAGTGAACATTCGGTAGCTCTCTGGAAGAGTTAAGCTCGAGCTTAATCTCATAGGCTCGAGTCTGTTCACATGAAATTCTGTTTGAGGAGCTTTCTGTAAGGTTTAGGCTTGAGTTAAAAACATTCCATGCTCAAGTGAAAAATGTGACATGCTCTCTATAAGACTTAGGCTCGAGTTTAGTTAGGTAGGCTCGAGTCTAACTGAGAGCCAATAAGTTAATTTGCTCTCTGTAAGACTTAGGCTTGAGTTTACCATAACAGGCTCGAGTTTGCCTTAGTTATAAAACATGAACTCTGCTCTCTGTCACGAGCAGGCTCGAGTCTATAAAGTTAGGCTTGAGTTTGCCTAAATAAAAAATGCTTATTTTTACTTTCTGTTTAAAGACTTTTAGTTTTACAATGATTTGTTATCATTAAAACATATAGAGAACTAACATGCTTGCCTCTATTTTGTTTTGTTATTTTGTTTTTATTGTTTTATAGATTTTGTGTGTGTGTGTGTGTGTGTGTGTGCATGTGCGTGTCTGTTTTTGTGTGTCTCAGTGTGTGTGTGTGTCTCTGTGTTTGTTTGTTAATTTTAATTAATTATTCATTTGCTTGCCTCTGCTTTGTTTTGTTATTTTGTTATTTTATTGTTGTACAAATTTTGTGTGTGTGTTTATGTATGTGTGTGTGCCTCTTTTTGTGTGTGTCTTAGTATATGTGTGTGTGTGTGTGTCTCCTTGCTTTTGCGTGTCTTAGTGTGTGTGTTAATTTTAATTTATCATTGATTTGCTTGCCTCAATTTATTTTGGTTTTTTTTAATTGTTGTATAGATTGTGGGTGTGGTTGTGTTTATTGATAATATATCATTGATTTGCTTTCCTCTATTTAGTTTTGTTCTTTTTTATTGTTATACAGATTTTGTGAGTGTGTGTATGTGTCTCTCTCTCTTTCTTGTTAGTTCTCTAGGTGTTTTGATGATAACTGACAATTGTAAACTTAATTTGAAGTTTGTCTTTGAAAGTTGTAAAACTTTCTGTTTAAGGTAAACTCGAGTTTAGGTAGCTAAACTCGAGTTTGGACTTGACAGACAGAAGCTCAGTTTTTGACAAAGCAGGCCAAACTCCAGTTTGCATAGGCAAACTCGAGTTTGCAGAGTTACAGAGAGCAATCAAAGTTTCTAAGAGTTGTAAGCTCGAGTCTGTTTTTATAAACTCGAGTTTAGATCAAAGGCAGTAACACTCGAATTTCAACTTGCTTTCAAACTCTACCTTTGATTATGGAAACTCCAGTTTACAAGAAAGTTTAAGTGCTAAAAAGTTCAAAGACTTGTAAACTCGAGTCTATGTTTTGGAAACACGAGTCTGAGACCAAACAGAAGCTTCAACGTTTTATCAAGTTTTCCAAACTCTAGTCTCAGTTTTACAAACTTCAGTTTACCAAATGCAATAGCCTTCATGTTTTCAGTTTTCACTGGAAACTCGAGTCTGGATTATGTAGACTCGAGTTTGGCATAAACAGAGATACTCGAGTTGATACTTGTTCTTCTAAACTCCAATTTTGTTTTTAGTGACTCCAGTTTGCACTTAAATGAAAGTTTTTTTTCCAAAGTTTCATAGTTTTGTATATCAAAACTCGAGTCTGGACCATACAGAGAGCTAAGTAACATTCAGATTTTGTAAACTCCAGTTTGTGTTTTCTAAACTCCAGTTTTGAAGCTCTGAACTTAAACTCAAGATTTTCATAAAAGCTTCAAACTCGAGTCAGTCACTAAATGACTCGAGTTTAGCACTGTGTTCAAAACTTCATCCAAGAGCAACTCGCGACTTTCCTCTCTGTAAGAACCAAACTCGAGTCAGTCACTTATCAACTCGAGTTTAGGAAGATTTTCAAAATACATTGCTCTCTAGATGAACTCCAAACTCGAGTCTGGGTTTGTAAACTCGAGTTTGTAACGCACAGATTTGTAAAACCAGATGGCGTGAATTTTCGAAAACCATTTGAATGATCTTAATACTTCATATCTTTAATTGCTACTATTCCTAACGTCTTTTAACCAGTTTGTTAGCAAGTTTCAGATGGTTTATTGAAGGAAACAGTGAAGATTTAGACAATGAGCTGTAAAGCAAGAGAGAGAGAATATGTTGTCTTTAAAGTGCTTCAACTTGGATTAATTTATCATATCCTTAAGTACAGCCCGCTCCAACACAGGGACATCAACATTATCTTCATATTAATTAAGTCCCACATTGCAAGAATGTCTACAACAGATTAGACAAAAGCAGAATCCATCCATCAAGAAGATTTGAGTGGATTCTCAACAGTTAATTTCTGGAAGTGGAGCTTCAACAACCAAAATTCGTAGTGCTCTTCCAACAACTATATTCTTCATTCAAAATGAACTTCAACTGCTATAAATATGATTCAGATTCGAAGAAGAAAAAACACAGACATTACACAAGACATTTACAATGAGCAACATTGAGATTTCTGCATTCATTCTTTTGTAAATACTCTTGAGAGATTTGAGCTTCAGTGTTTATCAATATCTGCTCTTAGAGAGAGTTTGTTTCTGTTAATCATTTGATTGCAAAGAATCTGAAGTTGGGGGACTTTGAGATTGGTTGTACAACTACAACTTGTAAGGGGGAGTGAGTCCTAGGGAAAGGATCATCCTAAGTACAGAGTGTGTAGTTGTGATATCAGTGTACAACTTGTAAGGGGGAGTGTATCCTAGTGAGAGGATAACTTTCGAGTACAGAGTGTGTAACTGATTGTAAGTGATAGTGGAAATCCCAGAGAGTCTGGGGACTAGACGTAGGTCAAGGAGTTAGACCGAACCAATGTAAATCTTGCTGTGTCTTGTTCTTCTCTCATTCTCTGCACTACTCTACTCCTGCGATTAATTTCTAGAATTAAGCAAAAGAATTTTCAAATCCCCAATTCACCCCTTTCTTGGTGATTTGCTCCGGTTTTTCATTTGGTATCAGAGCAAAGTCTTCTCTTAAAGGACTAACATCCCGAGAAGGATCCTAATGGAGGGAATTCTACCTGAAGGAGCTTCCATCAACAGACCTCCAGGTTTCAATGGGGAACATTATTCATTCTGGAAATTGAAATTCAGAGTCTATGTCATGGCAACTGAATTCGGTCTATGAAATGTATTTGAGAAAGGGGATTATGTGCCAACCTCAATGGAGGATGAAGTCAGAACTCCCAAGCTAGAGGAATAATACACTGAGAATGACAGAAGACTTGTCACTCTCAATAGCAAGGCCATTCATGTCCTTCAAAGTGCTCTAAGTCAGAGAGAATACTTTCGTATTTGTACTCTACCTTCTGCAAAAGATATGTGGAAGGCCTTGGAGATTGCTCATGAAGGAACTGCTGGAATCAAAGAAAATCAAATTAACACTCTTATGACTGAATATGATCTACTTCGTATGAAGTTAGGAGAATCAATTGGTGAGTTCCAGTTTAGATTCACTCATTTGATTAATCAACTTGCTGCCTTAGGAAAAGAACATGATCAACGAGTTCAAGTAAGAAAAATTCTGAATGTTCTTACCAAGGAATGAGAAGCAAAGGTGACAGCCATTGAAGAAGCACGTGGTGAATCAATGACATCAGTTGCTGCTCTCTTTGGTAGCTTATCCGAGTATGAAGGAAAAATCAAGTTCAGAAAAAGACTTGATGAAATTGATAGTAAGGGTAAAGGAATTGCTCTCAAAACTATCAATGATGATAAAGAATCAAATGATGATGAAGAAGATGATGAATTTGGCATGATGGTTCGAAAGTTCAGAAAATTCTACAAAAAGAATCGAGGATTCAGAAAGAACAACAAAGGTGGCTCAAGCTCAGAATCAAAGAAACCCATCATATGCTATGAATGTGACAAGTCTGGCCACATTAAGACAGAATATCCTCAATTGAAAAGCAAAGAAACCAGATTAAACAAGTTCAAAAAGAAAGCATATGTCTCTTCCATATGGGGAGATAGTTCATCTGATGAAGATGAAGAGGATGAAGAGCAAACAACAAATATTTGTCTAGTTGCTCAAGAGGAATCTGACAATGAAGAGGTAAGTGATTCTAAACCAACCTTTGATGAATTACTTTCTAAATATAATAGTCTTTATTCTGAATTTAGAAAGGTTGCTAAAGAACTCATGTTTTCAAAAAGAAAAATAAAAGATTTGGAACTACAAGCTCAGAAAACTCCAACTTCTATATCTGAAAAGATTTGTGAAAATTGTTGTACTCTTTAGAAAAGAAATGTTTATCTTGCAAAATCTCTTGAAAAATTCACCCAAGGAAGTGAAATGCTTAAAGTGATTTTAAAACAACAAAGATTTACAAATAATAAATCAGGTATAGGCTATAAACCTGATCTTGATAGAAAGAAAGAAAAGAAGAAGTTTGGAGAAAAGTCATATTTGAACTATTTTGGAAAATTTGTCCATACTTCCAATCCTTATGCACATTGTAATTATTGCAATAGAAAGGGACATACCACCTCTGCATGTTTTCATAGCAAAGAAAGGAAAAATAAACCTGTAGGTAATTATAAATGGGTACCTAAAGGAACATATGTGTTTCTTAAGGTACAAGCTAACCCAAAAGGACCCAAGAAAAAGTGGGTACCTAAGACTTGATCTTCCATAACTTGCAGGTATGTCTAAGAGCATCAAAATCTAGTAAATGGTACATTGATAGTAGATGCTCTAGACACATGACAGGAGATCAATCCAAGTTTACAACAATCAAACACAAGGATGGTGGCAAGGTTACATTTGGTGGAAACCAATCCGGAAGGATAGCTGGTATTGGTGAGATTGGTAACAATAATGGACCCCAAATAAAAGATGTCTACCTTGTGGAAGGATTATGCCGTAACCTCCTTAGTGTAAGTCAAAGTGCTGATAAAGGTAATCTAGTTATCTTTAATTCAGAAGAATGTTTGATTGTTAACAAGGATGATCTCTCCTTAGACAATGTAAGATCAAAAGCTCTATTCAGGGCTCCAAGGGAAGGTAACCGTTATACTCTTGATCTTTCTAATGTTTTACCTTCTGAAAAATGTTTCATGAGTAATTTAGATGAAAAGTTGGTTGTGGCACAAACGTTTAGCACATGTCAATATGTTCCAACTTGATAAGTTACTGAAAAAGGATTTAGTTATTGGTTTGCCAAAACTTAATTTCAAAAAGGATATGATTTGTGGTGCATGCCAAAAAGGAAAGCAAACCAAGTCATCTTTCAAATCAAAAACTGATATTTCAACTAATAGACCACTACAATTATTGCATATGGATTTAGTTGGTCCAGCTAGAGTTAAAAGTTTTGGTGGAAATCTATATACTCTAGTAATAGTTGATGACTTCTCAAGATATGCATGAACATTATTTCTATTAACTAAAAATGAAGCTTTTGATCAATTTGTTGTGTTTGCCAAGAAGGTCCAGAACGAGAAAGGTTTACTCATTGTAGGTATTCGAACTGATCATGGAGGAGAATTTGAGAATCATGCATTTGGTGAATTCTGTGAAGCTATGGGCATCAATCATAATTTCTCAGCCCCTAGAACTCCTCAACAGAATGGAGTTGTGGAGAGAAAGAACAGAGTGCTCACAAAAATGACAAGAGCAATGTTGAATGAAAATCAGATCTCCCAAGTGTTTTGGGCAGATGCAATGAACATAGCTTGCTACATCTCTAACCGAGCATATCTTAGAAAGAAGCTCAACAAGACTCCATATGAGTTATACAAGGGAAGAAAGCCCAATATTGCTCATCTGTACATCTTTGGATGTAAGTGTTTCATTCACAAGAATGGTAAGGAAAACTTGGGTAAGTTTGATTCTAAGGTTGATGAAGGTATTTTCCTTGGTTATTCTTCTAGAAGTAAAGCATATAGAGTATTTAATCATACTACCAGAACCATAGAAGAATCAATCCATGTAGTTTTCTGTGAAACCAATCCCAACAAATCCATGATTAATGATGAGGATGACATTCAAGATCAGAATGTTTCAAAAACTCCTTCTGTTTCAACTGATTTCGAAAATGATTTGCAAAAAGATCTAGAAACTGAATCTGAACATGTTTGTGAAAACTCTGATCAAACCCAACCTAAGGCTTGGAAATACAGTAAGAGTCATCCACTGGACCAAGTCATAGGTGATGCAAATCAAGGGGTTAGGACCAGAAGAAGTATTTTAAATGAAGTTACTTTTTTAGCCTTCATTTCAGAAATAGAACCCTCTAATATTGAAGAAGCTCTTTCAGACAATGATTGGGTGATAGCAATGCAAGAGGAGTTGCATCAATTTGAAAGAAATCAAGTTTGGGCCTTAGTACCTAGGCCCAAAGACTATCCAGTTATTGGCACTAAATGGGTATTCAAGAACAAATGTGATGAGTCTACAATCATTGTCTGAAACAAGGCAAGATTGGTTGCCAAAGGCTATAATCAAGAAGAAGGAATTGATTATGAAAAAACTTATGCTCTAGTGGCAAGATTGAAAGCAATAAGAGTTCTTCTAGCCTTTGCATGCATTAAAGGTTTTAAACTTTATCAAATGGATGTAAAATCAGCTTTTCTAAATGGTTTTATTCAAGAGGAAGTTTATGTTAAACAACCTCCTGGTTTTGAAGATGAGTTTCATCCAGATTATGTTTTCAAACTGAAAAAGGCTTTATATGGCTTAAAGCAAGCCCCTAGAGCTTGGTATGAAAGATTAAGCAAATTTCTCCTAGATCATGGATTCGTAAGAGGAAAAGTAGATACTACTTTATTCATTAAAAGTAATAAGCTTAATGAAATCCTCATTGTACAAATCTATGTAGATGATATTATTTTCGGTGCTACTAATGATACCTTGTGCAAGGAATTTTCTGAGACAATGCAGGGAGAATTTGAGATGTCAATGATGGGTGAACTCAACTATTTTCTTGGTCTTCAAATCAAGCAGCGCAAAAATGGCATATTCATCTCACAGACCAAGTATTTGAAAGACTTGCTCAAGAAATATGGTCTTCAAGATTGCAATGTGGCTGACACACCGATGAGTTCAACTGCTGCCTTAGATGCTGATGAGAAGGGAAAGAATTTCAACATCACCAGATATAGAGGCATGATTGGATCATTGCTCTACTTGACAGCAAGTAGACTAGATATTCAATTCAGTGTGGGAATGTGTGCTCGATTTCAATCAGCTCCAAAAGAGTCTCATGCTGAATATGTTAAAAGAATCTTCAGATATATAAATGATGCAAAAGAATTAGGATTGTGGTTTCCCAAAGGTCAACCTGAACATTTGGTAGCATATTCAGATTCAGATCATGCTGGATATAAGACAGATAGAAAGAGTACAAGTGGCCAATGTCAATTTCTTGGTGGTTCACTTGTCTCTTGGTTCAGCAAGAAACAAACTACTGTCTCAATGTCTTCCACGGAAGTTGAATACATTGCCGCCTCAAGTTGCTGTTCTCAAGTTTTATGGTTGAAGCAACAACTTCAAGACTTGGGTATACATTTCAAAGAAATCCCAATTTTGTGTGATGACACAAGTACAATAAGCTTGGCAAAGAATCCTGTTCATCATACAAGAACCAAGCATATTGATGTTAGACATCACTTCATAAGAGATCATGTTCAAAAGAAGGATGTCAAAGTGATCTTCATTCCCTCTCATCAACAACTAGCAGACATCTTCACCAAGCCCTTAGCAAAAGAGCAATTTACTTTCATAAGAAGAGAATTGGGAATGGTAAATCCCAATGAGTTGTGAGTTTTCCTCTACCCAATGTTAGTTAATTAAGTGTTTTGATGATTATTTTATACTAACTTAAGCATCAGAGTGTTTAGATATGTTTTGCAGGGTATTTGTCTACTAACGTTTGAGGAACCAGCCCAAACTCGAGTCATTTAGTGATTGACTCGAGTCTGCGCAAGTCAAAATACAGGATGGAACTGTGAGAAGTCTGTAAACTCGAGTCATTAAGTGACTAACTCGAGTCAAAATCAGACAGAAGCAAACTGAAGATTTGAGGAAGTTCTAAACTCGAGTCATTAAGTAGGTGACTTGAGTCTACGAGAGGCAGAAACCAATGTGAAGTTTTGAAGCAGTTCAAAACTTGAGTTTTCAAGCAAGTGACTCGAGTCTGCACCAGTCAGAGACAAACTGAAGTTTTGAAGAAGTTCAAAACTCGAGTCATTAAGTGAGTGACTCGAGTCTGGAGCAGCTAAAGAGCAACATGAAGTTTTGAAGACATTTAAAACTCAAGTCAGTAAGTATTAACTAGAGTTTTGTCGGGGATTTAAGGATTCACACATACATCCTTGAAGTCCAAGTAAGCCTAAAACTCAGGTAAACTCGAGTCAGTTAGTGTGAAACTCGAGTCTAGGAAAAACTATATATATGGGTTTGCCATGTCTGTTCATTTACTATTCTCAAAACTCAAGTTTGCCCTAAGGTTTTCTCTCAACCTTTCTGCTTTTTTTTTTTGATTTTTCTCTCTCAAACCCGAAATGGCTTCCAATCAACCTTCCAATCCATCTTTCCAAGATCCAGAAGGTAATAAATCTTCATCTTCATCACCTCTTCAACGTCAACCAAGGCAGAAATCAATTCCTACCCACAGACCCATGAGAAGCAAAATGATTTCGAAGAAATTTGCTTCTGGAATTGACAAACAAATCCCAGGAGTCCCTCATACTGCTTCTCCGAAACCCAAGGGGGTTGTAATTCAAGAATCAACGGAGGATCAATCGAGGAAGAAGCCAGACCTTGTTTCTGGCAAAGGAAAAGAGAAGGTTACAGAACAATCAAAAACTCCTAAGAGGAAGAGGAAAGAATCAAGTCAAGCAGCCTCCAAAGTTCAATCCGCTGCTATTCCAACCTCTTCTGCACAAAAACCCGATCAACCTTCTAAGGAATCCCCTACGGTACCAAATGCTCTCTTGGAAATATATAATCATGAAACTCCTCCACCTGGTTTTTATACTGAGAATACCATTCTATCTGATGATTTGGGCGCTAAATTTAAGGAAAACTATGTTAAACGGCCCATTTGCCCAGTTATATCAGTGAATTTTGAAAATCTAAAGAAGGACTGCAACTTTGACCTTCTGCCCTGGCTCAAACAGTTTGAACCTCTTCTTTCCATTTTTGCCTCCTATACACCTAATTTTGTCCGAGTATTCTATTTCAATATGGACTGGGACAATTTAAAAGACTGTGATGATATTTTAGTTGAGGAGAGATTGTCTATAACTGTGAGAGGTGTAAAGATCACCATTTCTGCTGCTATCCTTAACACAATCCTTCAAATTGAAAATCCTCCACCTCCACATTCTTTTGATTATACTAATAGGCAATGTTTTGAGATCTTAAAACCAAATGAACCTGTTTCTGAGGCTCAATTGGTATCTCTTCATATCTCCCCTGCTTCCATGTCACCTCTTCATATCTTCCCTTCTTTGATTTTTGTGATCCTCTTCTATTTCAAAATCTGGCCTTTTGGTGCTTCTGATACAATTCAGAAAATTCCTGAGTTTGGAAAGCCTCAATTACATTTAATGAAAGTTAGCTTCAATGAGGAAGGATCTAGACACTCGAGGGCTCCCTCAAGGGCAAGAGGATCTCATGTTCGAGCTCAAGAGGCTCAATCTGCTGCACCCCCTCCATCTTCTCTTCCTTCAGACTTAACTGCCAAAATCCAAGAGATTGTGGATGTTGCCCTCACCAATATGGCCACTAACATTGAAAATGAGGTTGGGAAAATAGTGGCCGAGCTAATCAAGACCAATTCAGCCTTGACTGAAGCCCAAGATGCAATGAAGTTGCAAATGGATCAAATCATGAAACACTTGAACATCCCTGCTCCTGAACCTACCTTTGCTCCTATCCCAGTTACTACCATCATTCCTCCAGTTGACCCTACTCCCTCTCAGACAACTCGTCCTTCTACCCCACCTGTTGATTCTACACCTTCTTTTGCTGATGACAAAGGGGGAGAGGAAACTGAAGAGCAAGATCAAGGGGGAGAGAAAGTAGATGAGTCTTGAGTCTATTTACTTTTATGTTCTTATGTTCTGATCATCTCTTTTTATTTTGCTTGAGTCTGTAGTACTTGGTGTTTTTGCACTTCTGTTTAATGAATTATATGACAAGTTCAATTTGGTTCACTTTTCTTCTGCTTGCTTCATCATCTCTGATATTTTATTCTGCACTTCATAAGCAAATTTTGCAAAACGAATTTCAAAATGATAAATTTAATCAAACTCTTTGCAAATTCAGTTTACAAGTGTTGTCATCATCAAAAAGGGAGAGAATGTTAGTTCTTTAGGTGTTTTGATGATAACTGACAATTGTAAACTTAATTTGAAGTTTGTCTTTGAAAGTTGTAAAACTTTCTGTTTAAGGCAAACTCGAGTTTAGGTAGCTAAACTCGAGTTTGGACTTGACAGACAAAAGCTCAGTTTTTGACAAAGCAAGCCAAACTCCAGTTTGCATAGGCAAACTCGAGTTTGCAGAGTTACAGAGAGCAATCAAAGTTTCTAAGAGTTGTAAGCTCGAGTCTGTGTTTATAAACTCGAGTTTAGATCAAAGGCAGTAACACTCGAATTTCAACTTGCTTTCAAACTCTACCTTTGATTATGAGAAACTCCAGTTTACAAGAAAGTTTAAGTGCTAAAAAGTTCAAAGACTTGTAAACTCGAGTCTATGTTTTGGAAACTCGAGTCTGAGACCAAACAGAAGCTTCAACGTTTTATCAAGTTTTCCAAACTCCAGTCTCAGTTTTACAAACTCCAGTTTACCAAATGCAATAGCCTTCATGTTTTCAGTTTTCACTGGAAACTCGAGTCTGGATTATGTAGACTTGAGTTTGGCATAAACAGAGATACTCGAGTTGATACTTGTTCTTCTAAACTCCAGTTTTGTTTTCAGTGACTCCAGTTTGCACTTAAATGAAAGTTTTTTTTTCAAAGTTTCAATGTATACTGAAACTCGAGTCAGATTTCTGGAGACTTGAGTTTAGGACTGTTCGAAAACACTCGAGCTATTACATGATTTCTAAACTCTAGTTTTGAAAATGGAAACTTCAGTTTGAGCCTTCAAAGATATTTCAAAGTTTCAGTTTTCACTAAAACTCGAGTCTGGGTTTTGGAGACTCGAGTTTGGCTCAAACAGAAAGCACTCGAGTAAATGACTATTTTGAAAACTCCAGTTTACACTTGGCTAAAATATTTGAAAGTTTTAGTTTACACTGAAACTCGAGTTTTGCATATCAAAACTCGAGTCTGGACCATACAGAGAGCTAAGTAACATTTCAAATTTTGTAAACTCCAGTTTGTGTTTTCTAAACTCCAGTTTTAAAGCTCTGAACTTAAGCTCAAGATTTTCATAAAAGCTTCAAACACGAGTCAGTCACTAAATGACTCGAGTTTAGCACTGTGTTCAAAACTTCATCCAAGAGCAACTCGTGACTTTCCTCTCTGTAAGAACCAAACTCGAGTCAGTCACTTATCAACTCAAGTTTAGGAAGATTTTCAAAATACATTGCTCTCTGGATGAACTCCAAACTCGAGTCTAGGTTTGTAAACTCGAGTTTGTAACGCACAGATTTGTAAAACTAGATGGCGCGAATTTGCGAAAACCATTTGAATGATCTTAATACTTCATATCTTTAATTGCTACTATTCCTAACGTCTTTTAACCAGTTTGTTAGCAAGTTTCAGATGGTTTATTGAAGGAAACAGTGAAGATTTAGACAATGAGCTGTAAAGCAAGAGAAAGAGAATATGTTGTCTTTAAAGTGCTTCAACTTAGATTAATTTATCATATCCTTAAGTACAGCCCGCTCCAACACAGGGACATCAACATTATCTTCATATTAATTAAGTCCCACATTGCAAGAATGTCTACAACAGATTAGACAAAAGCAGAATCCATCCATCAAGAAGATTTGAGTGGATTCTCAACAGTTAATTTCTGGAAGTGGAGCTTCAACAACCAAAATTCGTAGTGCTCTTCCAACAACTATATTCTTCATTCAAAATGAACTTCAACTGCTATAAATATGATTCAGATTCGAAGAAGAAAAAACACAGACAATACACAAGACATTTACAATGAGCAACATTGAGATTTCTGCATTCATTCTTTTGTAAATACTCTTGAGAGATTTGAGCTTCAGTGTTTATCAATATCTGCTCTTAGAGAGAGTTTGTTTCTGTTAATCATTTGATTGTAAAGAATCTCAAGTTGGGGGACTTGGAGATTGGTTGTACAACTACAACTTGTAAGGGGGAGTGAGTCCTAGGGAAAGGATCATCCTAAGTACAGAGTGTGTAGTTGTGATATCAGTGTACAACTTGTAAGGGGGAGTGTATCCTAGTGAGAGGATAACTTTCGAGTACAGAGTGTGTAACTGATTGTAAGTGATAGTGGAAATCCCAGAGAGTCTGGGGACTGGACGTAGGTCAAGGAGTTAGACCGAACCAATATAAATCTTGCTGTGTCTTGTTCTTCTCTCATTCTCTGCACTACTCTACTCCTGCGATTAATTTCCAGAATTAAGCAAAAGAATTTTCAAATCCCCAATTCACTACCCTCTTGGTGATTTGCTCCGGTTTTTCATCTCTCTCTCTCTCTCTTTGTATCTCTATGTTTGTGTGTCTATGTGTGTGTGTTAATTTATCATTCATTTTCTTGCCTCTATTTAGTTTTGTTATTCCTTTTTTTTGTTTTTTTAATTGTTATACTGATTTTGTGTGTGTCTCTATGTGTATGTGTCTTTGTGTTTGTATGCCTCTGTGTGTGTTAGTTTTAATTTATCATTCATTTCCTTGCGTCTATTTAGTTTTTTTTATTGTTATACAGATTTTTGTGTGTGTGTCTATTTGTCTCTGTGTTTGTGTGTTAATTTTAATTTATCATTCATTTGCTTGCCTCTATTTTGTTTTGTTATTTATTTTATTGTTATACAGATTGTTTGTGTGTGTGTGTGTTTGTGTGTCTTTATGGGTGTGTCTCTATGTTTGTGTGTGTGCGTGTGTGTTTGTGTGTCTTTATGGGTGTGTCTCTATGTTTGTGTGTGTGTGTGTGAGTTTTAATTTAGCATTCATTTTGCTTGCCTCTATTTTGTTTCATTTTTTTATTGTTGTATAGGTTGTGTGTGTGTGTGTGTGTCTTTATGTATGTATGTGTCTCTGTATTTGTGGGTTTCTGTGTTTGTGTGTTAATTTTAATTAATTATTCATATGTGTGCCTCTATTTTGTTTTGTCATTTTGTTTTTTATTGTACAGAGTGTGTGTTAGCGTATTTGTGTTTGTCTTTATGGATGTGTGTGTTTGTCTTTTTGTGTGACTCAGTGCATGTGTGTATGTGTATTTGGGTGTGTGTGTGTGTCTCAGTGTATGTGTCTTTATGTATGTGTGTGTGTCTTAGTGTGTGTGATTGTGTGCTAATTTTAATTTATCATTTATTTGTTTGCCTCTATTTTGTTTTTTTTATTGTTGTATAGATTGTGTGTGTGTGTGTGTCTTTGTGTATGTGTGTGTGTCTTTGTGTTTGTGTGTTACTTTTAATTAAATATTCATTTGACTACCTCTATTTTGTTTTGTTATTTTGTTTTTTTTTTATTGTTATACAGATTTTGTGTGTGTGTGTGTGTGTGTCTTTATGTATGTGTATATCTTTGTTTTTGTGTGTTAATTTTAGATTATTATTCATTTGCTTGCCCCTAGTTTGTTTTGTTATTTTGTTTTTTATTGTTGTACAAATTTTGTGTGCGTATGCGTATGTGTTTGTGTGCGTGTCTTTATGTATGTGTGTGTGTCTCTGTTTTTGTGTGTCTAAGTGTGTGTGTGTCTCTGTTTTTGTGTGTCTCAGTGTGTGTGTGTCTTTATGTTTGTGTGCATGTGCATGTGTTTCCGCCAAGTTATCTCTACTAGTTGGCCAAGTTTTCCCTTGGGATGCCTAACGAGCGTTTGACCGCTCCTATTTCCTCTCTCAAATTGTTGTCCAGTCTGCCCACACGAAGAAAAAGAGGAGATGTTGAATGTTGTAAAGTCTCTGTACTTGTTGGCCAAGTTTTTGCTGGGTTTCGACAAAAAGCCTTTGACTTGTCCTCATTCCTTTCTCATCATCATCATGTTAGTCAACATGAGAAAAGAGAGGGGAGAAGCAAAATATAGCATAAACCTCTTTATTTCTCTGCCAAGTTATCTCTACTTATTGGTCTGGTTTTACTTTGGGATGCCCAACAAGTGTTTGACTCATTTTATTTCCTCTCTCATTATCGTTATGCGGCCCACACGAAGAAAAAGAGGGAAGAGGCCGAATGTCGTGAAGTCTCTTTACGTGTTTGCCAAGTTTTTCTTGTGTTTCAGAAAAAAAGCCTTTGACTTGTCATTTTTCCTTTCTCATCATCATCAAGTTAGTCAACATGGGGAAAGAGAGGGGAGATGCCGAATATAGCAGAAAACTCTTTACTTTTCCGCCAAGTTATCTCTACTAGTTGGCCAAGTTTTCCCTTGGGATGCCCAACGAGCGTTTGACTGCTCTTATTTCCTCTCTCATTATCGTTCAATTGGCCCACATGAAGGAAAAGAGGAGAGATGTCGAATGTCATAAAAGTCTCTATACTTGTTGGCCAAGCTTTTCTTGGGTTTCGGCAAAAATCCTGGGACTTGTCCTCTTTCCTTTCTCATCATCTTCATGTTAGTCAACATAGGGAAAGAGAGGGGAGATGCGGAATATAGCATAAACCTCTTTACTTCTCTGCCAAGTTATCTCTACTTGTTGGTCAAGTTTTCCTTTGGAATGCCTAACAAGCGTTTCACTCCTCTTGTTTCTTCTCTCATTATCGTTATGCGGCCCACATGAAGAAAAAGAGGGAAGAGGCCGAATGTCGTAAAGTCTCTGTAGTTGCTGGCCAAGTTTTTCCTGGGTTTGCACAAAAAGCCTTTGACTTGTCCTTTTTCCTTTCTCATCATTATCATGTTAGTCAAGATGGGGAAAGAGAAGGGAGGTGCCGAATATAGTAGAAAACTCTTTACTTCTCCGCCAAGTTATCTCTACTAATTGGCCAAGTTTTCCCTTGGGATGCCCAACGGGCGTTTAACCGCTCCTATTTCCTCTCTCAAATTGTTGTTCAGTCTGCCCACATGAAGAAAAAGAGGAGAGATGTTGATTGTCGTAAAGTCTCTGTACTTGTTGGCCAAGTTTTTGTTGGGTTTCGACAAAAAGCCTTTGACTTGTCCTCATTCCTTTCTCATCATCATCATGTTAGTCAACATGGGAAAAGAGAGGGGAGATGCGGAATATAGCATAAACCTCTTTACTTCTCCGCCAAGTTATCTCTACTTGTTGGCCAAATTTTCAGTTACATATTTGTTTTTCTTTTTTCTTTTTTTTTTTTTGGGTTTGCTTTTTCTTATTTTCTCCTCTTTCTTATATGATTTGTATTTTATTATTGTTATTCTTCCCTTTCTTTTCCTTTTCTTTCATTTATTTATTTTCTGTTACTATTGACTTATTTATTAATTATAATATTTATTATTTATTTATTTTAATAATAATTATTTAATATTTGATAATATTTATGAATTATATTATATGTAACAATAATTAATTTTTTTTTCAACTTCCATGTCTCTCTTCCCACTTTTTTTTTCTTTCTATTAGATTGTTTTTATGGTTATACTAATTCATCATTCCTCATTTGGTATTATCTTAATTGTTTTTTCTTTCTTCCCTTACCATTTAACTTAATGGACTTTCTGTGTAGTTGATGTTGCTTAATATGTTAGTGCAATTTAGGTTATTTGATTTAGATGACCAATTTTGTTGTCATGCTTGACTTATTATTTATTGTGTTAATTGGTTTATTTTCCCCCCTCGAAATCCCATCGTTGAATGCTCTCACCCAAATTAGTTAAATTGTACTTATTTATTATTAGTAAATTCTTTTCCTTTATACATGACTCTTCCCATTTGTATTTGATTTTTTTTTTCTTTGGTCATGCTAATTCATCCTTTCTATACCTTAATGGACTTTAGAGTATTTGGGGTTGTTTAATATGTTTGCGTTGTTTAATATGATTTCTTTGTGATTTGTAACTATTATTATAACCATTAATAATTATGTATCTTCTTATTCTTCTTCCTAATTCACCCTTCTTCATTTTATTTATCATGTTTATCTGCCTATTTATTATCCATTTGTGTCTGTCTAATCTTTTTATTGTCATGCTAATTCTTCTTTCTTCATTTTATATTGTATTAATTTAGTGTCTTTTTTCCTTAACTTTATATAACTCAATGAACTTTAGAGTATTTGTTGTGTTGTTTAAATTATTTGACTTAATATTGTCATGGTATTATTTGTTACTAGCTATTTAAATTGTTTGATATTTTTGCTTTTTTTTTTTCTCTTATGATGATGAGGTTTTCAAATAATATTTAGTTTAAAGTTAATATTTAATTAGTTAAATTTGTTTCTACTTATTGTTTATCACAGCCATTTATATCATTTAAAGTTGTGGGTTTATATTAAAATTTAAATGGACTTTTAGTTACATATTTTTTTTTCTTTTTTCTTTTTTTGCGGTTTGCTTTTTCTTATTTTCTCCTCTTTCTTATATGATTTGTATTTGATTATTATTATTATTATTATTCTTTCCTCTCTTTTCCTTTTCTTTTCATTTATTTATTTTCTGTTACTATTGACTTATTTATTAATTATAATATTTATTATTTAATATTTGATAATATTTATGAATTATATTATATGTCACAATAATTATTTTATTTTTCTACTTCCATGTCTCTCTTCCCACTTTTGTTTTTTTCTATTAGATTGTTTTTATGGTTAAACTAATTCATCATTCCCCATTTGGTATTATCTTAATTGTTTTTTCTTTTTTCCCTTACCATTTAACTTAATGGACTTTCTCTGTAGTTTAAGTTGTTTAATATGTTAGTGGTATTCAGGTTATTGCATTTAGACGACCAGTTTTCTTGTCATGTTTGACTTATTATTTATTGTATTAATTCGTTAACTTTTCCCCCCCTCAAAATCCCATCATTGAATGCACTCACCCAAATTAGTTAAATTGTACTTATTTATTATTAGTAAATTCTTTTCCTCTATACATGACTCTTCCCATTTGTATTTGATTTTTTTTTTTGGTCATGGCAATTCATCCTTTCTATAACTGAATGGACTTTAGAGTATTTGAGGTTGTTTAATATGTTGGTGCTGTTTAATATGATTTCTTTGTGATTTGTAATTATTATTATAACCATTAATAATTATGTATCTTCTTATACTTCTTCCTAATTCACCCTTCTTCATTTTATTTATCATGTTTTCATTAGAAAAGGTTTTGCGTAATATATTATGGGATAGGATACTCTTACTACCATTATGAGAGAGATATGAATGTCGGAAATTGGAACTAGAATTAACGTCACATAGCAGAACAAACTTCAGTAATTTGGGTGTATCTCACAAACTACACATCGGAATGAGCTGAAATTTGTGGCAAATGAAACTAGACTCACATACCTTTCCCAAAAAAAATCAAGATCACTAAAAACAAAAATCAAATGAGAGAGATATGATTTTTGAAAGTTCATAGTTTGTTTCAGGATGGTATGAAAACGTTGGTCCATAATAGCTTCTATTAATCTAATCATAATGCTCAACATACAAAAAGTTTGGAGTGATTCTTATTGCATTGGAAAGAAGACTTGAAGAGCTTTCTGGGTATGAGTGGTTTGTCAGATTTGAAGTTATATCGAAGACGTTATGCTCACGGGAATTTGACTATTGTGCTGCCCATATTCTTGTTTTTTGAATGTGTCTACATTTTGAAAGTTGAGCAAGTTGAGCATTGTATTGGAGAATATAATTCTTGTTCTCATTGGATCAAAAGACTCAAAGATAGAACAGTACTCGAAGAGGCATGCCCGAGCATATCATTTGGCATGCTCAAGCATCAGCAAGGTTGAGCCAAACAGAGATATCATGCTCGAGCAGATAATCAGCATGCTCGAGCAAGAATATATGTTTAATATGTGGAGCCATGTCATGCTCAAACAAACTAAAAGGCATGATCTTGCAGTAGCGTTAAAATACATCATGTGCCTTTGTCTTAGAGTCATGCTTGAGCATGAATAATGTCATGCTCGAGCAGAGTAAAAAGTCTGCTCGAGTAGCGAACCAAAAGCCTCTTCCTCGCCTCTGTATGTGGTTGTGCCCAAGCATGACTAAAGGCATGCTCGAGCAGAGAGAGTATCATGCTTGAGCATCAATGAAACAAGTCATGGTGTTAATTTCCTGAACTTTGTGCTTGAGCATGAAAACGTCATAGCCCAAGCAGCATGCTTGAGCAAGCTCAAATTGATGCTCGAGCAGAAGGTATCTTCTAGCTTTTTCAATGCTTATTTGAATAGGTGCCCAAGCATACAAACAATCATGCCCGAGTATGATCATCTCTAATTTTCAAATCACCGTCAACGGAAAATTCAAATAATCTGATAATGATTCCTTTTCTTCTAGTTATTACTCTTTACTATTCTTAAATGCTTCTAATCAGTTTGCTTAGTAATTTTCAGATGATCAAAATGAAAAATTCCTGAAAGGCATTAAGATTCATTTGCTGAGCTAGAAAGTTACAACTGCGAATCTCGAAGAGACAGAACGGCTATTTCTCTTTGTGCGGCACAACAGACATTTAATGAGTTAAACGACAAAACATTTTATCCAGCAAAGCTCAAACGCTCTAATAGACACTAATGTGTTTCCAACGGTCAAATGCTGGCAACGGTAAAAGACAATTACTTATAAATAGCGAAGTCTTCAAACCAATGAAGGGTGATGAACAACGATTGATGAGAGACAAATGATGAATAACTCGACGAAGCCAATGAAATGATTTTCATCAATATGTCTTAGCCAATACACTCTCTGTTTCTCAATGTTCATATAGTCTGAGAAGATTAATTATGTATTTCAGTGTTTATCTTATTCACTTCTAAGAGAGAGAAGATTCATTGTAATCACTTTATCTGTTTATTTGAGAGTTACTCAAGATTGGGTAATTTTGAGTGGGAAACAGATTGTAACCTTACGGTGTGTAAGGGGGAGTATCTCAGTGAGAGATTTGGCTTCATAAGTGCTTGAGTGAACTTGTGGGATTGTAAAGGCTTTTCTCTTGTGCCTGGATTAAATAAGAAGACAGTGGATTTAAAATCTCAAGTAGAGCTTAGGGACTGGATGTAGGTCAGGATTCACCTGAATCAGAATAAATCGTAGTTTGCATATTCTCTTCCTTAAACTCTTATATTTCTAGCATATATGTGAAAGTGGAAGAAATCACCAAGAGGGGGGTGAATTGGGGATTTTAAAAATTCTTTTCAACTTTTAAAAAAAAATAAAGCTTAAGAAATGAATAATGAAAGAGTAGAGAAAGAAAAGCTCAGACACACAGGATTTATACTGGTTCGGTCTTAACCTTGACCTACGTCCAGTCCCCAGATACCTTCTGGGTGTTTCCACTAGTTCAACAGGTTTTTAACTTACAACAATGAAGACAAGACACAATCCTAATCACCTAGGACTTGCTCCCCCTTACACCTTGTAATTTAAACAACCCAACTCACAGGTTCCACAACCTTGAGTTTACACAACCAAATACTTTAAAAGAATTTCAATCTCTCAAAAGAGTGAATATTGATAATCACTGAAGAACAGATAAAAGAATCACAATACAGACTCAAAAATGCAAATGTGTTCAAGTGTAGCTTCGTTGTGTGTCTTGCTCTGAGTCTTCATAGCCTTTTATAGCCTAACTAGATGAGCTAGCCGTTGCAATATCTTCTCCAACGTTCAGTTGCAAATCTGGAAAATGACAGTTGCAAAGTTTGCTTTGTTCTTTCAATTCTTTGTTGAAATCCTGGAATATGTTGTTGCAGAACGTCTTCCAGATTCTTTGTCATTCCATGATCTTAATTTGACAGTTTGAGGTGATCTTAATGTGTTCCAACGGTCTCAACTAAATATCTGGGATAAGGGAGAAGAATCAGCCCTGTTCTTGGTTCTTCATTAAATGCACTTATTCTGGATCTTTGATTCTCTCTGATCTTGTGATGAACCTGTCTGAAACTTATCAAAAACTTGATCAATAATGTTAGGAATAATAATGCAACAAGATATGATAATTTCAGATTAACCTATAATGATTTCGCAGATTGATTTGATATGGTTTCCAAAAGTTACCGATGCAAACTCGAGTTTGGTGTTCTAGACTCGAGTTTGAGGTTCATCTAGAGAGCAAGGTATGTTTAAAAGTTTCCTAAACTCGAGTTGACAAGTAACTGACTCGAGTTTGGTTCTTACAGGGAGGAAAGTCGCGAGTTGGTCCTGAATGAGATTTTGAACACATGGCTAAACTCGAGTCATTTAGTAACTGACTCGAGTTTAAAGCTTTTATGAAAAACTTAAGTTTAAGTTCACAGCTTCAAAACTGGAGTTTAGGAATGCAGACTGGAGTTTACGAGACCTGAAATATTGCATAGCTCTCTGTATGATCCAGACTCGACTTTTGATATTCAAAACTCGAGTTTCAGTGAAAACTGAAACCTTTGAAAAATCTTTTTATGTGTAAACTGGAGTTTCCATTTTTCAAACTGGAGTTTTCAAATTAGTCATTTACTTGAGTGTTTTCTGTTTGAGCTAAACTCGAGTCACCAAAATCTTGACTCGAGTTTCAGTGTGAACTGAAACATTTGAAACATCTTTGAAGGCTCAAACTGGAGTTTTCGTTTTCAAAACTGGAGTTTAGAAATCATGTAATAACTCAAGTATTTTCAATTTGTCCTAAACTCGAGTCTCCAAAATCCAGACTCGAGTTTCAGTGGTAGCTGAAACTTTGAAAACATCCTGTTAATCTTAAACTGGAGTCTCTGAAATCAAAACTAGAGTTTACAAAATAAACAAGAGCTCGAGTGTCTCTATTATAACCCAGACTCGAGTCTTCTACGTCCAGACTCGAGTTTCAGTTGAAAACTTTAAACTTGAAGACTTTTGTATTTGGTAAACTGGAGTTTGTGGATGTGAAACTGGAGTTTTGAAATCTTGATAAAGCATTAAAGCTTCTGTTTGATCCTAAACTCGAGTTTCCAAAGCATAGACTCGAGTTTACAATTCTTAAGAATTTTGATTGCTCTCTGTGTAATGCAAACTCGAGTTTGTCTTACACAAACTGGAGTTTGACCAGCTTTGTAAAAACTGAGCTTCTGTCTGTCAAGTCCAAACTCGAGTTTCGTTACCTAGACTCGAGTTTGCCTTGAACAGTAAGTTTTACAACTTACCAAAGACAAACTTCAAATTTAGTTTACAATTGTCAGTTATCATCAAAACACATAGAGAACTAACAATATGTTTAAATGGATGACTGTTGGTTTACAACTCATTACTGTCATATGAATTGGCTTCAGTAAATTGTGAACAGATTTTCAAATTTCTTAGGTTTTCATCAGACACCCAATTCACCCCCTCTTGGGTAACATCCAGGTCTAACACTATTCAAAAGCCTATCCAACTATGAAGGAAAACTGAAGTTTAAAAAGGGTCTAGATGATATCAACAATGGAAAGGTGTTGCTTTAAATGTCATAAAAGACAAATAGGCAAAAGACGAAGATGAAGATAAAGAAAATGATGAACTCAGTATGTTTGTCTGAAGGTACAAAATATTCTACTAAAAGCTAGGTGTAATGACTGTATGAGGTAAACTCATTCACATAGTCTACAATTTAGATAGAGTTTTGCATAAACTCTACTAGCACACACTCTTTAATTGAGGTCTAATCTTAACTCCTTTCCCGTAAGCTAAAATCAATACTCTTGCTTATTAGTGGCCACATAACTCACAAAACCAACATTAAAAGCTCAATTAAACAAACTGAATTCTATAAATTAAAACTAGGCAATTTGGTTTGGAATTACAAACTAAGGTTCCTTCGTCGCTCAACCAAAAGAGAGTTAATTGAAAATGGAGCAAATCACCAAGAGGGGGGGTGAATTGGGGATTTTGAAAATTCTTTTTCAGATTGCTCTGGTTTTTGAAACTGGACAAAGCTATTAAGAGTATTGAGAAGGAAAGCTTGACACACAGAATTTATACTGGTTTAGTCCAATCTTTGACCTACGTCCAGTCCCCAGTCTCACTGGGATTTTTCACTATTCTAATCGATTACACACTCTATAACTCAAGAGTAATTCTCTCACTAGAATCTACTCCCCTTTACAAGTTGTAATCAATATCCCAATCTCCAAGTCCCCCGACTTGAGATTCTTTACAATGAATGATTTTACAATCAGATAAAACTATCACTAAGAGTGGATAGATAAACATTGAAGCACAGAGTATCAAAAGATACTTTACAAGTGAAAACTGAAAGAGTAGTTGTGAAACTTGAATGTAATTTGTTTTTAGCAATTTTGGTTGTTGAAAAGAATTGAATACAACCCTATTTATACAAAGAGAGTATTAAATGATCGTTGCAATTTTCATTCTGACCGTTGGTGCATTAATCTAGCTGTTAGAGGCATTTGGTCTCTTCTCTCTCTACTCTTCAATTAATTCTTTGTGTTCAGAGGATAAATGTTGACTTCCCTTTGAGTTTTGTCCGTTGGAATGTCAGAGACTAGTTTAGGTAAGAAGCATTTATCCATTTTGCATCGTGTAGATGTTATTTGTTTAAAATATAACAAGATATATGTACTTTTCATTAAATGCTATGACATGCTTTTTCACTTGTGTTGAACCAGCACTTTTAATTCTTCTGAATCATCTCTAAAACAGCTGAAATTCACTAGCAAATAGGTCAAACATATCTAGAGATGTTGATGAATGATAATAAGAAGCATATAGATCAAACATGAAGCATTTCATAGATTCAGGTAATTTAAAATTTGAATTCTGTCATATAGACTCGAGTCAGTTCATTAAGACTCGAGTTTGTATTTCACATTTAAAAGCATAAACTCGAGTTATATCTGTTTGACTCGAGTTTTCTTCATACAGAGAGAAAGGTCACGATTTGAACTCTCAAACATGTTTTGAGCTGAGTCCAAACTTGAGTCATTAAGTGACTAACTCGAGTTTTGGACACTTAAGATCAAAAATACATTTTTAGACCAAAAGCTCAAAACTAGAGTTTTCATACAAAACCAAAGTTTTCGAATGATGTAAAAAGAGTGATGTTCTTTGTGAAGTATAAACTCGAGTTTGCATGGTTAACTCGAGTTTCCACAAAACTCAGGGAAACTGCATAGCTCATTGGATTAATCAAACCGGAGTTTTCATTTTGAAACATAAGTTTTCAAAAACTTAGAATTATGTGTTGTTCTTGTTAGCTCCATGTGCGTGTTTTGATGATAATCCAACTTGAGCTTAGTCAACAGAACATAAAAATCAGTTTTCTGTCATATTGACTCAAGCCAAGGGATCTTGACTTGAGTTAAGGGATATTGACTCAAGTTTGTTCCTAAACTCGAGCCAACAGATGAGACTCGAGTCTAGGCGCTTGAGAAAATTCAATGAACGATCTATGCTGACTCGAGCTAGGCAAGTGTAACTCGAGTTTCATTAAAAACTCAAGTCTAAACTCGAGCCAACAGATGAGACTCGAGTCTAGGCGCTTGAGAAAATTCAATGAACGATCTATGCTGACTCGAGCCAGGCAAGTGTAACTCGAGTTTCATTAAAAACTCGAGTCAGGAAATATTGCCTCAAGATCACAAGCAATTCTCTGAACATCTATGTTTAACCGTTATTTCTGAGATTACATATTCCGACTAAAGTCTACAAATGGTGACTCGAGTTTATGCAAAGACTCGAGGCAGGAAAATATGACTCGAGCAAGAAGCTGCATCATAGGTCGTTTGCCTGATAAATTTTGACCATTATTTTTTAAAATTAACTCTTGTGACTTGAGCCTAAAAATAATAACTCGAGTTTTGGGCAAAACTCAAGTCATGGTTATCAGACTCGAGTCTATGGTGCTTCAGTCAGAAAAGATTGACTCGAGTCTGAGAATTCGACTCGAGCCAGATGTGACAGATTTTGAAAAATCATTACTCCGATTTTAAATATGTTTGGTTTAGTTTCTGCTATTTCATATTATTATCTCTAACCATGTTTAATAAGCTTACTGATGAGTCTCAGGAAGATGAGATTAACGACAATTAGGTAGAAAGCAGAAAGCAGAGCAAGCGCATGATGTCAGCAACATTTAATGTAAAACTCCATATCAGTAAGAAAGCATGTGATCATCATAAAGGATCCATACATTCTTTATGTTTCTGCTGCAACGGTCGAATGAAGAACAATGAACCAAAAACATTCCCTACAGAAGCATTCTTAAAGCATGGTTATCTTCCCAAGGCCAACCACCAACATTTAATGAAGCAGCAATGATCATAATATCAAGGCCAGAACTAACGAAATTACAAACCAGAGACAACGGCTACATTATAACTGTATTAATGGTGAAGTTATAAAAGGAAAGAAGCATTCATTAGCGCCACCTACTGAACATACCGAAACGCTGTGCAATTAATTACTATCTACTGTAGTCTTTGTAAAAACATACTGCACTTCAGTCATTCGTGTTATCTACTCGTGAAGAGTTTAGATCTACTACCTTGATTGTTGTAAAAATCTTGAGGTTGGGACCTCAAGTGTTGGGTGAACAATTACAACTTGTAAGGGGAAGTGATCAGTGAGAGAAGATCATCCAAATGCAGTGTAATTGTGCTGAGAGTACTAGTGAAAAACCTAGGTGTTCTGGGGACTAGATGTAGGTCAAGTTTAAGACCGGACCAAGATATATCGTGTGTCTGAGTTTTATCTCTTCCCTTCTCTGTATTTAATTTAGTTGTCCGAAAGTTTTCCAAAGTTTAACGATATCATTTATTCACCCCCTCTAGATGATTTTTAGTTATTTGTAAGTCCTAAACTCCAGTTTATGAAAACTAAACTCGAGTTTTCTTAGAGGAGAAAACTTTGAAAGATATTCAATCAGATTCAAACTAGAGTTTCCAAAATCATAACTCAAGTTTTCATAAGCTTAGAATACTATATCTTTCTGTATGTGATGAAACTCGAGTTTCCAAAACTCTAACTCGAGTTTTCACACTACTTGGAAAAAACTGAAGTTTCTTGATTTGTCAAATTGGAATTTGTTAAAACTAAACTCTGGTTTGCTTAGTATTTGAAAAAAGTTAGTGACTCTCTTTGTATTACCCAATCTAGAGTTTTCAAATCTTGACTCGAGTTTGTCTTTGTTTACAAAACTTGACTTGCTCTTTGTTTAGTCCAAACTCAAGTTTCCAAACCAAAACTCGAATTTGTCTTTGACAGTAAGCTTTTTCTTCTTTTCAAAGACTAACTTTAATCTAAGTTTACAATTGTCAGTTATCATCAAAATCTATAGAGAACTAACATTAATGCATAGCTGTCAAACTAAATAAAGTTGTAATTGAATAAATATGATCAATGGAATACGAAGAAAGAAACTAAAAACAAAGAGGAGTTGTCAAATGGGGTTCGATGGCACAAGGTAGTGTATGTCACGTAATGCCTATGCATCTTCTTCATATCAGTAGCCTTTTGTCACAGTTGATCTGTTGTGCTTCTTGGTGTTCTATCTCGAGCTTGTCGACATTTCTGTGTGTTTTCACATATCGTGTATGCCTTTTAGGGTTGTCCGTCTTTTCCCTTTGTCGTTAAGATCCTTGCACCTCACATCCAGTATGTTAGTTAATGAACTGACTTTCCTCTTTTGTTAAGCATGGCTGGAAGATCTTGTTTGATTGATTATGTTGTGATTAACAGGATTTTGTTCTAATTTCTTCCTTGATTTCCTATAATCTCTTACTTCCTTCTTCCATAAGTCAGCCACCTTATCTTGTCTATTCTTATCTTCAAAGCCTACTCATTGTTTGGCCCAAGATCCTGCAATCTATCTTATATATTCTCTTAACAAAAGATCAATGTATAATAGAATATGATATTTCAAATAATTGTTCGTACGATGCTACAACATCGCAACAACATTACTTTGTCAGCTTAAAAATATATCAAATTCTAAGTCTTATTTTCTGCCGAAATGCAAGTTAACAGCTAAAATACAATAATTCAACTTATCTAATTTGTATTTCCACATATGCATGAATCTCGTCAAATATAAAGCAGATAAACATAGTTCAAATCACTCATAACATAGTGGAAATATATATATCAGAAATACAACTTATAACTCGCATGGAAAGAGATGAGGAGAGAAAGAAGGAAAAAAGTTAAAAGGAACTAGTAACATCGGGTACGGGAAATGAATGGGGGAGGGAGTTGATTGCTTTTGAAATTGAATAGTGAGTCACGTGACCCACTATTTGATCCAACCCCCTTTTTTACTCTCTTTCTATTTTTACACTCGTGAGGCATAAGGGGATTGCTACCCTTCCCCACATTACTACCCTTCCTCTTTTGTTGTTTTAGAAGGAAAACTTTAAATATTTTCTTCAATTATCATTTGACTTATATTAATTTTCATTTTCGAAAATTTACTTACATCTTAAATAATTACATGGAAAATTTTAAATTACTATAAATTAATATTCCTTCAATCCTAAATATAAGACATAATTTGTAGTCCAAATTGTACTACAAACTATATCATAATTTAAGACATCCAAGGAAAGGTTATGAATATAATATTTATGTGGATATCCATAATTTTATATCTTCCATCATGCCTCCATTATCTCCTATAATCATGGAATTAGTTTTGGGAATTTGAATATTGTGCCTATAAGGCGTACATTATTTATTTGGTACCTTGAATACTCTATCTGATCCTTATTATAAGACGTCAACTAGTAAATATATCTGGTTCTTTTTATAAGACACTTGCTTGTTTCTAATGGGTATTAATAGCTTTTTTTCCGTATATACCCATAAATATTAAGAGTAGTGGGTGAGAGTAATAATAATATACTCCATCCGGTCCTAATTATAGGATAACATTTGGGAGTTGGTTTTGGTCCTAATTATAGGACAAAATTTAAATTTTTGTCAAATTTTTCCTAAAATAGCCCTATTTTATTCTCTCAAGTGTGTTTGGTTTTTTTGTAAGTATATGTATTTAGGTGCATAGAATTTTTTAGTCTATAAAACTTTTAAATTATTGGATTTTAATTTGTTTATTGATAAATTGACGTTAATTTACCTATATATATAAACGCACACATATGTATAGACACACATATATTTATATATGTACACACATTTAGACATATACACGCATTATATGTGTGTGTGTGTGTGTATATATAACACACACACACACATATTTGTGTGTATGTGTGTATTTATGTATATATATGTGTAGATATGTATGCATGTGTGTGTGCGCACACACACACAGACACACACACACACACACACACATATATATTTGTGTGTATTTATGTATATATATATATGTGTGGATGTGTATGCATGTGTATGTGAGGGTAGGTGTGGGGGTTTGTATTTGTGTGTAGATAAATGTGTGTGTATCTCGGGGGTGTATGTGTGTTTTGGGGGTAGGTATATGTGTGTGTACATCACATACATACATATGTACACACACACACTTATGTATACATAGTAAGACCATCATTTCAATTAGAAAATATGAAAAGTAAGATTCTAGGTCAATGAGGTATGTTAATGTCATTGATAATTTATATAAGGGCATTTTAGGAAAATGAGTAAAATTAACCAATTTAACTCCCCTCCTTAATTTCCCCAAAGTCGGTTAAATATGTTTTATAATTAGGACCGGAGGGAGTAATATTCTAGTTTAGTACTATTAGTAGGGGTAATATTGAAAATTACTTAAATTGAAGGACAACTATATTAACTTTAACTGTTTTTATTGATTTGTAAGAATTGTTAGTTGATGCTTTATAAAGCGGAGGAAGTAGTGAAGGAGAATGGTTATCTAGCAAATTCTCTCTCTTATTTTGTTCTTTATTTTATAGCATAACTAATTATCTAAAAAAATCAATTTTTTTTTTTTTAGAAAACCACAAAATCAAGTTATCGTAACGATACTTTCTGGAGCTAATTTTTAAACTCTTTAAGTTTCAAATTAATCTTCTTCCTAACAAATTTTTTTATTTGAAATTAGTTCTCTTGGTTCCGATCATAACAATTTTCATATGGCTTTATTTTGAGTTATTCGAATAACTATCTAGCTCTTTGTAGTAGAAGGGGAAAGCAGCAATCAACCATCATAATCTCCCTGGAGAATTATATTGTAGAACCACATTCTTAATTTGTGAATTTGATCGTTAGACATTATTTCCTTTACAATTAATTGCAATGTTTTCTCTCATCTAACACTTCAAATTTCCAAACTAAAAAGTTTTCTTTATAAAACATTTATTTAGGTACAACAAAGTTCATGGTGGGCTTGAATGGGAGATAATAGTGGCTGGCAATAGTAAGCTTGTAAAAGATTGTATTGTTGTGGCGAATGATTATTTGTACAAGTACAGGAATGGACCGAATTTGGAAATGGCCTACTGTTTCAATATATGATTTACTTTTTTTCCCCCCACAATAGGGAAATGGTGAAAATGGCAATTAATTTAAATAAAAAGCATTAGTTTTATTCGTAATCATAAGCATATTTTACAACAGAAAACAGAAGTTTATTACAAGTGCATAATAATGACTTTGATAGATATATCATCACAACTGCTTAACCACTTTAATATACAAATTAAAGTGGAAAACTTATTTGTTGAGAGGCATGAAACAGGAATCGTTTATTTGAATTATCTACTTGAGCGAGCATTCCAGTAGATAAGCCACTATTGTTTTAATTTGTTGACCGACATGCCTGCAGCATTGCTTCGATTCATCATATCATAGTACAGCTCAACAAGTTGCAGGTCACAAGTATATATATTAATTGGAGGTGATGGTGATGGTGATGGTGATGGTGGGAGCCTTCCAATATTCTGGCTGGCTTCAAGTGTGTGTCTTGCAGTAATTAGAGGCGAAGCCTCAAGGAGTTCTCACAATTGGAGTGAAGGAATTAGGTGGGAGCTCCATGGTGTAGCTTTGTTTAGCTTCTGTAAGTTGGAAAAATTGGAGGCGATGGTGGGTGTCCTACAATAATCTGGCTCATAATATCCGAGCAGCTAATACTTGATGATGTAGAATCTGTGCTTTCGCTTTCTAGCTCGCCAAAGGCTTTTTCTTCCTCCTCACCTTCTGATTCTGATTCATCAGAATCTGATGACCTTGCTGGCCAAGAATAGTCTCTTGGTATGATGCAAGTGTTTCCTTCCATTATGCGACTTAAAGCATTAACCACCTAGCATTACAATACAAATATAATCATCAAATTAAACATACATGCTCATATCTTAAGGAATTTCAATGGATGCTAGCTGTCTTACTGCCAACATATTTAGTCTTTTCTGAGGATCCCTAGTAAGACATTTTTCTGCTATTCGAACCGTCCAGAATAGTTGATAAAAGTCATGACAATTGCTGATCCTTTCATCAATTAGAGCATGATATTTCCTGTCTTTTAGTAGTGGTCTTGCCTGCAACAACAAATAAAATGATTGCTTTGCCATGTAATGTAAGATGCATAACATAAATCTGAGTTTCAAACTTGAACATGGAAAATCAATAATTTAGAGATTGTTACCGACCCATCCTACAAGACTTCTCCCTTTAAGTCTTTTGTCTGTTGTTCTCATTCCTGTTATGAGTTCTAGCAGAACCACCCCAAAAGAATACACATCTATCTTGGCTGACACTTTCCCGAATTCTGCATATTCAGGTGCCAAATACCCGTAAGTTCCAATAACTTCTGTTGACTGGATTGAATCTTGATGCTGATTTCTTGCAAGCCCAAAGTCTCCCAGCTACAAATTTCATTTTGTGATCAAACACCATAATTGGTATGTTTAATGAACACAAAAGTTGAATGCTTGCTTTATTACCAGAGTTTGAAGATCATGTGTGAGAAGGATATTGTTTGGTCTCACATCTCTGTGTACAATGTTATTCTCATGCAAGTATTGCAAGCCCTTTGAAACTCCAATAGCAACTTTGATCCTCTCTTCCCATGTAAGAGGAATTCGGGAGTGTTCTGCAACAAATCAATTAAAAGAATTTTTCTTCAACAAGGAAATGTACGTAATGTTGCGTTAAACTTACGTGATAAATGTTGGTCCAATGAACCGTTGCAGACGTATTCATAAACAAGAAGTCTGCGATTTCCCTCTGAGCAGGAGCCCAGAAGCATGACCACATTCTCATGCCTTGCTCTGCTAAGTAATTTGACTTCAGATTTGAATTCTTTCTCTCCTTGGACACTTGTGTTTTTAAGTTTCTTAACAGCTACAATTATCCCACTCAGCTCTGCTTTGTAGACAGCTCCAAATCCTCCCTCTGATAGAAAGTTCTTTGGGGAGAATCCTTGTGTGCCTTTCTTGAGTTCTGTGTAACTCAAGTCTTTGAACAATCCAGCTTTTGGCCGTTTGTTCTTACACACAGAACAAAGTGGGTTTGTAAATTCTGTCTCCATCTGAGACTCTTCATGATCACTTGTAAATTCTTGTTGATCTTCTCCTCCTTGCTCTTCGTCATTCATTGATGTCAAGTGTTGTTCACTTGGTGATGTTCTATGCCCTGCTTGATGTAACAATTCCATTAATAAATCTATCTATATATATACATATATACATACATACATAAAAGTGTAAATAACGATTTAATTTTACAGCATCATATTAAATTAATAGTTACTCTTGGGTGAAATCTCTTCATCTGGGACTGGGTTTTCAGGAATTGTTTTCACAGCGGAATGGGATTTGGAGTTGTCTGTTCCCCACAACTTTTGAACAGTTCTGTCACTTCGTATTCTTATTATACCACAAGGTAACCGCGATTTCTTCTTATCTCTGGTCAAAAATCTGCATCATTCATTCAATCATTTATGGTCAAATTTTTTTGTCGTGGAGCATCAGTAATACTTGCATTAACTAGCAATTAAATGAGACGATAATAAATTAGGGAGTTATATATGAACAAACCTGTCAACGATCAACCATGTTGCCCCTAAACTTGTGGCAGCCTCAGAAGCAACCTCTATGAAAGGGTGTGCAACCACATCAATTTGGAAATCCATCTGAGAGACCCATAAGAATTTCATCACATATGATGGATGATATATAAACTAGGAGTAATTAAGTATGATTTTTTTTTTTTTTTTGGCCCTAAGTATGATGATGATGATGATTTTGTACTGACGTTTTTGGTTCCACAATACTGAGAGAGTTTCATGATTTCTGAACTCTTGTTAAAGTCGTCCCTTATTTTAGCTAATTGGCTGTCAACAATTTTTTGGTTTGCTGCGAAAATAGAGTCGTCATGGACCCTGATCTTGATTCCCACTGAACAAGAGCGAAGGAAATATCTGATGATTCATAACAGAACATAGATAGGAATTGTGATTGTGAAGCAAATAAAATAAAAAGAAAACTCAACTAACTCACTGGGACTGATGAGCTGTTCAAGAACGGCAATGAGTATAACCTCTTGTCCAGCCTTAGGAAATGCCTTTTCCAAGGCCTTCATTATCGGTTTTGAAGATACATCTTTTGATGCACCCACTACCACCACTATCCTCCCACCCTCACGACCTTCTGCTGCCATTTATGTTTGGCTTTGATTGTTATGTTATCGGGGCTCTATACTATGATGATATATTAATGGATATTCGAATAATATGCTGAACATTGTGGCCTTCTACAATTACGTAGGTACACAACAAGGTCAACGAATTACATTGCATCGTCCTTCTTTTTTAATTATATTGCTAGCTATTAGTTTCGTGTAACTTTCACAAAAGTTCAATCATCGGGCGGATGTTCCAACGTTACGTTTAGGAGATTAACGTTGTTTAATGGTCCTTCCTTTGGGCAGGATTGCAACATAGCTAAACAAAAGCATCATTGTAGCGTCTTAAGACATCATTCGTATATATGTACGTTCACATTATATTTAAATCATTCAAACCCCCTCACAAAACTCACCTAAACTTGCTTATCTCTATGACCTCATGAATTTCATACATTAATTTACAAGTGCACATTTATATTTTAACAACTAACAATATCAAAATACACACTATGTCTCCATATACATAAACATTTACAAACACTATAATAGAAGACACTTTTAACGTTTGTTTTTAGGACCCTTAGACAACTATTTTCCGAGGCAATGTATGTGAATATCGTTGAAAGCTTTAAAATATATATGTTTTTTTTTAAATTGTCATTGTAAATTACTTTCAATGACTGACTGTTTTCATAAAGCTATCGTTGTAAGTAAGAACATACAACGTCAATTTTATATAAAATGGTCGTTATAATCAACTTACAACAAGGCTTACAACAACTATTTTTAAACAACAGTCATTATAAGTATGAGTTACAATGACTATTTTTTGAAGACAGTTGTGGTAAGTAAGCCTTACCACAACAATTTTCTTAAAAACAGACATTGAAAGTCAACTTTTTTTTTTTTAAAAAAATGAAATTCATATTTTTTATCCATAGCCTTTAAAAACAACCAAAACAAAAAATAAAGAAAACTAAGTAAAATAACAACAAATTCCCATAACATAGATTAAAACAAACTGAGTGATTCCATTATATCGCCTTGCATGTATACAAAAGTTCTCTAAACATTGGTAATATAAAAATGTGCACTAGTTCACAAGTTAATATAATCAACTATGTTCACAAGTATTTCAAAGCCGCTGAACTATGTAAAAAGAGAAAAGAGAGAGGAAAAAAAAAAAGAAACCTCTTATTGATCTCTAAATTATCTATTGTAGAATATGTCCCAACAAAGGTCTTAGGTCACATTGATGTCTTTAATTGTGTAGGGTTCTTCCTTACCAAAAATATGTGGGCAAATTGAAAAAAAAAAGTTAATATCAACAATCAATTTAATGAGATAACTAACAATTCACTTACAAGAACAAAAATGAAAATCATTTGTAATAAAGAAATGGTCACCTGTTCAATACTTGAAATATGTCCGCTAATAATAATGTTATACATATTAAGTAAAATGTATTATCCACACTCAGTTTTGCCTGGTTTCTGAGGGCACTATACATCAAAGGAAAATGGTAAAAATGAATAAAGGCAAATATAAAGTGACTGTCAAATAAAGAACTTAAATTTAGACAACTTACTTTCAGGTAGTACCCCTTTGTGTTAGAACTTTTACTTATGCACCTCCCACCCATTAAAAAATATATCTTGAGTGCACTGTCATTAAAATGAAAATAGAAGACATTAAAACAATTTATTCAAATAAAAAAAACCAATGATTCACAAACAACTCAAGTTACGTGTTGAAAGTGATTTTATCTCTTCGTTTGGCTTGTGACCTAAAGAATCAAACCAAAATATGAAATTAATGAAGGGGCAAGCAACACATAGACTCCTGTGATAACTACAATAACACATAAATTAAAATGATGTTAGCTAACATGATACTTCTTAACTTAACAAACTAAGTATACCTTAAATAGATAAAATAAAGTTACTTGCCTTTCAATAATTAGTGCTAGATAAAACAGCAACTGAGTCTCTCATATTGTATAGCCCACATAGCCTATCATCTCTTCCAACTTGTTATGATGCCTTGCTAGATGCCCAGGACATAAGAATCCATAGGAAGTGTTTCTCTCCATTTCAACATATATTTTGTAGAAGCAGCTACCATAGAATTAAAATGAGAAATGACATAGTGAATATAGAATCTTAAAAATCAATGCATTAATTAAAGTTAATATATTAAAAAAAGAAAAAAAAACTCACTTGATCATAAATGTAACTCATCCAATGTCTATCTCCTCCAACGATATGATATCTCTAATATCTTTGCTATCAACTAAATAGGGATACAAGATCTCCTATTACCCACAAGGGATCTGAAAGTCAACCTTGTTAATTTTTGTTTGGATAGTTTAGAGTTGTGCTAAAAAGGAAAACTTTGCATGTTGTTCTTGATCACGACATCACATAAATTAAAGATTATAAATAGGATGTCAAAGAAAATTCAAGTAATTAATAGTAAGATGTTTCCTACCATTAGAGGTGTTGTCACCATTTGAACAAGATGTTGAGGACAAAGGATGAAAGATCCTATTACCTGACCTAGTTTGGCAACCTCATTATCAGAGAACGGGCGTCTACACCTTCCTCCCCCCTCTCAAACACTTGTAATATTGACCTTGCATTGATCATCCTGAATTTTCTTTTAATGGTGGGTAGTATCATGCATGTATACAATAGCTTCAGCAACAACACACAAAAATTGGACATCCAACAAAAAAAGAGAGCAAGTTGCTCCAGCCTCTAGTAGAGGAATAGGGTCACCATGTCCTAACTTTAAGAGATTGTGATTGCCTTTGGTGCTAGGAAAGGCCAGGGATTCCTAGGTAAGATAAATGAAAGATATAATATGACTAATTAAAGCAAAACTCAATGTTATCTTAATTGAAATTATTTACAAACCGGAGATATATGTTATTATTGACCCATCCTAGCTTGAATGCTAGACATCACCATCGATCTCATCTCACCACGTAGCTCTTTTAACAGCTCTTCTCTAAGTGATCAGCAAATTTGCAACTCAAGCTCTTCTTGAACTTCCTCTCGAACCTTGTCTACAAGCTCTCTACTTGGATTACTTTGTGCTCACAATCTTTCCAACAACTGGATTTATGTATTTTTCTCCTTCATCCTCCCAACCTTATATTTTCTAAGATGTGGGGGGAGGAGGCGAGGCTTGTACGAAAATGTTAGGATTTGATTTCATTCATTCCATTTTTTGCAAATTAGACACCATTATCTTCTTTTCAAGCTTCTGATAACCCCTACAAAACATGCAATGCTCACATTTATTTTTAGCTTACCTCTCTTTATTTGCTGCACTTAATTCCTATGAACAGAGAATAAAGAAAACGAAGTTAGTAAGGTCAAATAAATTTAAATAAAATGTTTCATACTATTATGAACAAAATATACCCAAAATTTAGGATCCTGCCATGATGCCTTAAACAATCTCTAGTGTTTTGGAGGAATATAAGGATAATCTTGACAAGGATCCTGTTTTCTCTTTGGTCCTTAAGTGTACTGCGTTGTGAGCTTAGACTTGAAGTCTTTCCATTGCTCACGAACTTCCACCATCCAACTCTTGTACATCTGCCTGGTTTTGGGGGCATTGTAGGTTTGCTACAAAGAAAAACATAACATAGTTATATATGAACCAATAGAAATAAAGATAGAAATGAAGATATAAATTTCTATACCTAAAGTTGTTCCCAAATCATCCTTTTTTATGTATGTTGGAACTTCCTTCCAATTAAGCCATAAAATGCAAACTTTGCTTCGGCTCAAATAGCCAATATAGCCAATGAACTTGTTTTCCTCTATGCCAATTGGATTCAAATTAGGATCAAAATCCACATGCAACTTGCCCATTTGTTCCTCATGAAATGCAACCAATGGTCATAGATTTGTGCTTCCTTTAGTGAACCACATGAGTTCCCCACACCTATGTTCCCCTCTTCTGAGGTAGGCATGTTCCTACTAAGAAATCAAGGTAAGATAGGATAAGTAAATTTCCATTAAATGAATAAAATAAACAAACTAAAATGTAAGAAAATCACATAGTCCTATTTTATTCCTTAAAATTTTGCTTTTATATGTTTTTGTATATTTCTTCACAATGATCGTTTCTAGCTTCATATTCTTCATCATCTGCGAATTCCACTTCACTTGGTATAAGTGTATTTGTTGTGAAAGGTGGTGTGTCGTCAATATTTAGAATTGGATCACCGTCCTGCTATTTCTTAGTTTGGAGTAGAATGGATAACTTTTTATTTTCAAGATTAGTGACATATAACACTTGTTTTATCTGGCTTGCTAGAATAAAGGCCTCATCTTTATAACCAACTCTATGAAGATCAACTGAGGTAAATACAAATTAATCTATTTCAACAACATTATTGTTAACCATTGGCCAAAATCCTCTTGTGGCAAGTGAACCAGTCAAACAAGTAATAAAGAGTAAGTAGGGTATCGTCCCATAGAGACTATTATGTAGCCAGTGATTGATTAAAAGTTGCATGATGGCAATGATTATGTTGTTGTTTTAATTATTACTACTATTAAACAAAAATGACCACTGGTTGAAGTTTCGGTAGAGAAAATTAGAATTAAAATAGGCAGAGCTTAGATTTCATCCCAAGTCACATCAATCCCCTAGATTACATCTATCACATTTCTACAACAATTTGTTGCACAGCCTGTGCAATGCTACAACAAAATTCCTATCACAATGTTATCTAGCTAACCTACCACTAATATATACAGAAGCTTCCATAATCCTGTAAGTACTTCCCTTATTCTACTTCTCCCATATTCCTATGGCGATTTTCAGGCTTAGGACCTTAATTTAACCTAGGTGCCTTGACTATGTAAGGTAAACTCATTCATATAGCTTACAATTTAGATTGATCCCTACACAAGCTCACCTAGCACACACTGCTTAACAGAGGTCTAACCTTAACTTCTTTCTAATAAGCTAAGGGCACTACTCTTGCCTATTAGCAGCCAATTAACAGACTAAATATTCATATCACAATTAAGTAAATTGAATTTATTGAATTAAAACTAGCAAATTGAGGTTCATACTACAACTTAAGAAGCCATCCTCGCTCAACCAATGGAATTTAGTTCATGACCGATGCATGAAATATAATCGGAATTACAAAAAAAAACACTCCATGAATAATGAGAAACAAAATTTAAATAGAGAAGGTTGCCCAAGAGTTCGACGGAATTAGAAACATCCAATCACATGATGCCTCTATGTCTTTGTACAAATCTGTCTGACTTATAATTCTAATTAGTCTTTCTACACCTCTCTCAATGAATCCTAATTTCTCAGCTTGAGTAGTATCGTGCTTTGACTGACTGTTAGTTGCCTTTTAGGTTTAACCATTTTTTCCTTTTATAATCATGTCCTTCGTACCATACGTTCAGTGAGCTGGGATTTCCAATTCTGTTATGCCAGACTCCCTAGATTCGGTTGATTGATTCTTTTGTTGATTTCATGGGATTTTGCGAATCTTCCATTCAATTCTCTGTATTTTCTATTTTTGTTTCTGTCAAGTCAACCACCATCTTAACGTCTAGCTCAATTACCTATATTTATTTCATAAAATATTCTCGAGGAAAGCTCAGCATAACTAAACACATAACAATTCATGACTTATGATGCTATTGCATTATGGTAGTATTGTGGTACTAGTTCAGAGCAAAGATCTACAATGTTGTAGCATTATATTAGCTTTGTTATGCGATTTTAGAATGTACTAAAATGCAACCTTTCTTTTTGCCTACATGCAGGATAGTGTTTAAATGCAACAACTTACTTCATTTATCCCCTATTTTCATTTGTACATGATTTCTAACATATTTTATTAGATCAAACACATTCAAGCTCAGTTTGACCATGTAGCGTAGTCATAACACATAGGAAATTTATGAAAGAATTATGACTTATCATTAACCTACTGACGTTTGAATATAAGAACTCTCAACTTGATGTAGTTTATATCTAGTTTATCTTTGATAACTCTATAATAGGTCATAGATGCCAATATGGAATTTTTATCTTTGGAACTAGAAAAGTGCATTAATTCATCTACCATTATCCCCCCACTATTTTGCATAGTACTTCTATCATCTTGAGCTTTTGTGTAGAAAGAATACTTGTTTATATCATAACAGCTCCAATTGAGGACTTCAAAATAAGGCTCGAAGCTAACCATTTGATTGTCTCATAAACATTAGTCTCGTGGAAAATATTTTCCTATAGCCACTCTATGAATGTCTTATTTTGCTCATTAGCTTTTTACATGTCATTTTTTCTTGGATAGATCTGCTTGAAACTCTTCATGTATTTATTTGAGTATGACTGAACTTCTTTTATATTATTTAAGATATACAAGTGTGCTTGCAACACCTCATCACAAAACACACTCTTCACTTTGAGCCCTCGTGCTCCCTAACTTCTACCCTTTTCATTACAAGATTGAGCCTTTGACATTGATAGATATTATTTGCAAAAATCCAAAGCCTCTCAACCACATATCTCTCAACAATTGAGCCTTTAGGTCGATAAGGATTTTTATAATACCCTTTTAAAATCTTCTTGTATCACTCAAAAGGCTACATCCACCTTAGATAAACCGGGCCACAAAGTCTTCTCTCTTATCTCCTTTACCAAATGAACTATTAAATGTACCATTATTTTAAAAAATGTAAAAGCAAAATGCATCTTTAGTTGGGATAGAATAATATAACCCTCCTTTTCCAATTCTTCTAACTTGTCAATCTCAACAACTTTTCTACACATAGCATTAAGGAAAAGACACATCCTTGTTATCATGCTTCACAAATCATCTTTCATAATGCCTATAATAGCTAATAATAATAGTTTTAACTTAGTATTTTGGCCCTTAACATATTTTCCTTATTTTTAGAAATTTGGTCAGCACCTCCCCTTAGGGTTTCATGCTTCCAAAAATTCCAAAAAATCATGAAGAAGTTATATCCAACACCAACAACAATAAGGACAAATGTAAGAGAAGTTAAAAACCCTACTTACTTGTCTTGTCTTTGAACTTTGGAAAACTACCATCTCCTTTTAGCCTCTTAAACTTTCAGCCTTCTCTAAGAAAATGCCATACAAAAGTTACTTATTAGAGCTAAAGACTTATACAAGAATATGGGAGGGAGAACTACAAGATTTGCCTACCAACTTACCTTAGTTTTCCTTTAATCTTTTCTTCCTCTCCTCTTCTTTTTTGGCCAACACTCTCTCTCTTTCTCATTTGGGATGAGTTTTGGTCGACTTTAGGCATTCATAAAGAGATTTTGAGGTGTTTTATAATTTATACAAAAGTTATCAAAGGTCCCCTTTAATGCTTTGACCAAAATGCCCTTTCCTTTAATATTTACATGTGGCTACTTTTTTTGTGTTTTCTTGACTCTTCCTCTCTTGTCTTGGCTTGGCTGAAACTTAACCTTGTTTGGCCATCCAAAAATTGTTTTGGACAAATGTCAATTTGTGGTAATTCATCCTATTCTCTTGCCTCTTCCTATTGGTCAAAATTACAAGATATTTGTGAAGGATTGTACTTGACTCAATTTGGCTCATCTTCCTTATCACTTAGTATTAGACTCATGCTTCTTCCCTCTTGCCCTTCTTTTAGGCCAAAATTATTGGCTTTTTGGCCAAGATTTTGTGTCATCAAGATGACATAAGCATCCATGCTTAAGTGTCCCTCTTGCTTCCTATCATGACAAGTGGCGCCTTGGGATTAACTTGTTGACTTTTTGTTCAAACATATGCCAAAATATCCCAAGCTCATTCTTATCTTCCTCTCTTTGGCCGAAATGGCCCCTCCCCAAGAGACATTTAATCCTCCTCTTGTTGTGAGGACACATGTCCACTTAACTCATAGTAAGATCAATTCACTATCCAAGCATGACATGTGGTAAAATCAAGTTTAAAGAGATGTACTTGCTTTGACTTCCTCCTTAACCTCACCTTAATCACCAAGTCACTTTATTTTTCCTCTTCTCCCTTGTTGGCCTAAATTTATGGACCCATTTTAGGAATCACATGTGTTAAACTTTAATATTTGTTGGTGTACATTCATGTGACAAGGAAATGTTGTCATTATGTACAAGATTTGCAAAATGACAAAAATTATATTTTCCTTCTTTCTCTTTTGGCCAAAAATGGCCTTAACCAAGATGGTCTTCATGTTACACTTTTTAGCCAATTAAGTATTGTCACATGTTTAACATATTGCCAATTAGCTTTTAGGAAAAAAATTAGATTGCAAATAATCAATAGATTATAATCCCATGACAAATATTCAATTTATCACATTATATCCCAAAATTATATTTCCATGAATATTTACACTTGTACATGGAATTTTAGTAAAGAAAAATTGATATGTTACACCGTTACCCTTGACAACTTCATCAAAACAAAGATTTCAGATCCTTGAAGCTTGCATGAGCCTATATATTGATTTTTGAGGTTTGCATACCATATGCTCTTGCCTTATGGATTCAAAACATTCAAGTTGTGTCATACTCACTTCCTCCTTCAAAAAATCATTTAAGAAGGTAGTTTTGACATCCATCTGCAAAACCTCATAATCATGATATGCGACTATAGCTAGCATGATCCTGATAGATTCAATCATGGCAATAGGCGAAAAGGTTCCCTCAAAGTCCATACCTTTCCTTTACGGTAACCCTTCACAACCAACCTAACTTTATACATTTGAATGTTGCCATCAACATTAGTCTTCCTCTTGCAGACCTATATGTTCCCATTAGGAACTATTGCCACAAGTTGTAGAATTGAGGTCCATACTTTGTTCTGATGCATTAAATGTATTTCAAACTCTATGGCTTTACACCATTTTAAGGACTCAACATCCTTGATTACCTCAACAAAGGAAGTCTTGTTATCCTGAATGGTCTATTAATTCTCAATCACAAAAACATATCTCTTAGGTAAACGATTAACCCTAGAAGTCTTATAGGGCTAGGTGTCTACAGCCTTTAGTTGAGGATGTTGGTTATGATTAGTTTTGATGATGTCTTATTAGATGCCATTAGCAAGAGCAAAAAGTTTATATCAAAAAGTGTATATCATATACATTGTCTAATTGCTACATTTAATGTAGATTTGTTCATGTGGAGAAAGAACAAGAGAATAGAAGAAAGAAAGAGTTGATTCATGGAGAATAATCAAGAAGAGAGAAGAAAGAAAGAAGAACTTGCTGAATAAACTGAGAAAATCATTATACAAGTTCTTAGTTTGATTCTTGAAGTCTCTAAGATCAAATGGAAGTTGGGATGGCTCAATTCAGAGTTAAAACAAGCATATATCATGTTCTGGATGAGCAAAATCGAGCCAGATACTCAAAAGTCAAGTTTACTGCATTACAGGAAGTGACCTCCCTCTGGATTATGAGCAAACTCGAGTTTAGGACACAAAACTCGAGTCTGGAACTCAAAACTCGAGTTAGTCACTTAATGACTCGAGTTTGTAGTGTCTTCAGCAACTCTGGTGTCTCTGGATCAGCAAAACTCGAGTTAGCTAATGTAAACTCGAGTTTGGAACTCAAAACTCAAGTTAGTCACTTAATGACTCAAGTTTAGCAAGCCTTCAGCAACTCTGTCCAACTCTGTTTCACGATCAGAACTGGCGACCTCTGGTAATTTGATGATATCTCCCAAACCAGAGATCGGTTTAAAGTGAAATCAATTTTGTATGAAACTAGACATCTAATGCGTCATCTCGATAAATTTTCATGCTCAAAGAAGCTGAGATGAGAGAGGTATGAATTTTTGAAGTTGACCCATCTGTTAACGTCACCCAGCAGACCAAGCTTCAATGATTTGAGTGTATCTCACAATCTAAACATCAGAATGAGCTAAAATCGATGGCATATGAAAGTAGACTCACATACCTTTCCAGAAACATAAAGATCATGGAAAACAAAGATAAAATGAGTGAGATATGATCTTTGAAAGTTGACTATAAATTCAAGATGCTACAAAAACACTGGCAAAGAACAACCTTCATTCATCAAATCATAACTATCAGAATACAGTGAGTTTGGAGCTGATTCTTCTTGCAATGGAAAGAAGACTTAAAAGAGCTTTATAGAGATAGGTACTGGATTCCAGGGATTGATCTTTATCAAGTCAGAAAGCAAAGAACTTGTGAGAAGGATATTTGACTGAGCCATAGAGAAGAAAACTCGAGTTTGTGTTAGCAAACTCCAGTTTTGAGACTTGACAGAAAGATATTCAATTTTACATAAAAGCCAAACTCGAGTCTGCATAAACAAACTCGAGTCTGTACAGACACAAAAATGAATCCAAAATTTTCACATTAAGCTAAACTCCAGTTTGCAAATCAAACCTGAAGTCTGGAAGAAACAGAGAGCACTCAGAATCCCAAGCAAGCCAAACTCGAGTCTAGATTCCCTAACTCGAGTTTAGACCAAACAGAAAGGAACCCAGAAAACTCAATAGACTCCCAAACTCTAGTCTGGCCTTCCAAACTCCAGTTTGCACTTGACCCAGATAAACCTCAAATATTTCAGTAGTCACTGAAACTCGAGTTTGCTTCCCAAACTCGAGTCTGGATCATACAGAAAGATCATCCATTTTGGCTACACTACAAACTCCAGTCTATAACCCTAAACTCCAGTCTGGAAAATCACGAACTTAGGTTTGTTCTTCAAACATAGACCTAAACTCGAGTTAGTCACTAATTGACTCGAGTTTAGCTTCCAGACCAAAATTCCATCCCAAGTCCAGAGCCCGATAGTTCTCTCTGTAAAAGCCAAACTCGAGTTAGCTTTTACAGACTGCAAGTTTAGACCACTAATCAACAGACATGCTTTCTGGATGAACCCCAAAGTCGAGTCTGGAAGAACAAACTCGAGTTTGCATCGGGGATTTTGAAAAATCAAATGATGTTGATCTGTGAAATCTTAATGGGTCTTCCTGAAATTATTTCCTCATATGATATTATTGTTTCTAATGTCCTTGATGAAGTTTTGAGTGTTTTTCAAATAAGGTTTAGCCAAGATCAATGTGAGATCAAGATCCAGGATAAATGCATTAAATGACGAACCTAGAACAGGCTTGATCCTTCTCCCTTATCCCAGATGTTCAGCTCAGACCGTTGTAACTCATAAGAATCATCTCAAACGGTCAAATTAAGTTTATGGAATGACAAGAATTCTGGAAGACCATCTACAACAACTAAATCCAAGATTCCAGCCAAGAATTGAAGAAACAGAGGAAAATATGCAACTGTCATATTCCAGATTTACAGCTGAACTTTGAAGAATCAAAGAGAAGAAAATGCAACGGCTAGTTCCTCTTCTTCATCTATATAAGAAGCCCAGAAACGAAGAACAAGTGACACAGATACAAGAGGGAGAACAAGAACAGTGACGTGAGCTTACATAGTAAAAATGCCAATATTCTAAAGTCTGCTTCATCTACTCTCTGAATATCTCAATGATCATATATCTAGCTTAGAGAGTGAGATTATATGTATTGTGCTTCAGTGTTTATTCACTTACTTCTGAGAGAGAAGATTCATTGTAAACATCCTATTATTCTGAGAGTTACTCAAGATTGGGTGATCTTGAGTGGGAAACACTTTGTTGTGATTACAACTTGTAAGGGGAGTGAATCCGAGTGTGGGATTACTTCGAGTACAGAGTGTGTAATCAAGCAAGTGAATTGATTACGGTTTGTAAGGGGGAGTGAATCCTAGTGAGAGGATTACTTCAAGTACAGAACGTGTAATCAAGTTCAAAGCAAATAGTGGATTGAAAATCTCAAGTGAAGCTTGGGGACTGGACGTAGGTCAAAGATTGGACCGAACCAGGATAAATCACAGTTTGCATACTCTCTTCCCTTATCTTTTACATTTCCAGTATATGCTCATCTTTGAATATCTAATTGTCAATTTATAAATTGCGAAAAGTTTTTTTAAAAGTTCCTAAAGCTTATCAAACACCCAATTCACCCCCCCTCTTGGGTGATAGCAAGGTCTAACAGAGGCATCACTTGATCCATTGATTTAGACTCTGTTATCGAATCCTTGTTAGTTATTTATAGGTTTTGATGATAACAATCAATTGTAAAACCAAGGTTGAAGAATTGTCTCAAGAAAGCAAAAACTTGCTGAAAGAGGCAATACTAGAGTTTCAGTAGCAAAACTCGAGTATTGGAATTTCAAAGAAAAGCTCAATGCACATGTCTAAGGGTAATATCGCAATATTCAAATGAATACTCGAGTATTGGAGCTTACCGAGAGCATTGCAAGTTTTTCCATCAAGAAAAACTCGAGTATTGATATGCATACTCGAGTTTAGGCCTATGTGACTCTTCAAACAATTTTTACAGAAATAGAAACCTTGGTTTGGAAAACTCTAGTTTCGAAAACTTAGATGCGGAATTTGAAAAGACGGTTTTCCAAATTGGCTCCAAAATTCAAATGTTTTCATTTTCAAATGAAAACTCGAGTATCACATTAAAATACTCAAGTATTGGGCCAAGCAAAGTTGTTTTAAAATTTTATCACTTATAAACTCCAGTTCAGCACTGTTTATAAATGGTCTTTGAGTTTCATGACTAAGGAGAAAACTCAAGTATAGAGATTGAAACTCGAGTTTTGAGTCATATAGAGAGCCACCGAGGTCTTAAGTTTTCAATACTCCAGTATAACATGATTACTCCGGTTTGGATGTTTTGGACAATTATTCATCAAGAGTCCAATACTCGAGTATTTGTTGAATACGAGTATTGACTTAAGTTCATCTGGAACTCCAAAGCTCAAATCGCGAGACTCATCTCTGGAAGGAGAATACTATAGACACAGATACTCAAGTATAGGCTTAAGTGCATAGTGACAAACTCGAGTATTGTTGCACAAACTCGAGTATTGGTTGCGTCTTCTGATAATTCAAATTTGTGAAATCTGTGTAATGTTTATGGAATGATCCAAATGATTTATATTATTAATTATCATCATTACCAGATATGTTTAATGTGTTTGCTAGTGTATTTCAGCCAGTTTACAGATGATTCAAGGAGATTAAAAGAGATGTTATTGCACAAAGCAATGTCTGTTAGAAGCATTAAATGCAAGGCCACCAACCTGTTATACTTTGATCTACCAAGGCTTACACGAAGCAAGAAGGATAAAAATGCAGGACTGACACTCCCAATGGATATAAACGTCTAGAAATCACTCTCTATCCAAAAAGGTCAAAGGGTAAGTCATAAAGTAGAGAGAGAAGAGACCAAAATGCTTCTAGCTGATAAACATCTTCACCAACAGTCAAATGAATGCCTGCAACGGTCATTAATTATACTCTAAGTATAAATAGAGTTGCATTCAATTCTCTCAACGGAACAACTGAGCTAAAAATCGACTAAGCATTAATTTTGTTCATCTGTTCTTAGAGTTTACTATACAGAGTATCAGTTGATACTATTGGAGCTTTAGTGATTATCTTATCTGCTCTTTAAGAGAATATTTCACTTGTATTATCCTTCGATTATGAAAATCTCAAGTCAAGGGACTTGGAGATTTGGGGATCATTGATTACAACTTGTAAGGGGGAGCAAGTTCTAGAGAGAGAATTGCTTCAGATTTACAGAGTATGTAATCAAGTGATTTAGTGAAAACTCAGGGTGCCTGAGGACCGGACGTAGGCCTAGGAGTTGGGCCGAACCAGTATAACTTTCTTGCATTGTCTTTCTTCCTTGCACACTAATTTTATTTGTTCAATCACCATTAGAGTCGAATTAGCAAAAAATTTTGTGAATCCCCAATTCACCCCCTCTTGGTGATTCAGCTCCTCTTTCAATCCTATATGTCTTGAATTTCTTCAAGTTCTACCCTACTCCACTATCTACTTGAGAGAGTAGATCCTCCTCAAGAAAGGTAGCATTCCTGGACACAAACATTGTTTAGTCCTTAGGGCAGTAAAAGTAGTATCCTTTAGTGTTACACCCCTACCGACCTTGCCCGTTTGGGTGACGGGTTAAAGAGATTCCTTTTAATGGTTACCTTTCCTTTAGTGTTTATTCCATTTTAACTTATATCAGAGTATGTGTGACATAGCATATTATCAGTTTGGACTACCTACTCTACTGGTAAAAGCATGATAAACAAAAATAGATAGTCCTCGAAGGGTTAAGGGTATAGTCATCCAAAATGAAATACCAAAATAATATATAGTCATCCCAAAAAAAATTGCAAAGTATAATAGGGTATTCCCTATTCTTCAATCAGCAATGAAATGCCCTACCTTTCAGAAAAGGTTCTTCCAACTCAGGCACGATTCCCTATCTATAGGTCTATCAGGAGTTCAAAGATGAACCCTAAAGTAGCTGTTAAAATCATGTACTATATGTGTATAGTGTATGCATGCAACCATAACATGTAAAATCAAATCATAAGCCAAACATACCATATATGCATTCAGAAACATACACAATAACCAATCATCACACACCATTGAGCCGCCTTTCAAAGGCAAGCGTTGGAATTACCGAAATCACAATCCTCACATTATCAAGCCACCTGAACCAGGCCAGCCCAGGAATTATCAGAATCACAAACCGTCGAGTTGCCACCCAAGGCAAGTCCCAGATTAATACTTAGCACTAGGAAACACGATAGTTAGGTGTTGGATAAAATTAGTTTTGATGATGTCTCATATCAATGCCATTAGTAAGAGCAAAAAGATTGTATACTATATTTATCTTCTTCATTTAACAAATTCTTAAATTTAATGTAGAATCAAAGATGTGAAGATCATTTATGAAGAATGGTCAAGAAGAAGATCAATAAGGAAGTATTGAATGGGAGAAAGAATTTGAATCAAAGAAGAGTCAAGTGACCAAGAATGATCAAGAGAAGAAAAGAAAGAAAAAGTTGAAGTATAGAACAAAGAGATAAGAGGTTTCAGAGAGAAAGAAATTGAATCATGAGGAATAATCAAGAAGAAGAAGAGAGATTGAAGAAAGAAGAACTTGCTGAATGGAATATGATTATTCAAGTTCTTGGTTGATAGATTTTAGGGATAATCAAAAAGAAGAGAGTTGGAATATGGAAGAAGTTGATATTTAAGATCAACTCAAGTTCATTTCTGAAGGATAATCAAGAAGAAAATGAAGAAGAGGAAATATTGTTCAAGATGGAAGATGGAGAAAGGAAGAACTTGCTGAAGATATCATTATTCAAGCTCTAAGATTGGTCCTAGAAGTCTCCATGATCAAATGGAAGTAGGAGTGGGTCAATTCAGAGTTAAAATTAGCAAGAATCAGGTTCTGGATGAGAAAACTCGAGTATGATGGTCAATACTCGAGTTTACAAGCCTACTAGAAGTAATTTGTCTTTGGAATGCAAGAAAACTCGAGTATGGAGGTCAATACTCGAGTATGGGAGTCAATACTCGAGTATGTAACTTAATGACCCAAGTATGGGATGTTTTCAGCTTCTTTGGCGTCTCTGGACTTGACAATACTCGAGTATCCGGCATGGTCAACAATTTTGTTCACCTCTATTTCACGTTCAGCTTTGGGCGAGGTCTAGTAAATCGATGTTATCTCCTAAACCAGAGATCAGATTGAGGTGAAATCAAGTTTGGATGAAACTAGACATCTAATGCATCATCTTGACAAAGTTTCAAGTCTAAAGAAGTTCAGATGAGAGAGATTTGAATTTTGAAAGTTGGATCAGGAATCCACGCTACACATCAGACCAAGCTTTAATGTTTTGAGTATAACGCACAATCTAAAAATCAGAATGGGTTGAAACTAGTGGCATATGAAAGAAGACTCATAATGCTTTCCATCAAGAATTGATTCAACAAAAATGAAGTTCATACCAGAGAGATATGGTCTTCAAAAGTTGACTGACTGTTCAAGACGTTGCAAAAACGCTGGTAAAGAACAAATCTTCTTTCATCGAATCATAACGGACAAATCACAATGAGTTTGGAGCTGAATCTTTTTGCATTGGAAAGAAGACTCAAAGAGATATATGGGGATAATTGGATTGCCAAATATGAAGCTATATCAAGTCAGAAAGCCACCAAGGGGCTAGAACAACTTGAATACTTGAGTATATAAGTGAATACTCGAGTATAATCAGACAGAGAGCAATGAACGTTAGAGGATCATCAATACTCAAGTATGTAAGTCAATACTCGAGTATCGGACACATAGAGACGAATCTGGAGTAATGAAACTAGCTCAAAACTCGAGTATCCAAGTCAATACTCGAGTATACACCATCACTTCAGAAAAATCAAAGTTTCGAAAACCATGATTTTGATCAAGAGAATCCATATACTTACCCAAATGATCTATAACACTTACTGTCATCATTTATATCATTTTTGTATATGTTTCAGATGATCAAACGAAGGATTACATGAAGATAAAAAATGTTGAGCTGTAAAGTCCAAAAAGCAGAACTAACGGCTATATTTTTGCAACAGCTCTATTCTCAACGTCTCTATTCACAACGGTCATATTCTCAACATTTAGAATATCTTCATCTATAAATAGAACCAAATTCAAAATGCAAGAAGGGACGAAGAGAGCTTGCACTGTCATAATGCCAAAGTTCTGAATCTCATACACTCTTTTCTTATGCTTACTTAGTTTATCTTAGAGAAAGAGTGAAATTATCTTTGTAATGTACTTCAGTGATTATCCATCTACTTCTTAGAGAGAAGATACATTGTAAACATTCTATTTTTTGAAAGATACTCAGGATTGGGTGATCTTGAGCGGGAAATTGAATGTATCCATATGGGTTGTAAGGGAGAGTCTCAGTGAGAGATTGTGAAGGCTGCACAAGTGTCTGGCTAAACTTGTGAGGTTGTAAAGGCTTTTCTCTTGTGCCTAGTTAAACAAGGAGATAGTGGAAATCTCAAGTGGAGCTTGAGGACTGAATGTAGGTCAAGGATTGGACCGAACCAGTATAAATATGAGTTTGCAATTCTCTTCTTTAATCTCCTTTATTTCCAGCATAAATGTTTGAATGATTGTTTATAGCTTTATAACTCTTTATTATCATTCAAACTGATTTTAACAAATTGCGAAAAGATTTTAAAAGGGAGCAAGTTTTTATCTTCACCCGATTCACCCCACTCTTAGGTTCAGCCGGGTCTTTCATTAGGGACTTGAACCCTAACATGCTTTGTATGCATATTTGGCAAAATATACACGCATGGCAAACAAACATACAACAAACACATATCAAGTACTTGAGTAAACAGTTACTACATATGGGTTATTCACCAACTTAAAATTTTATGATGCTTGTTTGTCCTCCCAGATATGCCTTAACCTTAAACAACATCAAAATACCTTATTTTTAGTATTTCCAAAAGTAACCTTACATTTTTCAAGAAATCCATGCCTTAATCAAAAATTCCAGTGATTCTGGCCCAAATTCAAACATTTTTAATAAATTCTGAAAAAAATCCAATTGGTACAAAATCATTAGAATCTGAACCCTTAAGATGTATAGTTCACAGTAAAAATACTTCCAAAGTTCAAAAGGGTTCATACTTTGGTGTGTATCCTAAACTTTATTCTCTGGTCGGAAAAATTTTGTAGCTTCTAAAGCCATTTTCAAAAATTAATTTCTCCAAGATGAATAAACAAAGATGTATCTAATTTTATATCAAAATGAATCTCAAGAAGTCTAAATTAAGCCTGTATAATTTTAGAGCAAACTGACTTCGTTTACTATTTTAAAACTACTGATCAAGCTTCGCTGCCCAAAATTTCTAAAGTTGGCAGCAAGCTATTTCCTGAGGTTTTCGATGTTTTCAGGTTCGTAAAATTTAACTTTGGAACCCTTAAAAACACCAAAATTAGATCACAACTCTAAGCTCTAACCAGTTGAGCGAAAACCCTAACTTTAACTTCAAAGGTTTAGGTTTTCGATGTTTACCTAAAATCAGAGCTTTGATCGGTGATCCGGCTTCTTCTCCAAGTGTTAGAACCTTGGCTAGACCTTCCTCCCTCTCAGCTAAAACACACCTCTTGGCAGCCAAAAATGAGAAATTTATGCCTTATTAAAGTGATCAGGGTGCACTTAATTATTCGGTTCATGCTTTTGTTCACTGGTTAATAGCATGAATTAGGGTTTTTGACTTAATTCTTAAGAAAATCCAAAATATTCAATAAGAGGGCTATGTGGCACAACCCTAACCAAGAAAGGCAGATTTCTACTTTTCAAAATGTGTAAATTACCTCTTTTGGCCCGAAACACCCTTTTGTCTAATGGTTAAAAGCATACACCTGGTTATTAGCTTGTATTTTATTTTCTTTTTCTTCAAGAAATCCTAGATATTTTCAGGGGTATATGTGCCACCATTTGAGCCAAACAAATCTGATCCCTCATGCTTTTTGTTTAATTATTCAGCTTACTACTTTATCTACTGGTCCTTGTAGTGCACCGCCGATTAAAAAGGTGCTCCCTTTTTCACTTTTCTTCAACTTTTCAAATCTTTTTTCCTGATAAAACCTACATATGTGGTGCCATTTTGGTCCCTCATATGGCCCCACATTTGTTCCATTTAATTCAAAAAGAAGCCCCTAATTGATCCTTATCGGTCCCCTTTTTACCAGTTAACCTCCTTTGAGACCTGTACTTTATGTTTGGGCTTGAATACAGATAAAATTATCGATTTTCTCTCTCTCTCCTCATGTAGAAGAAAATGACTCCTTAAGGGGTAAAGAATTGACTTTCTACCCTTACTTTTCCTCTTTTAACCCTGTGGTGACACTTATTCCTATGTAATGATTACACTGACTTTTCCTTTTTAGTATGTAATTCTTGTACTGACTTTTCCTCTTCCTTAACTATAGGTGGTGCATACCTACTATATAGGGGTAGGAATTTGAGCTCTGCCAATATTCTCTATCCCCACTTTATTGTACTAGCTTATACCACGCCAATGTTTTACGTAAGGCTCGGTTCTTTTCAAATAAGGGCACAATCATACTTCCTTTTCCTTGACTATACTAGGCAACATTGTTGGTCTTTTTAGGACTTAATATCTTGTCTCCCAAAATTTTGGCAAACCCTATTTAATAATTATTATTGTAAAATATTATAGAAAATAGTAACAACCAAATCAACAATCCAAACTTCTCATTAATTCATCATTACATACAAGTACATCTTTTACAAAAGTAGGAGGGTTACATTTATTTTCCTTGGGATAGCCTAAAAAATAACACAAGGTGTTCCTAGCCCCTAACTTATTTGGTGCTAGGATCTTGACATAAGTTAGACAGCCCCACACCTTGAGATAACTCAAGTTAGGCTTCTAGCCCCTTCATATCTCATACGAAGTAGTCTAAATAGATTTCAATGGAACCCTATTAGGAAGGTGTAATTCCGTAAGGAGTCCGAATATCCAAAATAATTTTGGGAGCTTTGTACTGCTCATCATAGACCATACTATGTAAAGCAATGTTCAACTCTTACTTTCAGACACACCATTATGATATGGTCTGTGTTGTTCTATAAGTGTCCCAAAGACAATTTGTTTTGACAAAGGAACACCTTTTTCTATTTAGTATTTTATGATTTAGGTATTTAAGCACATTTTATGTTTATCATTTTCATGTCTCACCTTTATTTTAAGAACAATATGTGCTTAAAGATAAAAGCACTAGGATTAGAACATGTGTTCACTCAAGAATCTATGATAGAGATTATGATCAAGAGGACTCGAGGACACTGCATATCTATTGCCTGAAACTTATTCCTAATCTTGAATCACCAAGAAAGGGCATTAGTGATATCAATAAGACTAGCAAGACATCACCTACTTGAATTGAGATACAAGGTAGAGACCTCATGTAATACAGGCATGATGATGCCTTAGTTGATATTGTGGGTGGATCTGTTGGAGAACAGATAGCATTGAACTGGTCCTCCGAGAGACTCCACAAAGATTCATTATAAAAAGTATCATTAAATACGTAAAGTTTCTCATCGTTTAGTGGTGTGGATAATCATGGACTTAAGGATGTCATTGAACATTATGTCTTAGAATTATACTTTGGTTGTACAACTCTATCCGCTTGAGAAAGGGGAGAACAAAGTACTCTTAGGTGTAACTTACATACATGAGTGGACATACCAAAAGGACTACAGTCCCTACAAGGGATTAGTAATTCATAAGACAGGTAAAGCATGGATAGCTTCTAGTTAACTCGGGAGTTTGTGTGCACAACAAGTGTTTATAAAGAGTCATGATTTGTCTTTTGGTTAATAGAAGAAGATTCTTTGTTCCATGAAAAGCTACATTCAATCAATGAAGAGAAATAATATTATATCCTTATTCTCAACTAAATGTGAATGACAATGTGAAGGATGACGCTGACATAGTATCCAAATTAGAATGGTAGATCACTTGACTAACTTAATTAGATTTTGGGCTGCATAGCTTTACTAGATTCTTATGTAGTTATTAGATAAATTAGGCATGTTAAAGGAGTTTAATTGGTCCAAATTTATTTATGTCAATGACAGATTTGGCCTAATGGGTCATATATAAAGGTTATTCTTGATTGCTTAAAAGTAGCAAACTTGGGCTAATAATTGTTATTGGGTTTTTTTAAAGATAATAGATGTATTTGGGTCGGAGTAGGGCTCTAAGCCCAATAGGGATAATGGCGCAATATATAGTCCACTAATGGGATATTAGTTTCTCCACTAATAGGTCTAAATATGTTAGAAGACCAAACTGTTAGTTCTCTGTGTGTTTTGATGATAACTGAAAAATGTAAACTTAATTTGAAGTTTGTCTTTGGTAAGTTATAAAACTTACTGTTCAAGGCGAACTCGAGTTTAGGTAGCAAAATTCAAGTTTGGACTTGACAAACAGAAGCTCAGTTTTACAAAGCTATCCAAACTCCAGTTTGTGTAGGACAAACTCGAGTTTGCATCTCACAGAGAGCAATCAAAGTTCTTAAGAGTTGTAAACTCGAGTCTATGTTTTGGAAACTCGAGTTTAGGATCAAACAGAAGCTTCAATGTTTTATCAAGATTTCAAAACTCCAGTCTCATATTTACAAACCCTAGTTTACCAAATACAAAAGTCTTCAAGTTTAAAGCTTTCAACTGGAAACTCGAGTCTAGCTTTAGAAGACTCGAGTCTAGGTTATAGCAAAGACACTCGAGCTCTTGCTTATTTTGTAAACTCCAGTTTTTGATTTCAAAGACTTTAGTTTAAGCTTAACGGAAAGTTTTCAAAGTTTCAGTTTGCACTAAAACTCGAGTTTGGATTCTGGAGACTCGAGTTTAGGACAAACGAAAAACACTCGAGTAACTACTTGATTTCTAAACTCCAGTGTTGACAAAGGAAACTCCAGTTTGAGCTTACAAAGATATCTCAAATGTTTCAGTTTCACTGAAACTCGAGTCTAAGTTTTGGAGACTCGAGTTTAGCTCAAACAGAACACACTCGAGTTAATAACTATTTTGAAAACTCCAGTTTACATTTATAGAGATATTTCATAAGTTTCAGTTTTCACTAAAACTCGAGTTTTGTATATCAAAACTCGAGTCTGGACCATATAGAGAGCTATGCAATATTTCAGGTCTTGTAAACTCCAATCTGCATTTCTAAACTCTAGTTTTGAAGCTGTGAACTTAAACTTAAAATCTTCATAAAAGTTTCAAACTCGAGTCAGCCACTAAATGATTCAAGTTTAGCCATGCTTTCAAAAACTCATTCAAGACCAACTCGCGACTTTCCTCTCTGTAAGAACCAAACTCGAGTCAGTTACTTATCAACTCGAGTTTAGGAAACTTTCCAACATACCTTGCTTTCTGGATGAACCCCAAACTTGAGTCTAAGATTACAAACTCGACTTTGCATCGGTAATTCTGAAAAACCAGATTAAATCAATCTGCGAAATCTTTATGGGTTAATATGAAATTATCATATCATGTTGTAATATTATTCCTAACATTATTGATCAATTTTTTGATAAGTTTCAGACAGGTTCATCACAAGATCAAGGTGAAATTAAGATTCAAAATAAGCGCATTTAATGAAGAACCAAGAACAGGGCTGATCTTTCTCCCTTATCCCAGATGTTCAGTTCAGACCGTTGTAACACATTAAGATCACTCTAAACGGTCGAATTAAGATCATGGAATGACTAAAAATCTGGAAGACCTTCTGCAACAACATATTCCAAGATTCCAGCTGAGAATTGAAAGAATAAAGCAAAATATGCAACTGTCATTTTCCAGATTTGCAGTTGAACGTTGGAGAAGATATTGCAACGGCTAGTTCATCTAGCTAGGCTATAAAAGGTTATGAAGACTCAGAGCAAAATACACAACAAAGCTACAATCGAATACATTTGCAATTTGAGTCTGTATTGTGATTTTTATTCTGCTCTTCAGTGTTTATCAATATTTACTCTTTTGAGAGTTTGTGATTCTTTCAAAATATTTGTTTGTGTGAACTCAAGGTTGTGGAACCTGTGAGTTGGGTTGTTTAATTACAAGGTATAAGGGGGAGCAAGTCCTAGGTGATTAGGATTGTGTCTGGTCTACATTGTTGTAGTTAAAAACCTGTTGAACTAGTAGAAACACCCAGAAGATATCTGGGGACTGGACATAAGTCAAGGTTAAGACCAAACCAGTATAAATCCTATGTGTCTGAGCTATTCTTTCCCTACTCTTTCATTATTTATTTATTAAGCTCTACTTTAAGAGTACAAAAGAATTTTTGAAAATCCCCAATTCACCCCTCTCTTGGTGATTTCTTCCACTTTCACAAACAACGTCGTAGGCCAATTTGAATTTGGAATTCAAATTTGGAATTTAACTTTGACATTTAAATCTTAAATTCAAGAGGTTTGGTTATAAAAGATAATTCTTAATTATCTAATATATGTTAGACCTGGTTGTCACGTAAGAGGGGGTGAATTAGATGAATGATAAAAACTTATTAGCTTTGAAAATCTTTTCACAACTTACTGAAAGTAGTTTGCACGACAGGAATGAATTATAAAGTGGTAGACAATCATTCAAACATAAATGTTAGAAATATAGGAGATTAAGGAAGAGAATATGCAAACTGAGATTTATACTAGTTCAACCCAATCCTTGACCAACGTTCAATCCCCAAGCTCCACTTGAGATTTTCATTCCATTATCCTCTTGTTTAATCCAAGCACAAGAGAAGCCTTTACAATCCCACAAGTTCACACAGGTACATGTGAAGCCGAATCTCTCACTAAGATACTCCCCCTTATACACCATAAGGTTACAGTCTATTTCCCAGTCAAGATCACCTTATCTTGAGTAACTCTCAAATGATAAGATAATTACAATGAAAGTGGAAGAAATCACCAAGAGGGGGGTGAATTGGGGATTTTAAAAATTCTTTTCAACTCTTAAAAATAAAGCTTAAGAAATGAATAATAAAAGAGTAGAGAAAGAAAAGCTTAGACACACAGAATTTATACTGGTTCAGTCTCAACCTTGACCTACGTCCAGTCCCCAGATACCTTCTGGGTGTTTCCACTAGTTCAACAGGTTTTTAACTACAACAATGAAGACAAGACACAATCCTAATCACCTAGGACTTGCTCCCCCTTACACTTTGTAATTAAACAACCTAACTCACAGGTTCCACAACCTTGAGTTCTCACAAACAAATGCTTTCAAAGAATTACAACCTCACAAAAGAGTAGATTTTGATAAATACTGAAGATCAAATCATAAAACACAATACAAACTCAAAAATGCAAATGTATTCAAGTGTGGCTTCATTTTGTATCGTTTTCTGAGTCTTCACAGCCTTTTATAGCCTAGCTAGATGAACTAGCCGTTGCTTTTTCTTCTCCAACGTTCAGTAGCAAATCTGGAAAATGACAGTTGCAAATTTTGCTCTGTTCTTTCAATTCTTTGCTGAAATCCTGGAATATGTTGTTGCAGAACGTCGTCCAGATTCTTTGTCATTCCATGATCTTAATTTGACCGTTTGAGGTGATCTTAATGTGTTCCAACAGTCTGAACTAAACATCTGGGATAAGGGAGAAGAATCAGCCCTGTTCTTGGTTCTTCATTAAATGCACTTATTCTGGATCTTTGATTCTCTCTAATCTTGTGATGAACCTGTCTGAAACTTATCAAAAACTTGATCAATAATGTTAGGAATAATAATGCAACAAGATATGATAATTTCAGATTAACCCATAATGATTTCGCAGATTGATTTGATCTGGTTTTCAAAAGATACCGATGCAAACTCGAATTTATAATCCTAGACTCGAGTTTGAGATTCATCCAGAAAGCATAACTATTGATCATTGATCCAAACTGGCAGTTTACAAAAGTTAACTCGAGTTTGGTTCTTACAGAGAAGAAAGTTGCGATTTGGTCTTGAATGAGATTTTGAACACATGGCTAAACTTGAGTCATTTAGTAATTGACTCGAGTTTGAAGCTTTTATGAAAATCTTAAGTTTAAGTTCACAGCTTCAAAACTGGAGTTTAGAAATGCAAACCGGAGTTTACAAGACCTGAAATATTGCATAGCTCTCTGTATGATCCAGACTCGAGTTTTGATATTCAAAACTTGAGTTTCAGTGAAAACTGAAACCTTTGAAAAATCTTTTTATGTGTAAACTGGAGTTTCCATTTTTCAAACTGGAGTTTTCAATCAGTCATTTACTCAAGTGTTTTCTCTTTGAGCTAAACTTGAGTCACAGAAACCATGACTCGAGTTTCAGTGTGAACTGAAACATTTGAAATATCTTTGAAGGCTCAAACTTGAGTTTCTATTTTCAAGACTAGAGTTTAGAATTCATTTAATAACTCGAGTATTTTCAGATAGTCCTAAACTCGAGTCTCCAGAATCCAGACTCGAGTTTCAACGGAAACTGAAACTTTGAGAACTTTCTGTTAAGCTTAAACTGGAGTCTCTAAAATTAAAACTGAAGTTTACAAAATGAGCAATAGCTCGAGTGTCTCTGTTATAACCCAGACTCGAGTCTTCTAAGTCCAGACACGAGTTTCAGTTGAGAACTTTAAACTGTGTTTGGTAAACTAAAGTTTGTGAATATGAAACTAGAGTTTTGAAATCTCAACAAACAATGAAACTTCTGTTTGATCCTAAACTCGAGTTTCCAAAGCATAGACTCGAGTTTACAACTCTTAAGAACTTTGATTGCTCTCTGTGTAATGCAAACTCGAGTTTGTCTTTACACAAACTGGAGTTTGGCTAGCTTTGTAAAAACTGATCTTCTCTCTGTCAAGTCCAAACTCGAGTTTCGTTGCCTAGACTTGAGTTTGCCTTGAACAGTAAGTTTTACAACTTACCAAAAACAAACTTCAAATTTAGTTTACAATTGTCAGTTTTCATCAAAACACATAGAGAACTAACATACAATGAATCTTCTCTCTCTCAGAAGTTAATGAATAAATATTGAAGTACAATACAAATTATTTCACTCTATATGATGAGTTATATAAGCATTAAGAACAAAGAGCGTATGAGATAAATGTTGGATTCAAAATAACAACATTTCGACAATGCAAGCTCTTATTGTTATTCTCTCCGTCTTGAATGTGTCTCTATTTATAGACTACTGATATTAGTCTGTTAAAGCATTGGTCCATTGTAGAATATTACTGTTGTAAGTTTCAGTCTGTTGGAGAAATAGTTGTTAAAGCTTCTGACATCATCATCTGCTTTTGGTAGGCTATTGTTAATCCTTCATATAATCATCTGAAACTTATACACAAATGATATAAATAATGTTAAGAAGTAGTATAAGTCCTTTCAGAATTCATCTTAATGTTCTTGATGAGAATCTAAGATTTCAAACACGATGAGTTTGATTTGTACGCTTGAAAGACACTTCTGACTCGAGTTACAACTTGTTTACTCGAGTTAGGCTTTACTCTAGATTGCTCTCTATCTTGTCTTGACTCGAGTTGCACCTCCTTGACTCGAGTTTGGCCTTTGACCTGAGTTTGCTTTTAAAAACTCGAGTTTGCACGTTAGATTTGCTCTTCATTAGGTTGCTCTATCGTGACTTGGCTCGAGTTTGAAACTTGAGGTGTAACACCCCTAGTTTTGTAATACATGCACAAGCATAAGTTGGTATAGTAATAAGAAGCCTTAAGTTGATTTTGAAGTATTTATTTTTCATAATTTATGGCGTAAATTATTTTAAATGCCCCACGATGGAAATCCATTGCTTATAATTAAATAAAGGGTACTAATTCAAGATAAGAAGGAAACTATGTCAAGTTACGTGGTAACTTGTGCACAAAGTAAGCTTAAAGATGTAAACCGATATAATGTGTAAGTGACAAAAGACATTATGGGACAAGGAATACGTGCTCAACCAAGGAGAAGAGAGAGAGGACATATGTCTGGACCCAGTATAGAAGGAAAAGTTAGTGGTAGTAGTGCTATGTCGGACACGTGGCATCTTGAGGCCAAAAGTTGGATTATCGAGTAGCACACATTATGAGGTGGATCTAAAATACTGGAATAAGGGTTTCTTGATCCCCAAGGTATTATATTTCGTCCACTTGTGGCTAGGGAAAAGTGACTGATGATTCGAGCCCACACATTTCCAATTTAAGGGCATGAATTACAAGGAAAAGTGTAACCGACAAAAGGTGTGAATCGAGACCGATTAAGATTTCCCAGAGTTGAGCTCAGGCCTAAGACACTATAAGGGGCGAAATTTTGGTGGGTCCAAAGGAGAAAGAAAAGGTCATGTCATGTAATTATGAAGAGAGAGAAAGTCACATCAAGTAATTATGATGAGAGAGAAAGAATAAAATAATCCGGTTTAATATGGACCACATCTTTTGAAATTGACATGATAATGTAATCATATGTAATTTTTACTATTAAATAGCATTTACGGCATATCCAAGGGCATATTTCGTGGGACCCACGGCCTTGGAGAGAGAGTATGCAAAATGATCGTTTTACCCCTAAACCTAAAACCTACAACTAGCAATTTTAGAGATCACTACCAAGGGCAATTTTGGAATCTTATTTTTTTCTTGGAATGCGCCACCCATCTGCCCAAGGAGTTCTCTAGAAGCCTTGAGAATTAGGTCAAGAAATCATATTTAAATCTGAGACATCCTTTCGTCCAACGGGTAATAACCAAAGTTGGATAATAGCTTGCACCTTTGGAGTCTATATAAAGGGCACCTCTCCCTCCATTTGCCACCAGCCAAGCAAGAGTTTGAGGTGAAGGGGGAGAGTCTCCAGCTAAAGGCTTTGATCCAAGGGAAGAGGAAGCCACTCAGAACCGACATTCCGAGGTAAGTTCCCTAACCGGCAACCTAAATACTCTTACCTCTGCCCTATGGTGTTTTCATGAGAAGGCAGTAGGATTCTCATATTTTTATGGTTTTGAATGGGTCCAGAGGGTGTTTTTTTTTGTGGGGACATGTAAGATCACCTTTTTCAAACTCTGAAAGCCTAAGTCTTTAATATATGAAAATCTGCTTGTTCTTACGGTTTTTGGGCAGCGAAGACAAATCGGTGGTTTTCACATAGTAAATGAACTTCAAATGCTTTGAAATTTTACATGGTAAAAGTAAACCCCATAGGAATGATTTTGATATAAGGGTTTTGTGTCATTTTGATATTCCAACCGAGAGATATTTAAGAATGAAAATGACCTAAAAACAATTTTTCTCTTAGACCAATGGCTAAAGATTGGAAACCAAAAAAGGATTCGAACCCAATTGGCCTTAGGAATTATTTTTCCTATAAAGTAGACATCCTAAGGGTTCTAAGGCCACTGATTTTGTGTCGATACAATATTTCTATAATTTATTAAAAATCAGAGAAGTTGGGTTAGAAACTCTAGAAATTCTGGTGCTATGTGAATTCTATGAAATATGAAGTAGAGTTGAATGTGTGATTGATAGCATGGTGTTTGGCTTTATTTAGGGTATTCTCACATGTAGGACGCATCCCTGACGCTAAGAGAAAAGTTCACCGCGTTCAGGAAGTGCCAAGTAGTAATTGTAAACTTGCATACTCTATGTGGTTCTTGTATGTTATGTGTTATCGTGATTGAAAGACCTAGTTGAACCCAAGAGGGGGTGAATTGGGTGAAGATAAAAACTTGCTACTTTTGACAATCTTTTCGCAATTTGTTAAAATCAATTTGAATGATAATAAAGAGTTATAAATGTTAAATATGATTAGTTTTGATGATGTCTTATATAGATGCGATTAGAGCAAAAAGTTTACATGCCACATTGACTAATTCCTAAATTTAATGTAGATTCAAAATGTGAAAGTCATTTATGAAGAATGATCAAGAAGAAAAGAAGATGTGGAGTCAAATGATGAAGAACAAGAGAAGAGAAGAAAGAAAGAGTTAAATTATCAAGAGAAGAGAAGAAAGAAAGAAAAATATTGTTGAATGGAATGAGAAAGTCACTATACAAGCCCACAGATTAATTCTAGAAGTCTCCACGATCAAATGAGAGTTGGAATGGCTCAAATCGGAGTTAAAATAAGCTTTGGGATAAGTTAAAATAAGCAAAAACATGTTTTTGGATGGATTACCTCAAGGCAGAGTCATTTACCTTGAGTTAGGGCCAAAACTTGAGGTAGAACATCCAAACTCGAGGTAGGAGTGCCTTTCAGCAACTCAGTTCTACTCTGTTTCAGGCGAGGTCTAGTAAATCGATGATATCTCCCAAACTAGAGATCGGATTGAGGTTAAATCAATTTTTAATGAAACTAGACATCCAATGCGTCATCTTAAAAAAAATTCAAGTCCAAATAAGATCAGATGAGAGAGCTATAAATTTTTGAAGTTGACCCATCTATCACCGTCATACAGCAGACCAAGGTTCGCTAAATTAAGGATATCTCACAAACTACAAATCGGAATGAAGTGAAATCAGTGGCATATGAAACTAGACTCACACAGCTTTCCAAAAACATCAAGATCATAGAAAACAAAGATCAAATGAGAGAGATATGATTTTTGGAAGTTGAGAGTCTGTTCAGGATGATGAAAAAACATTGGTTGAAGAACAACTTTTACTTATCTGATCATAGTACTCAACATACAATGAGTTTGGAGCTGATTCTTCTTGCATTGGAAAGAATACTTAAAGATTATTCTAGGGATATATGTGATTTGCCAAGATGCTCAACAAACAGAGATGTTACTTGAACTTACTTAACAAACAGAGTATAAAAGTCATATATAGAGTTGCTGTCAAAATACCTCGAGGCAGAAGTATGTACCTCGAGTTTGTATCAAAACTCAAGGTTGGAAATTAACCTCGAGTCTAAATGCTTAAGCTTCTCTGGTCAATCATCTCCACTAAACTTGAGGCATAATACATTACCTCGAGTCTGGAGAGAAACTCGAGGTAAGAAAATGAAACTCGAGGTTGAAGGAATACTTATGTCACCTTGCGCTGAGATTCTAACTCGAGGCTATTTCTGTAACTCGAGTTTTGGATGAAACTCGAGGTAAAGATCGTGACTCGAGGCAAATATGTTTCAGACAGAAAAGAGCCAAAATGTATCAGTTCTAAAAAATCTTCGACAAAATTTGAATATGATTTATCTGGCTTATATCCTTTTTTATTATCATTCCTAACTGTTAGTTCTCTATGTGTTTTGATGATAACTGACAATTGTAAACTTAAGTTTGTCTTTGAAAGTTGTAAAACTTTCTGTTTAAGGCAAACTCAAGTTTTGGTATAGAAACTCAAGTTTGGACTTGACAGACATAAGCTCAGATTTTACAATGTTGGCCAAACTCCAGTTTGCATAGGCAAACTCGAGTTTGCAGAGTTACAGAGAGCTATCAAAGTTTACAAGAGTTGTAAACTCGAGTTTGTGTTTATAAACTCGAGTCTAGATCAAAGGCAGTGACACTCAAATTTCAATTTATTTCCAAACTCTACCTTTGATTATGAGAAACTCCAGTTTACAAGAAAGTTTATGTGCTAAAAGTTTAAAGACTTGTAAACTCGAGTCTATAATTTGGAAACTCGAGTTTGAGATCAAACAGAAGCTTCAACGTTTTATCAAGTTTTCCAAACTCCAGTTTCAGTTTTACAAACTCTAGTTTGCAAAATGCAATAGCCTTCATGTTTTCAGTTTTCACTGGAAACTCGAGTCTGGATTATGTAGACTCGAGTTTGGCATAAACAGAGATACTCGAGTTGATACTTGTTTTCTAAACTCCAGTTTAAATTTCAGTGACTCCAGTTTGTACTTAAATGAAAAGTTTTCAAAGTTTCAATGTACACTGAAACTCGAGTCAGATTTCTGGAGACTCGAGTTTAGGCTATTTGAAAATACTCGAGCTATTACATGATTTCTAAACTCCAATCTGCATTTCTAAACTCCAATTTTGAAGCTGTGAACTTAAACTTAAGTTTTTCATAAAAGCTTCAAACTCGAGTCAGTTACTAAATGACTCAAGTTTAGCCAAGTGTTCAAAATCTCATCCAAGACCAACTCGCAACTTTCCTCTCTGTAAGAACCAAACTCGAGTCAGTTACTTGTCAACACGAGTTTAGGAAACTTTCAAACATACCTTGCTCTCTGGATGAACCTCAAACTCGAGTCTAGAACACCAAACTCGAGTTTGCATCGGTAACTTTTGAAAACCAGATCAAATCAATCTGCGAAATCATTATGGGTTAATCTGAAATTATCATATCTTGTTGCATTATTATTCCTAACATTATTGATCAAGTTTTTGATAAGTTTCAGACAGGTTCATCACAAGATCAGAGAGAATCAAAGATCCAGAATAAGTGCATTTAATGAAGAACCAAGAACAGGGCTGATTCTTCTCCCTTATCCCAGATGTTTAGTTGAGACCGTTGGAACACATTAAGATCACCTCAAACGGTCAAATTAAGATCATGGAATGACAAAGAATCTGGAAGACGTTCTGCAACAACATATTCCAGGATTTCAGCAAAAAAATTGAAAGAACGGAGCAAAATTTGCAACTGTCATTTTCCAGATTTGCAACTGAACGTTGGAGAAGATATTGCAACGGCTAGTTCATCTAGTTAGGCTATAAAAGGCTATGAAGACTCAGAGCAAGATACATAACAAAGCTACACTTGAACACATTTGCATTTTTGAGTCTGTATTATGATTCTTTTATTTGTTCTTCAGTGATTATCAATATTCACTCTTTTGAAAGATTGAAATTCTTTTAAAGTATTTGGTTGTGTAAACTCAAGGTTGTGGAACCTATGAGTTGGGTTGTTTAATTACAAGGTGTAAGGGGGAGCAAGTCCTAGGCGATTAGGATTGTGTCTTGTCTTCATTGTTGTAGTTAAAAACCTGTTGAACTAGTGGAAACACCCAGAAGGTATATGGGGACTGGATGTAGGTCAAGGTTAAGACCAAACCAGTATAAATCCTGTGTGTCTGAGCTTTTCTTTCTCTACTGTTTCATTATTCATTTCTTAAGCTTTATTTTTTAAGAGTTGAAAAGAATTTTTAAAATCCCCAATTCACCCCCCTCTTGGTGATTTCTTTCACTTTCACTAACTTGGTTGATGAACTTGTTAATGAGTTTCAGCTGGATTAACATCAGATTATTAAAAGATAAATGATTACGTCAGAGCTTACAAAGGTAACTTTGAGCAACGGTCATATTCCAACAGGAAGAATTTCTAAACAGATGAATAGATCTTCATTGCCTATAAATAGAGAAGTTTTCAAACCGAAAGAAGTGACGATGATTGATGAAAGAATTAACGAAGCCAACGAAATGATTTTACCACTTCATCATCGATAGCTCATATACTCTGTTTTTACAGTAGAGAGTGAGATGATCGATTATGCACTTCAGTGATTAACACTCTATCTACTCGTGAGGAGTTTAGAATTCTAATTTGATTATCTGTAAAATCTTGAGGTTAGAACCTCAAGTGTTAGGCAAACAATTACAGCTTGTAAGGGGGAGTGAATCCGAGTATAAAAGGATTATCCTGAGTACAGAGTGTGTAATTGTATCCGTGGAGATTGTAAAAGCTGCACAAGTGCCCGAATAAACTTGTGGGTTGTAAAGGCTTTTCTCTTGTACCTGGTTAAACAAGGAGATAGTGGAAATCTCAAGTGCAACTTGGGGACTAGACGTAGGTCAAGGATTGGGCCAAACCAGTATAAATCTTTGTTTGCATATTCTATTCCTTAAACTCTTACATTTCAGCATATATGTTTTGAATGAATGTCTATTGGTTTATAAATTATTATTGTCATTTAAACCTCCTATAGTAAGTTGTGAAAAGATTTTCTAAGTTTCCAAAAGTTTTATCCGACGCCTAATTCACCCCCCTCTTGGGTGACAACCAGGTCTAACAATAAAGCTAAAGGCAATCATTCAAACATATTTGTTGGAAATAAAAGAGATTAAGGAAGAGAATTACAAACAATGATTTATACTGGTTCGGTCCAATCCTTGACCTACATCCAGTCCTCAAGCTCCACTTGAGATTTCCACTATCTCCTTGTTTAACCAGGTACAAGAGAAAAGCCTTTACACCCCACAAGTTTGTCCAGGCACTTGTGCAGCCTTTACAATCTCTCACAGAGACTCTCCCTTACAACCTGTAAGGTTACAATCAATTTTCCCACTCAAGGTCACCCAACCTTGAGTATCTCTCAGAAAAATATGATTTACAATTGATCTTCTCTCTAAGAAGTAGATGGATAATCATTGAAGTGCAATATACATCATTTCACTCTCCATATAATAAACTCAGTAAGCATCGAAAAACAAAGAGTGTTGGAGGTTCAAGGAATTGGCATTATGACAGTGCAAGCTTACTCCATCATCTTCTGCGTTTTTGAATGAGGCTCTATTTATAAATGAAGATGGTTTGAACGTTGAGAATAAGAGCCATTGAGAATATGGACGTTGAGAATATAGCTGTTGCAAGAATATAGTCGTTAGATGCTTTTTCACTTTGACAACTCAGCATTTTGATCTTCATGTAATCCTTCATTTGATCATCTAAAACATGTTCACAAATGATGTAAATGATGTTAAGAAGCATTACAAATCATTTGGGTAAGTATCTGGATGATCTAGATCAGATTCAAGATTTTTCGCAACTGTGATTTTTCTGATCTGAAGGAGAATACTGCGGTATTGTCTTGCATACTGTAGTTTTGAGCTTATTGAGCTACTTCAGATTTGTCTCTGTCTGTTCGATACTCGAGTATTGAAGATCCTTTAATGTTCATTGCTTTTTGTCTGAGCTATACTCGAGTATTCATGCGTAAACTCGAGTATTCAAGTTGTTCTGGACTTTGGTTGCTCTTTGACTTGATATGACTTCAATTTTGGCAAAACAATTATCCCCATAAAATCTCTTTGTGTCTTCTTTCCAATGCAACAAGATTCAGCTCGAAGATCATTGGATTTCATCTGTTATGATCCAATGAATGAAGATAGTTCTTTATCCAGCGTTTTTACATTGTTCTAAATCGTCAGTCAACTTTCAAAGACCATATCTCTCTAGTCTGATCATCATTTTAGTTGAATCAAGTATTGATGGAATTCCTAATCAGTCATCTTTCATATGCCACCGATTTCAACTCATTTCAATTTGTAGATTGTGAGTTATACTCAAATCATTGAAGCTTGGTCTACTGTGTGGCGTGAATATTTGATCCAACTTTCAAAATTCAATTCTCTCTCATCTGATCTTCTTTGAGCATGAAACTTTGTCAAGATGACGCATTAGATGTCTAGTTTTATACAAATTTGATTTCACCTCAATACGATGTCTAATTTAAGAGATATCATCGAATTACCAGACCTCACTCAAAGCTAAACGTGAAACAGGGGTGAACAGAGTTGCTAATAAGTGCTGATACTCGAGTATTGAAGAGCATACTCAAGTATTGTTGGGTCCAGACGCGCCAAAGAAGCTGAAAATACCTCTTGCTCGAGCATTTAAGTTCCATACTCGAGTATTGACTCCCATACTTGAGTATTGACCTGGAAACTAGAGTTTTTGATACCCAAACTCCAGTTTACTCTCATGTAAGGTAGTATACTCGAGTTTTGACCATCATACTTGAGTTTTCTCATCCAGAACTTGATTCTTGCTGATTTCAATTCTGAATTGAACTTCTCCAACATCCATTTGATTATGGCCACTTCTATAATCAATCTTTGAACTTGTACAATGAAATTTTCATCAAGTTCTTCCTTTTTCATCACTCATCTTGAACAATATTTCCTCTTCATCTTCTTCTTGATTGTTCTTTATGAATGATCTTGAGCTGATCTTGAATATTGACTTCTTCCATCTTCCAACTCTCTTCTTCTTCTTGATTATCCCCAAACTCCTTTGATAGCTTCTTGCTTCTTAGTAGATTCTTCTTTCTATCTTCTCATCTCTTGACAATTCTCCATAATTTCTTTCTCTCATTCAATACCTTTTTTTTTATTGATCTTCTTATTTATCATTCTTCATAAAAGAACTTCATAGCTTTGTTTCTACATTAAATTCAAGAATTAGTAAATGAAGAATATAATATTCAAACTTTTTACTTTTTCTAATGGCATCTATATAAGACATTATCAAAACTAATCATATCTAATAGTGATTGTAGATGTAGGGTAGGTAGTATCTATGGGACTTCGTGTTCTATGGTTACTACTGAGGCCCGAGGTATGCAAGGTAGGTAGTACTTGTAGGGGTGCTACTGGTGCCGAGGCATGATGGGTAGGTAGCACCTATAGGGGTGCTACTAAGGCCCTTGGCATGTAAGGTAGGTAGAGCCTATGTAATTGTATGTTCATAGGTGTCTACTGAGGCCCAAGGTATGTGGGGTAGGTGGAGCCTACATGACTGTGTGTTTATAGGTGTTCATTGAGGCCCCAAGGTAGTTGGTTGGGGTTGGCCACCCTGACTACTGAGGCCCTTTACGCGTTGAGTCTAGGGGCTTGTCTTGACCAGGCGATCTTGCAAAGTACATGCCATGGTTATTTCCTAATTGTGATTTGCATTACATGCATTGCATACATATTGTATATGAGTTTAAGAGTTACTCTAGGGTTCAACCTTGAACTCCATACCGTTTTGAGACACAAGGGTAAGATAGTAGCGGTCAATGGCGTGAAGAAGGTAGGGCGTGAAGCAGTAAATGGAAGAAAAATAGGGGACGCCTTATCTCATTTTGTACTCTATGTTTTGGCTAACTGAAGTTTATAATCAGTACTTTATTTAGATGACTGTATTAACTCTTAAGGGACTTATTTGCTACCTAAATTATAAATGTTTATCAGTATGTTAAACTTGTCCAACCAAATTCGGTGCTCTGTTGTGCTAACTCTATGATAAGTTAATTGGACTAAGTGATAAGGGAAGGTAATTAAATAAAAGGAATCCCTCTAACCCACCACCCGAAAGGATGAGGCCAGTAAGGGTGTAACATGAGGCTCGAGTCAAAAACTCTTCTCAAAATGTCTAACTCTCGGCGTTACCTTAACTCGAGGTTTTTACTTGTTAGCTCGAGTCAAATACCCTTCTCGAAAATCCTTTGCTTGCTAACTTGGCTAGGCTCAAGTTTGGACTTGCCTTGGCTCAATCTAAGCTTTTGATCATCTAAAACTTGCTCATAAAGATTATTAATAACATTGAGAAGAATAACAAGTAGTAATGAAATGATAACAATAGTTTCAGAATTCTCAGAGACGTTGAGGAACTGTGCGCTATATCTTCGTTGACTTGAGTCGTTTATTCTATGTGAGTTACAGGTCAAACTCGAGTTACCATTCCTTGACTCAAGTTAAGAGAAAAAGAAAACTCTTCTCTATCTTTATTCCTCTCTACCTGTTATAGACTTGAGTTCTCTACTCCTTGACTTGAGGTAAGAGCTCATCAAAATTGGTTGCTTCCTAATTCTATGAAACACTTGTTAAGTCCTAATTCATATGGAATTGGTTTCACTTCATTTGGTTGTGTATAATGTGAACTATATCCACAACTGAGCATATGCTAAAATGGTTTCAGAATATCTAATGTCAACTTTCGAAGGCCAAATCTCTCTAGTCTGAACTTCATTTTGGTTTGCTCAACTCTTGATAGAACGCATTTTGAGTCTACTTTCATATGCCACTGATTTCAGCTTAATGAGATTTGTAGTTTGTGAGTTACACTCAAAACACTGAAGCTTGGTTTGCTGCAAAACATTAATTGATATGCCAACTTGTGAAATTCTTATTTCTCTTATCTGAACTCTTTTGGCCTTGAAACTTTGACAAAATGATGCATTTGAAGTCTAGTTTGATACAAAATTAGTTTCACCTCAATCCGATCTCTAGTTTGGAAGATATATCAAATTACCAGACCTCGCCCAAGCTGACCGTGAAACAAAGGTGAACAAAGTTGCTGAAAATCACTATGAACTCGACCCAATAGTGGTTGGCTCTAGAGCTGTCAAAATGAGCCACCCTAACCCGTTAGGCCTTAGCCCATGTGGGCTAGGGCAAGAAAGCCCACAGGGCCAAAAAGCCTGAATGTTAAACAGCCCACGCAGGCCAAAAAAATTATATAGCCCTAAGGGTTAAGGCCAGCCCGTGGGCCAAAAATTATTTTATATCTACAACACATCCATTTATTCATATTTAGTACTGTATAAAATGAAAACAGAAACATAACTCTCATGGTGACAATGATATTCCCTACATTTGTAAAAGTAACATCCACATTTGACTAACACTTGAAAAATTGATTCATCTCTGCAACTTCAATTTGAAATTCTTGATGCCCCTTGGGATTTTGCTGTTAGTGCTTCATGATGAGTAATTTTACAATCATCTTCATCTAAAATTCACAATCAATTTTTGTAAAATACTTCCACACATTAGAGATTTCTTTTTTATTTATCTTAAAACTTTCAGATGCTTCAAGTGGAGTTTTATATTGAACTTCATCATCCATAATAAACAATGGGTGTGGCTTCTCAAACCTTAACACATGTTCTTCTGCAGATTACACTATTCTAGACAGTGAAAATTTAAGCACTAAGTGAAAAGTCTCTTTGAAAACAAATTCAACGTTGTTTCCAAACACTTCAATCATATACAAGAAAACTCCCCACTAGTACCAATATTGCTGCAACATTAATACACTCTTCCATTAAAAAAAAATCATAATTTAATTCTTACAAGTTTAATTAATTAGTTCGGTTGCTAATTAAGCTAGCAAATAACATAATAATGCAAGTCATAATTAATTAAATTGATATATTAATACCTTTCTTCGTTGGAGAGCCTGCAAGAGGGAAAGGAAACATGTTCCAAATGGCTATTGATGATCTGCGAGAATCTCAAATAATTTTCTGTGAGATATCGCAAAGAAGAACTTTAAGAGAGGATTACTATTATTATCTTCTGCTTCATATCCTTAAGGTTTTAGTTATGGGTTTTTATCATCAAAGGCATGTCTTCTCTAGGAATGCAAATAAACAAATTCCTATCAATTGATGAGAAGTGACATGAAGAAGGAAATAAGAAATACACAGTACTCAATTTTTTATTTACCCAGAAAGTATTCAATGTTTTTTTAAAATCTTAAAACGAAAAATCAAATCAAAGCAACGAACCTTCCAACAGATGCTCGGAATGATCGGCGTAATGGATAACTCATAAGTAGAATATCCACAAGATGAGGGAGGGCCAATCGGAGAAGGTGAGGAAAGCAAGGATCAACAACAAAGGAAACGAGAAAGTAGATTGTAACAGAAACTGGGGCAGGGAGGGTCTGATAGACGGAGAAAGTAGATGCTTCGGCACAGGCAACAAGCGAAAGACAAAGGAAGAGGAAAGATTGGCCTCAAAAGAAGCTTGCGCTAACGCTGCCCTCGCTCTTTCTCGCACAGCACGTAGGAACACTCTCGCAGAAGCACAGATCACATGGATTTGTTGGATAGTGAATTTGGGTTAGGATAGCATGGTTGATATTGGATTTAAAGGGGGTTGATTGTTAGCCCGCGGGTTGGCCCTCTTTAGCCCCATAGGATTAGGGGTTATTTTGGGTTACGGCCAAAAATAACCCCATTATATAGGGGCTAAAAAAGAGGGGGTTGTCAATAGGGTTTAATGGGCTGGCCCATAGGGTCCAGCCCATTTTGACAACTCTAGTTGGCTCGAGTTTAGACCCTAACTTGAGTCTATTATTTCCTGGCTCGAGTTTTGGCTTCCTGGAACTTGAGTTTTGCATGTTTTAACTTCGATTTGAGCCATTCCAACTTTCATTTGATCGTGGAGACTTCTAGAATCAATCTAAGAACTTGTATAATGATTTTCTCATTCCATTTAGCAAGTTTTTCTTTTTTTTTCTTCTCTTCTCTTGATCATTCTTCATAAATGAACTTCACATCTTTGATTCTACATTAAATTTAAGAATTAGTCAATGTAGGAGATAAATATAGTATGAAAACTGTTTGCTCTTCATATCGATAAATATATTTGACATCATCAAAACTAAGCATAACTAACTAACTATATATATATCCAATAAAGATTGGATAAAAGGTGATCTTGAATTTCGAATTCAAGACACAAATTAAAGATATGGATGTGATCCATTTTTTTGAATTTTTAATTCAAGATATAAGCCACGATAAGGATAAGATCCATTATATTGAGTTTTTAATTCAAGATATATTTCAAAATATGGATGTGACCATTATCTTGATTTTTTCGGATTAAGCCTTGGAATAGGTTTTTCTTTTAATTACTCTAATTAGGGTTTAACCTTAATTATGTGGCTGAAATTAGGGCACATAATGTTTGGACGTTTTTAGAGGTTAGCCTTACAGTATTCACACAGTTTTATGAGTATGGCTCATCCAACAAAGTTGTCGGCATCTAAGGTTCAATCCAAGAAAGGTAAGATCCAATCTTGTTCATCCTATCTTCCACCTGACCTTAAGACACAATCATCATCTTGAAAAGAAATACCCAAGAACTTGAATTATTGCTCAGTTATTGCTTACTAAGATATAAATACAAAGAACATTCAATTGAGAGCTAACAACCAACGACAATATGATGTATTTCTTAGTTATTGCTCATTAATACTTACTGAGACATGTTAGTTCTCTATGGGTTTTGATGATAACAATCAATTGTAAAACCAAGGTTGAAGAATTGTCTCGAGAAAGTAAAAACTTGCTGAATGAGGCAATAATCGAGTATTGGTAGCAAAACTCGAGTATTGGATTTCAAAGAAAAGCTCAATGCAAATGACTAAGGGAAATACCGCAGTATTCAAATGAATACTCAAGTATTGGACCTTACAGAGAGCATCGCAAGTTTTCCATCAAGGAAAACTCGAGTATTGATATGTATACTCGAGTTTAGACCTATGTGACTCTTCAACAATTTCAAAAGAAATAGAAACTTTAGTTTGGAAAACTCCAGTTTCGAAAACTCAAGTTTTGAAATTTGAAAAAACAGCTTTCCAACTTGGCTCCAGAATTCAAATGTTTTCATTTTCAAATGAAAACTCGAATATCGCATTAGAATAATCGAGTATTGGGCTAAGCAAAGATGTTATAAAATTTTATCACTCATTAACTCCAGTTTTGAAAACTCTAGTTTAACACTTTCTAAAAATGATCTTTGAGTTTCAAAATTAAAGAGAATACTCGAGTATAAGAATTGAAACTCGAGTATCGAGTCTTATAGAGAGAACCACTGAGGTCTATAAGCTTTCAATACTCCAGTATAGCATGAATACTCCAGTTTTGATGTTTTGGAAAAAAACTCATCAAGAGTCCAAAACTCAAGTATTGGTTGAATACTCGAATATTGGCTTCAATTCATCTAAAGCTCCAAAGCTCAAATCGCGAGTCTCGTCTCTGGAAGGAGAATGCTCGGGTAAAGACACAGATACTCGAATATAGGCTTAAGTGCATAATGACAAACTCGAGTATTGTTGCACAAACTTGAGTATTGATCACGCCTTCTAATAATTCAAATCTGTGAAATCTGTGTAATGTTTATGGAATAATCTAAATGATTTATATTATTTATTATCATCATTACCAGATATGTTTAATGTGTTTGCTGAAAGTGGAAGAAATCACCAAGAGGAGGGTGAATTGGGGATTTTAAAAAAAATCTTTCAAGTTCAAAAGAAAATCGTTAAGAAATAGATAACAAGAGAATAGGGAAAGAGAAACTCAGACACACAAAATTTATACTGGTTCGGTCTTAACCTTGACCTACGTCCAGTCCTCAGATACCTTCTAGGTGTTTCCAATAGTTCAACAAGTTTTTAATTACAACAATGAAGACCAGACACAATCCTAATCACCTAGGACTTGCTCCCCCTTGTACCTTGTAATTAAACAACCCAACTCACAGGTTCCACAACCTTGAGTTCACACAAACAAATATTTTGAAATAATCACAAACTCTCAAAAGAGTAAATATTGATAAACACTGAAGAATAGAATAAAAATTACAATACAGACTCAAATTGCAAATGTATTCGATTGTAGCTTTTTTTTTTTGTGTTCTTTGCACTTGAGTCTTCATAGCCTTTTATAGCCTAACTAGATGAGCTAGCCATTGAAATATCTTCTCCAACGTTCAGCTGCAAATTTGGAAAATGACATTTGCATATTTTGCTCTATTCTTTCAATTTTCAGCTGGAATCCTGGAATATGTTGTTGCAGAAGGTCTTCCAAATTTTTAGTCATTCCATGATCTTAATTCGACCGTTTGAAGTGATCTTAATGTGTTACAACGGTCTGAACTGAACTTCTGGGATATGAGAGAAAGATTAGCCCTGTTCTTGGTTCTTCATTAAATGCACTTATACTGGATCTTGATTTCACCTTGATCTTGTGATGAACCTGTCTGAAACTTATCAAAAAATTGATCAATAATGTTAGGAATAATAATGCAACAAGATATGATAATTTCAGACTAACCAATAATGATTTCGCAGATTGATTTGATCTAGTTTTCAAAAATTACCGATGCAAACTCGAGTTTGTAATCTTAGACTCGAGTTTGAGGTTCATCCAGTAAGTAAGGTATGTTGGAAAGTTTCCTAAACTCGAGTTGATAAGTAACTGACTCGAGTTTGGTTCTCACAGAGAGGAAAGTCGTGAGTTGGTCTTGAATGAGATTTTGAAAGCATGACTAAACTCGAGTCATTTAGTGACTGACTCGAGTTTAAAGCTTTTATGAAAAATCTTAAGTTTAAGTTCACAGCTTCAAAACTGGAGTTTTAGGAATGCAGACTGGAGTTTATAAGGACTGAAATATTACATGGCTCTCTGTGTGATCCAGACTCGAGTTTTGATATCCAAAACTCGAGTTTCAGTGAAAACTGAAACTTTTGAAAAATCTTTTCATGTGTAAACTGGAGTTTCCATTTTTCAAACTGAAGTTTTCAAATCAGTCATTTACTCGAGTGCTTTCTATTTGAGCTAAACTCGAGTCACCAAAACCTTGACTCGAGTTTCAGTGAGAACTGGAACATTTGAAATATCTTTGAAGGCTCAAATTGGAGTTTCCATTTTCAAGACTAGAGTTTAGAAATCATGTAGGAACTCGAGTGTTTTCGGAAAGTCCTAAACTCGAGTCTCCAGAACCTAGACTCGAGTTTCAGTGAAAACTAAAACTTTGAAAACTTTCTATTATAAACTCGAGTCCTAAACTCCAGTTTTAATTTAAACTGGAGTCTCTAAAATCAAGACTGGAGTCTTCTAAATCCAGACTCGAGTTTCCAGTTGATAACTTTAAGCTTGAAGACTTTTGTATTTGGTAAACTGGAGTTTGTGAATATGAAACTGGAGTTTTGAAATCTTGATAAAACATTGAAGCTTCTATTTGGTCCTAAACTCGAGTTTCCAAAAAGACTCGAGTTTACAACTCTTAAGAATTTTGATTGCTCTCTGTGTAATGCAAACTCGAGTTTGTCCTACACAAAATGGAGTTTGGCTTGCTTTGTAAAAACTAACCTTCTGTATGTCAAGTCCAAACTCGAGTTTCGTTACCTAGACTCGAGTTTGCCTTGAACAGTAAGTTTTACAACTTACTAAGGACAAACTTCAAATTAAGTTTACAATTGTCAGTTACCATCAAAACACATAGAGAACTAACATTTGCTAGTGTATTTCAGCCAGTTTACAAATGACTCCAGGAGATTAAAAGAGTTGTTATTGCAAAAGTAAAGTTTTGTCAGAAGCATTAAATGCAAGGCCACCTAACCTGTTGTAACTCAATCTACCAAGGCTTACACGAAGCAAAAAGGATAAAGAGACACTCATCTACTCATGTACTGACAATTCCAACAGATACAAACAGCTAAAAGTCACTCTCTATCCTAAAGATCAAAAAACAAGCATAGAGTAGAGAGAGAAGAGACCAAAGTGCTCCTAGCTGATAAACATCTTCACCAATGGTCAAATGAATGCCTGCAACGGTCATTAATTATACTCTAAGTATAAATAGAGTTGCATTCAATTCTCTCAACAACAATTGAGCTGAAAATCGACTAAGCATTAATTTTGTTCATCTACTCTTAGAGTTTTCTGTACGGAGTATCAGTTGATACTATTTGAGCTTCAATGATTATCTTATTTGCTCTTTAAGAGAGTATTTCATTTGTATCTTCATTTATTGTAAGTAATCTCAAGTCAGGGGACTTAGAGATTTGGGGATCATTGATTACAACTAATAAGGCCGAGCAAGTTCTAGAGAGAGAATTGCTTCAGAGTTACAGAGTGTGTAATCAAGTGATTTAGTGGAAAACTCAGGGTACCTGAGGACTGGACATAAGCCAAGGAGTTGGGCCGAACCAGTATAAACTTTCTTGCATCACTATTCTTCCCTGCTCACTGATTTTCTCTGAGCAATCATCATTAGAGCCAAACTTGCGAAAATTTTTCAGAATCCCCAATCACCCCCCGCCCTCTTTGTGATTCAGCTCCTCTTTCAAGATATCTTTTTGATATTCAATTCTTCAATGATCATGTACCTACTTTGTGAGAGAGATTATTATTAATCAATTGGGTTTTGTAAAATCTCAATGTAGTAGGACCTTAAGTATAGTTGTCTGATAACAGTTGTAAAGGAGAGTGAATATAGTGAGATTACTTTGTGCTTATTGTAATTGTTGAAAGATAGTAAAAATCTTAGATAAGCTCTAGGAACTGGACGCAGGTTATGAGACTAAGATTGAACCAATATAACTCTGTGCACACTTCGGTGATATTCTTCTAACTCTTCCTCCGTGATTTAATCAATCGTTAACATTGTTTTAAATTTCTATAACTCACCCAATTCACCCCCTTTTGGATTATTCACTATAACTAGCATTTGGTATTAGAGTAAGGTATTCTCTTTACAGGCTTAACGTCCCAAGAAGGATCCATGGAAGGAATTATGCCCGATGATGCATCAATTAACCGACCACCGGGCTTCAACAGTGAATACTACTCATTTTGGGAAGCAAATTTTAGGGTCTTTGTTCTGGTTACTGAGTATGGTCTATGGCAAGTGATCGAACGAGGAGACTATCTCCCAACAAAAGTGGAAGACAGAGTTCTAGTAGCAAAGATCGAATAAGAATTCAATGAAAAATACATAAGGCTAATTATACTGAACATTAAGGTCATTCTGATGGTTCAGAATGCTGTAAGCTAGAAAGAATACTTCTGTATATGCAATCTAACAACTGCTAAAGAAATGTGGAAGCCTTTGGAGAGAGCCCATTGGAATAAAGGATAATAGGATCAATACTCTAATGACTAAATATGATCTACTTTGTACGAAGTCTAGCAAATATATAGCATAATTTAAACTACGATTCACTCATTTGATTAATCAGCTATCAGCCCTGGGTAAAACATATGATCAAAATTCTCAGGTGAGGAAAATTCTGAACGCCCTCACAAAGAATGGGAGGCCAAAGTCACAGCCATTGAAGAAGCTCGAGGAGAATCAGCAAGATCAATAGCTACTCTATTCAGAAGCCTATCCAAATATGAAGAGTAACTGAAGTTCAAAAAGGGTCAAGATAAGATCAACAATAAAAGCAAAGGAGTTTCCTTAAATGCCTTAAAACATAAAGAGGCAAAAGATTAAGAAAGATGAACTTGGTATGTTTGTCCAAATGTTCAAAAGTTATACAAAAAGGATCAAGTCTTTTGGAGATTTCAAAAAGGAGGTCAAAGCAATAGACGTGAATTTAAGGATAAAGATCAAATCATCTATTATGAATGCAAGAAACCTAGACATATTAAATATGAATGTCCATAGTTGAAAAACAAAAAAAAAAGAAAAAGAAAAAGAAAAAGTACAACAACTTCAAGAAGAAAGCATATGTATCTGCCATTTCGAGAGATAGTTCCTCATATGAAGAAAGCGATGATGAAGAAGTTGCCAATATATGCCTTGTAGCTGAAGAAGAACAAGAAAAAAGAAGAGGTATATGATTATGAACCAACTGATGATGAACTTCTATCTAAATATAACTAATTGCATTCTGAGTATAGAAATGTGCGGGAAAAAAAACTCAACTTCAAAGAAATGAATTAAGTTGCTTGAACAACAAATTCAAGACACTTCTCTGGTTTGTGAAAGATGTCTTCATTTTGAGAAAAGAAATTCTCATCTCAACAAAAATCTTAAAAAATTCACCAAATGAAGTGAAATGCTTAATGTTATTTTAAAAACTCAGAGGTTTACAAATGATAGATCAGAAATAGGCTTTACTCCTAAACTTAATAAGATGAAAGGCAAAAAGAAGAGGTGAGAAATCATATATGAACTATTTTCAAAAATTAGTTTACTCCTATAATCCTTTTGCTCAGTGTAACTATTACAACTGAAAGGGTCATAGTACATCTTGCTTTTATAAGAAGGAAAAGACTCAATAAAAGATAGGTATTTAAGGGATCATATGTTTAAAATGGGTATGTACTTATTGTTAGTTCCCTATGTGTTTTAATGATAACCGACAATTGTAAACTTGGTATGAAGTTTGTCTTTGGTAAGTTGTAAAACTTACTGTCAAAGGCAAACTCGAGTTTAGGTATGTAAACTCGAGTTTGAGACTTGACAGAGAGTTACTCAATTTTGCAAGAAAGCCAAACTCCAATTTGCTCAGACAAACTAGAAGTCTGGAAGATATAGAGAGCACTCAAAGTTTTGAATAAGACAAACTCGAGTTTAGACCTTAAGACTCGAGTTTAGACTAAATAGAAAGAATTCAGAAACTTCAGTATTTTCACAAGTTTTGTAAACTCCAGTCTTTGTCTGCAAACTCCAGTTTATCCCAAAAATAGAAGAGACTTCAAAGTTTCAGTTCTTACTGAAACTCGAGTTTACATCTGTAAACTCGAGTCTGAGTCATACAGAAAGACCAACAATGTGTCTGATTTGAAAACTCCAGTTTATGTTTCTAAACTCCAGTCTGGAAGTTTTTAAAGTTAGGCTTATCCTCTTGACAAAGCCCCAAACTCGAGTTAGTCATTAATTGACTCGAGTTTATCTACATGTCCAAAAACTCATCCAAAGACCAGAGCTCGACAGTCTTCTCTGTAAGAACCAAACTCGAGTTAGCCATCTCTAAACTCTAGTTTAGACCCTTGCTTAACATTCATACTCTCTGGATAAACCCAAAACTCGAGTCTATGATTACAAACTCGAGTTTGTATCGAAAATTTTGAAAAACTAGATTGTGTCAATCTACGAAATCCTTATGGGTTAATCTGAAAATGTTTTATCATATGATTCTATTGATTCTAACATCTTTGATGAAGTTTTGAGTAATTTTCAGATAAGTTCAGCTAAGATCAAGATGAAATCAGATCTGGAATAAGTGCAATAAATGAAGAACCAAGAACAGGGTTGATCCTTCTTCTCTATCCCAATGGTTCAGCACAGACCGTTATGGATCAATTAAATCACTCTCCAACGATCAAATGAAGGTTATGGAATGACAGAATATCTGGAAGACCATCTGCATCAACATGTTCCAAGATTCCAGCTGAGAATTGAAAGAATAGAGGAAAATATACAACTGTCATTTTCCAGATTTGCAGCTGAACGTTAGAGAAGAAAATGCAACGGCTAGTTCCTCTAGTTAGCCTATAAAAAGCTATGAAGACTCAGAGCAAGACACACACAACCAAGCTACATCTAATTATATTTTGCAATTTGAGTCAGTATTGTGATTTTGATTTTATCTTCAGTTTTTATCATTATTTACTCTTTTGAGAGCCTTGATCTTTGAAATCAATAGTTGTTGGTGTAAACTCAAGGTTGTGGAAACCTGTGAGTTGGGTAGCTTAATTACAAAGTGAGGGGAAGTAAGTCCTAGGTGAATAGGATTGCTTGTAATTTACATTGTTGTAGTTAAAGCCTGTTGAACTAGTGGAAATACCCAAAAGATATCTAGGGACTGGACGTAGGTCAAGGTTAAGACCGAACCAGTATAAATCCTGTATGTCTAGCTTTTCTTTCCTTACTCTTTTGTTATTTACTTTTTCAAGTTTTGAGAAAGAGTTCAAAAGAATTTTTGAAATCCCCAATTCACCCCCTCTTGGTGATTTCTTCCATTTTCACTTATAAATGGGTACCTAAAGGATCATATGTTTCTTCTATAGTTCAGACTAACCAAAAAGGACTCTAGAAAGATAGGTATTTAAAACTGATTTTCAATAAAAATGCAGGTATGTCTATAAGCATCAAAATCCAGTAAGTAGTATATTGATTTGGATGCTCTAAACACTTGATGGGAGATCAATCCAAATTTGTTGCAATGAGACCAAACGATTACATCAAAGTGACATTTGGAGGAAACCAATCTGAAAAGATAATTGGAGTTGGTGAAATTTGAGAAAAGATAGACCTCAAATAAAACATGTGTATTACATAGAAGATCTCTATCACAACCTTCTCAATGTTAGCCAAAATGCAGACAAAAAAAATTGGATCATTTTTTATTCTAAAGAGTGTCTCATTATCAACTAAGACGATCTCCAGATAAATAAAGGAAAACTAAAGATTCTCTTCAAGAAAGTTTAATTATGTTAATACAGTCTCGCATGTATTACTAGTCTAGTTACGTCATTTTTAAACTTGTGTTTCTAGAATTGGATTCCATATGCTCATAAAATCTGCAATAAGATTATTTCTTCTTGGTACATACTCAATTATATAATCATAATATGCTAAATCTCCTTGCCATTTAAATAACATTTTATTAGCAAATTTTTCTATTTTTATTCCTTTATCAAGCCAAGCTTTTACTTGTGTATTCGCTATTCTAATTACAAATTGTGCATTCACAATGAATAATTCAATTTTTCTATTGCTTTTACTATAGCTAACATTTCCTTCCAATTCGAATGATATTTTCCGTTGTGCTTCTAAATATTTTCCACTCGCATATCTAGTTATAATTTCTTCTCCTTTTTCATTTTCATGATATAATGTAGCACCCCAATATTGGTCTAATGCATCTATATATATTATCTATCTTATATCTTTTTTCAATGGTATTGTTAATTTAGGTAAATTTTGGCAAATTTTCTTTAACTATTCCACTATCTTAATAGTTTCGTTATTACATTTTCATTCTATTTTTTCTCCAGCTTATTTATATATTTTTTTATGTTAGATTTGCTAAATTTGGTACATAATTTCATACTTGATTTATTAAGCCTAAAAATGCTTGCAAATTTTTTGTAGTATAGATTTCTTGGGTGATATATTTAATCATTTTTCTTCAATTATATTTACAAACTTATTTAAATGTTCTTTTTCATTATCTAAGAATATTAGTATATCATCCATGTATATTACAAAAAAATATCTTATAGGTAATAATAATTTTGATACAAATTCTTGAAATATACTTGGGCTATTATGATAACCCATAGTAATACTGTTAGTTCTTGGTTTGAGTATAACAATCACTTGCCATAACTTAATGATTCAAGATAACTCAAGTTCTTATTGAACAACTAGAGTTCTCAAACTATTCTTAAAACTATCTTGAGTCAATAAGTTCATGAACTCAAGTTCTTAGATAAACAACTCGAGTTCTGTATTTTGAAATTAACTTCATCGACTACTCCTTCTGGAACAACTTGAGTTCATGGTTTATCAACTTGAGTTCATGGTAACCAACTCAAAGTTCTGAGGAATCTTGACTAATCTCCTTTGTTGAACAAAGGCTTTGAAGAACTTGAGTTTTACTTTGAACAACTCGAGTTTGAACAATAACAACTCGAGTTCTTATGTTTTTAAAAGATCTTATCATTTCAGTAAAGTTGAACAACTCGAGTTGGTAACTCAAGTTTTTGCTAATACAACCCAAGTTCCTCTTGTTCATCAGAGAGTTCTAATTTCAACCAAATGCATCAACTCAAGTTCTCTTTTGAACAACTTGAGCTCTTTCTCTAAAAGTATTTTTAAAGAGTTTTATCCAAGGAACAAAACTCGAGTTCTGTGAAAACACAACTTGAGTTGTTCTGGACTAAAAGTTGTTCATCATCCTCGTAATTTCAAAATCTTCTATCTTTATACAATTACTTCATATTATTACTCACAATTATTCTTAATGGCTTTTAACATGTTTATTGGTGAGTTTCAAATAATCAAAACAAAGGATTACATGAAAATCTTAAAAGAAAAAATTTATGTCAGAAGTATTTATTGTGTAGCAGAAAATAGAGCATGAACAAGGAAACTGATTCTGAGCAAACAAATGATCATATACTTAGAAGACCCATTTTGGTGAAAGACCAAAACGACTCTACACAATCAACGCTGAAGCAAAACAAATGTCGTGCAAAGATTCTTTACGGTGATATGAAAGCAACCTAAGTTCAAATCTTCTAATGACACTATGGCATTTTTGTAATGGAAACCTGTTGAGTCTAATGAAAAACGCGAAGTGTCTCAACGTTTGATTTGAAGCTTCGCCAACGATCATTTATGATACTCAACTATAAAAGTGAGGAGCATTCAATTTGAAGCCAACAACCAACCATGATATTATTAATGTCTCATTCATTGCTCATTAATACTCTTTTACTTATCTTTGCGATATTCGTATACTTCAATGTTTACTCATCTACTTTGTATGAAAGTTATATTATTCAATCGAGTATTGTAAAATGTCAAGGTAGTGGAACCTTGAGTAGGTTGTTCGATTATAAGTTGTAAGGAGGAGTGAATCTGGTGAGTAAACTCAAGGTAGTGGGACCTTAAGTAGGTTGTTTGATTATTACAAGTTGTAAGAAGGAGTGAATCTGGTGAGATTACTCAGTACCTATTTGTAATTGTTATGTGAAAGATAGCAAAAAACTCATAGGATCTCTAGGGACTGGACATAGGCCACGTTGTTAAGGTTGAACCAGTATATATCTGTATGCACATTCCAATGATATTTTTCTAACTCTTCCTTCCCAATTTATTTAGTCGCTAATTTCATTTAGATTTTTATAATCACTCAATTCACCCCGGCCCTCCTCTTGCGTGATTGTCTATGACTAACAAATACATTAAATTCATATAATCCTTCTGATGTACTAAAAGCCGTATATTTTTTACTATTTTCATTTAGTTTTACTTGAAAAAATCCTAATTTACAATCAAATTTACTAAATATCTTTTTTCCTCTTATCAAATTAAATAATAATTCCATTTTTGGTATAGGATATCTATTCCTAATAGCTATACTATTTAATTTATTATAATTTATAACCATTATACCTTTTCCTCTTCTTTTCTTTGCCAAATTTTTTTACAATCATTGTTGGTGAAGAATATTCAGATATACTTTCTCTTATTATCATTATCAATATATTACTAAGTATCTTTTTTTCATCTTATATGAAATGAATGTATCACCTATGGATTATCATAATAGCCAAAATATATATATCAAGAATTTGTATCAAAATTATTATTACCTATAAGAGATTTTTCTATAATATACATGGATGATATACTAATATTCTCAGATAATGAAAAGGAACATGAAGAACATTTATATAAGTTTGTAAATATAATTGAAGAAAAAGGTTTGAATATATCACCCAAGAAATCTATACTAAGAAAACAAGAAATACCCTTTGTAGGACAAATAATAACTACAAATGGAATAAAACTACAAGATCATATAAGTAGAAAGGTATTATAATTTGATAGAATTAAGAATAAAAATTATTTGCAAGCATTTTCAGCCTTAGTAAATCAAGTAAGAAATTATTTACCAAATTTAGCAAAACTAACACAAAAAATATATAAATTAGCTGGAGAAAAAACAGAATGGAAATGGAATAATGAAACTATTAAAATAGTGGAACGGTTAAAGAAAATTTGCCAAAAGTTACCTAAATTTACAATACCATTGAAAAAAGATATAAAATGAATAATATATATATAGATGCATCAGACCAATATTAGGGTGTTGCATTATATCATGAAAATGAAAAAAGAGAATAAATTATAACTAGATATACGAGCAAAAAAATTTTAGAAGCACAATAGAAATATCATTCGTATTGGAAGGAATGTTAGCTATAGTAAAACCAATAGAAAAACTTGAATTATTCATTGTAAATACACAATTTGTAATTAGAACAAATAATGCACAAGTAAAATCTTGGCTTGATAAAGGAATAAAAACATAAAAATTAGCTAATAAAATGTTATTTAAATGACAAGGAGATTTAGCATATTATGATTATATAATTGAGTATGTACTGGGAAAAAATAATCTTATTGCAAATTTTATGAGTATTTGGGATCCAATTCTGAAAACACAAGTTCAGAAATGACATGTAGCCAAACTTTTAATACATGCGAGACTATATTAACAAAATTAAACATTCTGAAAATGAAAAGACATTTGTTAAATAGTCAGTGCAATACAAGCGTGCAAAGCATTCTAAACAACATAGTACATGTAAACCAACAAGTGGAAAATATATTCAGAAGAAAAGAAAAGCATGAAGGTAAAGACAAAGAAAAAAAGAAATGTAAGTACAATCGGGTCAGCAGTACAAACAAACATAGAAATAAGCCATGTAACTGAGCCATTCACTCAAATTGGATCATCTACCCAACTAACTGGAAATGGGTCATCCACCTAAGAAAGCCTTAAAATTGGGCCTTCTGCCCAAACACTACAAAAAATGACCCCTTTGAATGAAATTATAAAAGTCCAATTACTAGAAGAAGCCCAAAGAAAAGAAAAAGGAAAAGCCATTGAAGCCTTAACATCGACTCGAATACCTAGAAATGTTTCAAAATCAACCTTTGGTACATATTCAAATTTTAAGTTCTTTAGAACCTTGACCAAAACAACTGGAAACATGGAACTATCAAACCCACATGTAAAATATGCCTCCCATTTTACATTTAACAAACTCATAGCCTATCCAAGAACATCACCAGCTCTTATAAGAATATTATACCAATATGTATTACTTTAGGTTATTTATCCATCTAATGACTTAAAGGAGTTCAAAGAATTACCAAAGGCTATAAAAGAACCAGTTGTGACTTATGCTAGAATTATTAAGCAATATAAAGTGTTTGTAAGGTTTTATTCAACTATTACAGAAATTACACCTGACAAGTCTTATGCCCCTATAAGCTTAATCAGGTTTGGAACAACAAGAAAGCCATAAGCAAAATGAACCAGAGATCAAAGAAGTTATTGAAGACGAACAAGAGTTCTAGAATAAAATGAGCAATATAAGAGTCTAGAATTATCATATCATTTTTCAAGAAATGAATAGAACTATAGCATCAGACGAAAAGTAACAGTTATACTTTTGTGGTGTAACAACAATAATTGCATCATTTGGAAACACTTCACATGATCAACTACTATTCACATAGTGGTATGACAGATTGAAAAATAATAAAATGGAGAATTTAGAAAAGAAAAAGATATGCAATCTTTTGTCAGAATACTCAAATCACAAGTGTAAAAATTGTGAAGAAAGAGAGAAAGTAATGCAAGACATTGAGGAACCAAAGATAGATGCATACGTCCTATAATGAGCTACCGACAGAGAGAGAATGGAAGAAGAAGAAATAAAAGTCGACATCTGTCGACAAAAGAAAAAGGAGATGCTTTGTAAAAGTAATCAAAGTTATGTAGAAGTAATCAGAGTTATGTAACCATAATTGGGAATGTCTTGTTATATAAAGCCTTGTAAGTCCTCACTAAAGAACACACCAGTTTCGAATATCCAATCAGTTCCCTACTCTTGTACCTAATTTCTTGAGAAATAAAATTTTAGAAGTTTAATCATTTCATTCTTCGAAGAATATTTCATATTGCTGTGGAACAAATATAAAGTAAGAGTTTCTAACTTTCTAAAGAGATCAAATTATGCAGTAATATTATCAGAAATTTGATAGTTATGGTCCTATGAAACATTCATGGTTATATGTTTAAGCAAGGTTAAGGTTTAGTTATAATCACAATAAAACCATAGACCAAAATCAAGCTACGCCTCCTAAAGGAAATGAAGAAAGGTCATGCTAATTATGATCTGAAGGGAGAAGGTCTGAGAAGCATATGGTCTCTATAAAAGTATTTCTATATAAAAGAAGACAGATATCCTTCTATAACCTGGATCATAGTTGGTCGAGCCCTAGATATAGCCTGTGGATAGACTGTCATTATACCTATATTTTCTTTGAGTTTATACATATAACTTGGTTATCTCATAGATTACACACACACATACACATATGTACACACATATATATACATACATATATACACATGCATATATGTGTATATATACATACATATATGTACGCATGTATATGTACATATATACACACGCATGTGTGTGTGTGCGCGCGCGCGCGTGGCTGGTCTTCTATTTCTATTACAAAGTTGCTACTAATTTCTCAATATAAATTAAAAGAAAACACAAATAATAAAGCACCATAATCCTCTTCAGTTTCTTATTAAAACCACACATAAAAAGACATGTACTTATATATATGTGTGTGTGTGTGTGTACTTTTTTTTTGGTAAGCTCATTGGGCTATGGACAACTTTTTTAGTCCTACATGACGAAGGGGGATGAATCATAATAATTATCATTCCACCTCTTAAATTAATTTTATAATAATATATATTTTTTACAAAATAATAGTACTTTTATTTATAACAAAATATTTTTAAAAATTAATTTCTTAATAATATATTTTTAGTTATAAAAATATTTTATTTAAATTTAATAGAAAAAATATACTTCTTAATTATAATAATATTTTTTTATGATAATATATTTTTTATTTAAAATAATATTAACATATTCTATAATTATAATAATTTTTTATTTTTGAAAATATATTTTATTATCAATTGATTTTATAATAATGTATAATACTTTACTTATAAAAATATAATTTTATTTAAATCTATTTGATGATAGTATTTTTATTTGAATTATTTCTTGATAATATTTTTGAATTATAAAAAAAATATTTTTATTTAAATCTATTTAACAATAATATATTTTTTAGTTATAATAATACTTTTTATTTAAAATTATATTGGAATATGTTATAATTATAAACAAATATTCAAAAAAACTATTTTTATAGTAAATTAATTTCTTAATAATTAATATTTTTTTATAATAACATATTTTTATTTTACATTATTTTATAATAAAATATTGAATTGTAACAATATTTTTTAATTTATTATACTATGTTTCATAATCAACATTATTAAAATATAACATAAGTTATAAGGGTAAAATGGGGTATAGGAGTGGAAGGGAGGGGATGGAAGTTCTAAAGTCTCCCTTTCAAACCAAAGAGGGAAGCATTCTCCCTCCCCTTCCCTCCCCTCAAATTAAACATCATTAATCATTTACATTCCCTTTCACATTGCCGTTGCTTCCTATGGTAAAGCATCAATGTCATCGGTTCAAAAGTGTTTAATTTGTTTCCGAAATCAAATTAAAAAAATTAGTAAGAATTAAATCACAAATTATTTGAGAAATACAATAATTTACTCTTAAATCAATTATTCTAATTCCTTATAATTAAGTTTCCCCACACATATAGAACCACAAATATTAAAAAAAATATAAACTATTTTTCGAAATTAATCATTCCAATCACATCTCTTATAGTATATTTCTAATGCTAGCTTCATTTTTCACATTTGTTCCAAAACCTTCAAACTTTTCTGCAGTACCCAAAATGGATTATTATTCACACTTGCATTGACTTTGGTTAGTGCTTCGGTACCTGTAGACCCAACAATAAAAAAACAAAAATAAATTTAACAACAAAGTCATTGTTAGAGTCAACTGAAACTGAAGTCATATATCTGAGGAGTTAATTTTTGCTAAACAATTACATTTTTTTTCCTTTCAGTTTACAAAGTACTATATAAATAAACTTATCTTGAAATAAAAGCTTATCCAATAAGTTAAATTCAAATTTATAATTTTTACTAAATACCCTCCAATAACCTAGATGTAAAGTATTTAAATTAAAAATATTACAGGAATGTTTTGTTATAAAAAATAAAGTTGAACTGAAGTGAAGAATATTTTTTTCTCTTATTCCAAGAAAAGTTTGCGCATATTTTGGATAAAGATCCGTATATCTTCAGTAAAACAAGGAAGTTATGAATGATTTACTCTTTGACAATATGACACTAAATATTTTTGCTTCCATGAAACATTTTTCAATCCTGGGCGGTTTCGGTCGACACCCTTGTATGCTCATTAATTTGTAAACGATGAGGAGATTACCTTGGAATTTTCAGAGAACTGTCAAATCATTAAGAAATATATGCCCTTCTTGTTGTGGTTACAAGATCTTCGATCTGAAAATTGAAAGAAGGAACCTTCTTGAGCCTCCTTGACGTGGCCTCAACTTGTACCAAAAATGTTGCACACACCGGCCGATGATCAGAAAACTTCAATTCCTTTCGCTCGTACGTGCGTTGATGAATTCCCCTTCCACGCCATAGAATTCTATCGCACCTAAAATTTTATTTTATTTATTTATTTTTGGTTTTCTCTTCTTCAGACCAGAAAGCAGCATAACAATATGATATCACCTCCAATTCTTTCAGTCTAATAATACATACCAAGCCGGAGTTCTTCTTTTGCTTTTTGAAACCTTGACAGATTCTGCATAGTAGGTGTCTGAGTTGAAGGGGTATTTGTAAGTAGGTGCAAAGTAGATTTTCCCTTCTCTCCATCCCTTAAATACGCGACCCGCTTCCCTTTCTGCCTGAAGCTAAAAGAAGCAAATACGCAGCAATAAGCACAGCAGAAAAAGTAAGCCTAAGTTGCATAAAGAAGACATGAAATTCTTGAATATTGTTATACTTTAGATATCCCAAGCTTCATTGACAAGAAAAAAATCATATGGATCAAACCGAACCAGGACCAAATGGACTTTCTGAATTATTTTGCTGTTGATAATGATAGGGTATGTCAAGTTCGAACCCTAGACATGAGAGAAATTTTCAGCCTCCACCGACATGACACTTGGATATTGATGACTTTTTGAATTTTTTTATTTTGCAGTCTCATAATATGTGTCTACCGAATCAAAGTTATGGCACAGATTAGCTGTCAGCGATGAGGAACACAGCTGGTTACAATGATTTCTATGCAGGATCAATTATGTTCTTTTAACCATTAATAATATAAATTTTATTATGTTATAAATTTTTTAAAAGTAAGAACATGAGGTCGTTTTTTATTTTGTAAATCACATTTTAGTTTTATTTTTGTCACATCCCTTCTCATTCAACTAGCAATTAGAACAAAAAGTCTGTAACTGAAATAAAATGAGATCACCAACACAAAAATACTTCCCAAAACTCGAAATGACAAGTATGGTAATCATGTCAACTTGAGCAATCTAAGACCAGGTGATGTAGAACAAAAAGTGAAAACTCCCAGAGAAATTTTCACAAGTTAAACTCCAACTTAAACTCTTTGTATAACCACTATTGTAACAAATATAAAATATAACAAAGTCATAATCAACATATACAAGTGAAACTACCTGATCCTTGTCAAAGAGTGCAAGCCAATCCTTCCTTTCCACAAGCCTTTTTGCATCATCATAGCTTAAAGCAATTCGGTAGTTTAAGTCCCCTAGCCATATGATCCGACTAAAGACAAATTTTCAATGCACATGTCAGATATTTAAGAGAAAAAAGGTTTGAATATTACATGGAGAACATTATCCACTGAAAAGATCTTGGCATTAACATTAACATCTAAATAGTTTCAAGAAAAGTTCTCACTCATGGTCTAAAATTCTCTCTGGCATTCTACTATATGAGGTCTTGCAGATCCTCGGAAACTGAGTGTTCTTTAAAATCTCTATAACATCAAGGTTTCTCCGAAGCTCATCACCTTCTTTCTCTCCGGATGCCAAATGACTGCAGATAAAGCAAAACGTTGTCTGGTACAATGACATGCTCACAGATATACAACCCTGCAACGACAGAACTAGCAAAATGATATACATACTAACTAGTAGTGAAGGGACTAAATTTTACTCTGTTGAATAGGGTTTTACATAATTGACACATACACTTCAAAACGTGACAAAATGCATCCTTGAACTTTGGGCTTAAACAAAACCATTAAACTCTAATTCATTCATATTAATTCAGTAGACTGCTTTTTTGCTTCAGAGGATAGTTTTGTTACATTTTAAATTTCATACACCAACTTTGAAATTAGACCTTGATTCAAGAAGGCATGATATAACTTGTTTAGAAAAAAGATGGTCTAGAATACCTTGTTTCCAAGGCAACCCATGATCCCACGACTAGTGCAACATACTCTCAAATGACCAACATGCTGAACAAGTTCCTTCTTCATCCAGACACATACGAAAATTCCCACCATTTGCTTGCTCGCAACAAGACTGTATTTCATATTCTTACTAGAAGCCAAAGAAATGGAAGTTTGGTAACCGTCATCTTCGTCTTCAGAGGAAGAATCCTTGAAGTTTACATTTGATTCTTGGCAGAGGAAACAGAATTCTTTGGAAGCCTTCCTTTCCATTTCGAGAACACAGTTACACCCTTTTAACCTCTTTCCATCTAATGTCCTCAATATCTTCTTAAGCTTCCTATAAGTAGGCTTTTGAAAGAATAATGATCCACCAAATGATGCTGCGTGTTTTAGTTCCTTTGAAGCTAAACAAGAAGGTCCGTTCAATGAATGATTGATCAAAGCAAGCCATTTCGCAGCAGGCTCATTATCCTCTAATACCAGCACATTTCCTGCATTTAAGGGGACAATTTCCTGAAATCTAACAAGATAAAGAAAGGCAAATCAGACATGGAATAAATTTATCGTAGAGATCAAGACATTAAATAATAAAACTTTAGTTTTTTTTTTTTCCATTTCCTCTGCCTCACACGGCATTACTTGTTTTTCAAGTCTCTCTCTCTCAAAAAAAAAAAAAAAAAGGGCTTGTCAGAAAGTTCAAACTGCTATGAAAGCCCAATATGATGAACAAGCTTTTTCATTTTTTATTTTGGATAAGGCACGCTCATTTAATTATTCTAAAGAGAGGGAAGAAAAGATCATACAATAATAAATATTAGATCCCTCAAAAGAAAAGAATAAGTTATAGGAAAAATGGCAGTTAACAACCTACTCCCTCTAGTCTTAAATATAAGACATGTTTACTTAATTTGATTAGGTTAAAAAAGTTAGTTGAGTTAGCTAATATGACATGTATTTTTTAAAACACCCAAGTCATTTTCCTTAATTCCCCCATTCCCTCTCTTCCTTTGTTATTGTTGAGGGAGCATCAATAGAGGTAAGTTAGGAAAAGATTGCCAAATATAAAAAACTATGTCTTATATTTATGATTAAGATCAACTCCTCATATATATTTTATATTAAGGACTGGAGGGAGTATAACATGATGTTAATGAAAGCAGAGGACTTAAAAAACAAAAGTTATAGTAACATCTAGAAGACCAAGTTTTTCATTTAGAGAACCAGTGTGGTCTCATCAAGAATTACTATCATTAAACTTATCAGTCCTTAAATGTTATTTTCTGCAAATTAAGTATAACGCTTTTGTTGTAGATCAAGTTAGAAACATGAGAGAGAGAGAGAGAGAGAGAGAGATCATACCCGAAGACATATATATCTGGTTCATTTCTGACCTGAAGAAAGTCGCTCAGGTCAAGGTTCCCATTGGGACATTGCCCTCCTACATTCCATGTTGCTACAAATACTCTTAGAACAAAAAGAAATTTGATTACTGAAAGTTATATACTCTAAGGCAGGGAAAGAGGTAACAGAAATCAAGAAAATGAAATTCGTCTTATGAATACCTTAAATTCTGAATTTCTTCACCAGAAGACATAGGAAGCTCTGTGCAGCTAAAATAATGATTTTCAATGGACGGGTCAAATGGTGCTTCTGCAAGTATTTCAAACAGTGAAGTTAACAAAAGATGAAGAATAAGAGGTTGATCAAGGCAATCATGTCATGAACATTGTGTTAGGGACGAAAGTGAAGGTGAAACATGCCAAGAGTAAAGATTCTCTTAGAATCAACCTCAGTAACAAACTTACATATGAGCATAACAAAGAGGGAAGTGATGGGTACAGAAGAAGAACAGGTAAGATTAAATAAAGGTGTAAAAATCATCTACTAGCTTGCAAGTCCAAGCATGAATATATTCTCATAGATCAATTTCCCAGATGCTCCATCTTCTCTGTCAAAAAAAAATTTATTGTCTATTAAGCCAATCATTATCATTTTCTCAAATAACTCTAACCAGTAAAAGAAAACTAGTATACAAAATTTCTCCACTACATTGACAACTTGGGTATATTGTCAAGTGTTCAAAGGCATATGATATTCTCAACCTTATCTTCTAATAGTACGAAATTAGTTATGTGTGGCTAGAGAGAACTGGATATTGTGAATAGTTAAGGAACAAAAAAAGAGGATATATTCATGCTTGATATAGAAAACAAGATAAAACCAAAACACGCATATATTCTTCTCTTTAAATGAAATTGCCTTGAATGTTCCATAAAAAATTCTGTCATCACTTATCAGTGAGGCAGTTTTATCCCCTTACCTTTCAAAATATCATATGCCAAAAACAGAGATAGAAAAAGAAAAGGTGGCATTTGAAAGGGAGAAGAAAAAAGAATTAATCAAATTTCATTCAGAAGGGTAGAATAATTAAAGAAATGTTCCCTTCAATGGAAAAGCAGAGATTCACTGTTCAAGACAAGCAAGTAGAATCATATCTTAAGTATAGAAAGGAACAAGTTATGAACTGGCTTACCTAATATCAGAAAGATTATTCTCTCTGTGTCATCTACTTATTTAACTACCAAGAACGCACTGCTTCCCCCTATTTAATAGAAAAGATAAAAAGCAAGAAATCTATTGGTAACTTTTTCCCTCTTGAACTCACCAAGGGTATCAACCGAGATTCCACCAGCCTCCCTTCCATTTCTCTCCTTCATGGTGAAAATTTTCCGAATAAAAGACTGAAATCACATACAAGAAAACAGCGATTACAAAATGACCAATCATATGTACAGTAACACAGCTAAAATACACTCGCATGACCACCTTATAATATCTTTACAAAAGTGAAACAAACAGAAACCTCTGAGAAAGATTTCAAATAATTACTATGTGATAAAATAATACCTGCTTCCTTCTCAGTTGATTAGTCGGTATTATATCAGAAACTTCTGATCCATGGTCACCATCATATTCCATCTAGATTCCATCAAAGGGGGAAATTTAATCATTGAGAAAATTACAGGCAGAGGATCAAGTGAATTAATTTACGCTAGTTAAGTCCTTTCTAGTAAATATTGCACAAGGAGGCGCTGCACGAACTTTCATGCCCAAAACATAACAAACATATTCAGACTAGATGAAAAAGAATAAGATCCCAATTGACTCAAGAAATATCAAACCATACAAGTATCTACTCCACTTTGGTACAATGTCATTATAAAACACAATGAAAAAAGGATATAGAAGAAAAAAAAATATCTCAACCATTAGAAAATGAGTGGACAGCCCAAATGTGTTATCTGGATAAGTCAACTGATCAAGCAATTCCATTGAATCAAATATGAAACAGAATATTATCCGAGAAAAGCTAGAATTGGGGAGGAAGAAATTGAACAACCTGAATATTCCTTGCTCTAGGACAGAAAACTCTCTGTGTGGTGTGCAGCAAAAGAAGCAAAACTTGGTCTTAGTAGGACTCATAAAACTCTTAAATACGAATTGATGATTCCCAAAAAAATAGAAGACGAGACAAAGTAATGGGTATAGGTGCAAATAGGGAGTTGGGAGGATGGGTTTCCCTTGCTTTCTCGAGAAAATGGAATGGAGAAAAGGGAACAGTCAAAAAGGGGTTGTGGCTTGGAATCTTGTGTATTGAATTCCCTCGGAAACTCAATATTATTTGAGAGCGCAAAGGCCATGATTCGTCTGTTTGCGGCTTGTTTTCTCCTTCTGTGCCTGTGGGTGACCAAAAAAATTTCTTGTTTTCGCATTCGATTCTGTGAGTTGTCCGGCGTTAAGAGAAGAATGTGTGGAAGCCCCACGTGTGTGCCTTCCTGCAAGGCAAATTATTACATAGTTATAGTTGGTGGCCCCATTGGTATTTGGATGGTTTCGTTGCGTATTGTATTGTTTCCTTCCAGTGGCGCACCTCCGCTTAGCTTTTGCCCTGTCTGCCCTACATTCACAGTTGACTAGCCCTTTATTTGGGAATGGGAGCAACTTATAGTTAACGTAATCTGTGATCTTTAGGTTAAAGTGCAAAAGCTTTTTTTTCCGGTAGCACCCAACATCATATGTTTTTTTTAGAGCAAAAATACACATGTGTTACTATTTTAAAGCAAAAGTCACATCTTACCATTAAGTTACTGTTTACCGTCGTTAAGTTACTGTTTTCTTCATCCTTTTCTCTTTCATCATGGTGAACAGTACTTAACAGTGTGATGTGACTTTTACTCCAAAATGATAATTACGTGTATATTTTTGCTATAAAAAAAACACGTGGTGCTGAGTGTTCTTAAGGAAAAAACTTATGTGTATCTTTTAAGTTGCAAATCATGGCTTTGGTCTCTGAATAGAATAAAATAGTCTGGTTTTTTATTAAGTTATAACCTATGTTTTATTTAAAAGAAGAGCAATTTCATCCTATTATAATAGCACACAAACATCTGACAGTTTTTTAAAAAACTCAATTCCTTGCTAACAAAATAAATTTAAAATATTTATTAACGAGTTAAAAACATAGATACCAAACTAAAAATCAAAAAGAAACTATAGGTAGCTAAAAAATGGTTTCCCTTCTTTTTTATCAAAACCTTGGACCTTGGAATGAATTGCCTTTGCCTATCATCAAGAAATGTAGGAGGCTATAGGCAGTTGAGAATGGGCGGCGTTGAAGGGGGTCTGCATTTTACGATCATAGCAAGCAACGGTTAAAGAAATGATTTTGGAGAATAACTTCTTTTTATTAGGTAATTATGAAACTGCTAGTATGAAATTGCAGTAATAATGGGGGATTAATCTTCGTTTTCTTCCATTAAATCTTAGAAATATGAGTAACCCGTTTCAGTTCAACCACTACTAACCTTGGTTGTGGGCCTACTTGGAGATGAGATTCCTCAACCGAATGTGGTTTCCAAACTTCAATTAGAAGAAAAGGGTAGTATTAAACTTCCAATTAGGGGTTAGGGAGGAGAAATTTTTTCAATCCATGAGTTTCTTTTGAACGAATCTGAGATGCCTGAATTAGCTTTTGTGCTTCCTCCATTCACGGTTTATTAATTTACCTTCTCATTGAGAAAACAGTTGATTTTAGAGAGAAAACTCTTCAATATTCGGCATTTTTGCCATATCAAAAAAAAAAAAATATATATATATATAGATATATATATATAACTTAGAGCTAAGATGCATCAATGTGTGAAAGTATTTTTTAGCTCAATTTTTTTTAAGTTTTAACCCAGGTATACTATTTGTCTCCTACAGGGGGAAAACAGGCTTTTATCCACTATTTTGCGGGGCAATTAAAGACACGTTGGTTAAAAGCTGATGTTGGATCATCCTCAGGTCTCACTCTCAGCCAGAGGTTGGTGCTTCACTTCCAATCTAATACCTTTCGACCAACGTGTCTCTATTTGTCTACCAAGGGGAAAACAGACCTTTTGTAGTAGGTTAGTTTGAGGTGAAATTGAAATACATTAAAGATTAAATTGCATAAAAAATATTTTAGGGCCTGTTTAGTATGAGGGGTTTGGAGGGTAGGGAATAAGAGGAAATATTTTTATATGTTTGATTAGAAAAATTGGAGAAGTGGGATTATAAAAATTTTAATAAATAGAATATGTAAGATAAAAGAATAAAAAAATTTAATTAAAAATTTTAGCACAATTTCTCTCATTTTCTTAAATATAACTTAAAAAAATAAAAAATAAGAAAATCCACCCACTTTTTCTCCCCTACCCTCACATCAAACAAGCCCTTAGGTTCTGGATACATATAAAAAATATTTTAGAGTGTATAATACATTTTAACCCTAGAATATATTTTGGGCTAAGGTATAAAAATACCCATAAAGTTTTACCAAAAGTTGTTCGGCATTATATACTTTTGGAGGTATAAAAACACCTATAGATATTCAAAATGAAATTAAATATATCAGCGCCGTTAAATTTAACCTAACATCGTTACTTTTTGTAATGGTGGCCATACTCTATTTATATGTACACACTAATGCAAAAAAAAAAAAAGCTTTAAGACCGCCTCATTTAGACCGGATAATAGAGAATCAGGTCCTGAAAGTATGACCGGTGGTAGTTTTGTAAATATAAAGAACTTTTCGGACCGGATTATAAAGGATCCGGTCTTAAAAATATGACCGGTGGCATTTTCGTAAATATATAGAACACTTTTAAGACCGGATTAGAAAAGATCTGGTCTTAAAAGTATGATCGGTGGCAATTTCGTAAATATTTTGAGAAGACACCGATCAGAGATGAGTCTGAGAATGCGATGCTTTATTCCTATAATATAGGGATTACAATCAGGAATATAATTACGAAATGCAAAACATCATAATCTGCTAACTTAATTCCTAAAATATCTCTAACAACTTAATTAAGATAATTGCATAATATAATCTAGAGATTACAATCAGGAATATAATTACGAAATTAAAAAAACCATAATATGCTAACTTAATTACGAAAATCTCTCTAACAACTTAATTAAGATAATTGCATAATATAATTGTATATGTTAACTAATTAAATCTGAACTTCCAACAAATATATAGAACACTTTTAAAACTAGATATTTAAAAAGTCCGATATAAAAAGTCTAAAAAATGAATATTTTATTTTCCCGCTCCGAAAATTGAATTTCGCTCTCTTAAACTTTTAAGACCGTATGTTTAAAAAGTCTATTCTAAAAGATGAATTTTTTATTTTCCCGCTCCAAAAATTGAATTTCAATCTCTAAATTTCTAGAAAATAGACTTTTAAGACCGAATATTTAAAAAGTCCAGTTTAAAAAGTATATTTTTAAGACTGTATATTTAAAAAGTCCGATCTAAAAAGTATACTTTTAAGACTAGAAGTTTAAAAAGTCCGGCCTAAAAAGTCTAAAAGATGAATTTTTTATTTTCCAGCTCTGAAAATTGAATTTCACTCTCTTAGACTTTTAAGACCGGATGTTTAAAAAGTCCGATCTAAAAATTCTAAAAGATGAATTTTTTATTTTCCCGTCTCAAAAATTGATTTTCGCTCTCTAAATCTCTAAAAACTAGACTTTTAAGACCAGATATTTAAAAAGTCCGGTCTAAAAAGTATACTTTTAACATCGGATATTTAAAAAGTCCGATCTAAAAAGTCTAAAAGATGAATTTTTTATTTTCCTGCTCTGAAAATTAAATTTCACTCTTTTAGACTTTTAAGACCAGATGTTTAAAAAGTCCGATCTAAAAATTCTAAAAGATGAATTTTTTATTTTCCCGTCTCAAAAATTGATTTTCGCTCTCTAAATCTCTAAAAACTAGACTTTTAAGACCAGATATTTAAAAAGTCTCCGGTCTAAAAAGTATACTTTTAACACCGGATATTTAAAAAGTCTGATCTAAAAAGTCTAAAAGATGAATTTTTTATTTCCCGCTCCGAAAATTGAATTTCGCTCTCTAAACTTCTCTAAAAGACTTTTAAGACCGGATATTTAACAAGTCTAGTCTAAAAAGTATACTTTTAAGACTGGATATTTAAAAAGTCTGGTCTAAAAAATCTAAAAGATGAATTTTTTATTTTCCCGCTTCGAAAATTGAATTTCGCTCTCTAAACCTCTCTTTGACCTTTTAAATCTTACCTCACTCTTTTCACCTCATCTCATCTTATCTCAAGGACCTTACTCATACATTTTCCAACACTGCGAAAATTTCTCTTGCCTTCTTTGCTATGAAGGTTTCTTGTTTTGGTTCTAGCTTCTCCAGGTTCGCAATTTTTACTTTGTCTTCTTTGATCTATTTTATTTTTGCTTTTATTGTTAGTTCTCAATGTGTTTTGATGATAACTAGCAATTGTAAACTTGATATGAAATTTGTTTTTGGCAAAATGAAAATCTCACTGTCAAAGGCAAACTCGAGTTTAGGTATATAAACTCAAGTTTGAGACTTAACAGAAAGATGTTCAATTCTGCCTAAAAGCTAAACTCGAGTCTGCATAGACAAACTCGAGTCTGGGCAGACACAGAAAGGAATCCAAAATTTTCACATCAAGCTAAACTCCAGTTTGCAAATCAAACCTGAAGTCTGGAAGATACAGAGAGCACTCAGCAAGCCAAACTCGAGTCTAGATTCCCTAACTCGAGTTTAGACCAAACAGAAAGGAACCCAGAAAACTCAATAGACTTCCAAACTCTAGTCTGGCCTTCCAAACTCCAGTTTGCACTTGACCCAGATAAACCTCAAATATTTCAGTAGTCACTGAAACTCGAGTTTGCTTCCCAAACTCGAGTCTGGATCATATAGAAAGATCATCCATTTTGGCTACACTACAAACTCCAGTCTATGATCCTAAACTTCAGTCTGGAAAATCACGAACTTAGGCTTGTTCTTCAAACATAGACCCAAACTCGAGTTGGTCACTAATTGACTTGAGTTTAGCTTCCGGACCAAAATTCCATCCCAAGTCCAGAGCCCGATAAACTCGAGTTACCTTTTACAGACTGCAAGTTTAGACCACTAATCAACAGACATACTTTCTGGATGAACCCCAAACTCGAGTCTGGAAGAACAAACTCGAGTTTGCATCGGGGAATTTGAAAATCAAATGATGTTGATCTGCGAAATCTTAATGGGTCTTCCTGAAATTATTTCCTCATATGATATTATTGTTTCTAATGTCCTTGATGAATTTTTGAGTGTTTTTCAGATAAGGTTTAGCCAAGATCAAGGTGAGATCAAGATCCAGGATAAATGCATTAAATGACGAACCTAGCACAGGCCTGATCCTTCTCCCTTATCCCAGATGTTCAGCTCAGACCGTTGTAACTCACAAGAATCATCTCAAACGGTCAAATTGAGTTAAAGGAATGACTAAAAATCTGGAAGACCTTCTGCAACAACTAAATTCCAAGATTCCAGCTAAGAATTCAAGAACAGAGCAAAATATGCTACTGCCAGTTTTCTAGAATTGCAGCTGAACATTAGAGAAAGAATTGCAACGACTAGCTCATCCATTCAGTCTATAAAAGGCTGTGAAAACTCAAAGCAAAACACACACAATGAAGCTATCTTGATTATACTTTGAAATTTGAGTCTATATTGTTATTTTCAACCTGTTCTTCAGTGTTTATCCTTATCCACTCTTTTGAGAGTTTGTAAATTTTTGAAAGCATTTGTTTGTGAGAACTCAAGGTTGTGGAACCTGTGAGTTGGGTTGTTCAATTACAAAGTGTAAGGGGGAGTAAGTGCTAGGTGATTATGATTGTGTCTGGTTTACATTGTTGTAGTTGAAAATCTGTTGAACTAGTGGAAACACCCAGAAGATATTTGGGGACTGGACGTAGGTCAAGGTTAAGACTGAACCAGTATAAATTCCGTGTGTCAAGCTTTTCTTCTCTTACCTTCTTAACATTTACTTTCAAAAGGCTTTGAAAAAGAATTCAAAAGTTTTTTTTCAAATCCCCAATTCACCCCGCTCTTGGTGATTTCTTCCATTAGCAACTATTAGCAACAGAGCATCCTGCAAAAACATATCTAAACACTCCGATGCTTAAGTTAGTAACAGTTAACCATCAAAACACATAATTAACATTGAGGTAGGGATATCTTACAGTTCATTGGGATTTACCATTCCTAATTCTCTTCTAATAAAGGTAAATTGCTCTTTTGCAAGTGGTTTTGTGAAGATATCCGCAAGCTGTTGATGAGTTGGGATGAATAATACTTTGACATCCTTCTTTTGAACATGATCTTGAATGAAGTGATGTCTGACATCAATATGCTTAGTTCTGGTATGATAGACAGGATTCTTGGCTAAGCTGATGGTACTTGTGTTATCACAAAGAATTGGAATTTCTTTTAGATGAGTTCCAAGGTCTTGGATCTATTGCTTAAGCCATAGGACCTGTGAGCAGCAACTTGATGCAGCAACATATTCAGCTTCAGTTGAGGATACCGCTACTGTGTTTTGCTTCTTGCTAAACCATGAGACAAGTGAATTTCCAAAGAATTCACATTGTCCACTTGTGCTTTTCCGATCAGTTTTGTATCCAGCATGATCTGAGTCAGAGTAAGCCACCAAGTATGCAGGTTGACCTTTGGGAAACCATAACCCCAATTCTTCTGTATCGCGCAGGTATCTGAAGATTCTTTTCACGTGTTCGGCATGAGATTCCTTGGGCGCGGATTGGAATCTAGCACACATTCCCACACTGAATTGTATGTCTGGTCTGCTTGCTGTCAAGTAAAGTAATGATCCAATCATGCCTCTGTACTTTGTGATATTGAAGTCTTTTCCCTTCTCATCGGCATCTAAGGCAGCAGTTGAGCTTATTGGTGTGTCTGCTCCATTACAATCTTGGAGGCCGTATTTCTTGAGTAGGTCTCTTAGGTACTTAGTCTGAGATATGAATATCCCGTTCTTACGTTGCTTGATTTGAAGACCAAGAAAATAGTTGAGCTCTCCCATCATTGACATTTCAAACTCACCCTGCATGGTCTCAGAAAATTCCTTGCACAAAGCATCGTTAGTAGCACCGAAAATTATATCATCTACATAGATTTGTACAAGTAAGATTTCATTCATTTTGTTACTTTTAATGAATAGAGTGGTATCTGCTTTACCTCTTACAAATCCGTGGTCTAGAAGGAATTTACTTAGTCTTTCATACCAAGCTCTAGGAGCTTGTTTTAAGCCATATAAAGCTTTCTTTAGTTTGAAAACATGATCTGGATGAAATTCATCTTCAAAACCAGGAGGTTGTTCAACATAAACTTCTTCTTGAATAAACCCATTTAGAAATGCTGATTTTACATCCATTTGATATAGTTTAAAACCTTTGATGCAGGCAAAGGCTAGAAGGACCCTTATGGCTTCCAATCTTGCAATTGGAGCATAAATTTCTTCATAGTCAATTCCTTCTTCTTGGTTATATCCTTTAGCTATTAATCTTGCCTTGTTACGGACAATGATTGCAGACTCATCACGTTTGTTCTTGAATACCCATTTAGTGCCAATGACTGGATGGTCTTTGGGCCTGGGTACCAAGTCCCAAACTTGATTTCTTTCAAATTGATGTAATTCCTCTTGCATTGCTATCACCCAATCATTGTCTGAAAGGGCTTCTTCAATCTTAGAGGGTTCTATCTCAGAAATAAAAGCTGAAAAGGTAACTTCATTCAAGATGCTTTGCCTGGTTCTAACTCCTTGACTTGCATCACCTATGACTTGGTCCAGTGGATGACTCCTACTGTATTTCCAAGCTTTAGACTGGGTTAGACCAGGATTTTCACAAGTATGTTCAGATTCAGCTTCTGGTTCTCTTTGTAAGTTATTTTCAGAATTTTCCAAAACAGAAAAAGTTTTTGAAGAACGAGGATTCAGAATTTCATCGTCTTCATCAATCATGGATTTGTTAGAGTTGGTTTCGCAGAAAACAACATGGATAGATTCTTCTATAGTTTTGGTAGAGAGATTGTATATTCTATAAGCCCTACTTCTAGAAGAATAGCCAAGGAATGTACCTTTATCAACCTTGGAATCAAATTTACCTACGTTTTCCTTACCGTTCTTGTGGATAAAACATTTTCATCCAAAGATATGCAGGTGAGCTATGTTGGGCTTTCTTCCCTTGAAGAGTTCATATGGAGTCTTGTTCAGCTTTTTCCTGAGATAAGCTCGGTTAGCGATGTAGCAAGCTGTGTTCATTGCATCTGCCCAAAACACTTGAGAGGTCCGATTCTCATTCAACATTGCTCTTGCCATTTCTGTGAGGACCCTATTCTTTCTTTCAACTACTCCATTTTGTTGGGGAGTTCTTGGAGCGGAGAAGTTGTGGTGTATCCCCATTTTATCACAAAGTTCCTCAAAGGAGTGATTTTCAAATTCTCCTCCATGGTCGGTTCGGATTCCTGCAATAGATAGACCTTTCTCGTTCTGGACCTTCTTGGCAAATACAACAAATTGATCAAATGCTTCACTTTTAACAGATAGGAATAATGTCCAATTATATCTTGAGAAATCATCAACTATTACTAGAGTATACAAGTTTCCACCAAAACTTTTTACTCTAGCTGGACCAACTAAGTCCATATGAAGTAATTGAAGTGGTCTATTAGTTGAAAGCTCAGTTTTAGAATGAAACGATGATTTAGTTTGTTTTCCCTTTTGGCATGCTTCACAAATCATATCCTTTTTTAAATTAAGATTTGGCAAACCAATAACTAAATCCTTTTTCAACAGTTTATCAAGTTGGGACATATTAACATGTGCTAAGCGTTTGTGCCATAGCCATCCTTCATCTAAATTACTCATGAAACATTTTTCAGAAAGTAAATCAGTTGCAAGTTCAAGGGTATAACAGTTACCTTCCCTTGGTGCCCTGAATAGAGCTTTTGACCTTACTTTGTCTAGAGAGAGATCATCCTTGTTCACTATCAAACATTCTTTTGAATTAAAGATAACTAGATTACCTTTATCGGCACTTTGACTTACACTAAGGAGGTTGTGGCATAGTCCTTCCACAAGGTAGACATCTTTTATCTGTGGTCCATTATTGTTACCAATCTCTCCAATACCAACTATCTTTCCGGACTGGTTTCCACCAAATGTGACCTTGTGACCATCCTTGTGTTTGATTGTTGTAAACTTGGTTTGATCTCCTGTCATGTGTCCAGAGCACCCACTATCAATGTACCATTTACTGGATTTTGATGCTCTTAGACATACCTGTAATTTATGAAAGATCAAGTCTTAGGTACCCACCTTTTCTTGGGTCCTTTTGGGTTAGTTTGCACCTTAGGAGACACATATGTTCCTTTAGGTACCCATTGATAATTACCTATAGGTTTATCCTTCCTTTCTTTTCTATGAAAGCATGCAGAAGTAGTATGACCTTTTCTATTACAATAATTACAGTGGGCAAATGGATTAGAGGAGTGAACTGATTTTCGAAAATGACTTAAGTAGTTCTTTTGTCCATTTTTTTTCTTGCCTTTCTTTTTATCTAGATCAGGTTTGTAACCTATTCCAGACTTGTCATTTGTGAATCTTTGCTGTTTTAGAATAACATTAAGCATCTCACTACCTTGAGTGAATTTTTCTAGAGTTTTTGAAAGATAGTCATTTCTTTTTTGTAAAATACAACAATTTTCGCAAACCTTTTCAGTAAGTTTTTCACAAGCCTTTTCAGAAGTAGAAGATGGAGTTTTCTGAGCTTGTTGTTCTAAATCCTTTATTTTTCTTTTTGAGAACATAAGTTCTTTTGCAATCTTTTTAAATTCAGAGCGAAGACTGTTATATTCAAAAAGTAGTTCATCAAAGGTAGGTTCGAGATCATTTACCTCTTCATTGACACATTCTTCTTGAGCAACTAGGCAGAGATTAGCTGTTTCTTCTTCATCTTCTTCTTCTTCATCTGATGAACTATCTCCCCAAATAGCAGAGACAAAGCCCTTCTTCTTGAAAGAACTGAATCTGGACTTTTCTTTTTCTTTGTGCTTCAACTGAGGACATTCAGATTTGATGTGACCGGGTTTGTCACATTCATAGCAAACAATTGGCTTCTTTGTTTCCTTGTTGTTGTTCTTGTATGACTTACGGAAGGCTTGATCCTTTTTGTAGAATTTCTTGAACCTTCGGACCATCATTCCGATCTCTTCATCATCAATCTCTTCATCATCTGAGTTCCTATCTTCCTTGTGAGTCTTGAGGGCAATTCCTTTCCGTTTCCCTTCTATTTCATCAAGTCCTTTTCTGAACTTGATTTTCCCTTCATATTCTGATAAGCTTCCGAAGAGAGCAACTACAGATTGCATAGATTCTCCTCTTGCTTCCTCTATGGCTGTTACTTTAGCTTCCCAATCTTTGGTTAGTATATTCAAAATTTTTCTTACTTGAGTTCTTTGATCATATACCTTTCCCAGTGCTGACAACTGATTGATCAGGTGAGTGAATCGGAGCTGGAATTCAGTAATTGATTCTCCAGTCTTCATGCGTAGTAGGTCATATTCGGTGGTGAGTGTGTTGATCCGGTTTTCCTTGATCCCTGAAGTACCTTCGTAGGCCACTTCCAATGCATCCCACATCTCTTTGGCACTGGGCAGATTGCAACAGCGAAAGTACTCCTTTTAACTTAGTGCACTCTGCAACATTAAAATAGCTTTGCTGTTAAGGATGACTTTCTTCTGATCATTTTCATCAAATTTTGCCTTTGCCTTTGGTATAATATTTTCCCCTACTTTCTTTGTAGGGACATAATTGCCATCCTCAATAACTTCTCACAGACCATACTCACTGGCCATCACAAATACTTTGAATTTGGATTTCCAGAATGAGTAGTGTTCACCATTAAATCCCAGTGGTCTGTTTATTGAGGCACCATCTGGTAGAATTCCTTCCATTGGATCTTTATGTCTAGGATGTTAATCCTTTGAGTAGACAACTTTCCTTTGATACCAAATGAAAATGGAAGAAATCACCAAGAGGGGGGTGAGATAGGGATTTTGAAAAAAAACTTTTGAATTCTTTTTCAAAGCCTTTTGAAAGTAAATGTTAAGAAGGTAAGAGAAGAAAAGCTTGACACACGGAATTTATACTGGTTCGGTCTTAACCTTGACCTACGTCCAGTCCCCAGATATCTTCTGGGTGTTTCCACTAGTTCAACAGATTTTCAACTACAACAATGTAGACCAGACACAATCCTAATCACCTAGGACTTGCTCCCCCTTACACTTTGTAATTGAACAACCCAACTCACAGGTTCCACAACCTTGAGTTCTCACAAACAAATGCTTTCAAAAATTTACAAACTCTCAAAAGAGTGGATAAGGATAAACACTGAAGAACAGGTTGAAAATAACAATACAGACTCAAATTTCAAAGTATAATCAAGATAGCTTCGTTGTGTGTCTTTTGCTTTGAGTTTTCACAGCCTTTTATAGACTGAATGGATGAGCTAGCCGTTGCAATTCTTTCTCTAATGTTCAGCTGCAATTCTGGAAAACTGGCAGTAGAATATTTTGCTCTGTTCTTGAATTCTTAGCTGGAATCTTGGAATTTAGTTGTTGCAGAAGGTCTTCCTGATTTTTAGTCATTCCTTTAACTCAATTTGACCGTTTGAGATGATTCTTGTGAGTTACAACGGTCTGAGCTGAACATCTAGGATAAGAGAGAAGGATCAGGCATGTTCTAGGTTCGTCATTTAATGCATTTATCTTGGATCTTGATCTTACCTTGATCTTGGCTAAACCTTATCTGAAAAACACTCAAAAATTCATCAAGGACATTAGAAACAATAATATCATATGAGGAAATAATTTCAGGAAGACCCATTAAGATTTCGCAGATCAACATCATTTGATTTTCAAATTCCCCGATGCAAACTCGAGTTTGTTCTTCCAGACTCGAGTTTGGGGTTCATCCAGAAAGTATGTCTGTTGATTAGTGGTCTAAACTTGCAGTCTGTAAAAGGTAACTCGAGTTTATCGGGCTCTGGACTTGGGATGGAATTTTGGTCCGGAAGCTAAACTCGAGTCAATTAGTGACCAACTCGAGTTTGGGTCTATGTTTGAAGAACAATCTTAAGTTCGTGATTTTCCAGACTGGAGTTTAGGGTCATAGACTGGAGTTTGTAGTGTAGCCAAAATGGATGATCTTTCTGTATGATCCAGACTCGAGTTTGGGAAGCAAACTCGAGTTTCAGTGACTACTGAAATATTTGAGGTTTATCTGGGTCAAGTGCAAACTGGAGTTTGGAAGGCCAGACTAGAGTTTGGGAGTCTATTGAGTTTTCTGGGTTCCTTTCCGTTTGGTCTAAACTCGAGTTAGGGAATCTAGACTCGAGTTTGGCTTGCTGAGTGCTCTTTGTATCTTCCAGACTTCAGGTTTGATTTGCAAACTGGAGTTTAGCTTGATGTGAAAATTTTGGATTCCTTTCTGTGTCTGCCCAGACTCGAGTTTGTCTATGCAGACTCGAGTTTTGGCCTTTATGTAAAATTGAATACCTTTCTGTCAAGTCTCAAACTCGAGTTTATATACCCAAACTCGAGTTTGCCTTTGACAGTGAGATTTTCATTTTGCCAAAAACAAACTTCATATCAAGTTTACAATTGTTAGTTATCATCAAAACACATTGAGAACTAACAAAAGGAGATTATTCAAATTTATCCCTAATATGCTGCTCACACAGACAAATTTCTGGTTTCCAGGTTTTTTTTTCATAGAAAGGGACTTTTAAGACTGGATGTGTTTTCGCAACTGGTCTTAAAAATCCACCTTTTTTTGTGATAGAATGAGACTTTTAAGACTAGATATTTTAAAAGTCCGGTTTTAAAAGTATTTTTTAAAACCGGTAAAGTAACAGACTTTTAAGACCGCCTGGAATGAGACCGGTTGTTAATCCGGTCTTACGATGCCTTTTTTGTCCGGTCTTAAAAGCCTTTTTTGTACCTGTGACATATGTAATGGTGATAGGTTAAATTTAACGGTGCTAATTTTTTTACTATAATTTTAAATGTTCATGGGTATTTTTTCACTTCTAAAAAGTATATAGTGCTAGACATACTTTTAGTCAAAGTTCTTTAAGTATTTTTGCATATTAAACCATATTACAAAGCATTTGTTATGTTGTTTCAAATATATTCTTCATTATTGGTTATGATGCAGCCATATTTATTACTTAAAGATAAAATTGCATTAATACACCACATGCAAGGATATTTTTGAAATGTGAATCAATTTATTGAAAAATTTAACACAGTTTACTAACTCTTAACAAAGTTTCTTCATCTATGTAATTTGTTTGAAGAGAAATTATAAAAAGCAGCATGGTAGTTAATAAAAAGGATGAATCACAATTAGGTCCTTAAAAAAATTTAGTTAAAACATGAATCATATTGATTCAAGCATAGAGCTGGCAATCAGGGTCGGCCCGGCTCTCCAGAGCTCAGATTAAGAAAAACACCTATTTTTCAAAGCTCGGCCCAAGAGCACCAGGACCAGGGCCAGGCCACAGGGTCTGAAAATTACTATTCCAAATTTTAATTATTTTTGCTTCACTTTTTTTTTTAAAAAAATATAATCAGTAAATTATAACACGAATCATCCAATAAATAAGCACAGTCACTAATTGTAACATCCCAACACTTTGCTCTTGATATTGTCCGCTTTGGGGCCCATCACCCCTCACGGCTTTAAAACGCGTCAAGAGGGGGAGGTATCCAGACCCTTACAAGGCATCTTTCGTTCCCCTCCCCGACCGATGTGGAACATAACACTTGATACCAATTGTAACATCCTAGCACCTCGCTCTTAATGTTGTCTGCTTTGGGGCCTATCAATTGTTTCACATCGGTCTGGGAGGGGAATGAAAGACGCCTTGTAAGGGTCTGGATACCTCCTCCTCTTGACGCGTTTTAAAGCAGTGAGGGGCGATGGGCCCCAAAGTGGACAATATCAAGAACGAGGTGCTGGGATGTTATAATTGGTATCAGAGCCAAGCTCGGGTCGATGTGTGTTGATGTGTCAGCGAGGACGCTGGGCCTAAAGGTGGGTGGAGTGTTATGTCCTACATCGGTCGGGAAGGGGAACTAAAGACGCCTTTGTAAGGGTCTAGATACCTTCCCCTCTTGACGCGTTTTAAAGCCATGAGGGGCGATGGGCCCTAAAGCGGACAATATCAAGAGCAAGGCGTTGGGATGTTACACTAATTAATAATCAAAAGAAAACTATGTTCACAAATAACTCACAAAACATAAAAAGCATATCACTAAAAGACATTAATACGATGACTATTATTATCGTAATCTTTGTTACTATCATCGATTTTAATGACATTTAATTGTTCTTTACTTTGAGTAGTAGCCTCTAACTCATGAGTAAGAATATCAAGAAATCCTTCTCCCGCATCATGAATACATCTATAATCTCTATTTACAACAAATAATAAATCAAATCATAAAATTAGAATATAGTTATTTTATATTTGTAGTTAAATGGATAAATAACTCTATAATAAATACAAAATATATATAAATTAATAAATTTAAAAAGGAAAAAAATAAAAATCTATAGTGAAAAGGTCCTACAGGGCTAACCCGAGGCCCGTCAGGTCCTAAATACTACTCTGGTCCTATTATGACTGTGCTGCCAACTTAGCTCTTTCAACTCGTTTCTCTTCTCCAACCTCATATACTCCTCTGGTCCTAAATACTACTCTGATCCTATTTATAAGTTTCTTTTAACTAAATCACACATACCAAGAAAAGGTAGTTAGTTCAATAATTATGAGGTAAATTTTTCAACTTTGCCCTCATTTTATGAATAGGTATCTTTCAACTCTTTCTTCTCTCTCTATTTTATTAGTACAATTAGTATGGGTAAAATTGTGCCAATCTCATTTATTACTTGAAAAAGAATTTATAAATATGACCAAATTTTTTACTTAAAATGGATTTTGTAAGTAGGACCAAAGTGGTATAAGACATAATCTACCATACAAATTACACTACAAATTAAATTATGTCTTATATTTAAGAATAGAGATAGTATAATTTAATGGAATATTACATTACCGTATGTCATCAATTATCTACTTAGCCGACAGAAAAATTAACTAGAACGTATATGTGGAAATCCAGTTAGTAAAAGAGAGCGATGGCCATAGTGACAGAGAAGGTGACGAGGCTGGAGAAGAGAGACGAGTTGAAAGAACTGAGTTGGCAGCATAGTTGCAATTTTAATGGTGTTAAGAAATATTGTTTTTGCCACATAGGATAGTGAACTGATGATCCAAAATAAATTATATGTAATAAGGTTTAAATCATTAAAAATGAAAATATCAAGTACTGAATCATAAGCAAGTCAAAAGTTCAGGAATTGAGTGTCTAAATCATAATTAAGTTAAAATTGAAAGATCAAAGATTAATTTTCCCTAATTTTTATATAAACTTCCCAAATTAATATTCAGATCTATAAATCTCTACTAATTATGAAGTCTTACCCTTTTTTCTGTCCTTTAATCAACATCAAATTTTGTGAAATTTAATGATTATTTTTTTCGCCGGCATGAAATTTCATAATGATTGGATCTTCTAGATTTTGAACATTTTGCAAGTCAATTCAATATTAGATTTAATATAAATTAAGGTGAATTCTTCGTGGCCATGAAAGGTTGCCAGGTTAGTCTATCATAAAATTAAAATATAAAGTAAATCAAATTTTCCACAAGTCCAACAAAAGTGGTCCTAAGCAATTGATCATGAGAAAAATCACCAATATTAAACCATGTCATTCATTTGAGTAAAATATGACCTATAGTCATAAATTTAAGAGCTGCATACATAATTAACTTACGCACAATAATAAAATTAATTTAGTTTTTTATTAAAAATGTGAATTATTTTTTTAAAATACTATCTCTAATAGAAAATTAACTCATTCATAGAATTCCTCATTTAGTATGCACAATAACAGATAATTTATGAAAAAAATATAAATTGAATAGACGAAGTGAATTGATATATTCCATCTAATTCTAAATGTAGAACCTAGTTTTATATATACATATACATATATATATACATGTGTGTGTACACATATATATACATATATACTCTTTATAAAAAGCTTTATAAGTCTACATTGCAAGACACACAGAGTTTCAAATTTTCACTCGATTCTCTACCTACCTTGCATACTCTTGTATTCAGTTTTTTCAAGAAATAAAATTTCAAACGTTTAATCATTTCCTTCTTTGAAGAATATTTCAAATTGCTGTGTAAGAAATATAAGATATGAGTTTTTAAATTTCTAAGGGGTTAAATTAGAGAGTAATATTATCAGAAATTTGATAGTAATGATCCTTTAAATTGTTCATGGTTATATGTTAAAGTAAGATTTGTTGTTTCTAACGTATTGAGTAGGTATAAATTGAATATACAGTAACCAAAATAGTATAACAAGAATCTATATTAACTAAATATAATATATAGAGAGCATACAACAAGTATGTATCATATGAAAAAGCTATAAATGAACTCACAAGACTGTTGAATATGGTTATCAATTATGCAGAAATCTGAGCCCAACTTTCGTTGTGTCCTTAAGACAATTTTGCTCCCTCTACGGATGCCAAAGGTTTCTGAGCAATTGCCACCCAGGATAGAGCGGATTATTCGTCTCCAGAAAGATGGCTTTGTCAGTCTGAAGCCCAAGCAAATCCAACAAGTCTGCTTTTGAAACGCACAGAATGTATATGCAGAAAGAGTGTATGCAGAAAAAAAAATTAATGAAATTATGTGATTAGAAGCCCCTATTTATAGACTCTGAAAAAACACAATCAGATGGATTCATCTATTGCTGTGAACTAGTACGTTGTGCGAAAAGGCACACCAGAACGGAACGAACAGAGGCGACTTGCATCTGTTGCTGGCGAACTGATGCGTCTCACGAACAGACGCGGACAGACGCACCAGACGGAGCTGAACGGATCATATGTAGCCGCGAAAGTTGGAGAGGCACAACGGAATTAAAAAGAATTATTTAATTCAAAAAATTATTTGATAAAAAATTATTTTTTTTATTTCACACGCGCGGACCAGACCGAACCAGGCGGGCACGCGCAACCAATTAAACCGAGCCGAGCCTGTGGCAGCACGCGCGCGCGTGTATGGTGGACCAAGGGTTGCCTAAGTCCTCACCCCTCTACAAAAGTGGGTAGGCCCAAGGGCCCATTTAGTAGGAGTAAAGTTGGGGCTTATATACCCTTCAACTAACCAATGTGGGACTTTTTACCACACACACAATCCTTCTTATTGTTCCTCTTCTTTTCCATCATTCTTCTTATTCATAAACTATAGGATTTCTTCCTAAATTCTAACAAGATTAAGGTTTGTTTATGATCATACAAAACCATAAAATCAAGTTTTACTTATGCCTTTAGTAGGAAACGAAGGAAGGTTATGCTAAGTATGATATGAAGAAGGAAGGTCTGAGAAGCATATGATCTTTGTAAAAGTATTCTCATATGAAAAAGGACAGGTATCCTTCCAAGACCCAAATCATGTTTGGTTGAACCTTGGAACTTGATGGTTGGTTATAATATCATCATACCCATATCTTCTCTATATTTGAGTATATAACGCGCGCGAGCACACACACACACACATGTATATATGTATATACATATGGAAAGGATATTGCTACCACCTTTGGTTTATAGCTTCTCCAAGATACAAGATTGCCACCTACAAACATGAAATAACCTTAAGTAGACCTTCAAGTGGTTTGGTCACCTGCCCAATCTGAGTCTGTGAAACCTTCAATTGTTGGTGTTGCCCCTCTTGTGTGCCCCTCAATAATTGGTCTATATCCACCTTTAGTAAATATTATATCCTTTCCTGATATGCCCTTGAGGTACTTTAGTATACAAAATACAACATTCATATAATCTTCACTTAGAATTTGCATAAATTGACTCACCACTCCCACATCATATGCAATATCTGGTAAATTGTAAGAGAGATACATAAGTTTCTCACTAATCTCTAATTGTATCTCCTAGGCATAGGATTTGGTGAATAAACAAATTATGATTCACTTTTATTGGAGATTCTGTTGGGATTCGTACACGAAGCGGAATGAAATTTGTCAAATAAATTACGAATCCCAATAAGAGGATCTATTAACGACGTTTAAAACAAATTAGTCAGAACCATACCTTTCATATATTCGTGTGCGTCTTTTCGATCAGTTAGAAGCCAACTCTACGAATCCACTCCCTCTACCGGTATCCACACCAAACAGTACTCCAACACGGACAGAGCATGCTAGCACCTTCAAGCTTTTCACCTCACGTCTCTCTCTTCTAGGGTTTCTTTATGGCTTTTCACTCTTGTGTAATCGTATTACTCACAGCCTAAGGGTATTTACAACCCTAATGGGCTGCATTAAATATTCAAAATCAATCTTAATTAATTTCAAAATTGAATTGGAAATTAAATCTGTTTAACAGATTCAATCCAATCTATTTATTTAATGTTAATTAAAAGCCAACTTATTTAATTTTTCTTCATAAATCAAATATGAGATATGATATCTATCTTCAAAATTCAAATCTGAGATACGATATCTTAATCAGTTTTAGTTATTTAATTTATCAAATAAATTAAATACAAAACTGATAAAACATAATAATATTATTATCTATATATAATATTATTATTATTTTGAATTTTGTGTGTGTGTGTGTGTGTCCTCCCTAAATAAAATGTTGTATCCATTAAATCTTAGATATATCTTAGATTCAATGAATCTGGACATTATAGCTTGTATTATGCTATTCTTCTTCCGACCATGTAAGCCCACATGAAATTGGCAGTGGGCCAACATTATACCAGTTCACAAGTCGTAAACGACCTCTAGCAAGACATTATGATTACCCAACTCATATGAGGATCGATGATAGATGCATCCTTTCATACAACCATGTCAAGTCCTTTTTGTCATGCGATAATTTGGTCAAATATCAAATATGAAGCACAAATAGTGTCATCCTCCCGTTCTTGCCCATTACTTTCTTGATTCTTGAGTAGTCTACCAATTGAAATAAAAACTCATTTCCATCATAATATGGTCATACATTTCTCAAACTTACTTATCGAGGGGCCTAGTAATATCTCTCTACAAATGTGAGGGACAAATCTCATCTTGACCATTCACATTCCTCTGCATGAACACCACTAATCCCAATCGAAGCCTTTATTATCACCCGGTCAAAGGTGACTTTTGACTAGGTCAAAATTCAGCGACTCTCATGTAGGAATCCATGATGATCTCAGGTCAAAAGGGCATTGTGATTTGGTTATACTTGAGATAAGCTTATGACTTAATCCACGCAGCTTTCTCATAGTGGGTTAGTCCAGCACCTTGTATTCTTACAAGTGCCTAAGACTTTGATTCGTATCTCTATACCTTATCAAAGTCATACTAGTCTTATTCCATCTTCACTCCCGCATAGATGATCGACTAAGGACATGTAGGACAATCTTTATGATGCATCCAAAGATACAATCATCATAATAAACATGCAAATGATATGATAACAAAATGGAGAAATACTTTAAATAGCAATAATGTTTAAAGTATAATGATTAGCCCTTAGGGCATAATTTCCAGCAGATTAAGTCACTCTACAGTTGCTCATCCTAGTTTCATGAAGTAGGTAATGTACATACTTTCTTTGTGAGAGAAAGATATCATGATCGGATTTGGTTATCTCAGTCCCAAGAAAATATTTTAGTTGGCCCAAATATTTCATCTCGAATTTGGCAGTCAACAATTTTTTTCAATTCTTCAATAAGAATTGTATCATCCTTAGTCAAAATCATATCATCCACATATATTAGTAAGACAACCATCTTTCCCTTTCTTCATTTGATGAATAGCATGTGATCAGAGTTGCTCTGTTTATAGCAAAAATGTTTCAACATTGCTATTAGTTTTCTAAACCATGCATGTGGTGATTGCTTCAACCCATGCAATTACTTTTGTAGTTTCATACTTGTGTACCATTTACAAGATCATATCTTGATCATAGTGGTGGTGGTAGGTCCATGTATACCTCTTCCTCCAAATCTTCGTTAAGGAATTCATTTTTTACGTTAAGTTGCATTAGGGGCCAATTCTCATTTGCAGCCAGAGAGAAAGTAGAGTGTGGATAGTATTGATTATTTATTTTGGGCTTGAGGAACAACTTCATACTGCTTTCTTTGTACTCCCTTCATTGTCCTTTAGGAGGCTCGTCTTTACGTATCATAAATAGGGCCTTCTTGTTCAATCCTAACAGCATATTCAAGCACATCATAAACTAATAATTCAAGTTTAAAGACATTATGTTATTGGGAGGATCTTGACAATAGTGTATTGGTGTCGAGCAACTCTAGTTCTTCCTCACTTCTTGGTGCAAGTTGTTTGATCAACTCACTTGCCTTACTCTCTTCCTCATCCCATAATATTGTTCAAATATGTTCATCCAACTCTTCAATTCACATCAAAAAACGACATATCATCGACGCTAAGTGTTGGTTTCTTATCAAAATATTTCTTAAGATGTTTTTGACATTCTCAGAACTCCATCCATTTCCAAAGTAATCAACTCTAACTCACATAATATTTTAATTTGTCACCACTGAAGGTCAATGATAACTAATGGATTTCCACACATAGTTTGGATCTTAGTTAACATCCATGTATATACATCAATACAACGGGAATCCACTACATGATGCCAATATTATTCATGGTGTTATCCCTTAACAATTTCTTTCTGTTCATGAGAGTTTACATATGCTTAATCTCCACCTATCATTTGCTATATCATGGGATTGACATTTATCAGTGCCACACATTCTTAACAATTTGTACATGCATTGATTGAGCTTTAGAATCATCTCAAGCAGTATCATAAGGACTATTCACATAATGGTTCTCAAATCCAATATTTAGAAAACATTCTTCATTTATCATCACTACTCTTTTATGATCTTTAACACCCAAAATCACATTTAATTCTCTCATGCTTTCACGCACATAACATACATATGTTCACAATAATCATGCATGCTCACACCAAGATAAACTAATAATACTATGAAAATTAAAGCACATTTATCTCTACACTAGATAAATAGTTAAATTTTCATACCATTGTCATATTCTTGTCACACAAAATATTTGATAATTCACAAAATTTGCTTTCAATAACAAATAACAAAGCCTTTGTTTAATTAATCATAGCATATGGAAATTTGATAATTCTTAATATATTTTCTTCTACCAAAATAGTAATTTTTAAGGTACCCCACACATTCAAAAGTTTTATGATCAATAAAATTCTTATTAAATTAAAATCTCTCATAATATATTTATATAGGTTCACAATTTATAAAACTACATAATCATATGGTTGTCTATTACAACAAAAGGAGATACCACTTTAAACTTCCATTCTAATTAAAAGATAATGTCTCAAACATTGTCATTTATTTCACATAACAAAATTTGCTTTTTACAGAAAATGACAAAGCCTCAACTTATATATATATATAGTCCTCAGACAGAATTTTTCACATAAATTTCTAAATATTTAATTATCTTAAATACCAATAGTTAATAACATTCACATGAATTTAAACATGTGAAACCAATGCCACAAATTCTCCTTGAAAATTTTGAATTATTAGACCGAAAGGTAAACATAATTTGCAGCAGTAAAAATCTATGATTTGCAAGATTGAAACTAGCTGATATGTTATATCAAAATATATCAAACATATTAATTATTTATATTCATGGATCATGGTAAGAAATCCTTCTGGTAAATTAAATAGTGGTTGTGATATTCACAAATATATCACCACATTTATTAAAACAAAAGTTGTTTCAATTTCAGCTATTATCACGTTAAATACAATAAATCCTCACTTTTATTCAACCATATTATTTTTTCTAAAAAAAATCACAAGATTTTAAGAGAGATTATAGGAGATTAGAAATTATCAAACAAATTAATATCTCCATTGATATAAAAACCTTAAACGGAAATAAATTCCTCTTTCATTCTAATTAATTAAATTAGAGTTTTTCAAATATATAACATCCTAAAATTTAGGACTTTTTACAATTATTATTATTATTATTATTTTAAATAAAAATCATCATTTAACTGTTAAATATATTTAATTTCTATAACTAGAAACCAAATAATAAAATAACAAGCATGAACTCAATAATGATCTCATTATCATCAAAATTTCATATGCATACGATGACTAATTTAATTCAAAATATTAACCAATAAAAACTCCTGATGAAACCTTTGAATTTGTAAACTTAAACTCGAGTTTTCTCAAGACATAGAAACTTTATATAGTCGTTAGCTAGGAGCAAACCATGGTTTAGGATATCAAACTGTAGTTTGCTTAACTTCAAAATATTGAAGTATCTCTATCTAACACAAACTCAAGTTTACTAATTCAAACTCTAGTATGATTGAGCTTGAAAAACTTTGAGTGCTCTCTGTTTGACATAAACTGCAGTTTGTAAATGCAAACTGCAGTTTGCTTTAAGTTCATAAAAACTGAGCTACTCTCTATCAAGTCCAAACTTGAGTTTGGAAGTGCAAACTCGAGTTTTCCTTTGACAGTAAGTTTTTCAACTTATTAAAGACAAACTTCATTTTGTGTTTACAATTGTCAGTCATCATTAAAACATATAGAGAGCTAACATATAGACGCCACCAATATGCAGATTGCTAGCTTATTGTTTGCTAGGTACTCATTATAGGCTTCCTAATCAAAATGATCATACCTATCTTGCCCTTGACTAAGGGCAACAAGAATCAAAGAATCTAAGTTATAGGCTATCTTTTCATAACACAACTAATTTTTGCATTTCGATACTAATCCTTAAAGTTGATCCAATTAACTTATTAGTATCCAGAATAGAGCGGTGTTAAAGTTTCCAGCCATGACTCAAATGTTGAAAGTAAAAGATGGACATAAGTATTTCATGAAATTTAAACAACCATATTTGGAGACTTTTGAAATGTATGTGGCCCTCCCACTATTTTCTCTAGTATCAATGACCCTCAGTAATTGATTTATGGTTATCCTTTATTAGGATATCTGTAGTAGGCTAAGAAAACGACTAGAATCATTAGTTTTTGGCTAAGCCTGCAAAACTAACTTATCCGATGGGTTGATTTGATCAACAACATCTCTATCTCTTCCCTTAGATCATCAGGTTGACAACACCTTATTACTCATTGTCACATCACTATGTAACACCTTGTCATCTTTGCCCTAAATGCATAAGCCTAGTTGAGCTCGCACACTATACATCTAGTTTACCATAAACCATCATCTTAAGTGTCATACAATTCAAATGGCATCGTCACCCTTAAAAATAAATAAGTCTTAACTGAGCTAGAGAGCACTATGATGTTGAAGGGTTTTATGTGTCACCGATGATAGGAGGAAAACAAATGTACTCGATAATTTTTGTAAGGGTTCTTTTCGGTCTCATACTAAATAGCTAACTAATAAACTAACTCTCAAATAGTTAATTTATAAGCTAGAAGGGATTTTATCTTTGTTAGTTCTTAGTTTTATGTTTTGATGATAACAAGACCTATAAAGGAATAAGGTTATAATTTAGTGAAATCTAAAATATGAAGAAGTGTACTTAAGCATATATAAACTTACTCGAGCAGGATTTTGCTCGAGCAAGTAAGTAATTGCTCAAGCAAACTTCCTTACTCGGGCAGGTTTACCTTTGTATGCGAGCAAGATCACCATCTCCTTTATTCTTCATGACTTACTCAAGTAAGGAAATATTGTGCTCAAGCGTATTTGTCTGATAAGCTAACTCTACTCTTTCAAGTTGTTAGTCAAGCAAGGATCAAACATACTCGATCAAGACAATATTATAATCAAGCATATATGTTTTTGTTAACTAATCCTTTGGTCTTTCACAGTGGTTACTTGAGCACATTGAAGAGCATAATTGAGCAAGATACTTGAGCAAGAGTAATCCTTACTTGAGTATATGTACTTTGATAGCTAACTGTTTTGCCTTACAGGATATTGCTTGAGCACTCAAGCAATATCTCATAATACAAAATTATGATGCATCACAGTTTATCTAGGGTCCAATTACAGAGTACAAATTTAACTGTATAATTTTCAGTTTATCTGGGAACCAATTAAGGAGCTCAGATTTACTATATAATTTTCAGTTTATCTGGGGTCCAATTAAGGAGCATGGATTTAACTGTGAAACTCAAATTTAACTGGGTTTCGCGTTCTTTTCCTTTTGGAGGTTGGTTCCTCCTTTCCTTTCCTTTGTTTGCCCTGAATTCAATCATTTAAATAGACTTGGCAGCATTGCTGTCGCAAAATGATTCCAATAAAGGAATCTAAAATAGACTTGCGGTATTGCCATCGCAACACGAAGCCTAGATTTTAACTAGATTTAGTTTAACCAGGGTCCACTTTCAAAATTTTACATGGAACCCGGATTTTGACCAGATTCGGTTTGACCGAGGTCCGCCTTCAAAAATTTACACAAAGCCCGGATTTTAACCAGATTTGGTTTGACCGGGGTTCACCTTCAAGAATTTACACGGAGCCTGGATTTTAACTAGATTCAGTTTAACTCAGGTCCGCCTTCTTTTCTTCTTTCTTTCCTACAACATTAGACAAGATGCTATTCAACTTCTGAAATCCCTTATCATGTATCAAATGAATGTCTGTCTGAAGAGTTCATGAAATTGCATCGTGATGCATTAGAAAGTAATACGGTTTCATTGCAACTCCATCATTGGATAAATATTGCATTTGGGTACAAAATGTAAGGTGAGGCAGCTATTACTGCCAAGAATGTTATGCTTCCTGTATCAGAACCCATGATGCCAAGATCAACGGGACGCCGTCATCTCTTTACACGGTCGCGCCCCATTCGTCATGGCAATACTAGAATAACATGTCATTCTACCAATAACAATGCCAAAGTTTGTGCACATGTGAATGAATTGCAAAGTGGGATCCTTTCTACAGCTTGTTATCTTCAGGAACTAGAAAAAGCATCAAAATTTTTTGAGCATGCTAGGCGTTTGAGTGCTTCTTACCATCCATTAAACATGCTAGATAGGGAGATCTCATCTTCAAAAGGTGCAACAAAGGAGACCGTTAGCCAAGTCATGCCCAAGCTATCTCTGATAGGCAAAAATCATATAGAGCATTCAAAAATGGATCTTATTTGTCTTCTTCAGCATATAAAGGAGGAAGATGAATGTTCATCAGGATATCCAGACTTTTTGTCAGGCATTGTGCATGGAAGGAATGTCCACAAGGAAAGACATAAAAAGGGGTCATGGGTCCTACTATGTAAAACCATGAGCAGTGCTGTACTCCCTGCCAGCAGTGAGAATTTTTTGCCGACATGCCCCACATTCCTCATCCCGATCAATAACAGCATATCTCTGAGCAAGTGCATTGATATCATTTCTGATGTTGTCAGCACCATGTGTTGCATCATTCATCTCTTGCTTCAAATATTCAATTTGTTTGTTGTAATCCTCCAACGATGAGCAGATAGCCTCCTTGAAGTCATTTATCAAGGAAAAGCCTGGGAAGAAGGGTAGTATATCCCTAATCTTTAACAGGCCATCAGTTCCTTTAAGAAATGTAATTGCCTTCCTTATATTTTCTCTTTTAGTTCCTTTTTCTTGTTCGACAACATGCTTGGCAATCATGAGCTAAAGCTTCTTTTTCAAGTCTTCATCATCTTCAACCTTATTAGCTTCAGCCATAGCTAGCTCTGGATCACTTGTAGTACAAGAGCAACTGCCTCTTCATGCATAGACATCATGCTATATATATGAACTCATGAATGCATTCATTTTTCCTTTAAGCAAAGACATAAAGCATACTTAGGATCATAGAAAAATTTAGGGCCATTTTCTTGTCCTTTTCCAAATTTGCATTACAGGAATCAGAGAAGTACACCATCATCTTCCTGCTTTGCATATAAGGAAAGCAACAAGTTATGAATTCCAGGGTCTTCATTATGCAACCTATGAACACAATATTCAAGATATTTGATGACTTCATGCGTCTCATTCTTTGCATGAGGTTCACTTAAATAACGCATCATTGTAAGAATCAGTTTCCTTGGGTTTAGGTTCTTTGCAGCCATCCATGACTCCACAGTTTCAAATGCAACAGGGCAATAAGGTCTGGAGCAAACTTGTAGTGAAGGTCTATAGGCACAGCAGGTTTTTGAAGCACTTCCAATGCTTTGGAGGCATACATTTTCTTGTTCAAAACTCATCTCTGAAGAAGTTGCAAGGGACATATTTTCTATTGGTTGTATCATATCAGAATTCTATCTATGTAGGTTACTCTTTGATTCAAACTTATTGGCAAGTTACTTGGAGGATGGGACCTTGCCAAGATGTTTATAGGAACTACCTCCTCATATTAGATTACTTGTTGAAGCATGCATTCAGAAAATATGCTCCTTTCTTTATATTTGATTTCAACAAGTACCTTAGCTAGCTCAACATCAATACTCCTACAGCTCCTTGATGTGTTCTTATTACTCGACTCATCTCATCAATATCCAGTTCTATTGCCAACACTGGCGAATCCCTCTGCAAGCCAAAGTGATTGTTCTATACAGGGCCATGGTCTACTGCAAGCAATATATGATTCTGCTCACGATTCTGTTATTTGAATCGGACCAAATATTCTATTGTCATATGCTTCCTGCCATTTGTTTTATTATCTACAGAAATATACACATCAAGTGTAACTAGCATTTGAGAAATAATCTCAAGCTCAGGAAACAATCTTTAGGCCTTTAAAGCAAACTTCTTGGCACCCAAAATATCCTTTGTAATGAGCTTCCTCTCAGCAATTCCTTTAGTTCTAGTGGCCTCATCCTTATTGCACTCCATTTTTCTAGACAGACTTCTAGTTTAGTTTCTCAATGCTTCGTTTCCATGTCACAGGAACACTGAGTTTTCTAACCTTGTATAGTCTACATAATCAGATCTCCGCCTTATTTCAAATGTTTTTCATTGTAACAAACCCTCAATTATTTAGCCTGATGTTCTGCATTCAAATGAGTTTTGTTGCCATGTACATCATCATCACTATTTGCTTCAATTTCGTGATAAGGATGGCCTAAATTAGACTGCTCCTTGGCCTCATATTTTGCTACATGTAACTTTTTTCTTGTCTGTAGAAATTCACCTTTTCCATCTAAAGAGTTTTATTTAAGAATGTTGTTTACTCCTCCATCAGGCCACACAAAGACCTCTCCTCTTTCCTCAGCCAAGGCCTCGCCCTTGTTCATTTTCAATGATTTATCGACTTCCTTTACTACTGCCTTCGGATCATTTTCCTCTGATCTCCTAGTCTTGCGCCCCCATGGCAGTGCTCCTTCATCATTCTCTATTGAGGTTGGTGATTCTCGATTTGATGGTCGTGAACAGGTGCGATACACCAGAGTACAACACAAAGACTTGATGATATTATAAAAATCAAACAGGAAATAGAAGCTGAGCTTTTTGGTGAATATCAAAGCTGAATTCGTGTGAGAAGCAATCCCCCTCATCAATTTCAGAATCGATATTTTGAGCATATAACTTGATTGGCGTGGTTGGTCTGGACAACCTTCTCCTGTCGAATAAAGATCTTGGGACAATATAAGGGAGAATAGAGAATTTGGTAACCAATATAAGGGTTAACTGATTGATGCTGGCATTACATCAGCTAATAGAAACAAGCATAGCTATACATTCTTCCTCACACTGATAGAAGCATTTTGGTTAAACAACTCTTGAGTGAGAAATTCAACTACTCCTTGAGAAATTTGCCTTTGAGATTCACTATTAGATTCATCAACATTATTTACAACTCTAAGGACTTGAGTGAGTACCTGACTTGTCTCATCTTGCTCCTTGCTAGCGTTTATGGGAAGTTTTTTAAGGACATATATCAGACCATATACAAACATAGAAACACATGGTTCAGCAAACGCGTGAAATGCACCAGGAGCAGTTTTAGCATGGAGCCTATTTCATCTGCCAGTACATCAACTAGAGCATCCAAGAATATTAATGGATCCAATTCCTTCAAATTTGAAGAAGCATTTGTTTTTGGTATAGAACTGGCAGGAACGATATTTGACAATGATGAAGTCCCAAGTGCAGCAGTAGAAACGTGACTGGATGAAGAATCAACATGAGATATCATAGCTTACGTCATCGTCCTCCTGGTTCCTTTTCTAGTCGTTATTCTTCTCGCAACTGCTCATGCGAGCGTGTCTCCCACTTCACGAACTCTCTTCTCCAACATCTTCCTCGTGCTTTGAAAATAAACAAACTTTCTTTCTCATCATTCTTATTACTACTATCATGGGGTTGATGACGATAAGCTTTTGCTAGAGATCTCTGCACCTCTTCTACAAAGCTTCAGATTTGAATGTTTTCCGATATATCCATGTTGTGAATGAACCTCTAAATCTGACGATAAAATTAATAGTAAGATTCTCCGGTTCATCCTCTTCCATTACCGCCGCGATCTGGTTACTCAAAACAACAGTTAGTAACAGAAACCTGCCCACCACTGTACTTTCTTCGTTTTGCTTGAAAAACGTTAACTTTTGAGAAGAAAGGATGAGCTGCTGGTAGTAAACAGCGACGTTGACTTCTGTGTAGTAAAGTTGCAACCTCTTGTTAGGGCTTATGCCATGAAAGTGAGGTTCCACGTGGCGGGATGGTTAGAGAAAAATGGCGTAAAAATGATTGGAAAGGTCTTAAGAGATACAACTTGGAGTTTTGGAGAGTAAGGAAGCAGAAATAAGACCATAAAGACAGCGAAGCCGGCGACGACAATGAGCAGCACGTCGCAATAAAAAAAAAGAGCACTGGAGTCATGTTGAATATGGAGTTTCGCACGCCATTATCATGCTCAGAAATATAATCACATTATATAAATACCTCATGTAATCTGGTAACCTTGCCTTTGTCGATGAATGATGACCATCTTTGGTCACTGGAATCGAAATTTATCGAGTCCCCACAAACGATGCCAATGTTCTATCATAAGAACACAAGTGTCATGCCCTAATGAACTAGTATGTTGATGTAGGATCAAATAGCTCTCTCTCGTAGGTATCTATGGATGAGATACCTATAAGTATCGCAGATCACTGTGCAAACTATATGGCTTTCACCCAGGGGGTGGTATGTGTGCACAATGACAGTTGAATAGTAAATAGAGAGAGCATAGAATATGTGTACCTTGTAGGTTAACCTCTTATTTATAGAGATTACCTTAGGGTTAACGTTCAAACTGTTGGGCCTCTTGTGCCTCTAAGCCCAAATGTATGTTGTGCCGTCATGTCTTTGTCATGTTGATTGTCTCTTGTTGGGCCATATTGGATGGACCTAATATTTGAGTCCATAATAGGGGGAAACCAATCTGGAAAGATAACTGGAGTTGGTAAAAGTGGACAAAATGATGGACCTCAAATCAATGACGTATGTTATGTATAAGGTCTCTATCACAACCTCCTCAATGTCAACCAAAATGCAAACAAAAACAATTGGATCATTTTTTATTGGGAAAGGTGTCTCATTGTTAAGAAAAAGGATCTCCAAATAAATAAAGATCAACTGAAAACTCTCTTCAAGATATCAAGAGAAGGTAACTACTATACCATGAATATATACCTTTTAATATTACTGAAAAATGTTTTGCTAGCAGCATGGATGAAAGTTGACTGTAGTATAAATGATTAGCACATGTTAATATGCACCAACTAGATAGGTTGATAAAAAAAAAAAGGAATTAGTTCTTGTTTTACCCAAACTTATATTTAAAAATGATTTGATTTGTGTACTTATCAAAAGGGTAAACAGACTAAATACTCTTTCAAATCAAAAAATGAAATCACGACTGATCAACCACTCCACTTCTCTATATAGACTTGGTTGGACCGGCAATAATTAAAAGCCTTGGTGGCAATTTGTATACGTTAGTCATAGTCAATGATTTTTCTAGATTTTCTTGGACTATTTTTCTTTCATCAAAAGATGAAACATTTGAACAATTTGTTATGTTTGCCAAGAGAGTGCAAAATGAGAAAGGTAGTTGCATTTTAGGAATAAGAACAGATCATGGAGAAGAATTTGAAAATCAAGCCTTTGGAGAATACTGCGATGCCAATGGAATCAATCACAATTTCTCAGCTCCAAGGACCCCTCAACAAAATGGAGTATTGGAGAGAAATAATAGAGTCCTTATTGAGATGGAAAAGGCTATGCCTAATGAAAAAAACATATCGCAAATATTTTGGGCACACGCTATAAGCACTACATGCTGCATCTCTAATAGAACCTATATCCGCAAGAAGCTTGACAACACTCCCTATAAGCTGTACAAAGGAAAGAAGCCTAATCTATCTCATCTACACATATTTGGATGCAAATGCTTGATTCACAACAATATTAAGGATAACTTAGGAAAATTTAATCCTAAGTTAGATGAATGTATATTTCTGATCATATTGTCTTATTTGAGTTTGACCCTTCTACCTGGGGGTGGAAAAGGGCCAAGGGCCTGTAGCTTGGCCTGATAAAGGCTTGATCAGGCCTGGCCTGTCAAGCTAAAAGGCCAGGCCAAGGCCTCTTGTGAGGCCTGTTTTCACTTAACAGGCCAGGCCCAGGCCTGATAAGAGGTCTTTTAGGCCTGTCAGGGCGGCCTGTTTATATTATTAATATTAATTTATGTAATTTCGGCCTGTGACCTGTTATTTATATTATTATTATTAATTTATATAATTTTGGCCTGTTTTTAGCTTGTTTAAAGTATGCATGTTTTTGGCCAGTGGCCTGTTAGCTTAATTAAATTAAAAAATTTTAAATTTTAAATTAAAAAAAAAAGGCCTTAACAGCCCACAAGCCAGGCTCAGGCCAAAAAATAGGCTTGTAACAGGCCACAGGCCAGGCTCAGGCCAGCATGTTATAGATGTTAGTTCTCTATGTGTTTTGATGATAACTGACAATTATAAACATGGCATAAAGTTTGTCTTTAGTAAGTTGAAAAACCTACTGTTAAAGGCAAACTCGAGTTTAGGTATGTAAACTTGAGTTTGAGACTTGACAGAAAGCTGCTCAATTATGCAAGAAAGCCAAACTCGAGTCTGCTTAAACAAACTCGAGTCTGAGGAGTCACAGAAAACAATCAAAGTTTTTCACAACAAGCCAAACTCCAGTTTGCGAAAATAAACTTGAAGTCTGGGAGATACAGAGAGCAATCAGAATTTTGCACAAGACAAACTCGAGTCTAGAACATGAAACTCGAGTTTAGACTAAACAGAAAGAATCCAGAAAACTCAGTATTTTCATAAGTCTTGTAAACTCTAGTCTGTATTTCTAAACTCGAGTTTACACTTGACCAAGATAAATTTCAAAGTTTCAGTTCTTACTGAAACTTGAGTTTGCTTCCCCAAACTCGAGTCTGAGTCATACAGAAAGACCACCAATATGCTTGCTTTTCAAACTCCAAGTCATGCTACTAAACTCCAATCTGGAAATTCTTGAACTTAGGCTCATCCTCTTGACAAAGCCCCAAACTCGAGTTAGTCATTAATTGACTCGAGTTTAGGTACACATCCAAAGTTCCATTCCAAGTCCAGAGCTCGACAATCTTCTCTATAAGAACCAAACTCGAGTTAATATTTGTAAACTGCCAGTTTAGACCGATGATCAATATTTATGCTCTCTGGTTGAACCTCAAACTCGAGTCTAGAATTACAAACTCGAGTTTGCAATGGTGATTTTGAAAAACCAAATGATGTTGATCTGCGAAATCTTTATAGGTCAACCTGGAATTGTTTTTGTTGGATCTGGCTATCACCCAAGAGGGGGGTGAATTGGGTGTTTGATAAAACTTTATGAACTTTAAAAAATCTTTTCTCAACTTAGAAATTGACAGTTAGATATTTAAATATAAACATGTACTAGAAATGTAAAAGATAAGGGAAGAGAGTATACAAACTGTGATTTATCCTGGTTCGGTCCAATCCTTAACCTACGTCCAGTCCCCAAGCTTCACTTGAGATTTTCAATCCACTATTTGCTTTCAGCTTGATTACACGTTCTATACTTGAAGTAATCCTCTCACTAGGATTCACTCCCCCTTACAAACTGTAATCAATACACTTGTTTGATCACACACTCTGTACTCGAAGTAATCCTCTCATTAGGATTCACTCCCCTTACAAGTTGTAATCACAACACAGTGTTTCCCACTCAAGATCACTCAATCTTGAGTATCTCTCAAATAAACTGATTTATAATGAATCTTCTCTCTCTCAGAAGTAAATGAATGAACACTTAAGCATCATACCAATAATCTCACTCTCTAAGCTAAATTATATAAACATTGAGATATGCAGAGAATAGATGAAGCATATGTTAGAATATTAGCATTTTCACTGTGTAAGCTCAAGTCCCTGTTTTTTGTCACTGCGCGCTATGAGTGTCTTCGTTTCTGGGGTACTTATAGTTGAAGAAGAGCATTTGATCATTTCAGCATCTCTTCAAAAATATGACTGTTGGATATGCACTGAGAATATTTCTGTTAGAGATCCACTTGAAAATGTAGTCGTTGGAAGTCCACTGTTAAGCATCCCTGTTTTCAGCTTTTTGGTTCCAGTGATGGCTGGCAATCTTTTTTGATATGAAGGATAATCAATTTGAAGAGAATATTGATCTTGCTTATCAGAATCTGACTGTTGGAGCTCCATTGAAAATCTTGACGTTGGATGTCCACCGAAAGTATGGCTTGAAGCATTTCTGATTTCTAATTCCAGCAATGATTCTTGAATTCTGAATCTGAAATATATTTAATTTGAAGATAATATTAATCTTTCTTTATCAAAATGGGCAGCAGAGGAATGTCCACAATTGTTTAATCCAAGTTGCAAATATTCCCGACACTTGTGCAGCTATCCATACTGAAAAAGTCACTTTACAGCTCAGCAAAACAGAGCCTACTGATCCCAGCTCCAAACTTCATTTGATCATCTGAAACTTACTAGAAAACTGTTTAAATAATGTTAGGAATAATAGTAAGTCAAGATATGAAGTAATGAAATCATAATCAATGATTTCCACTTTACGAGCACGGTGATTTACTGATGTTGTCTTCGCATGATTGTAGTAGCTCATGTGTTACTGGAGTCATTTTGCATCTGATAACATTCCTAACTCAAGTCTACTGGAGTAATACTAAGTTACTGGAGTCACTAAATTATATTTCGCTTCTGTCTTCAGTTTGACTGGAGTAGCTTAGAGGTTACTGGAGTAATCTTAAGTTATAACAAAGAACTTACTGGAGTAACCTTTTAACAACTGGAGTAACCAAACTTTGTAACGTTTCTAACTTCAACCTTACTAGAGTAAAAAGCATGGTTACTGGAGTAGCTAAGAGTCATTGTGTTTCAGTCTGTGATATGTTTGGAGTAATCATTTAGCTACTGGAGTATTTGAGATCTGTTTAGTTTCTGTCATCAAGACTACTGGAGTAGGTCCTTGGTTACTGGAGTAACTAAGGTTCATTTTGCTTCTGTCTGTGATCTTACTGGAGTAGGATATTTGTTACTGGAGTCATTTAGGTTCAGGTTGTTTCTGTCCTCAAACTTATTGGAGTAGCCTCTTGGTTACTATAGTAATGCTAGTGCAAAGGATGTTACATGACTGGAGTAACTGAGGCATTACTGGAGTAACTTCGACAGACTATCGGGTTTTGCTTATGGACAAGACTGAAAATGGCGACTTACTGGAGTAAGTAAGTGACTACTGGAGTAGCCTTACTGGAGTAAGAGACCATTACTGGAGTAATGACTTTACAAAAGTGATATTCAGAGCACAATATTACTGGAGTAGCAAGACCATTACTGGAGTTTATCAAAACATCACTAGATCAATTCCAGAATTCTGAACAGACACCGAACTTCCAAAAATCATATCTCTCTCATTTGATCTTCGTTTTCTGTGATCTTGATATTTTTAGAAAGGTGTGTGAGTCTAGTTTCATATGCCACTGATTTCAACTCATTTGAATGTGTAGTTTGTGAGATATCCACAAATTATTGAACCTTGGTCAGCTGCATGACAGTAGCAGGTAGCGTAACTTCAAAAATTCATAGCTTTCTCATTTGATCTTCTTTGGACCTGAATTTTTGACAAGATGACGCCTTAGATGTCTAGTTTCATCCAAAATTGGTTTCACCTCAATATGATCTTTGGTTTGGGAGATATCATCAAATTACTGAACGTCGCCCAGGTGAAACGCTGACAGAATTGCTGGAACATGCTTATTACTGGAGTAACGCAGGCCTTACTGCAGTAATTTCGAACCAGAAGCTTTCTGTCTGAGCCGTTACTGTAGTAAGTTAATGATTACTGCAGTAGCCATCTGATAGAAGTGAATTCAGCAGGTGATACGCACGTATTACTGCGGTAACTAAGTGACGATTGGAGTAATGAGCAACCATAACACAATATGACTGGAGTAACGCGTGGTAACTAGAGTAACAGCACAAAAACACACATATATGACTGGAGTAATGTGTGTATTACTGCAGTAAGTCGGCCAACATTCATCTCGAAGCTTCTGAAACACATATATTACTAGAGTAACACATGGATGACTGGAGTAACTCACTCATTAATCATCGGGAAGCTTCAACTTGCTCATTTTAACTCCGAATTGACTCATTCCAACTTTCACTTGATCGTGGAAACTTCAAGAATCAATCTATAAACTTGTGTAATGATTTTCTCAATGCTTTCAACAAGTTCTTCTTTCTTTCTTCTCTCTTCTTGATTAATTTCATGAATCAACTCATTATTTCTTTTCTTCCCTTGTTCTTTCTTCACATAGACAAATCTACATTAAATTGTAGCAATTAGTCAGTATATATGATATGAACTTTTTGCTTTTACTAATGGCATAAGACATCATCAAAACTAATCATAACCAACAGTTTTATCATATGATAATATTGCTTCTAATGTATTTGATGAAGTTTTGAGTGATTTTCAGATAAGTTCAGCTAAGATTAAGATGGAATCAGATCTGGAATAAAGTGCATTAAATGAAGAACCAAGAACAAAGCTGATCCTTCTCCTCTATCCAAATGGTTCAGCACAGACCGTTATGAATCAATCAAATCTCTCTCCAACGGTCAAATGAAGGTTATGGAATGACTGAATACCTGGAAGACCTTCTACATCAACATATTCCAAGATTCCAGCTGAGAATTGAAAGAACAGAGCAAAATATGCAACTGTCATTTTCTAGATTTGCAGCTAAACGTTAGAGAAGAAAATGCAACGGCTAGTTCATCTAGTTAGCCTATAAAAGACTATGAAGACTCAGAGCAAGATACACACAACCAAGCTACTTTGATTATATTTTGCAATTTGAGTCTGTATTGTGATTTTAAATTGATTTTCAGTGTTTATCATTATCTACCCTTTTTGAGAGTCTTGATTCTTTGAAATCAAAAGTTGTTGGTGTAAACTCAAGGTTGTGGAAACCTGTGAGTGGGGTAGCTTAATTACAAAGTGTAAGGGGAAGCAAGTCCTAGGTGAATAGAATTGCTTTTAGTCTACATTTTTGTAGTTAAAGCTTGTTGAACTAGTGGAAATACCCAGAAGATATCTGGGGACTAGACATAGGTCGAGGTTAAGACCGAACCAGTATAAATTCTGTGTGTCAAGCTTTTCTTCCCTTATTCTCTTGTTATTTATTTTTCAAAAGTTTTGAAAAATAGTTCAAAAAGAATTTTTGAAATCCCCAATTCACCCCCCTCTTGGTGATTTCTTCCATTTTCAATAGAAAAGGTCTGGCCTATTAAGGGTGAAGCCTGGCTTGGCCTATTTCCACCCCTATTTCTACCAAACTTTTAGATGATGAACCTGAATTGATTCATTTAAGGAATCTCAAATCATCTCAAAATCCCCTTCTCTATTGGAAATTAAACCAAAATGATCTTGATCCAGATGATCAGGGTCAACCTAGAGCTAGGAGGTATAGTAAAAGCCATCCTACATATCAAGTTATAGGAGACATCAATGAAGGAGTAAAAACTAAGAGTAAAGTCCATAATGAAATCAGCTTCTCTACTATCATTTTTGAGATTTAACCCTCTAACATTAATAAAGCCCTATCAAACAATGATTGGGTTATGGTAATGCAAGAGAAATTGAATTAGTTTGAAAGAAATCAAGTTTTGGACTTGGTATTTTGGCCTAAAGACTATTCGGTCATTAGCACCAAATGGGTATTCAAGAACAAACGTGATGAATCCACAATTGTTGTCAGAAATAAGGCACGATTGGTGGCTAAAGGCTATCAAGAAGGTATTGATTATGAAGAAATATATGATCCAGTGGCTAGATTGGAAGCTATACAAGTACTCTTAGCCTTTGAGTGTATCAAAGGATTCAAACTCTATCAAATGGATGTCAAAAGTGCATTTCTAAATGATTTTATTCATGAAGAAGTCTATGTTGAACAACCTCCTTGTTTTAAGGACATCTCCTATCCTGATCATGTCTATCGTCTCAAAAAGGTTCTCTATGGTCTCAAACAAGCTCTTGAGCTTGGTATGAAAGACTGACTACGTTTCTTCTTGATCAAGGATTTGTTAGAAGAAAAGTTGACACAACTTTCTTCATCAAACACAATAAGAAAAATGATTTACTTCTTGTACAAATTTATGTAGACGATATTATATTTGGTACTAATGATTCTTTGTGCCAAGAGTTCTCTAAGTCTATGCAGGAAGAATTTAAAATGCTATTGATAGGAGAATTTAGAATGTCACTGATAGGAGAGTTATATGTGGATTCACAAAACTCTTCTCATATATTTATTTTGTACATTATAAATTATATTTAGGGTTAAGGTGCAAAAATACAAATGAGCTTTTTCCCAAGAACGCCTAGCACCACGTGTTTTTTTTGGAGTAAAAATACACACGTAGTTACCATTTTGAAGCAAAAATTACATATCACCGTTATGTTAATAATGAGAAAGAAAGAGATGAAATGAACAGTAACATAACGTGGGATGTGACTTTTACTCTAAAATGGTAATACATGTATATTTTTGCTCCAAAAAATTGGACGCTCCTACAAAAAACTTATGTGTATTTTTACACCTTAACCCTTACATTTAAAACAATAACTTCTCATGATTATCCAATCAGGCACTTAATCCATCCAATACCTTTTTTTTAATTTTTTTTTTAAAAAGTCCAATACCATTGTTCAATGTACGTTCTCTTTCTTTCCTCTCAGTTCCCTTTTTTCCCCAACATTATAGGGAAACAACATACACAAGTTGATGGTGGACTTATAAATTAATTACATCCTTAGAGAAAAAAGCCTCTAGAGCAAGAGGATATAAATCAAAATCCACCCCTTTAGTATCATTCCCCCTCCATCCAAATACACAATATCCCATGGGCCTAACTGTGTTTTACACAATATACAAAAAAAAAAAAAAAATTCCATTGGAATCGACCATAACAAGAATACTCTAACGAGGCAATTGATGAGTACATGAGGTAACTACAGAGTCCACGACTTACAACATACAACTTCAAGCAACAAAGAAATGCTTCTTCATCTTCATAACGACCGCGTTGCCATCACAGAGACTGCATCAGGCTCGTGACCATGAACCCTAAATCGGTATATACAAGTGTGCGAAGGACTTCCATGGTTTGAAGTGAAGTCAAGCCTTACTGTGTCAATGGCTCCCGTGCTACCTGAATCTAACACATCAAAAGTCTGGCCATTACTCTTTTCAAGGTCATAGGTAAATTCAGATAATAGAAACATCTTCTCAGTCTCTATAACAGATTCAGAATTCTGCCCTTGCAGCCAACCAGAAACCCTGCAGTCCTTGGGAGCACTCGATCTATCATATGCAACACTCTGGTAAAACGCAAAAATTAGCATAAAAGATAATAATGGGAAATATGATGCATAACCAAACACATGGCAAAACCAATATGAATCACAGACATCCAATAACTATAAAAATGTGCAATACACACACACATCAGAAATCAAGATGGCTAGCACTGCTAAAACGTACATGGGTTTTTTTATACATAATTTTTTTATTTTTTGTTATGCTAAAAGTGTATTTATTGAAAAAATATATAAATAATATACAATCGATATGGTGAATAATACTCCCTTTGGTCCCTAATGCAGGACATTTTCTCCAAGGTAGTATTAGTCCAAAATGTAGAACACGTAGTTTTAAGAAATCTCTTTCTTTTTGGAAAAAAAAGTTGAATTTCCTAAATATGCATGATACATGTTGGAAGTGTCTTACATTACAGACCAGAGGGAGTATATACAAAAGAATGTATAAATAATATAAAATCTTATATGTTGAATCATGTATAAAATAAAAAATTGTCTAAATAATTTTGAAATGTATCAGGATAGCGTGGGAGAAACGAGCAGTTAAAATTTAACTCCTCTCCTAAATGATCCAACGCCCCAAAATTTGAAAAGCAAAAGCTTCGCCAAGTTCCATTGGATAAAGGACTTTCAGATCCATTTTTCCATTTGCCAAAAGGACTCTTAAAACACGCTGATAGAAAACCAAACAACGTTGGGTTAACCTTTGAATTTGAGAAGGACTTTTGGAAAGCTGATTGTCAAAACTAAAAATACACTAAGTGCTCACTTCTTCACAAAGATAATAGTGTTGTTTTTCATTTTTCATTGGTTTCCTTACTTTTCATTTCAAGAGAATTTATTGAAGAAGGGTTAAAAAGCAAATTGATTTGGCTAGTTTTAATTTTCTAGAGGACCTATTGAACTCATGTTTTGCATCGAAATGACTTATTTAACTGTTAGCAGAACAAACAACTAGAATAGCTATTTAAGTTTAAGCCAAACTTCTTCAGCCAATAAAAGAAGTAATGTTTCCAAGATGATGAAAATAACAGATTAGTTGCAATTCAAAAGTCAAATATTCTTTTTTACCAGCAACAAAGTCAAAGTCCAATTTTTTAGTAAAGTGCATCGAACTAAATTTGACTATAGGATTCACTGATATAAAGATCGTTTAAATGCATGTTAAACACAATAAATCATTAATTAATAAAAACCTAACGAATATCAATTATAACATAATACATCATGTATAATGCTATGCAAAGTCATATGACTCATCATTATTAACATGAACAAACTCTTATTCAAAATGTCAAGATCGAACTCATAATCTCATAACTACTTTTAAAGCCCACCCATATACTATCAGAAGGGAAAACTTATCTTGCATACTCATTTCATAGTTTGGCTTCTTCAATAATTAAACTTAAGCTTTGAAATCAAGAGTGCACAACTGTTGGGTGAATACAGTTCAAATAAAGAAAGTAGACAAGGTATGGGATTTGATTAGCAAATACAGGGGGTGGGCTAGCTTTCTGCAAACTCAAAATGTTGTGTGAAAGCTCCATGCTATTTGAAACATTTGTTAAATAAGACAGAATTTTTTGCACACAAGACCCAGCCTGTCAGAACCCCAGTAAAATACGAGTACTAAAAGTGCAAGAAAAGGCATGATTACACCGATTCAAGCTCTAATTTATTATAACTATTCAAGTTATAAATTTCACCGACAACAAGAAGAAGTCTTATCCCACTAGGTGGGGTTGGCTACATGGATTACAATAATACTTTATAACTATTTTAGGTCTAATGGTCAACTGCCAACAAGAATGCAAGCATTCAACAGATAAATTATTCAACTAGCCAAACCATCCATCCTTGTTTTTTAATAGAAAAAATAGTTTATAGAAGAAAACCACACCACCCAATCTTAGTTACTTGTATCAACAAGGAAATTTATGCAATTCAAAGGATCAACATGGCACCAAAATACATAACAGATCAAAATGACCAAGCCAACCCCACCCCCGAACTCAAAGACACAGATGAGCAGAAAGAAAATAAGCCCTCCTTGTTGAAATTTATCAACCATTTTTATCAGTCATATCATATATAAAGCATCTGTACAAGTCAATATTCAAGTAACAAAGCCGTACAGATTATATAGTTTGGGTAGTATATACATTCATCTACCAAATTTGTCACTAAAGTTTTCCAAAGACATTGGTAAGTCATCAAAATTGCAAATACTAGAAAAGCTTTTTTCATTAAAAGGCAACGTATTTAGCACAACAAGAACATAAAAAGCACATTGTATCCTCCAAAAGCCTAGAAGCAAGAAACTAGAATAATAAAAACCAAAAACAAAGGCATGGTTATGAACTAGTGTATGTAATTGACATACCAAGACTACTCAGGAAGTTTATTAACGTTTCATAGCACATCACGCTGATCAATAAACTTGCCACAAATAGATAAAAAGGCATGTATATATGTGGACAAAGTATTGACACAGAATATAAATAACACAAATGCATAGAACATATGACCTATATTCTTATTTTGACACTAAATAAAAAACATACCCATATTGAAACGGGCATGTGTATAGAGACATTACCTTTGCAACATGCTCTAATGTGACAGACTCCGGAATGATAGCTGTTCGCAACTTGATCTGCACAAACCCAGAGCTCCCTTTCAAGGCAAAACACTGACCTGGCTCTCCAAAGCTTGGTTTTAACATCTTATCAGCATTGGTATGTACACCATTTTTTGCGGATAGTAAGAACCAATTAGTTCCCCTTCCCGCTATAAATGGTTCTGAGTGCTTGACAACCATGGCTCCACCACTTGCAAGGGCATAGTCCACCCTACCAAGCCCATCAGCAGCATGCTTCTGAATTTCCTTCTCTATAATCTCTCTTGCATACGTTTTTATCTCATCCAAGCTTGCCTCTCCAAGATCAACGCCCTTTGACTTCTTCAGCTCATCATACATCTTCTGAAACTCTTCCTTAGATAACCACTCCACTGTCTTCAAATCACCCAAAGACTTCTCAAGTCCTTCACTCTTGGACTCTAATTTCCTCAACTCGCTCCCCAAAATGGCTCTCTGATCATCAATTTTCTTATTCATTTCCTTCTTCAAACCCCCAATCTCATTCTCAATCTTCCTGTCGATAACATCAACTTGCACCTGGATCATTTTTGCCGTTCTTTTCAACAATGACTCCACATCAGCAATTCGACCCTCAAATTCCACCAGCCCTGGTTGGGGCCCCACCGCACTTTCACCAGATTTCAGAGCCAGCCTCCGAATCAATTGAACCAGCCCCAAAAGCACAACGAGAAGCACGAAATTCTTGGCAAAGATGCTCAAAACTGTTAGCCAGCGAGGTTTATCAGGCTTTGGAAGGACCTTACGAGTTCGCCGTTGCACAACAGTCGAATTTCCAACGGCTTTCTTGGCTTGCACGAAATCCTTAGAAGATCTATCCAGAACTGCGTCACCACGAATAGAATGGTGACTCAAATCTCTCCCATTTCCCCCGGATGTCATTTTCTCATCTCCGCCTGCGCCCGGATTAGCGATAACCGGAGAAACACCAACATCATTGGCCAGCATCTCAATGTTTGTAGTCTTCCTTTCGGTAGAGACAACCGGTCTACGACGTGCAACCGGGTTAGCCGCTGTAATCGACACCGTAGAAGCCGACATTGGGAATACCAATCACTGGTTCAAAAACAAGTATTGGCTTGCAAGATCAAAACCCTAATCGGCTAGGGAAGACGAGAAAAAACAAAGAGTGTAGGAGGAAGAAAGCGAAGAACGATGATGCAACACAAGTATCCCGAGAGAGGAGTGCGATCTGAAGAAGGAACAAGAAGATAGAATTGGAGGGAGCGCTCGTGCGGTTTTCTCTTTGTAAATTTGATTCGAATAGATGAAATGAAATTTGAACAAGGCGTGTACAGTTGCTACTATTTTTTACTTTTGAGCGCTGGTATGAGCTTTGGCCCATCAGAAGTCAGTTTGTACGGAGTAGGCCCAACACTTTCAACTTTTTTTAAGAAAAAATAAAAAACGAGTTGCAAATAAACCGTAAAATATTTTTGCAAAATTATACTTAAAGTTCCACAATGGTACAAAAACCGTACGGGTTCAATTAACTAATATTGACCATTTCGGAAACACGTCATAAATGTTATAAAACTGATAAAAATAAATAAGAAGAAGAGCAGAGGCTCTAGAGAGATAAAGTAAAGAGAGAGATTCTCATTTCATTATTGTATGAACAGTTACAAAAGACCTCTATTTATAGAAGGAAAATAGGACTTTAGTGTAATTTTCACCTCTGGGTCATTTAGTGTAATTTTCCCCAAAACACATAACTATTCACTCACATGAAAAACCTCCCGTGAGTGTTTGTATAATTGAGTGCGGGTCCCACCAAATAGTAAATCATTATGCGTGGTACTATACGTGGGTCCCATGTCATCATGTAATATTTAGAGACCGGGAGTCAATGGACATCCACATAATAAGTATATTCATAACACTCCCCCTTGGATGTCCATTTATGAATGTGTCTCGTTAAAAACTTTAACTAGGAAAAACCCAGTGGGATAAAAACCTAGCCAAAGAAAAGAGTACATCATTCATTGATACACTGTTGAGTACTGCCTCATTAAAAAAAAAAAAACCTTTCTAGGAAAACCTAGTGGGACAAAACCTAGATAAGGGAAAAAGAGTACAGCGTGTATCATCTCCCCTTCTTGATTACATCATACTTGCTCCCCCTGATGACCGCATTGCTTCATTGTCTTTCTGAGCATATCATTCTTTCTATCATCAAGTATTCATTGTATACCTACAAGATCTAAATCTTTCAAGTAAAATCATAAATATACATGTGCATAAATATTTATTTAGGTAATAATACCACATGCATGATAAATGCTTCATGCTATATATGAATTCACTTAATTGATTATTCTCGAGAATTTGATACTCCTAGCATCTTGAGTCCTTCAGGGACATATTCTAGCGCCTTATGTCCTTCAGGAACATGTGCTTTTGGCACACACTAATATATTATGACTCATGATCCTCATTATCATTCATTACAGCATATGCTATCATATAAACATAAATATCATCAATGTCGACTTTATTTTTCGGTCTCATAGGATTTCATTTATTGAGATCTCTTTATTTTCACATATATTAAGTACCTGGGTCTCTTCTAGGACCATAATATTCAATTATGGAAATAACATCTCTTCTGAAGATAACATCTCTTCAAGAGATGGCTCTTCTAAAGCTTTTCTTAATTATCCTCGATTTGATCATCTATATTCTTATAGCTCCTTTTCTCATTTGAGGATTTTTATCTTTAAAATCGAAGGACCTGCAACACTTCTGGTGTGCTTTATAACAATTCATATAGGAGCATTTGCAGTTGGGACATATGACTTTATCACTTTCTTTAGGTCAGTGAATGCTTATGGCATTCGATTAACTAAACTCTGCAACTGAATTATCATTTTAAACTCTTAGTATACATTTATGTGTACGAGGATCAACATGAGTCAATGATAATTCATTTCACTTTATCTCTTTTACTCAATCTGCTTATTTTTCTCCTCCTAATCAAATCATGTAGATATATCCATCTATGTGCATTATAGTGGAGCATTGCACATTCAAAACTATTAAGATGGAATTTATCTGGCTTCTGACCAAAAGCCAATTTTACATGGAGAATTTTGTTGGCTTATATAATTACTGCAAATATATATAAACAATGTTCTCATAATCATTGATCTACTCATATATGATTTCTGGATCATTCAATCTGGAAAATTGTGCGCATAATATATTGCAAATTTCTAGTTGCAAACATCACTATAAACTTTGCAGACTTATAATCTCACATCTAATCTTTCAATTTGATATATTTCCAGAGATCCATTTCCAATAATTATTTCTATTTGGGAACAAGCAGCACATAATATATGACTCGGATGATCAAACAAGTCATGCCAACTTTCCATATGATTTATCATCCATATGATTTATCATCAAATCTAATATTCATTTTGGGAAATCAACACAGAAACATTCATAAAGAATTATCACATAAATATTCACACTTGATATATATCATTCTTCCCCTCAAGTGTGAGACCTTAAAAATTAATTCATGGAATTTCCATACAATATTCCATAATAATAGCATATATGATATCTATTTCATTAAAATTCCACAGATTTCTTAATGCATTATCAATGCATAATTTTGTTACTTCTGGTAACAAAATTTTCATTTTCCAGAATCGACAAACAAATATATATTAAATACAAAATCATCAAATTGATCACTGTAGATTCACGAGCGCAATACTGTGTAATCATAGATACCTCATTGTGGAATCACAGATGCAACAACTCGAATTGTCGTATGCATTTAAAGTCAAAAAGGTTCTAAGCTCATGCTTTATAGGGAGCAGATCTGCAGAGATTTAACAGGACTGCGTAAATCTGCAGAGATTCAATAGGATTTAATTCGGCTATAAATAGAAGAAGGCAAACGAACATGCCTCACAAACACACAAGCATCTGATAATATCAATTACCAGATACTCACATATTTCTCTAAATTCTATTGCCATGGCAGGATCTAGCAATTTTATCCCAGTTTCTGATACATTTGAAACAGCATTACTTGATGCTTTGTTGTATGATGATCAACCCAACATGTCATTTACTTCTTTGTTATCTCCTAATCCTTTTGAGATGTTTATTCCTCCTTCTACTATTCCTCTTTCTGCTTCAAATGTACCTACTTCTCCCCCAAGAACTAGTGTTCTTCCTCAATCTACAAAGATTAAAGGTACAACTAAAGCAGGTTCATCAAAAAGACCTGTTAAAAGGTGTAGAACTATGACCGAACTGATAGAGCCTACCAGTCAAGTTTAACCAATAGTCACAACAATCAATGAGCCAGCATTCACAAGCCAGCAAACAACCACCAGCCAGCCATCAACAACCAGCCAGCCAGCAACAATCATCCAGCCAACAACTATAAGCCAATTAGCAACTACTAGCTTATTGGAATGTAGTTGCTATCATGTTTTACGGGAAATTATACATACCAACGGACTTCAATATCATAAACTTGAAGTTCACGGAAGGAAGATAGGTATGATTTCCCATGCTGTTTTATTTGAAAATATACAGGATAAATCTTACAATACTAACAGGCTTCCAATGTTTGATTTTAGTAATAAAAATTATGGAGAAATCAAACATTTTCTGACATAGTATTGTATAGATTTACAAGCATCAGGATATAACTTGATGTGTGATCATGTATTGGACTATCATGAGGTCCTTTGTGTTGGTTCGGAATGGGCTAAAAACCCAAATGAACTACCGCGGAGCTCATTTCAAACCAACATTGAAAATCCATTAGATAAAGGAAAACAGTCCGCGGTTAATATTCCATATGATATATCATCCCTTAATCAGGGTGAATTATATAGATTAACAATGGAGCAACGGGAAAGAATACAGAAAACAACGCTCCATGATTTAAGTGATTATTTTCACTTAACCCTCGATGATGCGAGTAAACAATTAAATATGTCTACTCACACCATACAAAAGATCTATCAAAAAGGAGGGTTAACTGAGTGGCCACACAAAAAGCTTAAGAAACTTATGATGCAAATCTCGATATTACGAAGAGCTTTGCCTCATCTGGATCCCATCTCAAGAGAAGCAAAAGAAGAAGACATTAAATATCTTCAAAATGAGATGATTAAGGTTTGTAATGGAGTTGAGCCACTCGCTATTAAACTTTGTTGAAATAATATTGCTTTTTGTTTAATCATTTTGTTTATGAATATTCTTCTCTTATATTCACAACAATTATTATAATCATAGAAAACACAAAACAACCATAATAATATATTTGCTTCATTCACTCCGGGGAATGAAGTTGGATAAAATTCATGATCCATAACTCACTGATCTATTTGATCATGACAATTAATCCACAATATTTCTTGACTTTATCACAAATTTGCTGCTGTAAGAGCAAATTTGATATATTTATTTACAATCAACCATGATCATACAATCTCTTGTCTCATAATTTAAAGGAGTATTAGATGCCAAATATACAATTTTGAGACCTTTATACAATTGATGGCATACAAAATTTATGGATCAAGCCTTGTATCATAATTTGTCTCTCGGCTTCAGGCCAACTTATTTCATTAGCTTCAGGCTAATTAATCACTTGACTTCTAACCAATTTATGCCTCCTCATGGTCTCAAGCAAAATTTATGCATCATATCTTCGTGGCCTTTTAACAATTTATCGTCAGGATAAATATAAGCATAAATAAATAAAATAAATAGTTGGAACTCACTAATAGTGTGGTTGCTATAAATAATAAAAGGGAGGGGGATATAAAACAGTAAATAAATTAAATTAAAATGGAGCCCACTTATACTAGTGTCGCAACCATAAAAGGTAAATAAATACATAAATAGATGGAGCCCACTAATATTAGTGTTGCAACCATAAAAGATAAATAAATACATAAATAGATGGAGCCCACTAATATTAGTGTTGCCACCATAAAAGATAAATAAATGTTAGCAACATAAAAATAAATATTATGTTAGGAACATAAAAGTAAAAATTGGTAACATAAATTTAAATGTTAGTGGCATAAAGTAAATATTAGTAAAGTCAGTATGGAGCTTAGTATAGCCACCATGAAATAAATAAATAAAGCAGTAATTAAAGAATTACAAATGGAACTTAATGTCGCCACCATGAAATAAATGAATAGGGAGTGGGAAGAATATATAAACATAAATAAATTACTGTAAATAATAAAATGTAAATTTACCGTGAATAGTAAAATTACTATTAACTGTAAATAGTGAATAAGGTAAAATTACAGAAAGATTAATTTAGACTTCCATGTAGGAGTCAAATGAATAAAATGTAAAAATTACTGAAAAGGAGTAAATTTACTGTGAATAGTAAATTACTATTTACCGTAATAAAATAGTAAATAATCTCAAATCTTAATCATGGAACCCGATGTTAAAATAATCAGTAAGAATAGATATTTAATTCCATATAATGGTTAAGATTATCCCAGATAGATAAAATGGAAATATGAAATAGATGGTGAGAAAATGTTACCTTGGTAGAGTCTTCGTGCTGATAACGTGCTATAAAACTGATAAAAATAAATAAGAAGAAGAGCAAAGGTTCTAGAGAGATAAAGTAGAGAGAGAGATTCTCATTTCATTGTTGTATGAACAGTTACAGAAGACCTCTATTTATAGAAGGAAAATGAGACTTTAGTGTAATTTTCACCTCTAGGTCATTTGGTGTAATTTTCCCCAAAACACATAACTATTCACTCACATGAAAAACCTCCCGTGAGTGTTTGTATAATTGAGTGCGGGTCCCACCAAATAGTAAATCACTATGCGTGGTACTATGCGTGGGTCTCATGTCATCTTGTAATATTTGGAGACCGGGAGTCAATGAACATCCACATAATAAGTATATTCATAACAATAAAAGTATATATGGAGTTTTCAAAATAATGCAAAAATTACATTATTATTAAACTAACGAAGGTTAAATATTTAACAAACAATTCTTTATATGTGTATTTTTTCCATCATTTTAGAAATTTCATATTTATATTTGCATCATTTTCTTGATTAACATGTTTATTAAAAAATCTTAACTTAATAGATGATGCATTTTAGCATCATTTAAAAACTTTATTTATACTTTTTATTTAATCTTATGCACCTAATGAAACTTTATAATATCATATGCATATGGTGACATATTTCATGAGTAAATTTGTACCTTAATCTAAAAAGTTGAAACTTATTAATCACTATTTTTATCAAATAAAATAAACTAAAATGCTTTTGAAAAAAAGACAATTAAATACCTCTAAAATTGTTCCCAAATTAGTTCCTCAAAATTTCACAATACCAAAAAGGAATTTAAAGTAGTTTTAGAATTTTGGCTATTTAAGTGATATTTAGACAAATTCAATTATTTAAAATATGATGAGGCCTCAAATAATTGGATAAAATTAGGACTAATTATTTGAGGATTAACATAAATTTATAAAAATTGTTTTGTCATCAAGATATGAGAATGTTGGCTTTAAAAATATTTAAAGCCTATTTATGTCAAAATGGGGCAATTTCTTATAACTTCAATGAAAAATTGTCTGCAAGCCAATTTTGGCCTTAAGAAAAATTAGAGAATTACTATATAATAAAAAAGGAATTTATTGAAGGTTTGGAACAAATTTTATGATGAAGGAATGATCAAATTATACCAACTTATGTTTCCTAAAATAGAGACAAAGTTTAAGATATCTTCTCATTTTCGACGAACACCTATGATGACACCTTATATATTTGATAATGAATTGGATGAGATTATTGACTGGGAGCATTTTTTACTCACAATAACTTATCCCCATATTTGAGGCATAAGTACTATATCTGTTCCTAATTATGTGATAAAATATATATTATAATTTGCACTATAAACTTTATTCCATATTTAAGATTAAAGGGAGTACCATATTTCACTTTGATATTAAGACTCACATAAAACATTTTATTCGGGGCATTTTTTACTTGGAAGGTTTATTTCCATTTTCAAAGCATAAATGGTGTATTTCATTTGAGGTTATGACTCGGATAGGAAAATAAGAAAATGGGTACTTGGGGCGAACCAGAAAATGGACTTGGGGATAACCCTCATTCCCATATTTGAGATACAAATAATGTTTTCTCCTTCATATTATGACTCAAATAACGAGATTGACTCGAGACAATTTTGACAAGAAACTGTAAATTTTTCTATAATTTCATGCTTAAACATCCAATAATAAGAACATGAATAAGGATCTTAAAAACTCGTGATTTTCACAATAATATAGGTTCAAGTCAAAATATACTAACCTTATCCATAATTCTGAAATTGATACTTCATAATACATAACTTGCAACACGATAATTGAAACTTTTATCATTCTCTTTACCCTTCTTTGCATGCTCTCTCTTCTTGATGAAAAACTAGAGGCGTCTATAATGGTCAGAGAGTGAATGGACAAGTTTCTATTCTTTCAATAACTTATATATTCAAAAGACATGTACATCCCTATGGATATGACTCCTCCCATCAAGCAGTCAAGAAACCTCTTCCTAAAAGTCATTTACCAATAGTCATTTAGCTTATTCATTAATTATTAAATCATATTATTTATCACAGCCACATGAGGCATTTCTTACATTCTCCCACTTGGCTCATGTGATATATGTCATTTCATGATTTGACAAAATATCAATAATTTGCACATATTCTTGGCTAAAAGATTTCATATATATTGGTTACATCATAAGTCATGGTTAAGGATAAAACTAATATGAGTCATGGCGGTTGTACATCAGTGTATCATGTACTACTTTATTAGTCTTTCTCCTTGACATGACACTTTAATGGAAGTAACTTTAATGTCCATCAATAAAGTCTTCATAGTAGACAAATCCTGTTTTCTAACAACATCATTTATGCATGCATACATAAAGTTGAAAACAGGAGAATCTCAGAAACACATATATACTAATGAGCTCAAAGTGTCAATGACCAATACAGAACAATAATTTTAACATTCTCTAGTAAACATAATACCCATACTATACACATGACTAGTGAATGTCTTGGGTGGTAATCCCTTTGTCAAGAGATCAACTATCATAATATTGGTGCTAACATGTTCTATTGACACTCTATGTTTCTGAACCTCTTCTTTAACGACAAAGTATTTCCATTCCATATGCTTAGCATCTTTATAATACTTGTCGTTTTATAAAAGAAGACTGCTATAGAATTATCACAATAAATTTTCAACGGCTTGGTTGTATTGTGACTAACCCAAGTCTTTAAATAACATTCCCTAGCCATTTAGCCTGAACCACGGCCTCAAAGCATGCCACAAATTCAGCTTTCATAATGGATGCAGCAATCACCGACTGCTTATCCAATCACTTCAAGGTTGATAGACCTTCTATAAGTAAGTGTGTAACCTTTTGTTCCTTAAAAGTATCTCAAAATTTTCTTTGTAGCTTTCCAATGGCCTATATGTTGGAAATTATGCCCTAAGGGCAATTCATTGTACTTTAGACATTTATGTTATTTAAAGTATTCTCCTTTTAAGTTGTCATTCATTTGCATGTTTATGTTGATAATTGTATCCCTGGATATATCTTACAGATTATCCTAAATGTCCCTGGTCGGTCATCTACGCGGGAGCGAAGATGAGTTAAGACTAGTATGACTTTGATGAGGTATGGAGATACGAATCAAAGTCATGGGCACTTGTAAGAGTATAAGGTGCTGGACCGATCCACTATAAGAAAGTGATAACCTTTGAGTTTATGTTATTTTACATGTAAAAATGAGTTAAAAAGTTTGTCCTTGTCATGGTTTAATGGATCAAATTAGTTAAATATGTGTTTTTATCTTCATAATTAGTTTTTAGACTTCATTTGTCTTGATCTTAGTTATATTTGAAGTTTGGCTTAAAATTGGGCTTAAATAACAGGTTTTACCAGAAATGGCAGTGAACACTGTTCGGTATTTTGCTCATAACTTGGGTTCTATACCTTCAATGGATCTACAATTTATATTTTTGGAAAGCTAAGAGAAAGTCCTACAACTTCTATCAAGAGCCCAGAAGCTAAATCAGACGTTTAGAGGATCGAATTGGGCCTGGAACACAGAACAAGACGCTGGAACTGGACTCTGGACCAATGTGCAGTGTTTGATCCATAACTGGAGCTACAGACCTCGGAATGGGCTGAAATTTGTGCGACTGGAAATCTAAGATCCGGGGCTTCATTTCATATGAAGACCACAAAGCCTAATTCCACCGAAATCTAGGTCAAAAACAGCTGGCCAAAAGGACACGGTTTTGGAGGTGCAAAAGTGAGTCAAAGATTTCTCCAAGTTGGCCACTAAGAAAAGTGACAAATTTGAGTTGGAAAATACATGAATGGGATGCTCCAAGCTGCCTATAAATAGAAGGGAATTGTGAAGAACAACACACACTTGGAAATGATCAAGATCTCCCCTCTTCTAATTTCTCTCTTGTAGTTCTTGCCTCCTATATGGTATGGCCTAGATTTTCTTTATGATTTATGCATTGTTTTCCTTTCTAGCCTCCTATATGGAAGTGCTTATATCTTCTTTATGATTATTATGTATTGTTTTTTTTCTTTATTGTTCATTTGACTCCTACATGGAAGGTTCTACCTCCTACATGGTAGTCTAGTTTTAATCTTTCTTATTGATTGTTTTAATTTAATTTTATGTTCATCTTCATCTTTTATTCTCTTTGTTCTTTATTTTTTCTTTTTGCTCATTTGACTCCTATATGGAAGGTTCTACCTCCTACATGGTAGTCTAGTTTTAATATTTCCTTTTATTTATTTTAATTTACTTTTATGTTCATCTTTTACCCTTGTTATGCTTTGTTCATGAATAGCATGAACTAAGTATTTTTCTAGGGTCATGTATGATTCTTTATGAAGTTTAATTGAAATTCTGTTTTTAATTACATAATGTTTGTCTTGGATATGTTTCTTTAATCCAAGCTTAATGTCTTAATTAGTTTGATCACCTAATTAAGTATTTGAAAGATTAATTAGACATTGGAAAAGGCTAGTTAATTCTAGGTTCAATTGATTAAAGAATATAAGGTACTAGCAAGGGAACTTGACATAGGCTTTATGCAACCATAAAGAATTTTGGACTTAATACATGAATTAATTCTAATGAGCATGAGAACATGATATTAGGATTAAGGATTAGGCTAATTGACTTAGGAATAAGCAATTAGATTAAAATCAGAAATTCGGTTGACATATTCCAATTCAAAGGTTAAGTAATTAAATTCTACCTTAAAAGAAGATTAGGTCTTAATCTAGCTTTTGGTAAAGGAAGAACAATTAAATGGATTATTGATGATATACATGACCCTAGGCTTTTATTAATTGCATTCTACAAAATTTGATTCATTTTCTTTGTAATCCTATTTACATTTAATATTTCAATCATAAACTCATACGATTGCATCAACTATAAAGTAAAGTAAAGTGAGTTGGTAGTTGGAACTTTGATCCCTGTGGGAACGATATTTATTACTCTGGGATACTTGCTAGTATTACATTGATAGTGTATACTTGCACTAGTCACCCAACCATCAGAAAGCTTCATGGATTAAATCATAAGCTTATCTCATGTATAACCACATCACAACGCCCTATGACCTGAGATCATCATGGATTCCTACATGATGAGTCGTTGACCTTTGACCTAGTCAAAAGTCACCTTTGACCGGGTGATGATAAAGGCTGGGATCGAGATCAGTGGTTTTCATGCGAAGGAATGTGAATGGTCAAGATAGAATTTGTCTCTCACATTTGTAGAGAGATAATACCAGGCCGCTCGATGAGTAGTGAGTATAAGAAATGTATGGCTATACTATGATGGAAAGGAGTTTCTATTTCGCTTATTAGACTACTCAAGAATCGAGAAAGTAATGGTCAAGAAAAGGAAGTTGACATTATCTATGCCTCATCCTTGACCGAATTATCGCGTGACAAAAGGGACGTGACATGGTTGTATGATAAGTTGTATCGTGTAATTGATCCCCATGTGAATTGGGTAGTCGCAATGTCTTACTAGAGGCCACTTGCGACTTATGGGCTGGTATAGTATTGGCCTACTGCCAATCTCATGTAGGCCTGCAAGGTCGCACACAAGAATAACCCAACACGGGCAAAAGACTCCAGATTCATTGAATCTTAGATTAATCTAAGATTTAATTAATATTGTATTTAATCTAGGATGTGTGTGTGTGTGTGTGTATTTAATTCAAAAATAATATAATAATATTATTTAATGGAGATTATGATATTATTATATAATATTTGTTTTGTATTTAATTTATTTGATAAATTAAATATTTAAAACAAATAGAGATATTGTATCTCATTTAATTTTCGAATAAATATATCATATATCTGTTTAATTTAAATTGAGATGTAGTATCTCAAATTTAATTAAACAAATAGATATCATTTCTCGGATTTAATTTATAGGGATAAATTAAATCATATGGCTTTTAATTTGGATTAAATAAATGGATTAGATTAGATCTATGGGATAGATTTAATTAATATAATTTTAATCCAAATTCAAAATTTGAATTTCAGATCTAACTTTTAATTCGGATTAAATAAATATATTAGATTAGATCTATCATATAGATTTAATTAATATATTTAATCCAGATTCAAAATTCAAATTTCAAAATTAATAGGGATTGATTTTATATAATACGCTGATTAGTTTCATCAGAGATACGGAACTTTTATCAAACATATTAGAAAGTTGCGAGAAAACCCTAGAGCGATAGAGAGAGACGGACAAGAAAGAGGCACTAGCAAGCTGCCGTAGCCGTGATCGGGAATTATTCGTGTGGATACCGGTAGAGAAGGACGATTCATAGAGTCGGCTTCTACTGATCATGAAGGTAGCTCACCGGTTTAAAGAGAATGAGACGCGGACCGTTTCAGTGCGCAGGTAATTTTCGGATTCCTTAGCCTTAATTTAAATGCTATTGAGTGATCCTCAGAAGGGATTCGTAAAGTTTTTATTAATCCGCTGCGTGTACGAATCCCAACACTATACCAAGATTACTCTAGTATTTACCCAATATTCAAACAACAAAGCTAATATCTGGTCTCATACAAATCTGAGCATTCATTAAGCTCCCAACTAGTAATGCATATGGCATTGCTTCCATTTCTTTTCGTTCTAATTCATTTTTACGACATTGCATGAGACTAAACTTATCTCCTTTCTGAATTGGAACTAGAGATGATGAGCAATTTTCCATTTGGAATCTCTCCAAAACTTTATTAATATATGCTTTCTGAGACAAGCCTAACTATCCTTTTGATGTATCATGGAATATTTCTATCTCAATCACATAAGTTGCCTCACCTATATCTTTCATTTCAAAGTTACTAGAGATAAACTTCTTAGTCTCATATAAAAAGACCAAGATCATTAATTGTAAGCAAGATATCATCAACATACAAAACCAATAATATAAACTTGCTCCCACTGACCTTTAGATATATACACCAATCAATAGTGTTTTCTTTAAATCCAAAGGAAACAACAATATCATTGAACTTAAGGTACAATTGTTTTGAAGCTTGTTTAAGTCCGTATATTGATTTCTTTAATTTGCACATCGAGTGCTCCTTTCCTTTTTCTGTGAACCCCATTGTTTGGTCCATATACATATCTTCCTCTAAATTCCCATTTAGAAAGGTCGTTTTGACATCCATCTGGTGTAACTCTAAATCATAATGAGCTACTAATGCCATAATAATTCTTAGAGAATCCTTCTTAGAAATTGGTGAAAAAGTTTCTTTAAAGTCAATGCCATTTTTTTTAGTAAATCCCTTTGCAACTAGTCTAACCTTCTAATGTTCCAAGTTACCATGAGAATCACATTTGGTCTTAAAGACCCACTTACAACCAACTCTCTTACATCCTTCTGGTAACTCAACAAGGTCTAAAACATCATTTTGTTCCATAGATTTCAACTCATCTTTCATGGCATCTAACCACTTGTCACCATTTTCACTATTCATGGCTTGTTGTGAAAAGGTAAATGGATCATCCCGAATACCCAAGTCAAATTCAGACTCTTATAGATATACCACATAATTATAAGAAATAGCGGATCTCTTTTCCCTTTGAGATTTTCTTAATGTTATTTGTTGTGGTTCTTCTACAATGGGTTCATGTGGTTCATTAACAATAATATCATCATAAGTAGCGATATCATTCATTTGTTGTTCTCCATTATTATTAAGCAGTTCATTAACATGAGGAACAACAATTTAACATTAATGCTCTGAGTCATACATATATATCACATACTAACATGCTTCAAAAATTCAGACATAATTCATTCAATGTATATCAATGTTCACCTTTGGGGACCCACTAATATGCAAATTCAACTATAAAGATGCTATAAAAATTTCATATAATTTGGCTTGATGCATATCCCAACTAGAAATATTTATTATCTTTGGATGTCTAAATAAAACTATAAGTATATGGACAATACCGACATTTATGTTTAATTATTATAAAGACAAATAACCAACCTTTAGGTTGATCCATAAGCTCCTTATAATAATAAACTTTAATTCACCCACAACATAAACATAATTTCATAGCATCAAGGTTATGGGTAATTTGAAATATCACAATAATAATTGGAATTAAAATAATTCATAAGGATTTGGCCACTTTAGTAACTAACAAATTCACAATTCTTAATTCCAAATCTTAAATATTTGACATTTTTATTCACAACATATAAATCATCAATAATAGGAAACTAAATGACCTAAAATTAGAGCCTTAATTTGGCCTAGAATTTTTCTTTAAGCAAAAAACACACAGCTTCAAAAAAAAATTATAGCCCAACATAAAATTAAAGAAGCCCATTCGTTCTCAACATTTTTTTAAAAAAATGTTAAATAAATGAACCACATTTCAATTGAATGAATTGCCTTTCTCAGTGGACATTTCGACTTGATGGTGAGAGAAATATAATGTCACCAAACACGCCACGTGTTCAATTTATTCATTCAATGCCTGCAATGGTATTTGTATCAATTTATTCATGTAATGCATGCAATGGACTTTGTTGTTGGTGTCCCTCCTTATAGTCAGCCGAATAATTTTTTTTATGAGGTGAAACGGTGCGTTTCATCTTTCTTCAACCTCCAACCGGGTCGTTTTGACCTGGTTGGATCCTGTGGTCGGGTCCAGACCTGACGCCTCATATGACAATAACCAATGTTTCCGGCGTCGATTTTCCATGTTTTTCGGTGTCTATCTCTTCGGTTTATTGAGATCTACTCAATGAGACCTATTTTGTAGCCTAAAATCGCTATTTTCTCATGACCCAATTTCAAAATCAAGGCTTTCCCGAAAAAAAAAAGAAACCCAAAAACATTCATCTTTTTTTCACAATGTTCCATATTGTTCTTCATCACTTTAATTTCAAAAATCTTCACCAATTTCTCCTTATATATTATACACAAATATAGTGTACAACGCAACACCAGCATTAATAAGGAGACACAAATGTCTTGAAAACAAAACATATCTTAATCACATATGCATATATGTTAAAACACACTCATACAAAAACACATGCCTTGAAAACACGTGGTGGAACACTCACATAGTGGAAGGTTTTAAGCCATCATAAGACAAATTGCAATGATAAAACTAAATTAATGTTATCAATTTGCATATATTCTGAAAGCAAATGACTGGAATCAAAGAAATTTATATGGAACCACGATATAAAAGATACTCCTCCCAATTTACAATCACGGTGAAGTCCAATATTAAAAGACAACATATGTAATGAATATATCACATAATCATGTAAAATCCTCCTTTATCCAAAATATTATGGAAACCATAAATCTTTAAAACTAAAAATATTATGGAAACCACACTGAAACATATTGGACCATTAATTGTTATTGTGTGATGCCATGAATTCATCAATCTTTATTCAAACGGTGGATTGATCAACAAATAAATTTGACCGTGTAATATTCAGATGAGATCATAGATATTCATCGACAAACAAACGCATAAGATATATTCTTTATAAAAATAATCACATAATCTTGAGAATCATTATTTGGATCTTAAAATATGAAATCATTAGGAATCATCTTAAATTTTGGAAAACCTAATTTTTTTTTTTCAAAACAAGAATCCACCTATAATCATATATGGAAAACATGAATTCCTAAACACACCTCTGATACCACATGTAAGTTTTTCTATAATTTCATGCTTAAACATCCAGTAATAAGAACATGAATAAGAATCTTAAGAACTCATGATTTTCACAATAATATAGGTTTAAGTCAAAATACACTAATATTTATCCATAATTGCGGAATCGATACTTCATAATACATAACTTGCAACACAATAATTGAAACCTTTATCATTTTCTTTGTTAGTTATGATTAGTTTTGATGATGTCCTATATTGATGTCATTTGTGTAAGCAAAAAGTTTTTATATTATATTTATCTTCTTCATTGACTAAATTCTTGAGCTTAATATAGAATCAAAGATGTGAAGAATGATCAAGAATAAGAGTGATAAAGAAGTATTGAATGCAAGAGATTGTTCAAAGATGGGAAATAATCAAGAAGGAAGAATCTTCAAAGAATCAAGATATTATCAAAAGATTGTGGAGCTATTCAAGGAAGAAGAAAAAGAAGAAGATCAAGGAGGACAAGGATATAGATGAGGATAAGGAAAAGGAAGAGAAGAAAATGAAGAAGAGGGAATATTGATCAAGATGGAACTTGGAAAAAGGAATAATTTGCTCAAAATATCATTATTCATGTTCCAAGATTAATTATAGAAGTGTCCACAATTAAATGGATGTTAAAGAGGGGCAATTCAGAATGAAATACAATGAAAATCAAGTTCTGGAAGTCAATACTCGAGTTTCTAGGTCAAAACTCAAGTATACAAGCTTACTGGAAAATTTGCTTTTGGACGAGAAAACTAAAGTTTTGAAAACCATAGTTTTGGAAACCACAGTTTGGGCATCAAAGAGTCAAAACTTGACTATGGGGGTCAATACTCGAGTATGGAACTTACATACTGCAATATTGGCAGTTTTCAACTTCTCTCGCGTGTCTGGTCCCGACAAAACTCGAGTTTCCTCCTCAATACTCGAGTATTAGAACTTAACAGCAACTCTGTTCATCCCTGTTTCATAATCAGCTTTGGGCGAGGTCTGGTAAATCAATGATATCTCCTAACCAGACATCGGATTGAGGTGAAATCAAGTTTGGCTGAAACTAGACATCCAATATGTCATCTTGACAAAGTTTCATGTCCAAAGAAGATCAGATCAAAGAGATTTGAATTTCCAAAGTTGGATCAAATGTTCACACCACACTTCAGAGCGAGCTTCAGTGTTTTGAGTGTAACTCTCAATCTACAAATCGAAATGAGCTGAAATAAGTGGCAGTGGAAAGAAGACTCATAAGGCTTTCTATCAAGACTTAATTCAACAAAAATGAAGATCAGACCATAGAGAAACAGTCTTCAAAAGTTGACTGACTGTTCAAAATGGTGCAAGAACACTGGATAAAGAACTATTTTCATTCATTGGATCATAACAGATGAATTCCAACAAATTAAGATCTGATTCTTGTTGCTGTGGAAAGAAGAACCAAGAAGCTATATAAAGATTATTGGTTTGCTAAATTAAATGTTGTATCAAGTCAAAGAGCAACCAAGTCAAGAAAAAGTCGAAAACTCAAGTTTATGAGTGAAAACTCGAGTATAGCTCAGATAGAGAGCAATGAACGTCAGAGGATACTCAATACTCGAGTATGGGAAGCAAAACTCGAGTATAGGATATACAAAGATGAATATGAAGTAATGCTAGAAGCTCAATACTGCAGTATTGAAGTCAAAACTCGAGTTTACAGCGTAGCGTCCGAAAAATAAAAAATGACGAAAAACCTGAATCTGATCTAGATCAACTAGAAGTTTACCTAAATGATCTTTAACACTTATTATCATCATTTACATCATTTGTGGACACATTTCAGATGATCAATTGATGGATTTCATGACGATCAAGCTGTTGACTTGTCAAGTTGAAAAGGCAGAAAATAACTACTATATTTTTCCATCTATTGCACTCTCAACGTCTCTATTCATAACGGCTCTATTCTCAACGGTTAGAAGACCTTCATCTATAATTAGAACCAGATTCAAAACGAAGAAAGGTGGAGGAGTGAGCTTATACAGTTATAATGCTGAAATTTTGAATCTTCTCTTCACTCTGTTTTTCATATCTTCATAGCTGAACTTAGAAAGAGTGAAATGATGTATATTACACTTCAGTGATCATCAATCTACTTCTTAGAAAGAAGATACTTTGTAAACATTCTATTTCCTGAGAGATACTCAAGGTTGGGTGACCTTGAGTGGGGAAGTTGATTGTAACCTTATGGGTAGTAAGGGGGAGTCTCCGAGGGAGATTGCGAAGGTTGCACAAGTACCTGGATAAACTTGTGGGTGTAAAGGCTTGTCTCTTGTGCCTGGTTAAATAAGGAGAATAGTGAAAAGCTCAGGGTGCCTGAGGACTGGATGTAGGTCACGATTGGACCGAACCAGTATAAATCTGAGTTTGCAATTCTCTTGTTTAACTCTTAACTTCCAACATATATGTTTGAATGATTACGTATAGCTTTATAATTCTCTGTTATCATTCAAACTGATCTTACTGAATTGCGAAAAGTTTTCAAAAGTCGAAATGTTTTTTAATCTTAACCCAATTCACCCCCTCTCTTGGGTTCATCCTTGTTTTTCATTCTTTACCCTTCTTTACACACTCTCTCTTCTTGATGGAAAACTAGAGGCGTCTATAATGGTCAGAGAGTGAATGGACAAGTTTCTATCCTTTAAATAACTTATGTATCCAAAAGACATGTACATCCCTATGGATATGACTCCTTCCATCAAGCAGTCAAGAAACCTCTTCCCAAAAGTCATTTACCAATAGTCATTTAGCCCATTCATTAATTATTAAATCATATATTTATTACAGCCACCTGAGGCATTTCTTACAGAAACTTGTATACTCATATTCCAGGTATAAATAAGGCTTTTATCATTTTTATGATTCAAATACTCTTTAATGACTCAGATACTAATTTTTATGTTTTAAATTTAAGTTTAGTCTTATAATTTTATTTTGAGAATATTATTATCCTTGCAAAACAACCTCTTCTCTAAGTATGTTATCATCAAAATATTGGATATAAAACCTTTGAGTTCTAGATGATGTAATATTATGAATTTTAAGCCTAGAGACTTCAGAATAAACTTAAAGTTGGTGGGCAGCTAAGCCCAGTTCAGAAAAAGCCCCAAGAATGTCAAGAAATAAAATAGCTTTTAGGGGCTAAGTAACTTGACCATATTAGTCTGTGGACATGGTATGTATAAGTCATAGAAATTAAAGTGTCAGTGCAGAAGGGCAAAAAACACTTATATGGCTTTAATCGGGTGGTAAAAAATTCTATTTAGCTATGTCCTAAGATATGGGATAATTAGTTAAGCAAATATATGCTAAAATAAATATGCATATGGCTTTTTCTAGACTGATAAGGGTTTCCTGCGTTTTTTTGAAGAAATAAGAAGAGAAGAGTATTCAAGAAGATTCAATAAAACTATAGGATTAAAAGAGCAAATAAAGAACCATAAAATGCCACATCGTGTGGTAGGTAAAGTATGTGACGTAGAAGTGGCCATTCCATCGCCATTGCCTTAATATTCATTAAGTTTTATGTTCCATTCACTTCCATGTGGTTAAGCAATACAATTGGGATTAAAATGCATTGGCACGATGGTAATTAAATCGAAGATCAATGTCATATGATTCTTTCCAAGCATCCACCAACTTTAAGCATGTAATAATCATTAAACCTATTCCCATTCAATTCAATTTCGGCTAGACATACTTTCAGCACCGAAAGGAAAGAATGAAAATGTGAGAGACGATGCAAGAGAAAGATAAAACTATATCAACCAAAATCTCCTACTAAATCACCTGAATGCAATAGGTTAGCCACCTAAGGACTTTCATCTAATAGGTCCTACACCTAGTTTTACCATTGATACATTCACATTTGATTCAAACAGACATATAAAGTCATAAAAAGCAAGTAAGATTAGAGTTACTATATGATTCTTTGGTTTAAAGGGCCGAAAATGGGACAAGTAATAGCATATGATGATTGGTATGGTGTTCATATATGAAATGGATTCTTGAACATAGATTGGGCTTATTAGTTTTATGTTTAAGTATGATATACTAGATGACATTTAAAATGTCAAAAATTGAAGTAAGTAATAACCATTGTCTGTAATGCATCCTTATAGGAACTCATAATCGCCTGAAACAAGCAAAGTACCTGGAAACAATTTTGACAATTATAAAGCAATCATATAGTAACTCTAATCTTACATACTTTATATGACTTTATATGTCTGTTTGAATCAAATGTGAATGTATCAATGGTAAAACTAGGTGTAGGACCTATTAGATGAAAGTCCTTAGGTGGCTAACCTATTGCATTCAGGTGACTTAGGGTACTTTCGATTGTAAACTCCGATGTACATGAGGACTCTCGTTAATTCCCAGTCGATTATTTGTAGTTGGGTGTTCTAATTGAGAACTCTAACGTATAAGAGGACTCTCGGTACATGTCAATTCGTGACACCTAATTGAAAACTCTGACATACAAGAAGACTCTTAGTACATGCCAATTTGTTATACCCGATTGAGAACTCTGACATATAGGAAGACTTTTAGTGCATACCAATTGGTTATACCTAGCATTATGTTTATGTGATATGTGTATGTTTATCTGGTTGCATATGATATGATTTATGAATGTTATACATGCTATTGTGGACTGTTTATGTTTATGATTAACTGTCATATGTCGTGTATACTTTGTTTGTGTGATTAATCTGTTACTTTAGGATCCTTCAGGATTCCAGCCCCTGTTACTACCTATGGAATCTCAGACATAGCTAGTGAGGTCGGACATAGTCATTATGGCAGGAAAAGCTCTAAAGGGAAGATAACAGTCATAGAAACTTGATGTTTGTTGTTTGGAATTTTTAAGTACTTTAGTGTATAAACTGTTTAGTTAAAGTATTTTGGATTTGTAATATTATTACAATAGCGTTTTGGATCACCATATAGTGTACTCTGTAGTTTAATCATGTTAGTAACCAAGAATGATTTCAATTGTTAGTATACTATGCTAGACCTATGTTGCTCACTAATGTTCGTTGTATTACTTTGATAAATGTTGTAATTACAAGGGATATGACAATGTTAATTTTGTTCTATTCCTACAAGCGACCAATTAATGGATCCAAGAAAGGTTGGGTACCAAGAGAGAAAAATATTTATATGATTTTGTAGGATAAAAAAAAGCTTATCAAAAGTGCAATTACATAGAGAAATAATTTGAGTCTTTAAGAAGCTAAACAAGTTATTCTTGATGTTGATGGTGGACATCGAAAAAGGAGACATCTATATCAATCCATCTTAATCAAGCATGCTTCTACAAGGACAAGAGGAATTATGATGATATCTAATTCTTAAATGAAATTCAATCTTGGGTAATGAGTACTTGTCCATTATTGTATTTCATTAGCAATCAATCATTTATGGTTTTCAAAACGTTTTCAAATTGCTAAAGGACAATAAATCAATTTGTGTACAACTTTTTGAGTTTGTGTTTTTGAAATGCACAATCCTGAAATTTGTTTAGATTGCAATTCACCTTGTTTTACAAAAAACGTATATACATGTTTTAAAAAAATATTTGTACTTTGTTGCATTCAAATGATGTTTCAAAATTAGAAGTTAATATTCTTAGGTTCATTAACATAATACTGAAACCTCGACCATACCCAATTCAGATGCTAGAATCATCATGATTCATAGCTTCTATTATATCCTCAAATCCACATCACATACATCCTATCATTCTCATGGCATTCCTAAGGATCACCATGTCTTATACCTTAGGGTATTTAGGCTTTAAATCAAAAGATCTCACATTCCTATGATACTTCATAGGAGGTCACCCTTCCCGAGATTTCTCTTGCCTAAACACACTTAACCTTAAATTTTCAATCTAATTTGGGGTACTAATACTGGTACAAACCATGTATCACTAGTTACCAACAGCTTAAATAGGTATTAGTCCTAGTACAACTTATGTATCTCCCCAGAAACACCAGGTATTGTCCCTATAGGGAAATTTAAGCAGTAACGACTTCTTTATACAACTTCCCTTTTAAATTCCCACAACACTGGGTGGGGATTTAATTTAGACCCTATTTCCATATCATGAGTCCAAAAGTTAGAAATAGAACCCATATTTTGTGCCATTTCCTTTATCTCAAGGGTGTTAACTCATTGGAGTCCAACCCTCTTCCTTAGGGTATATGTCCTTTTTGCTCCATTTCTTGTGACTATGTAACCAAATATTAGAATACTATTCTATTGCCACTAGAACTTCCTGCTTTGATACAAAAAATGTAACACCCCACTGTATATTGATATTCATCAAAGTATTAATATGCAGTTCATATGTAGTTGTGTGGAAAAATAGAAATAACATAATTGTACTGATACAATAAAAATTTAGATTACATAACAAGAGTATTCTCAAGGTTTATACTCATTACAAAAAAAAAAAAATCATTACAATGTCAACCTTCATTCTTTAACACTCTTCTATTGGTTTGTCTTCAAGCAACCTTCCCCTTGAAATTTTCATGTCGCACTTCTTCATCGTGCTCACTTTCCTAATGGTTGGTGTTGGAGGGTGAGATTTGCGGGAATCTCAATAGTAAACAATACCAAACAATTCATGCAAGATAAAATGCTAGTGTATGAAATGCTTGCCTTGCATTATGTTAATATAATGACATTTCTGCATACTCAACACTTCATACAATGTACTTATGGCTATAGTATGGTCATAAACAAAGCTTCAATTATTTAAGTATGTTACACATAGTCAAGCAAGTAGAGCAATCATACACAACAACATACAAGCAAATATATCAAATACATGCAAGTAAGGTAAGTCTACTATCTTAAGGACTGATGCCCTTCGTCGATTTCCTCTTATTCTAACAATCAGAGTTGCTTGAAGTTCCTTCCCTTCTCTTTATGGCCCTAAGGACATAACCCTATCTTTAGAACTAAGGAAAATGAATGCCTAATAAAGTTGTCTTAACCTTACAACTTTTACCTCTTAATTTCTTATTTTTAGAGTTGTAAAATTTTACCAGAATTTTTACTAAAATTTGAAAATTCATATTTAATTGTACAAAAATCCAATTGAAGTGGTTATAAAGGCTATGTGACCCTTAATATGTCTATATTTAAAGAAAAGTACCATTTGCAGTCACACATATTCGTACTGTTCCCTGATTAACAAAACAGTACCACTATGCCATACTAAAATTCCATAATCATATGTCATCTTATAAAATTCATATCTCATTGTAAAAAACTCTAAGAACTACAAATGACCAATCAAATTAAAGCTTATTATGTTTAATGTAATTTTAGAAAGTTTCATATCCATTGAACACCATTTACTTACCAAAAACAATTCACAAGTTCCCTGGCTCTCAAAATCTTAAACCGACAGCTTTAAGGCTTTTGTAAAATCTATGATTTTATGTGCCAACATGTTTTCTATCTTATTATTTGGAATTTCTTCATACTCTAGCCCCCTTTTTAGAAATTTGGCTAGAACCTCATGTTGGAAATTATGTCCTAGGGGCAAGTCATTGTACTTTAAACGTTAATATTATTTAAAGTATTCTCCATTTCGTTATCATTTCATTTGCATGTTTATAGTGATAACTGTATCCTTAGATGTATCTTATAGATTATCCTAAATGTCATTGGTCAGTTAGTTACGCAGGAGCGAAGATGAAATAAGACTAGTATGACTTTGATGAGGTATAGAAATACAAATCAAAGTCAAAGGCACTTATAAGAGTACAAGGTGCTGGACCGATCCACTATGAGAAAGTTGTATGGATTTAGTCATAAGCTTATCTCATGTATAACCGCATTACAACGCCCTTTAACCTGAGATCATCATGGATTTATACATGATGAGTCACTAATCTTTGACCTAGTCAAAAGTCACCTTTGACTAGGTGATAATAAAGGCTATGGTCGAGATCAGTAGTTTTCATGCAGAGAAATGTGAATGGTCAAGATGGAATTTGTCCCTCACATTTGTAGAGAGATAATACTGGGCCCCTCGATAAGTGAGTCTGAGAAATATATGGCTATACTACAATGGAAAGGAGTTTCCATTTCAATTATTAGACTACTTAAGAATCGAGAAAGTAATGATCAAGAATAGGAAGTTGACATTATCCATGCCTCATACTTGACCAAATCATTGCGTGACAAAAGGGACGTCACATGGTTGTACGATAGGTTGTATCGTATCATCGATTCCCATATGAATCGGGTAATCGCAATGTCTTGCTAGAGGCCGCTTTCGACTTGTGGGCTTTACAGTATTGGCCTGCTACCAATCTCACGTGGGCCTGCAGGGTCGCATACAAGAATAGCCCAACACGAGCAAAGTGTCAAGAATTGAATCTTAGATATATCTAAGATTTAATGAATACTGTATTTAATCTAGGATGACTATATATATATATATATTCAAAAATAATATAATAATATTATTTAATAGAGATTATAATATTATTATAAAATATTTATTTTGTATTTAATTTATTTGATAAATTAAATATCTAAAATAGATATCGTATCTCAGATTTAATTTTTGAATAAAGATATCATATATCTGATTTAATTTAAATTGAGATATAATATCTCATATTTAATTAAATAGATAGATATCGTTTCTCAAATTTAATTTATAAAGATAAATTAAATCATAAGGCTTTTAATTCAGATTAAATATCTATCTAATTAAATAGATTAGATAGATATCTTTTCCTTCTTATCTTGATCCTTAATCTTTGGCAGACTTCCTCCTCCTTCTTAAACATAAACTCCTTCAACCATTTTAATAAAAACACCATAGAAAAGGTTGTTTATCAAGACCATGAGCTTATACAAGGAGAGTAGTTGAACTCATTGGTGTATCAACTCCATTGCATTGATCCATCTTATACTTCTAAGAAGATCTCAGAGGTTTTTGGTTTGGGAGATGAAAATTTCATTCTTTCGTTGTTTGATTTGAACACCAAGAAATTAGTTTAGTTCTCCCATCATGGACATTTCAAATTCTCCTTGTATAGTCTTTGAAAATTCATTACACCAAGCATCTTTAGTAGCACCAAATATAATGTCATCGACATATATTTGTACAATTAATAAATCATTTTTCTTATTGCTTTTAATGAAGAGTATTATGTCTACTTTGCCTCTAACAAATCCTTGATCAAGAAAGAATTTGGTCAAGAATGGGAGGATGACACTATCTATACTTCATCCTTGACCAAATTATCGCGTGACAAAAGGGACGTTGGTTGTATGATAGGATGTATCGTATCATCGATCCTTATATGAGTTGGGTAGTCATAATGTCTTGCTAAAGGCCGCTTATGTGGCCAACTGCTAATTTCATATAGGCCTACATGGTCGCACACAAGAATAGCCTAACATGAGCTATGATGTCCAGATTCATTGAATATAAAATATGTTTAAGATTCAATAAATACAACGGTTTATCTAGAGAGGAGATATATATATATATATATATATATATATATATATATATAAAATTCAAAATATAATAATATTATTATGTTGTATTATTTTTGTATTTAATTTATTTGATAAATTAAATAACTAAAACTAATTGAGATATTGTATCTCAGATTTGATTTTTGAAAATAGATATCATATCTCATATTTGATTTATGAATATAAATCAAATCAGCTAGCTTTTAATTCGCATTAAATAAATAGATTGATTGAATCAGTTAGACAGATTTAATTTCCAATTCAATTTCGAAATTAATAAGATTGATTTTGAATATTTAATGTGGCCTATTAGGGTTATAAATACCCTTAAGCTGTGAGTAATTCAGATAACACACAAAAGACTGAAGAGCCATAGAGAAACTGTAATACCCCGGATTAATTATAATAATAATAATAATAATAATGGTAGTAGTAGTAGTAATAAAAATAAAAATAAAAATAAAAATAATAGTAATAATAATAACAACAACAACAACAACAACAACAACAACAACAACAACAACAACAACAACAACAACAATAATATAGTATTATCTAATTTTATTAGTTTAGATTGATTTGATTAGTTTAGTTTTAGTTTAATAATATAGTATTAGTTTAATTTTATTAATTTAGATTGATTTGATTAGATTAGTTAATTTATGTGGATTTGATTTTATTAGTTTAGATGTAATGATTTAATAATATTTGTATTATTTTATAATTTATTAGATTAGCAATAGCTAAAGAGCCTAACCCATAGAGCCCAGCCCATAACTAAACCCTAATTTCAATTATAAGTTAGGTCTAGCCACATAACTCTAGCCATCGCTCAGTAGTTCTCTCTCTGAAAATTCTTTGCGGCAGAATTTCTCTTCTAGGAGCTTAGCAAACACGGAGACCGGGTAATCCTAATCCCAGAAACTCTTTTCCCTTTTCGACTAAACCCTGATATTAATTAATTCTCATCTGATGATCTCTTGTATTCATATATATTTTCCCTCGTTCTGCGTGAGTCATTGTTCCTTCTGTGAATGCTGCCTTTTCACATATGAACACCTTATTCATAAATTCTTTTTCAGTATCTCCTTTGCTAACTGAAACATTATCCATGTATGTCAACTGAATTGTTAAATTTTCATATACATCATCATAGAACTTTGTCTTATTATCAACTGTATATTTAGTTTGTTGTTCTTTTGTTGCAACAGTCTGTGTTCTCCCTTTTTAATTGATTTACACCTACTATGCGGGATATTAATTTAGGGTCCTTGTTTTGCGCGAGGTTCACATATTGAATCCATGCCGAAACCTCCTACCCAATTTTAATTGTCGCAGGGTCCACCCTATCAAAGACAATTATGTGATCATGGCAATTAAATGATGTCCGTTTATTATTATAGACTTTATATTTCTAATAGTAATTTGCATAAGAACTTGGCAAGTTTTTGAAGGAGGGGGAACACAATAGTTTCGGGTCTGACCAATTGTTGTGGGCGTTGGCTATATGTTGCATATGGGGATAAATTGTTCTTCGCCAAAGTGTCAATTTTGCTTTATTAATAAACCCAGTTTGGGCATTATAGTGTATAGAAATAATTTAGGAATTTTATTATGAGTAATTTAAAATAATTTAATTGTGGGAGGATAGCTTTGGGATGGTATCTCCTAAAGTGATAAACACACTTTTAAGGCTTTATGCCTTCGAAAATTTATTTGATGTGAACCGATATATCCGTTCTTCCTAAAGTGGTGTCTGACAGGGTTTCCCGGGACACTAGTAGCAACTTTGGGAAGAAGTGTGCACACTAGGAAGAAATTATGATATGACCAATTTTGATGATTTGTGACTGGCAGGGTTTCCTGGGTCACAGGGTAGACTGGCAGGGTTTCCCGAGTCTACCATGGTTTTTTTCCCGCTAAACAGACTGGCAGGGTTTCCCGGGTCTAAATAAATTTAAAAAGATAATGATTAATTTGGTTGCAATCACAACATGATTACATATATTTTATAATTATTTTATTTTATTTCAATTTATTTAAATTTATTTATTTATTTACTTATTTATTTTATTTTATTTTATATTACCTTTAACTAATTAGGATTACCAGCGTTTGTTGATGTTTGTATTCTTGGGCTGTGATGATCCTTTGGGGGAGCAGAATTTCAGTGAAACAGGTGCCAAGGGTTGGGGCTAGCAGTGAGAAGTGAGGAAGACGTCAAATTTTAATTTTGATTTCATTTAATTATTTTATTTTATTTTATTTCTATTTACTGCAATTAGTAGCCTTGCACTTATCCTAGTACAAGTGCGGCGGTGACACTCCCCAAATTTGGCTATTTTGAATTTTTTTTGTTATTATTTATGAAAACCATCAGAATTTTATGTTATTTTAATTTTAGAAATTCGGGGGTGTTACAGAAACCCTAAAAGAGTGACGTGAGACAAAAAGCTTGAAGGTGCTAACACACTGCTGTTTGTGTTGGAGCGTTGTTCCGTGTAGATGCCGGTAGAGGGAGTGGATTTGTAGAGTCAGCTCCTAGAGATTGATCGAACAAGAAGGCGTTACCCCACGAGTTCACATAGGTATTGTTCCTAATGGTTAATCCGATCTAAACATTGTTGATAGATCCTCTTCTTGGGATTCATAATGTATTAGATAAATTTCATTCCCTGTGTGTACGAATCCTAATAGTTAACAGAGTTAAACGTTTATGCCACAACTAACTTTCATCCAAGTTGCTAACAAAACAATTTTCTGAAAATGCATTATTGTTGGGTAAATCCAAGACGTAACAATTACCTTTTATGGAAACCATGAATAATACCTTTAATTGATCTTTGTTGATTTGGAGATCTTTCTTGTTCACAATCAAGCATCCTTCTGAATCAAAGACGATCCGGTTGTTGTTGTTAGCACTTTAATTGACATTAAGAAGGTTGTGACATAGACCTTCTACATAGTAGATGTCTTTGATTTGTGTTTCACCCTTTTCACTGATTTCACCAATTCCAGCAATTCTTCCTGATTAGTTTCCTCCAAAGGTTACTTTGCAGCTAGACTTTGGTTTCATTGTGACAAACTTCGATTAATTACCAATCATGTGTTTCGAGCATCCACTGTCAATATACTATTTATTGTTCTTTGATGCTCGTAGACATATATGCAATTAAAAGACAATTAATCCTTAGGTACCCATGTTTTCTTAGGTCTGTTTTAGTTAGTTCGGAGAGAAGGAAACACATAAGATCTCTTAAGTACCCACTTATAAGTACCTAATGGTTTGTTAAAATTTGATAAGCGGTCAAATAGTAATCCTAATCTCACATTCTCTGTATGACTATATATGAATGTTTGAATCCTGTTTGTAATAGCCCCACCTGTATGAGGCTAGCACCACTCGTGGCTTAATTAAGTAAAAGGGCAAACCGTGGAGCTAACTTCCTGATGGCTAGGTTTAGACCTTATTAGATTGGTAGTCCTTAGGTGGTGAACCTAGTAGCATTCAATTGCTGGGGGTTATTACTTAATAATCCCTATTGAGTATCTAGTGCTATGGTACTGGATCATGTGATTGTGATTGTATTGCCTGCTGCATATGGTTTTTCATATGATTCTTGAATGCTGCTATGGTGTTTGTGGACTATGTTTTGTTTGTGATTTACATTTATATACTATATATACACTGCATGTGAGATTAACTATTACTTTGAGATTCATTTAAATCTCAGAAATTTCTAAACATTCAGGACAAAGGAAACGATCATGGCTTTAAGGTGTGGACGTAGGCAACTGAAAGTTGCTGTTGGACTGTTGATTTAGAATTAGTTATTTTGTTACATAATTTTATTTGTGGACTATTTGGTGTTTGTCGGCGATATATTAACTTTATATTTTGGATGATTGGAAGATAAACCCTGAAGGGTATTTATAGTATTAGTCTTGAATATTACTACTACTATTATTATATAATCAAGACCTAAATGTTATTATCGATATACTATACCCAAATGGATTTATCCACTTTATTGCACCTAATGCTCTTAATATGATTTATTATTTTAGAGGGGTGTGACATTTTTGATTATGTTGTTAATATTGTTCTCATATAAAAGTACTTAAATGATTTCTAAATTTAGTAAGAATATTAAATAGGATCAATATATTAATGTTAAGAGACAGATTAAGGATTTGGTAGTTGAGGGGTAAATAAGATTTATTCTAACATGTTTTTAATTAAAAAGTATAATTCAGGATCTTTTTAGAATATTTTTAAAAAATGTTAATAGTTTGGATTAAAATGTATGTTTTTAAAATAGAGGGAATATCTGTGTAATTAAAGTAAAATAGAAGGATGATCAAAGCAATTTACTCTTAATTCTTTTGTTTGGAAAAATAATTTCAGATTTATTTAGTTCTGATTTTAAATTAATTTTCTTCTATGTTCTTTTATTGAAATTCTCCTTGGTTTATATATCTATAGTTTTTTTCCCCAAAGTTTATATATCTATAGTTTGGTGTCATTTAAGGTGTGACTAGGAAGAGGGGCCTCTCTATTTTCCTTACCACCCACTTTCCTCCAGTTCTTTATTTTTATTGTTAGATTAACTTTGAATAGTTGAGATTTAATATCCTATAAAAATATTATTATAATATTGAAAATAAAGAAATTATAAAAAAATTTGAATCATTAAATTTTTATGTAGCTAGTTCATATCTTTATATTTTTATTAAAGTATTATATATATAATTAAATACCATTTTTGCCATAAAAATTTACTTTAAGGAGCACTGGTCACTTAGAAGTTTCTTTGGTATCATTTTTGCCTCAGAAGTTAAAAAATATATCAATTTTACCCATCCATTGATTTTAACCGTTAAATTATTGCTCCTCTTTATAAACTTCGAGAGACAAAATTGCTCATAAAGAAAACTTCAGGAAAAAATTGCTCAAAAAAAAAAACTTCCAGGGTATATTTGCTCTATTTTTAAATTTCTGGAAAAAAAATAAGACAAAAAAAAAAAACTTTTAGGTGATCAGTGTATCTTTGGATAAACTTTTATAGCAAAAGTGATATTTAACCCTATATATATATATATATATATATATATATATATATATATAAACACACACTTTTTGTACGATGCTGAATTTAAATCTAACTACGAGAATAAAGAATTGGAGGGCCATCTCTTGTGTGACTGATGATGACTAGATTATGATTCTCCATTTATATAAAACCGATCATGATGACTAGATTAAACTCCATTATGTGAAGGAGCAACGTTCTGGTTGCACGTGCGTTCACTAGATCAAAATTGACTGAGCGGGAAACCACGGCGCACGGGCCAAACCCAGTGGGTACGTCACACGCGCCACACGTGTTACGCGAGTGGTTGAATATGAGCGTGGGATTGCGAACCAGGGCCCTTAGAAACCCTAGGCATGAGATTTTAGGGAACGGTGTTTGTCCACTCGCTCAAGGCCCTCGCGTGAGATTTTTCAGTTTCTGATCACCACGCGAAGAAGAACCTCTCTATAATCTTCTTTTACGTTTAAAAATCACAGAGGTACTCACTCTTTTTTTCTCGTCTTTTTGACCTTCTCTTATTCATTCTCTTCTGTTCTCATTGTTATTTCAAATAATTCTTTCTGTTATTTCCACTTTAGTTATAAGAAATAATTGCATATCACTAACGCATGTGGTAACTAAAAATATATGATGCTGTGTAGAAATTTAGGGAATGTTATATACACACTGCAATTCTTCTTTTTTGAAGATCCGTGATCCTCATCGTGGGAATCAGTACTAATGAGCAATTTAAATTCAGATTAAGCTTCATGGAGAATGTCAAAAAATTGTTACCATATGCGTTAATGAATTGCGAACAGCGGAACTACTTGTTAGTAGCTTGAGCTTCTTTAAGCTCATATTCAATTTATGGAAACTTGATTTTTTTCAGATGGCCATTGGCACTTTTTAAATATCGGCTTAGCTCATGCATGAACAAGTATAAAAAGCCTTGGGACCTCTTTAAGATGGTTGGTATAAAAGCCTTGTTGACTAGTTATGGTAATAGGGGGAAGATTTCTTGAAGCAGTGTCCGAAAAAATGGTAGAAATAGGCCTTTTATTGGTTGGTTACTATTTATGGGGTTACTATTAGCTGATAATAGGTGTTGTAAAAATAATGGTCTCAACTTAAGTGTTGCGATTGTCGCAGGTGATACTGTTTGCTAGATGGTTGGTTGAGTTGTTGAAGTGTCGTGCGTAGTGTTGACATATTAGTGTTGTTCATGTTGCCAGTGATAGGTTATAGGTAAGGGGTAGAACATGAACAAAAATCTATTCAAGTTTTTAAAAGTAGGTTCTAGTTGTGTAAGTTGAATTGAGCTTTGTTTGGTACATAACTAGTTGCTTCTTTTTCAGTGGCTAATGTTTGGTATAGGCTCTTCTAATTTCTTGCTTAGGCATTGGAAAAGGAAGATATAAAACCCAAAAGATGAATATATGAGTTGCTTGGGTTTTTGATGATGGGACACATATAGGGAGTTATCGGGTTTGAAATTGAAGCTGATAAACTGATTATAACTTTATGTTTGATGTTTCCTTTGCTAGATAATTATCTTAGATGGTTTAGAGGGATAAAATGATGACTTAGACGTTAATATTGAACCTGGATAGTTAACTTTGGGACGGTGCTGTTGGTTTCTTTTATTTAAAAATAAAGAGGGAAATATTAGAGTGCTCAAGTGATTAAAAAACTAAAGGCTATTTATGTTATTTACATATATGTGGATGAAGCTTTAGGGATTTGAATTTTGTGATCTTAAAGATGCAATTTGCTCACTGTTTTAGGGTGCTCTGACGTGGATAAGTGTCCCAAATTATAAAACACACTTAAGGCATGTTTTAGGCTCCTATGTTGTGTTTGGTAGCAATAGACTAGAAATTCAGGAATTTGCCTCCTTGCCCTGTCTCGGTCAGCCACTGTTTTAATATGAAGGAGTTGGGTTTTGTTTAATTTGATTCTCCAACGAGTTTATAAGGGGTTTTTGTGTAGGTATGTGCCCCTAGTACAAGGTTGGAACCATTATGTGCAAATGGAATTTTATAAACTGGAGCACTGGTATTTATGAGGTAAAACCAGGGCAAGCAACCTCTTCTGCCCATGAAATTTGGTGAGAATTTAGTACACACCTTAAGCTTTAAAATAAGTCACAGAACTCATTAATTGGATATGTGCATTGAAAGCCAGGAGTTTTTAAATTTTAGGCAGGAAAATTGGAAAATCCTGTTTTACTAAATGAGCAGGTGAATGAATATTCATGCTCAAATTTTGGACATATGTCCATGATTTGATGCTTAATGTTATTTTTCCCTTGTATAGGAAAAGAAGGGCTTTAAATAGAGATTTGAACCACTTCGTTTCGAGTTTCCTAGAATAAGTTATGGTTTTTCAAAGTTCATTGAGACATTAAGGGCATAAATGAATAGTAAACCCAAAAGTCAATTTTAAGGTCAAGTTCATGATATTGGAACTTGGTAGAATACACACATATATAGATTGAAAAGTGTATTTTTGCCTCTTGTTTTCCTATTTTGCCATTTTCCTAGCTTAATTTTAATTACATAGTGAGATTGTACGTTCATGAATACAGATAAATTTGTGTGCTTGATTGCTCAACATGGTTATTGTTGTTTCCTCTTCTCAGATACCCTTAAATATAATCAGGCAACAAATTGTTATTCTCATCATGGATATAGATCTTAGGTTACCTTCTGGTGAGCATGATAAAGAGGATGAAGAGCCAAATACAATTGATAACTTATTGGATGGTGATGAAAAATTTCATAACGAAGACATAGAAGGAAGAAATATAGTTGATGCTGGTGTATCTGCTCTAGATGGCGGAGATTTGAATTCCCTAACATTGGATATGGCAATATTTAAGGAAGATACAAATCTTGAACCACTTTCTGGCATGGAATTTGATTCTCATGGGGAAGCTTATTCTTTCTACCAAGAGTATGCTCGGTCCATGGGATTCAACACAGCAATTCAAAATAGTCGCCGTTCTAAAACATCAAGAGAATTTATAGATGCAAAGTTTGCTTGTTCCAGATATGGAACTAAACGGGAGTATGACAACAAATCATTCAGTCGACCACGAGCAAGACAGAATAAGCAGGAGTTTGAAAATTCAACTGGCAGGAGATCTTGTTCAAAGATTGATTGTAAAGCAAGCATGCATGTCAAAAGAAGGTCAGATGGAAAATGGGTTATACATAGTTTTGTGAAGGAGCATAATCATGAGCTTTTACCAGCTCAAGCTGTCAGTGAACAAGCACGGAAAATGTATGCCGCAATGGCTAGACAGTTCGCTGAATACAAAACTGTAGTTTGTCTAAAAAATGAGAAAAGTTCATTTGACAAAGCTCGGAATTTAGGCCTGGAGACTGGCGATGTCAGACTTCTGCTTGACGTCTTCATACAGATGCAAAACATGAATTCTAACTTCTTTTATGCTGTAGACATTGGAGAGGATCTACGGGTGAAAAGTCTTTTATGGCTTGACGCTAAATGTAGGCATGACTATATCAACTTTTGTGATGTAGTTTCTTTTGACACCACCTATGTGAGGAACAAATATAAGACGCCTCTTGCACTTTTTGTTGGAGTAAATCAGCATTATCAATTTATGTTGCTTGGGTGTGCCTTGATATCAGACGAAACTGCCACAACTTATTCTTGGCTGATGCAGACATGGCTGAAAGCAGTTGGGGGTCAAGTTCCTAAAGTGATAATTACTGACCATGACAAGACACTCAAGTCAGTGATTTCAGATGTATTCCCACATGCTCATCATTGTATGTGCCTATGGCACATATTGGGGAAGGTAACTGAAAATTTGGGTCATGTCATTAAACAACATGAGAATTTTATGGCAAAATTTGAAAAATGCATCCATAGGTCGTGGTCAAGTGATGAGTTTGAGAAGAGGTGGTGGAAAATGGTTGATAGGTTTGAACTTCGAGAGGATGATTACATGCAGACATTGTATACAGATTGCAAGTTATGGGTGCCGACATTCATGAAGGATGTATTTTTAGGGGGTATGTGTACCATCCAGCGATCTGAAAGCATAAATTCCTTCTTCGATAAATATGTTCACAAGAAGACCACTGTACAAGATTTTGTCAAACAGTATGAAACAATATTGCACGACAGGTATGAAGAGGAAGCAAAAGCAGATTCTGAAACTTGGAATAAAGTGGCAGCGTTAAAAACTCCTTCACCTCTAGAGAAGAGTGTTGCAGGAATTTACACACATGCAGTATTTAAGAAGATTCAGGTTGAGGTTATTGGTGCAGTTGCTTGTCATCCTAAACCTGAAAAGCAGGATGATGCTAGCATTACTTATAAGGTTCATGATATGAAAAGGAATCAAGAATTCACAGTTGTGTTGAATGAACTAAAATCAGAGGTGTCTTGTATATGTCGGTTATTTGAATATAAAGGTTATCTTTGTCGACATGCATTGATTGTTCTACAATATTCTCGCCTTTCGGCAATTCCTTCTCAATACATTTTGAAAAGGTGGACGAGAGATGCAAAGTCAAGGCATTTACTTGGGGAACAATCAGATCATATGCTGGCTAGGGTACAACGGTACAATGATTTAACTCAGAGAGTACTTAAACTGAGTGAAGAGGGATCTTTATCTCAAGAGAGTTATAGTATTGCATTCCATGCACTTCATGAGGCATATTCAAGTTGTGTGAGTGTTAACAATTCCAGTAAAGATCCTGCAGAAGCAGTCACATCAGCTGGTCATGCTCAGCTTTCCCCTGAAGAAGATACCCGGAGTAAAAATATGGGAAAGGCAAACAGAAAGAAGAATCCAGCTAAAAAGAAAAAGGTTAGTCAGTGCTAATGACATGTTATCTGTGTTCTTTTTTTTGGAATATGGTAAGTTACAGATTATATTATTAAATCTATAAATCAAAAGGGAACAAAGGTACTCTGTTTTATAACGGAAGCAAGTATCTCACTAACTCTTTAAAAATAGTTCAGGAGAATCTCCACTATTAATTTACTTTTTGAATATTCGATACTTTATTGATGGGACATTAGGCCTTTTTATAATAGCTTACATAGAGAGAGACTATCAAAATATGAATACGAAATCCAAAATATAGCCAAATCTAAGATTCAGATAACTAATAATCCTAACAAGTAAATCTATTTAATGAGATATTCCCTTATTTCCTAATTTAAAGATAATAGTAAAAGATAAAGAAAAAATAGACTCGATTAATAATTAATTCCTAATTTATTCTAATACATTTATTTTTTCTAGAATAAATTAATCAGAATACAAGACCATGGATATGAGCCGTGCAGTAAGAAACAAAATCAATTCGGTTTGTCAATCAAAATATCCCCACACACTACATGATCGAGTTTTAAACTTCATATTCTGCCATCATGTGATGAGCTTAATGAGCAAGCAAATTGGCATACATCTATTTTTCTAGGTTGTTTCTATCATGACCTCTTTTTTCAATTGCAGTTGAACTCTGAGGCAGAAGTGGTGACTGTTGGGGCTCAAGACAACTTGCAACAAATGGTTTGTCCTTCTACAATCAGTAAATTTCTCAGTGATTAATATTAAATTTTGGGTCTTAAAGCTGGTAGAAAAAATTTAGGCTACTTGGTGGGGCTTTCATGAACATAGAGGAAGAAATTGTTGAAAACTGAAATCCAAATTCCAATTTACTTAAATTTTTCTGCTTAATACATTTACTTGAAGTGAGCTTCTCTGTAATTAACAGAAATTTTAATTTGTAGGAGAAGTTCAACTCTAGGGCTGTAACACTAGATGGTTATTATGCTACTCAACAGAGCGTACAAGGAATGGTATGAATATGATCTACTGTAACTATAATCATCTGCATTTTTTGCACGTCAAAAATTGAACACGAACATCGGTTCTTTGATGGTTCAGTTAAACTTGATGGGGCCAACTCGTGATAATTACTATGGAAATCAACAGACTATTCAGGGCCTGGTGAGTCAGAGACTGTGATTAATTGTCAAATAATAGTTGGTGACTGAAAAATGACTTAGAAACTGTGTATATGCATGTAGGGACAATTAAGTTCAATACCACCAAGCCATGATGGTTATTATGGTGCTCATCAGAGCATGCCTGGTCTGGTATGGTGAATAAACTCATGCTAAATTAATTTGCTGGCCCTACAATAGTTATGGTGAATTCATATTTGGTCCAAATTTGCAGGCACAACTGGATTTTTTCGGAGCATCAACAAGCTTTGCATATGGCATTCGGGTTAGTCTGTATTTTAGATTAATTTGCAAGGTTTCGTTCTTTTTGCCAAATGAGTATTCCAGTAATGGCTAGTTCCTTGTGGCAGGATGATCCTAACGCAAGAGCAGCACAACTGCATGAAGATCCATCAAGACATGCATGAACGGCACCAAATTTTGAACAGAAGGTAGTGAAAAATTTGAAGCAAAAGCCTAATAATTTTGGACTGATTCTTTGATGAGTATTTTATCTTTGAAATATCCCTTACGTTAAGCTCATTAACAAACATGAATTGGCTCAATTCCCAACAACTACTGAAAATGTCCCTAGACAAAGGACTATACTAATAAAAAAATGGCCCCATCACCGTTTTTTAATGATTCTCTGTTCAGAATTATTTCAGTGACAGGCATTTTATTACCATTTCCACATCTGGTTGTGGTCATCATTCATATTTGTAAAGTATTTATTAAACGGACTTCATGTGAGAATGATACAGAAAACAATTTTCTTTAGAGAAAATTGGGGACCAAATACATAGAAGCTGTATCTTTTTAAGACTGAAGTATCAAATAGCTTTTTGTGTGAATATGTCTGGTCAAGGAACTAACTAAACTATTCGTGCCAGAAAAACGAGGATTGAACTGCTATGCTACTCTTTGTTAAAATGGAAAGCATCACGCCTGGTGGAAATTACAATGGGGAAAGTCCTTGTCTAGTTTTTGTGAAATATAAGATGTAGGATATTTATTATTATCTCGTGTCTTTTTTATACATGGGAAGAAGGTCTATATTAAAGCTCTTGTATAAAAAATCATGTAATTCTTATTTTTTTTAACAGGTACATGTATCCTCCCGATAGAATGTCGAGCACTAAATGTAAATATTTCTTCTCATGGAATTATGATCTTTTTAGCCTACATGGGAGTTATAAATAGGAAACTCATGTTGCAAATTGTTCGTCGCCCATATTTATTTTTGCTCTTCCCAACACTTTCAAATTGTTGGTTGCCCTTCCCTCGAGAACGAGAAGGGAAAAAAAATGGAAGAAAATTTTGGTTCTCTCTTTTAAAGAAAGTGTGAAGCTATTTTTTGAACCAGTTTTCGGAAAAATAAATCAAAAACATCTATTTGGATTATTAGGCCTGATGATGAGTATTTAAAACAAAAAGTTAAAAAAAAAATTATGACAATGATCAATGGCAAATGAGAATAAAAATGAAAAATGAGAGAGAAACTAAAGATGTTCTTTCCTTTTGTTTTAGAATTTAATCTTAAAAAAACAAGTTTAGAACCAAAGAATATAAAATCTATTTAGTTTTAGGCTTGTGCTCTGTAGTCGCTCTGATTTTTAATGTAAGAAACACTTTGTAATTCAAACTTTTTAATTAAATTAAATTGAATCTTATATTTGTTAGACCTGTCTATCACCCAAGAGGGGGGTGAATTTGGTGTTTGATAAGAACTTATGAACTTTGAAAGTTTTTTCGTAACTTACAGAAAACAATTCGTATGACAGTAATGAGTTGTAAATCAACAATCATTCATTTAAACATATATGCTAGAAATATAAGAGTTTAGGGAAGAGAATATGCAAACTGTGATTTATCCTGGTTCAGCCCAATCTCAATCCTTGACCTACGTCCAGTCCCCAAGCCCCACTTGAGATTTCCAATCCACTATCCTTTTGTTTGATCCGGGTACAAGAGAAGCCTTTATAATCCCACAAGTTTGCCCAGGCACTTGTGGAGCCGAATCTCTTCCTGAGATACTCCTCCTTACATACCATAATGATACAATCGGTTTCCCACTCAAGATCACCCAATCTTGAGTAACTCTCAAATGATAAGATGATTACCATGAATCTTCTTTCTTAGAAGTGAATATGATTAACACTGAAGTACATAATCATTCATCTCACTCTCTACTGTAAACTATATGAATATTGGAAAACAGAAAGTGTATGAGTCATTGACATATCGACGGTGAAGTATTATTTCATTGGCTTCGTCGAATCATTCATCTATCGTCACTCATCGTCCATCGTCTCTTCTTCTGGTTTGAAGACTTTACAATTTATAGGTAATCGTATTTTTGACCGTTGTGAGCATTCAACCACTTTGAGCATTCGATTGTTGGCAACATATTAATGTCTATTAGTGCGTCTATGCTTCACGGTCTGTTTCCGTCATTTAGTAAATGTCCGTTGTGGTGTTCATCTACTCAAGGAGAAATAGCCGTTGACAAATTTAAATGCTTTGTCGTTTAACTCATTCTGTTAGATACTTCACTGGATAAAGTGCTGAGTTGTATAAACACTAACAGTAGGTTCTGACATGAATTTGCTTTTTGCCGATTTGCACAAATACCTACTGTTAATAATCTAAAACTCATTTAGCAAACTGATTAAATGATGTTAGAAATAATAAGGATTAATATTATGAAGTACCTAATGCTTCATCAATGAATTGTAGATAACGAAGAACATAGATTTCAAATGCAGATATATATTCTTGAGAATTGATCATGACATTCTCGAGAACTATCGAAGTCCAGAGCGCATTGAATCATTAGTGTTTAATCATTCTCGAGAGTCAGTTCATTCATACTCGAGAATCATGTCCTCAGATAAAAGATGCAATACTTGTGAATAATAGCATTTAAGTATTGGACCATGTATTCTCGAGAATCATGTTGCTATTCTCAGGAATCGGCAAAGGGAGAATAATAAGATCATTGAATTTTTACCGCACATTCTTGAGAATCACATCAGAGAAGCATACCGTTGTGAGTCTGTCGAGTCGTTCTCGAGAATTGACTTACCTATTCTCGAGTACCATTCTTGAGAATCCCTTACTCATTCTCAAGAATCATATCATATGAGAATTGATGTAGGCAAAGAAGAGTCATTCACAAGCCTACCATTCTCGAGAATCCTTGATCCATTCTCGAGAATCAATTACACATGGAGATGCAAGTGAGTTAATTCTGATTCAAAGACTTGACCTCTTTAAAGCCTTCTTTTCATGCAAGAAGAATCTGCTCCAAACTCATTTTAATTCGTCCTTTATCATCAGATGAATGGAGGTTGTTCTTGACCAGTGTTTTTACATAATCCTAAACTGACTGTCAACTTCCAAAAATCATATATCTCTCCTTTGATCTTTGTTTTATGTGATCTTGATGTTTTTGGAAAGGTATGTGAGTCTAGTTTCATATGCCACCAATTTCAGCTCATTCTGATTTGTAGTTTGTGAGATACACTCAAAACATCAAAGCTTGGTCTGCTGTGTGGCGAGAATTTCACTGTCAACTTCCAAAAGTAATAGCTCTTACATTTGATCTTCTTTGGACTTGAATTTTTGTCAAGATCACGCATTGGGAGTCTAGTTTCATAAAAAATTGGTTTCACCTCAATCCGATCTCTGGTTTGGGAGATATCATCTATTTACTGAACGTTGCTCAAGTGAAACGTGAAACAGAGTATAACAAAGTTGTTGAATTCTGACCATTCCCAAGAATCACAATATCATTCTCAAGAATGACTAAAATTTATGCACAGGAAGCAGTTGTTCATTCATGGGACTATAGCAATTGAATTATAGCAACTCCTATTCATCGAGAAGCTTGAATTTGCAACTTTTCCCAAAAACACAGGGAATCCCTTTTAGTCCAAGAAGTGCCATATACAAACTTATACCAGCATATCTTACTCTACCAATCAGGTTATACCTTATAACATAGCTAAGTGGTATCTTTTACTAACCCAATAGCATTATATAGGCGTTCTGTACACTTACTAGCATTTTGATATTATACCTTACGCATACTAGGTCCACCGACTAGTATGGCCAAATAACTTAGTCTCTATAGGCTATTTTATCTCTTGACATTCTTGGGGCTTTTTCCAAATTGGGCTTAGTCTTCTGCCTGGTACAGGCTTATCTTTAAGTCTTTAGGCCCAAAATTCAGGATATTATACTTTATAATGAGCTTATCCCTCCTGAGCATATGAAGGTAAAAATAAACACCAACATCAAGCCCAGTTATCGCCTCCTTATGCCTACCAAAGACATAGATACAGTTGGTGGGGCTACTGGCAGCTTCATTGCATGGTCTCATTATCTACTTAGATTATAAAAGCCCCCACTAAAAAGAGGTTAGCCGCTCAAATGAAGTTAGCCACCAAGTCCAAGTTCCCCAATTATTCCAAGCCCCCAATCTATCCAAGCAACCCACTCAATCCAAGAAGAAGAAGAATCCTAACCCTAGTGATCATAACTCCAGGTAAAACGAAGGTCATTGTTTTTCTCATCGGGTTTGTCTTGAGGCAATTAGTGACATACCTAGAGGCAGACATCCTTATGCAAACATTTGCTCTCTGCTTGTCCTTAACTCCAAGCACTACTCAAGCCACCTTGAGGCAATTAGTAACATAACTTAAGGTAGACTCCTTCGATTTGCTCTCTATCTAGTTGTCACTCGAGTTACACATTTAATTAACTCAAGTTATAAACTTCTAGAATCCAATGATTTCAAAACACAAGAACATTGGCATCACCAAGTTGAAGTTACAGTAACCATAACATCTTCATTAAGCTCTAAATTTTGGCAAATCATATATATTACTAGAAGGCTCTTTAAATCTTCTTTCCAATGCAAGAAAAATCAGCTCCAAACTCATTTTATTCTAACGATTACAATCCGATGAATGAAGGTTGTTCTTTGACTAGCATTTCGCACAATCCTGAACAGGCTCTAAACTTCCAAAAATCATATCTATCTTATTTGATCTTTGTTTTCTATGATCTTGATGTTTTTGGAAAGGTATATGAGTCTAGTTTCATATGCCACTGTTTTTAGCTCATTCCGATGTGTATTTTGTGAGATACACCCAAATTACCGAAGCTTAGTCTACTATGTGATGTTAATTGATGTTCCAACTTCCAAAATTAATATCTCACTCATATGAACTTCTTTGGGCTTGAAATTTTGTCAAGATGACACATTGGGAGTCTAGTTTCATACAAAATTGGTTTCATCTAAATCCAAGCTGAACATGAAATAGAGGTAAACAGAGTTCTGAAAACTCAATCTGACTTGAGTTAAAAATAATATGCCTAGAGGTGAAAGACATGCTTAGAGGCAAAATGCCTTGAGGCAACTCACTTATTTCCTAGAGGCAAAATCGATTTAAACATAATAATGAGTTCACCTTTAGATGCCTTGAGTCAAATATATTGATGCCTTTAGTCATATTGCCTGAGGCAATTTTGGGATGACTAGAGGCATACAACGTTCAAGTTCAAAAAGACATTAGAAAATTATAACTGGAGGCATGAAATAAATGACTAGAGGCAAGTAGGTAAAGTTCATCATATTTACAATTTTGCCATTAAAAGCTATTTTGAAAGACATATGCTCTTGGAGTAAAATACCTTGAGGCAAGTCATAATTGACTAGAGGCAAAATGTAGATTTCACCATAATTACAACTTTGCCATTAGATAGTCAAATAGATGTGTATAGGAAAATGAAAATCCTCACATGCCTTGAGGCACTTATTAAGTGACTAGAGGCAAATTTGAACAACGTTTTATCAAAGAGAAAATAATCCCACAAACAAAGGAATTTTACAATAGAGTACGGAACAACGTAAAAAGGACTCATTAATGTTAGTTCTCTATGGGTTTTGATGATAACAATCAATTGTAAAACCAAGATTGAAGTATTGTCTCAAGAAAATAAAAACTTGCTAGTTGAGGCAATACTCAAGTATCAGTGGCAATACTCGAGTATTGGTCTTTCAAAGAAAAGCTCAATGTTAATGATTAAAGGCAATACTGCAGTATTCCAAAGGATACTCGAGTATTGGACCTTACAAAGAGCATCGCAAGTTTTCCATTAGAGTATACTCGAGTAATGGTTTGAATACTCAAGTATAGGCCAAAGAGACTCTTCAGTATTTTTCAAAAGAAATAAAAACTCTAGTTTGGAAAACTCCAGTTTTGGAAACTTTGGTTTCACACTGGCTGATGTTCTCTTTGAAATTCAAAATTGAAGCACATACTCGAGTATAATTTCACAAACTCGAGTATCGGTTATACAGAGAGCATCGATGATTTTCAAAGGTTTCCATACTCTGGTATAAATTGAATACTCCAGTTTTGATGTTTTCAAAAGGTTTTTATCAAGAGTCCAAAACTCGAGTATGAGATGTATACTCAAGTATTGACTAAAGATAAACTAAAGCTTTAAAGCTCAGATCGTGAGTTTCATCTCTGGAAGGAGAATACTCGAGTATAGACGTAGAAACTCGAGTATAGACGTAGAAACTCGAGTATAGACTTAAGTGCATAGTGACATACTTGAGTATTGATGCACAAACTCGAGTATGCATCGCATCAGTTGAAAATTCAAATTTCCGAAATTTGCATAATGTTTGTTGATTGATTTGCATGCTATCTAATATTTATTATCAACATCATTAGATATGTTTAATGTGTTTGCTAGTGGATTTCAGCCATTTCAGAGATGATTTAAGCAGATTAAAAGAGCTGACTTCACTAAAGCAAAAGAACTGTCAGAGCATTAAATGCAAGGTCACCTAACTTGCTATATTTGGTTCTACCAAGCCTTACATGATGCAAAAAGGATAAAGAGGCTTTCACCTAATCAAGGGACTGACATTCCAACGGATATAAATGTTTAGAAGTCAATATTTATCCTTCCAACACAAAGAATGAACAAAGAGTAGAGAGAGAAGAGACCAAAGTGCTTCCAACAGATAGGAATCATCACCAACGGTCATATGAATGCTTACAACGGTTATTAAACATACTCTAAGTATAAATAGAGTAGCATTCAATTCTCTTCAATAACTATTGAACTGAAAATCGAAAAGCATTAAATTTGTTCATTTATTCTTGTGCTTTTTGTATAAAGTATCGGTTAATACTAACTAAGCTTCAGTGTTCATCTTATCTGCTCTTTTAAGAGAGTTTATTATATGTATTTCATTTATTGTAAGTAATCTCAAGTCAGGGGACTTGGAGATTTGTGAGTCATTGATTACAACTTGTAAGGGGGAGTAAGTTCTAGTGAGAGAATTGCTTCAGAGTTATAGAGGGTGTAATCAAGTGATATAGTGAAATACTCAGGGTGCCTGAGGACTGGACGTAGGCCATAGAGTTGGTCTGAACCAATATAATTCTTTGTGTTCATATTTTCTTCCCTGCACTCTGTCTTACTCTGCTTTTTTTTATCTTAAAACAGAACCAGCGAAAGAATTTCGAAAATCCCCAATTCACCCCTCTTGGTGATTTAGTTCCACTTTCAATTAAAAAAAGTTGTTTATGAAGGTTTTTTTTTTTTTTAAGTTTTTCTATTTTTCTAGTTAAATTTGATTGTATGTGGCTATCCAAAAAATAGAATATGAATGACTCACTATTCACTTGGTTTATGGGACAACCTAGAGGCATATGAATAATTGACTCAAGCTAAATTTGAGACTTCAAATTTTCATAGAATATCAACGATTAATTACATTATAATTTTTATTATCAAAACATCAAAAACATAAGAACTAACATTATGATGAATCATTATCTAGAGCTCTAGATACACATATGGTAAACAACTCCAATTCTTCTTATGTTTTTAAGAAAAATGAATTTGAACAATCGCATAAAATTGTCTTTCAACCAATTACTAATTCTATTATGGAAAGAAAAAAATGTTTTCAATTATTCTAGAAAATCTTGTGGGAAGAAAGAAAATACTCAAATGAGTCATTTGATACTGCATCCACTAAATCAACCCAATACTTGCAAAAATATTCATAATAAGCATCATTCTATTATTTGCAATTATTATGGAAAATCTGGCCATATTTCTCATACATGCTATCTTAGGAGAAATTATAATGTGAGAAATAAATATGTTTGGGTTCTAAAAGGAAAAGTAAGGTCCAATATTAACAGTGAAGGACCCAAGTATATGTGGGTACCAAAATGTCCATCTAGTGCTTTACTTGTGTAGGATGATTTAAAAAGCAATGGACATAATGGTACAAAGAAGATGAAGAAAAATCCAAGAGTTTCTCATGAGCCTAAAAGGAGACTCACATCAAATAGGAGAACTCTCGGAGCACTCATTACTGGACTTACAAAGTCAAATCATAAGAAGCAATGGACACCCGTAAGAAGAATACATTCTGCCTCAAAATGGACTACCATGAAATACCATTTAACTATCTTGAGGAGAGTAAGAGAATACAGATCTCTTGTGCACAAAGAAGAAGATTATTAAAGTCTATATCTTTTGAGAGAGCTTTGCCAACAACTACTAGAAAATGAAAGTGGAAGAAATCACCAAGAGGGGGGTGAATTGGGGATTTTACAAATTCTTTTCAACTCTTAAAAATAAAGCTTAAGAAATGAATAATAAAAGAATAGAGAGAGAAAAGCTCAGACACACAGAATTTATACCGGTTCAGTCTCAACCTTAACCTACGTCCAGTCCCCAGATACCTTCTGGGTGTTTCCACTAGTTCAACAGGTTTTTAACTACAACAATGAAGACAAGACACAATCCTAATCACTTAGGACTTGCTCCCCCTTACACTTTGTAATTAAACAACCTAACTCACAGGTTCCACAACCTTGAGTTTACACAACCAAATGCTTTAAAAGAATTTCAATCTCTCAAAAGAGTGAATATTGATAATCACTGAAGAACAGATAAAAGAATCACAATACAGACTCAAAAATGCAAATGTGTTCAGTGTAGCTTCGTTGTGTGTCTTGCTTTGAGTCTTCATAGTCTTTTATAGCCTAACTAGATGAGCTAGCCGTTGCAATATCTTCTCCAACGTTCAGTTGCAAATCTGGAAAATGACAGTTGCAAATTTTGCTCTTTTCTTTCAATTCTTTGCTGAAATCCTAGAATATGTTGTTGCAGAACGTCTTCCAGATTCTTTGTCATTCCATGATCTTAATTTGACCGTTTGAGGTGATCTTAATGTGTTCCAACGGTCTGAACTAAACATCTGGGATAAGGGAGAAGAATCAGCCCTGTTCTTGGTTCTTCATTTAATGCACTTATTCTGGATCTTGATTTCTCCTTGATCTTGTGATGAACCTGTCTGAAACTTATCAAAAACTTGATCAATAGCATTAGGAATAATAATGCAACAAGATATGATAATTTCATATTAACCCATAATGATTTCGCAGATTGATTTGATCTGGTTTTCAAAAGTTACCGATGCAAACTCGAGTTGGTTGTTCTAGACTCGAGTTTGAGGTTCATCCAGAGAGCAAGGTATGTTCGAAAGTTTCCTAAACTTGAGTTGACAAGTAACTGACTCGAGTTTGGTTCTTACAGAGAGGAAAGTCGTGAGTTGGTCCTGAATAAGATTTTGAACACATGGCTAAACTCAAGTCATTTAGTGACTGACTCGAGTTTTGAAGTTTTTATGAAAATCTTAAGTTTAAGTTCACAGCTTCAAAACTGGAGTTTAGAAATGCAGACTGGAGTTTACAAGACCTGAAATATTGCATAGCTCTCTGTATGATCCAGACTCGAGTTTTGATATTCAAAACTCGAGTCTCAGTGAAAACTGAGACCTTTGAAAAAATCTTTTTATGTGTAAACTGGAGTTTCCATTTTTCAAACTGGAGTTTAGAAAACAAGTATCAACTCAAGTATCTCTGTATGTGCAAAACTCGAGTCTACATAATCCAGACTCGAGTTTCCAGTGAAAACTGAAAACATGAAGGCTATTGCATTTTGCAAACTGGAGTTTGTAAAACTGAAACTGGAGTTTGGAAAACTTGATAAAACGTTGAAGCTTCTGTTTGATCTCAAACTCGAGTTTCCAAATCATAGACTCGAGTTTACAAGTCTTTAAACTTTTAGCACATAAACTTTCTTGTAAACTGGAGTTCCTCAGAATCAAAGGTAGAGTTTGGAAATAAGTTGAAATTCGAGTGTCTGGCCTTTGATCTAGACTCGAGTTTATAAACACAGACTCGAGTTTACAACTCTTGTAAACTTTGATAGCTCTCTGTAACTCTATAAACTCGAGCTTGCCTATACAAACTGGAGTTTGGCCAACATTGTGAAATCTGAGCTTCTGTCTGTCAAGTCCAAACTCGAGTTTAGCAACCCAAACTCGAGTTTGCCTTAAACAGAAAGTTTTACAACTTTCCAAGGACAAACTTCAAATTGAGTTTACAATTGTCGATTATCATCAAAACACACAGAGAACTAACAGAAAATATATGAAGAATTAGTGGGTAAGCAAAGTTAATCCTCTAAGTGCCTAAGGTAAAGGTATACAATGGTAAAACCTCCTATACTATTATCTATAACATTTATTGAGGTTTTATATTTTGTAACCTTAAGAATGAGCATTGCAAACTATTTTGAAATTAATTTTCACATCCTTTAAAAATCCACTTCATAGATTGCAATGTTCAAAAGTTTAAGTCTTTATGCATACATGATGATTTGAAAATAAAGTATTTCTTAAAAAACGAGGCTGAACCCAAGAGAGGGGTGAATTGGGTTAAGATAAAAACTTGCAACCTTTTTAACATCTTTTCGAAACTCGGTTAAATCAGTTTGAATGATAATGAAAAGTTGTAAAGTTATAAACAATCATTCAAACATGTATGTTAGAAATAAAGAGTTAAGGGAAGAGAATTGCAAACTCAGATTTATACTGGTTCGGTCCAACCCTTGACCTACGTCCAGTCCTCAAGCTCTACTTGAGATTTCCACTATTCTCCTTGTTTAACCAGACACAAGAGACAAGCCTTTACACCCCACAAGTTTATCCAAGTATTTGTGCAACCTTTACAATCTCTCTCAGAGACTCTCTCCCTTACTACCCGTAAGGTTACAATCAACACCCAATCAAGATTACCCAATCTTGAGTAACTCTCAAATAAAGTGATTTACAGTAAAAAAATTATCTCTAAGAAGTGGATAAATGATCACTGAAGCACAATACAAGTGATTTCACTCTCTATGTTGTAAACTCAGAAAACATTGAACAACAGAGAGTAGGAGATTTAGCATTTTGACATTATAACAGTGTAAGCTCACTCCTCTACCTTCTTGCGTTTTGAATCTGCCTCATTTATAGATGATGATGTCCTGAACGATGGGAATAGAGTCGTTGTAAAATAGATCCGTTGAGAGTATGCAGTAGCAAAAATATAGCCGTTATTTTGCTTTTTCAACTTGACAGCTTAGCAACTTGATCTCCATGAAATCCTTCGTTTGATCATCTGAAATATGTCCATAAATCATTTAAATGATGTTAATAAGTGTTAGAGATCATTTGGCTAATCATCTGGATGATCTAGATCAGATTCAGAATTTTCGCAAATGTGATTTTTCTGATCTGAAGGAGAATACTGCGGTATTGCTTTGTATACTCGAGTATTGAGCTTATTTCAAAACTTCAGATTTGTCTCCGTATGCCCTATACTCGAGTTTTACTTCCCATACTCGAGTATTGAAGTTGCTCTAACGTTCATTGCTCTCTATCTGAACTATACTTGAGTTTGCACTTATAAACTCGAGTTTTCGACTTGTTCTAGCCTTTGGTTGCTTTCTGACTTGATATGGCTTCTATTTTAGCAAACCAATTATCCCCATATAGCTCCTTAAGTCTTCTTCACAATACAAAAAGAATCAGATCTTCATTTGTTGAAATTTGCCCGTTATGATCCGTTGAAAGAAGATTGTTCTTCATCATTTTTGCAGCGTTATGAATTATTAGTAAAATTTCGAAGACCATATCTCTTTGGTCTGATCTTCATTTTAGCTGAATCAAGTATTGATGGAAAGCCCTATGAGTCTTCTTTCAAACGCCACTAATTTCAGCTCATTTCGATTTGTAGATTGTGAGTTATACTCAAATCATTGAAGCTTGGTCTGCTGTGTGGCGTGAATATTTGATCCAACTTTAGAAATTCAAAGCTCTCTCATCTGATCTTCTTTGGGTATGAAACTTTGTCAAGGTGATGCATTGGATGTCTAGTTTCAGAAAAATTTGATTTCACCTCAATACGATGTCTGGTTCAGGAGATATCATTGAATTACCAGACCTCGCCCAAAGCTGTATGTGTAACAGAGGTGAACAGAGTTGCTGAAGGAGCTGGAAACTCGAGTTTTCATTCACAAACTCGAGTTTTGTCGGGTCCAGAAGTGCGAGAGAAGTTGAAGACACCCAATACTCGAGTCATTAAGTTTCATACTCAAGTATTGACTCCTATACTCAAGTTTTAACTCTTTGACGCCCAAACTGTGGTTTCCAAAACTGTGGTTTTCCAAACTACAGTTTTCTCATCCAGAATTAATTTTCTGCAGTAAGCTTGTAAACTCGAGTTTTGAACTGGAAACTCGAGTTTTCTCTTCCAGAAGTTGATTTTTGTAGTTTTTGACTCTGTATTGACCCATCCAACATCCAAATGATTGTGAAGGCTTATGATATTAATTTAAGACCTTATATATTGATTTTTCTCATTCTTTTTGACAAGATCTTCCTTTTCTCTAATCTCTTTACTTGGTCATTCTTCATAACTCTATTCTTTTCTTTCTTCTTCTCCTGAGCATTCTCCATAGACATATTTGAGCTGATCTTGGACTTGATGTCCTCATTCTATCCATCATGATTAATTTGTATCATTTGACTTCAGCTCATCATCTTCTTCAATTTCTCCTCTTCCTTATTATCCTCATCTATATCCTTGACCTTCTTGATCTTCTTCTTTTTATCATTCAATTCTTCTTGATCATCTTCTTCTTGATCATACTTCATGAATAAACTTCATATCATTGATTCTACATGAAAATTCAAGAATTAATCAATGAAGAAGATAAACATACTACTCAATCTTTTTGCTTTGAACAATGGCATATATATAAGTCATAATCAAAACTTATTATATCCAACATTTCTTTTGTGTATAAAGTCATGATTAATTCATGTGATCAATTGTTTTGAATTGATTAAGACAAGTAGAAGTTCATTATTTTCGAACCCCTAGAGAAAGGAGAAATCTTATCTCTCATAGATATCTCAGTTGCTTACTAACAGTTCTTATTAAGGTATTAGAACAAGAACTCAGATGATAGTTCAGTTTTTACTGTGGTTAGCTAATTAGGAGTTGGAATCATAAGAGTTCAGAGAAAGTCTTGCTCAACATATTTTACTGGCCTTTAAACAAGAAGATAGAATTCACAGGGACATGCGTAGATATCTTCCTCCAGAATACTGGAATGAAGCTAAACATTTAATTTTCATGTAGTTTGTTTTACTTTTTGTATCATTCTTACGAACAACTTAAATATCTGATCATGATATCAACTACAGGAAAATAGTTGAAAAGGTAGGATCTAAATTTGCCAATCCTAGGATAGGCTTTGCTGGAAAAAAAACTGAGATCAAAGAACCCGCTTAGACAGGAGATAAAATCATCATTAGACAAAATAACACAATTATTGAACAGCTGATAGATGTTAGACAGTTATTAGGTGTTTTAGTGTCACAAGCATCAACACAACAGATAGCAACCAGTTGGGTCACAGAGATTACCACTAAATAAATAATTTGTCTTTAGGAAAGGAATAGAAACTAGTAACTAAGGTTTATGTTGGTCCTCACTTAGTATGGAAGAAGCCAGACCCTCAGGATCCAAGGCTATAGTCAATATAAATAAGATTAGGAATTTTAATACCTTTTCTACTTTAGTAAATAAATGGCATGGTCATAAGATTAGGGAATTTGATAGACTTGTTGACCCCCAACAAATAGTTTGATGTTGTTCTTCACCATAAGAAAACAGGTCTTGCCCCGACTGAAGTCTTGTATACACATGGTTTATGGGAAACCAAACAGAAAATATATGAGCATTTTAGTGAGGAGACAATCAGATGCATAGGTGATGATCAAATAATCATTCCTTTTATTAATAAGGATAGCAAGCGTAAGTTGCTTGACCAAAATTTTATAATTATTCATATTGGACTTGTTCTTATAAAAGTCACATGGTTAACGAGATTCGAAGTTAGTAAACAGGTACTAATAAACCTTATAGATATAAGGTACGGAGGCAAAGTCCAGAAAGCTATTATAGGTACCATGGAAGTAGATATGGCTAAAATTAGTGGTGTAATATACATGGCACTAAAGATACAGATGCTAGTCACAGACTTTGCTAAACACCTCTAGTTGATAATCAAAACTCGAGGATATGAGGATTTAATAGAAGGACAAAACCTTTCCATCACCAAAATCCTCACTGGTAGATTAAGCAATAACACTAACAATAACTTCAATCTATAGATAGATAGAGTTATGCAATATCTCAGTAGTTAGGGTATTCAGGCTATCGAAGGAAAAAGCTTTTCAGCTAAGGATTTGGCAGGAAAGGGGTGGAACATTAACCTTCCAAACACTTAGCCCTTAGTCCCCACCAGATCTAGCTTTTGGGAGAATAACAATAAATATATAAGTATTCATTTCTCTGGTTATAAAATAAAAGGGGTAAAAGAACGAGAATCCAATGATAAACATGATAACCTGATTCTTGTTATTTTTGATTCTACCCCAGATGCATTACAATTGTTATGTGAATACTATCTAGATTATGACTGGGAACAGGATTTTTCCCAAATACCTCACCCTGGTGATTGTCATATGTTAGTTAACTATAAATATCAAGGGGATTATCCCAAAATTTTTACTAACCCCTTTGTATCAGAGTATCAGCAGAGCGTGGTGGGTAGTATTAGCACTTATTTTTCTTCCACTTTTGTGATGCTTAATGTTAATACTTTAATGGAAGATAATGAGTATGATTTACCTTACCCACAACAACTTTCTAAACCTAAATGGGATTATGAGACTCCCATACTTGTTAATGAAAGTAGAGGCTCGTTAGGCACCTCGAACTTCACTCATATTCCTGAACATCATGCCATCAATGTACCCAGGCCAAACTTCAATACTCAACAGACTGCCCCCTAGTAGCAGGACAGCAGTTAGGAAGGCAGAGAGGACCCCTATAAGTTCCTCAATAACCTCCAACGAGCAAATGTTAATGATGGTTCTATGCTAGTCCTTGTAGGAACTTTTCCTTTTATGTTTTGTGAAAATGGAAGAAATCACCAAGAGGGGGGTGAATTGGGGATTTTAAAAAAACTTTTGAATTCTTTTTCAAAGCCTTTTGAAAGTAAATGTTAAGAAGGTAAGAGAAGAAAAGCTTGACACACGGAATTTATACTGGTTTGGTCTTAACCTTGACCTACGTCCAGTCCCCAGATATCTTCTGGGTGTTTCCACTAGTTTCAACAGATTTTCAACTACAACAATGTAGACTAGACACAATCCTAATCACCTAGGACTTGCTCCCCCTTACACTTTGTAATTGAACAACCCAACTCACAGGTTCCACAACCTTGAGTTCTCACAAACAAATGCTTTCAAAAATTTACAAACTCTCAAAAGAGTGGATAAGGATAAACACTGAAGAACATGTTGAAAATAACAATACAGACTCAAATTTCAAAGTATAATCAAGATAGCTTCGTTGTGTGTGTTTTGCTTTGAGTTTTCACAGCCTTTTATAGACTAAATGGATGAGCTAGCCGTTGCAATTCTTTCTCCAATGTTCAGCTGCAATTCTGGAAAACTGGCAGTAGCATATTTTGCTTTGTTCTTGAATTCTTAGCTGGAATCTTGGAATTTACTTGTTGCAGAAGGTCTTCCAGATTTTTAATCATTCCTTTAACTCAATTTGACCGTTTGAGATGATTCTTATGAGTTACAACGGTCTGAGCTGAACATCTGGGATAAGGGAGAAGGATCAGCCCTGTTCTAGGTTCGTCATTTAATGCATTTATCCTGGATCTTGATCTCACCTTGATTTTGGCTAAACCTTATCTGAAAAACACTCAAAAATTCATCAAGGACATTAGAAACAATAATATCATATGAGGAAATAATTTCAGGAAGACCCATTAAGATTTCGCAGATCAGCATCATTTGATTTTTCAAAATCCCCGATGCAAACTCGAGTTTGTTCTTCCAGACTCGAGTTTAGGGTTCATTCAGAAAGCATGTCTGTTGATTAGTGGTCTAAACTTGCAGTCTGTAAAAGCTAACTCGAGTTTATTGGGCTCTGGACTTGGGATGGAATTTTGGTCTGAAAGCTAAACTCGAGTCAATTAGTGACCAACTCGAGTTTGGGTCTATGTTTGAAGAACAAGCCTAAGTTCGTAATTTTCCAGACTCGAGTTTAGGGTCATAGACTGGAGTTTGTAGTGTAGCCAAAATGGATGACCTTTCTGTATGATCCAGACTCGAGTTTAGGAAGCAAACTCGAGTTTCAGTGACTACTGAAATATTTGAGGTTTATCTGGGTCAAGTGCAAACTGGAGTTTGGAAGGCCAGACTAGAGTTTGGGAGTCTATTGAGTTTTCTGGGTTCCTTTCTGTTTGGTCTAAACTCAAGTTAGGGGATCTAGACTCGAGTTTAGCTTGCTGAGTGCTCTCTATATCTTCCAGACTTCAGGTTTGATTTGCAAACTGGAGTTTAGCCTGATGTGAAAATTTTGGATTCCTTTATGTGTCTGCCCAGACTTGAGTTTGTCTATGCAGACTCGAGTTTTAGCCTTTATGTAAAATTGAATACCTTTCTGTCAAGTCTCAAACTCGAGTTTATATACCTAAACTCAAGTTTACCTTTGACAGTGAGATTTTCATTTTGCTAAAAACAAACTTCATATCAAGTTTACAATTGTTAGTTATCATCAAAACACATTGAGAACTAACATTTTGTTCAGAGGTGAAAGACTAGGCATTTATGTATACCCTAAACTGGTCAAAGCAATTGGAAATAACCCAAGGCCCTACTGGCTGGGATATTACGATTTTCAGGAGGCTTGGAAATAAGCCACAACAACACTACCATAGCCTATTTGTGTGGAATGAAGGTTCCCAATGGATCTACCCCCATATATAAGTATACACTCCCTTATGGAAAACAAGATAAAACAGTTTGAGTCTACTAATATTGCTTTTGTTCAATCTAACCTTAATTTACAACAAGAAATTAGGAAGGAATAGGAGGAGAATCAAATACTCTGACAGCAATTTAAGAAGCTAAATCTTATGAGTCAAGCACTCACAGAACAGAACAATCATATGCATAATCTACTTCTCGGCACTCAGTCTTATAATAGACTACAGAGCTCATGCCTGAACAATAGTAAAAGAAGAGTTGTTACTGAACATCTGCAAAACATTCTTCCCTTTTTGATGTTCAACAAATGATAGAATAAAGGCAACTATAGAAGCTGATAGACCTCCAACAGCAATTATTAGATCTTCACCAACAGGCACCCCCCAATGGAAGATACAGAATTGACCAAGATGTTATTACATGGGTCAATAGGGATGGAGAATTCTTATACACAGGGCTTCTAAAATTGTGTATAGATATCTAGATAGACCAACTCATGTTCTTAATGGCAAAGAATATACAATTGATTATATGGAGTTCTTAGCTTAGGGATGGTCACAACATTTGTCATTTTAGAAGAAATGCGGGAGCTTCCCTTTGGAAACGCTCTTAATGAAGAAATAAGGAAATAGCAGAGCTTTGGTACAACATATGTCAAAGTTCTTCTCAAATCCCTTATTACAGAGATGGTGAATACCATCAAAGTTTTCATAATTTTTTAGTCACACCAAGGATTGAGGATACAAAGGATGGATTTACAGTGCCACAGTGCAATAAGTATCTCAAAGATCCACACCTCTATGAAGAACTAATAAGAAATGTGTGGAAAAATACAGTTCTTGTTCTTCGATTAAGTTGCCAATTGTGCCTGCTATCAAGTATGGATCCCTAAGAATAAAGACTATCTTAGTAGGATTCAGATTATCGACCCCAGCTATGGAGATGATGCCAACAGATCGCAATAGGGATATGACAGTGATGAAATGGCAAACACCGATTAAATGTGCAATAGGAAAATATTTACTTTTGTAAAAGCACTCTTTACTTTAAAAATCTATCAGCTTTACTTTATTAAAGTTGATGCTAGCTTGCATGCTGGAGCATTATTAATGTACGGAGTTTGCTTTTCGGATTTAAAACACTCTTAAGTCCGCGGATTCGAAATGGTTTGAATTCTTCACAGTTGTCTTAGTTGTGTATATAATCATGGTTTCACAGCCTATAGACACCACAAACAACCAACCTCAGAAATCAATAGTAAAAGATTTCACAAAAACTCTGATCTTCCCTCTCTTTCGAATTTTCTCAACTTCCGAGTTATCTGTGTTTAAGTCTTACCTCTATACATATAAGTAGCCATATGAGATGAAAAAGTAGGAGGCGACTCCCAACCTGGTGTGTGTGTGTGTGTGTGTGTATAATTATAGATATATATAGTATGTCTATAGTTACATATGTATGTATGTATACATATGTAATTATATATCTAAAATTAGAGATGTGTGTGTGTGTGTGTGTGTGTAATTTAGAATTATCTTTTATAACCTAACCTCTTGAATTTAAATTTAAATTTCAAACTTAAATTTGAATTTCAAATTCAACTTGGCCTAAGACCTCGTTGGGTCTTCTAACACATTTGGGCCTTTTTGTGGAGAAACTGATTTCGTACTTGGGACTCTAAATGTGACATCATTTTTCATTATTGGGCTTGAAGTCCCACTCCAACCCAATTGCACCTTTACTCCTGATAAAGCCTAATAACAATTATGGGCCTAAGTTTGTTAATCTTTAAGCAATCGAAAATAACCTTTGTGTGTGAACCATTAGGCCCAATTAGTAATTGATATAATAAAATTGGACCAATTAAAATTCCTTTAACGGGCCCAATTTATTTAATGACCTCATAAGGCACTAGCAATGCTCTGCGGCCCCATAACTAATTATGTTTATCAAGTGATCTACCTTCCATATTTGGATACCATGAAGGCATCATCTCTCACATCGTCATTCACATTTAGTCAAGAGAAAAGATAAAGTATCATCTCTCTTAATTGACTAAATGTAGCTAATTCACATAACTAGGAATATTCTTATATTAACGCTATAACGAATCATGACTCTTCATGATCACTTACTATGCACACAGACTCCCAAGTTAATTAGAAGCTATCTAAGCTCTACTGATCTTATGAATGACTAATCCCTTATAGTGCACTGTGAGTCCTCTCGGCATGTCCATCTATACTCATGTATCTGAGCTATACCTAAGAGTAAATTATTCTCCCTTTTTTCAAACAAATAGAATTGTACAGTCAAAGTATAACCCTAGGACATAGTGTTCGATGACATCCTTAAGTCCAGGACGATCCATACTATCGAATGATGAGAGACTTTAGATATCCAACGATACTCTCTACAATGAATTTTTGTGGAGTCTCTCGGTGGGTTTGTTCCATGCAATTTGTTCTCTAATAGATCTACCTACGACATCAGCTAAGGCATCACCATGCCTGTATTCCATGAGGTCCATACCTTGTATCTTATACATGTAAATGATGTCGTATTAGTCTTATTGAGATCATCAATGCCCTTTTGTTGGTGATTCAAGACTAGGAACAAGTTTTAGGCAATACATATCCAATGTTATTGTGTCCTCGTGATCATGATCTCTGTCATTGATCCTTAAGATTAACACATGTTCTATTCCTAGGGCTTTTATCTTCAAACACATATTTATCTTAAAATAAAGGCGAGACATAAATATGATAAAGATAAAATGTGCTCATTTATTAATAGTGAAATACTACAATGAAGAAATGGTGCTAATCTATCCTTACATATTGTCTCTAAGATACCTAAATTCTAACATCTCCAAGGAATATGGACATTAGCATAAGATTTATACTTGCTCCCAAATCATAGAGGGCTTTTACACAATAGTTAAACTAATGGCACAGGGAATTTTATAGCTTCGTTAATCCTTCAATTTAGGAGGTAGTCTATTTAGCGGTATAGCACTGCTTTCCTCGGTCATTACTACAATTTCCAATTCACCTAGCTTCCTTTTCTTGGACATGAAGTCCTTCATGAATTTTACATATATGGGCATCTGCTCTAAGGCCTCAACTAGAGGGATGTTGATATGCAATTGTTTAAGCATGTCTAGGAATTTCCAGAATTACTTCTCTTGGCTTTGCTTTTGTAGCCTTTAAAGGAAAGGTGGGGTGTTACACCTCCACCGGCCTCGCCCTTCCGGGTGGCGAGTTGGAGGGATTCCTTTTATAATTTACCTTCCCTTCGTTATTAAGTCCATTTAATAATTAGTCAGAGCACGTGCAACAGAGCACTGGATCGGTTTGGACAACTACTGTACTGGTAAAAGTAAACTCAACAGAAAGTAAAGTCCCCGTAGGGCTAGAGTACAGTCATCCAAAAGTAAACTCCAAAATACAAATACAGTCATCAACAAAAAGTAAAGTACAAAACACGATTGTGCATCTCCTATCCTTCAAGCGCACCGCCATCCTACCTTTGCAAAAAGGCCTTCTTTGTTCAAACACGCCCTCCTATATCACTAGAAAGTTTTGGAGTCCGTGTGCGGCCCCCAGAGTAACCATTAATTCTCATGCACTATATGTGTGGTGTGTATGTGTGTGCAACCGTTCAGATATGGAAAACATGCCAAATATACCATATATGCTAACAGAAAAAAAATACACAACATACACGTCTCGCACCGTTGAGCCGCCTTACCAAAGCAGGCCCCGGATTGCGGAATCACACGCCTGTTTTCGTTGAGTCGCCACACTCACGTGACCAACCCCGGCAGGCAATGCCTGTTTTCGTTGAGTCGCCACACTCACATGGCTAACCCCGACAGGCACCCTCAGCGCTAAGGACACAGTCATAACATGTTCTGTATGCATATTTGGCAAAACATATATAAAAACAAGTATGGCAAACAAATATACATCAAACACATAAAAGTGCCGGAGTAAAGAGGTTACTACTACCTGGTGGTGAAATACTGTTTAATATTTTCATGGGCCCCACAAGACTCCCAACTGATTGCTTGACCTTAAATGTCAGAAAAATAATTTATGTGAGTATTTCCAATAATACCCTTACATTATTTACTTAAAACCGAGCTAGAAACAGACTTTCCAGAAATTCAGTGCTTCTGTACCAACTTTGACAATTTCTCAAAAATTCCACAAAAATAATTTTTGAGTGAAACCAACGCCATCTGAACCATTATCATGTCTAATATTTAGGAACAATATTCCCAAGGGTTAAAAGTGCAGGTATCTGGACGTGATACCACTTTTATGCCCTCTGATCCAGATTCGCACCACTGTTTCCTTATCTGTTTTCAACCAATTATTTCAACAAGCAAATCTTATCCAAATATTTATTATTATATATGTAGACTCATGCCCCAGATGTATACTTTCCACCTGAAAAATTCCAGATAAAAAAAAATTCGTTTACCCCGTCAAAAACGTTACCGGAGGTTCGCTCCCTAGATTTTCCAAAACTGGCAGCAACCTTCCTTTTAAGGTTTTTCGGTGTTTTGATTTCGAAAACTCAAACCAAACCCATATCCTACACAAAATCACGTTTCAGAACCATTGGAAACCTCAAAAATACATAAATCTAACCCTAACACCATTCTTCTACCTTTTGCACGAAAATACCTTAAGAAGAACTCAAGAAGACAAAGATTTTCGGTTACCTTAGAATCAGAGAGGTGATGAAGGAATTTAGGAGCTTGAGCTTCAAACCCTAGCTATGGTGGCTGACTGCCCTCCCCTAGTTCTCTGGAATTTTTGCCCCACAAGGGTGAAAAATGAAGGTAAAACACTTTTAAATAAAAGTTAAAATTGATCCAATAGCTTTAGAATTAACCAGTGTAATTTCTGACTAACAGGGGGTAATTTTGGACAGATATTCTTGACTTAACCTCCAAGAAAATCCAGAGACTTCTAGGGCAGTCAAAGTGGTGCAGAATCCTATCAAAAATATCTGGGATATTTTCAAATTTTTGGGAAAATTACCTATTTTGGCTCGAAACTTTCGTAAATTATAATTTTGCCCCGGAACTTTTGGATAATTACCGACTTTAACTCGGAAATTTTTACCTGCCCAGGGGCACATATGGGACGCCATGTGGGTCCCTCAAATCTGCTTCCATCAAATTTTACCCATTTATTCCTATTTTACCCTTTTTCTTTGATCGCGGGACCCGCAGTTGACTTTTACTTTGACTTTACCTTTCTTGGCCACCAAGCAACGTTTTTTTATTAATTAAGGGGGGTTATGTGGCACCTCATGGGGCCCACATCTCTGACCCTCTTTGATTATCTCATTTCCCTTCACTTTATCAATCCGGTTCCCGACCAACTGGTCTATGCCGGTACAACAGTGCTCCTTTTTGTACTTTTCTATAATTTTTCCAGATATTCTCCCCTAAATGGGCACTCACATGTGGCACCCTTCCATCTTCCCAAAGTGGTCTCACACTTGTCCCATTTAGTCTAAAAAGAACCCTAACTGGTCCCTATCGGTCCCCTTTTTTACCAGTTAACATCTTGTAGGACCCGCCTTTCGTGTTTAGGCCTGATTATGTATAAAATCATATGATTTCTCCTTCTCTCTCCTGGTTGGACGAAATTAATGACTTAAGGGGTAAGGATTTGACTTTCTTACCCTTACTTTTCCTCTTTTACCCTTAAAGTGGCACGCGTCCCACCGCAATCATTACTCTGACTCTTGCCTTTTGACATGTGACTTTTTAGTGTCTCTTTCTCTTCCCATTTCCTCAAAAACACAGAGGATCTTTATTTGTCCAGGAAATGTCACACTTCCTGAACCGGGCTTAGTAGTCTACCTAACTTAGGCTTATTCTCAAGTTCTATGCCTGAAATTCAGGATATTACACGGGGGCTACTTCAAAACTCTTGATGGGCTTGGGTCAGTAGCATGCTGCGATGGTTATGCTATAGCATCGCTTGACTTCTCAGGAACGTATATTTCTGGCATAGCATAAGTTGAGAATGTTGTAGCATTAGTACTGCTAGCACTGTGCTTAGCACCTTAAGGCGCTATTCTATTTCTTGGATGTCCTCAGTGGCTTCTCATCCTTTCTTTGTCTACCCCGATACTGGTTCAACATCCTCAATAGGTCTTTAGGTGATCCTCAATGAAAGTCCAGGCTGCACCCAAGAGGGGGGTGAATTGGGTGAAGACAAAAATTCGAATCCTTTGAAAACTTTTCACAACTTTGTTCCCTTTACAATCTTTTCTGAATTCGGTTAAATACAATTTGAATGATAATAAAGAAATATAAAGGTTTAAACAAACATTCAATCATGTATGCTGGATATAAAGGAGTTTAAAGGAAGAAAAGTACAAACACAGATTTATACTGGTTCGGTCCAACCTTGACCTACGTCCAGTCCTCAGGCACCTTGAGCTTTTCACTATTCTCCTTATTTAACCAGGCACAAGAGACAAGCCTTTACACCCATAACTTTATCCAGGTACTTGTGCAACCTTCACAATCTCCCTCGAAGACTCCCCCTTACTACCCGTAAGGTTACAATCGAATTCCCAACTCAAGGTCACCCAACCTTGAGTAACTCTCAAATAGAGATTGATTTACAGGAAAGCTTCTCTCTAAGAAGTGGATAAATGATCACTGAAGTACATATAAATTCATTTCACTCTTTCTAAGTTCAACTATGTAGACATGAAAAACAGAGTGAAGAGAAGATTCAGAATTTCGGCATTATAACTTTGTAAGCTCTCTCCTCCACCTTTCTGCATTTTGAATCCAGTTCTATTTATAGATGAAGGTCTTCTAACCGTTGAGAATAGAGCCGTTGTGAATATGGACGTTGAGAGTTCAGCTGATGGAAAAACTAGCCGTTATTTTCTGCCTTTTCACTTGACAGCTTAGCACTTTGGTCTTCATGAAATTCCTCGTTTGATAATATGAAACATGTCCACAAATCATTTAAATGATGTTAAGAAATGTTATAGATCATGTGGATAAGTTTCTGGATGATCCAGATCAGAATCAGGATTTTCGCAATGGTGATTTTTCTGATTTGTGGGAGAATACTGTAGTATTGCTCTGCATACTCGATTATTGAGCTTCTGTCAAAACTTCAGATTCGTCTCTATATGTCCTATACTTGAGTTTTACTTCCCATACTCGAGTATTGAGGATCCATTAACGTTCAAAGCTCTCTATCTGGGCTATACTCGAGTATTCATTCGTAAACTCGAGTTTTCGACTAGTTCTGGCCTTTGGTTGCTTTCTGACTTGATATAACTTCTAAATTGGCAAACCAATCATCCCCATATAGCTCCTTGTATTTTCATTCCACAGCAACAAGAATTAGATCCAAACTCATTGATTCTATCCATTATGATCCGATGATTGAGAGATGTTCTTAAACCAGCATTTTTATAATGTTCTGAATTGTCAGTCAAATTTCAAAGGCTAAATCTCTTAGGTCTAAACTTCATTTTTGTTGAATCAAGTCTTGATGGAAAGCCTTATGAGTCTTCTTTCCAATGCCACTGATTTCAGCTCATTTCGATTTGTAGATTATGAGTTACACTCAAAACACTGAAGCTCGCTCTAAAGTGTGGCGTTAACATTTGATCCAACTTTGGAAATTCAAAGCTCTCTCATCTGATCTTCTTTTGGTATGAAACTTTGTCAAGATGACGTATTGGATGTCTAGGTTCAGCCAAATTTGATTTCACCTCAATCCAATGTCTAGTTCAGGAGTTATCATCGAATTACCAGATCTCGCCCAAAGCTGAATGTGAAACAGAGGTGAACAGAGTTGCTGTTGAGCTCTGATACTCGAGTATTGAAGTGGATACTCGAGTATTGTCAGGACTAGATGCGCCAGTGAAGCTGAAAACTCCCAATACTGCGGTATATAAGTTCAATACTCGAGTATTGACCCTCATAGTCAAGTTTTGACTCTTTGATGCCCAAACCTTGGTTTTCTAAACCACAGTTTTCTCTGTCCAAAAGCAGATTTTTCCAGTAAGCTTGTATACTCGAGTTTTGACCTGGAAACTCGAGTATTGAATTCCATAACTCGATTTTCACTGTATTTAACTCTGAATTGGCCCTCTTCAACATCTACTTGATCATGGTTACTTCTATAACAAATCTTGATCATTCTTCATCATGAACTCATTATCTTCTTCAAGATCTTCAATATTTCCTCTCCTTCTTGAACTCAATATTTTCTTCAATTTCTTCTTTCTTGATTATTCTCCATGAATGAGCTTGAGCTAATCTTGATATTCTCATTCTCTTGAACATACTCCATAAATATATCTGAACTGAGCTTGGAATGAGGATGTTCCATTTAATAAGATCTTTCTTCTTTAATTTCTCCTCTTCTTTTTCCTTATCCTCATCTACATCCTCGTTCTCCTTGAACTTCTTCTTTTTGATCAATCTTCATGAATGAACTTCACATTATTGATTCAACATTAAAATTCAAGAATTCATTAATGAAGGAGACAAACATATTGCTCAATCTTTTTGCTCTTATTAATGACATAACTATGAGACATCATCAAAACTAATTATATCAAACACTCAATGGTTTAACATTTTTGCCACTCCTCAGTTTTATGGCCTTGATTTGCTTCTTTCAATGGTTCATAAGGACTTCAATTTCACTAGGTAGGAATCCTGATAGTTTGTTGTTGAGTGCTGTAACAAGTTGTCCAACTTGATTCTCGAGATTGTAAAGGGATACTTGATGGCTTTGTATTATGGCACCGTTCTTAACCATATACTCTTTACATAGGGTTTTCATGGAGGATTGAGGAGTTAGATCAATACCATGTTGCCTTGCTTGCTAGTTGAACCTAGGGGGTTGGATGATCTATTGGAGTACGAGGGGCCTACTGAAGGACTTATAGAGTGTTGTCCTTGTGGATTCCAAGAAAAATTTGGGTGTTGTCACCACGCTAGATTGTAAGTGTTGCAATACGGGTTGTTGGTGTTACTGCCACTGTTATAGTTGTTCACGTAGTTGACAGATCCAAGATTGGTGGAACACTGTGTAAGGATGTTCTCCTTCACAGTACACATAGGCTACTTGAGCATATTACATTGATGAGGTGTTGGTAAGGAGGCTCATTAACTTGATCATGGTGGTCAGTAAAGACATTTGAGCGGTAAAGGCTGTCATTGCGTCAAGCTCATGAACTCCAGCTACAATTCTGGTGGTAGGAAGTCAGTCTGCGGCCATTGGTGACTGTTCGTGGCCATTTGTTCCAGTAGTTCATATGCTTCATTGTAAGACTTCATCAATATAAAACCACTTGTAGAGGCATCAACTACAGATTATGTCTAAGTGTTCAAAACTTTGCAAAATGTCTCTAGTTGCACCCATTCTACTAGTCCGTGCTGTGGACACTTCCTGAACAAATCCTTGAAGCGTTCACTGGCCTCATATGTGGACTCACCAGCTCTTTGGCGGAAACTGGTCACGTCTTCTCTCAATTAAGCATTCTTAGTTAGGGAAAGAACTTCAGTAGGAATTTTCTATCCAAATCATTCTAGGATGGAATTGAGTAGGCTCGTAGAGTGTTCAACCACGTTCTTGAAAGTGGAGCTAAATCACTAAGAGGGGGTGAATTGGGGATTTTAAAAAATTTTCGCAAATACTTGCTCAAGTGGTAACGAAACAGGGCACAACAGAGAGTAGAGAAAGAAGAGCAGTACACACAGGTTTATACTAGTTCGATCCAACTCTTTGGCCTACGTCCAGTCCTCAGGCACCCTGAGCTTTTCACTAAGTCACTTGATTACACACTCTGTAACTCTGAAACAATTCTTTCTCTAGAACTTGCTCCCCCTTACAAGTTGTAATCAATGACTCCCCAAATCTCCAAGTCCCCCGATTTGAGATAACTCACAATCAAAAAAATACAATCAATAAAACTCTCTTAAAGAGCAGATAAGATAATCACTGAAGCTCTATTGTGTCAACCGACACTCTGTACAGGAAGCACACCAATAAATGAACAAATTTAATGTTCTTTCATTTTTCATCTCAATGTTCTGGTAGAAACTTGAATGTTGCTCTATTTATACTTAGAGTGACATTAATAGCCATTGCAGACATTCATTTGACCGTTGGAGAGGTCTCCTATCTGTTGGAAGCAGTTTGGTCCTTTCTCTCTCTACACTTATGCTTGTTTCTTGAGTTGTAGGATAGAGAGTGATTTCTAGTTGTTTATATCCGTTGGGATTGTCAGTTCTTGATTAAATGAAAGTCTCTTTATCCTTTTTCCATCGTGTAGTACTTGGTAGTTGAGTTTGCAGCAAGTTTGGTGGTATGCATTTAATGCTTCTAACAAGACTTTGCTTTAGGTGTTAACAACTCTTTTAATCTGCTTGTATCATTTGTAATTTGGCTGAAATACACTAGCAAACACATTAAACATATCTGATAATGATGATAATTAAGAATATAAATCATTTGGATCATTACATAAACATTACACAGATTTCACAAATTTGAATTATCAGAAAGCGCGACCAATACTCGAGTTTGTCACCATGCACTTAAGCCTATACTCGAGTATATGAGTCTACACTTGACTATTCTCCTTCCAGAGACAAGACTCGTGATTTGAGCTTTCGGTGTTCCTGATGAACTGAAGCCAATATTCGAGTATTCTTCCAATACTCGAGTTTTGGACTCTTGATGAATAATTGTCCAAAACATCAAAACCGGAGTTTCCATCCTATACCGGAGTATTGATGGCTTAGAATTCTTGATAGCTCTCTGTATGGTCCAAAACTCGAGTTTTAGTTTCCGTACTCGAGTTTTCTCCTTTGTTTTGAAACTCAGAGATTGTTTAAGTAAGTGATAAACTGGAGTTTCCAAAATTGTGGTTTTCAAAACTGAAGTTTATAAATGTTAATCCATTTAAAACATCTTTGTTTGGCTCAATACTTGAGTATTCCAATGATACTCGAGTTTTTATTTGAAAGATGAAAATATTTGAATTCTGGAGCCAAGTTGGAAAAATTCTTTTCAAATTCCAAATCGTAGTTTTCAAAACTGTGGTTTTCCAAACCGAGGTTTTCTATTTTAGTTAAAAATGTTTGAAAAGACACATAGTCTCAAACTCGAGTAAACATATCAATACTCGAGTTTTCCTTGATGGAAAACTTGCGATGCTCTCTGTAAGTTCCAATACTCGAGTATTCATCTTAATACTGCGGTATTGCTCTTAGGTTAATTGCATTGAGCTATTCTTTGAACCTCAATACTCGAGTATTGCTACTTATACTCAAGTATTGCCTAAATCTGCAAGTTTTAAACTTCTTCAGACAACTCTTCATTCTTGATTTCACAATTGATTATTATCATCAAAACCCATAGAGAACCAACAGATTAGCCAGCATCCCCAATACGTCGCGAGGATTTCTGGTTATATATTCGGCAAAAAGATGGCGCCTATATGGGTGAACAAACTCGTCTAGTTGTTGAAAGAATTGTAAGTATCGTTATTGTTATTTTTTAATTAGTTACTAAACATGTTTCATTACTAAGCTTCTCGTTATCTGTATCTTACAGGAAGATCTTAAAAAAAAGAAGCAGAGGGATCTTTTGTGTTGGACGGGAGGAATAATGTTCTGACCATTGCGACCGGAAAACCAGATCACTCGGGGCGTGTAAGGGGGATCGAAGGGCGGGTAGGCCTAAAGGAATACTTTGGTAAATTCAAACGCCTTAAACAAAGTATGGTTACTCGGGAAGAGATGGACCAAACGATGGCCGAATTAAATGAGGAGGCAGCAGCCAAAGAACGTGCATTGAAAGAAATATTTGAATCCCAGATGAGGCAAATGAAGGAGGAAATGATGGAGATGAAGATGCTTATTAGCTCTCGTCTAAAGACCAGTGTTCCCTTGACACATACACCTGCACCTATGCAGCAGAGCAGTAGAGGGAGTTGCATTGTTGGACAGTTAGAGCAACCTTGTGACCTGTACGTGGCAGAATCTCATAGACAATCAAATGCTAAAGGGACTGTCCACAACTTGGGATCAATTGTACACCGCAAACAAATGGTTGATGATGAAGTCAGAGTGTCAGTTGAAGAGGTGATCATTCATGCACCTCTCCCTCTCCCAACTGATCAGCTGAAGCATGTGAGTGATGTCAAGGGAACCTTCATCTCTTAGCTAGTAAAGCTTGTACAAGTCTCTACTCCTCCTGATGCTTCATCCCCTCCTCCAGTTGAATCGCCTCGTCAAGCTCCATCCCCTCTTAAAGCTGCACCCCCTACTACTAAGTTGAGTGCCAAGGATAAAATATACTATATGGTATACATAGGAGATTTTAAAGAAAAATTGTGGGATATCAATGAAGTAGTAGGGGTCCCTCATCCTTAACCGGTTTTCATTGACACTGATGATATAAAATCCCTGCTGCTTCCTGGACAGGAGCTTACATAAGCAATTGTTCAAATGTTTTTGAAGTAATTATCTTCTTCTATGAGTACATAATTTAAATACATCGTTTAGACACACATACATATATACTAATTCCCTGATCGATGTCATTATTGTAGGTTCATGCATCAAGAATTGGATCAACAGGGCAGAATCAATGATTTTGGATTCCTGTGCCCAGTATATGCAAGCACAACCTCCAAGGACAAAAGACATCAGTACATATCAACGAGGTTGTGTGAAGTGAGAAGGAAGGTGTACTTGCTTCCATATTACTATAGGTACATATCACAATCGATCTCTTGTTGCAATTCACTTAATCTTACATAATATATTGAGTACTTTACTGCTGTGAATTTTTAGCCACCACTAGCAGTTGGTCATCATGTGCGTGGAGGAGCATGCGATGTTATTCTTATGCTCCACTCACAGCGAACTAGGGGCTATGTTGTTGCAGACCATCAACGAGTAAGCATGTCATTTTGATTCTCTTGTCTGAAGTCTCTTATGTGAATTTTCAGCGAACATGATTAATAAATTTGTGATTTTGATGATAGTGCCATGAGGACCTTCCAAATCCAGGTCATCAAAAAGCATTCGTATGATCTCAAAGATTCTAAATGACTCACACCAAAGGTTAGTACATATTTGGACACTGGCACAGTACACTACCTTGTGAAGTTGGTCAGTAAGCTATATATATATGTTCGATCTTATATATATTTCTTGTTCTTTTAAGACCCGTCGGCAACCAACGAGGTCTAACTAATGTGGCTTGTATATCATGAAACACATCTATGATACTATCACACAACCAAGGACTAAACTCATTGCAAAGGTAAATGTATTTGATGTTACATATTATGGCTGAATTCAGTTTCTGGCTTAATGTTACATATGAAATATGCACGCAAATGAATTTAGTTTCTTTCTTTGATGTTACAAAGGTTTTCCTCTGTTAATTGTCTATCGGTTTTGATGATAACAAACAATTGTAAAATCAAGTTTGAAGTTTTGTCTCAAGAAAGTAAAAACTTGCTATCTGAGGCAAAACTCGAGTTTTGAACTCGAGTTTCAAGATCAAAACTCAATTTTTGGTCTCACTAAGAAAACCTCAATTTTAATAGACAAAGGCAAAACCACAGTTTCCATTTGGAAACTCAAGTTTTGGCCTTACAGAGAGCATTGCAAGTTTTCCATTAGGACAAACTCGAGTATTGATTTAGAAACTCGAGTTTAGGCCAGAGATACTCTTCAAAGGAAATAGGAAACTCCAGTTTCTAGATTCTCTAAGTTTTCCAATTTTGGGAAAACTCGAGTTTCAGTCTGGAAACTCAAGTTTTGAAGATCAAAATGTTTTCAAGTCCTTCAAACTATGAAAACTTAAGTTTATAAAATGAAAACTCCAGTTTCCCACTTGGCTCCAAATTCAAATGTTTTCATAGCTCAAATGGAAACTCGAGTATAGCATTAAAAACTCGAGTTTCGAGCCAAGCACAGTTGATCAATACTTTAGTGCATTTATAAACTCCAGTTTGGGAAAAACTTCAGTTTTGAAAACTCTAGTTTTGAAAATACTGAAGTTCTCTCTAAGTTTCAAGATAAAAATGGAAACTCGAGTTTAGGCTTGAAAACTCGAGTCTTGATCATACAGAGAGCAACGATAGTTTTCACTGATTTCAATACTCCAGTTTTGAATGAAAACTCAAGTTTTGATGTTTTGGACATATATTCATTAAGAGTCCAAAACTCAAGTTTTGCTTGAAAACTCGAGTATTAGTCCAAAGCTAAACTGAAGTTCTAAGGCTCAAATTGCGACTTTCCTCTCTAGAAGGAGTAAACTCGAGTATCAATTTAGAAACTCGAGTATCAATTTAGAAACTCGAGTTTAGACTTAAGTGCATAGTGATAAACTCGAATATTGATACACAAACTAGAGTTTGTGCCGCGGTAGTTGATAATTCAAATTTACGAAATATGTGTAAAGTTTGTTGATTGATTTGAATGCTTTCTCGTATTAATTATCAACATTACTAGATATGTTTAACGTATTTGCTAGTGTATTTCATCTGATTTAAAGATGATTTAAGCGGATTATAAGAGCTACTTTAACTAAAGCAAAAGACATGTCAGAGCATTAAATGCAAGGCCACCTAACTTGTCATATTTTGATCTACCAAGCTCTGCATGATGCAAAAAGGATAAAGGGACTTTACCTAATCAAGACACTGACACTCCAACGGATAGAAACCTAAGGAAGTCAACTTTTATCCTACAACACAAAGAATGAACAAGAGTAGAGAGAGAAGAGACCAAAGTGCTTCCAACAGATGGACAACTTCTCCAACAGTTATATTGATGCTTGCAACGGTTATTAAACACTCTCTGAGTATAAATAAAGCAGCATTCAATTCTTCTCACCGCCTATTAAGCTAGAAAACAAAAAGCATTCAATTTGTTCATCTACTCTTAAGTTTTTTTGTACAAAGTATCTTTAGATACTATTGAGCTTTAGTGTTCATTATCATCTACTCTTTAAGAGAGTTCATTAATTGTTTTCCATTTATTGTAATCAATCTCAAGTCTAGGGACTTGGAGATTGGGGTTCATTGATTACAACTTGTAAGGGGGAGCAAGTTCTAGTGAGAGAATTGCTCTTGAGTTGCAGAGGGTGTAATCAATAGATATAGTGAAAAACTCAAGGTGCCTGAGGACAGGACGTAGGTCACAGAGTTGGACCGAACCAGTATAATCCTTTGTGTTTATCTCTTCTTCCCTACACTTTACTTTACCTTGTTTCATCACTACTAAAACAGAACTTGTGAAAAGAATTTTAAAATCCCCAATTCATCCCCTCTTGGTGATTTAGCTCCGCTTTCAACCTCTGCTACTCCCTCTTCTGATAATGAAGTAGAGCACATACGCAGTGTGTTTAGTCAACATCTTATTGACCTCTTAAAGTAAATAGAACAATTACAGTACTAACTTCATTTGTAAATATATGCTTGTAGAGCAACAATTGTAATTACAGTACTATATTCATTTGTAAATTCATTCTGTAAATGAACAATTGTACAATTTGTATAATTCAATATATAATAAATTTGTTTATTTTTTTCGAATAATTTTCTTAGCTTGTGTTATTTTGGTTTTCAGAATGTATTGGATGGTGAATATTACTTGAGATTTGAGTTTTGGAGAGTTGTAAATAGCAGAAAGCGATTCTGAAAAGTATTTGAGACTTTTAGGAACGCTTATTTTATAAAGAGACAGTCCTAAAGGTCTTTGTTTTTTTTAAAAAAATAAGCCTAGATTTTAGGACCGTATGTTTGATAAATCTTCAGTCTTAAAAGTCTTATAAAATATAGTGACAATTTTAGGAACACTTATTTAATAAAGAGACGGTCTTAAAGGTCTTTGTTTTATTTTTTAAAAATAAACTTATATTTTAGGACTGTATGTTTGTTATATCTCCGGTATTAAAAGTCTTATAAAATATGGAGACACTTTTAGGAATGCTTATTTAATAAAGAGACAGTCCTAAAAGTCTTTGTTTTTTTTTTAAGAAAATAAGCCTATATTTTAGGACCGTATGTTTGTTATTTCTACGGTCTTAAAAGTCTTATAAATAATAGCGACACTTTTAGGAACGCTTATTTATATAATGTCCGGTCCTAAAAGTCTTCATGAATTCTAAATTAAATATGGCTAGATATTTAAGACTGCCTATTTGTTAAATGTCTGATCTTAATAGTCTTCCTTTAAATAGAAATGATGACTCGCTTTTAAGACAGATCATTAGGGTTCAAGAACACTTGAGTTTTTGGCGTTCTGCTTAAGCTCAGGACCCTCGTTGTCGTCTGTTTTACCTCTCCAGAAGTTGAAAAGCATTATTGGTGTCCCTTTTATTTTTCTATTGTCTTTTTTTTTGAAAAAGATGTAAGATAATGAAAAGGACACTAAAATATTCAACTCTGGGTTGGTAAAATTGACGACAACGATGGTCCAACCTTGAGAAAAGTTGTCATTGTGTTTGTTTTTATTTTTAAAAGGTAAACGATGTCCTTTTTTGTTTTGTTTTGTATGTTCTTAACTGTATTCTGTGAATTTTTATCGTTAATCACATTTCAGATAATGTTTTGTTTGTTTCCTTTTTGTTTGAAACAAAATCCAGATAATAAAAAGGAATATGAAAAGCAATCAAATATGGAAAAAAATTATTTATCATATTTTTTTCTTCCCGTTGTGGGGCAGTAAAAAAAATAATATAAACATAAAAATATTTAATCCCCCCCCCCGAGTTGTTGTCGGAGGGGAGGGAGTGTTCGGAGAGGTCGGAGACATCGTCATTAGAAAGATTGTACTCAACATCATTGACGTCGAGTAGCAAGTTCAGCTTGTTGTTGATGGCGTGGTAGACCTGAAACAGTTGGCCCAAGCGTCGGTCCATATAATCGACGCAGGCTAGGAGGTGCTGCATCATCTAGTAGAAGGAGGGGTTGGGAGGCAATAGAGGAGGGTACGGAGGTGGAGGTGGAGGTGGAGGTGGAGGGGGAGGACAATGATTAGAAAGACCTGGTGGTGGTGGAGTGGCCATTACGGTGAGGGTTGTAGAAGTGATTGAGAAGAATGTGAAGAAAGTAAAGTAACAAAGGGTTTAAATAGATAACCTATTATGAATAATGTGAAATGCGGGAAATATTTACGAGGAGACGCATAGTTCATCAGAATACAGGGAGACGCCTAGTTGGGAAGTTTATCTATAAGCCGAAGAGACTCTGTAGTCTGATTCATTCATTAGAACAGAGTGTAAGGATATGACTCTGCTATCTCTCATTTGAGAAGAATGAACTTTTAATACCAGATATTGTAAGAGGTCCGTTCTTAAAAGTATTATTTTTAAGAAAAAAATTCTTACTTTAAAAAATTTGAATTGAAAAAAAATAAATGAACTTTAGGATGGGATATAAGATAAAAGATCGGTCTTAAAGGTAATTGAATAATATAAATAATACACTTTTAGGACCGGGTATATGTTATATAATGGTCCTAAAACTAATTGAATGGAAAAATAAATAATAGACTTTTGGGATCGGGGATATGTTATTGGTTGGTCCTAAAAGTAATTAAAGGAAATAATAAATAATAGAATTTTAGGATCGTGGATATGTTATAGGACAGTCTTAATACACTTTTTCGTATTAACTCCTGCAGTCCTGCCTTTATTAACCTCCTCATACCTATTTTGTCCTTCTTAACTCCTCATTGCCTCACAACTCCACACTACGTAGCTCTCTGCCCCTCCTGCCCCAATTGCTCAAACAATGGTTGATACAAGATAACCCATCGCAGGGGTACTCCTGAATCTCATGCCTTCTTTAGATCTCTCGTTGGTTTAGGTCCAGTGTGTTCTATTTTGATAAAGGAGTCTCGAGTCGTTGGAGCCATTGTTATTTCAGATGATGAAGAGGCTGATGGCCCCCTCCAACCTTTAGACCACGAAGAGGTTCCCGCTCCCCTTCTCCAGCCTTGTGACAATATTCGCCAACCTCTTGGTCCTAGCGCTTCCACAGATGATGATGATGAAGTGATATTGATGCGCATAAGACAGGAAATTGCTGATATCCGGCGTGAAATTTCTGCTGCTGAAGCCGATATCTCCAAGACATTAGCTGATAATAAGCATTAGGATTTTTAGTCACATTATAAGCTTGTTTTTTTCAGTTTGTTCTTATTTTCCTTTTGTACTTGCATGTTGTCCTAGTAATATAAAAATTAATAAGAACTAAACTTATATTTTATTTTTTCCATATTATCCATTAATATAAATATTCTCCAATCTCCATTGTTTCTTTATTTTCATTCAGTTGTTGTTACAATCTTTCATTTTAATTTTAAAAAGTATTTGACTTTTAGGATTGGAGTTTTATAAAAACATGCGGTCCAAAATTAAATGAATTTTATGACCATAGTATTCTAAACCTCCAGTCTTAAAAATTTCAATATAATTTAAATTAAATAAATTTTAGGACCGTATTTTTACAAAACTTCGGTTTTAAAAAGTTCAATATAATTTAAATATATATTTAGGACCGTATTCTTTTTAATTGACCGGTCTTAATAATATCCCAAATAATAAATGTCTCCGTCGCGCCACTCGCGCGAAAATTTCCCTCTGTGACCGTATTCCTTTTAAATTTCTCAATATAATTGCTCTATTGACAACCACTTTCTGATTCCTTAGCTCAACATCTAAAGACCAAGCTGTAAGAGTTGTTTCAGCTATATAACTGTATGATTTTCCTGTTTATCGTTCTGGGTTTTTCATGGGTTGAACAAAATTGATGAAATGTTCTTGTGGGACCTACACAACTGACCAACAAGTATTTTTAGGTTACTCTTACTGTCTATAACATTAACGTTACGTTCGTGGCAGGAGAAGAAAGACTCAGCAAATGCATTTGAACTTATATGCTATAGGTGAGTCCATAAGACCTACATGCGATGCATTTAATTTCCTTGTCATGCATTTATTTTGCTTCTTGATTCATTGTGATACATTTATGACCATAAGACATAATCGACATTTAGCTTATATATGCATTTGTAGTTGGCTTATTTTATATGCAAGTTTGAGTTTTTTTGGATTATGTATGTTAAATCTTTCCGTCTATAAGAATTCTACTATGGATCACAGTTGGATAAATGCTTTACAGATGAGTGTTGAAAATTTATAGAATTTGCTAAACAAAATGCTCATGATGATAGTGGGAAGTTTTATTACCCTTGTGTACAATGTTTTATAGAGGTGACTAAGTCTTGAAGTTATACACACACATTTAATTTGTCAAGGATTTTGTAAGAATTATATAGTATGGGTATGGCATGGTGAAAAAATGCCAAGTGGGTCTCAACATAGGGACGTGGCCTCTGATGATAATGACACAGATGTGGTTGATCGCATAGAGGACATTATTAGTGATGTAGGAGAAGAAGCTTTTCATCAATCACATGCATATAGTAATATGTGCAGTGATGCAGAGACCCTACTATACCCTAGGTGTAAAACATACCAATTGTTGAACGCTGTATTGAAATTGGTCAGCTTGAAGGCACGTAATGGGTGGAGCGACAAGAGTTTTTCTGAAATGCTTGAGGCTTTTAAGGACATGCTTCCGGATGATAATGTGTTACCTCACCAATACTATGATGCTAAGAAAATATTTTGTCCATTGGGGATGGAGTACAAAAAGATCCATGCATGCCTGAATGATTGCATATTGTATAGAAACGAGTTAGAAGAGAAGCAGAATTGTCCGATATGTGAAACCCCAAGGTACAAGTCAAATAAGGGGCCTGCAAAAGTGTTGCAGTATCTTCCAATCATACTAAGGTTCAAGCAGTTGTTTGCTAATGAAAATGATGTAAAGAATTTGAGGTGGCATGCAGATGAGAGGATTTCTGATGGAAAGATTCGACATCTGACCGATTCTTCTCAATGGAAGAAAATCGATCAATTATTTCTGACCTTCGGAGAAGAACCTAGGAACCTTAGGCTTGCCCTTAGCACGGATGGCATGAATCCATATGGAAGCCTCAGCAGCATACATAGTTCCTGGTCTGTACTCTTGATTATTTACAACTTATCTCCTATGTTATGCTTCAAACAAAAGTACATCATGTTGTCTATGTTGATTTCAAGACCAAAACAACCCAAAAACGACATTGTGAAAAAGGCACATGCTACCATTAACTTCAACATGGAAGAAAGACGATATATCTTGGACATAGAAGATTTCTTAGACGGGGCCACCCATATCGTCAATTAAATAAAGCCTTTTTTGGTTGTCAAGAGTATGAAAAGGTGAAAAATATAAGTGCAGTCTTCGATAAGACTGCAAAGGGTAGAAAAGAAACAAATATATGGAAAAAAAGATCAGTATTCTTCGATCTTCAATATTGGCGCAACCTTGATGTGAGATACTGTATTGATGTCATGCATGTGAAGAAGAATGTATGTGATAGTATTGTTGGCATGCTTCTCAACATACAAGGTAGGACAAAGGATGGTGTGAAGGCAAGATTGGATTTGCAAGAAATGAGAATACGCAAAGACTTACATCCAAGGCCATATGGTAACAGAACTTATTGGATTTGCAAGAAATGAGAATACTTGAAGACTTACATCCAAGGCCATATGGTAACAAAACTTATTGTCCCCCGGCTTCTTATACTTTGTCTAAGGATGAGAAACGTAGTTTTTATAAGTGTTTGCATGGCACAAAAGTTCCATCAAGGTATTCTTCAAATTTTAAGAAGCTTGTATCGATGAAGGACTTGAAATTAGTAGGCCAAAAGTCTCATGATTGTCATGTCTTGATGCAATAGCTACTCCCAGTAGCTATTCAAGACATAGCCGAGTATGATCTTTGACACATTTTGACTATGCTTTGTTTCTTCTCCAATGCTGTTTGCAGTAAAGTTTTTGAGATTGAACAATTGGATGAATTGGAGAATGAATGATATCTTATCTTGTGCCACCTTGAGAAGCTTTTTGTTCCTACATTTTTTGACATCATGGTTCATCTAATTGTTCATCTAGTGAGGGAGATAAAGTTGTGCGGCCCTGTCCATTTACGGTGGATGTACCCAATTGAAACATCTATGAAATTCCTAAAAAGGTACGTGAAGAACGCATACCGGTCATAAGTATCAATTGTTCAGAAGTATGTATCTGAAGAGGCCATGAAATTTTGTCAAAATTATTTGGCCAAAGTAAGACATATCGGGCTTCCAAAACATCACCATGTTGAAGGGGGTAGACGAGGAGCTTTAGTAAAGAGTGTAGATCCTAATGAAATGTCACAAGTCCACTTACACATCTTGAATAATGTTGATAAAGTTCAAGCCAGCATAGCTGCAGATAAAGAAACTGTAAGGAAAGAAAATCCTCAAATGACTGAACAAAGGTTTATTAGGGAGCATAACAGAACATTTGCAAACTGGTTCAAACAAAAGGTCGAGGGAGAGGAATCTATTTCTGAGACAATCAAATGGTTAGCACATGGTCCTGAGGTTGATGTCATAAGTTGGAATTCGTATGTGATCAATGTTTATACATTTTACACGAAGTCCCTAGATGATAGGAGCACCATCTAGAACAATGGTGTAATGTTAGAGGTTGAATCTATGCATTTCTCCAGTTTGAAAGGCAAGCGGCCTAAATTGGCAGTCATGCCATATTACAGGGTTATTGAAGAGATTTGGGAGGTGGACTATGTCGTGATTAGATTTCCCATTTTCAACTGCAAGTTGGTTAATGTCAATAATGGTGTTCAGATCGATCGGCTAGGATTTACGTTGGTTGATGTCAATAGTAGAATTTTTGAAGATGAACCTTTTATTATGGTAGACTAGGCGAAACAATTTTTTTATATCACTAATCAAGCAAATAAAATGTGGTTTATAGCTCTCCAAGGAAAAAGGGTCATCGATATTGATGAGAAAAGTCATGTAAATTATGGTCTTCCTGAGAGTACTCCTTTTTCAAGGGGTCTATCAAACATGAACGAAGAAGATGAAGCGGATAATGAACCCAGCATAAGGAATGATCATCAAGAAGGGATATGAGAGGATATCCCTTTATAAAAGAGTCAATTCATAAGGTAACTGCACAAATCTTTGAAAACTTTAAGGTTTTAACACTATTATATTCCTTGCATGTTTTTAAACAATGTCACAGACTCTTTGAAGTTTGTTCTTGTTTTATTTTTGTGGCAGGATCCGATCCAAAGGGGCATGTTATAAAAGAGGATGTTACATTGTTGGATGGGAATTAGATGAAGGCATGGTGAATATTGGGCATGTATGTTGATTTAAGTGTTGTATATCTTATTGTAACATCTTATTGTATTTGTATTTGTAACTAATGGTCGATAATATTTGTATTCTGCTTTTTCTCAATTCAATTTATTCATAATTGTTTATGTACTGGATTGGCTGGTATAGATTTGTGTATATATAATCATTCAATTTATTTATAATTGTTCATAGCTTGTAGCTTAAAGTATAGCCTTTTATGTGCTGGATTGGCTAGTATTAGTTTGTGTATATATGATCAAGAAGAACAGAATAGGGAAAAAATTCAAGAAAATTTAGACCGACAAAACAAAAACGCCAATCTTAAAAGTTAAACTTTTAAGACCAGATGTATTCGGATGTACTTATATGCGCGTTCTTAAAGGTCAGGTGAACATATTTGATATTAGTGCGGTATTAAAAGTTGGTCTTTCAAGACTGATGGTTTAATACGTCTAGTCTAAAAATGTAATCTTTAAGACCAGACGTATTAATCATCCAGTCTTGAAAGTGAGTCTTTTAAGACCGTGTATAATTAATCGTTGGTCTAATAGGCCGCTATTTTTTAGAGCGCATTTATTTGTGTCCTATCTTAAAAATTCGACCTTTTAAGAGGGGCTAAATTTTTGTCCGGTCTTAAAAATTGAGTTTTAGTACTGAGCAAAAAATATTTCAGTTAAATTTAGTATCACTTTTAAGACCTGATGTTTTTAAATGTTCGGTCTTAAAAGAGTTTATTTAAGATCAGTTTAAGTCTGATCTTAAAGATATACTTACCGGCTGGAACAAGACTGGTCATGAGTTCAGTCTTACGATGCCTCTTCTGTCCGGTCTTAAAAGCATTTTTTGTACCCATGGGTTTCCGAGACTTGGTATTACTCCCTCCGGTTCCTTAACTTTTTTATTAAGTAAAAAATTTTATACTTGACAAGAGATGCCGACCTCTTACAAAATAACCAAGTTCAGTAAAAAGATTTGCAATATAAGGAACCTGGATAGTTTCCAATGGAATTCGTAATAGGTTTAATAGAAACAGGAAAATAGTAACAGAATATAGGAAAGAGTTTTTTAATGCAATTAAGAATGAAAGCAAAATGAAACAGTTAAGGAAAACGAGATTAATTAAACTAAAAACGACTAACCCAGAATTAGGAATTCCAAAACCTTCATCAGACTAAAATAATACACCAAACTCGTGATTGATTCTAGACAAACCAAAATCTCTGTGTTTGCCCAGAAATTCCCTCCACTGAACGATCGTCCAGAATATATTCAGAACAGTGGCGTGTCATCGAGAAATCACCCAGTAATTACTTAAACCCAGTTCGAATTGTGTCCTTGGGATAAATCAATCTGGGTTTTTAATCAAAAACCCAATCCGAATTCAGAAATCGGATCCGATAAAAGAAGGTAGAAACGAGTTTAGATGTTACCAGTTAAGCGAGAGTCCTCTGGAATACGGAATCCTTAATCCATGGGTTAATCAGAGAGGCTTAGCCGAGCATGGCTGAGCAAACCAATGAAGAACAGACGAAGAACACGAAGAACATCTCAGAGAATTTAATTAAAACGTTTTTAATCCAATAACAATATAAAACGTAATAATGTGTTGTTTGCAGCCACCATACAATTTTTCTTATACAAGAAGGATGAATCAAGATGACTAACAATTAGGAATCAATCCCCTAATCATAGGAAAACTCTAATCAATATGAAATCTCTAATAAATTATGAAACTTCTAATAATTGGTCCTTTTATTACAAAATTCGTCCAAAATAGAAATCCAGTAAAATGGGTCTGTCTTTAGCTCCAATTCATCCATCTTCTTGTCCAAATCAGCCTTCGAGGTCTTCATAACAATTGTAGCTCTCTGAATCATCTGGAAAACGAAAGAAGAATGAGGCTAATCCGATATCTAGATCAAAAGTTATGGCAAAAATGGTGAAGCATTATAAATATGAAATTTTATTACCAAAAACGAATTTAATCTAATTAAAAGCTTAATGCCTAATTCAGTAATAAAACCCATTATTTCTCAATTAAACATCCCTAAATTATTAACCAAGAGATAAAAATAAGAGGAATAATATTCAATTATCAATATTGTCATTATTAGAAATAATATAAAATATGCATCATCTACTGGTAAAACTGTGGGGGTTATATTTTGCGAGTGGTTGATGTCTTGGTCTATTAAGGGGAGCCCATTGGATCTTTGAAAGTATCGTGACTTGGTGAAACTAGAGGTGGAATCAAATTGTTGTGATTACTAATTTGTGCTTGATTTACAAAATTGATGTGGAAAAATGAGTGTCAATTATTTCTGCATTGTGATTGGGTGAGATGGTTTGGTTGTTCTCTTTCTTTGACTTTTAATTCTAATGACCTTGATCTGCATTCATGGCTGGAACTGGTCTTTTTGCATACTGATATTTCTCAGTGGCATAAAGGATTAGTTGCAGTAATGATGCAATACATTTGGAAGGGTCAGTGTGATTTTATGTATAAAAATGTCACTCATGATCCTAGCTCTTTTTGCAAGCAGAGTGTCAGCTAAAGGAGTTCTGGGAAGGACATGGTTGGATATTGCAAGCAGACTGAACTGCAAAATGAAGTACCCACACCTCCCCCGCAACGTAAATGGGCAAAACCAAAGGCTAATGCTTTAAAAATTAATGTGGATAGTTCTTTCATCCCAAATCAAAATAGTGCTGGTACGTCTTTTGTTAGTCAGGACTATGATAGTTAGTTGGTAAATGGAGGACATAGAATAATCAAAGCAGACTCTGCTTTAACTGCAGAAGGCTGTGCATTATTGGAACCTATGATGTTTGTTAAGCATAATCAGCTGAATAATATTATAGTTGAGTTTGATGATTTGATATTGATTAAATGTGTTAATGATGATGCTTAAAATGGAAGAAATCACCAAGAGGGGGTGAATTGGGGATTTCAAAAATTCTTTTGAACTCTTTTTTCCAAAACTTGAAAAGTAAATAACAAGAGATTAAGGGAAGAAAAGCTGGACACACAGAATTTATACTGGTTCGATCTTAACCTTGACCTATGTCCAGTCCCCAGATATCTTCTGGGTATTTCTACTAGTTCAACAAGCTTTAACTACAACAATGTAAACTACCAGCAATCCTATTCACCTAAGACTTGCTCCCCCTTACACTTTGTAATTAAGCTACCCAACTCACAGGTTTCCACAACCTTGAGTTTACACCAACAACTATTGATTTCAAAGAATCAAGACTCTCAAAAGAGTAAATAATGATAAACACTGAAGATCAAATCAAAATCACAATACAGACTCAAATAGCAAATATAATCAAATGTAGGTTCGTTGTGTCTGTCTTGCTCTGAGTCTTCATAGCTTTTTATAGGCTAGCTAGAGGAACTAGCCGTTGCAATTTCTTCTCTAACGTTCAGCTGCAAATCTGAAAAATGACAGTTGCATATTTTCCTCTATTCTTTCAATTCTCAGCTGGAATCTTGGAATATGTTGATACAGATATTCAGTCGTTCCATAACCTTCATTTAACCGTTGGAGAGTGATTTAATTGATCCATAATGGTCTGTGTTGAACCATTGGGATAGAGGAGAAGGATCAGCTCTGTTCTTGGTTCTTTATTTAATGCACTTATTTCAGATCTAATTCCATCTTGATCTTAGCTAAACTTATCTGAAAATTACTCAAAACTTCATCAAAGATGTTAGAAACAATAGAATCATATGATAAAACATTTTCAGATTAACCCATAAAGATTTCGCAGATCAACACCATCTGGTTTTTTCAGAATCACCGATGTAAACTTGAGTTTGTAGTCTTAGACTCGAGTTTGGGGTTCATCCAGAAAGCATGAATGTTGAGCAACGGTCTAAACTGGAGTTTATATATATTAGACTCGAGTTTGGTTCTTACAGAGAAGATTGTCGGGCTATGGTCTTTGAATGAGATTTTGGACATGTAGCTAAACTCGAGTCAATTAATGACTAACTCGAGTTTGGGGCTATATCCAGAGGATAAGCCTAAGTTCAAGAACTTCCAGACAGGAGTTTAGAAGCACAAACTGGAGTTTTCAAAACAAACATATTGGTGCTCTTTCTGTATGACTCAGACTCGAGTTTACAGAAGCAAACTCGAGTTCCAGCAAGAACTGAAACTGAAATTTTTCTTGGTCAAGTGTAAACTAGAGTTTGGAAACAAAGACTGGAGTTTGCAAGCCTTGTGAAAATACTGAGGTTTCTGAATTCTTTTTGTTTAGTCTAAACTCGAGTTTCATGGTCTAGACTCGAGTTTGTCTTGTTCAAAATTTTGAGTGCTCTCTGTATCTCCCAGACCTCAAGTTTGTCTGAGCAAACTGGAGTTTAGCTTGTTGAGAAAAACTTTGAATACTTTCTGTGACTCCGCAAACTCGAGTTTGACTAAGCAAACTGGAGTTTGGCTTTCTTACAGAGTTGAGCAACTTTCTGTCAATGTCTCAAACTCGAGTTTACTTACCTAAACTCGAGTTTGCCTTGATAGTAAGTTTTTCAACTTAGCAAAGACAAGCTTTATACTAAGTTTACAATTGTCAGTTATCATCAAAACACATAAAGAACTAACAGATGCTATGTCTTTGGATTGGAGATGTCAACCTGTTTTGAAACATATCCTGAAAACGAGGAAACTAATCAAGAACCATGTTATTCAATTTGTAACCCCACTAGTATACCATCATTCATCGAAGTATTTATATGCAATTCAGTAGGTAAAACAGAAATAACACAATAATATAAAACTATTGATTACATTGTAGGGTACCCACAGGGTTTATACACATTACTTACTAATTCTAAAACATAATTATATAATTCCTTAATAAATGACCCATAATGGGTCTTGAACCAGATTGGAACCTCTAATTATCGGTATCCTCCGCTTGCCTCAAGAGCCACGTCCAGTACTCAGTTAAATAAATAGATAATAGCAAAGGGTTAGGATTCTAATGAAACATACACAATATATGATAAGCTTCCAACATATAGTATATCAAGCATTCAGAAATCATACGTAAATCATACCATGTAGTATGTCACCACTCGATGCATAGTGGATGACTTTGACATTCTTTAGGCCCTTGGTATCACCTTTTTTCTTTGGCTAGGTTAAGGGTCAGCTCAAGGGACACTGACGCCTCCTTGATTTCATAAAAAAGAAGGGAGTCATAGTCCAATCATAACAAGCTAAGGACCTTGGCCAAGTGAAGCCTCATGATTTGGAATCATGTGTAATCCGGTTAAATGGATAACTCATTTGTTAGCTATGACTTTAGTCAATGGATAAAAGGGTGGTTTGGGGTAATAAGGATGGTTAGTGTATCAATCTTTTGCTTGGCATGTTATATATGTGATTTATGATATGAAAATTTTAATATAGAATTTATGATTGGAAATTTGTGTAATATATTTTTAATACTGATATATAAATTGCTCCACTTGGAAGAAAAAGGATGGGTGTCTTATAGGATATTTCTACCGATCAAATGAGGTTTAAGACATTTATTTGGATTACTAGAGGTGTTATTGTAGGTTTAACCATTTTAGTTTTGTCAAATCTTGAATTACATGAAAATGAGTTGGGTTTGGAATTTAAATTAGAGTTTGATATGATTTTGATAACGTGGAGGTTTGAAGATTTGTTTAATAAATTGGCTATGCTTATTTAAGTTAGTATTAGGTTGGGAAATTGAGGTTTGTGATAGTAGGTCTTTTATATTCGAATTTATAATTCATTTTTAATTTATTGAAGGTAATATTGAAGATTAAATGGATTGGACTTGAGGTTTATAAAGGAATATATATAATTGTCAATTTTCTAAGAAAGCTAAAGTAAGAAAATTAAAGTTTAATTAATTCTTTATTTTTGTAATAGTTAGTATTTTTGTTAATTCTATTCACATATAATTATATATTTGTTTTTAGAATAGACTTGATTTCTCTAAAGCTTAGTTCTTGTGTCTAGAACTTGAGGTAACCACTTTCCTCTTATTATGTATGTTTGTATGATGTTTGTAAATGATTTAACTATGTAAATATATGAAAAGTTCATAATAAAATTGTCTTGTGGAATTTTATTTTGGAACATAACTGGTGATATTATGTTATTGTTTTATGAGATTGAAAAGATTCTCTTGAGAACTTGTAAATTGATAATGATATGTGATAATTCATTGTCATTTTATATATTAAGTGTTAATACGAGTAAGGGATGGATGATTGTGCAGTTGTGATGAGAAATTTCATATAAGTATATACCACATGGTATGCTACCACTCAGTGCACAGTGGATGACTTTGACATTTTTAGGGTTCTTGGTATCACCCTTTTTCTTTGGTCAGGTTAAGGGTTAGCTCGAGGGACAATGACACCTCCTTGATTTCACCAAAAGGAAGGGAGTCATAGTCCAATCATGACAAGTTAGGGACCCTGGCTAGGGGATGTCTCATGATTTGGAATTATGTGTTATCCAGTCAAATGGATAAATCATTTGTTAGTTATAGCTCCAATCAGCGGTTATAGGAGTAGTTTGGGGTAGTAAGGATGGTTGATGCATTAATCTTTTGCTTGACATGTTATATACGTGAATTATGAAATGAAATTTGATATATAAATTGTAATACATAATTTGTAATACTTTGTTATATATAAAATGTTCCACTTGGCGGCTCACGAACACATATTAGCATTTGTAATGAATTGGATACATGGTTACTATTATTTTTCAGGTGATAGTTCTTATGTGGGTTTATCAAGGAAGGTTTCAAAAGCTTAAGCTATTTTTCCCAACAGTAGTGCTTCCATCTTTTTGGTACATGCTAGATTATTATATATTGCCATATTAGGGCTCATTTTGCATACTCTGGTATATTTTGGAAATTTTGATAAACCTTGAGGTAATATTCAGTTAAAGAGTTTGGGCTAGGTTAAGTCCAAAGCTTAACTGTGTGCATAAAATATCTTGATGAATAGTTTAATGAAACCATTTATTAATGGGAAAATTAAAATAAAGGACCAAAATAAAATAATATTTAATTAGAAAGACCATAAAAATTGTAATTATCAAGAATGACCGAATAAACTTAAAAGTACTAAATTGCCCTTTTGCTTCTCTAACGCAAAAAATAAAGAACAAAGTACCTTCTTTCGTCCTCCCCTGAATATCAAGGTGGGGCCATTTGAAAATCCAGTATTAGAAGTTAAAAACAACGATTTTTAGTTATCCTGTGAAAACAAGAAATTAATTAGAACAAAGTTGTTCTTGAACTTCATTACTATGCATACACTTTAAACAAATATCGTCATTTTTAATTTCCAATACTGGATTCCCAAATAGCCTCACCTTGATATTCACAGGAGGACAGAAGAAGGTGCTTTGCTCTTTGTTTTCTACGTTGAGGAAGCTAAAGGGTAATTTAATACTTTTAAGCTTATTCAGTCCTTCTTAATAATTACAATTTTTACGGTCCTTCTAATTAAATATTATTTTATTTAGGTCTTTTATTTTAATTTTCCCTTTATTAATTGTTGTTCTTTGAAATGGAGGATGTTACACAATAGATTCCTAGGGAAGCAAACAAGGTAGTAGACTGGCTTGCCAAAGCTTTGTTGAGGGGATGTGTCATGTCGATTGGATCATAAGATCTCCCCTAGATCCAATGGAATTTTGGATAGGTGATTTGGAAGATAAAGTATTAGATACTAGTTAATTTTGATTGTTGTTATTATTTATAGATATATGGCTTTTGATAATTGATATTTTTGCAATATATTTCCCATGTGTCATGACTGCTTTGTATGGTAATTCTAAGCTTTAATGCATGGTATTTGATGAATTATGTTGGAATTCATGCATTTTTAGAAATAAGGGATAGATGTAATAAGATGTTGTATTTTGAATACTATATCATATTGGGTTTAAGAAAAGGTTGCGTCTTAACACATTTTGAGATCATATAATGGAATTGATGTCATACTACAACATTATGGATATTTATTCTAAACCAGCACAACAATGTCACCATAATGCTGTAGCATCTCAATGATAATCTATTATGTGATATGTTACACTGCTCTCTTCTTGAGTTATTCCAAGAAATAAGTACAGGTCATCAAGTTGGATGTTAAGACAAATGGTTGATTGGAAAGAGACGAAAATAGAAGATCGGCTGAATCCTGCGTAATTAAAAGGATCAATCAACCAAATCTTTGGAGTTGGGCCTAATAGAATAGGAAAGTCTAGCTCACTGGACGTAGGTGCGAATGACGTGGTTATAAAAGGAAGAGATGGCTAGACCTAAGAGGGATCGTAGAGTCAAAGGGTTAGGAAAGTTGAGAATACATAGTATGATTATGATTTGACTCACGTTGAGAGATCAAGATTCATAAAGAGAGAGAGAGAGAGCTGCAGAAAAGACCCAACTTATTATCGAAGTTGTGACGCCCGGCCTTTGGGGCCTTTAATTGATCAGAGTTAGTGCGGAAATAGATCGAGGAGATTTGGACGACTTGATTTTGTAAATCAAAGTTATTGTAACTTGATTTTGTAAATCCAAGTTTTTGAAATTTCAATAGTATAAAAATACAAACTAGTTTTTCGCGATTCGATATCTATCCTACACTTGGATGTTATTACATAATTCCAACACTGACGAATGATAAACACTATATACAGACTAATTAATCCTAACTCTTCCAGGAAGCTTCAACTGTTGTAACCCTTACAGCTGCTCTTTGCTCTTTGATCCCGAACTGGTTCCTGTATCTTTCACGGGTGCTGGAGTCCAAATGAATGGACCCTAGGGTAACAGTTAATCTCATGCACATGTATGAAAATAGAAATGACATAATAGCACATGTTTAAAGCATGGAAGAAATAACCGTAACCGCAGTTAATGGCCAAGAACTGCAGCTCTTGTCTAGGACCGCAGCCCCATGAGACCTCAGCCTCAATATCCATGGCCAATCAGGATAATATAAACAAGTAGTTCAACCAGCATACATGATCAGCTAATATTTGCATAACATTAACATACATGATTATAAGATTAAAGTTACCTACCTCAACCGTGAATCCCTTTTCTTTGTATTGAATTCATTGGGATCAGATTATCAAGGTCTGCCTAAACATGTTTATCATCGCTGTCAGAAACTTATTGGAATCGCGAATAAACTAATTACATGAATTAGTTTAAAGGGTTAATAATAATTAATCCCTTAACTATTTTCTAATAATAATAATTGATTATTTATCATTATTTATTATTATTATCATTAATTAATAATGATAATAATAAGCTTCCCAACTATTAAATAATAACATGATTTATTATTATTATGACCCTAATAATAAGGGTCTATCTTCAATTAAGAAGACAATTATTACAAAAACAAAAGTATGCAAATCAAAACCACTAATACCTTGGCATGTATTTGAAATATGATGCGTGTGTGTGTGTGTTGAAATTAATATATAATCATACATTAGAAAAGGAATTACTAATATAAATATACATATAATTTCATATGATAAGAATACAACACACAGAGTAGCAAATTCTGAGCAACATGTGATATATATATTCTGTGCAGTATTTTTCCTTCTTCTTCTTTTTAATCTTTCTATATTTACATAATATATATATATATATATATATATATATATATATATATATATATATATATACCAAAAGTAACTCAACCATTTTTAAACTTCCCAAAAGTTCACATGCAGCAACAAGTGTTTTCCTGTATGGTTCATTTAAACACCTACCAATATACCTATATATGTATAATAATTCAGAAACTTTTATGTATGCTACATCAAATTAATCAATTACTTTTTGAAAAGTCAACGTATATGTGTGTGTATATATTTTTCTTTATTTCCAGCAGCAACATGTTTCAGTGATACCCATCAAACCAACGAAAAACATAAGCATTTAATCTATATATTTAGACTCAACACTCATGCAACACCTATACATACACACGCATATTCTCACTGATCTTTAGCAAAGTTTTGACAACAAAACACAAGGGTTCAGCCAAAAGAAATGCAGAAACAAAAACCACTTCTTCCTCATGCACACGTTCTCATTTTGTTTTTTGTCTTGTAGCCATTATAAACACCTACATATTTATGTTCAGCTACTACTTCTCCAACCCATAAGTTTCATCATCGGTTTGTACAGGAAAATATGATATGGCAGTACTAAAAAAAAACAGCCTATACTTATACTATATTTTCAAAGAGCCCGATGACCGTAAGAATAAAAGCTTCAACGTTTTCTTCCTGTCTCCTTCACTAAGTCCACTCAAAACAGCCACTAAAGGTATATACATACCGTGATCTATTCATGCATGAGGCAACCGAAAAAAAAAATGACAGCAAAAGCATTTACTAGTATGATATATTTTCGGTTAACCAGCCCCACCCCTGTTTTGGTTTCATTTTCAGTGAGTTTAAACTTGGTTTCCTTTTCTCACAGATAAAACTTCCTTCTTTCGGTTTTCAGTTCAGCTTTGGTTTCAAAGCCTAAAGCTTGATTTTCTTTTTACATATATATACCGCGGATTACACATACAAGAAGCAACAAACGATATTAAAAATAACATGATAGCAAAACGAAAAGAAAACATATCCTATACACCAGCTAACCACACACCTTCGTTTTCCATTTCAAGATTTCATCTTTATTCTCAATGCCAATCTCCTTAGTTTTTATTCAGTTTCAGCATGATTTCTTTTAGTTAAACAGCCCCTGTTTTTCTTTTCTCCTTCAGTTTCGGGTTAGGTGTCTTTATTTCAGTTCTTTTTTTTCTGTTTTAATCCTAGTTAAACTATGACAGAAAACGAAAAAGAAGGGAGGATGGGAATCACCTTCGGTTTCCAAGCTTCAAAGGTGATAATCGGGCACTGATATACTCCCTGCTCTTCGTCGGCCAAAACAGGGGAATGATAGCTTCAGTTATACTCTCTCTTTCTTTCTCTAATCTCTCTTCAACTCTCTTTTAATTTTTCTTCTGTTAGTTTTCTCTTTCTGGCTGAACTGAATGAGAGAACGGGGAGCTGAAGCAAGAGTTATATATATAGACTTAGCGCTAAGTTTTTTTTTTTTTGCCCAAAGGTCCAAAGATTATGCCCATCGGATAACCAGTCACACGGCTCGAGATATGAGTGAGGTATGGCGCTGCCTGAGTTCTCTGCTTTGGATAATCATCATTGCCTGCTACTAATAAATGTGATTTACGTTTTTGAAATGGCAGCTGCTCCTTTTCGGTTTGATCCTAATGATGGTTACTATGTCTGTTGGTTTCGGATGGGTCTGTTGTATTGGTTTTGGGGTTGTGTTTCGATTGACCTCTTATGGGCCTTAACATATTGGGCTGTTCATCTGCATCCTTTCCTGATCCGTGGTGTGTTGCTGAAACTGTTTCTGTCTCCTTTTATGCCGTCGACTTAAAGCTGGAAGGAGGAGTTGGTTCTTGCTTAATTATACATATTCCTCACGTGGCCAGTATTTCTTTTGGTTCTGGGCTTGGGCATAATGGGTATAATGGGTTGCAATAAGCCCAATCTTTTGTTCCTTTTATTATCTTAATTGCAATTATTCAATAATTATGAAAATAATCCCAGATTAATATAAGGATTTTTCCTTCCCCAAATTGCTTCTCCTAGACCATAAAATATTTATTCCATAATATTTAAGCCTAAAACTTACCACTTATACATATTCCTTGATTTTATTCTTTTCTCAAAATAAATCAATGGAAAATAAACTTTAATTTTCCAATAATTATTTTAGGCCATAAACTAACCCTTCTAAATTTTCTTCGATTTTGTTCTTTCTCTTAATTAATTTATTTTGGCCATAAAATATTATCTCCCAAAATATTCTGACCAATAATTATTCCTAACTAAATTGCCTTAAATTTATGGAAAATATGCCTTAAATTCCAAATTCTCAATCTTTAAAATTCCTTAAGGCCAAATTTTCCATAATTAATTCTTTATTCCCAAAGTCTAAAATTTGGGATGTTACAGAAGTCAGACGAAGCTGTAAAAGATGTGGAGATGTCGCATTATAGGATGTTCCTTATACCATCAATTACTCCGACGAGCTTCTCTATTTTAATTTTTCTTTCTTAATCTTTCCATAGGTTACTCTGATGTAATCTTTATTTTTCCCCCTCATCAATCATGAACTAATTTCCGTTGGCTGAGCGAGGATGAATTTCTAAGTTGTAGTATAAACCCGGTTTACTATGTTTTCAATTCAATAAATTCAGTTTGTTCAATTATGATTTATCGTCCAGTCTTTTAGTTGGCCGCTAGAAGGTTAGATTAGTGACCTTGATATTTACCAGAAGGGAGTCAAGATTATACCTTTGTTGAACAGTGTGTGCTAGATGAGCTTATACAAGGCTCAATCTAAACTGTAGGTTACAGGAATAGGTCTACCTCACATAGCTAATACACCTAGGTTAAATTGACATTTTAAGCCAAAAAATCGCTATAGGAATATAGGAGTAGAGTAAGGGATGTACTTACAGGATGTGGAAGCTTCTATATAAAGTAGTAGCAGGTTAACTAAATAACATTGCAATAGGCATTTTGTTGTAACATTGCAGAAGCTGTGTAGCAAAATGATGTAGCAATGCATCAGATGCAAACTAGGGGATTAATGGGACTTAGGATGAAATCCGAGCTCTGCCTATTTTTACTTTGATATCTCTTAATCGAACTCTCGATCATTTGTTAATTTATTTTATTTGTTAGTAGTAATAGATAAAAAAAAAACCACCAAAACTATTACTATCATATAAGTTTCACAAGGAAACTGGCTACATAATTGATATTAAAAGTCTTTATAGGACAATACTCTATTTACTCTTTATTACTTGTTCGACTAGTTCATTTGCCACAAGACGATTTTGACCAACAAGTTTTTGGCACCATTGCTATAGACTGAAAATACCTTTTATGCTTGTAAGTTTCGTTTTGATTAGTTGTGTTTAACCTGACTAAACTCACTCTCTTTATTTTTGATTTTCAAGTACCTATTGTAGTGTATTCGCAGCTCGTCCTCTATTGATCTTAAGTTGTACGATCCTAAAATTGAATTAACCTATAAATAGAGTCAAAAAAAGGCAGAGACGAAGGAGTCACCTTAGCGACTTTACACACATGGCAGAAGCGCAAGGGAATCTGGATTTAGATCGAGAGGAGCAACCCCTACTCAATAAGGATGATCACATACCACTACCACCAAATCGTAACAATGTGGACCTAAATCGAGCCATCATAGAGTTTGGAATTCCTAACCTAAACAGGCTCAACTTAGCCATCACTTCACCAAATATTACTACATGCTAGTTTGAGCTAAAAACTGCTATATTCCAAATGTTAAACGCGACAGGGCAGTTTGGTGGACTCTCATCCAAAGACCCTCTCCTTCATCTCAAAACATTTATGGACGTCTATGATGCTTTTGTCATATCCGAAATATCTCTTGATACCCTCAAAATCAAATTGTTCCCATTCTCACTCTAAGATAAGGCCAAAACTGTTGGTTCTCTATGGGTTTTGATGATAACAATAAATTGTGAAATCAAGAATGAAGAGTTGTCTCAAGAAGTTTAAAACTTGCAGATTGAGGCAATACTCGAGTATCAGTAGAAATACTCAAGTATTGAGGTTCAAAGAACAGCTCAATGAAATTAACCTAAGAGCAATACCACAATATTCAGATGAATAGTCAAGTATTGGAACTTACAGAGAGCATCGCAAATTTTCCATCAAGGAAAACTCGAGTATTGATATGTTTACTCGAGTTTGAGCCTATGTGACTCTTCAAACATTTTTAACTGAAATAGAAAACCTCAGTTTGGAAAACCACAGTTTGGAAAACTATGATTTGGAATTTGAAAAGACAGTTTTCCAACTTGGCTCTAGAATTCAAATATTTTCATCTTTCAAATGAAAACTCGAGTATCATTGGAATACTCAAGTATTGAGCCAAGCAAAGATGTTTTAAACGAATTAACATTTATAAACTTTAGTTTTGAAAACCACAGTTTTGGAAACTCCAGTTTATCACTTATATTAGTTCTCTATATGTTTTGATGATAACTGACAATTGTAAACTAAATTTGAAGTTTGTCTTTGGTAAGTTGTAAAACTTACTGTTCAAGGCAAACTCGAGTTTAGGTAACGAAACTCGAGTTTGGACTTGACAGACAGAAGCTCAGGTTTTACAAAGCTGGCCAAACTCCCGTTTGTGTAAGACAAACTCGAGTTTGCATTACACAGAGAACAATCAAAATTCTTAAGAACTGTAAACTCGAGTCTATGTTTTGGAAACTCAAGTTTAGGATCAAACAGAAGCTTCAATGCTTTATCAAGATTTCAAAACTCCAGTTTCATATCCACAAACTCTAGTTTACCAAATACAAAAGTCTTCAAGTTTAAAGTTTTCAACTGAAACTTGAGTCTGGACGTAAAAGACTCGAGTCTGGGTTATAACAGAGACACTCGAGCTCTTGTTTATTTTGTAAATTCCAGTTTTGAAAACGAAAACTCCAGTTTGAGCCTTCAAAGATGTTTCAAATGTTTTAGTTCACACTGAAACTCAAGTCAAGATTTTGATGACTCAAGTTTAGCTCAAACAGAAAACACTCGAGTAAATGACTGATTTGAAAACTCCAGTTTGAAAAATGGAAACTCCAGTTTACACATAAAAAGACTTTTCAAAGGTTTCAGTTTTCACTGAAACTCGAGTTTTGAATATCAAAACTTGAGTCTGGATCATACAGAGAGCTATGCAATATTTCAGGTCTTGTAAACTCCAATCTGCATTTCTAAACTCCAGTTTTGAAGCTGTGAACTTAAACTTAAGTTTTTCATAAAAACTTCAAACTCGAGTCAGTCACTAAATGACTCGAGTTTAGACAAGTGTTCAAAATCTCATTCAAGACGAACTTGCAACTTTCCTCTCTGTAAGAACCAAACCCGAGTCAGTTACTTGTCAACTCGAGTTTAGGAAACTTTCAAACATACCTTGCTCTCTGGATGAACCTCAAACTCAAGTCTAGAACACCAAACTCGAGTTTGCATCGATAACTTTTGAAAACCAGATCAAATCAATCTGCGAAATCATTATGGATTAATCTGAAATTATCATATCTTGTTGCATTATTATTCCTAACATTATTGATCAAGTTTTTGATAAGTTTCAGACAGGTTCATCACAAGATCAGAGAGAATCAAAGATCCAGAATAAGTGCATTTAATGAAGAACCAAGAACAGGGCTGATTCTTCTCCCTTATCTCAGATGTTTAGTTCAGATCGTTGGAACACATTAAGATCACCTCAAACGGTCAAATTAAGATCATGGAATGACAAAGAATCTGGAAGACGTTCTGTAACAACATATTCCAGGAATTCAACAAAGAATTGAAAGAACAGAGCAAAATTTTCAACTGTCATTTTCCAGATTTGCAACTGAACGTTGGAGAAGATATTGCAACGGCTAGCTCATCTAGTTAGGCTATAAAGGCTATGAAGACTTAGAGCAAGATACACAACGAAGCTACACTTGAACACATTTGCATTTTTGAGTCTGTATTGTGATTCTTTTATCTGTTCGTCAGTGATTATCAATATTCACTCTTTTGAGAGATTGAAATTCTTTTAAAGTATTTGATTGTGTAAACTCAAGGTTGTGGAACCTGTGAGTTGGGTTGTTTAAATTACAAGGTGTAAGGGGGAGCAAATCTTAGGTGATTAGGATTGTGTCTTGTCTTCATTGTTGTAGTTAAAAACCTGTTGAACTAGTGGAAACACCTAGAAGGTATCTGGGGACTGGACTTAGGTCAAGGTTAAGACCGAACCAGTATAAATCCTGTGTGTCTGAGCTTTTCTTTCTCTACTCTTTCGTTATTCATTTCTTAAGCTTTATTTTTTTAAGAGTTGAAAAGAATTTTTAAAATCCCCAATTCACCCCCCCTTGGTGATTTCTTCCACTTTCAACTTACTTAAACAATCTCAGAGTTTCAAAACAAAGGAGGAAACTCGAGTATGGAAACTGAAACTCAAGTTTTGGACCATACAGAGAGCTATCAAGAATTCTAAGCCATCAATACTCCGGTATAGGATGGAAACTCCAGTTTTGATGTTTTGGACAATTATTCATCAAGAGTCCAAAACTCAAGTATTGGAAGAATACTCGAGTATTGACTTCAGTTCATCAGGAACACCGAAAGCTCAAATCGCGAGTCTCGTCTCTGGAAGGAAAATACTCAAGTGTAGACTCAGATACTCGAGTATAGGCTTAAGTGCATGGTGACAAACTTGAGTATTAGTCGCGCCTTCTGATAATTCAAATTTGTGAAATCTGTGTAATGTTTATGGAATGATCCAAATGATTTATATTCTTAATTATTATCATTACCAGATATGTTTAATGTGTTTGCTAGTGTATTTTAGTCAAATTACAGATGATACAAGTAGATTAAAAGAGTTGTTAACACCTAAAACAAAGTCTTGTCAGAAGCAATAAATACAGACCACCAAACTTGCTACAAACTCAACTACCAAGCACTACACGGTGGAAAAAGGATAAAGATACTTTCATTTAATCAAGGACTGACAATCCCAACGATATAAATGACTAGAAGTCACTCTCTATCCTACAACTCAAGAAATAAGCACAAGTGTAGAGAGAGAAAGGACCAAACTGCTTCCAATAGATAGGAGACTTCTCCAACGGTCAACTGAATGTCTGCAACGGCTATTAATGTCACTCTAAGTATAAATAGAGCAGCATTCAAGTGTCTACTAGAACATTGAGATGAAAAATGAAAGAACATCAAATTTGTTCATTTATTGGTGTGCTTCTTGTACAGAGTGTTGGTTGACACAATAGAGCTTCAATGATTATCTTATCTGCTCTTTAAGAGAGTTTTATTGATTGTGAGTTATCTCAAGTCGGGGGACTTGGAGATTTGGGGAGTCATTGATTACAACTTGTAAGGGGGAGCAAGTTCTAGAGAGAGAATTGCTTCAGAGTTACAGAGTGTGTAATCAAGTGATTTAGTGAAATGCTTAGGGTGCCTGAGGACTGGATGTAGGCCAAAGAGTTGGGCCGAACTAGTATAAACCTGTGTGTACTGCTCTTCTTTCTCTACTCTCTGTGTGCCCTGTTTCGGTTACCACTTGAGCAAGTATTTGCGAAAATTTTTTAAAATCCCTAATTCACCCCCTCTTGGTGATTTAGCTCCACTTTCATGATCAACTATCGCAGAAGGATTGGATTTAGCTTCTTCTTCCAATCTCTTCTGCTTGGCCGCCATCTTTTCTTTTTCGACCTTTTCATATCCGCTGCGAGGAGCCCTATGCAGGCAATCATTCTTTCTCTCTATCTCCTATGCTTTTTCCCTTCTTCTTTGTGAATCAAAATTGAAAACAACTATTAATTATGAATTCAAGCGATCTCACTAACAAAAATTAGAGAACTTCTGCTTCATATGAACCTCAAACACTAATCAAATTCACTTCATCAAGTTTCCACATTTTATTTAAGGAAGATGTATAGAACTAACATACTAACTTACTAATAGCAATGTCTAACTACTACCTACTATAACAGAACTAGCTAAAAATATAATAACGATTAACATATCAAACATGCATATAACTAAGACATGTTCCTCTAATGCAGGACAATTGATGGAAATATATACTTCTATTCACACATTAAACCATCTAACTAACAGGATTAGACGAACACAATAACATTCACATATCCGCACAGGTTAATAAGCAAACAAAAAGGGCAAACAGAACTAAATATGAACTCACCAAAGCATTAGAAGTGGTCCAAAGTTGAACAAATTGTTCCCAAATTTGTTGATCAATAAATGTGTATTTGTCCCAAGGATTATGCTCAGGTTGAACCCTGGTAAAAATATAGGTATTGGCTAGAAAGGTCTTAAACTTCCTCCACCAATTAGCAAAATAAGACAATGTCTTGTTTTTCAACTTCTCAGAGTCAGGGACAGTATATGTAAGCCGGATAGTGCCCCAAATAGGATCCTTCACTGTGCGACGGTCCACATTTTTCAACTCATCTATCAAGATGCTGATCTTGCTGCGTGCCATATAGCCGACAAAACTATTATATTTGTTTTTATTCGAACCAAAAGGTTCCAATCTTTTATTAAACTGAATCGCGAGCTTTGACCCAGTGTTCCGACTTACAGATATGTCCCTTATTCATGTGCCCTTCTACCACGGTGTGCAGGGCGGTTATTAGACTCATTTTGAGATGAAGAGGGTTCGTTCTAGCTCACACCAGTAACATTAGTAACTAGCGTTAACTGAACAAGAAGATAATGGTTTTCTCCATTCATTTTCGAGAAAGTAAGAGAGGTTAAGAGTAGTGGTGCGAAAGAGGAACGCCTGAGAAAGTGAGAGAGTAACAGAGGATGGTAGTGGTTGGCAAGGAATAGACGTAATGCAACAGGAAGAGGGGTTTTAGAGTTTAGATTGAAAGATGTAAGTCGTAAGTAAGGTTTCGCACGAAGAAGTATATGTTTCCAGTTTTAAGAAAGGAGTAACTTAAACGACGGTCTTAAAGGTTAACATTTAAGACTGTCCATTATTTATATTCGTTCTTAAAAGTAATAAACTATTAGTTTAAAATTTTTCATTATTTAGTACCGGGTAGAAGTTACGTCTGCTCTTAAATATATTACCTTTAATACCGTCATTTATATATGTTCAGTCTTAAAAGTTTTATACGATTATATTTAAATATTTCCTTATTATTTTTTATCGCATAAAATATAAGTCAAGGATGTACGAGACTTCTCTATAATGTAATTCATATTTCAATTTTTTTTCATAACAGTTTTAAGAGCGATTGTTTTTTTGAACAGTTTGAATAATATATTTAAGATCTATTGAAAAATTGATACGTTCTAAGAAGTTCTTTATATTTACAAAATTGCTACCGATCATATCTTTAAAATCGGGGCGTCGATACTCCGCTGTAAATGAAACGGTCTTAAAAATTGATACGGGCCAAGAAGTTCTTTATATTTACAAAACTGCCACCAGTCATATCTTTAAGACCGGGGCGTCGATAGTCCGTTATAAATTTTAATTGAGCGGTCTTAAAAATTGATACGGGCCAAGAAGTTCTTTATATTTATAAAATTGCCACCGGTCATATCTTTAAGACTGGGGCTTCCATACTCCATTGTAAATGAGACGGTCTTAAAATACTTTTTTGCACTAGTGACCCCATGAAACGTTGCTAGATAATGTGCCACAAAGCCATGAGCAAAACTTGTAAATTTTTTTAATTAATAATATAACTACTTTAATTAATATTTTATGTCAATGATGACTACGAAATTAAAAAAAATTATGGAAATTTGAGGAAAAGTCACCCAATTGCAAATTTAATTGGTGATGTATGTAAAATAATTAATTAAAATTTATAGGAAAAAGAAGGAAAAGAGACAAAAGAAACCACTTAAACATCAAAATCTTAAATCAATCCAGTTACCTAAAAGAGTATAGGTATTAACATTGTTGTTAAATTTGCAAGTTGACATTCTGAATTTAATGTTTATACGTTTCAAACTTACAAAATCCAGTCAAGTTATTGGTAAACTTGTTGCCATTGTAAACTCGGTTAAACTAATGAATTTGTATGCTAAGTTTACTATTTTTATGTTTCTAACTTATAAAACTAGCTAACTCACCTTTAAACTTATGTTAACTTTTTTGATTTGATCATGCAAAGCAGTTTTATATATAAATTTCAAAGAAATTTCTTTATTAAATTAATAAATTATGAATGTTGATGAATTTAATTTCAATTATTTAGATTTAAAAAATATATTTAAATTAAATTGTTATATATTAATTATTTAAAAGCAGTTTGATATTTAATTATTTAATTATATATTATTAATACCTATTTAATAATAAAAATAAACTCTTATGAGTTTAAGATATAAGTTTGCATTATTGTTATACGTTTGCTTATACTTGTGAGTTTGACAATATTAAATATTAGGGATAAGATATTCTTACTACCATTTTTTGTTGCTACCAATATTACTGCCACTTTTTTACCGTTAGATCAAAATCTTATCTATCTTTATCATTTCTCATTCTTATTGAGATTCTGATCTAATGGTGAAAAAGTGGCAGTAACATTGGTAGTAACAAAAAATAGTAGTAATAATATCCTATCTTTAAATATTAACTATATTTGTGTAAGCAATTAACAACTCATTTCAGTAAAAAATTATAACATGATATTTTGAAGTCAAGTATTTTCTTATGTTTTTTTCAACCAAAAAAAAAGGAGGGACTTCTAATTCGCATAATTTGTTTTTGATATCATCGGCCAAAAAAAAGGTAAGTCAATTTTGATAAAAATTCGAATCTAAACCACTAGTAGCCAAACGTGGTCGGGATTTTGGTCGTTCTTGTGACATTGCCGGGCCTGATAAACTGTATATCCACTGATCTGCTCGGAACCCAGCAGAGAAAGAACTGAACTACTACGGTGCTCTTCTCTGCACCCTCTAGTTTTTCTGTATTTTCACTCCCATTTGCCAAAATCATCCACCACCTCCATTTTTCTTCATATTCTGGGGCTTAATATTTTTGCTGCCATCCATGGCAGAGGTCTTGGATATGCCTTCTGATTCTCTCGACAAATCTCCTTCCGCTTCTGCTTCTGCTCCATCCCCGCAGAAACCATTGGCCCCGGCGGCGGCTGATGATGATCTCCCTCCGCCGCCCCCACCGTCATCGTCTCTTCCTCCTGCCCCACACTCTTCGTACCGGAGAAGGGAGAGGGATTCCAGGGATAGGCGGGATGATAATAGGGATTTCGATCGCCATCCAAATCGTCGTGGGGGTGATTACTACGATAGGAACATCTCGCCTCCGCCCCCTCCTCCCAGAGACAGAGATAGGGATTTTAAGCGCCGCCGGAGCCCTAGCCCTTCCTATCGCGACCGACGTTATTCTCCTCCGCGACGCTCTCCTCCACCTTATAAGCGATCGAGGAGAGGGAGTCCCCGGGGCGGTTATGGACCTGATGACAGGTGATGATAATTTAGTTTTGTTGGACTGCGTTTATGGGTATATTCATTTTGTAATTGTGCAAATTGGTTTCACTTAATTATCTGCTTACTGGATTTTTATAAGATTAAGATGCCATGTTGCATGAGGAAGCTAGTTTAGTTACTCTCGAATTCAGTGGTTGAATGTAGTTCACAGGCATTTACTGAGGCTTTAGTGAATGTTGGATTTGATTAGAATGGCGGTGAAGGGAAGAAAAGTGAAATTTTCAGTTTGACGTTATTGTCGTAATACATTTAAACTAACTTTTTATTTATTAAAATATGTTTAGATGGGGGAGAATTGATGAAAAGGGAGGAAAATAGTTATTGGAGCTAGTTGTAGATTGGTTGAGGCCTCTGTTTACTTTATCCATATGGTTAGTAATTAATCGATGTACATTCCTATATGAAGCTAAGTTGTATAAGATGCAGTTGATCTTGCGTTCATTTCTTTGGGTTACTTCATTTTTATAATAGTGAGGGAGTTTAATTTAGATTTTTATGCAATGGGAAAGATGTATTTTTATGTTATGGATATGTAGGAGAGTAACTCAACTTGTTTTTCGCATGTCATGGGCAGGGCCTATCGATGGTGTTCGTCATTTTTGTTGGTCAGGTTATTTAATTCAGATGAAGGAGCAATATTTCTTCTTGCATCTTTATTGTTTGTTGTCATTTGTGAAAGCTAGTTCTTTTAGATTTTATTTCCATTTGAGCTATATTCACTTGGAAGTAAGGACCAACTTCTTTTTCCCAGCCAGGTCTCATGGCTTCATTGCTTCCCTATTTGAGCTACTACAAATCTGTTATGTAATTATAATAGTTAAAGGAGAGTGAATTAGTGGGGTTAGTTAATGGATTGAGGGGCTGAGTATATTGTAATAAGGTCTTTTGGAATTATGAATTCTGATTCCCCCCTCCTCCCCTCTCTATTCTATGATTCCCTTCTTCTTCTCTCTTTTCCCCCCATCCTCTCCCTATTCTTTCTATTCATATGTATCAGTGGTATTAAAAAAAACCTATTACAATATACTTGACCCTTTAATCCGTTAGCTAACCCCTTAACTAACTCTCCTTTTATTATTATAATTACGTAACAAAATCCTTTCATATTAACTAGTAGTTGAAAGTAACTCGCATCATTCTTGGAACTTAGTTTTATCATGAGGATAATGTTGATATAAGTAACATAGTTATGTACCCGAGAGGTTAAATTGGTGCTATTGGTAAGACTAAAATAATTCATACAATTAATAACCTTTTTCACCATAAGTTATCAGAAAATTTATTTTTTTTTAATTTTGTGGTCTAGTATTCCCAATTCTGAAGGAGTCATGTTATATTCTTTTCTTATACATTGTGATATCCATTTTTACAAAGGAAGCACTGTGGTCATTAGGATTAGAGCATCCTGCCTTTACAATTATTTTCTCTGACAAGGATTTAGAAAAAGAAAAGCCTTAATAAATGATAAGGACATATGACGTTGAGCCTTAGAGAAGTCGAAGAAACTTAAAGCCTTAGCATATCCCGGGCCTTTTTGGTGAGCAAAATGAAATGGAATGGAAAGGAATTTTTAAAAAAAAAAAAAAAAAAAAGTGACCTAGATGAGACTCTATTCCTGAAAAAAAAAACGATAAAAAACATGGTTATAAGTGAGTAATGAATAATGATAATTGGGGTATCATGGATATTGTCCTCTTAGATCGTCATTCAAAGGAATCCTTTTCCTTTTTCTTTAAATAACAAATGGAGCCTTTGAGATTTACGAAGATTCCAAGAAACTTAAGTTTTCAGGAAGAAAAACTTTGAATATAGGCATTGGGCTGAGTGGAAATGTTGAAAAACCATAAAAGGAAGCATTCCTATCAATCACCCAAAGATCTTCCTAAAGTATTCTGTGACTTCCTTAATCCATTCTTCTTTTTTGACCTGAGTTAACCCATTCTTAGGAAACCAATAATCTGAATATTGTACCTACCTGAGGGAAATCCCCTCATAACCCCATTTTAAGGCTCAAAGCTACAAACAGTGATTCCAGAATAGAGAGATATTGAGAAAATGTAGGTAAGAGAGTCCGCATATAGGTGATACAACTGTTTTAAGAAAGGAAGGAACCTTTCAATTGTCTAAATGCTTGGTAACCTTCCGAATCTTCAAATGTTAACAGATAGGTAGATCTTGCTTTTGCTCTAGAATTTGACAACATGCTAGACTATGAGACAATCTATATTTACTTGGATTAAAATTTTTCTCTAGATATACTGCATGATAATTCTTTCTGCTTACTTTACCTCATTATATGACCAAAATAGACTTGGCTATGATTATTTTGGTGGCTATGAACGAGGTGTGGGCGGAAGGCCTGGTTATGGAGATGAGCGGTCTTATGGAAGGTTTTCTCATCGATCTACAAGTGCATATCAAAATGGGATTCCAGGTATGCTTATTAAGTCTTTGGCTCTCTTTGCAGTGAGATTTCAGTAATAATCTACCTTTTCCACACTTGGACATTTGGACTTCGATTTCTTGAGCCTGTGTCTGGTCATATTCAGTGCTCACATAGGAATTTTGAATTCTTTCTTTGCAAATTCAAGTAGAGGCCTGATAGAAGTAGATTTGCGGGGAAAAAAGGACAGCTGGCGTGCTAATTTTTAATTTTAGAGTTTGATGTTTTAGGAAATGATAACATTTGGTTTACTCAGTTGCTCTTTATTTATTTATTTATTTGGGTTTATTGTTCAACTTGTATTGACTGTCAATTGTGAACCTAACTTTATTATGTTTTTGACATGTTCCTCTAGAGCTAGAATCAAATCGTGCTTATGCAGACTTGCCAGGCAGTGGGGCGCAAAGGTCTGTTCTCTACTTTGTTTTTCTTGAATCCAGTAATGAAAAAATATTACCTGTCATGTACCATGTGTTCCATGTACTACATGAATGTATCATGCATTTTATTGGTAGATGTATAGTTAAGGCAGGAAATGTAGATGGCATAATTTGTACTACATGAAGAGACATTTGAGCAATAGCCTCTCCATTGGGATAGGCTTTGATAATTATCTTTTGCTTTGTTGTGAGCAATCATAATTTGTTGTTTGCTCTTGCATGTAACCTAATTACTCCAATGTTATTTAAGAGCATGTTTGGGATCATGTTTGATCTCTTCAAAAGTGACTTTTGAAACAAAAAAGTTAGTATGAGCCAAAATATATGTTTGAGATGTCTTTTTGGAGAAAGAGCCTCTAGACCAATAGTCAAGTTGAAGCTGAAGTTAGTTTTTCTGGCTTTTGCCCTTTCCCCCCCTGATTTGAACATTTTGAAGTTGACTTTTCAATATAACATCCTAATAAGTTTATGTCAAACCGACTTTTATGTTTAAACAAATGGGCCCTTAGTTTTGTTTAATTATTTTGGTCTCTTTGTAGGTCATCACCATATACCATTGAATAAATAGCTTACATAAACTTAGATGACATCTAGTTGACCCAAAAAAAAAAAAAAACTTAGATGACATCTAAACTTGAGCCTTGTGTGGCAGTAAATAATACTAGTAGCATCTCTCCAAGGGTCAGTGATTAGCTTGCTTCCATTGCACATGTTTATAGTACAACACTCGCTTCTTACTTTAACTTGATGAAATTATGAATTGAACTACTTTAAAATAAACCAGTTTGGCATTCTATAACACCATTCTAATCCAATTGTGCTTCTTGCCTTTTTTGATTTCAAGGAATTGGAAAGATGAATGCAGTACCTAGGGATGCGGGAAAAAAAAAGTCTAGTATTTGAGAGATTAGAGACTCTCTTAGTTCGCTCCTAGATTCTGCCCATCCTTGCCTTAGCATTTTGCACCCTTGATCCTTCTTCCTCTAATGGAATTCTGTACATGCACTGCCTGACAAAACAGTTTGGCATGTGCTCTTTCCACCTCATCATTCCCTCTCTTTATGGTCCCCACGTTGCTGAACTTTTGCCCATTTCTTATCCTTCTTTTTAACCTTCTAGTTCTTGTTATATCTTAATGATCTCCTTATTCGAACTGTTGTCGTACTAGCCAGAGATCCATTAGGTTCCTTATCTATGGGATGATGAGCTTTTCCCCTCTTTTTTATCAAGTCACCCTAATTGTTTGTTGACAAGCCCATGAAAAATGGAAGGGCTGGGTTGCCCTTGGATGCCTTTTGGCCTATGTTGGAAATCAACCCTTAATTTTGAGATCAATTACCTCCTAATTATGTGCTACTTAATCTTTCCTATTTTGTTTGCCAATATTGCTTATTGTTATTTTGCCATTGATTTCTGATTATTTTAATCGCTGATTTCTCTCTTTTTGATTGAACATCAACCTCTATATACTGTACCCATTACTTCTCAATAATATATAGCAAAATACAAATTCCTTTGAACTTCTTCATGGTATTAGAGCAATGACTTTGGTCCTATGCTAGAAAAACAAGACAAAAACAGTGAGAGAAAACACGAGCGATAGTAAGGTACAAAAATAGAGCAAAACGTTGTTCTCTAGGGTTGTTGAAGGAAAGAGTGTGGGTCCGCTTTGCCAATTCTAGGGTGACCAGACGGCAGCGATGGTGTTTCCTAGAAGTTCAAGCGGCGTGTGACCGAAGTGTGAACCACACATGCAATCACAGTCCAAGAGTGTGAACACATGTGCCAGCATCCTTGGTAGATTTAGATCGTTTGCCGACGCCCCCAGACCATGCTGATGTCTGAATTGATGGATCCTTCTCAATTTCCTTCCTTGTTTGGTTCAATTCCATTGGACCTATGTCGAGTACAAACTCAAACTCAAAAGTTCTTCCTTTTCTTCTTCTTTTGCCTCTTCCATCAGTACTACTGCACCAAAATTCTTAGAAAATCAGATTATGGTTGGTAACCATAAGCTTAATGGGAAAAACTATCTCTAATGGTCCCAAAGTGTGCTGAGAGACATTCATGGAAAGAGAAAGGAGAAATATATCAATGGAGCAATGCCTCAACCAGCCCCCGATGATCCAAGTTTTGACACATAGTTTGCAAAAAATAATCAAGTCATTACTTGGTTATGCAACTCTATGACCCTGGACATTAGTGGAGGGTATCTTTTGGCAAACACTACAAAAGAGATATGGGATGCGATCAAAAGGACCTACTATTCTCTTAATAATACTGCGGCCTTGTTCCAATTGAAGCGTCAACTCCAAGATTTGAGTGACAATGCTAGGCAATGCTTGAGTGGCATCTTTTAGGAGTTTCTTGATCAACAAGGAATTCATCACCAAACCTCTTGTCCATACACACTTGAACAAAATGGGGTGGCTGAGCGCAAAAACCGCCACTTATTGGAGGTAACTAGAATTTTATTAATGGAATGAAATGTGCTTATGGTTTTATGGGGTGATTCAGTCCTAACTGCTGCTTATCTCATCAATCAAATGCACTCCAAAGTCCTCAACTATGTCACTCTTATCCAAAAACTCCTTGATACCTTTCCAAATTGTCCTCTTATCAACCCATTACCCCAAAAAGTGTTTGAATATGTTGTCTTTGTCCGTACACATGATGAAAGAAAATTTGATGCCTAAGTTCAAAAGTGTATATTTTTTGGATATTCCTCCACCGAAAAAGGGTACAAGTGTTACTGTCATACCTCAAAGAAACAGTTTGTTTCCAAAGATATTGTATTATCCCAAGTTACCCAGTCTAGGGTAGCCACAAATATAGAATGGCTAATTTCAGATGATCCCTCTCTGATACCACCGATTCCTTGCCATCTTCCAAAGTCCCTGATACATTAACAGTCCTTGATACCTTGAAATCATCATCTTCTAATGAACTAAACCTGAACTTGCATCTAATGAACTGAAAGCAGAAGTTGAAATCATTTTTGCGGTGGATATAGAAGGTAGATTAGAAAGAGAGTCCAAACAACAATCTCAGGAAGGGGAAGATATTGGTTGAAATGTCCTTGCTATTTAAAGGAATGACCATGACTTTGACCTATTGCACTTAGAAAAGGGGTAAGATCTTGTACTCATCATCTAATTATATGGCTTGTTTCATAAGATAATCTATTTGTAAAGATGTAGAGCTTTGTTTTAAACAGTGCACCTATTAAAATTTCAAATACTTTCCGACAAGCTATGGTTGATCCGAATTGGAATCAGGTTGCAGAAGAAGAGTTAAAAGGACTGGAGGAAAATAAAACATGGGAAATCCAAGCTCTTCCTGCAGGAAAGAAATCGGTAGAATGCAAGTGGATATTCACCCTGAAGTTCAATCTTGATGGGAGTATTGACAAGCACAAGACAAAACTGGTTGCAAAAGGGTATACTCAGACTTATAGAATTGATTACTAGGAGACCTTTGCCTCGGTAGTTAAATGCAATACAATCCAAGTATTGTTGTTAATTGCAACTAACTTGGATTGGTTACTACATCAGTTGGACGTTAAGAATGCATTCTTGAGTGGTAATTTGAAGGAAGAGGTCTACATGGAGGTCCTCGATGGAGTTCTAGCTCTAAACAATTATGTTTGCAAACTCTAAAGGTCTTTGTATGGGTTAAAGCAATCTCTAAGGGCATGGTTTGTACGATTCACCAAGGTTGTAAAGAAACTTGGGTATGAAGAGGGACAAGCAAATGACATGTTTATCAAGCATGATAATGAGAGTCATTATTGTCTATGTTAATGACATAGTTGCTATAGGGAATGATGAAGATTCTATTGCCCGACTAGAGAGGGACTTGTCAAATGAATTCCAAGTGAAGGATCTCATCCAAATAAGATACTTCTTGGGTATTGGAAGTGGCAAGAACAAAACAAGGCATCAACGTATCCCTGTGGAAGTATACCCTAGACCTATTACATGAAATAGGAATGTTAGGGGCACAACTCAAAGGAACACCGATGGAAGAAGGTTGTTACTTAGAGGTTAAACCAAATGGTGTCTTAGTTAACTCAAAACAATACAAAAGACTTGTAAGGAAGCTAATATACTTAACCCACACGCATCTTGATATCAACTATATAGTTTGAATAGTAAGTCAGTTCACGCATTAGCCATAGGATGAGCACATGGAGGTTGTATACAGAATTCTGAGCTATCTGAAGCTTAATCCTATAAGAGGAATCTTCTTTAAGTAGGCGCTACCAGAAACTTCGAAATCTTCACTGGAGTAAACCATGCAAGAGATAAGGAGAATATGAGGTCAATTTCAAGATATTGCACATGTGTGGGGAAATTTGGTTACGTGGGGGAAGCAAGAAACAAACTATGGTTTCAAGTAATAGTGCGGAAGTGGAGTTGAGAACTATTAACAAAGGACCATGTGAAGGACTTTGCGTTATCAGGCTATTGACAGAGTTGAGAATTCCATGAGGGACCCATGCAACTCTATGGTGACAACAAGACCAGCATTGAAGTGACAAGAAATCCTATTTATCAAGATTGAACAAAACATGTTGAGATAGATAGACACTTTATTAAAGAGAAGGTTGAAGCGTGCATCAATAAGTTGTCCTACATACGATCTGCAGATCAAATTCAAATTGCGGACGTAATGACAAAGGCACTAGGCAGAGCTATATTTGAAGGGTGTCGATGCAAGCTAAGGATGATTGACATCTATTCTCCAGCTTGAGGGAGAGTGTTGGAGATCAACCCTTGATTCTGATATTAATTACTTCCTGATTATGTGTTACTCAATCTTTCCTTTTTCGTTTCCCATTATTGCTGATTGCTATCTTGTCATTGATTTCTGAATATTGTAGTTGCTGATTTCTCTCTTCTTGATTGAACATCAGCCTCTATATATTGTAACCGTTACTTCTCAATAATATATATGAGAGAATACAAATTCCTTTGAACTTCTTCAGCCCATCTGAAAGGATATTTTGTAGTAGTCATAAACTTCTGCATCAATTTGTGTTCTGAATTTTGTTATTACTTATTCATTTGCAACCTGAGGATATTTCAAGAGCCTTGTAGACCAGAGAGATAACAGTTCTTTGAGCTTAATCTGGTGATGGGCATGTGCATTGGACATCACCCACGCACTCAATTTCTGTGCTACTGGTTGTTCATTAATGTGGCTCAATGTACCAACTTTTTTTATTTATTCAACTGCCTTCTCATTTTCCATTGCTTTTAACTTGTTATGATCCTTCTCTTTGATTTCCCACAGTATCAATTCGGATGGTATGATTTTTTCTTGTTAATTTTAAATCAAAGATGCTTGAGTTTTTTCAGGGAAGGGTTGATGTCCTACAAGCAATTTATTCAAGAGCTTGAGGATGATGTATTACCAGCTGAAGCAGAGCGTAGGTATGTTCTGCAAAGAATTATCATCACAGTTCCTAAGCATCGAATTAATGAAGATTTATAGAGATGCACATTGACGATATGTCCAATGGAATTTTCTAGGTATCAAGAGTACAAATTAGAATACATTTCTACCCAGAAACGGGCTTATTTTAATGCTCATAAGGATGAAGAGTGGTACTGATATTTTCTGATCTACACATTACACATTCATTCTTGAAACTTGGTTTTTTATAACATGTGGATTCCTTTTTTTCTCTAATTTTTATCTTTTATTTTTCGATGTAGGCTGCGAGATAAATATCATCCAACAAATTTGGTTGCAGTCATTGATAGGTGAGCATAGATCAATCTTACAGGCTAATGAACAACTGAACATATTGTCCTCTCCATGTTGGAAGACCATACATTGGTATTTTCGTTCATGGATTACTGGTAATAGGAAGTGTATTAAGCCTTTATAAGATATCTAATATGTAATGGATTATATTTTCTATTTCGTATTTTAGGAGGAATGAGAGTGCACGACGTCTGGCAAAGGATTTCTTGCTCGATCTGCAGAGTGGAACACTTGACCTGTATTCTTTTTATCCTCTTTCTTTGTCTCTCTGTTTATGGATGAATCTTTTCCTTTCTTCCCTTTCTCTTGCTTTCAATATTTTTCTTTGATCGATAATGTGTGGACCAATTATTGCAGAAATCCTGGATTAAATATTTCATCTTCCAAACCAGGGCAAGCAAGTGAGGCAAATTCAGAGGAGGAAGCAGACACTGGCAGTAAACGAAGGCAGCATGGTAGACGGCCTAATAAAGAAAATGATTTCTCAGCTGCTCCGAAGGCTCACCCAATAAGTTCTGAATCTAGACGAATACAAGCAGATGTTGAACAGGCTCAGGCCCTTGTTCGTAAGCTTGACACAGAAAAGGGGATTGAAGATAACATTTTATGCAGCAGTGACCACAACAAAAATGACGATAAGTCTCGCAGTGGATCTGTGGGTCCCATAATAATTGTACAGGGCTTGACATCTGTTAAGGGATTAGAGGGTGTTGAGCTCCTGGATACTCTTCTTACTTACCTTTGGCGGATTCATGGGGGTGATTATTATGGTATGATTGAGACCCATGAACCTAAGGGTCTTCAGCATGTGAGGCCAGAAACAACAGGTCAAGAAGAATCAAGTAAATCAGGGTCTGAATGGGAAAAAAAACTTGATTTGTTCTGGCAAGGAAGGTTGAGTGGTCAGGATCCTTTGGAAATAATGACTGCTAAGGAGAAGATTGATGCTGCAGCAGTTGAAGTATTAGATCCATGCGTTAGAAAAATTAGGGATGAAAAGTATGGATGGAAGTATGGTTGTGGAGCCAAAGGATGTACAAAGCTTTTCCATGCCGCTGAATTTGTGCACAAACATCTTAAATTAAAACACCCAGAGCTTGTAAATGAGTTAACTCTGAAAGTGCGTGAGGATATCTATTTTCAAAACTACATGAAGTAAGTATCCTGTGATTTTTTATTTTTTGGAAAATATTGTTTTCTTTGTACTGGGGATTATTTTTGCAACTGTGATGGATGGATTACTTATTCTAGCCTTGCTATCAATATAGTGACCCAGATGCTCCTGGCGGAACACCTATCATGCAGCAACCACAGGTAGACTTTGCTATACACCACAAATATATGCTTGGAAGAAAACTATATTTCTGGATTTTGATTGACTCAGATTATCTTTATGTTTTTGTTTTGTAAAATCGTTGTTCTCTCTAGTTTTAGTAAGCTCTCTGGGATTATTTTTCATTTTATTTTGGACTATTTTCCTTCTATTTGTAGAAGGACAAACCTCTTCTAAGACGTAGATTACCTCTAGAAGGAAGATTGAGAGATGATCGAGGCAATCGACGAGACCATGAACAAAGTGATAGAATCAATGATGGTGATAGGCTTCATAACTCCCCATCTCATGGTGAGATGGGAAATCACGATGAAACTATGTATGATTCATATGCTGGAACTGCCGTTCCTCCATTTGCCTCAGATATGCCACCTCCACCAGTTTTGATGCCCGTACCTGGTGCTGGGTCAGTTGACCTTCCTATCTTCCTTTCTCATTGCAGTCAGGGGCACTTTATTTTATTCTTCAATTTACTAACTTGTAACACTACAGGCCATTGGGACCCTTTGTTCCAGCTCCCCCAGAAGTTGCTATGCAGATGTTAAGAGAGCAAGGAGGAGCATCTTCATATGATGCCTCTGGAAGGAAGATGCGGTCTGGCCCTCATATTGGTGGACCAGCACCGGTAATTGCTGTCCCCCCAGCTTTTAGACCTGACCCCCGTCAGATGCGAAGGTATTATGAAGAGGCCTTTCTTTGGATGTTTACATAACTATAGCATCTTTATTTTGGACTCCTCTACCTATGTTCATTTCTGTCATAATCAATCTCTAATGTCACTTCAGTTTTTTGACCCTGTCCATTGTCCAATGTATTAAGATTGTCCCCTTCACGTATCACTTCATTGCGTGATGGAGAAAATTGATCGAATGGACAATTTTGTTCTTGGTTGTTTTGTTTGTTATTGGCTTTGTGAATTATTTTTAACTTTACTTTTATCGATGGTTCATGTAGTTATCAAGATCTGGATGCTCCAGAGGACGAAGTCACTGTGATAGACTATCGGAGTTTGTAGGCATCTTTGACTGGCTAAGCTTCCACGAAGTCAAAGAACATCAAATAACATTTTGCAGAGTTCAAATCGGTTCCTGTCAATGATAATTTACGTTTTAGCCAGAGCAGAAGCTGACAGTATCAATGGCGGTTAGGCTCTATTTAATTGTCTTCAGCTGTTTTAGAATCATACATGGAAAATGTGAGTCCGGAGGAATTAACTTTTATAATGTACCAGATTGGCAGAATTAGCATTTTAGATTTCCCGAACAAAAAAAAAAAAAAACAAAGCTTTCTGACCGTCTATGGGTAATTTAAAATGATATTAGGAGTCTAATTTGCTTAATTATTGTCTGGTCAGTTACTTTGATTGGGCGATTGTAATCAAATAGAAATAATTGCACAGATAAAGGTGTTTTTCTTTGTGGATAGAATTATTATGCTTGAAGAATTCAATTTTCAATGGAATCTGTGATTTATATTTTTTGGACCTGAATGCATCAGCATTATGCATATTACATAGCCATTCCTTTTGGTGAATCAGAAATTTGGGTGTGCTGCCGATTCTTGTTTTGAGCTGCCATGATATGGCGATTCTCGTTGTCTTTCTGACTTTCTCCATGTATTCATTCATTCCAATCATATTGGTCAATATTTTCTTAATGTTCTTATGGCCTTTTTAAAGACACTCTGAATTTGCACTTTGATGGTGTTTTTCATGCTGCAAAGGATGAAAAACCGATCATGCTGAATTTTTGTTGGTCCTTCATTGGCATTCACCATCAAGCAGGCGTCAAACCGATCCTCAATCGATTATGTGCTTTCCTTTTAAACCTATTTTTATGATTTCAAATGCGTTACTTTTGTAAGTAGTCTGTTGGTTTCCTTAGCTACCTTCTTTTTATTTTTTGGCACGCTTAACTACCATTTTCATCAACTGCATTAGAATTACTATTAATGAAAACCCTTTTTTATTGAAGTTTAAATTTAGAATCAAAATAAAATCTTTATCTAGCTCTTATATTTAGGACTAGTGGAAGTATCAATTATCACTATTGCTAGTTAAAAAAAAATATTTGGAGATGGTCTTAAAATATCACAATTATAATAAGTTATTTATTATGTAGTACTCCCTCCTGTCCTAATTATAAGATATATTTAACTGATTTTGGGGAAATTAAGGAGGGGAGTTAAATTAGTTAATTTTACTCATTTTCTTAAAATGTCTTTATATAAATTTTCAGTGACATTAACATACCTCCCCAGCCTAAAATCTTCCTTTTCATGCTTTCTAATTGAAATGATGATCTTGCTCTATATATATATATATATATATATATATATATATATATGTAACGCGCGCCCACACACACACATATATCTATATATGTGTATGCACACATATATCTATATATGTGTATGCACACACATATCTACACCCCTCCCTAAAAGAAAACACAATGTACCCCTCACAGCCACACATATACAAATACCAACCTCCACATCCCCCCCAACACACAATCACACACACATATAATGTGTGTATATGTCTATATGTTGTGTGTATACATATATAAATATGTGTACACACACAGACATATTGGTAAATTAACGTTAATTCATCGATAAACAAATTAAAATCCAACACTTTAAGAGTTTTATTGATTGGAAAATTCTATGCACCTAAATGTATATACTTATTAAAAATCAAACACACTTGAGAGAATAAAATAGGGGTGTTTTAGGAAAAAAAAATTAACAAATTTAAATTTTGTCCTATAATTAAGACCAAAATCAACTTTCAAATGTTGTCCTATAATTAGGACTGAAGAGAGTAGTTTTATGCATCCAATATCTTGATGCTATTTCCCAGTTTGGTCCGGCGCCTTAATCTTATTTATAGTGTATCCAATATGTTGATGTTATTCTTTTAATATATCTAGGACTCTAAACCATAAATAAGATGAAGGTGCCAAGTGTAATCGGAAAATGACATAAGGGTGAAGGTGTTGGATGTTATTTTACCCTTTTAATTTTATATGAACAAAATTTATATTTGCTTATGTCAATTAGATTTAATTCTCTTTTTGATAGTGAATTTTTATTACTAAGTCCGCATGGCAAAAGTTAATTAGAAAATAATTATTATTTAGTTAATTTTTTGAATTTCATGATATCTCCATAAATTTTTGTGATATCCTGATTTTTATTATTAATAATGGTCCAACAAAAATGTGGATTTCATTACCAAGTCATTAATTAGAAAATTATTGCCTCGGCTTTTAATTATAAGACTCAGTTAACTTTTTTTAGAGGGATCAAAGAAGCTAAATAAATTATTTAATCATATTATATATTGTGTATTCTTATATTATATATTAGTTTACCAATCAAACTAATTAGTTTGGAAAAAACATAAAAACATAAATATACTAAAGTAATTTAATTAGTTCACTCAATTTCTCCAAAAAAGAAAGATTAACTTGGTTTTATGATTAAGACCGGATGGAGTATTATTTGGTTAATTTTTTGAATTTTATGATATTTTTGTACTTTTAGACACGGCATGTGATGCTTACTTCTATAGCAGTTGGTGTTATTTTATTTTATTTTTATTTATTTTATATGAATTTGATTCAATACAATTCAATGTAAAATAAAAACTTCTATTATTAATAATAATTATTGCATTTGTATATTCATAATAAATTACATGATTAACGTATTCATATATGTCATAAATCGTTATAAAATAATACATGACATTTAATTTTTTTCACACATCCTGAAGCAATACCTTAATTGTTAATGTTAATTAGATTTTATCATGGTAAGAGAAAATCAGACTTGATCGATTGGATCAGACCAGAAACTATTTGAGGTTCACATCAGACCTTGCTAAGTTTAGGTCTCACTTTAGTCCTCACTTTGTCATCTTCATTCTCCTCTAAGAGGAAAAAAAAGAGTAGAGAAGACGACGTAGAAGATAGAAGATGGGAGATGAAGCCTTGTCAGCATTTATTGGGTTTGAATTTTTTAATTAATTATTCTTACTCTTTTATTTTACATTTTCTCTTTATTAAAATTTTATAATTACACTTCTCTAATTTGTAAGAATCCAACTTATAAACATCCCCCAGCCCCAAAAAAAAGAAAAAAAAAAATCCCTCCTACCAAACAACCCCTTAACTAAGATTAAGGGTAAACATTAAAACATAAACATATACTTTATAAATTTAATGGACTAAATTGATTAGTAAAATTCAACAACAATAACAACAATAATAATTTATTATTATCATTATAATAGATTATAAAAAAAAAATAATTTTTATTATCTCAAGTAATTAGGGGGTACATAGTAACCATTCTGTTCCTTAACACTTTCTAAGATAAAATAGTTTTTTTTCTGATTCTGTGTTTTGGAAAAGTTCTGAGAATCAAAGTTATATTTATTAACTCATTTTATATTTGATCTAAAAATCAGAATTACGTTAGTTTTTTTTTTTTTTTTTTTTTTTTTTTTTTTTTTTTTTACAGCACGCTCACTGCGTAGAAGTCTGCTCAGGTTTCATCTTGATTTATTCTCTAGCCTTTAATATCACTTTAATTTTGGTGGCTGGCGTATCAATTTCCTTGCAAATCTATTAGTTCGTTGTTCAGATTTGTTAGGGCAATGACCCGATTTACTTTGTGCTTGTACTGTCATGCATCTCGTCTCATTTCTTTACGTTAGGCCTTTCGGATTCGCATCCTCTGGCTAATTTTTTTCGTCAATTTTACCAATTTATTTTTTTTCCTTATATCCAGTGTGTACTATATGGTTTTTATTAAACCCTATGACCCCATTGAAAAACCCTATCTGTACAAATATGGAAATTCGCCCATGCGTAATGCCTGAGATATATTTTCTTATGCAGGACATTGCAAATGCCAAACTGCCTCCCACCCACCCGATAAGGCTTTGGCCTTGCGCTGAACTTCTCTGTGTTCTACTACGAGATTCTTAACTAGGGGGTGGGTGGGGAAAAAATAAACCAAAACTCATATATAGACTATTAGATCTAGATCAAAGCGTAGAGCTGAAATTCCGAGAGGATCAAGAAGTGGGAAGGTATTTGCTAGGGTTTCGTTTGCTCAAGATATAAACAAAAATAAGAGGTTGTTGAAAGAAATTGTTGTAGAAAATCATTCAATTTGGAATTTTTCACAAGGGAAAGAATCTATATAATCAATATGCATAATATGTAAACATATAATACTTCTACACAAGAAGAAAAATTTGTAAAAACTACAAGACTGCCAAATATGATAATGAGCAATGAAAAAATCCGGGCCCAACTTTTGTTGTGTCCTTAAGACAATTTTGCTCCCTCAATATGAATATTGAAGGTTTCTGAGCAATTGTCTCCCAGGATAGAGCAGATTATTCGTCTCTAAAAAGATGGCTCTGTCTGTCTGAAGCCCAAGCGAATCCAACGAGTCTGCTTTCAGAATGCACAGAATGTATATGCAGTATACATAAAAAAAAAAGATGGAAAAAAAAAATAGAAGATGAAAGCCTCTTATGTCAAACCAAATTTGGGAATTGGTTGACCTTCCTACTGGCCAAAAAAAAAAAAAAAACCTCTAGGAACTAAGTGGGTCTTCCAAAAGAAGATGAAAGCAGATGGCACTATCGATAAATACAAAGCTAGGTTGGTAGTAAAAGGCTAAGATAACGTGAAGGCCTAGACTACTTTGATACCTATTAACCTGTTACAAGAATTACATCCATTCGAATGTTAATCGCATTAGCAGCATTAAATGGGTTGGTGTTATCACAAGCACACAATATTGCTAAAATTCTTGAGAAATTCAAGAGTTTAAACATAGCTCATGTGTCGAACTCTACTGATTCTAGTCTTTGACTGTTAAAAAATACTGGTGAAACTATTAAACAAAAAGAGTATGCTCAAATGCTAAGCAGTCTTATGTATGTTATGAATTGCACCAGACTTAATATTACTTACGCGATAAGCATGTTGAGTCGCTTTACAAGTAATCCAAATGAGTTTCATTGAAGAGTTATAATAAGGGTTTTAGGTTACTTAAATCAAACTCAAAATTTTGCTTTGCATTATGAGAAGTACTCTGCAGTGCTAGAAGGATATTGTGATGCAAATTGGATCACCAGCTCTAATGACACAAGATCCACAAGTGGATATGTATTCACCCTTGGTGGTGGTGCTATGTCTTAGAAGTCATCTAAACAGACTTGCATTGTAAGATCAACCATGAAAGCAGAATTTATTGCTTTAGATAAAGCTGGTGAAGAAGCCGGTGACTTCATAATTTTCTTGAGGACATTCTTAGTTGGCCAAAGCCGGTACCAGTAGTGTGTATATACTGTGATAGTTAAGCAGCTATTGGTAGGGCCAAGAATGTCATGTACAACGACAAGTCTAGACATATACGTCGTAGACATGATACCGTTAAACAACTACTCTCGAATGGAATCATCTCAATTGATTATATGAAATCAAAAGAGAATATAGCGGATCCATTGACTACAGGGATTCTTAGAGAGTTAGTTAGAAAATTGTCCAAAGGAATGAGTTTAAGGCCGATCCATTGTTGATTGTCACGGTAACTCTACCTAGAAGAGTGGAGATCCCACAAACTAAGTTCAAAAATACAATTAAGTTACAATCGACTGTTAACATTGTGGAGTTTTAAACTCATACTCATTCCTAGACAAGACAGTGCATATATATAAGGGCAAGCTTTTAAGCTTTTAATGGTTTCTTAATCTGATGTGTTTAGATGATGTATGTTGACTTATATCACAAGGATTACCTATGTGAGTGTGAAGTGTGGGCCGTTTCTATGAGAATTTTAAACAGCCGATTCTCTAGAACACTCGCAGAACCAGACGGTGTTCAGAGCTAAAAAGGACACAGCATGAGAACTAACGATGCTAGAGGAGCAACTGTGTGACGCCTATTGTCTTAGTATACACTAAAATGTCGACAGTTGAAGGCAGCACGTCCACTGATTGACTAAGTATATCCGATAGGCTTTTACTAGAGAAGGTTCAAAGGTAACCCCTACCTTTCTCGATGCAGTTGTTTCTCGTAGAGGAATCGCACTTTGCACACATAGTCATTTGCATTTGGTCATGATGGACTAACTTCTTATTCATGTGGGGGATTGTTGGATTTTTATATCTAAATCCTATGGGTTATGAATAAGAAGTCCCATTGATTCGCCACCGGTCCAATAGAAAAATGATTTTGATTTTGTACCCTCGAATAGAAAACTAGGAATTTTTTGCTTCTTTTTTTTTTTTTAATTTTCCAGCACGCAAAATAAACCGGTTCATCTCGGAAAAAAAAAAGAATTTACCAAACATTATTCCTATCCATTTTGCTTCTTGAAAATAGAAATTAAAAAAAAAAAATTCGAGAGCCATGCACACTCTAATTCTTGGGAAATTATAACACATCCTAAGTCTTACACTTGTAATGTGTTTTGATTAACTTTTGGAGGAAATGTGATAAAAATGATTTTCAATAATAGATTCTGAGTAAAATATATTTTATGAAAAAAAATGATTTTGATAAAATGATAGTATTTAAATATTGTTATCAAAATTGTTTTCTTCATATTCAAATTTTCATAATAGACAATAGCTTCTGTGATGACTGATGATTGCATATAAATGATAATATTTGATTTTAAATAATTTAAAATTAAATTTCATAATAAATATAAAAGTTAAATAAATTTTTCTACAAAATTAAAATGATAACATTAGTCAATTTTATAACATGATAAAAATAGTTCATATATATATATATATATATTAATAAATTGTATATATTAAAATATTTATAAATAGTAATTATTTAAAATAATATATTTTAGATTAAAATACGCAATTTATCCGATAGTTAAATATTTAATGGTTAAAAATCAAACCTTTTAAAAAAAAAGATTGATGTTTTTGCAACATTTTATAAAATTTAACTAAGGTTAATTATGGGCTGGGAAAGGAGGAAGAAAGTGAAGGAATAATAAAGGCGACAATTATGGGGTGGGGGAAATTATTATGGCTTCACCACCGAGGGATATTATATCCGAGGTGAGGATCTAGTAACTCAGGATATATTGTTGAGCAAAAAAAATAAAAGTAACTTAGGGTATGTTAATCCCACGTGCTATCAAGTAAGGAAGTTCGGAGCAAGATTGAAGAAGCAAACACACTCCATACTTGGTCGAGCTCGCCGTTGGACGCCGCCCGCCGTTGGTTTTTCTCAGGCAAGTATTCAACAAGGTTCGAACTCTAGGGATTTATCTAGTCCCAAAATCGGGTGAGATTGATTCATTCAATCTGGCTTTGAATTTGTTCCCCGCGTCATCTGTTCACTGTATTGTTGTCAACCCTGTGTCTGACTCCGTCTCAATTGTTCTTACTTTGTTTTAAATTTTTCATGTTAATATGGTCTGGGTAATAGTCGGAATATTTGACGCTTTTGAATATAGGTTGAGCTTACTTCTATTTTTTAAAAAAATTGCTAGTTTTTGCTTCAATGGTGTGTAATTCTTCTGCGCTCTTCATTTTGATTACTACTAGGTACTTATATGCTTTGGATTTTTTTTTTTTGTTCTCGTTGGGTTTGTTGTTTGTTGGGCTTCTGTTAAATGATAATCTATTTAGAAAATTCTCAAGGTATTTGTGAAGCATGATATTGTAAATGACTTGGCTCGAGTTGTGTCTAACAATTTAGAGGGATGTGTTTAAATTTTCGTTCTTCAGTGGCTTGGAGGATTTGCCTGAATCGATTCTCTTGCTAAAGCATCTTCGTCAAAAAAATAAAATAAAATTGAGTGTAATGTGGGTCCGCCTATGCAATGAGGTGGAGTTAATTGCCAGTTTGCCTTAAAAAGTCTCTGCTTCATGCAACGCCATCATAAAATGGTGAATGTTTGTTTAATAGGAGATTGTTTACCTAAAGACGTGACAGCAGAAGAGTGAATACATTGTTAGTTTGCTGTTATGTATTATTTTGACTCATGTTTTCTAGAGATCAAATAAGCATATCGTTTACAATATTTATTCAGGAATTTGGTTGAATCTGCAAAGAGTAGCCAAAAAAATGTAACATTAAGCAATTAGTTTTTCCTGCACATGTCATTAGATTATATTTACTATTCGTATTATTCATGACTTGTTAAGTTAAAGGATATGACTTTGATGGTTTCTTGACTTTGTAATCATCCTTCAACAGGTGGTGATGCTCTAACCACATAATCTTGGTGCTCGATAGCCATATCTAGTTGTCCTCAAATGGTAATGGAATCAACAACAATTCTCTCCCACTCCAAGACAGCTCCTTCTGGTTTATCTGTTGTAGGCAATAAGCTTGCTTTGAGACCTTTTAACAAATATTTCCATGGCCATGCTCATACCAATAATAGTTTTCAATGCCACTCAAAATTAAATCTTACTGGTTTTCCATTGAGTTGCACTTTTTATTCAAACCCCTTTTCGGCATTATCAAAACTAAGGAAAAGGTGTAACTTGGTATCTCCTCCCAGATGTTCAGTTTCCAGTAATGCCAATTCAGAATCACATAATCCAATCCTAAAGTATTTGACAAACATTTCCATTGATTCAATAAAGTCAACCCTGCTACAATTGACTCCCATTGACATTGTAAAGTGGTCTGGGATATTATCTGTCATAATTGCAGCCTCAAAATGGACTCTGAATACTCTCTTGAACCCCTTTTTCTGGATGTATTTCAGCTGGACTTGGTTGTTCTGGCCATGGATGGTGGCCCTTGTGGTTGCAGTTTATGGGTTATACAGTTTTTGGAAACACTTTCATGGTGAAGCAACCATGTTTGAGCAGCTGGCTATAGTTACTTCAGTCTTTACTTGGCTCACTCTTGTCCCTCCTGCATATTTCAACGGCTACCTTGAAGGATGGCCTTTTGTCTTCTTCTTTGTCTACCATTACTTCTTTTTCTTCAGTGTTACTGTCAGAAAGCGATTATATGGAAATTATTACCTGCGCCCCCATGACCCCAAATGGGATGTGAACCTGCCAATTTGGAATCGCCTTTTGTTCAGTGTTGGTGTCATGGTTGGCCATTGGTTTGCAGCATTTGAAGGGCCAGAGCTTCATCAAATTCCAGGTGGATGGAACAACCTTGGTATATGGACATTAATTATAGTAACTCTGCTGATGCAGTATAATGCCACCTTGTATCTGTCAAAATACTCTGAAAAGGTGGTTGTACCTACCACTGTTGTGCAATTTGGACCTTATCGCTGGATCCGTCATCCGATATATTCATCAACTATACTTCTCTTTGTTACTTACTGTGTTGCCCTTCGAGCACCTTTTAGCCTGCTATTTGTTGTGGCAATTTGTTTGTTGTACTACAGGCAGAAGGCAGTGCAGGAGGAAGTTTTGATGGTTGAGACTTTCGGCCAGAGGTACACAGAATATGCAAGCAAAGTTAAGTACAGGTTTATTCCTTTTGTTTATTGATTGTTTCCCTGATGCTTGTTAGTTATCAAAATCTCATTTTGAATGTTCTGAGTCAGTTTGTAGTAAAACGGGAATGTGTTATGGATGTAGTGAGTTATACGTCTACCTTGTTCTCTCCTTCTTGTATGTTTTAACTTCTTAACCTTGCTAAATCCGCATCTGGCCATTTTGATGTACAAGTACACTGTTATACACACTTCTTGATTTGTTTTTCCCTCCTCATTTTTTTTTTTTTTAAGAAAACTATTATATTTTATAGTATTGACTAATACAAATTAAAATAATGTGGTGTCTAAAGAAGGGAGATCTTCGAATGTGGTCTTTATCTGCAGACACTAAATTAATTTTTCTGTGCATTTTAATTATGCTCTATTTGGATTGACATAGAAGCAAAAATAACCGTTTTCAGACGAAAATTGAATTTTTCTCTAGGATGTCCCTATTATGAGATGCTTAGGCAAAAAATTGGTAGTTATTGCTTTGGAGGTAGGAGTTTGTAGGGCTACAAATCCTATTCTCAGGGCATTTTATTCCAAAACACCTATTTATGGAGAGAGTGAAAACATATGAACTTTGGGAAATTAACTTATTGCAACCTAGGGCTTGTTTGCTATGAAGGGAGAGGATGGAGGGGGAGGGAATGGAAGAAAGTGGTAGAGGGTTACCTTGTTTGATTTAGTTTGAGAGGAGAGGAGGTGGGGGGTTTCAATGATCCCTTGTTTGGTTTATGGGGGAGAGGAAGGGAGGAGTAATAGCAATTTACCATTCTATGCTCACATATTTGGTGTTATTTTTTATTTGTTATAAAAATTAATTTGCATTTTTCCTAATTAATATAATAATATTAATTATTATAATAATTAATATTCATTAGAAACCATAAACCCTAATTTATAATTAATATAATAAGATTAATGAATTTATAATTAATAAATTTATAATATATAAAAATAGCATTAATGGGCCCTTAAGGAAAGTTTCTTTTCAAATATGTTATTTATTTATTACAAGTAACTATTGTCTGAGTTCCGACTTCCAATAACATTAATGCATAATTATGAAAAATATATATATATATATAGGAAAGGAGTAATATGAGAAGAATGTTTGTCCACTATTATAGAGTAAAAAATGTTTCTAGTAGTTGCTCGGCAAATTGAGGTAAGGAGTATGTCCCAATAGAATTAATTCAGGCATTGATTGATATACATGGTGAAAAATATTTTTCTTTAGTTTATTTTAAAAATGCAATACAATTTTTATTATATATAAATCAGAAAAAATCTCAAAAAAAATACCACTTGAATTTTAAAATCTTAAATAAGTGATTTCACAACAAAACGAATAGACATTACTTTATTATTCTTGTTAACCTTATTATTGTTGTTGTCAACAGAATTTTGAAATTCAAGTGATATTCTTCTGATCATTTTCCCTATAAATTATTAATATCCAAATTTTTATTGCTTCCAATTTATTTTTATAAGAAACAAATAATTAGTTTATCTCGACCAAAGAATATAGTTAAAAATAGTTAGAATCAGTGTTACTAATGTCAATATGATCTTAAAAAATATCCTCATTTGTGTAATTAACTTGTTGGCAAAAACATTACGTTATTCGCTTGTTACTAATATGTATTATATTGTTGCTTATAAATATAGGGTAAAAATTTGTAATGCATACTTCATGAAAAGAACTGCATCTTATAAATAGGGTTGAGAATTCTACCAAAATTCTTTTGTTCAAAAACGATTAGAGGGACTGCTTTAATGTTCAAATGTTAGAGTAGAATTTTAAATATAGACCCCATATATATATATATTAAGTGTATCAAACCAAATTTTAATGAAAGTTTGTTTTTAAAAAATTATTTAGGATCTTTTACAATTTGGTCAAATTTTAGTTGTAGTCCATGTACTTTTTAGTCCTTTTGTATTATAAAGACTTGGTATGCTTTAAAGTCATAACTTTAGTTAACGCATCAAATACCAGACTAAAAACGAAACTGATTTAAAATATATTGACCAAAATCAAAACTCAGGCTTAATGGTAGAGTCGATAATATGGGTTGAGCCTGCTTGCCCAACCTAACAACCCATAAAAAATGTGGCTTGGGTTGTAAAAGGAATGGACCCATTTTAATGCGAGTATTTTTTGGTCTGAATCCACATAACCTATGATCGTGAAGGGCAAGTTCACCAACCCATGGGCTAGCCCATATTTATTTTTTTTATTTTTTAAAATTTTTGAAATTCCAGAAATAAAACCAAAAATTATTTATTTATTGTAATGTATTTCTTAATTTAGATTTGTTACAAAAATATTTTTCATCATATGTTAAGTAATAGCCTAATAGGTAATTAGATAAATATTATTATATTACAATTTTTTGTACATATTAGTAACAAGTTAATAATAATGTTTTACCCTACATTTATAAGCAACAACAAACATTTGCCTTAGGTATTTGAAGGATTAGCTTTGCTTACTCACTGTTTCTTTCTGTCATATTGATTCTTCATGTCTTCCCATGTGTGTTTGCAAAGCTCTCTCAAAAGATACATGTTACAAGAGTCTTCTGTTTGATATTTGAGAGATTCTCCTTTTCTTGTACTCCTCAAGATAGTTTCTTCATTCTCAATTTTCAATTATTCATCAATCATGGATATGCGGCTTATAGTTTCAGATGAACTGTCAACAGTTTACATTTCAACATAGTTGTTAGAAGCATATATAGAATCAAGAGTATCAAGATATTTTTAGCACTAGAGTAAAATTTGATTTTCTTAAAATCATTTTCCGTTAGAACACTGTATAAGATTTTCATTGCTCTAATATTCAGCGAAAACATTTTTTTTTAATGTCCAATCCTTTCTCGGTTTGAAATCAAAGGCATTTTTAAAAATATTCCCACAAATCAAAATGAAAGTTTTTTTTATAAACGATGTCATTCTAACTTTCCAGAACCAAAAATCAATATCTTTTAAAAACAATGGAATGGTATAATCAAAACCTTATGATAACAAGAATCACCAAAAAATCATCCATTGTAACTATTGAAATAGTTAAGTCCTTTAAACAAGAAACCTAGCTTAGATACCAAATGTTAAAATTGGTTGACACCTAAGAGGGGGTGAATTGGGTGTATGATAAAACTTTGGAACTTTGAAAATCTTTTCGCATATTTGTAAAATCAATACGTATGAAAAAAATGAATTATAAATTCACAGTCAATTATTCAAAACATGTGCTGGAAAAATAATAGATAAAAGAAGAAAATAAGCAAATTGTGATTCATACTAGTTCAGCCTAATCATTGATGACCTATGCCCAGTCCCCAAACCCAACCTAAGATTTTCTATCAACTATCTTCTTGTTTAATCTGAGCATAATTGAAGCCTCAACAATTCCACAAGATTAGCTAGGCACTTGTGAAACCGTTCACAAATCTCTTATCAAGATACTCCCCCTTACATATCGTAAGGATACAACATTATGATGAATGATTACGATAAATCTTCTCTCTTAGAAATACATAAGATGAATACTGAAGTATATTACAAATAATCTCACTTTCTATAGTAAATTGTATGATCACTGAGAAAATATAGAGCAAATGAGATAAACATTTGAGTGATGGAATTTTGATAGTGAATGTGAAAGCTCTTGTCTCATCGTCTCATTTTTCTGACTTGAATGCTTCGTTATTTATAGGAAATTGATATTAATGTTTGTTGTGAGTATTGACCATTGTGAGCATTCGTTTATGTTTGTTGGAGAGAAATAGTCGTTGATGCATTTGAATGCCTTTTTGTCTTTCTCATTCCATCAAATGCTTTGTTGAATTCCTCCATTACTGTCTGCCATTTAACTTTGTTAAATGACCGTTTTGGTATTATAATTTGTTCATTAGAAATAGAATGGAGCTATTGAAGGATTTTAATGATAAGTCGCTTTCGTCTTCGTTTCAACAAATGCTTCAGACGTGATCTATTTGGTCTGCTCTTCAATTCCTTTCGTCTACTTTATTTTTTACAACACAATTAATGTTCTAACAAAGACAATTGCTTTTATAGATAATCCATTGTTTAATGATCTGAAACTTACACATAAACATGATTAGTAGTAATAAGTAATAATCAAGCTTAAACAAATGTTCATTGTCAGTTTCAAATTTATTGAGACATCGATTTTCAAAAGACAATGAACATGCACTCGAGTGTAATTATGGAAAACTCACATTGGTTTGTGAGTGATCTATAATCACTCAAGTGATTCTCAAGATCACTTGAGTGATCTTTAACTCATAGACCACTTAGCGAGTCACTCGCAAAATCCTGCAAGTGACACTTAATCACTCGAGTGTACAGATGCTCCACTCGAGTGGCTAACTCGAGTTACTCTTTCCTTCACTTAAGCTCTTGTAGAGGTAGAGTTCTGATTCCTGAGTTCCTAGAGGCTCAACTCGAGTGCCTCACTCAATTGTCTCAATAACCTACTCGAGTGATGACTGAAATTCATGGTGCTTTTGCTCAACTATCTCGTTGTCACTCAAGTTGCTTTCCTATCACTTAAGTGCTCAACTTCCAACTCTCAAAAGTACACTTGATGAAGCACTACGATTTAACACTAAATCATTCAAGTGCTTATCTAGTTACTCGATTGATCTTATATAACTTTTAAAATATTAACGAGTGACTCTCAAAACGCAGGTACTTTGGTAGCACAAAGGTCAACATCCAGTGAGCATAATGTTTCAAATATAACTCCAAATTTGGCAAATGACCTATCCACAAAAATATCTTTAAATCTTCTTTCAAATGAAAAAAGAATCATCTTCAAATTCAATTTATTTTGAAAGTTTCTATTAAATTCATAACAACTGGTATGGAGTAGCGTCTTACAACATCTTTATATTACTTTAAACTTCCAAAATTCTTATCTCTTCCACTTGTTCTTTTTTACCATGATCTTGCTATTGTTGAATGTAATGTCTATTTTTTTCATAATTATAAAATAATAATAATAAATCAAGGGTTTGATCAAACCAAACATCATTTATCAAATGTTTAAAATAAACTAGAATATGAAAAACGAGCCCTAACGTGACAATATATAATAATCCAACATAAAATAAAAAGGTGGAAACACTATTGTTAACAGAAGTAGCTTAAGCTTCCAGAGCTTTCCCTGATAGACCCGTACGAGAACTATCACCTAAAAAATAGTAACCATCAATCCATCTCATCAGGCATACGAGTATTTGCTTGTGAGGTGTCAAGTGAGATATTATTAAATCATAGCAATATTTATAATTTCACATGGCAACACACATGTATATATATCAATGCACCATATTAATATTTCATTGTTTAGATCTAGCACATTAGTATACAAGTCAATATACAAGAATTTATTCTCGATTCTTCCTTGTTTCCTCCCTGCCTTATTTCCTCTGACTAAACCCATGGACTAGTACTCACCCATGTGATTGGTAGTTCAACTAACAAGCTCACCGATCAAGTGATATGGACCTATCAAAATCCATAGAGCACAAGATCGGACCATGGGTTCCCCCTCTAATGTACTAGTAGGGTGTCAAGGCCCTACCAAAGACAAGTAAGCCAAAGGACTAACCAATGTACACTTGAAAATCCATCGCCTTATTTCCTCTTTTTGTACAAAATTTCACCTCCTTACTTCCTCTTTGAATAATTTCTTGTCAAATCCACATCCACCATCCCCTCTCATACAATTCACAAATTACTAATAAAATATTTCCAATCTCATAATTCCACATAAATTCATATAATATAATATAACTAATAATTCCTTCATGAAAATAAATCCCACAAGATAATTGCATTATCAACATAGTTTCATAGTTTATATAATCAAAAAAATACTCACAAACATCATACAAGCATACACAACAAGAGGAAAGTGGTTACCTCTTGCCAAAGCCAATTATTATCACCCTGCTCTTAATCCAAGAGCTTAAACACACACCAAAATCAATTTACCCCCATTAATAACTGCTCAAAACTCCAAATGATCCAAATTAATTTTAAATTCCTATAACAACTAATTAATAAATCAAAACCGATTAAATTTAACTATTAACCATTATCTACATTCTTATGGTTCTATATTGAGAAAAACAAAAACTTGCCTAAAAGCCTAACCCTAAAATATTCTCTAATCAGCATGAAATTAATATCATAAGAAAGATAAATTTGTTTAGAATAACTTTCATGAAGGAAGTTTTATGATTAGAAGTGATCTTGAGTACCTTATTGATCCCAAAATGTTGAACCCTAGACTGAATTATGAAGCATAGCGTTGCTGCACTCCTAATATCTCCCAGATGCAAATTGCAATTGATTGCTAATGGCAATTGATTGATGGAGGGGTGGGGTATTTAATCACCCCTCCACGCACTAAAGGAGTCACGTGCCCAGTCATTCAAAATATATATATATCTTTTATCCTTATTATTTTATTAATAATAATAATAATGATGATGATGATGATGTTATTATTTTTCTATTTTTCTATTTCATTCGTTATATTAATCCATATTTTCTTTTATTATCATAAGATCTTAAAATAAAATTTAGGATGTTTCTTTGAAACTATGTTTGATTCTAGTATCATATGCAACAAGTTTCAGTTTAACTGGATGTTTATTTTACGAGAGACATCCAAATTATTGAACTTGTTATGAGCTAACGTGAGAATTTCCAGTTCCAACTTTCGAATATCATATCCCTCTCTGTATGTGTCTTATTGGAGCCTAGGTTCATATGAAACAAGTTTCACTTCAATCAGATTTGTGGTTTGAGAGATATTGTCGAATTACTGAACCTCATACATGCTGAACATAGAACAGAGCTGAACAGAGTAATTGGAATAGTGAATTCTGAAAATGGAAGAAATCACCAAGAAGGGGGTGAATTGGGGATTTCAAAATTCTTTTTATACTTTTTTTCAAAAAACTTTGAAAAGTAAATATCAAGAGAGTAAGGGAAGAAAAGCTTGACACACAAAATTTATACTGGTTCGGTCTAATCCTTGACCTACGTCCAGTCCCGAGATACCTTTTGGGTATTTTCACTAGTTCAACAAGCTTTCACTACACCAATGTAAACAATAAGCAATCCTATTCACTTAGGACTTGCTCCCCCTTACACTTTGTAATTAAGCTACCCCTCTCACAGGTTTCCACAACCTTGAGTTTATACCAACAACTATTGATTTCAAAAATCAAGACTCTCAAACAGAGTAGATAATGATAAACACTGAAGAGCAAGTTAAAAATCACAATACAGACTCAAATTGCAAAATATAATCAAAGTAGCTTGGTTGTGTGTGTCTTGCTCTGAGTCTTCATAGCCTTTTATAGCCTAGCTAGATGAACTAGCAGTTGCTATTTCTTCTCCAACGTTCAGCTGCAAATCTGGAAAACGACAGTTGCATATTTTTCTTTGTTCTTTCAATTTTCAGCTGGAATCTTGGAATAAGTTGATTCAGAAGGTCTTCCAGATTTTTAGTCATTCCTTGATTTTAATTCGACCGTTTAGAGTGATCTTAATGTGTTGCAACGATCTGAACTGAACATCTGGGATAAGGGAGAAAGATCAGCCCTGTTCTTGGTTCTTCATTAAATGCATTTATTCTGGATCTTGATTTCTCTTTGATCTTGTGATGAACCTGTCTGAAACTTATCAAAAACTTGATCAATAATGTTAGGAATAATCATACAATATGATATGATAATTTCAAATTAGCCCATAAGGATTTCGCAGATTGATTTAATCCGGTTTTTCAAATTTACCGATGCAAACTCGAGTTTGTTCTTCTAGACTCGAGTTTAGGGTTCATCCAGAAAGCATAACTGTTGCTCAGTGGTCTAAACTTGTAGTTTGTAAAGGCTAACTCGAGTTTGGTTTTTCATAGACTGATCTGTCGGGCTCTGGTCTTGGGATGAAACTTTGGGCATGAAGCTAAACTCGAGTTAATTAGTGACTAACTCGAGTTTGGGTCTATGTTAGAAGAATAGGCCTAAGTTCACGAACTTCCAGACTGAAGTTTAGGATCATAGACTCGAGTTTGTAATGTAACCAAATTGATGATCTTTCTATATGACTCAGACTCGAGTTTGGAGAGGCAAACTCGAGTTTCAGTAAGCACTGAAACTTCTGAGATTTATCTTGGTCAAGTGTAAACTGGAGTTTGGAAACGCTGACTGGAGTTTGCAAGACTTATGTAAAATACTGAGGTTTCTGGGTTCTCTTCTGTTTAGTGTAAACTCGAGTTTGGGGGTTCAGACTCGAGTTTGTCTTGCTTAGAATTCTGAGTGCTTTCTGTGTCTCCCAGACTTCCAGTTTGAGTTTGCACACTGGAGTTTGGCTTGGTGTAAAAAACTTGAATTGCTTTCTGTGACTCCTCAGACTCAAGTTTGTCCAAGCAAACTCGAGTTTGGATTTCTTGCATAGTTGAGCAGCTTTTCTGTCAAGTCTCAAACTCGAGTTTACATACCTAAACTCGAGTTTGTCTTTGACAGTGAGATTTTCATTTTGTCAAAAACAAACTTCATACCAAGTTTACAATTGTTTGTTATCATCAAAACATATTGGGAACTAACATTCTCCCCCTTTTTGATGATGACAACACTTGTAAACTTAGAATTTCAGAATTTTGATGTGTAGTACAAAATTTGGGAATTCTGAATCACATAAGCAGTAAGAATCAAAATGAATCAAAATAAGTCAAACATAAATAGCTATTGTCATTTCATTCATCAATAGTTTACACAAGAGTAAGTTCACAAGGTAAGCAACAACTCAAAACAAACAAGATTCAAAACAATTAAAAAAAGCTGTTCACAACTCAAGATTGCTTTGTAGTGTTCTCTCCCCCTTTGTCATCATCAATAGGATGGGTAGGATCAACTGGAGGAGTAGAAGGATGAGAAGTCTGAGTAGTGGTTGGATCAGTAGGGAGGTTGAGATGCTGCATGATATGGTCAAGTTGGGCTTTCATGGCATCTTGTGTGTCAATTAAAGCTTGATTTGTCTTGGTGAGCTCAGACATAATCTTCCCTATCTCAGTTTCCACTTTTGCAGCAAAAGTATCCAATGTTGCATCAACAATATCTTTGACTTTGGCAGCAAAGTCTAAAGGGATGGAAGTTTGAGGAGGTGGAGGAGTTGATTGGGCCTCATGAACCCGGAAATAGGAAGCTCTGGTTTTGGAGGGTGCTCTTGATTGACTAGACCCTTCAGCATCAAAGCTTATCTTCATTAGGTGTAGTTGAGGCTTCCCAAATGCTGGAGGTCTGACAATGGTATCTATGGCTCCAACATGCCAGATCTTGAAGTGAAAAAGAATGACAGATATGAGGGATGGGAAAGGGATATGAGATGTCACTCTAGATCCAAATCTGAATCTAACCATCTCCTTAAACACCCACTGCCCTATATTAAGTGGCTTCTTATCCACTACAGCTGCAAAAGGGGCATAGTCTCTCTTGGTGAAGTGGGTGAAATTGCCACCTTTCTGAACCAGGTTTTTGGAGTAAATGTACCATAAGGCACAGAAGGTGGGAGACATAGATGCTGGTGTGAAATGAGGGGAGAGCAGTTGATCACCAGAGATAGGCTCGTTTGGTTTGAGAATTTCAAAGCATTGCCTATTGGTATATTCTATTGAGTGGTGAGGAGGGGGATTGGCAATGTCTAGTATCTTGTTCAGGATTGTAGCAGACAGTGTAAGTTTGACTTCCCTAACTGTAGTTGAGACTCTCTCTTCTCCTAGCCCTTGATCATCATCTTCCTTTTCCATGTTGAAATAAAATAGTCTCACTATGTTGGGAGTATGGTGGGCAGAGATGGATGAGAGAGTTCTAAATTGGTTTAACCAGGGAGATAGATCAAGATTACATTCCTGTCTAAGGGTGTCTAGGTTTACAGAGACTACAGGACAAAAGGGCTTTTTACCAAATTCCTCTTTGAATTTGATAGCTTTCTCTCCAGACAGGACTGTGTTTTGAGTGAAGAAATCATATGGAGGTGAATTGTGGTTATAAATCTCAGAGATAGCTTTCGTTACCGCTTGGTTTTCAGGTTGATCAGGGGAAGGAGGATTCGCAGAGGATTGAGCTCTGGAGGAGGCCTGGCTTGTTCTCTTCCTCTTTGACCCCTTTGAAGGTTCATTAACCTTCTCTTTCTCTTTCCCAGAGTTGGGTTCAGGCCTCTTCCTTGATTGTTCTTCGGTAGGCTCTTGAATCGAGATTCCCTTTGGTCTGGGGGAAGTGTGAGGAATGCCTGGGATTTGCCTGTCAATCCCTGAAGAGAACTTCTTGGGTATCAGCTTTTCTCTTCTTGGTTTGTGAGTAGGGATTGATTTTACCCTAGGTTTTCGTTGGAGAGGAGAAGGTGAAGAGGACTTTGTAGCTTCGTCATCATTGGAAGGTTTGGAGGTTTGGTTTGAAGCCATTGTAGTGAGAGATAGAATGGATTCAAAGATGAAGAACAGAGAGAGTATGGAGAAACTCTAGGTCAAACTTGAGTTTGGGAGGTGAAAATGAACAGTCACAGCAATCACATATATATAGGGTTCCGACAGACTCGAGTTTACACTACCAGACTCGAGTTTGGATGAGTGAGATACTTACCTGGACTTCAAGGATGTTTCTGTGAATCCTTGAATTCCCGACAAACTTGAGTTTGTATCTGCTGACTTGAGTTTGGAGTCTCTTTAGATTTTCAGTTTTCTCTCTGTGTGGTGCAGACTCGAGTTACTCACTTAATGACTCGAGTTTGGAGGTTCTTCAAGAACTTCAGGTTTTCTCTTGTTTGATGCAAACTCGAGTCAGTCACTTAATGACTCGAGTTTGACCTGATTCCAGAAGCTCGGTTTGTTTTGTCCCCGATAAACTCGAGTGTAGCTTTACTGACTCGAGTTTGGCATCTGGAAGACTTTCAGATTCATCCTGCAAAAACACATCTAAGCACTCCGATGCTTAAGTTAGTAACAATTAATCATCAAAACATATAATTGACATTGAGATAAAGTCATCTTAAGTTCATTGGGATTTACCATTCCCAATTCTCTTCTAATAAAGGTAAATTGCTCCTTTGCAAGTGGTTTTGTGAAGATGTCCTCAAGTTGTTGATGAGTTGGGATGAATAACACTTTGACATCCTTCTTTTGAACGTGATCTCGAATGAAGTGATGTCTGATATCAATATGCTTAGTTCTGGTGTGATAGACAGGATTTTTGGCTAAGCTGATGGTACTTGTGTTATCACAAAGGATAGGAATTTCCTTTAGGTGAGTTCCAAGATCTTGGATCTGTTGCTTGAGCCACAGGACTTGTAAGCAACAACTTGATGTAGCAACATATTTAGCTTCAGTTGAGGATACAGCTACTGTGTTTTGCTTCTTGCTAAACCATGAGACAAGTGAGTTTCCAAAGAATTCACATTGTCCACTTGTGCTTTTACGATCAGTCTTATATCCAACATGGTATGAGTCAGAGTAAGCCACTAAGTGAGCAGGTTGACCTTTGGGAAACCATAATCCCAATTCTTCTGTATCACGCAGGTATCTGAAGATTCTTTTTACGTGTTCAGCATGAGATTCCTTTGGCGCGGATTGGAATCGAGCACACATTCCCACACTGAATTGTATGTCTGGTCTGCTTGCTGTCAAGTAGAGTAATGATCCAATCATGCCTCTATATCTTGTGATGTTAAAGTCTTTTCCCTTCTCATCAGCATCTAAGACAGCGGTTGAGCTCATTGATGTGTCAGCCCCATTACAATCTTGAAGACCATATTTCTTGAGCAAGTCTCTTAGGTACTTGGTCTGGGAGATAAATATCCCATTTTTGCGTTGTTTGATTTGTAGACCAAGAAAGTAGTTGAGTTCTCCCATCATGGACATTTCAAATTCTCCCTGCATAGTCTCAGAAAATTCCTTGCACAAAGCATCATTAGTAGCACCGAAAATTATGTCATCCACATATATTTGTACAAGTAAGATTTCATTGAGCTTGTTACTTTTGATAAACAGGGTGGTATCTGCTTTACCTCTTACAAATCCATGATCTAGAAGGAATTTGCTTAGTCTTTCATACTAAGCTCTGGGAGCTTGTTTTAAACCATATAAAGCTTTCTTTAATTTGAAAACATGATCTGGATGAAATTCATCCTCAAAACCAGGAGGTTGATCTACATAAACCTCTTCTTGAATAAATCCATTTAGGAATGTTGATTTCACATCCATTTAATAAAGTTTGAATCCTTTAATGCAAGCAAAGGCTAGAAGAACCCTTATTGCTTCCAATCTTGCAACTGGAGCATAAGTTTCTTCATAGTCAATTCCTTCTTCTTGATTATATTCTTTAGCTACTAATCTTGCCTTGTTACAGACAATGATTGCAGACTCATCACGTTTGTTCTTGAATACCCATTTGGTGCCAATGACTGGATGGTCTTTGGGCCTGGGTACCAAGTCCCAAACTTGATTCCTTTCAAATTGGTGCAATTCCTCTTGCATTGCTATCACCCAATCATTGTCTGAAAGGGCTTCTTCAATCTTAGAGGGTTCTATTTCTGAAATAAAGGCTGAAAAGGTAACTTCATTCAAAATGCTTTGTCTGGTTCTAACTCCTTGATTTGCATCACCTATAACTTGGTCCAGTGGATAACTCCTACTGTATTTCCAAGCTTTTGGTTGAGTTTGACCAGAGTTTTCACAAATGTGTTCAGTTTCAGCTTCTGATTCTCTTTGTAAGTCATTTTTAGAATTTTCTAAGACAGAAGGAGTTTTCAAAGAAGATTGATTCTGAACTTCATCATCATCATCAACCGCGGGTTTGTTAGAATTGGTTTCGTAGAAAACAACATGAATTGATTCTTCTATAGTTCGAGTAGAGAGATTATATATTCTATATGCCTTGCTCCTAGAAGAATAGCCAAGGAATGTACCTTCATCAACTTTGGAATCAAATTTACCTATGTTTTCCTTACCATTCTTGTAGATAAAACATTTGCATCCGAAGACGTGCAGATGAGCTATGTTGGGCTTTCTTCCCTTGTAAAGTTCGTATGGGGTTTTGTTCAGCTTTTTCCTGAGGTATGCTCGGTTAGAGATGTAGCAAGCCGTGTTCATTGCATCTGCCCAAAACACTTGGGAGGTTTGATTTTCATTCAGCATTGCTCTTGCCATTTTTGTGAGAACTCTGTTCTTTCTTTCAACTACTCTGTTTTGTTGGGGAGTTCTTGGAGCAGAGAAGTTGAGATCTACCCCCATCTCATCACAGAATTTCTCAAAGGAGTGATTTCCAAATTCTTCACCATGATCAGTTCGAATTCCTGCAATGGATAAACCTTTCTTGTTCTGGACCTTCCCTTGGTGCCCTAAATAGAGCTTTTGATCTTACTTTGTCTAGGGAGAGATCATCCTTGTTAACAATCAAACATTTTTCTGAATTAAAGATAACTAGATTACCTTTGTCAACACTTTGACTTACACTAAGGAGGTTATTGTTAGTTATGATTAGTTTTGATGATGTCTTATATAGATGCCATTAGCAAGAGCAAAAAGTTTATATCAAAAATTTTATATCATATACATTGTCTAATTGCTACATTTAATGTAGATTTGTTCATGTGGAGAAAGAACAAGAGAAGAGAAGAAAGAAAGAGTTGATTCATGGAGAATAATCAAGAAGAGGGAAGAAAGAAAGAAGAACTTGCTGAATAAACTGAGAAAATCATTATACAAGTTCGTAGTTTGATTCTTGAAGTCTCCAAGATCAAATAGAAGTTGGGATGGCTCAATTCAGAGTTAAAACAAGCATATATCAGGTTCTGGATGAGCAAAATCGAGCCAGATACTCAAAAGTCAAGTTTACTGCATTACAGGAAGTGATCTGCCTCTGGATTATGAGAAAACTCGAGTTTAGAACATAAAACTCGAGTCTAGAACTCAAAACTCGAGTTGGTCACTTAATGACTCGAGTTTGTAGTGTCTTCAGCAACTCTGGCGTCTCTGGATCATCAAAACTCGAGTTAGACAATGAAAACTCGAGTTTGGAACTCAAAACTCGAGTTGGTCACTTAATGACTCGAGTTTGTAAAGTCTTCAGCAACTCTGGCGTCTCTGGATCATCAAAACTCGAGTTAGCCAATGTAAACTCGAGTTTAGAACTCAAAACTCGAGTTAGTCACTTAATGACTCGAGTTTAGCAAGCTTTCAGCAACTCTGTCCAACTCTGTTTCACGATCAGAACTGGCGACCTTTGGTAATTTGATGATATCTCCCAAACCAAAGATCGGTTTAAGGTGAGATCAATTTTGTATGAAACTAGACATCCAATGCATCATCTTGACAAAGTTTCATGCCCAAAGAAGCTGAGATGAGAGAGCTATGAATTTCAGAAGTTGGAACAGGAATTCACGCCACACAGCAGACCAAGCTTCATTGATTTGAGTGTATCTCACAATCTACACATCAGAATGAGCTGAAATCAGTGGCATATGAAAGTACACTCACATACCTTTCCAGAAACATAAAGATCATGGAAAACAAAGATCAAATGAGTGAGATATGATCTTCGAAAGTTGACTATAAATTCAAGATGCTGCAAAAACGCTGGCAAAGAACAACCTTCATTCATCAGATCATAACTATCAGAATACAGTGAGTTTGGAGCTGATTCTTCTTGCAATGGAAAGAAGACTTTAAGAGCTTTATGGAGATAGGTACTGGATTCCAGGGATTGATCTTTATCAGGTCAGAAAGCAAAGAACTTGTGAGAAGGATATTTGACTGAGCCATGGAGAAGAAAACTTGAGTTTGTGTTAGCAAACTCCAGTTTTGCACTTGACAGAGAGCAAGATATTTTCATCTCTGAAGGAAACTCGAGTTAGTCACTTAATGACTCGAGTTTAGCATTAAGTTCAAGTGTGTTTCAAAACTTAAATCACGACATTTCTTCTCTGGAAGACATAAACTCGAGTTTGGATTTCCAAACTCCAGTTTAGCTTGCTGTAAACTCCAGTTTAGTTTACAAACTCCAGTTTGTGGTAGACAGAGAGCTCATCAATATTCTGAACCTTCTAAACTCCAGTTTGCATTTGAAAACTCCAGTTTAGAGCTTTGTGGACTTAAGCTTATTTTCACTTCAAAAGTCCAAAACTCGAGTTAATCACTTAATGACTCGAGTTTAGCCTTATGTTCAAGTGTGCTCCAAAACTTAAATCGCGACATTCCTCTCTAGAAGACCTAAACTCAAGTTTGGATTTCTAAACTCCAGTTTAGCCCGCTGCAAACTCCAGTTTAGCTTTCTAAACTCCAGTTTGCGTCACTGAAGTATAAGAACCAGATTGCGCCAATTTGCGAAATCTTTATGGGTTAATGTGAAATTATCATATCATGTTATATTATTATTCCTAACATTATTGATCAAGTTTTTGATAAGTTTCAGACAGGTTCATCACAAGATCAAGGCAAAATCAAGATCCAGAATAAGTTCATTAAATGAAGAACCAAGAACAGGGCTGATTTTCTCCCTTATCCCAGATGTTTAGTTCAGACCGTTGCAACACATTAAGATCACTTCAAACGGTCGAATTAAGATCATGGAATGACTAAAAATCTGGAAGACGCTCTACAACAACATATTCCAAGATACCAGCTGAGAATTGAAAGAACAAAGTAAAATATGCAACTGTCATATTCTAGATTTATAGCTGAACTTTGAAGAATCAAAGAGAAGAAAATGCAACGCCTAGTTCCTCTTCTTCATCTATATAAGAAGCCCATAAATGAAGAACAGTAGACACAGATACAAGAGGGAGAACAAGAACAGTGACGTGAGCTTATACAGTGAAAATGCCAATATTCTAACGCCTGCTTCATCTACTCTCTGAATATCTCAATGATCATATATCTAGCTTAGAGAGTGAGATTATATGTATTGTGCTTCAGTGTTTATTCACTTACTTCTGAGAGAGAAGATTCATTGTAAACATCCTATTATTCTGAGAGTTACTCAAGATTGGGTGATCTTGAGTGGGAAACACTTTGTTGTGATTACAACTTGTAAGGGGAGTGAATCCGAGTGTGAGATTACTTCGAGTACAAAGTGTGTAATCAAGCAAGTGAATTGATTACGGTTTGTAAGGGGGAGTGAATCCTAGTGAGAGGATTACTTCAAGTACAGAACGTGTAATCAAGTTCAAGGCAAATAGTGGATTGAAAATCTCAAGTGAAGCTTGGGGACTGGACGTAGATCAAAGATTGGACCGAACCAGGATAAATCACAGTTTGCATACTCTCTTCCCTTATCTTTTACATTTCCAGTATATGCTCATCTGTGAATATCTAATTGTCAATTTATAAATTGTGAAAAGTTTTTTTAAAGTTCCTAAAGTTTATCAAACACCCAATTCACCCCCCCTCTTGGGTGATAGCCAGGTCCAACATAAGTAATCAGGAGTTGCTCAGTGATCTGATGGTGTGGACAGCTTGCACACAATCTCTTGAACCTCTCCTAATACTCATGCATGTTTTCTCCATTTGCCTGTTTAATACCACTAATTTCTTTTCGGATTGAAGTGGCTCTGGAGGAGGGGAAGAATTTCTCTAAAAATAGTTTGGCCATGTCATTCCAGCTACCAATGGATTGAGGTTGAAGGTAAAAAACAACCAGTCCTTAGCTCCCCCTTCAAGTGAGAAAGGAAAATCTCTCAATTTGATATGCTCCTCATCAATGGCTTGTGGCTTCATTGTACTACATACCACATGGAACTCCTTCAAGTGCTTGTGAGGACATTCACCTACAAGACCATGAAACTTTGGCAACAAATGGATAAGACCAGATTTCAATTCAAAGTTAGCTCCAAGTTCAGGGTATTGGATACATAAAGGTTGATTGACTATAGTAGATGCAGCCAATTCTTTCAAAGTGCGACGAATTCCTTGTTCAACCATATTCTCAGAATTAGCAAAAGTACTACTAGAATCAGTAAAATCAGCAGATTCAGGACTAGAAATAGAGTCAGACTCAATCTGAAACAACCTCTGCAGTGACTACTTGACTTAACTTGACAGCCCTTCTAGCAGCTAAGATAGTCCTCTCAATTTTAGGATCTCCTTCTAACAAATCTTTTGGGTTGGTAGTATTCCTAGTAATCATACAACAGCATATGGCAGAATGGATGGATTCACACAACAGCAAAAACACCTACAAAACAACAAAAGCCTTGCAAGAGAACAAAAATACTAAATGACACTAGAAGACTCAACACAAAAAGAGAAAATCACACTAGAAATTAGCCAAAACAAATGCAGAAACACTACCAAATGATTTTTAAAATTTATGGGATCACCACAGAAACACTCCTAGACCATTGGGGAACCCAAAAATGCAATAAAAAAACTTAAAAATTTGAAAAAGTGGTCTAAACAATGGAATTTGGCTTAAAAATGAAGACCACATGATAAAGCATGTGTCTTGATATTTAGGCTGAAATCTATCAACCTGCCATATTTCAGCTCAATCAGAGATAATCGCAAAGTCTAGTAGAAATCCTAGAAACAATTTCAAAAATACTGGCTACGTCCCACCGAGACCAAAAAAACAGCAAAAACAGAGCTTAAACGATGGAATTTTGCGATTTTGAGTAGGACCTCACTCCGTTAAAGGGGGTGACTATTGTTTAGAATGCCAATTTCCATGTGGGAAAGCCCTGGTTTAAGTGATCTGGGTGAAAAAAATTTCTGCCCAGTCACCCAAACCCACTAATCTACTCCTAATCTGTTACTAATCAAAGCGATGCAAAATCCTAGCAATGGCGCCAAATTTTGACAAGAGATGCCGATCTCTTACAAAATAACCAAGTTCAGTAAAAAGATTTGCAGTATAAGGAACCTGGATTGTTTTCCACGGAATTTTCAGTAGATTCAATAAAAACAGGAAAATAGTAACAAAATGGGGGGAAGAGTTTTTTTAATGCAATTAAGAATGAAAGCAAAATGAAATAGTTAAGGAAAACGAGATTAATTAGACTAAAAATGACTAATTCAGAATTAGGAATTCCAAAACCTTCATCAGACTAAAATAATATACCAAACTCGTGATTGATTCTAAACAAACCGAAATCTCTGCGTTTGTCCAGAAATTCCCTCCATTGAACAATCGTCTAGAATATGTTCAGAACAGTGGCGTGTCACCGAGCAATCGCCCAATAATCACTTAAACCCAGTTTGAATGGTGTCCTTGGGATAAATCAATCTGGGTTTTTAATCAAAAACCCAATCTGAATTCAGAAATCGGATCCGATAAAAGAAGGCAGAAATGAGTTTAGATGTTACTAGTTAAGCGTGAGTCCTCTGGAATACGGAATCCTTAATCCATGGGTTAATTAGAGAGGTTTAGCCGAGCATGGCTAGGCAAAACAATGAAGAACAGACGAAAAACACGAAGAACATCTCAGAGAATTTAATTAAAACGTTTTTAATCCAATAACAATGTAAAACGTAATAATGTATTGTTTTTAGCCACCACACAATTTTCCTTATACAGGAAGGATGAATCAAGATGACTGACAATTCGGAATCAATCCCTTAATCATAGGAAAACTCTAATCAATATGAAATCTCTAATAAATTAGGAAACTTCTAATAATTGGTCCTTTATTACAAAATTCGTCCAAAAATAGAAATCCAGCAAAATGGGTCTGTCTTTAGCTCCAATTTCGTCCATCTTCTTGTCCAAATCAGCCTTTGAGATCTTCATAACAATTGTAGTTCTCTGAATCATTTGAAAAACGAAAGAAGAATGAGGCTAATTCAATATCTAGATCAAAAGTTATGGCAAAAATGGTGAAGCATTGTAAATCTGGAATTTTATTACCAAAAACGAATTTAATCTAATTAAACGCTTAATGCCCAATTCAGTAATAAAACCCATTATTTCTCAATTAAACATCCCTAAATTATTAACCAAGAGATAAAAATAAGTGGAATAATATTCAATTATCAAGCATGTTCGTTCATAGATTTAAAAAATTCTACAATAGAAATCAAGGATTTAGAAGTCGATTCCATAAAGGAGGTTATAGTAACAACAAATGAGACTTCAAAGACAGAGATCAAATAATCTGTTATGAATGCGAAAGCCCGGGTACATTAAGTCAGAATGCCTTGAACTGAAAGACAAAGACAAGGAGAGGAAAAAGAAGTTCAATCAGTTTAAGAAGAAGGCATATGAGTCGGCCATATGGGGAGACAGTTCCTAGGAAGATGAAGGAAGTGACGAAGAGGAAACAACGAACATCTGCCTGGTTGCAGAAGAAGAGCAACTAGAAAATAATGAGGTAAATGAATCTCTACCTACATATGATGAATTATTTGATGAATTAATGTAGTTCAATCTGAGTTTGAAAAACTTGCTGAAAAATATCTGAATTTGAAAAGGAAAAATACAACTCTTGAGATACAAGTTAAAAACTTTACTGATAAGAATATTATTTGTGAAGACTGTCTTGATCTTGAGAAAAGAAATTTGTATCTTACAAAAACTCTTGAGAAGTTCACTAAAGGAAGTGAAATGCTAAATATAATTTTGAGTGCTCAAAGATTTACGAATGATAGCTCAGGCACATGATATAATCCTATCTTTGATAAGAAGAAAGGTAAAAAGAAAAATGGTGGAAAATCTTATTTAAACTATTTTCAGAAAACTGTTCACAATTCAAATCCATTTGCTCATTGTAATTACTGTAATCGAAAAGGCCACAGTACATCATCTTGTTTCCACAAAAAGGAAAGAAGGGATAGACATGTTGGTAATTATCAATGGATACCCAAGGGAACTTATATTCCTAAGGTTTGAACTAACCCCAAAGGACCCAATATAAGATGGGTACCTAAAGTTTAAATTCCTCTGATTTGTAGGTCTGTATATAAGCATCAAAAATGGATAAATGGTATATAAACAGTTGATGCTCTAGACACATGACAAGAGACCAATCTAAGTTCATGGCAATGAAAGCTAAAGATGGTGGCAAAGTAACTTTTGGGGGAAATCAAACTGGAAAGATTGCTGGTATAGGAGAAGTTGGAGGAAAAGAGGGACCTTTGATTAAAGACGTGTATTATGTTGAAGGTCTCTGCCACAACCTCTTAAGTGTAAGCCAGAGTGCAAACAAAAACAATTAGATAATCTTTGATTCGGAGGAATGTCTGATTGTAAACAAGAATGATCTCCATATTGACAAAGGTAACCTTAAAACCTTGTTTAAAGCACTTAGAGAAGGTAACTGCTATTCCTTAAACCTTCCCAAATTAAGGTCTGATAAATGTTTTGTCAGTAATTTGGATGAAAGTTGGTTATGGCATAAACGTCTAGCACATGTGAACATGTACCAACTGGACAAACTAATTCGAAAAGATTTAGTCCTTAGTTTACCTAAGTTACATTTTAAAAATGATACGATTTGTCAATCATGTCAAAAGGGTAAACAAACTAAATCATCTTTCAAAAATAAATCCAAAATTTCAACCAATCGGCCTCTCCAACTACTTCACATGGATCTAGTTGGACTGGCTCGAGTTAAAAGTCTCAGTGGGAATTTATATACTTTAGTAATTGTAGATGATTTTTCTAGATTTGCTTGGACAATTTTTTTATCATCTAAGGATGAAACATTTGATCTGTTTGTCATTTTTGCCAAGAAGGTGCAAAATGAGAAAGGAAATTATATTTCAGGTATTCGAACTGATCATGGAGGAGAATTTGAGAATCAAGCATTCAGTGAATACTGTAATATTTATGGAATTTATCACAATTTCTCGGCACCAAGAACACCACAACAAAATGGTGTGGTTGAAAGAAAGAATCGAGTCTTAACTGAAATGACATGGGCAATGCTGAACGAAAATAAAACCTCACAAGTCTTTTAGGCTGATGCAATGAGCACAGCATGTTATGTGTCTAACAGAGCATATCTTCGGAAGTAACTTAATAAGACTCCATACGAACACTACAAAGGAAGAAAACTAAATTTAGCTCACCTATACATATTTGGCTGTAAGTGTTTCATCCACAACAATGGTAAGGATAATTTGGGAAAATTCGATCCCAAATCCGACAAAGGTATATTCTATAGATACTCAAATATTAGTAAAGCATATAGAGTCTTCAGCAACCGAACTCGAGTTGTAGAAGAATCTATACATGTTGTATTTAGTGAATCAATTTCTGAAAATTCAAGTGATGAGGATGATTCAATTTTTCAAAATCAATCGTTTCAAAAGTCTTCTGAGGATAAAGAAAACCCAGAAATTGATTTAGAAATTAATTTTGAAAATGACTCTACTCAATCTCAACCACGTTCCTGGAGATACAGTAGGAGTCATCCTCTGGATCAAGTGATAGGAGACGTGGATAATAGAGTAAGAACCAGAAGAAGTGTCTTGAAGGAAGTAACCTTCTCTACTTTTATTTCTGAAATTAAACCCTCCAAAATTGAGGAAGCCCTATCAGACAATGATTGGGTTTTGGCAATGCAAGAGGAGTTACATCAATTCGAAAGGAATCAAGTTTGAGATTTGGTATCCAGACCAACTGACCATCCAGTCATTGGCACCAAATGGGTATTCAAGAACAAATGAGATGAATCCGCCATTATAGTCAAAAACAAGGCTAGACTAGTAGCCAAAGGCTATAACCAAGAAGAAGGTATAGACTATGAGGAAACATATGCTCTAGTAGCTAGATTGGAAGCTATACGAGTACTCTTGGCCTTTGCATGTATCAAAGGATTCAAACTATACCAAATGAATGTTAAAAGTGCTTTTCTAAATGGATTTATCCAAGAAGAAGTTTATGTAGAACAACCCCCTGGTTTTGAAAATGAAAATCATCCAGATTATGTTTACCGACTCAAAAAGGCCTTATATGGTCTGAAACAAGCTCCTAGAGCTTGGTATGAGCGGTTGAGCAAGTTTTTATTAGATCAAGGCTTTTCTAGAGAAAAGGTAGACACTACACTTTTCATCAAAAACAATAAACTTAATGAAATATTAATTGTACAGATATATGTTGAGATATCATTTTCGGTTCTACTAATGAATCTCTTTGTGAGAAATTTTCAAAGAAAACGCACAGTGAATTCGAGATGTCTATGATGGGGGAGCTGAATTATTTTCTTGGATTACAAATCAAGCAGCGAAAGGATGGAATATTCATTTCTTAGACTAAATATCTTCGTGATGTGCCCAAAAGATTTGGAATGGAACATTACAATGGTGCAGATACTCCGATGAGCTCAACTGTCTCTCTAGACGCTAATACAGAAAAAAGAAAAGACTTTAACATCACCAAATACAGAGGCATGATCGGATCATTGATGTATCTAACTGCCAACAGACCAGATATTTAGTTTAGGGTGGGGATGTGTGCAAGATTTCAAGTTGCACCAAAGGAATCACACGTAGAGCACGTAAAAAGGATATTTAGATATCTAGCTGACACAAAGGAACTTGGATTGTGGTTTCCAAAAGGTCAACAAGAATATCTGGTTGCATACTCTAACTCGGATCATGCTAGGTATAAAACAGACAGAAAAAGCACCACTGGACAATGTGAATTTCTGGGAAGATCACTGGTGTCTTGGTTCAGTAAGAAGCATATCACTATTGCAGTCTCTTCAACAGAAGCAGAATATGTAGTAGCCTCCAATTGCTGTGCACAAGTCTTATAGTTAAAACAACAGCTGTTTGATTTAGGAGTGCATCTGAAAGAGATTCCAATCCTCTATGACAACACAAGCACCATAAGTTTGGCAAAAAATCCAGTTTAGCATACCAAAACAAAACGCATTGATGTTAGACATCATTTCATCCGAGTCCATGTGCAAAGAAAAGATGTGAAGGTGATGTTCATCCCCACTCACTTACAATTGGCAGACATCTTCACCAAGCCTCTAGCCAAGGAACAATTTCTTTTTATCATAAGAGAATTGAGAATGATAAATCCCAATGAGCTGTGAGTAATTCATCTCTATCTTACCTTATTTAAGATTGATTTATTTAATCATTGACTAATTTAAGCTTCGAAGTATCTAGATATTGTTTTGCAGGTGTCTTTGTTATGTTCACTCAAATCAGGGACAATCAGAGGAAGACAAACTTGAGTTTAAGACTCAAGGACTCAAGTTCTTTCGAATGTTGTTAAAGAACTTGAGTTCATAAACATATAGCTTGAGTTCATAGTTCAAGCATTCATGTTTTGATGATAACGCATTTGAAGAACTCCAGTTCTTAGGAAAGAACTTGAGTTCCTAACTCAAGTTTGTATACAAGAACTAGAGTTCCTCTCTGAACTCAGTTTGATCATATGTTTGCATTCTCATGAGAAAATTGAGAACTCGAGTTGATGAAACAAGAACTCTAGTTCTGAACTAGAGTTCCCAAAGTAAAACTTGAGTTCCTGGAGACTTTTCAGCTTCCAACCCTTCGCGGGAATCTTCAAATCAAACTAAGAACTAGAGTTCCCAAAGATCAACTCCAGTCGTGAACTTGAGTCCTGTCCCATAAACTCGAGTTCTTCTTAAGATCGCTCTTCAAAGTTGGTAAGTTTTCTTAAAGAACTTGAGTTCTTCACTAATGAACTCGAGTTCATAAAGCAGATATATATACCTGTGCATGCTCTTCCCGTCATTTTCACAAACTCGAACCCTAAAAACTCCAATTCCTCCATCCAACCTCTGTGAAATCGACACTATGAGAACCAAGAATGCAGACAAATGTGATGATTCCTCTACTTCAACCCTTTCACCTGAACCTGGAAGTTCTGATTCCTTACCTCCACCTAAATCTCTAGCCTTAAAGCGACCTCGCCGTGACAAAATCACACCAAAACGATTCAAACCCAAGGTTGCCAATGACGTAGGTCCTCCTTCCTCTCCTCCATCTTGTCCTAGAACGAGAGGAGTAGTGATTAAAGAACCATCTGCGTCTCAACAAGCAAAGCCTACTGCTACTCCTGTAAAGGGCAAGGGAAAAGAAAAGATGAATGATCCTCCTTGCAAATCCACCTCTACTCTAACTCGAGGACCCAGTTCATCCTTCAGAAGTCCTCCTCAGCAGTCTCTATCTAGTTCTGGTACCCCCTCACTCTTAGTAATTTCCAGAAACCCTATCTCTCCTAGAGATTTTATTTGTAATCCCATTTCTACTCCTGAGTCTGATACACACACATTTTTATCTGATATGGGGTTAGGAACTTTAGTCCAAACATATATGTTGATTTTCAATCCTTCCTATCTGAATGTGGCTTGAATTTATCGGTTTATCTTAATTCTTTCAAACCTTTTCTGGGTATTCAAGCTCCTTATTGTCCTTCAGTAGTTAGAGCATTCTATTTCTTCCTACGAATTGCCAATGAGATTGGTTCTGAAGGCACACTCATGGAAGAACGAAGGATATCACATGTTCGCGGTAAACGCATAACTCTAACTGCTGAAATTTTGAATAATATGTTAGGTGTTGTAGATCCTCCTTCTCCACCTATCCTAGAGTATATAGATGCCCAAAATTTTCAAATTCTTAGACCTGGTGAACCTATTGGGCCTCTGAATTTTACTCTTGTTGAGATGTCTGCCTTGCACAAAGTCTTGTGGTACATCTACACTAGGAATCTGGTGCCAAAAGGTGAAAATTGTACTCATTTTGCTCAAAGGGACCATGGCTTACTTGCTGCCATTATCTTTAAAACTCATTTTAATCTTGGTTTCTAGCTCTTTTATGAGATTAGAAAATTTCGTTTTGAAGGGCAAAAGAAAGCCCATCTCCCATTTGCCCACCTAGTATCACTGATTCTCTTTCACCACAAGACATGGTATCGGGAGTTAGATGAAAAACCAGTCTATCCCACCAAAATGTGTCAAAATCAGCTCAATTATATGAGATTGTCATTTGCTGAGGTTCTGGGCAGTATAGAGTACCTTCTAGATCTAGAACTAGAGCCACCAAATCTAGAGCTGAAGAGGCTCAGTCTTCCCCAACCAGAGCTTCTATACCTGCTCAAGCTGCTGCACTTACTTCAATGTTTAGAGCTTCTATTCAAACTATTATTGACAAAGCAATCTCAGCAGCTATCTCCACCTTTTAATAACTGAGCTGTCTAAAAAGATTGAAACTGAGGTGAGAAAAGGGGTTGATGAAGTGCTGAAGAGTCACCAGTCTCTAGATGAGGTCCAGGATGATCAAGCAGATGAAATTGTAGAGATCAACGAGAAGCTTGAGAACATTCAGGGCCACTTTGAAGACCTAGGTCCACGATTTGAGTCAACTCATGAAACATATCTATCTTTAGACAAAAAGGTCTCTCAACTCTTGCGGTAACATACCTCAGCAGGGCCATCTGGTGTCTCTCTTCCCCACTTCTCTCCTCCTCCAGATCCTTCCACTCACTCACCTCCTCATACCTCTTGTCAAAATCCTTCATCTCCTCTACCTACTCCTCATCTTTCTCTATCACATTCTCCTATTACTCACCCTTCTTCCTCCTCTCCTTCCCTCACTCTTGCTCTCTCCACTCCTATTCCTGAAGCCTCCACTCCTATTCTTGCCTTAACTCCTGCTACCATGCTTGATCCACCCTTTGTTGCTTCCATTGTCCTCCTCTCATCTCCAGAGTTTCCATTTACCCTCTCAGAAGCTATCCCTCTCCTCCCGACCGCCTTCCCATCATCCCTCTCTCTATGATCCCACCTGCTAATGATGACAAAGGGGGAGAAGAGCAGCAGCTGATGTGTTGATACAGATACAGACTTAGCTGATTTAGCACTTAGGCAATTAGGCTTAGTTTGAAATTCTTGACTATGTAATGCTGCTAACTGTCTGTTAACTTAATTGACTTGATATAGCTTTGTTTTGTGCACTTCTAATTGAAAGTCAGGTTATTCAGCAGATTTTGTCTCTAATTGCCTTAAATTTTTAACTGTCATATGGTTTAACAAGAACTTGAAATCAATTTCTGAAAATTAGCTACCTTTTTCAAAAATTATTTCACAAGTGTTGTCATCATCAAAAAGGGAGAGAATGTTAGTTCTTAGTTTGAGTTTTGATGATTACTAAACACTTGTAAACTATTGATTTAATACAAACTTGATTTCATATCTTAGACCTCAAGTTTTGGAAAGACTTAATAGATAGTTCTCGATCAGAAGGTTGAGAACTGGAGTTCTTGGGACGAGAACTCGAGTTTGCGACTTATGCATTGTTCAAATCTTTCGAAAATTCAAAAGGACTTTGAGAACTAGAGTTCATTAGTTACAAACTCGAGACCAAAACTCGAGTTGTTCATTTAAAACTCGAGTTCCTCGTTAATGACATATCTGTGTTTCAGACAAAGTTTAAAGAACTAGAGTTCTTAATAAAGAACTCGAGTTTATAACTCTAGTTCCTCATTCAAAACTCCTGTTCTTCAATTCTGATGTACCTGTGTTTCATTTGAAGTCTAAAGAACTAGAGTTCTTGACAAAGAACTCGAGTTCCTAACTCAAGTTCTTCTTTGAAAACTCAAGTTCTTTGAGGACTCAATCTCTGTGTAACTTGAGAACCAGAGTTCTTGGTAAAGAACTCGAGTTCTTACTTTAAGGAACTGAGTCATTCGAAAAGCAAACATAGGAACTCAAGTTCTGTAGAGAAAACTTTAGTTCAAAACTCGAGTTCTATGTTGAGAACTCGAGTTCTTGTGAAGAAAGATCGCGAATCGTGATCTGTAACTTTCTGAATGATGTAATCTTTAGTCGATACTTTCCAAAACCACTAAGAATCACTTATAAGTTGCTTTTAACCTATTTGCTAGTGATTTCAGGTTTTTAATATGAAGCATTAATGAAAAAGCAGCATAAAGCAAAAGCATGTCAGAAGCATTTAATACAAAGCAACAAAAACAAAGCAACATTCAAAATCTAACGATGCAGCAAAACAAAACATTCTTACAAGACATTCTTATTCTAGCTATCAAGTACAACCAACGGCCATCACATTTAATGAAAGAAGAAGACTCATTTAATGAAGTTGCAACGGTTGATTTGGTTGACGAGGAACCTCTGTGCCTAATGGAAATTCAATTAAGTCTCAATGGTCACATCCCAGTTCCTCCCAGTGGCATTAATGGCAAAGAGTATAAAAGCCCAAGCATTCAATATCGCCAACTATCGAAACTCTATGCATTCAACTCTGTGTTATTCATATTAACTATTTCATTTATTATCCTCGAATATTTGTCGAACTTCAGTGTTTATATTATCTACTCAGTGAGGAGTTTACATTATTCATCTTTCTTTCTGTAAATCTTGAGATTGTGGAATCTCAAGAATGGGTGTACAACTACAGCTTGTAAGGGGGAGTGAGTGCTGGGATAGGATCATTTCAAGTACAAGCGTGTGAGATTGTATCAGCATCTAAGATAGTGAAATACCCAAGTGTGGGGACTGGATGTAGGTCGACAAGTTAAACCGAACTAGTATAAACTCCCTGTGTTCAATCTTCCTAGTTGAATCACTCTCGTTTAACTTTATTTTTAAAAAGGAAAAACATTTTTTTATCACCTATTACCCCCTCTAGGTGATATTCTTGCTTTTCAGCTATCACCTAGTCATTGTTTGATAAGGCTTCTTCAATGCTAGAAGGTTCTATTTCAAAAATAAAGACTAAAAAACTAACTTTGTTTAAGATATTGTTTATAGTTTTCATTCGTCCATTTACATCACCTATGATTTGGTCTATGGGAAGATTTCTAATAAATTTTCAAGCTCTTGGTTTATTTGTACTGTGATCAACACTTTCTTCAAGCTTATTGTTTGAAGGTGTGGGGTCTTCTAAGCTAACTTGGTCTTTTTCTTTATGAACTATTTATAATTCTTCTTCATTAGGTTTGGCTAGAGTTTCATTTTCGACAAACATAACATATACAGATTCTTCAACAACACATATTGATTTGTTAAAGACTTTATATGCCTTACTCCTATTTTAATATCCAAGAAATAAACCTTCATCAACTTTAGGATCGAATTTACCAAGATTGTCCTTACCATTGTTGTGGATGAAGCATTTGTAGCAAACTACGTGTAAATGAACAAGATTTGATTTTCCCCCCCTTTTGTAGAGCTCGTAGGTGTCTTTTAGAGTAATAATCTGATTTATCTCTATTCGATTTGTATCATGTAGTGCACATGATATCTGTCCAAAACACTTTAGACACTTTCGTCTCATTAAGAATTACTCTAGCCATGTCAATAAAAACTCTATTCTTATTTTCAACGACACCATTTATTGAGGAGTCCTTAAAGTTGAAAAGTTGCGATTGATTCCATTTGTATTGCAAAATTCTCCAAATGCTCGATTCTCCAATTCTCCTCCAAGATCTGTCTTCATAGACCCAATGGGCACACCTTTCTCATTTTGGACCTTCTTGGAAAAAATAATAAATTCATTGAAATTTTGATCTTTTAATGAAAGAAATATAGTCCAAGGAAATCAAAAATAGTCATCAACTATAACCAAAGTATACAAGTTTCCTGATATATGAATATTTTACACACTTAGATATGGAGGATGAGTCTTCTAACAGTAGGTCACCAATCATATTAAGTAGACCATTCATGAAAACAGCTAGGACCAAAATAGATGTGCATTCTGGTACTCTCTCCATAGAGTTTGGTCATATTTCTGTGAATTTCAATATTTTTTATGCCATGAAACATCCTAGGGAAGAGCACTCTATTTTCGGCATTGATGTGATTGATGATGCTGTGGATGATGTTGTTGCTGATTGGTATGCTGATTTTCCAGATATTGCAACTATGAGTGATTGTGCTATTTGTGATTGCTCTGATGATAATGGTGCCGTATATGCACTGAGATTGATGCTACATTGTGTGGTGACATTGATTTTGATTGTGAGTGTCACTTTGCATTCTCATATTGATTGCGATGCTCTTTGTGATGTTGATTGTGAGACTTCTTCTTTGCATGATGTGCTGGATTCTGATTCTAACAGTGAGTTGCCTAGCCATAGTTCTACTTCTTTGTGTATGGTTTCCAAGATTTCAAGTGTACACACTACATAACTTGTGGAACAACCACTCAAGCTTCGTCCTCCATTGAGCAACCACCTAAGTTGGAGTTGAAATCCCTTCCGAATCATTTGAAGTATGCCTACTTGGAGGTGGGTGAACAGTTGCCAGTCATTGTGGCAAACAACCTTCTACCGGAGCAAGAAGAGAAGCTGCTAAGCTTATTGAGGGCAAACAAGAAGGCGATTGGGTGGATACTAACCAACATTGTTGGTATTAGCCCCTCCATGTGTATGCATCAGATTTTGTTAGAAGATGAGGCTAAACTAGTGAGGCAACCCCAGAGACGCCTTACTCCCCTTATTCTTGATATGGCGAAGAAGGAGGTCACCAAGCTTCTGCAAACTTGTATTATATATCTCATCTCTGATAGCCAGAGGGTTAGCCCGGTTCAGATGGTTTCCAAGAAGTCTGGGATGACTGTGGTGGCCAATCAGAAGAATGAGTTCATTCCTACTAGAGTCCAGAATAGTTGGAGGGTTTGTATTGATTATAAGAGACTCAACCAAGCCACCCACAAGGATCATTATCCTTTACCATTCATTGATCAAATGTTAGAGCGGTTGGCTGGTATGTCTCACTATTGCTTCCTTGATGGATACTCTAGCTACTTCCATATCCATATTGCTCCTGAAGACCAGGAGAAGATGACCTTTATATGCCCCTTTGGAATATATGCCTACCGAAGGATGCCCTTTGGCCTTTGCAATGCACCGGGCACCTTCCAGCGTTGTATGGTAAGTATTTTCTCTGAGTTTCTAGAGGATTACATGGAGGTGTTTATGGATGATTTCACTGTATATGGGTCTGGTTTTGATGCATGCTTAGCTAACTTGTCTAGAGTTTTGCATAGGTGCATAGAGTCCAATCTTGTGCTGAATTTTGAGAAGTGTCACTTTATGGTTGAGTTAGGGATTGTTTTGGGGCATATTGTGTCTAATAAGGGTATTGAGGTAGATCTTACTAAGATTGATGTTCTTACTACTTTATCTTATCCCACATCTGTGGGGGAAGTTCGTTCTTTTCTTGGTCGTGCAGGTTTCTATAGGAGATTTATCCAGGATTTCAGTAAGATTGCCCGACCTTTGTCCAACCTTTTGCACAAGGACATTGACTTTGTATTTGACGATGAGTGCAAGTTGGCCTTTGACCAATTAAAGCGGTGCTTGACTACAACCCCTGTGATCCAACCACTGAATTGGCTACTTCCATTTGAGATTAGTATGATGCCTCCAACTATGTTGTTGGTGCTATCCTAGCTCAACGGGTTGACAAAGCTTCTCATGTCATTGCATATGCATCCAAGACCTTGGATTCTCCCCAATCTAATTACACCACCACTGAGAAGGAGTTGTTAGCTATAGTGTTTGCCTTTGATAAGTTTAGATCATATCTGTTAGCTAGTAGAGTTATTGTTTACTCTGACCATACTGCATTGAAGTTTCTTTTGAAAAAGGTAGATGTTAAGCCCCGACTTATCCGGTGGATGTTGTTGCTTCAATAGTTTGATGTTGAGATTAGAGATAGAATTGGAGCACAAAACTGGGTGGCTGATCACTTGAGTCGCATTTCTCATTCTCTCTCTCACCCCTCTCCTATTTAGGATGATTTTCCTGATGAGTAGCTTCTTCAGCTGTAAGGTAAGATTTCATGGTATGCTGATCTGGTTAATTATTTGGTTGCTAGAGTTTTACCTGTTGATCCCACTAAGGCCCAGACTCTGAAATTGCAAAGTGATTCTAAATATTATGTTTGGGATGACCCTTATTTGTGGAGATTTTGTAGTGACCAAGTAATTAGGAGATGTGTGCCTGATCATGAGTTTGATTCTATCTTGCATTTTTGTCATGCTTCTGCTTGTGGTGGTCACTTTGGACCACAAAGAACTGCTAAGAAAGTGTCAGATTGTGGCTTATTTTGGCCTACCCTATTTCATGATGCCCATATGTTTTGTAAGTCATGTGATAACTGTCAGAGAGCAGGAAGTTTTTCTCGTAGGCATGAGATGCCCTAACACCCTATATTGTTTTGTGAAGTCTTTGATGTTTGGGGTATTGATTTCATGGGTTCATTTCCTGTTTCTCATGGTCATACTTACATACTGTTGGCCATGGATTATGTTTCGAAATGGGTTGAGGTGAAAGCACCAGGACTAATGATTCTTCTGTGGTGGTGGATTTTGTTAGGTCTAACATTTTCTGCAGGTTTGACATTCCTAGAGCCATCATTAGTGACCAAGGCTTTCATTTTTGCAATTGAAGCATGGGTGCCTTGTTACGCAAGTATGGAGTGTTTTACAAGGTCCCCACAATATACCACCCCCAGACCAATGGTCAAGCTGAAGCTTCAAATAGAGAGATTAAGCAAATCCTTTAGGAGACTGTTAACTCTACCCTTAAGGATTGGAGTAAGCGATTGGATGATGTTTTTTGTGGACCAGAAAGTTCTTCTATTCAATTCCCGCCTGAAGTTTATGCCAGGTAAGCTTCGATCTAGATGGGATGGCCCTTTTGTGGTTACTAATGTTTTCCCTTTTGGTGTTATTGAGTTGTGTGATCCACCCACCGGGCGGACCTTCAAAGTCAATGGACACTGCCTTAAGCAATTTCATGAGGGAGACGTGAAGCAACCTAAGGAAGCAGAAATCCTCCTCATTGATGCCACATATCCTCCATAAAACCCTTGGGGAGTATTCTCCTATCTTTCCTTCTTTTCCTCTCTTTTCTTTTCTTTTCTTTTATTTCTTCCATTTCACACTTTGTTTTTTTTTTCAAATAAAATTAGTTGGTGAATAATACAGTTTCTCTTTCTGTGATTGCCACATCTTACAAACTTGGACATTTGGGTTTTGATAGATTATTCTGTTGGACTACAATTCTGGACTCTTGGATTATATGTCTTAGTAGTTGATTTTGTGGTGCTAATTGAATGATTTGATATTTCCCTATGTGAGATTTTGGGCCTATTTGAATGGAACTTATCTCTTACCATTCTTTCTTTTATGTGTGCATCTACTCATGATTCATGTTTTCTAGAACTTGATCCCTTTCTTTTTGAAACTGCATTTTCACTTACATGTGTAAATATGATGGAGGCTTGTTTTCTTTCTTTCATTTCCCTACTTTGACCAAATAGCTTTCCTGTGCATCATATTCCCTTTGTTAGCCCCTTTGTGCCTTTGTGACTCATTCTTTTACAAACCACATTACTAGCCTAAGTGTAAAATCAATTTTTACTACACCTAGGAATTACATTGAGCATTGGTTTCACTTTTGTTTTGTGTTTAAGTATGGGGGTTGCTCAGGAGTGCAACCGTTTAAGTGTGGGGGAGAGATATTTGATTTTGTGTCATTTCATCAATTGACATTGATTTGGTCATTGAAAATCATTAAAAAAAAAAGAAACAAGAAAAAAAAGAGAAAGAAAGAAACAAAAAGGAGAAGTAAAAAAGAGAAAAAGCAAATAGAAATAAGAATATACATATATCATTTTAGTCATTTCATTTGACTAGTGCTCTTTTACATTTCTTTAGTGCTTAGCTTCTCTTTTCCATACTTCTACATACCTTCTCCCTAACCCCGTTACAACCATAAATAATAAGCTCTCTTGATTTATGCATGCATGTGTTGTGACTAGTGGAGAAGTAGAAATTGAGCAAGTGAATTCCAACTATTTTAGAGTTGATTTAAGAATATTAAAGGTGTTGTTTCAACATAAGCAAAAAGCATGTCAGAGCATTAAATGCAAAGTACAGCTAACTTGCTATATTCTGATCAAACAAGCTCAAAATGGATAAATGCTTCTTACCTAAACAAGACACTGACATTCCAACGGACAAAAACATAAGGAAGTCAACATTTATCCTCTGAACACAAGGAATGAACAAAGAGTAGAGAGAAAAGAAACCAAAGTGCCTCCAACAGCTAGATTAGTGCACTAACGGTCAGATTGAAGCTTGCAACGGTCATTTAACACTCTCTAAGTATAAATAGAGTTGCAATCAATTCTTCTCAACAACCATTGAGCCAAAAAACGAAAAAGCATTCAAGTTTTCAACTACTCTTTAAGTTTTCTTGTAAAAAGTATCTTTTGATACTATTGAGCTTCAGTGTTTATTTCTATCTACTCTTTAAGAGAGTTCATTAATTATAATTCATTTATTGTAATCAATCCCAAGTCATGGGATTTGGAGATTCATTAATTATTGATTACAACTTGTAAGGGGGAGTAAGTTCTAGTAAGAGAATTACTCGAGTTACAGAGGGTGTAATCATCAGATATAGTGGAATACTCAGGGAACCTGAGGACTAGACGTAGGTCATGGAGTTGGACCGAACCAGTATAAACCTTTCTATCTTACTCTTCTTCCCTATTCTCTGTTATACCCTATTTTGGCATCTCAAAACAAAACTTTCAAAAAGAATTTTAAAATCCCCAATTCACCCCCTCTTGGTGATTTAGCTCCGCTTTCAATATTTAGTCAACTAAGAGAGATGATACTCTATATTTACTATCGACTAAATGTGAATGACGTTGTAAGGGATGATGCATGTCAACATCTTGCTTGGCTCTCATCTCTTCCATCTCGACCCGTAGCTCATTAATGATACCTCGGTGTTCATTGAGCATCCAAAGTATTTGTTGTAGAGGGTTCAACTCTGGCGAATTAACCACAGGCATTTGCTTTGGCACTGGCTCAGGTATTGGTTTTGGTATTTGTTATAATCTATTTCTTCGTCCTCTACCTCTACTTTGGGTTCTTTCCATTTATGTACCACATTGCCAGGGTTATATCAATACTCTTATTCAAAATTGTCTAAATTAAGCTCTGATACCATATAGTATAACACCCCTAAGTCTAAAGTTAATTATTAGGTTAATTGGCATTTAATTATTAGAGTGACAACTCAACATAGTGATCAAATCGGTTTAAACGATTGAGTAATTGATAATATATTAAAAAACATAGAACCACTAGAAAGTAATAATCACTATAAGGATATAAGTGATACAGTAATCCCCAAATATGTTAAATAAATTCTAATTAAACATATAGTACAAATAATAGTAATTAAAAATTTCTTTAAATAATTCCCCTTCTTTGAGGCTCCCTTCATGGCTCCGACCACATTGCTTTCCCTTTCAGTCTAGATCCTTCTCCTCAGCGGCGAAGTCAAGAATTGCAATTAAAGGGGGCAAAAATTACATAATAGAATCCAAATGTTCATGAAACTATATTTCAACCCCATAATAATTTCAATATTTTCATTTTAGTCCATCCAAGTAACATTACATAGGGGGATTAAAGTAAAAATTATGAAAGCTTTATAGGCTGAAAGGTAATTTTCTAAAAATTTGGGTTCAATTCTGTAATTTTATGAGGGAAGAGGCCACCCCTAACCCCCCAATTCTGCCTCTGCTTCTCTTGAATCTTTTATTAATTATGAGATTCAACATTGAATCTCACTGCAACAATTAATCTCATATGTAAAGTATAAACAATATATGACAGATAATCATAATTTGGAAAATAATACAGCATTAAGCAAAGAACAGAAACAACATACAACTTATGCATTATTAACTGTGAAAGCACCTTTACGTGCTAAATACGATGACCCTACAAATCCTGAATCCTTAGTGCTAGGAACACAAGCATGCAGTCATATATAAAAAATATATATAAACCACAATAGTTGAACGTAAATAAAGGACCCTACAAGTCCCAAATAAATGCATGTCCTAGGCACAAGTTCTGGACACGAGTCCACAATCATGATTATAAAAGGCATATATAGGCGTACAAGACATAGGAGATTACGTTACTGTACTTGGACTCCACACAATTAATAAAATCTTTCGACGGTTGTAAAATGCTTCGGACGGTTATGTTTCTATAATAGTACCATTATGAATATTAATTTCCCTTTATTTTTTAAGGCACTATATTATTTGTCATATCTCTTTTAAAATGTTTATTAAAGAATTAAAAAAAACCTTTATTATCTCTTATGATTCCTTAAAAGTTCTTTCAACATTGAATTTTATTGTACTTGCTTTTTGGATTTTACCCATTTCTGACAAAAAATTTTCAGAAACTTTTAAAATTCATAGTTAATTGCACAAAACTCCAAATAGTGTGCTTTCAAAATATATGTGACCCTTAACTTAACATGTCTTTTTTCATTAAAAAAAAAAAATATCAGCAACAATCATTATCTAAGTTATAGTATGTGATCAGTGGGTTGGGATATGAGAAGACTTAACACGGAGGAACCCAAGGGTGAGTGGGTTGGGATATTTGTCCACAATTCCTAATATCTTATTCTTCACATGCTGCTGGATGTGGAGGAACGAAAACAACATATGGACATATATAAGTTGTTCATGGAACTCCATCGAACTTGGGATGGTAGCTTTCAAGATTGTGACCCAGTTAAGGTGGTAAGCCTAAGTATGACTGTGCAATGTGAGACGCATGAAGAAATTATTATCAATAGAGATGACAACAGAGTCTCAGTGCTCTGCCTATAGAGATTGGCTTGCAACTGCTACCCAGCCATATTACAACTCCTCTAGTCCTATGCAGGACCTATTTTAAAGGTGAATTTTGGTCAAAATGTAAGAACTTTTTTTTTCTTTTTTTATCTATCATAATTATCTAAATTAATTTATTTAACTTATAAATTGATATATATTATAAGGTTATACAAAAATATTATAGAGAGATTATGTCAGATATGTTATAGTTAATTAATTTTCTTAAATTAAATAAATAATTAAGTATTATATTAAAGATATATCAGAGTAGTATGTTGCACCAAAGTTGCAACACCTAGCTGATTTTTTTTTTCTTTTTTTATATGAAAACATAATTATGCATTCAAGAGGAAAATAGATAATGTACAAAGTATCTTATAAGTATACATATATCCTTCAGAAGATAAGACAAACTCCACTGGACATTTTTAGTTTTGGTTGTAATTTTTATTTGGGAACGTTTAACTAATTTAAAATGTAAATAGTGTCGTGGTTGGAGAACCTGCTCCTGCCTAAGTATGAATGCCAAAGCCTCTCGAAATGCTGTTAATTGCAGTTGCAGGAGTTCCAGTTTTGTCTGAGGGACAACAGTCCTGTCATGGAAGAAGGAACGACCAAAGTTAATAAGAATATGAATCTTGTGTATCCTCCTTCCTGATTGGTTAATACTGAAGGTCACATCCCACCAGGAAGTGTAGTTCCATTGACAATGTCGCCACACCTCATCATTGGCAAGTACTTCATTTGTTATATTTTTGGCTTGCCCCTATTGGTTCAAAAAAGTAATAGCTGCAATTGCTCTTGCTTGCCCCGATCGAATGACTTGTTGGGGAGAACTCTTTAAACCTTCATGGGAGACATTATTTCTGGCAAACCAAAAAGATTCCAATAATTGGTAAGGCAGATATGTTATAAAATTACCAGAATCTTTGTGGTTTATTAGCCACGTCATTATCCCTTGCTGTAAAGATTTAAGAGGCTGGTATCAATTCTAAAACCAGCAAAAATCCTAAATCAACAAGCGAAAAAGAACAATACAGGAACAAGTGTTCCAGAGATTTATCATTATTGTGGCAAAAATAGCATGCCTCAGAAGCAGCCAAGTGTCTGCTTTTTAATACATATGTGCTAGGTAAAATACGCCTAATAACAAGCTTCCACAACACAGTTTAAGTCTTGGAGGCAATGAAGATTTCCAAACTAAATCACAAACCTTAAGTTCCGCTTGCATGGACTGACCAGAAGTAGATTGAAGCAGCCTATCTCCATTGCGAACAGTATATATCCTCGACATGTTTCCAGACCATCGAATAATATCAGGAGCCCTGATAATGGAACCGGATATCAGCAAATTGACCCACCACTTGGCTAGGATAAAGTGAGGAGATAAGTCAAAGATTCCAGGTACCCAAAGAGTATGATATAGGTCCGACACTTTGAGCGAATGATGTGCCAGACCAGACTATTGCAGACGCCAACAAAACCAACTATTTTAAGGGTATTGAGGAGCCATCACCCACTTTCCAGGTAAGTTGATCGAAGATTGCAGAATCGGCCTTAAGGATCTGCCTCCAGAGGATTGAACTATTATAGGCAGGTTTAAATAAGAGGTTTTGCTCCAAATCCATACATTTTTTCAACACTATATATTCGACTTAGCAAGGAATAATTATAAGAAGTAACTCTCCATAGATGTTTAGCCAATAGTGTAGAGTTAAAAGCTTCCAACTGCACAATTTGAAGACCTCCATTAGCTTTGGGTAAACATAATTCTTGCCATCGGAGAAAATGTGCTTTTTTTTTGGCGTATCAACCAACCCCAAAAGAAGTTTTCCATTCTCATGGAAATGGAATGGCATAACGATTTTGAGAACCTCATACATGAGAAGAGATAAACTGGCAAGGATGATAAAGAGTGTCGTATCAACACAAGTTTTATAGCCTGGGAAAGTAGCTTGCTTTTCAATCCTGGAAGTCTCTCACCTAATTTCTCCAATATTTCATGATATCTCCGTCCATCCAAATGAGGATAATCAATGTAGGTGACCGAGTATTTCCCCAAGCGAGAGTGAAAGTGAATGTCAAGCAATTCTGCAATTTTTGTTTCATGATGAGAAACTGATGGACTACACACAGGACTTCTGATAATTAATACGCTGACCTGATATTAGTGAATATCGCTGTAGTAGTGCCTTTTCTATCCAACAATCAGCTTCTGTTGCACGACAAAAAAGGAGAGTATCATCATCATACATCAATTGTGTCAACGGCTCCACCCCATGAGAAACACTAATGCCCCTTTACCAATTACAATTTGTAGCTTGGTGAATCAAGTAAGATAACACATTTGCACAAAGAAGAAAAAGATAGGGAGATTGAGGATCTCCTTGTCTGAGTCCTTGAGATGGAAATAAGAGAGTCCTCGAGATCCATTAAGAATCAATGATAAGACACCCTTGAAACACATTGCATAATCATTTGAGTAAACCAAGGGGGAAATCTCATTTTCTCAAGAATTGCCCAAAAAGAAAATGCTAGGAAACCTTGTCACATACTTTAGCAATATCTAACTTAATTGCACACCAACCGTCCTGCTTTTCCTTGTACCCCAAATTTTAGCCATTCATTTAGAGGCTAGAATAATATTGTTAGTAATCAGACATCCTTTAAGAAAAGCATTTTGATTGGGATCAACGGCGGAGCTGCACTGGGGCAAGGGCCCGCAAGTGCAGACATAAAGTTTGGGCCTTTGAAAAAAAAGGTCACAGATTTAGCCTAAATGTTGTTCAATTCCTTCCTTCCTTCCTCTTCATCATGTTCCTTCCTTCCTTTTTCTTCGTCTTGTTTCTTCCTTTTTTTAAAATCCTGCAAGTGCAAGTGCAAAGGGCACAACTTTCCTTCGATGCATCGGAGGATCCGCTGCCCTTTTTACTGTGAAATTTTTTTTTTGGCATTTTTTGTTTATTTTTTGTAAAGCAAAACATTTGAAATGAAAAAGGGTAGTATATCCTCCGATGCATCAAAGGAAAGCCGTGCCCAAGTGCAAAGCCCCTCTTCATCCTGTTCCTTCCTCCAACTCCGGCGATCTTCTTTTTCCCATTATCGATGGTGACAGCACCGGCAAGAGACAGAGTTGCGGATTGAAAGAAAAGTGCCGTGATTTCGAACCAGATCGAGCCAGAGCTTCAAACGCTTGCGGCTTGTCTCTCCTTTTCTGCTTCGATTTTACCAATTTTCTAGCTATACATTAACAATCTGCAAATAAAAATTAGAATGTGGAATTGTGTTCATTGCTCACCGTAGACTGTATGTGGAACTTGAGCAGGTAATAAACTTTGAATTGTTATTCCAGGATATCAGTTAGTGATTCATGACTTTTGTTTTTTTACCTCACCATTTTCTTTTTATGCTCATTCTTTGTACCCGAGTTTTATTTTTATCCCGTCCTTCTATTTTCTTTGACTTGTGTGGTTAATTTGAAAGGTTTGATGGCGGTACATGGCTAGGAACTTTGATATTGCATCCATGTTGGTACACGTGCATGTCTCTGTTTATAAGCATCTATTTAGGCAGAGATGTGGTCCAATTTTGGACTTATACATTGCTTTGCTGCATCTATATATGATTATGAATTCGTTAATTGTTGGACTAACATACATAATGATTATATGGTGTGGGGTGCTATGATGCTTCATTATATTAATTTTTTTGGGGATGTCAAAGGCACAGACTAGCTAGCTATGATGCTTCATTTTTCTGCCTGGTTTTTTGCCAGATGCCTTTTCATTTCATCCCTTTCAGCTTTCTTTAAAGTCCTTCGGATCATATGTGACAACTTCTTGTGCTTGAATGGCCAAAAGAAAAAACTCTTCATACAGTAGAATACTGTCACTTATCAAAACATAATAAGGACATCCAATGATGTGATATTTCCAATGGCATCCTTGATAATGCTTATAAATAAGACCTGGTTTTAGGAAGAGATGTTGTTGCTCCCTTCACTGTCAGTGGAGAGCAGACTTATGCTCTACATGTGTGATCAAATTTACCCAAAAGATGAGTGTATCATGTGGAACACTGGTGCATCTTTGTTGCTGAAAGTCAAACTCTGTGGTTGGAATTGCAGATTAAGATGAGTGTGTGATAAAAGGTAAAGAAAAATTATATTGATAATTCTTTAGATTTCTTTTGCTCTGAACTTTGCCTAAATTATATTGAATGTTGAATGTTGAATATTAAATGTGCCTCCTAGTGAGGAATACGAATAGAATGTGTCTCCCAGTGAGGTATACAAATAGAATGTGCTTTGTTGCCTTGTTTATTTTTTGTTTCAATTTTTTTACTATTTTGTTTCTAAAAAATGTCAAGGATACAATCTTATTTCAAACGTCTAATTTTATTATTAATGTAAGAGTTGATTCTGATTTTGTCAATTTGAAAACAATTCCTGACCTTGCTTTGAAGATGGTTGAGAAAAGAAAGGATATTGTTTATTAATTGGTCTATTTGTTGATAAAGTTGGCACTCATTCTACCGGTAGCAATTGCTAATATTGAACAAGTTTTTTCTGCAATGACTTTTGTTAAGGATAAGTTGTGCAATCGGATAAGTGATGATTGGTTTAACTCATGTATGCTAACTTATGTTAAACGTGATATGTTTGATAAGATTGATGATGAAGATATAATGCAGTATTTTCAAGAAATGAATAATCAAAAAATGCTTTGTAATCGTTTTGTAATAGCTTAGTTGACTCCTGATTAATATTTTTCTATGTCAAATTAAAGTTTTCTTTTTTTTTCTTGTCTATATTCTTTTATTTTTTAATGCATTTAAAAATTTCCTTAAAAAAAATTCAGGGGCAGCCACTAATTATGTGGACACAAACTTAAAATCCTAACTCCGCCATTGGGAGTAATCAATTCACTAAGAATACCCTTCAACCTGTTAGACATATTTTTGGAAAGGAGCTTATATATATATCATTGCAGAGATTGATCGGCCAGAAATCCTTGAAAGTGCTAGGGTTATTGCACTTCGGTACTAGTACAATGAAGGATCTATTTAATTCTTTAAGAAGATATCACTGATTAAAGGTCTGATAAAACATTCCAATAATGTCTTGTTATTAAGGAATGACGTTCTGATAGAATCTAGCATAAAAACCGTCTGGGCCCGGTGCGCTGTCTGCCTTTATCTGAAAAAACTGCCCCTTCAATTTCCTCAACGGTGATTTCACAATTGATTTAGCTGAATTGTTGAGGAGATAATGAAGGTAAGTTGATGTTACCCAAAGTGAGATCAACAGTAGTAGCATCAAATGATCCAGATCAACAAAGATTTGTTTTAAATAATTTGTGGCTTCAAGATTAATAGAATCCTGGTCTTGAATCCACACTCCCTCTATATTTTTTATACGAACAATCAGTTTTCTCATTCTTCTAGAAGTAGCAAAAGCATGAAAATATTTTATGTTTCTATCTCCATGTAACAACCAGTTTTGTCTTGCCTTTTGAAACAACAGAGTTTCTTGACAATCGTACTAGAATTCAAGGGGAGATTTTAGAAAAGTAACATGACGTTCTTCCTCTGGTGACAACAACCTTTTCGTGCCAAACCTAGAGTTCATTTTCTAAATCTTATACGTTAGAGGATATGTGTCAGCTGATAACTTATTCCAATGAATGATGAGAGCCTTGTGAATGTATGTAAGTCTAACATTATTCTTATATGCCCAAGATCCATGAATGTTGCGGCGCCATTCCTGTTGGACAATATTCTGACATTGAGGGAAGGCGAACCAAAAATCTTCAAAACAATAATTTGGCACCCTTGCACCCTTGAGTGAGTTTGGAACAATATCAGAGAATGATCAGATGCAGCAATAACTAATTTTTGCAACACGGATGCCGGGAATAATTGCAACCATAGAGGGTTACACAGCAGCCTATCAAGTTTTTCTTTAACACGATTCGGCCCCTTATAATTATTGCTCCAAGTGAACTGGCCTCCTTACAAAAAGAAGTTGCACCCATAACAGAAGGTCACTAAGTTTATCACATAAGCCAAAGATTTGGTTAAGATCTCCTCTAATGAGTTAAGGTTTAGAAATAAAAGAAACTAGAGATCGTAATCAAGACCATAAAATATGGCGATCTTTAAAAGCAAGAAAACCAGACACAAATGTGATATTGTTATATATATATATATATATATATATATATATATATATATATGTCCATTATTCCTTCACATGTTTACTATTACTTCAAATGTATGTGTTTAAAAGGAAAATTACCTCTTATGACCCTGAGATGGACAGTACACAAAAGACATATTTTCCTTCTATAAATAAAGGTCTTCTACAAATATTCGGAATACACTAGAATAAGAACTTCTATCTACTCTCTCTCTCTCTCTAAATCTCTTGTTCTTGTTCTTTATTTTCATAACACGTTATCAGCATGATTTTGCTCTATAGAAGGTATGATTGTTTCTTTAATGATTTCATTTACTTTCTTGTTTTATATGTCCATTTCATCAAATATGGGATAATCAAAGCCACTATATAGAATTAAAGTTATACTTTTACCAATTGTTTTAAACATCGAGTTCCATAATTAAGATTGAAGATTATTTACTATTTTGCATAGTATTTTTACTATTCATCACTATGCATTACTATTTATCTTTCTATTCATATTCATCGATGAATATTCATTCATGCACAGTAATTTATGATTGCTTTATGCTTTACTCTTGCGCAATATATATTATTGTCACCAAGAGCTAGTGTAGCGCAGTGGTATAACGCTGGTTATCCAGTCTTTGTAATCAGGGTTCGAACCCTGCCCGAACCATTGGTCCCATTTAAAATATATATATATATATATATATATATATATATATATATATATATACATATATTATTGTCATTTTGTTATAACATATATATTATTGTTAACCTTACTAATCGCTAACTTTTATTATTGAAATTGTACTGTTATTATTACTAACTTTAACATAACATTATTATTGAAAACTTTTATTATCTTTTGTACGTTTATTTATAATGTTTTATGTTTTACTATGATTCTAATTATTATTATTATCATTATCATTATCATTATTATTATTATTATTAGTTTGAATTATGACCACCGGCCTTACAAAACTCAAATTTAATGCTCTTGACATCACTAGGAGAAATTATCTATCATGGATTTTAGATGCTGAAATTTATCTTGATGCAATGAGCCTCGGAATGACTATATTGTTAGGGAATGATAAACCTTGTCAAGATAAGGCTAGAGCCATGATTTTTCTCCGACACCATATTCACAAAAGTTTAAAAATAGAGTATTTAATGGTAAAAGATCCATTTGAATTGTGGACTAATTTAAAAGATAAGTATGATCATCAAAAAATGATGATTTTTCCTAGAGCTCGTTATGAATGAATTCACTTCAGGCTCCAAGATTTTAAGACTGTAAGTGAACATAATTCAACAGTCTTCAAAATAAGCTTTCAATTGAAATTATGTGGTGAGAATATAATTGATGAAGACTTATTAGAGAAAACTTTTTTTTACCTTTCATGCTTCAAATATGCTCTTGCAGCAGCAATATCGAGAGAAAGGTATTAAAAAATATTCTGAGTTAATCTCATGTTTGTTGGTAGTCGAACAAAATAACAAGCTATTAATGCAAAATCATAAAATTGTCCCACTGGATCTGCTCCATTCCTTGAAGCGAATGTGAGTGTACAAAATAATTGTAATGATTGTGGTCGTGGTTATGGCTATGGTCATAGATGTAGACATGGTCATAATCAGGGTCGTGGTAATTACCGTGGTGATTGTGGTGGTAGAGGTAACCCACAAGAAAATTATAAATATTGAAGGACAGAAGAATGATAAAGTAGGTCCTTCAAAAGTTGATGAGAATCAATGTTATCGATGTGGTACGAAGGGACACTGGGTACATACTTTTCATACGCCAGAACATTTAGTGAAACTTTATCAAGCCTCCATGAAAAGGAGTGTGAATAATGTGGAATATGATGAAGAGGCTCAGAAAAATAATGATGCCAATGAGCTACATGACAATAATGTTATGTCACACTTAGGAATGGGAGATTTTTATGAATAAATGAGCTTTATAGAATGTATTATGATTTTCATGTTTCAATGTTGGCTATTATATATATTAAATGTGTTTTAATGTATTTATTTTCTTTTAATGAAGATTATGGATATTTCGATTATTGAAACAAGAATGAAGATATGAGTCTCATTGATAGTGCTACAACATACAATGTTGACTACTAATGTTGTTTTGATGATAACAAATATGAGAGATTTGATTTAACAAAGATTGATAATTAAACCACATTAATTAACTCTTAGATAATACTAAAGCAAAGCATATGACAAATGCTCAAACAAATGCTCTTCATCTTTGATTCTCAAGAATGAGAATTTGATTCTCAAGAATGTGCTTGATATGTATATTTCCTTTCATTATGTGATCACCGACAATTCTCAAGAATCAAAGGTGATTCTTGAGAATCCAAGTGCAAAGCAATAATCCTCTCCTTTTTCTTGTTCGTTGGTTCTTGAGAATGGGTAGGTAATTCTTGAGAACCTTTATTAGTTCATGTACAAGAGAGTTAACTCATACATTTTACATTTCCCATTTTCATTCGTTGATTCTCAAGAATGTATCTTACATTCTTGAGAATGAGATATAATGGATACATGAAATGCAACTTATCTCAATCAACTTGTAATTCCTCAATTCTCAAGAATGATATAATCAATTCTCGAGAACCTTTAGTGAATTATAACACATACATATTCCATTTTCTATTTGCATTTGTTGATTCTTAAGAATTGAAATTTGATTCTCAAGAATCCAAGAGCAAGGAAACAATCCTCCCGTCCAATTCCAACTCTTGCTCGTTAATTCTTGAGAATGGGTGTTTGAACTCTCGAGAATGAGATATGTGAGTACATGAGCCAAAGAAGTGATCACAAATCATCATCCCCTCACAGTCGTTGATTCTCGAGAATGATGTTTGAATTCTCGAGAATACCCAGAGCAAATGAAGGACACCAATAATGATTCTGAAAACCTATAACACATCCATGTTCTCTTTTCTTTTGTTGATTCTCGAGAATGAAAGGGACATTCTTGAGAATGAACAAATGGGAATAAGCTTTTTCGAATATAACTTATATGATATTTTTTGTATTGTATGAGCAAGTAATGTTGTGCTTTAAGGATGTCATTGTGTATGTCAACACTTCATCAGACTAATCCAATTGGTTCATTAATTTCTCTCTAACATAATTATATTATGTTTAATCTTTATCTAAGTATTTCGCAGATTTATCAGTAAATCCAGTTTTTTAAGGAAAAGCAAATCCGACGTGTATCGAGCATAAAATGTTGACAGAAAAACAAGGCAACAATGGGAATAAGATACTGAGATAGCAGCTATTATTCTTATAAGCAATACCTATTCCGGCTACCTCTCTGACACAAGGACAAACAACGAAAAACTCATTTAATGAGAAGCACCACTGCATTTAATGAATACAACGGTCGACTGAGCATTACGAAGGATTGAATCTAACAGGAATTCAAATAGAGATAACGGATATATTAAATGGAAGACAAGGAAGCTTGTTAAGGCAATCATATAAAAAGCCAGAACATTCAATGTGCCAACCACTAGAACACGAAGCATTTATTTTGAAATTAATTAAGTTCACTGTTCTATTAGCTTTCATCTATTATTTCTCTCTGTACTTCAGTGCTTAGCTTTTATCTACTCAGTGAAGAGTAAAAATCAATTACATTGTTTGTTTATTAGTGTTGCTTAAGGTTGTGGAATCTTAAGTAAAGGGTGTACAATTACAACCAGTAAGGGGGAGCGGAGTCTTGAGTGATTGGACTGTCGCAGGAGTTACTGAGTGTGTAATTGTAATCTTGAGGATTAGTGAAATACCCATACTGTTGTGGGAACTGGAAGTAGGTTGTTTGATTTGACCGAACCAGTATAATTTCTGTTGTGTCTTTTATTCCTTTTTGTTTTACTCCTTCAAATTATTCAGAAATAGAAACAGAAGAAAATTCGAAATCACCTATTCACCCCCCTCTAGGCGATATTCTCCTTTCATACAATTCTTAACTATAAGAAATGTTTTTCACATCTAACAAATTGTAGTGCAAGCATCAATACCGTAGTGGGTAAAACAAAATTAATTGAAGGCTCCGAAAAAGCAATTATAATATTACCCATTGGTACAAAATTCGTTATTGATGATGCTTTGTATTCTTCCAAGTTTCATAGAAATTTATTGAGCTTTAAAGATATTCGCCAAGATGGATATCATATTGAGACTATAAATGAGAATTAAGAATAAGGAATATCTACAAATTGTTATTGTTAGATACGGCGAAAAAAGTGTTCTGGAAAAATTACCAATGTTATCTTCTGGTTTGTACTATTCATGTATTAGTACAATTAAAATAAATGTTATGGAAAACCAGAAGTGTGCTGATAAAGACATACTTAATGTCTGGCATGACCGGTTAGGCCATCCCAGGTCAATCATGATGCGACAAATAATTGAGAATTCATGTGGACATACCATGAAGTGTAATAAAATACCATAATCCCATAAATTCTCATGTTTGCATGTTTCAAGGAAAACTTAATTATTTGGCCCTCACCAAGTAAATTAGAAAGTGAGTCTCTCGCGTTTCTAGAATAGATGCAGGGAAATATTTGTGGGCCAATACACTCACCATGTATAAACCATTTAGCTACTATATGGTTTTAATTGATGCATCAACTAAATGGTCGCATGTTTGCTTATTATCTTCTTGCAACCTAGCGTTTGCGAGATTACTTGCTCAATTGATTAGATTAAGAGCACATTACCATGATTATCCTTCCAAGAAAATACGTCTTGATAATGCTGGTAAATTTACTTCATAGGTTTTCAATGAATATTGTATGTCTCTTGGAATTGATGTTGAACATCATGTAGCACATGTTCATACACAAAATGGACTTGCAGAATCAATGGTTAAATGATTGCAAATTATTGTAAGACCTTTACTTATGAGACCTAATCTCTCAATTTCTACTTGGTTTATGTCATTTTACATGAAGCAATGTTAATTCACATCAGGCCAACTAGTTAGTTATCTAAAGTTTTTCCCCTTACAAATGGTTTTTGGTAAAATTCTAATATTTCTCATATATGGATTTTTTGGTGTATAGTATATGTGCTAGTAGCACCACCACAACACACCAAAATGGGTCCTCAAAGAAGGATGAGAATATATGTTGGGTATGCATCTCCTTCTATCATAAAATATTTAGAACCATCTACAAGTGATTTATTTACTGCATGATTTGTTGATTGTCATTTTGATGAATAAGTTTTCCCAACATTAAGGGGAGAAAATAAGCATTTGGGAAAATAAATTAGCTAGAATGAATTATCATTGACTCATTTTGATCTTCGTACAAAACAACGTGAACTGGAAGTTCAAAAGATAATTAATTTGCAAAATTTAGCTAATTAAATGCCAGAAGCATTTATTGACCCAAAGAAAGTGACAAAGTCACATGTCCCAACTACTAATGCTCCTATTCGGATTGATGTCCCTGAAAGACAACCTATGATGAATGAGTCTAAAGCATGCTTGAAGCATGGAGGCCTATTGGTTCCAAAGATAAAAATCCTTGAAAGAAAAAAGGAGCAAAAAATATAAATGGTCAAGTTGAGGATAATCAAGGAAAATTGTAGCTCTGGAAGAGCCACCTCATGAAGAGGTATTATCTCTAAAGGAGAATATTATGGTTCTAGATGAGACTTAGGTACCTGAGATATATGAAAATAATGAGATCTCAATAAATTATGTTATGAATGGAATCCAACAGGACCAAAACGAAGTCAACGTTGACGACATCTTTGATTATCATATAGCATATGATATAATGAATAATAATGAGGGTCATGAGCCAAAATCCATTGGCGAGTGCTAACAATGAAAGGATTGGCCCCTATGGAAAGATGTCATTAGTGCAAAATTAAAACCACTAGCAAAATGAAAAGTATTTGGACCTGTAATCCATACACCTGAAGATGTAAAGCCAGTTGGATACAAATGGGTTTTTGTACGAAAAAAAATGAAAAAGGTGAAATTACAAGATATAAAGCACGTCTTGTAGCCCAAGGCTTTACACAAAGACCTAACATTGATTTTGAAGAAACGTATTCACCAATAGTGAATACGACTACTTTTCATTATTTGATTAGCTTAGTAATAAATGAAGGGCTTGATTTGCATCTAATGGATGTCGTGACTGACTATATGTATGGCTTACTTGACAGTGATATTTATATGAAAGTCCCTGAAGGATTCAAGGTTCCAAAAGCATCTAATTCAAATTCTTGAGAATAATACTCGATTAAGTTAAATAAGTTCCTGTATGGCTTAACACAATTAGGACGCATATGGTATAATTGTCTCAAGGAATATTTGTAGAAAGAAAGGTACAAAAATGACGCAATATGACTATACATATTTATGAAAAGATTGAAAAATGAATTTGTTATAATTGTTGTTTATGTTGATGATATCAACATCATTGAAACTTCTGAAGAGCTTTTAAAAGCAATTAATTGTTTGAAGAGTTTGAAATGAAAGACTTGGGCAGAACAAGATTTTGTCTTGAATTATAGATCGAGTACCTAAAGAATGAGATCTTTGTATATCAAAAAGCTTATACAAAGAAGGTCTTAGAGCAATTTTATATGGATAAGTCACATCCATTATGTACCACAATGATTGTAAGATCATTACAAGTTGATAAAGATTCATTTCGACCTCAAATAATTAGCAAAGAATGTGAAGAAGAATTACTTGGTTCAGAAGTACCATATCTTAATGCTATTGGAGCATTAATGTATCTTGCTAATCACACATGACCTAATATATCATTTGCTATTAATTTATTAGCAAGATATAGTTTTGCACTAACATGGAGGCATTGGAATGGTGTATAAAGCACATTTTTCATTATCTCAAAGGAACTATAGACATAAGACTATATGATTCAAATGTATTCAAACATGAACTGGTTGATTATATAGATGCTGGATTTTTGTCTGATCCACACGATGGAAAATCACAAATAGGCTATATATTTACATGTGGAGGTGTAGCTATTTCATGGCGATCTATGAAACAGACTATATCAGTCACATCATATAACCATGCAGAAATTCTAGCAATGCATGAAACAAGTCAAGAATATGTGTGGTTGGGGTCAGTAATTCATCATATATACAAACAACTTGTCATTTATCTTCAGATAAAATGGTTCCAACAGTTCTATCTGAGGATAATACTGCATGTATTGCCCAACTTAAGGAAGGTTACACATCAAGGGTGATAAAACGAAACATATTTCACCAAAATTCTTCTTTACTTGTAATCTTCAAGAGGATGATGAAATAGATATCCAGCAAATCAATTCAAGCCAAAATCTAGGAGATTTATTCACCAAGTCACTTCCAAGAGTAATCTTTGAAAAGTGTGTCCATGGTATTGGTCTTCGAAGACTCATATCTCAACCGATGTTATGAAAAGAGGGAGTTGATACACGCTGTACTCTTTTTCCCTTATTTAGGTTTTATCCCAATGGTTTTCCTAAAAAGGTTTTTAATGAGGTAGCACTTGACAATGTATCAATTAATGATGTACTCTTTTCTCTAACTAGGTTTTTAGGGGTTTTTCCTAGTTAAAGTTTTTAACGAGGCACATTCACTATGAACATCCAAGGGGAAGTGTTGTGTGTGTGTGTGTGTCAATTATTCCTTCACATGTTTACAATTGCTTCACATGTGAATGTTTAAAGGAAAATTACCTGTTATGACCTTGAGGTGAAATTTACACTAAAGGCCCATTTTCCTTCTATAAATAGAGGTCTTCTGTAAACATTCAAAACATACTAGAATAAGAACTGCTATCTATTATCTCTCTCTCTCTAAACTCTATTGTTCTTGTTCTTGTTCTTTATTTTCAAAAGTTTTATAACAAATATATATTTTACAATTATCTAATAAAGCATAAGTAGCAGTATGGATCCAGTTAGGAGAAGCGTCTAAAACTATACATGATATCGAACTAGACATACCAAAAAGAGTCCTCCCTTCCGACCCATCAAATTTACAACAAAAACATCAGAAAACAAAAAAAAAACTACTAAGTTTCTTAGGAATATTATACTGAGGCTTAAGAGTCTCACTAAGAAATAAAAAGTAAGGACAATATTTATAAAAGAGGGTCTTTAGTCATTGAATTGTTGTCGTTATACCAAAACCACAACAGTTCCAAGACAATACCTTTATGCCACAAGGCGGAGTTTTTTGAGACAAACTCCACTAAAACCCAGATTAGAGGAGTAATTCGCATGAGGTAGCAAGGCAGCTGGTGCCCACAACCATGAGAAATGAGAGGAAGCGGATAAGAATTATTGGATCTAGGATGCTTTTTGCTGCGTGAACTTGAACCAAGCAGAAACCTTGAATTGTGAGGCAAAAGAGAAATATCGAGCTCTTGCATATGGTCAGTCAAATTGCCATGCTGTTCATGATGCATGAAAGGGTAGAAGAAAAAATAAGTCTTGGTATTGAAATTACAGAAAAGAAGAGGATCTTCCGCATCCACTGGATAAGAGACTCTAATTAGAGGATATCTATTAAATCGGGATAAAATTTGAAGCCTAAGATCCTCAGCAGCAAGAGAGTCTCTATCATTCAAGGTATTGGTTGGGTTGAAGCTAAATATGATAGGTCAAGAACAAGGCCATTCATCCAACCCATATCTTCCATAAAATCCAAGTTTCGAAGGAATTTCCAGTAATGGGCCTTCCATAGTCATGAACTCAAACCAAAAGTGATGGGTCTGAAGAGAGGAGTTTGGTCAAGCTACCATTGAGAGAGAACGTGTCACACGCGCAATGGTTTCACCTCATGAAAGACAGTAGTCAGTTTGATTAAGTTCAACAATCACAAGACGAAGGATTTCATCAGGACAAAGTTGATTCAAAATGAACCGACTAAGCAAGCTAGAGTAGTCAGTAAACTCAAAATCTAGAGCGATTACATGAAAAGAGGCCTGATAACTGTCATTTAATGCAGCATCCATTGTAGGCGAGGCGTCCGAAGAAAACCCATTTGGCAGTGAAACATGGTTCAACTCAGCTTTTGTCGTATGACCACTCTGCCTTGTGTTACTGCCAGACTAATAACCAAAGCTGTTTTGGGCTAAAATAGTGACGTCATTGACATCAGCAGGGACACGTGTAGGAGAATAAGAAGGTAAGTCTTGTGCACTTCGAAGAGCAGAAAGAGTCTTGGCCGACAAACGACGATGGTTGTTATGGTCGACCTGAGGTTGCTGAAATTGAAAGTCTTCATCCATATGTTGGGATTCGTACATGCAGCAGAATTAAATTTATCCAATAAATTATGAATCCTAAGAAGAGAATTTATCAACAACGTTTAAATCGGGTTAGTAATTAGAAACCGTACTTGTGCGAACTCGTATGCGTGCTTTGCAAACTCGTGGGCTAACACCTTCTTGATCAATCAATCTCTAGGAGTCGACTCTACGAATCCACTCCCTCTATCGGTATCCACACCGAACAGCACTACAACACAAACGACAGCGTGCTAGTGCCTTCAAGCTTTTGTCTCACGTCTTTCTTTTAGGGATTCTTTGTGGCTCTTGAATTCTCTTGTGTGTGTAATCAAATTACTTACAACCTAAGGGTATTTTATAACCCTTATGGGCCGCATTAAATATTCAAAATCAATCTTATTAATTTTGAAATTGAATTGGAAATTAAATCTGTCTAATTGATTCAATCCAATCAATTTATTTAATGCAAATTAGAAGCCATCTAATTTGATTTATCTTCATAAATCAAATCTGAGATATGATATCTATTAAATCATTGATTTATTTTCATAAATCAAATTAGGAAGTTATTTAATTATTAGCCCCTAGGGCATAATTTCCAACAGACTCCCACTTGCACTAGGTGCAATCATTAGATATATACCCTCTCTAGATAAAACATTGTATTCATTGAATCTTAGACATATCTTAGATCTAATAAATCTGGACATTGTAGCTCGTGTTAGGCTATTCTTGTGTGTGACCCTGTAAGCTTACATGAGATTGGCAGCGGGCCAATACTGTACTAGCCTACAAGTTGCAAGCGGCATCTAGCAAGACATTGCGACTACCCAATTCACATGAGGATCAATTTTCGATACAACCTATCATACAACCATGTCACGTCCCTTTTGTCACACGATAATTTGATCAAGGATGAGGCATAGATAATGTCAACTTCCTTTTCTTGACCATTACTTTCTCGATTCTTGAGTAGTCTAATAATTGAAATGGAAATTCTTTTCCATCACAATATGGCCATACATTTCTTAGACTCACTTATCGAGGGGCCCAATATTATCTCTCTATAAATGTGAGGGACAAATTCCATCTTGACCACTCACATTCCTCTGCATGAAAACCACTGATTACGATCCAAGCCTTTATCATCACCCGGTTAAAGGTGACTTTTGACTAGGTCAAAGATTAGTGACTTATCATGTAGGAATCCATGATGATCTCAGGTCAAAGGGCATTGTGACGTGGTTATACATGAGAAAAGCTTATGACTTAATCCATGCAGCTTTCTCATAGTGGGTCGGTCCAGCACCTTGTACTCTTACAAGTGCCCATGACTTTGATTCGTATCTCCATACTTCATCAAAGTCATACTGGTCTTATCTCATCTTCGCTCTCACGTAGATGACCGACTAGGGACATTTAGGATAATCTATAAAATATATCCAAGGATACAGTTATCAATATAAACATGCAAATGAAATGATAACTAAAAAAGAATACTTTAAATAACAATAATGTTTAAAGTATAATGATTAGCCTTTCCAACAAAATACTCCCACTTGCACTAGGTACAATCATTAATTTCTCTAATTCCCATTGTCCTTACATGATGATGTTCATGTATTATCTGTGCAAGCGGCTTAGTAAGAGGATCAGCAATATTGTCTTCTCCTGGTACTTTGCATATTTTTATGTCACCTCTATCATTAATTTCTCTGATAAGATGAAAACGTCTGAGTATATGCTTGGTCCTTTGATGTGACCTAGGCTCTTTGGTCTGTGCAATAGCCCCGTTATTGTCACAAAACAAGTCTATTGGATTTGAGATGGTAGGAATCACCCCTAGTTCAGTAATGAATTTTCTGATCCAAACGGCTTCCTTAGCTGCATCCGATGCTACTATATACTCAGCTTCTGTTGTAGAATCTGCTACAGTGCTTTGCTTAGAGCTCTTCTAGCTTACCGCACCACCATTCAAAAGGAGTACATATCCAGATTGCAATCTTAGATCATCTTGGTCAGTTTGGAAACTCGCATCTGTGTAACCAGTCACACAAAGCTCATCACCTAATCCACCATATACCAAGAATAAGTCCTTTGTCCTTCTTAAGTACTTAAGGATATTCTTGACAGCAGTCCAATGACCTTCACCGGGATCTTGTTGATATCTGCTGGTCATACTTAAGGCAAATGAGACATCCGGTCGAGTACATAACATGGCATACATAATAGATCCAATGGCGGAGGCATATGGAATCTTACTCATGCGGTCTCTTTGATCTTGTGTTTTAGGACACAGATCCTTACTGAGATGGATGCTATGAGATATAGGCATGTAACCCCTTTTAGAATCCTGCATACTGAATCTATGCAGTATCTTGTCTATGTATGTGTTCTGACTTAGGCCTATGAACCTCTTGGATCTATCTCTATAGATCCTGATCCCAAGGATGTAAGTGGTTTCGCCTAAATCTTTCATTGAGAAGGACTTTCCTAACCAAGACTTGACACTCTACAAGGTAGGGATGTCATTCCCAATCAGTAGGATGTCATCAACATAAAGCACCAGAAATACAACTATGCTCCCACTAACCTTCTTGTAAACACAAGGTTCATATATGTTTTGAATGAATCCAAACTCTTTTGATTACTTCATCAAAACGATGATTCCAGCTCCGAGATGTTTACTTCAATCCATAAATGGATCTTTAAAGCTTACAAAGTTTACTAGAGTCCTCTAGACGCACAAAACCCTCAGGTTGTGTCATGTACACATCCTCAAGCAGCTTTCCGTTAAGGAAGGCTATTTTGACGTCCATCTGTCATATCTCATAGTCATAATATGATGCAATGGCAAGAAGGATTCTAATTGATTTGGCCATTGCAACTGGGGAAAAGGTTTCATCATAGTCTACACCATGAGTTTGAGTGAATCATTTTGCAACCAGCCGTGCTTTGAAGACATTTACTTTGCCATCCATGTCAGTTTTCTCTTTGAAAACCCACTTGCATCCAATAGTTTTAACACCTTCAAGTGGATCGACTAAGGTCCATACCTTATTGTCATACATAGATTGCATTTCAGACTTCATAGCATTAAGCCATCTTTCGGAGTTGGGTCCCACTATGGCTTCTCGATAGGTAGTTGCTCATTCTGCTCAATGAGCAAGATATCATGACTTCCAGTAATCAGAAGTACATATCTCTTAGGCTTTTGTCGTGTCCTATCGGACCTTCATGGGCCCTGTGTTATTTGAGTAGGCTCAAAACTTGTTGTGAATCTTCTCCATTTTCCATCTGTGGTTCTACGTTGTCTTGTGGCTCTCGAACTTCTTCGATGTTCACCTTATTCCCACTGGTTCTTTTAGAGATAAACTCCTTTTCCAAAAAGATACCATTACGAATAACAAACACTTTGTGATCCGTGAGATTGTAGACATAGTATCCCTTAGTTTCCTTAGGATACCCCACAAAAAGTCATTTTGAGGATCTGGATGATAATTTATCAGGGGTTTGTTGTTTAACATAAACCTCACATCCCCAAATCTTAAGAAATGACAAACTGGGTTTCTTCCCAGTCCATATCTCATATGGTGTCTTTTCAACTCCTTTGATAGAACATGATTTAGTGTGAACACAGCTGTTTCTAGAGTATAGCCCCAAAAGGACAGCGGAAGATCTGTTTGACTCATCATAGATCAAACCATATCTAATAGAGTTCGATTCCTCCGTTCAGAAACACCATTCCATTGAGGTGTTCCTGGAGGAGTAAGTTGTGAGATGATCCCACAACTCTTAAGATGGTCAATGAACTCTTGGCTCAAATATTCTCCACCCCGATCAGATCGAAGTATCTTAATTGTTTTGCCAAGTTGATTTTGCACTTCATTTTGGAATATTTTGAACATATCAAAAGATTCAGACTTATGTTTCATTAGATAGATATACCCATATCTACTGAAATCATCTATAAATGTTATGAAATACAAATGACCTCCTCTGGCAAATATATTCATTGGTCCACACACATCAGTATGTATGAGGCCCAATAAATCGGTGGCCCTCTCACTGTGCCCAGTAAAAGGTGCCTTTGTCATCTTTCCCAATAAACAAGACTCACACGTATCAAATGATTCAAAATCAAGTGAGTTAAGAAATCCATCCTGATGGAGTTTTGAAATGTGTTTCTCATTTATATGGCCTAGACGACAATGCCATAGGTAGGTCGGATTCAAATCATTTGACTTGACCCTTTTTGTAGACACATTATAGATATGTCCATTATTAGGATGTTTTAAATTTAGTGAATAATGACCAAAATGCAGATCACCATCAGCATAAAAAATGTCATTACGATAAATAGAACATTTACCATTCCTAGTAATGGAAGTGAAACCTTCCTTATCCAAATAAGAAAGAGAAACAATGTTGCTACTCAAAGCAGGAACATAAAAGCAATTGTTCAAACTTAACAAAAGCCCACTGGGCAGAACTAATTCATAAGTGCCTACGGCTAAAGCAGCAACTCTTGCTCGGTTTCCAACTCGTAGGTCCACTTCGCCTTTCTTCAATTTTCTACTGTCCTCAAGACCTTGCACATTTGTGCAAATGTGAGAACCACATGCAGTATCTAATACCCATGTAGAAGAAGTAGAAAAATGAATATCTATAACATAAATACTTGAAGAGATAGCCCCACCATCCTTCTTGTTCTTTTTCAGATCTTCAAGGTAAAGTTTGCAATTCCTCTTCCAATGACCAGGTTCATTACAGATGAAGCAAACCTCGTCCTTCGAAGGCTTTGCCTTCTTGGTTGCAGACTTAGTTTCGGGCATGTTTGACTCTTTGGTTTTACCAATTGAGCTAGTACCCTTTCTTTTGCCCTTGTCTTTCCTTTTCATGCCTTTTCTTTCGTGCTTGAGAACAATTCTCAAATTTCTAAACCAGTCAAGAAAGTTGGTCCCATTTAATTTTTCATTCTCAAGGACTGATTGCAGTGATAATGTAGCAGTATTATTAGTCGACATGATTCTACAATTAAAAGATATGCAAAGTTAATTAATAATCTCCCACTGAATTAACAACCCTCAATATAATAAGTGGGCTAAGATCCATATTTGGCTTAAATTTAAGTCTGCTTTGGCAGGACGCTTAAAATTAAGTTATTTAGCTAGGTAACCTCTTTACCAATTACATCACATGTAACTCTTAGATCTTTATGGGATTCGATCATCATATGACTTGGCATGTTTAATCCCATCTAATGCCTTGAGATCCAAAACCGTTTTGATAATCTCAATTAAGTCAAAACAATAATGAATGTTGAGTATCACCATTACCCACTCTTGTCTCACCAAGATAACTCAAGTGCATCCACTTTGGTGGAAATACAAATAAGCAATCTAGGCTTTGACAAGTATCCATTAATTGACGGTATTACGACTTAAGATTTCATTTGGAGGGTTTAATCTAATTAATTATATTTATGTGAATGCAATAATAGTTGTATCTCATACAAGCAACACATAATACGCAAAATAAACATGCTATGATCTAATCAAAAGCATAATTAAAAAGTGAAACACATGGCTCACCTAACCTAAATTCCTCTCAAGCCAATGAGGGGACTTCTCTAAATAAGAAAAGAAAATTACATCAAGAGAAACTTCATTTCAACATACGAGGGGAGTGAGATGAGAAGAGAATGTACATCAATAATATTTAGAGAGAGGCATGACTCGTAGACTATATTTAAATATTACAACCATTGTAAAGACTAAAGCCATGTTGTTCACCCTACCCTAACAATTTGAAAGTAAATCACAACAAGTAATAATTCATACAATATGAAATAAAATGTCATGATTTTTCCATCAATTAATAATTATAATAATTATAATGTGATGTCAATTCCCAATTCCCATTAATTAATAATTATGATAATTATAACGTGATGACAAAACACACAAAATGCCAATAACGTGTGCTTTTAATCAATTAAAAAACACAACATGGACACCTAAAATTTGCATATATAATCATATTATATAAATAATATTTAATACGTGATAACCGCGTCAGTGTTAACGACCTATTATAAGAACAGCATATATTCCCACAACTACATATACACACACATACGTGTCATTCCATTATTAATATATATTCATTGCAAACAATGATTATTTCTGATCATTAATAACGTGAACCCATATATAATCACATATATATAAAATAATCATTAAGATTACAACACGAACAATGAAATAACACATATATAACGTGAACCCATATATAACGTTATATATATAATCATTAAGATTATATTAAGATTACAATCATTATATATTATTTCACGTTTGCGCTAAGAACTCCAACCTCAACTTTTAACGATTTGTCCAATAAATTATATAATCACATTAAAAACATAAACTCAATTTAAATGCACAATTGATCTGACTCTGATGCCACTGTTGGGATTCATACACGCAGCAGAATGAAATTTATCCAATAAATTACGAATCCCAAGAAGAGGATCTATCAACAACATTTAAATCGGGTTAGTAATTAGAAACCGTACTTGTGCGAACTCGTATGTGTGCTTTTGCAAACTCGTGGGCTAACACCTTCTTGATTAATCAATCTCTAGGAGTCGACTCTACGAATCCACTCCCTCTATCGGTATCCACACTGAACAGCACTCCAACACGAACGGCAGCGTGCTAGCGCCTTCAAGCTTTTGTCTCACGTCTTGCTTTTAGGGATTCTTTGTGGCTCTTGAATTCTCTTGTGTGTGTAATCAAATTAATTACAACCTAAGGGTATTTTATAACCCTTATGGGCCGCATTAAATATTCAAAATCAATCTTATTAATTTTGAAATTGAATTGGAAATTAAATCTGTCTAATTGATTCAATTCAATTAATTTATTTAATGCAAATTAGAAACCATCTAATTTGATTTATCTTCATAAATCAAATCTGAGATATGATATCTATTAAATCATTGATTTATCTTCATAAATCAAATTAGGAAGTTATTTAATGATTAGCCCCTAGGGCATAATTTCCAACACTATAATTCTTCTGGATTTCATCGGAAATCGTATCCGATTCACAAGAGTCAAGTGAAGATCCCGACGATGAAGATTGAGAATTGACATGGAAGAAACGGCGAGAACGCTGAGAGTTATGACCCTGAGGTTGGTGAATTTGAACCGAGTAGTAACCACCATGAGAACTTGGAATCCAAGATACAAAGGTAGCGGCGCTGCTGGTGTGAGTGATAAAAGGCAATGTTTTCACGCGAAACCATCGGGTATTAATAATCTTAAACAAAATCTGAGCCAAATGTGGAGATGAGTATTGCACTCTGAACTGTCATTCCGGAGTCAAACCGAATGATCATCCCATTCACAGTGAGGCAAAAAGATGTAGGGGACTGTAAGATAGACGCTGCTTGTTGAATGTTGGATATATCATATATGTAAACGAACCGGTTTTATATAGTGAATATTTCTTCCGATGTTTATTATAAAATACTAATTAATAACCGAATGAATTGCACTCTAAAGAGACAGATGGACCTTGCCGTGGAAGGCTAAACCCCTGCATAACACCTCTAGGAGAACTATTATCATCCAAATCCCCGACGGAGTCTTCCTCCATAGGATGATGCCGTTCGTTCCAAATATTTTCCAGAGTTCGGCGAGAGTGATGCAGCATATTTGTAACGCAGCAGAAAGTAAGTTTCCACAAAAAAGCTAAAGATGTCAAGCAGACAAAGAAAAACACGAAATTAAGAGCAAGAAGAAACAGGTCCACAGGACGGATGGTAAGGAACAGAGAGTAGAAGAGCATGGAAGCGGGCAGGTTGTCGGGCCGAGTGACATGAACAGAGATCTCCAGAGCATACCGCTAAAGGGTAATACAGACATTATATGTACACAAGAACTCGCTTTTTTCTTTTGTTTTGTTTTATCTGGTTTTTTCATTCCGTATTCCATCCTTATCTTTTTTTTAAAAGAAAAGAAAAGAGAGAGACTACATCATCGGACTCGGACAACTTCCATTCACGTCGTCAAGTGTTTTGTTAATTTATTATATTTTTACCTTCATTTTCAAATTTGAATATAAAGGAATCAATCAAGTTCATGCTTTAACTAGTGCCCTCCCATTTCTAATATAAAACAAATTTATCTTTAAATTTTTTTAAAGAGAGTAAAAACTATAAATAAATTACTTTAAAATATTTATATTTATCTTTTTTTTCGATGTATTTTTTCTAACTTATAAATAAATATATAATTTAAAGATACACAACATATGATATAATTAAGTAATTTATTAAAAAAGTTGACTCTATTTTATATTCAAGATAGGAAGGAAGCAAGTATTTCTAAAGTTGACTGTTTTTTGTTTCAGGTATTAATTATCCTTTCTTCGTTTCAAATTTATAATTTTGGCTATATCCTTTAGGGAGTGTCATGATATTATTCGTGCTTAAGGTCCATTTGGATGTAGCTTTTGAAAAATAACTTTTAAGATTTATAAAGTAAAAATGACTTTTAAAGAACAATTTTTTGATAAAAATAATAGCATTTAGATATTGTTATCAGAATAGTTTTTTCATTGATAAATTTACTAAAAATGACATTAACTTTTGGTATAATTCATATAAAGGAAAATATTCTATTTTAAATATTATAAACATTATATTTCATAATAAATACAAAAAGTTACATAAAATTCCTACTATCCTTTTTTGTTTTTTGTTTTTTTTTTGTGGGTTATTTTTTAATTTTTGGTTATAAAAATATTATTCAAATCCACGGACTAGAAACTTAGTTTTTGAAGGTTGATTTTTTAGTTATTTTGGTTATTCAAATCCAATGGGTTATTTTGATTATTTTTTGAATGAAAACTTTTGCCTCAGAGAAACCCACAAAATTCTTTTGATTTTCAAAAACTATATAAAATAAGCCGAACAATTCTAATCATAAGAAGAAGAAGAAAAACCGAACAATTCTATCAGCATAAAAACCCCATAAAATTTTACCTAAGCGTACATAAGTCGTGGAATTTCCCAATTGAATGAGGGAAAATATCTACGCAGGAATTATGTAGCCAATTCAACTGACAGGAAGAGATTATTTCCATAGATGCCGAAATTTCAGACAATAATTTTGAGAAGAGAGATCATGCAGAGGGACAAGATAGTAGGGGAGAGAGAGAGAGAGAAAATGCGCAGATGTTTTAGGGTTTCTGCAAGGACGGTGGGCCCAAAAAGTGACTTTGCAAAGAGATTAGAGGAAAAAAGTGAAAAAAGATTTTTGAAAACATAAGTTTTGAATATATAACAGCTTGAAGAAGAGGAAGGGTGTTTAACAGATTTATAACAAAACTTCAATTTTGTTTCCCTTCAAACAAACCCTAAGACTAGCAGTAAACAACTTCAGAAGTCAGTTGAAAAACAAAGAAAGTTAGATAAATAAAATGTTCAGAGACAACTAACTTTTAACTCAAAAGTAAAGTTAAAACAACTTTTTATCACTTGGGGTTTGTCTTCATATTTCTTTTTTTTAGCTAAAAAGTATTATTCTTTTCATATTTAAACCCCATAAAAAAATGTATTAAAAAAGAAGAAAATAATGATAATAATTTCTTATTCATTTTTTATTAATCCAAACATGCATAAATACTTAAATGAATGCCGAAACTGAAGATTTTTTTACTCTTATGTGATTATTGTTTGTTTATTAAATGCATCAGTATTTGTTTACATCAATCCTTAGAGTTAACCAACTCAGAATGATATTGTAAGGAGGGTAGTGCTAGAGTTGGAAATCAGGGCCGGCTCGTGAAGGGCCCGGAGTAAGAAAAATACTTATTTTTCAAAGCCCGGCCCGAGAGCACCAAGGTCAGGGCCGGCCCACAAGGCCCGGAAATTACTATTCCAAATTTTAACTATTTTTCCTTCACTTTTTTTTTTTTAAAAATATAAATAGTAGATTACAACACGAATCATCCAATAAATAAGCACAGTCGCTAATTCATAATCAAAAGCAAACTATATTCACAAATAACTCACATAAAACATAAAAAGCATATCACTAAGCGACATTAGTACGATGATTATTATTGTCATCATCTTCTTCACTATCATCGATTTTAACGACATTTTATTGTTTTTCACTTTGGGCAGTAACACCTAGCTCATGAGTAAGAATATTATGAAATTCTTCTCCCGCATTATGAACACATCCATAATCTTTATTTGCAACAAATAATAAATCAAATCATAAAATTAGAGTATAGTTATTATGTATTTGTAGTTAAAAGGATAAATAACTCTATAACAAATACAATATATATATATATATATATATATATATATTAATATATTAATAAATTTAAAAAGGAAAAAAAGAAAAAGCTACAGTGAAAAGAGCTTGCAAAGCCAGCCCGTTTAAGCCCAAGGGCCATCAGGGGCGGCCCTCCAGGGCCAATTTCATTCATCTCTTCAAATTTTTAGGCCCGGCCCTTGAAGGGCCAGGGCCTAAACGGGCCGGCCCGACGGGCTCGGCTCGATTTCCCAACTCTAGGTAGTGCCCATCCAAAAACATTATATTAATTACACATCCAGGGACGAAGCTTAGAAAAAATATTTGGGAGCCAAACAGTGGCGGGGAGATTTGGGAAACAAAAGAATATAAACAAGAAAAAAAAAAATATCAAATGTATAAGAAAAGAAAAAAATATTTAGATTTATAATAAAAGTATTTTAAGAATTCTAATATATAAGATAACATATATGTCTCTAGTATGGATGTCATATCAATTACAAAATGAAAATATATCATGAAATCCCAGAAGATTGCTTATTATATAATAAATCAAATATCAAGGGAGAGTAGGAGAAAAATAGGCGTGTTCCAGAGATGGTGGAGCGATTAGCGATGATTCATCGTACACGGAAGGAATTGAACAATAGGCGTATTCTCTAAGCAAAAATAGTGGAGTTAAAAATGATTCAGTGTTTTGCTCTCCCAACTCATCAAATTTAAACCATTAGATTTAATTTGGACGATCTAAATCTAAATTTTTTAAAGTCGATATTTCTTCATAAAAATTATTTTAATGAGTATAAAATCAAAAATAAAGATGATCTCTTTACTATTATTCTTTTTAAAAATGTTTTTTTATTTAAAAATCATCATTTAAAAAAATAAATTTGAACTGCCCATATCTGGATGGCCAATCTAATGAGCTAGGAGAGTTACACATAGTACTTAGCACTGAAACCAAGTCCGTGCCCATTGAAATTATACATGGATGGAAACATCCTTAAAAATGTAATCATATGGATATTGGATATTTTGAAGGAAAAATTATAAATTTGAGGATAAAAAAGGTCAAGGGTCTTATGTTTATAACCAAAATAAACTAATAAAGCCTTTCTCTAGCTCATATATTTAAAAACCAAGGGAGTATTAATATCCACCTCCATTTTTGACAGAATTTAACATATTTTCCTCTAAAAAGCAACAATTGAAAACAATCAAGCTCCATAACCTACCATATCAACCTAGATTACCGTTGAGAAAAATGGTTAGCTCCGAAACATTCAAGTCCAGTAAGCCCTTAAACTGTCCATGAAGGAAATTTCACCCTAAAGAATATTAGAGAATACCCTGAATCACAATAATATTTTTTGTTTTTGAAAAGAATCATAACTTAAAGCAGTGAAAATCTCAACAAAATGGAAAGTTTCCATTTCAAGATAAACAATAGAATAATATGGTTAAGCAAACTCTAGGGAAACCGCCCTAGCACATGCTTTAAACATATAACTAATGTTTTTCCATCCAAACGAATATCCAGTTAGGCATATGCTTCTATGTATGAGATATCAACTTACCAACTCAAAATTTTGCAAAGAAAATTAGGGAAAGAACACGACAGCTAGGAAACTCCTTCAATGGGTGATCATTTCACCGTCAAGATCTTGATAATAGATGCAGTTCCCACTCGGTGCAGAGCAACAACAGCATCACCATTCTTGCAAAGACCCTTCTTCTTGGCATGTTGAATAGCAAACTCAATAGCTTCTTCTGTGGTCTCATCATGAGAAGCTCTGGCAGATGCTGCGCTTAATATTGGAACCAACCCACGGAAGATTAGGCTATGCCTTGCAGGAGACTCATCACTGCAAGACCAGTCAAAATTATCAGTCTTAATCTCAGGAACGACTACAGAAAGAATAGGCATGCCTGGCCTATATTTGGCCACTAGTTTTGCAGTACTTCCTCCTCTGGTTAAAACCAATATAAGAGCTGCTTTAGCTGAGTAAGCAGTTTTAACAGCAGAAGATGCTAGACTCTCTAGTGGGCTCATGGGTACTGGAGAATGTTCCATAATCCTTTTAAATACATCTCCATAGTCTAGGGTGCTCTCTGCTTCAATACATATTTTGGCCATAGTCCGAACTGCAAGTTCAGGATAAGCTCCAGCGGCTGTTTCGCCACTAAGCATCACACAATCTGTGCCATCAAGCACTGCATTGGCAACATCAGTAGCTTCAGCTCTAGTAGGACGGGGAGATTTAATCATCGACTCCAACATTTGGGTTGCAGTCACAACCGGTTTTCCTTGAATGTTGCACTTATAAATCATGACTTTCTGAGCAAGAAATATCTTCTCAATCGGAATTTCCATTCCAAGATCACCACGTGCAACCATAAATGCATCTGTATTTGCAAGGATGTCATCAAAATTAGCAACCCCTTCTTGGTTTTCAACCTGCCAAATGCATTTTGATGTATCAATAACAATAAAAAAAAAAATAAAAAAAAAAACATCAAATTTGATTGAACACAGCATGAACATTGATAGTCAAAATCAATAATTTCTCTCAAGATGGTTTTTCTTAGAGAACTAGAGAAAGATACAGAATAATTTCACACATCCACAAGAAGTAAATCATGAGTATATAGAGATTACATGTTTGTCAAAAGAATCTGTTAGGGGTCCATGTGTCCTCTTTGAAAGAAAGACACATGTTCAAGAAAAGTTAGGAGAAGTTATTATTATTTTAGAGTAGCTATTGTTATCTTATCTATTTGTTAGTTTATACAACAGTTGTTACTTATTGTAGATAGTTACAGGCAGTTATGATGACTGACCCTTATAAATATGTGTAACTATGTTTTATGAAGGTGTGAAGAATATTATATGAAAGATTATTGTGTATTGGCTAGTGTTAGATCCTAGCTCTACATTACTTTTACTTACTTTCTTTAAGTTCTATCAATTTGGTATCAAAGCGGTAAATATTCGGACATGTTAGATACCATGGTTAACATACGAAATTCCTCTTATGAGAACAATTCCCCATTACACCCAAACCAGAACCCAAAAATCCCACCCAATTCCAATCCTCAGAATAACCTTGTTGCAACTATGGTGCAACAACCAACACAAACGCAACAGGAGTCCAATCAGCAACAACTGGCAACCATTTTTGCGCAATTGAACTTGATGAATTTAGAAATTGACACTTTGAAGAAGTAGAAGACGCCAATAATGGGTCATGGAGAAACCAGCCATAATATTAAAGATACTTATTGTAAACAAGAAGTTGATATGGAGAATCCTTGGTGGAGTATAAACCATTCTAAACAACCTTATTTGAAGGCCGAATTTCCAAAATATGAAGGAGGCGATCCAAGAGGGTGGGTTTTAAAAGCAGAAAAATATTTTTGATATTACTAGACAACTCAAGATTTGAAAGTTGATATAGCCGCGATGAATTTGGAGGTGGACGAATTAGAAACTTTTACCTGGGTTTCCTTGGAAAGAACTATAAGGTAATGGGATGAATTGATGTAGATTTTCCAAGAAAAATTTGGTCTTGTGGAATTTCAGAACCTAGACGTTCACCTTTGTGGAATTAAGCAAATCAGTATTGTGGGTGAATATAAGCAAGAATTTGTACATCGACAATCTCGAGTCCAAGGCTGGCCCGAGCACTGTCTTTTGGGCTTCTTCATCAACAGGTTGAAAGAAGACCCAAGCCGATGTTAAAATTCAAAAACCACGACGATATAGAAGGCTGTGAGTTTGGCCTTGGAATTTGAAGCAAAAGCCCAATCCCAAAATTCACGCCCTAATTTGTGAAACCAAATCGCAAGAGGGTTGGAAATTAATTATTATTGGCAAAAAAATAATATTTTTTTGCCAAGTCAGCCCTAGGACGCAACTACTTATTCAAATCTGATGGATTCTTCTGCAACATCCTTATATTCGGCAACTTCCCAGACTCATCCAACAAATGCGTCATCCTCAACCCTGAGCAAATTGTATTGACCGCTATAGACTTATTTGTCAACCATGCAAATTTCAACTCTCAACAATTCATAGCATTAGCTTCAGCATGAGAAAGGTCTTTGTTACAAATGCAACAAACGTTTTCAACCGGGTCATCGTTGCAAGCATTTGACTCTCCGACTAATTGAAATTTCCGACAAGACAGAGGAAGTGCCAGAATCCTTTGACAATGAACATGGAACTAACGCCACAATGGCTGAAATCTCGCTCCACACTATTCTCTATTCTGGGCAACTAGTTGACTACTACCATGAAGGTCAAAGGAACTGCGGGATCAAAATCAATGTTGATTCTCATCGACAGCGATTCTACACATAATTTCCTCTCCACCAAGATAATTGATGCCCTGAACTTGAAACCAACTCCCCTTCCTCCTTTTGGTGTCCAAGTTGGTGATGGAAGCACGGTTGCTTGTAAGTCAATTTGTATACAATTGGAGGTTAAAATACAAGAGCTAACCATTAAGAACGACTTCTTTCCTTTCACCCTAGGAAATGTGGATGTTCTTGGCATTAAATGGTTGGCATCTCTAAATATAGTGGCAACAAATTGGCAAAAGATATTTATGATCTTCTGGGTTGATGGGTAGCATTACAAACTACAAGGTCTTCAACAAGTAACTATGGCTTCTATATGCAGCTCAATTTCCTTCTTTCCGCCCTAAGGAAAAGGCTTATTTTTAAGAGGAGGGTGTTGTTAGGGGCCCATGTGTCCTCTTTTGAAGAAAGACACATGTTTAGGAGAAGTTGTTATTATTTTAGAGTAGTTATTGTTATCTTATCAGTTTGTTAGTTTATACAACAGTTATTACTTGTTATAGATAGTTACAGGCAGTTATGATGACTGACCCTTATAAATATGTGTAAATATGTTTTATGAAGGTGTGAAGAATATTATAGGAAAGACTATTGTGTATTGGTTAGAGTTTACAGATCCCGGCTCTAGATTATTTTTACTTGCTTACTTTCTTTAAGTTCTATAAACTTGCTATTCTTTAAGTTCTATCAGAATCCCTTGAGACGAGGTAATAAAGGACTGTTCAGATTTGCAATGAGGGAGGACGGATGATATGTAAAGATAATAAAAGGTAAGGAGTTAGTTAGGGGTTGTTAGGAACTAAATCTGTTAGGAAGTTAGTTAGTTTAGGATTAGCTTGGTGATTAAGTCACTCTAGCCTATGAAAAAAGGCCTAATCCCTATTGTAATTCAGATTATGATTGATGATGGAATAATCTCACTTCTGTTCCGTTTCTACTTGATCTCTGTCTTCTGCTTCTTCTACCCTATTTCTGGTTTCTTCTCTCTATTTCTCTCTTCCTTTCTATACAGAATTATGATTCTGTAACAATGGAGGACAAGCTAACTGAGATATGTGATACTTAACCCACCAGATCTTGGCAAGGCAAGGGGGGGAATTAGTGGTGGGAGACCAATGTTCAAGGCATTAAGATGACGCTGAAGATTGAAGAGGAAGGAAAGCACCTTAAAGCAAGGAAGAACTAGATCAGAGGAAGGGGGTGGGATCATATCAATCACTTTTACCTATATTATTATTAAATTAAATTAATTTTTTACCATTCCTAATATACTAAACAAACTCATGGTAAACATTATGGAATTCCCTATTATTACATTCCATCAGAATCCTTGTAATCCATTGAACCAAATGGGTACTAAGTTGCCTCAAGCATATGAACATTAGCCTGAATTTTCTATTTTGTCCAATCAACATCACCTTTTTCACCTTTGCGAAAGAAGATTCTCTTCATAGGGGCCAGTTTTAGCAATATCAAGATCCTATATGCAGTATCAAGATGGGATTCAGTACATTTACTCAAACAAAACGATGACACATAGGGTGTCAAATCTTGAATAAGTCAAGTATGAGTTGCCTACAAGCTTTTAGTATCTTTCAGTATGAATAATAGGGCTATCTTGAGTGTATTTAATTTTAAAGTGGGATTAACTATCCACGCCTAAAGCATTCCAAGTTATTCAAGGAGATCCAGGGCATTCTTCCTTTCAGATATAAGGATCCCTTTCTTTGACTTGATTACCTCTATTCCAAGGAAGTAATTCAAAATTCAAAGTCCTTCATTCAAATTCCTTGGTGATAGCTTGTAGATGTCCTCCTCAAAATATCCATTGAGAAACAAATGTTTACTTCAAGTTGGAAGAAGGACCAAACTATGTCTACTGGCATTGATAAGAGGACTTAGACTTCAGTGAACAAAACAAGTCTCTGTATACTATATGCTCGGATGTTTAAGTGAAGCCCTTTCCAGCCAATCTCACTTCATATCTATTAATCCTTTCACTCCTTTCTCAACGACCTAACATACTTTTAAAGAGCAAAAAGTGCGGGGGAAATGGAATGGGTGACAACATACCTTGGACATTAGAAGAATATTTTTTGCATGTTTTCCTAGTAGTTTCCGAACTTCCACCAAGTCTGAACCTTTTCGAACAAAGGAAAGAGCAATCATGTCGATTTTGTTGGGAACTCCCCATGACAAGATATCTTCCTTGTCTTTCTCCGTCAATGTAGGGAGAGCAACTATCACACCAGGCAGATTAACATTCTTCCTCTCACCGAGAACTGCAGAATTCTCACAGCGGCAATGGACTAAACCCAAATTTTTGTCACACGATAATACTGTAAATGAGATTGTTCCATCTGCGCATAATATTACGCTGCCAGGCTTCACATCCTCAGCCAACTTTTTGTAGCTCATACAGATCATATTTTCATCACCTTTTATGCTATAGTCAGTTGATATGGTTATTTCCTGACCTTGTTTCAGTTGAATGGGCTTACCATCCTTCAGAAATCCAGTTCGAATCTCTGGGCCCTACAACATCAGAGAGAACGAAAAAATAAGAAATGCCATAGAATGACAAGTTTGCCTTCATATGTAAGAAAACTTGTACAAGTGTGTTGACACATCTCCTTTGAAACTAAATACCCAATTCCATAACATGTTAGCTATTACATGAAGATGAAAGTACTAAAAAAACAAAAAGAATTAGTCTCTGAAAATTGCAAACTACCAAATGATGAAACATACAAGATGGATAACACATGACAGAATGATAGATTCTATCAATGATTGAACGCTTTGTCCAAAGTTAGTAAACTGTAAAACTCTTGAAAGAAAAAAATGTATAAAAAAAGTAGATGGAATATAAGATAACTTGCTTCTGAGTTACAATTTGAAGGATGCTAGTCAATATTTGATCAGAAAAGGGACGTCACGTATTAAAAAAAATAGAGTTCTTAAAATAACATAGGCTAAAGTATATTTTTAGTTCTCTAAGTTTTATATAAGGCATACTTTTGGTCCCTTAACTTTATAAAGTATACATTTAGTCCTAAAACGCTAACACCGTTAACATTGCTAATGGAAAATGCTAACGTGGCGAACTCAAGTGATGACCAATATAATTTAATTAAACAAATTTTATATATTCTTCAATTTACTCATATTTTAAATTTAAATTTAATAGCATTTAATTACACAATCATCACTTAAGTTTACACCGTCATCACTTGAGTTTGCATTTTCCATTAGTAAAATTAACGGTATTAAAATTATAGGACTAAAAGTATACTTTATAAAGTTAAGGGACCAAAAATATATCTCATGTAAACTTATCATGTAAACTTAAAGGACTAAAAGTATACTTTAGCCAATAACATATATAATGGATGGCCATATAAAATAACAGAAAAATCATCTGCAGCACCATGCGGAATTGAGACGGATTAAAAAAAACAGTTAGAAAAATCACAGATATAATGAATGCCATATAAGATAACAGAAATGGAATGGATGTCAACCATTTCGGAGGCTTTTGATATTGCCATCAACTTGACCGCACAATCACAGGTAACATGCAACATTTAAGGTGTGTAAGTTCAGTATCTAAGATATTAGGATTTTTGGTGGTATCTTATAGCTGTTAAAAGCCACAAATCTTCCTACAAAATAACTTTAACTTCGTTAAGATTTAAAAGATACTGTCAGTACAAACTTTTATGGTCAAATCAAACTCACAGATATCATTATACTCTATACATTTTTACACAGCAGAGTATTCATGATTTCAAAAATATAAGATATTACTTTATCTAACTGCACTTACAATTATTTTTCCCAGAGTGAGCTCTGACTTACCATTGTTTTATTGTAAGTTTAGACGATATAACATAAATAGGTAAAACAGAAAAGAAAAAAAAATAAAAGCAAATAATCAAGCAGTTAAAATCGCAAAAAACAAACGGGAAAAAGTAAAGATGGAGATGATAAACAAGTTTTCACTCAAAGAAAAAAGAAAATAAAAAACAAATGGTAAACAAGTACTAAGAATGGGGCTGAAATACCTTGGTATCGAGCATGACGGCACACAAAATCCCAGTGTTTTCCATGGCTGTCCTAAGGTTATCTAGAGTTTCCTGGTGATAATCATGTGATCCATGAGAGAAGTTGAAGCGGGCAACGTTCATGCCTGCACGCAGAAGCTTCTCGATCATAGGCACCGACCTGGACGCCGGTCCAAGAGTACAAACGATCTTCGTCTTAGGCTTCTTCTCTATCGCGATCTCTCCGTTATCGTAGAGAGCCATCTTGGATTGTCAATGAAAATTATGCTGAACGCGATCGAGGGGAAGAGAAGAAAAATTGATTGTCAACTACGAATCTCTGGTTAAAAAAAACTTTGGCCGAAAAAGAGAAATTAAAAAAAAACAACATGAAAAGAACCAGCGAACGGCGGCGGGATCGCGAGAGCGAATAGAGCGAGAAGAGTCTACGAAGCGAGGAGGTAGGGTCTGTGTGGGAAATTAAAAGGGTAAAGGGAAATATCAAATTTGTTTACCTGACAAGGGAAGAAATAAACAAATAAGAGGTCACATATCATTATCGACGTTCTTTTCCAGCAAGATGATAGGCCAAATTGATTCTGATTCTTAAAATGGCATAACTTGGAATTACCAAAAAAAATTTAATTAATATTCCCTCTAATCTTTTTACAAACTATAAATAATCAAATTGTGTAAATAAAAAAAAATCATAATAAAAGACCTAAAAAAATAATATTTATTTAAAAGGACTATAAAAATGATAATTATTTTAAAAAATTATAAATTAAAATATTAAAATAGAAAGACTAAATTGTCTTTACTTAATTTCCTATATTCTCTTTAATTAAATCAAAATCTGGAGTAATTGATGGAGCATGATAGACTGCCAGTGAACATGAAAAATGCGTTGGTCATCATCAAATCTATTGAACTCAATGTCGCTCCCAAACCTCAGAGGAATCACGTGCGGGTTCATCATGACAATCGCCCAACATTGATGCCTTAATTAAGGCAATGGAGTCACTCATTGATTACCAATGAGCCCCTCGTCAAAGCGAGGAAAAGTCGAGGAATTCATCCACCCAAGAAGGATTTTGATGGCCTGCAGCAGCAGTGGTAGTGGCAGTGTTGGCAGCGGCATTATTTGGCAACAAACTTGCAAGGGAAGGCATCTTGTGATGAGAAGAAAAATCAGGCCAATTGGGCGCCATGTTTGGGACCTTGGGAGGCAATTATGCCATGATAATAATCACACAGAACAAAAACCAAACATAAAGCATCCGTGCCAATTTTTGCAGAGACCCAGAAACAATCTGGTCCACAAATTCTCAAATTGCACGCACGGGTGTATCCCCACACACCGCTGAAGCCAATGAGAGAGAAAGAAATGATCCTATAGCAAGAGAAGGAGGCTGTAATATAGGCAGGAGCCATGGGGAATTAATGTTACAAGGAAGAAAGGCACGAGAAGAAGCAGAAGCACAACCGTTCAAGCTTGTATGAATTGAAAGACACAAATACACATACGCATACGCATTAATTAATTAATTTTTTTTTTTTTCCCATGCTTTAATATCCCAGCAAATCTCTTTTAGGGATTTATCTCAGAAGCGAACTGATGACAAAGAAAGATGACAAGAGAAGGGAGGAGAGAGTTATGAACACAAAGGTGACACAAAAAATACAAGTGAGTATAAGAGTGTGCATTTGTATAAAGTCTGTATGTATCTTTGGATGGAGAAATGGGAAGAATTAAAAAAAGAAACAAAAGATAGAGAATCAAACCCCAAATGGAAATAGATCTATCACTCCAAATTCTGATTTAATTAGAAAGAATATAGGAAATCTAACTAAGGGTAATTTAGTCTTTTTATTTTAATGTTTTAATTTATGATCCTTCAAAATAATTATTATTCTTATAGTCCTTCTTAATAAATATTCTTTTTAGGTCCTTTATTATAATTTTTCCAATAAAAAACATGTTAAAAATTAGTTTAAATATTAAGGAATGTAACTTACTTGGTAGGATGCCGGATGCTGTTAAAACAACAGTGCCAAGGATAAGACATTTGAGGTCATATAATATGAAAATCAATCAGCATTTATTGAGTTCAAAATTTGAATATTTCAATTCAAAGATTGTTAACTTACAAGTGTTGTGGGGGGAAAACTAACAATTTAGCAAACCCTTAAATATTTTTTATTAAGAAGAAAGTCTTGAAATTTCAAATTTGATTTGTTGCCATTAAGGAAATATTTTAAATTTAAATTTGATTAAAGGAACGACTATTTAAGGTTGACATGAAATCAAATTCATTGTCGTTAATAAGATTTTCTAAGGCTAACAAGCTTGGTTGATGTGATAACTAGTAAGTGGCATCACCCAATAAAAAGGATAACATAAGTTCAGATCCTGAATTAGGAAAGGTGAAAACTCTTTACATTTTTTAAATAAGAAAATACAATTTTCTAAGGGGAAGGGAAATAATTCAATTTGTTGGGTTTCACATCCAATTTTGAATATAAAATATAACGGCTACAATTTATTTTAGATTCATGCTTAATTCAATGTGATGGGTTATCTTCAGCCCCAATTGCAAAACTCACTAGTTTATACAAGGTCAAAGACCCTTTTAGTTTTGATTAAAACTGAAAAAAAAAAATCTCTTTGATTTTTAATATAATATATATTTGCTTTATTTGATTAGAATAAAGAAGTTAGTTAATTAATTAATATGACATAAATTTTATAAAATACCCCAATCATCTTCCTTAATTCCCTCATCCACTCTCCTCTTTGATTATTATTGAGGAGCATAAATAGGGGTAAATTAAGAAAAGATTAAGAATATAAAAATTATGTCTTATATTAAAAACTAAGATTAACTTTCCAAATAGGTCTTATATTAAAAACCAAATGGAGTATAAAAATATTTGAAAGGTACAACTCAAAATAAATTAAAATTAGATATATAAAGTAATCCAAACAACCAAATCAAAAATTTGAGATTTGAGATCTTACAAATCCTAGAATTTTCAACATCAATAATCCATGATTCTAAGAAAAATGATGAGAGGAGGAAGATAAATCACATACCTACAAGCTCCACTTCTCTTTGTCTCTTCCTCTCCCACCCCATCCCCCCCCCCCAAAAAAAATAAAATAAAACACACACACACACTCACACACACACACACACACTCTCTCTCTCTCTCTCTCAAAGTTTCACTCTCTCGATGAAGCAAAAAAAAAAAAGGGACCAAAGAGTACTGGTACAAAAAAGGGCTTTTTACACTGCCATATTTAGACCAATTATTGAGGATTAGGTCTAAAAAATATGACCGGTGGTAGTTTCATAAATAAAAAGAACTTTTTAGAGTGGTTTCCCAAACAAACAATCTAGAGAGATAAAATAAAATAAATAAATAAAAGTTGATTATGTTTTACTTGTTGTATCTTTTAACCGATGTAAAATATGAAACTTTTTAGACCTTATATTTCTTATTGTAATATCTTAAATTTTGGGCATAGAGCCTCGAGGATAAGCCTACATCAAGTAGATGATTAAGTTCAGTTCGGGAAGAATCCCAAGAATGTAGAGAGATAGAATGACTCTTAGGGACTATGTGATTTGATTCTACCGGGTGGAGGACCCAATATGTGTAGGTACTAGGACTAAAGTGTTGGCGCAAAAGGGCACATGACTCTTATACGATGTCATTAGATTGGTAGAGAAATGCCACACAGCTATATTATAAGGTATGAGACGATTAGTCAAGCAAACATGTGCCGGTATAGGTTCTGCACAAAGTAATTCCAGGGCATACATGTATATCCTGTGTTTTTTGGGAAAAGACGCAAGTATGTGGTGCCTTGTGGGGGCCCACATATAGAGTCTAACCTAGTGTCATTTGGTGAGGAGGTATGAGTGTTGCAATCTTAAGTAAACCTAAGCAAAATCCTGAGTGAGTACCATTAAAGTAGCTTTATTAAAGTAAGTCATGATGACTAATGATAACACAAATTTTGTGTTAGTCTAATGGGAATGTGACAAGTATCCCCTCATGATTAGAAAGTACGAGAGCCCTTTTGTGTTGCAACAATAGAACACGCCACCTAGAATTTGAGTATGAGGAATCCATTGGTCTCTTATACGGACACATACTTGACTTTTCCGAATACCAAACCTAAGAGTTAGGGGAATTGATCAGGCCTTCCCTTACAAAAAGTGGCACCACCTCACCTCTTGCTCTGGCTTATTCGGCAAGCTCTCTTAACTTATTGGTCAAGGACATGTGGCACGCCTTGGACCACAAATGTGTTATGAATATTTCTTATTTCCCATTCTCCAACTCTTCCATTTAGCCAAACACCACAAGTACCAAAAATAGAGTGAGAGAGGGAGAAAGGTCGATTGGAGAGAGCAAGAGGATAGATAAACGTATTAAAGCTGGTTTCACCTTTAATTCGGTGTTTCTAGCTCCTGAGGCCTTTTCCAATGTTGTTCCTACCAGTAAGAGCAACATTTATATAGTTTTTGGATCTTGACCTGAGGTGTTTGGTGCTGTTTATATGGTGGAAGTGCTTCCAAAATCAAGAGTCGGGTATAGAATCAAATAGAGGTAAGTATAAGCTTTGATTTGAATCGATATCTTGAGGTTTCCCTAAGTTGTTTATATGCCTTGATTTTTTGTCAGTACTGTTTAAGCATGAAGGGGTATGATTTGGTTATTTTTTATGCTTCTAATGATTTTAGAATGAAAAATTGTGCAAGACAAAGGTGAGAAACTAATCCCAGAAGCATCGGTAGAGAAAACTAAACTTTTGGTCAGGAACCCTAATGTTTTGGCCTGATCAATTCATATGGAAGGGATTATATTTTGTCAATTTTAAAGTTATAAATGTATTCTACACATGACTTTGTGTAGAAATAGGTTGTGATCATGATTTTGGAAGGGCTAGGTTAAAAACCCAGAGATTGAAGTTATTAAAGTGTACTACTATAGATTTCATTTTCTGGAGGCAGTCTATCTATGTCATGTATTTAATTGACCACATGATGTTCAATGGTTCTAAATTTTTTCAAGATTGTATTATAAATCCTAAGATTTAATTGATATATAATGTGCCATTTGGATTAGTAGATTGTAAGATATGAATTGTTAAAGTTTGGACACTGAAACTAGGACAAATTCTGGATAGTTCGGTTGATTGAGGATTTTTGGAATATTTTATGTCTAGTTAGCTAGGGAAATTATTTTTCCCTGAATCTAGCCTTAATAACTATAGTTTAGCACCTATAACCACATCAATTAGAATTTTGTATATTTAGTGATGACTTTTCAAAGATAAGTGAAAAATCTGGCAATATAGATTCTTATCCAAAAATGAGGAATTAAGGGCAATGGATAGTGAAGACAACGAGTAGTTTAGTTTTTATGGACTTAAAGCAAACTGCGATTTGTATTTACAAACTATGGTTTATGTCAAACAAATAGCACTCAAAGTTTTTCGAGCTAAAGCAAACTCGAGTTGTATTGGTAAACTTGAGTTTGTGTTAGATAGAGACACTTCAATATTTTAAAGTTAAACAAACCACAGTTTGATATTCTAAACCACGGTTTGCTCCCAGCTAACTGCTATATAAAGTTTTCCATGTTTTGAGAAAACTTAAGTTTAAGCTTACACATTCGAGTTTAAATCAAGCTGAGAGCTTTCAAAGATTTCATGTTTAAAACAAACTGTGGTTTGTATTTGTAAACTCCAGTTTGTCATGTTAGACCTGGTTGTCACCCAAGAAGGGGGTGAATTGGGTATCTAACAAAACTTTGGGTGATTGAAAAATCTTTTCACAACTTATTGAAAGCAATTCGTATGACAATAATAATCTATAAAGCACTTGTCAGTCATTCAAGTATATATTCTAGGAATATAAGAGTTTAGGGAAGAGAATATGCAAACTATGATTTATCCTGGTTTGGCCAAATCCTTGACCTACATGTTGGGATTCGTACATGCAGCGGATTAATAAAACTTTACGAATCCCTTCTGATGATCGCTCAATAACGTTTAAATTAAGGCTAAGGAATCCGAAAATTACCTGCGCACTGAAACGGTCCGCGTCTTGCTCTCTTTAAACCGGTGGGCTACCTTCACGATCAGTAGAAGTCGACTCTATGAATCGTCCTCCTCTGCCGGTATCCACACGAATAATTCCCGATCACGGCTACGGCAGCGTGCTAGTGCCTCTTTCTTGTCCATCTCTCTCTTTCGCTCTAGGGTTTTCTCACGGCTTTCTAATACGCTTGATAGAATGTCCTGTAGGTTTTTCTAAACCTGATGGGCGTCTTATATAAAATTAATCCTCATTAATTTTGAAATTCGAATTTTAAATCTGGATTAAAATATATTAATTAAATCTATCTAATAGATCTAATATAATACATTTATCTAATCCGAATTAAAAGCTAGATCTGAAATTCGAATTTTGAATCTTGATTAAAAATACATTAATTAAATCTATCTAATAGATCTGATGTAATATATTTATTTAATCCAAATCAAAAGCCAGATCTGAAATTTGAATTTTGAATCTTGATTAAAAAAATACATTAATTAAATCTATCTAATAGATCTAATGTAATATATTTATTTAATTTAAATCAAAAGCCTTCTGGTTTAATTTATCTCTATAAATTAAATCTGAGATAAGATATATATATATATATATATATATATATATATATATATATAATTAAAACTAAAATACTATATCTCAATTTAAATTAAATAAGATATATGATATATTTAATTTAAATATTAGATTAGAGATACAATATCTCAATTTAAATTTTAGTTATATAATGATTAGCCCCTAGGGCATAATTTCCAACACTACGTCCAGCCCCTAAGCTCCACTTGAGATTTTCAATCCACTATCCTCTTATTTAATTCGGGCACAAGAGAAGTCTTTATACTCCCACAAGTTTACCTAGGCACTTGTGAAGCCAACTCTCCCATCGAGATACTCACTTTTATACACTGTAAGGTTACAATTTGTTTCCCACTCAAGATCACCCAATCTTGAGTAACTCTCAAATGATAAGATGATTATAATGAATCTTCTCTCTCTTGAAAGTGAATGAATAAACACTGAAGTACATTACAAATAATTTCACTCTCTAAGGTGAGCTATATGAGCATTGAGAATAGAGAGATATGAGATAAATGTTGGATTCATAATATTAGCATTTCGACAGTGCAAGCTCTCATCATCATCTTCTCTATCTTGAATGTGTCTCTACTTATAGACAGTTGATATTAGTTCATTGAAGCATTGATCCATTATAGATTATTACCATTGCAAGTTTTCAACCCGTTGGAGAAATAGCCATTGAAGCTTCTGGCATCATCATATGCTTTTGCTAAGTTGCTCTGAGGATATATTCAAGTTGTAGGCTCTGTTTACGGCAAGTATTAAATGCTTTCGAGGTGTATGTCGGCCTTGGAACTCTCCTCTGCTCTCAACCAGACTTACCCAGGATCATTAGCTGAGATAGCTACATTGAAATCCTTAACTGGGTTGACAACATGAATCCTTAGTTGTTATTTTCATTGAGATCCTTAGCCGAGTTGACGATATTGGGATCCTTGGCCGAGTTCTTGTCGAAGAGTCGAGTTGTCTTCACTAGGATCCTTAGCTAGGTTCTTGTCAAAGTGCCATCTCGCATAGCCGGTGTGGTTTGCTGTGTCAACGAGATATCTCGGTATTTTTCTTGTCGATGTGACATCTCGGTGTTTTGCTTTGTCGTTAAGCTATCTTGGCATTTGCTTTGTCGACGTGATATCTTAGCATTTTGCTTTGCTTTTGAGCTATCTCGGCATTTACTTTATTGATGTGATATCTTAGAATTTTGCTAATATTGGCCAGCCTTAATTGGATTCACCATGTCGGCTCTGTTCCTCGTCAGTTTCGATGCTTCACAAGCTAATCAAAATTCAAACAATGGTTAATCATCTGCAACTCACTCAAGAAGATAATTAGTAATATCATAGATAGGATTGAGTGAGTAGAAGAAGAATTAGTTGAATGATCAAAACATTTGAACAATGTTGCAGAGATAATTTGCGCCAGCTGATAGCTCATACCCGGGTCATCCAGTGTGCTTGAGTAATGATGCAGAAACTCTTCACATATGCTCTTTACTCGACATTAATTGAGTATCTAATTTCTAGTACAGTAGGCTATATCCAATACTCTGAGTATCGTTGTAGCTCATTCATGCCAGAGACTTGATATTGATCATACTTGAAAATCAGTTCATCATACTCGAGAATGTCTTTAAGTGACTTACTGAGATAGTGACATAGTTCGTTGATTCTCGAGAATTAATAGTGAATTCTCGAGAATGTCTAAAAAAAGTAACATTCTCTGACTTGACAATACTCGAGAATCCCTTTTGATTCTTGAGAATGCCCAGTGAGAGTACTCTTCAGAGAACTGGAAGTTTATGTCAATTCTCGAGAATGCTCGTTGGGAATGCTTCATGGAGAATGCTCATTGTCTTGACAGTTCTCAAGAATTCCTCTGTAATTCTCAAGAATTCACAGATGGAGGAGGTTCTGTAATGAACCCTATCTGCGCCAATGCAACACCAGCTCCAAACTCATTGTATGTTGAGCATTATGATCAAATTAATAGAAACTGTTATGAACCAACATTTTTCACAATCCTGAATAGACTATCAACTTCAAAACATCATATCTCCTTCAATTGATCTTTTTTTTTGTGATCTTAATGTCTTTGTAATGGTATGTGAGTCTAGTTTCAAATGGCACTAATGTCAGCTCATTTGGATTTGTCTTTTGTGAGTTACACTCAAAATACCGAAGCTTGGTCTGCTATGTGACGTTGATTGATGTGTCAACTTGTGAAATTCATAGCTCTCTCATATGAACTTCTTTGAACTTGAAACTTTGTCACAATGACTCATTAGGAGTCTAGTTTCCAACAAAGTTGGTTTCACCTCAATTTGATCTCTGATTTGGGAGATATTATCGAATTATTGAACGTCGCCCAAGCGAAATGTGAACAGAATTGAGCAGAGTAACTGAAACAATAATTCTCGAGAATTGATGTTTCATACTCAAGAATCGCTGGGATTTTTTGCCTAAATAGAAGATGTTTATGTACCATACTCGAGAGTTACATTGTTGTACTCTAGAATAACTTCAGGAATCCAACTGTAGCTTATTTTAACTCCGCCATTTCAACTTCCATTTGATCATAGAGACTTTCATATTGATATTCTCCTTTCTTCAATCTCCTCTCTTGATCATTCTTCATTGTTTAAACTTCATCTCTACATTAATATATAAGGATCAATCAAAGTAGAAGATAAATGTAATATGCAAGCTTTTTTGCTTTAGATAATGACATCTATACAAGACATTATCAAAACTAATCATAACCAACATTCTCCCCCTTTTTGATGATGACAAATACTTTAAGAAAAATATGTATGAATATGAAAATATATTAGACCCAACATGTTTTTCTTGCCGTTTCTCTCCCCCTTATTTGTCATTAGCAAAAAGTTAAAGCAAAGAAGATAAACTTGTGAAGGGGCAAATATGAAAATAATTTAGAAATGATTGTCTCTCCTTAATCATATGTCAAGAAAACAATTTTCTCTCCCCCTTTTTAAAAGTTTTTTATTTTTAGTATGATGCAAGTAGAAAAGAGTTTTCATAAAAATATGTCTGTAAACAATTTGGAGAGGTTTTTCAAGAAATTTAAACTTTCATGATTAAAGCAAATTGATATCAAACATGTGCAAAATTTCTCTGAATTTAAAGAGATAGAGATTAGAAATGCTCATTTATATTCGGCAAATTCATGAATGATCTATGAAATCCATTTGCTTGTTGTATGAAATTTGGTTGAGTCATTGTGGCCTGAGATGAAGCAGTGGTAGGCTCTCTTCCTTTATGGAGCATAGCTCAGCTTCAATGTGATTGAACATCAAAGCATCTTTCCTTAATTTAATAATTTCTCCTTGTAGGACATTAATGAAAGTTCTTGCACATACCGAATTCTCCTGTCACAATTGTAAAACTTTCTTGCAAGAGAGAATTATTAGTGTAATTAGATATCAAAATATTCCTTTCTATATGGTATTTTTAAATTAAGCTAATGAAAGGAATATGAAATATTTTCAAACATAAGATTAACTCATCATCAAAACTAATAAAACATAGTGAATGCAGATGAGTATACTAAAGAGGGTTTTCTTCAACTAAAGGAGATGAGCTTTTAAGATATAAAACACATGTTACTGTGAAGCTCCCCCTTAATGAATGTATGACAAAAATAATGAAGTTCTCTTTAATGATACCAACTAATTCGAAATAATGATGTGATATCAAATGTCATGAGTTTGTTTGACAAACTTGAGTTTGTGCCAAACAAAGAACCTTCAATATTTTCTGAAACATGACAAACTCCAATTTTCTTCTACAAACTCAAGTTTATGTCTCTAAGAGAGTTTCCAATAATTTGTAAACTTGACCAAACTTGAGTTGAGTTTTCATAAACTCGAGTTTGTGTTTGGCCGAGACTCTTAATATTTTCATCCTGAGAAAACTCCAGTTTGTTATGGCAAACTCCAGTTTGCACCTGGTGAAGAAGTTTTTTCTAAGTTATATAAATTTTAAGAAAACTCAAGTTTAAATTTATAAACTCGAGTCTAGAATTGACAAAGTTTTCAAGTTTTACTCACTTTGAGGAAACTCCAATTTGATTTTAACAAACTCCAATTTTTTGTTAGCAGAGAGTTTTTCAAATATTCTCGGTTTTTTAAAGGAAACTTGAGTTAGGTTTTTGTTAACTCAAGTTTATGCCTAGCAAAGAGCTATGCTCTATTTTTGTGATTTGAAAACTCTAGTTAAGTTTTGAAAACTCCAATTAAGTTTTGAAAACTCCAATTTTGAGCTTTGTGGACTTAAACTTATTTTCTCATCAAAAGTCTAAAACTTGAGTTAGTCACTAATTGACTCGAGTTTGATTGTATATTCAAATTATGTTTCAATGCTCAAATCACAACATTCTTCTCTAGAAGAACTAAACTTGAGTCATGATTTGAACACTCGAGTTTAGTCTCCTAAAGCAAAGTTACAAGCTCAAGTTTGGATAAACTAACTCGAGTTTGTGTTGCTCAATTTGAAACTCAAATTGCTCGAATTTGTGAAATCTTCTTGTTTGATATCAATACTTCTTATCATCACTCATTAATATTCTCAACTATATTTAATCAGTTTAATAGTTAGTTTCAGATGGTTTAAAGAATATTAAATGAAGATTTAGTCAAAAGCAAAAAAGCAATGTCAAAACATTTATTGCAAAGTCCATAAAGCTTGCATCCTTTTGGACAATCATTCTGCACACGTTGCAAAGAGATTAATGTTTGGTTCCCTATAAAGAAGCTACTCTTCCAACGGATTTAATTCAAAAGAAGTCAACCATAAATTTATGTATAGTTGGATTAACAGAAGGTTAGAGAGAGAAGAAGACCAAAGTGTTTCTAACAGCTACTCCAAAGTCTCCAACGGTTACATTGAAGAATCAAACGTTCATTAAATGCCCTCTTCATATATAAGGAGTTGCATTCAAGTCTTCTCAACAACCAATCTACAGAAAATGAAAATCATTCAAATTTCTAACTATTATTTCAGTTTTCTACTGTAAAGTATCTTTTGATACATTTGTACTTCAGTGATTATCTTTATCCACTCTTAGAGAGAATTTCATTTATTGAAATAATTTATTGTAAGAATTTCAAGTCGTGGGACTTGGAGATTGGAAATATCAGTGTACAACTTGTAAGAGGGAGTGTATCCTAGTGAGAGGATAACGTCGAGTGCAGAGTGTGTAACTGATCCTAAGTGATAGTGAAAAACCTAGAGTGTTTGGGGACTAGACGTAAGTTAAGGAATTAGACCGAACCATTATAAATCTTTTGTGTCTTCTTCTCTACTTTGTTCTACTTTGTTTTTGTGTCTAAGTTTCAGAGCACTTTGAAAAGAATTTTCAAAACCCCAATTCACCCCCTCTTGGTGATTAGCTCCACTTTCATTTTGTCTTTCTAAAAGACAAACTCGAGTTTGTCACTTAATGATTCGAGTTTACCATTATTTCAAGGGTTAAGGTGCAATTTCACCAACGAACTATTAGCTCAGGAGCAATTTCGCCAATAAACTCTCTAGTGGACCAAAATCACCAACAAACTTTTAAAAACATAAAATCTGCACAATGCCGTTAACGTCTGTTTTCTACCTTCATGCAAAAATTACAGAATAGGACCCAGATATTTATGAAACTATATTTAAACCCCAAAAAACTTTAAAATTTTTATTTTATTCCCTCCACGTACTTTATATGGAGGGACTAAAGTGAATTTTTTAAAAAAATTTTGGGGCGGCAAGATAATTTCTAAAACTTTGGGTTCTTTTCTGTAATTTTTGCAGGCCATCCCTACTCCTCAAAATCTGCCGCTGGTTACATGCCTTTTTTTCAGCGTTAGCCTGGCCTGTGGCCTATTAAGGAGATCTGTAATTTTAAAAATTTTGTAACTAGCCTAACAAACTACACGCCTCACCTCAAAACAAGCCTACTTCAAATAGAGTGAAAACAAACCTATTTTAAACAGGCCAAAAACAGACCTACATCTAACAGCCTGTTTGAAGTAGGTCTATTTTTGGCATGTTTAAAGTAATTATGTTTTCACCCTTTTTGATGTAGGCTTATTTTAAGATGAGGTCTGTGGTTTGTTAGGCTGGTTACAAAATTTTTAAAATTACAGGCCTCTTTAATAGGCCACAGGTCAGGTCAGGCTAAGGTTCAAAAAAAGATCTGTAACCAAGGGCGGATTTTAGGGGTAGGAATGACCCCAAAAAAATTACAGAAAATAACCCAAAAATTTTAGAAAATTATCTTCCAACCCTTAAAATTTTTATAATTTTCACTTTAGTCCTACCATATAAAGTACGTGGAGGGACTAAAATAAAAATTTTAAAATTTTTTGGGGCTTAAATATAGTTTCATAAACATCTGGGTTTAGGGTTTAGGGTTTAGTCCTATTCTGTAATTTTTGCATGAAGGCAGCAAACAGATGTTAACGGCGTTCTGCAGATTTTACGTTTTTAAAAGTTTGTTAGCAATTTTGGTCCACTAAAGAGTTTATTGGCGAAATTGCTCCTGGGCCAATAGTTCGTTGGCAAAATTTCACCTTAACCCTTATTTCAAAATGTGTTTCAAAGCTCAAATCGCGATGGTCATTCCTTAAATGAACCAAACTCCAATTTAAGTTTATAAACTGTGGTTTGGCTCCTAAGCTAAACTTCCAAACTATGGTTTGTTTGAACAAATTCAAGTTTGCGTCCCACAGCTTGAAACTTTGACTTATGGAATCTGTGATATGATCTAATTTGATTTATATGCTTCATGATTTCACTTTATATTATTCCCTGTTATACTTGATTGATTTTTGCTCATGAGTTTCAAATGAATTTAGCTAGAATCAAGGTGAAATCAAATCTAGGTTAAATACAATTAATGAAGAACCAAGAATAAGTCTGAACTTTCTCCTCTATCCCAATGGCTCAGATTAGACCGTTATAAATCGTCCAGATCACTCTCCAACAGTTAAATGAAGTTTATGGAATGTCAAGAATGTTGGGGAATCATATTCAACAACTCTATTCCAGATTTCCAGCTAAGTATTGAAGAAGCAAAAAAAAAATATACAACTGTCATATTTCATATGTCAAGCTGAACATTGAAGATTTAGAGAGAAGAAAATGCAACATCTAGTTTCTCTGGTTGACTATAAATACCTAGGAAGATTCGAAGATCAAACACAACAACATATAATTACAACTAATTATATTCTTATTTGCTTTCATTCTTTGTTGTGCATACTACTGTAGTTGAACTTTAGTGTTTATTGATAAGCGGTAAATTGACCATGTTTTAAGGCACAAATTGAGCATGAAATTGATCTAATATAATTTAAAAAGCTTAAGAATAATGAGTAAAAAGACATAGATTTGAAGTCAGACATACCCTCACAAGTGTTCTCATGTGTTTTGCATATTATTATCCACAAAAGAAGCCATTTTGAAGAGCTCAAGGAAGTCAAAAAGAAAAGCCACAAGAGAAGCCCAAGTTGGCACTCAGGGCGCCAACTCTCTGCCTCCTTGGTAGAAAGTAGACGCCAGAAGTGTGAAAACTCTTACTTTTAATTTTTAGAAAGTTTTTAGGGCCCGAAAAAGGAAAGAAAATTAAGGATTTTTGAGATTTGAAAATCCAATTGGACCTAAAAACATAAAAAGAGGAAACCCTAGCAAAGGGAGGCACCTTCTTGAACCTTTGGCACAAGAAACAACTCGACGGCATTGGAGAGCGGAGATCAAAGCAACTGTGGAGATCAACCTTCCCCAATCTCTAAAGAACCATTCATCTATCTTCATATTTTCTTCTTTATTTTGTTTATCTAGCCATGCTTGGCTAATTTTCTTTTTGTAGTTTGGGCTAGGATGAACCCTATGCGAGTTTAAGTATTTGGTTGAATTCTTGATGAATCTTGATTTCTTTGATTGAATGAATTTTCTTTGCTTAACGCCTTCTTGAAGCTTGATCACCTTTTAGATTGTTCTTAGGTTGATGTATGACAATAGAGATGTTGGTGCATTTAACCCAAACCGTTAATTCATCATAAAATTGTATGACCTAGACATAGGCTTACGAATTTATGTGATCTTATAATTCTAGTTTATAAATCTATCTTTCTAAACGATACTAAAATATTAGGTTGTTTTTCAAAGATAATGGACTAAGGTAACATCAATACATTGGGACTTAGTCTAACTTTAGAGAATTGATCGTCAATCATGGGATTAATAATTAATTAAGGATTCAATTCAAATTCTTGAAGGAGCATAGGGGGATTCTAAGTCCTAGCAACGTTTTTCTTAACTGATTATCTTTTCTAAACATTCTCTTGCGAATCTTGATCTTGAGTTCTTTTCTTTCTTTAATTCTTGAAGTTCTTGTTTGATTACAACTCATCTCTTTTTACTTGATTCATCCAACTAAAGCATAAATAGAGAACTAGTGATTGGAGTACTATTCCTCGTAGGACGATACTTTCTCACTACTTTATTACTTGTAACGACCGGTGCACTTGCCGAAGTCGCCTATCATTTATTCATATCTTCTCTTTAAGAGAGTTTGTTTTTTAAAATAATTAGATTATTCATTTGAGAGAACTCAAGGCTGTGGAACCTATGAGTTGGGTTATTTGATTAAAAAGTGTAAGGGGGAACAAGTCATAAATGTTAGGATTGCAAACTCGAGCTTATTGAGATAGTTGAAAATCCTAGAAGGTATCTAGGGACTGGATGTAGGTTAAGGATAGGACCAAACTAGTTTAAATCTTACTGTGTCAAGCTCTTCTTCTCCTATCTCTTATACTATGTTTTTCAATCTATACTTGGGTGTTTTTTTTAAAAAAAAATTAAAGTCCCCAATTCACCCCCTCTTGATGATTTCTTCCATTTACAAAAACCTAGTATTATGTGATTATGAAGGAGTTGAATAAATTGTAACACACTGTTTATAAGAGTCGACATTTTCCCGAAATGACAAAAGGATTAGGAGCCGATTCAAGAATGGGTAAAGCATCTCGGTAGTAACTTTTCTCTCACATACTATGTGTGACTTTATATGCATGTGTGAACCATGATTGTGATTCGTGTTGTGAATATGTGTTAGGCAATAGGGCTTAGAAGACATGAAATTTATCCAATAAATTACAAATTCCAATAAGAGGATCTATTAACAATGTTTAAATTATATTAATCAAAACCGTACATTTCTTATGCGTGTGCATCTTGTTTGTCAACAGGAGCCGACTAAGCGAATCCACTCCCTCTACCGATATCTACACGAACATAACTCCAACACAGGCAGCGTGCTAGCGCCTCAAACGTCTATCTCCATGTCATCTAGGGCATCCCTCTGCGTTTTTTTCTTCTATTGTGTAATCCATATTACTCATAGCCTAAGGTATTTATAACCCTAATCGGCCGCATTAAATATTCAAAATCAATTTTAATTAATTTTGAAATTGAATTGGAAATTAAATCTATCTAATAGATTCAATCCAATCTAATTATTTAATGCGAATTAAAAGCTAATTGATTTAATTTATCTTCATAAATCAAATCTAAGATATGATATCTATCTTCAAAATTCAAATATGAGATACGATATTTCAATTAGTTTTAGTTATTTAATTTTGTTAGTTATGCTTAGTTTTGATAATTTCTAATATAGTTAAGGATATCAAGAGAAAAAAATTTTGCATACTATATTTATCTCCTATATTGACTAATTCTTAAATTTAATATAGAATAAAAAATGTGAAGTTCAATTATGGAAAATGATCAAGAGAAAAGAAGAAAGAAAGAAGAACTTGTTGAATGGAATGAGAAAATCATTATACAAGTTTATAAATTGATTCTAGAAGTCTCCACGATCAAATGGAAGTTGGAATGGCTCAAATCATAGTCAAAGCAAGCAAAACCAAGCTCCAGGAAGTCAAAACTCGAGCAAGGAAAGAATAGACTCAAGTTTGGGTCTTAACTCGAGCCAGCCACTAATTGACTTGAGTCAATAGTGACTTTAACAACTCTGTTTAGGTTTGTTTTACATTCAGCCTGGGCGAGATCTGGTAATTTGATGATATCTCATAAACCAGAGATCAGATTGAGGTGAAATCAATTTTGTATGAAACTATATATCTAATGCATTGTTTTGAAAAAGTTTCAAGCTCAAAGAAGTTCAGATGAGAGAGATTTGAATTTCAAAAATTAGAGCTGAAATTCACGTCACACAGTAGACCAAGCTTCGGTGTTTTGAGTGTAACTCACAAACTACACATTGAAATGAGCTGAAATCTATGGCATATGAAACTAGATTCACATACCTTTCCAAAAACATAAAGATCATGGAAAAAAGATCAAATGAGAGAGATATGAATCTGTGAAGTTGTTAGTCAATTCAGGATGTCGCAAAAACATTAGTCAAAGAACAACCTTCATTCATCGGATCATAACCGTCTGAATTCAATGTGTTTGGAGTTGATTCTTTTTGCATTGGAAAGAAGTCTTAAATAGTTTTGTGGGGATAAGTGGGTTGTCAAATTTCAGGTTAAGTCAAAGACGTTAGCTTGTTGGAATTCAATCTTCGTACTGTCAATGCCCTTAAGTTATGAAAGACATTGGATTCTGGAATTGATCTTCAATCAAGTGAACATGGCTAAGATTCCTCAAGTTAGAAATATCTTCTTAAGATATTATTCAAAGGGTTTTATTGTGTCTGACTCGAGCCTGAATTTTGTTGCCTCGAGTCTAGGCAAGGCCGAGAGTTAAGCAGTTTGAGAAGCCTATTCAACTCGAGCCACCACTTAATGACTTGAGCTAGAGCTTTGTCTTTCGATCTTTGAACTGCCTTCTTTCACGATTAACTCAACTACCTTCTTTCACAATTGACTCAAGCCTGATCATCTACCTTGAGTCTAGAGATTGACTCAAGCCACATTAATTTACCTCAAGTCAAATATCATATATGCTTTAGAATGATTATCTTATTCTTGCTCGAACCATGGTTCCTGCTGACTCGAGCCTAAGCTCAGACTTGAGTGATGAATTTTGTTTCATCGAGTCATTGTGATGAAAATGTTCTCCATGCTTTTTAAACGATGAATTAACTCAAGCCAAGGAGATGCAAATCGAGTTAAGACAAGTTAGCGAGCAATCTAGAGTAAAGCCTAACTCGAGTCTGCAAGTTGTAACTCGAGCCAGAGATGTCTTTCAAGCAATCAATTCAAACTCCCGTATTTGAAGACTTAGATTCTCATTAAGAACATTGAAATGAATTGCAAAAGGACTTATACTACTTCTTAACATTATTTATATCATTTGTGTATAAGTTTCAGATGATTATATGAAGAATTGACAATGGCTTACCAAAAGCAAATGATGACGTCAGAAGCTTCAATGACCATTTCTCCAACAGATTGAAATCTTGTAACAGTAACATTCTACAATAGACCAATGCTTCAATGGACTAATATCAACTGTTTATAAGTAGAGACATATACAAGAGGGAAAGAAGGATGATGAGAGCTTGCACTGTCGAAATGCTGATATTTTGATTCCAACATTTATCTCATACACTCCCCGTTCTCAATGCTCATATAGCTCATCATAGAGAGAGAAATGATTTGCATTATACTTCAGTGTTCATAACTTATATGCTCTGTAAGAGAGTTTATCACTTGTGAATTTATTATCAAGTCTTAAGGTTGTGGAACCTTAAGTGTGGATATACATTTACAGCTAGTAAGGGGGAGTGAGTACTGAGAGAGGATCATCCGAGAACCTAACGTGTAATTGTATCTGTTATTGTGACAGTGAATTGAAAATCTCAAGTGGAGCTTGGGGACTGGACGTAGGTTAAAGATTGGACCGAATCAGTATAAATCTCAGTTTACATATTCTCTTCCTTAATCTCTTAGATTTCAGCATATATATTTGAATGACTGTCTACTACTTTATAAATCATTACTATCATACAAACTACTTTCAGTAAGTCGTGAAAAGATTTTCAAAGATAATAACTTTTTATCATTCACCCAATTCACCCCCCTTGGGTGATAACCAGCTCTTTCAAATTTATCAAATAAATTAAATACAAAACTAATACAACATAATAATATTATTATCTATAATATTATTTCATATATATATATATATATATATATATATATATATATATCCCCAAGATAAAACGTTGTATTCATTAAATCTTAGACATATCTTAAATTCAATGAATCTAGACATTATAGTTCATGTTGGGCTATTCTTGTGTGCGACCCTGTAGACTCACATGAAATTGGCAACGGGCCAACACTATACCAACTTATAAGTCGCAAGTGGCCTCTAGTAAGACATTATGACCACCCAACTTATATGAGGATCGATGATACGATACATCCTATCATACAACCATGTCACGTCCCTTTTGTCATGCGATAATTTGGTCAAAGATGAAGCATGGATAGTGTCATCCTCCCGTTCTTGACCATTACTTTCTTGATTCTTGAGTAGTCTAACAATTGAAATAGAAACTCCTTTCCATCATAGTACAACCATACATTTCTTAAACAAACTCATCAAGGGGCCTAGTAATACCTCTCTACAAATATGAGGGACAAATCTCATCTTGACTATTCACATTCCTCTGCATGAAAAACACTAATCCCGATCGAAGCCTTTATCATCACCCATTCAAAGGTGACTTTTAACTAGGTCAAAGATCAGGGACTCTGATGTAGGAATTCATGATGATCTCATGTCAAAGGGCATTATGATGTGGTTATACATGAGATAAGCTTATGATTTAATCCATGCAACTTTCTCATAGTGGGTTCGTCCAGCACTTTGTACTTTTATAAGTGCCTAAGACTTTGATTTGTATCTCCATACTTTGTCAAAGTCATACTGGTCTTATTTCTTCTTTGCTCCCACATAGATGATCAACCAGGGACATTTAGGACAATCTTTATGATACATCTAATGATACAGTCATCATAATAAACATGCAAATGATATGATAACAAAATGAAGAAATACTTTAAATAACAATAATGTTTAAAGTATAATGATTAGCCCTTAGAGTATAATTTCCAACAGACCAATGGTCCTTAGGTTGTGAAACCTGAATTGCATTGATATGATATAGGTTGTTTCTCAATTAAATGCCCAGCATCGTGGTACACGACTAGTTGAATCATACGTTTGCAGTCAACATTGCATATGACCCTTTGTTTGCATTGGTTGTTGTGCGTGATTTGTGATGATAGATCTATAAATGTTGTATGAATTGTTACATGTCGCCTATCATGTTATTTGCATGCATAATATATGAGATTAATTATTACTCTAGGATTTATTTGAATCCCAGCCTTTGTCATTATTTGTGGCGTGAATAGCATAGTAGACGCAGCTCCTGAGGCCAAGTGGCGGATGTTAGCAAATGGAGATGCCAGACCAATTCAATTTTGTTGATGTTTATCTGTAGTGGAATTCTATAATTTTTTAGAAATTGTAAATAATGTATATGAAGCCTGTAGGGATTCCTGTTATGTAATCAAGTATGTTATATCAATCTACTATACTATTTCTGTTCACCCGTTGTGATGCTTATTGTTGCTTTGATAAGTGTCGCCATATCGGTGGGGTGTGACACTTATAACCCGTTTGAAGATGCATAATAAAAAAAAGATATATTTATTACTTTTAAGACCGGTTGTTTTGGTTAACCAGTCTAAAAGATAAAACTTTTAAGACCTTTCAAATCCTCTGTGACAATCGCTTAAAAGTTTGACTTTTTAGATCGGTTTTATACAAGATCCTTCTTGTTTTGCTCTTAACATACTTTAACACACACTTTTAACCATTTGGACAACATTTCCCTATAGGAATACATACTTCCAAAATTCCAAGAAATCAAAGAAAAATAGATTCCATCACCACCAACAACAAGAATAACCAGAAGAAGCTAGAATGATTACTTACTTGACTCATGCTTCTTGAATTTCCTTTTTCCCTTTAGGTCCTTAGGGTTTCGATGTTGTCTTCAAAATTATCATGCAAAAGGACTAATTAGGGCTAGAGGTTTACTCAAGAAAAGAGGTAGAAGAGATGGAGATCAAAGTGTCTATGTTTACCTTACTCTCTTAACTTATTTCTTTCTTCTTCCTTAACCTTTGTTTAGCTCTTCTTGTTCTTGGCCAAACATACATACAAAAAGGGAAGGTTTTGAGTGTTTTGTATTATTTGGAGAACAAGCCCTTAGGTCCCACATCCAACTTGACCAAATTGCCCTTCACTCTTCTTCTATTTTGTCTTTTGTGTGTTATTCATGGTTTGTCTCTTCCATCCTTGTCTTATTCTTCTCTTGGCTAAAATTTTTGGTTTGTTGGAGAAGGAAAATGACTCATTCCCTTGCCTTAATGACATGTTCTTAGATGTCATATATCAAGTCAACATTTTTTTCTTAATGTGACACTTGGCAAGTTTGCATAAACATGAATTAATTGCTTAACACATGGCAGGTTTATTTGTCCACATGCAATAAATGCTCTTCTAATCACTTCAAATCCATTTCTTTATTGAATTTATGTTGGTTTTCTAAAATACCATATTTTATCTATATAACTAATTGGCTATAGAAACTTTTGAATTTGTGCAACAATTCCACTAGGGAATAATTATAACATTGGAAGACAAATTAAAGTGGATTGATGTCTTATATTTGAGATTAAATCCAACACCAACCAATTCATATATTTATATTAATGATCAAAGGTACTGTTTAATAATCGCTTAATTTGATCCTACTAATTAAAAGTATTTTGATAATAAAGAAGAGAAAGAAGAAATTAACAATATCTAAAATCTAATAAATCTCACAGGAAACAAATTTCAGTAATCTGAATGTGCCTATAATCGCAGTGTCGCCGGCATTTTCCCATTCTTTTTCTTTTGGTTTTTTTTGGTTGGCCAGTAGGCATTTTCCCACTCTAGACATTTGCTTGATTTTTTTTTTTAAAAAAAAAAAAAGTGAAAGAAGGAAAGAGAAATCATTCAAAGTCGGTTCTTTATGTAGAAATAATTGTCCCCGTGGGTTCGTTTGATTAATTAACTTTCGTTGCCTCTGAACGTCTTCTCGCTCTTCTGCCTTAGCGTATTCTTCGTTATTTTGACTTTTTGATGGATAAAGCGAAAGCAGTGACGGCTTTGACAACCTCGTTGCAAAAGATCGATTTGAATTCCGGTCCTCCCGGATCCAATATCAAGTCCAAGCCCTCCAATATCTTCGCCGACCCTCATTTTTACGGTGCCTTTCTTTCCCTCTTCGGCTATAGATTTATTAATTGATTTTCCGTTTTGTGTCAGTATTTTGTGTTATAGGTAAGGCTTCGAAGTTTTCATGCTTTATGATGAAACCTGCTTTGATTTTGGATTTATTTTTTGATTTTTTATTGCACTGTCATGGTTCTCATTCGAAGTTAAAATAATGTTACGAAATAAATCTAACTTTAAAATGAATTTGTGTCTGATTGTTCATCTTAAGTGGATAATATGGAAAGGATTTTGTGTTTGGTTTAGATTTCCTGAAGGTCAGTTTCTCGCCCTATATATTACTCTCTTGTAATTTTTTCATCATTAGCTTATGCTAATCTTTGGTGATTGTTATAACACGCTGATTTTAGTTTTCAATTTGACAAAAGTAATTAAAATCTGGTTCTGTATACTATCTCACACAGTACCGGACTTGTTATATTGCGATCCATATCTGACATTAGGTTTCGAAAATGGTTCTTAAATGTAGTCTCCCTACCTAAGAAGACAAAGCCTCCAAGTCTAGTCGGCTTGTGCCTTGGAGTTGTTGGCAGGCATTTAGAGGAGATCATCGCTGATTTGGATGAGATTGCTATCAACCTGCCAGCTGATATAAAGGTAGTGTGCTAGAACACTTTTCTTTCTTAAACTCTGAAAGAAAAAATAAAAAATAAAATTGAGCATATGGTTAGTACATTGTAGATGTAATTTATAGCATGAGGTCAAACCGCTCTATTTCTAAATATCAGCATTATTGCAATCCTGAGAGAAGATATTGTTTTTCATCTTTGGCTAAAAACTACTAGGAAATTTGTCAATTAACATCCTAATATGAGCCGCTTACTTTTTTTTATGTTGTTTATCTGTTACTGGTTGACTAAGCACTGCAAAGGGGCCTTCTTTTAGTTCGTAGGCCTTCAATTTTATTCACTGTAAACAACTTTTATTTGAACAAAGTTTGCAGCATTGACTTGGTATGAAACTTGGATAAAAGTCCTAAGTGATTAGATACAGAATCAACAAAGTATATACCCAGAAGGTATAAAAAAATAAGAATTGAACTCTGAAGAGAATGTGATTTCCAACAGCCATATTTTCTTCTGTAAGCAATTTAATCATAATGATCAAATGCATGAAATGGCTATATCTCTGGATGAAATCAAATTCAGAATGTTATCATGTCATGTGGTGTGATGATGGTATTTTTATAGCCATTTCTGCAGAAATTCTTTAACCGATAAGGATGTAAAAAGAATGCATACATTTGTCATGTTTGGAGCATATTTAACTGTCATGTCTAAATTTTATCATTTATAAATAAATTAAGATCAGAATAATATAGGTTCTCTGATTTTGTTTGATGAAAAGTATAGTTTGGTGAATGGCTACTTTAGTCTTAAAAAGTAGAGAAAAACGAATGGCAAACCATGAACCGATTAGGAAAATTTTTAACACTAGAAAAACTTTAAAGAAACATAGATCATATATGCATCTATCTGCAGTCTGGCTTTTTATGTTTTAAGATCTTGTACAGTCTGAACTAATTAAATATGGCTAGAGTGGAGATTGAAAATTTGATAACCTCAAGACCTAATATTTTTAAAATCTGGACTTAAATTTGCGCAGTGCATGCAAAATTTTACACATGTTCACGTAAATACTCTGCGGTGTATCTTGCCCATGGCTTTTAAGCTTGTAAGTGCCTTTTTCAAGAGTAGTACTTTTTCTTGGCTGAAAATTTTTTCTTTTGCACATTAGTGTAAATGCCCTTGTGTTAAGAATGTTGAAGAAGTATAGAGGATATGGGAAGAGAAGAGAGAGAGAGGTGAGAATCAGAAGAGGGAAGAGACAGACGAGAGACAGAACTGCTGTCCTTGTCATTCATTCATACACAATTCAAATTATGACCTCACACAATTAGCCTAGGTCCTTGTATATAGCCTTAGGCAGTAGGTAATTCCCCAACGGCTATTTACTAGATGTTAACTAACTACTTTAATCCTAACTAACTAATCCCCTAAGTGAGGCCTCATGGAATTAATGTTGTGCCATCACCAATCCCCCTAATTATTTAACCTAATTATTTATTTACAACTTACATAACACCTTGCAGTGCCAAGGTGCCACTTTTTCACTTTGGGGAAGTCTTCTAGGTGTCATGATAAAGCCATAACGCTGAATTGAGACATGGACTAGGGAGAGAGGATATTCTAGGTGATATTACTGTTTTCTTGTTGACCTTCTCATGTAATCTATTGATAATTAGTTTATTACATAATGACAGATGGCTGTGGCAGCTGTTGCTAGGCGAAGGAAGTTGCTTAATGATGATGTTCTCATATCATTAGCTGATGCTTCATGGGAAATCCTTGATGTCTCTAGTTCAGATGTCTCTGATTTTGGCATAATAAAAGCAGCTGAAGTATGCAGGTTTATTAGAGCTCTGGATATTAGGTATAGAGCTTTGGCTCTTCAATTTATTAACATAGCAAAAAAATGCCATAGATATATCATGATTTTTTGTTCTTTTGACATGTTACATACATACATATATATATAAACACACACACACAAATAACTTATAAGGTTTGAATATGCTAAAAGAATTATAATGTATGGTAAATATAATGTGCGTTGACCAGCTGGATGACAAATTATATGGATGACTAGGCCATTTAAAGTGCTCTATGAGGTTATTCAAAGTGTCTAATTATTATTGAAGTTTCAGCTTTGATTTTCTAACTGCAGATAAATGTACCTTGATGGTTCTGCTTTGTTGGAAGATGCTGGTAATGGGCTTTGCCCATAGCTATGATGCCATTGCTCCCTTAGGAAGATCCTATCATCTTCATCAATATTATTTGATCATAACCTGATTCTATCCGTAGATTCCGTTATTCGTAGATATTATTATTATTGATTAGATTAGAATCTGATTTGATTTAATCTGTGTAACCCTAGCCTTTGGCTGTATGCACGAGTTTATGAAGCTAATAGAATTGAAGCAGAGCCTCAATTACTCTGATGATTACATGCTTCCACAAGATTTGATAGTTATATTGAATTTTCCTTGCTTTTTACTTTGGCCCAAACTAGCATCTTACTCAAGAGTAGCTTACCATAGCTATTCCTCAACAGCAGTACATGTTGCGTCCATAAGTACCTAGCAAGGCATCAGCATATTATAATTCATGCGCTGCATGATACAATTTATGCAACTATCTTGTACTTTTGACTAACTTGCTTCTCTAGGAGAGCAAACCATTTGATATACTGTGCCTATTTTGTAGCCGGTGTAGCAAAATTACTGCTGCGGGTGTTTCTGAAGTTGTGAAGCACTGCCCTTTGCTGGAGACATTAAGATGCGGGTAAATAAATTTTCTGTCTTGTATTCATCTGTCATGTCATTTCTGTTTTGTTTGTTTTTTGGGATAAAGTTCATCGACCAGCTGAAGTGTTTTTCCAGGTTCATCCAGAACTCTAAATTGCCAAGGCAAAATTGCATCACAAGATGCTTTAAGACATTGGACGGGCTTTAAAAAATACTCCAGGGTATTGTATTGGATGAATTACAAAATACTTTAGGGAGCTAGATGCAGTAGGAAAAATAGTTCTAGGTGCTAGATGAAATACACATCTAGAAAAATACTTTAGGGCATTAAATGAACCTTAAGCCTCTTTTTTTAAGAAAAAGAATATATTTGAGCCATAAGGGGCCCAAAATGTCGTTGAAAATTGGAAATTCAATGTGGTTTAGCCAAAAAGCCAATTGGCAGTTGCGGATTAGGGCATTGGGCAGGATTTACTGCGTGTAGAAATGATTGTGCTGCTCATATGGCTAAGGCTAATTCTATATATATGTGTGTATATATCGAGAGGGAGGGAGGGAGGGTAAACATGAGACATTTTTTTCAGGCAGCAATTTTTATTGAGGGATTTTGGCTTGTACTTTGTAATGCATCCCCAAGATGTGCGTGGAGATCCAAACTAAAGTTTATGATTATTTTTACTTTAGATAAATTCAAGCATGATTGGATTCTCACTTGTCTTTTGTATCTCCTATGGGATTCAGCCAATGTATAGATTGCACAAGTCATTTCTCACTGGTGTCTCTGATTCCTCTTCTTAGCATGGTTGTGTGTGTAAAGCTTGCCATTTGTTTGTGATGTTAAGCTATTTAATATGTTGACAGTTTCTGATGAATTTAGGAATTAGGATCAGTGGGCGTGCAAGTACAACTGAATATCTCAAAATGAATTTCATTTATCACATATATAAATGGATTAATTTTCATATTTGTTAGTCTATGCGAATTTAAACTAGTCTGGTACTAGTCAACCTTTTGTTATTTGAGGCCTCTTTACTCATTTCATGAATTGGATGGCGAATTTCTATTTCGCCTATTGGGCTATATAGATTATTTTTTTAACTAGGATTAAAATTTCATAACAGGCAATGAACTATGGTTAATTATGCAGAGTATGTCCAAGGAGTGACAGCATTGCCCGTACGTGCTTAAGTATATTTAAACCTAAGCTGAATCATTTGGAGGAAGATTCATGGGAGGAGCTTGATACAGATGAAATTGCCAGTGGTGCCCAGTCTTTGAGATGGCTTGTGTGGGTATGGACTCTATACTCTTTTTCATCTCAAGGTTAAACTTTTAATCTTGCTGAGTTGCAAATTTATGATTTGCGTTGACGGGAACATGGGAACGTTGACAGTTTTTTTGTACACAGATTTAGACGGGGTTTCCGGGACAGGTTTAGAAGAAAATGAGGAACATGATATATATGCCTGAAAATTAAATTAAATCTGAATCATCTAAAATTAATTTAGACGGTCACGTTGGTGATTAGCATGCTGTGCTTATCAAACTGATGAGTATAAAATGTGCTCCCCTATCAGCATGGATTTGGATTCCTGTGCACATTGATAAAATAGGACTCTACCTGCTTTCTAATTAAATGTTTCAACTAGAATTTGCTAAATTTCACTTGCATTTTTTTAATCTTTCATGCAGCCAAATATTGACAAGGGTTCTTTAGAAGATTTCTCCACAGAATGTCCACGCATTGTAGTAAATCCTAAACAATCTCCATTTGGATTTAACGATGATCATGTTCCTTGGGAAGCATTACAACATATCACACTAGATGATGCAGCTGTTAGAGATATTGATCCTACAACATGGGCGGTGCATGGATTTATTACAAAGGCGGCTCCTCCATCTCCGGCTAGTCCCACTGAATTGTCAGTGGCCGAGAAATTCAGACTAGCTTTTATGGAGAGGGACACCCGGTTAGCTCCAAAGCGAGCAAAGAACGCACGTCAGCATCAGCGTCGTGCTGCCAGGGAGTTCATGCTGATGAATACCAGTGCCAAGGCTGCAGTTCTAGCCTCGCAAGTAAGCAAGTCACTGAACAGCAAGAGTTAGTGAGGATTTTTTTTTTTTCCATATATATTTTTTGTTTCCAAAAATACCTGTATACGTATAATATATGGGGATTGCCCGATTACCCTTCCCCTTCCTTCACCCTTTTCAACTCTTCATTATCATTAGATCAAAATTTTAATAGTCTAGACTTAATATTTTATAAAAATAGATGTAATTATGCTTGTATATACAAATAGGTAAAAAAATTTAAACAGGTGAAGTCTGATTTGATTAGTTTACTCCGATAAACTATAATTATAAAGTAAATTGTTCTTTTCTTTTTTTACTATTATTATAAAGTAATTTTTTTTTTCCATTTTACACTACATGTATGAATTGTTGAGATAAAATTCTAGAAATTCAATTTTGTTTATCTATTTTTATCCAACATTATAATAATATTTATATTATGAAATATCAAATTTGGATCATTGAAATTTTGATGCAATTCTAACGAAAAGTAGAGGAGGGTAGGAGGGGAAGTTAAAGGAGATGATCATTTTCTAGTTGTTAGTGGTGTCAGACTATGTTGCATCAACACGAGATACGACACGACTTGACATTTTGACACGTTAATTTTAAAAAAAATCTAAATTTCGACACGTTAGGACATGTTTTGATATTAAATATATGTATTATAATTTACATTCAAGTTTAATATTTCATAAAATCTTGGTTTCTAGCTTTATTCATCGTAGATTCGACCTCATTATAAAAATCGTGCCTCCTTTTTTAAAAAGAAATATAAAAGGAAAATTCATTATCAATTCAGTAATATTCAGAGTCACACATATTTTTTAAAAAATAGGAGTGTCAAAGAGTGTGATGTTGTCGGAGTGTTGGATGGTGTTGGAGTGTCCGTGCTTCATAGGTGTTAGTAGAGCTGTTAATCAGGGCCGGCCCCACCTTTCAGGGATAGCCCGTGAAGGGCCGACCCGGCCTTTCAGGGCTGGCCCGTGAAGGGCCGGCCCTTCAGGGCCTGAAGCAAGAAAAACATATATTTTTCAAAGCCCGGCCCGAGAGCACCAGGGCCAGGGCTGGCCCGCAAGGTCCGAAAATTACTATTCCAATTTTAACTATTTTTTCTCCACTTTTTTTAAAAAATATGATTAGTAAATTACAACACGAATTATCCAATAAATAAGCACAGTCACTAATTCATAATAAAAAGTAAACTATATTCACAAATAACTCATATAAAACATAAAAAGTATATCACTAAGCGACATTAGTACGATGACTATTATTGTCGTTATCTTCGTCACTATCATCAATTTTAATGATATTTGATTGTTTTTCACTTTGAGTAATAGCCTCTTACTCATGAGTAAGGATATCATGAAATTCTTCTCCCGCCTCATGAACACATCCATAATCTTTATTTACAAAAAATAATAAATCAAATAATAAAATTAGAGTATAGTTATTATGTATTTGTAGTTAAATGGATAAATAATTTTATAACAAATACAATATATATATAAATTAATAAATTTAAAAAAGAAAAAAAGAAAAAACTACAGTAATAAGGGCTTGCAGGACTGACCCGGGGCCTTCCAGGGCCGACCTGTTTAAGCCCGAGGCCCGTCAGGGCCGGCTTTCCAGAGCTAATTTCATGTATCTCGTCTATTTTTTAAGTCCGACCCTTAAAGGGCCAAGGGTTAAACGGGTCGTGTAACATCTCAAAATTTTGAATTTTTGGGAATTTAAGATCAATTAAAAAAAAATAAAATAAAAATAAGTAAAGCCAATAAATAAAAATAAAATTTGGCTTTAGTACAAAAACAAAATGTTTATAATTAAGCTTCAAGATTTTTGGATTAGTATTGCTAACAATAAGTCCACACTTAAACTTTTTCCATTGGTCCAAATGTAATTATAATTGCTAAGTGTCCTTGTCAATTTAGCAGAACCAAAAATTTATTTAAGTTGAGTTCAGACAAAAGCTTTCTTTCTTATTTAAATAATACCCCCAGCCCTTAAGACATTCTTTCGGCACATATATATATACCTCACATTATGATGTATCATTTCATCATTCAATTCTTCATTATCTCAGTCCATAACAAGCCCGAACCGAGACCCAGTGTTTAATTTTTTTCTTTCTTCTGCCTGCCTTTGCCCCTTCGGCCCACAACCCACACATGAAGCATTTTTTTTTTTTCATCTCCATTATCCTCACTTCCCTCGTTGACCCGCGCCACTTACATAAAGCAGAAACAGTAATCAATATTCAGCGTTTTCTACGGAACAGAAGTAGATCGCGTAACGGAAAAGAAACACAGAGACTCTCCATGCTTCTGCAGATCATCCCCATACGTCTCGAGCTCCACACCCTCTGGACCTCTACAAACCATACTTCTTCATCAGTCCTAGAGCCCAGAGCCAAAGATCCCTTGGTCTTTGACTTACGGTCTGAAGCTCTAATCCACCAATATATATATATATATATATATATATATATATATATATATATATATATATATATATATGTTGCTTTCATTCTCCCTTTACTTCTTTTCTATACACCGAAACCGCACCAGAAAAAAAAAAACCACCGAGAGTGTTGTGTGGAAAAGAGAGAGTAGAAGTGAGTGAAGAAAGAGAGAGTTGCCGAAGGAAGAGGTGGGAGAAAACTGAGACTCATTACTCCTTGTTCGTACATCGTAAAACAGAGGAGCAGAGCAGCAGCTACTTCCTTCGGTTTAGGCTTGAGAACTTAAGGTAAGTAGTGGACTTTCTTTTCCTTTAAGCTCTTTATTGTTGGCCATAGGGAAAAGTTGTTAAAACAAAGCTTTAGGAATTAAAATAACGAGCCACCAAAACATGAAGCTAAAACAGGGCCTAGTAACGTTGTGTTTTGCATCGGTGTGTGTGTGTGTCAATAGCGTGGTGTCTCTGGTCGTTCGTTCTCCTTCCTTTTCCATCGGTAGTCGCTGTAACTGAACCTAAACCGCTGCTTATTGTCTGTTCTTTTTCTGCACTTGGGGTCTGTCATGCCGAAACTCATGGGTGTTTTATGTGGATCTGTGTACGTGTATAAGTTAAGAGGAAGAAGAAAAACGATAGGTAGTGTTCCTGTACGTGTGTAGGCGTTCTTTTTCCATCGTTTTTTTTTTGCTGTCATGATATTGTTGAACGTTGTTGATTTTATGATGTGAGGAAGTTTGTCTTTCGTTTTGGCATCTTTATGTGGCTGAATCATTTTATTTCCTTTCAAAATGTTGCGGTGTGTAATGACTCTAAAAGAGGTTTTTTTTTTAAAAAAAAATGAAGAGCTAGTGTTATTTCTTGTAAAGAACCTAACGAACACCACGTGAATGAAGCTCTGAGCGTATTATCATGGGTGCTAGCCGTGGGAAAGGAAGAGTAGGTGTTGGATTTTTTTTCCATATTTATACATGCATATAAGCAACGTGTTACAGAGAAAGAAAATGCTGCATGTGTATGAGATATATATATTGTATGCATCTGTGTGTGTGTGTGCCGTAAATGAGAAAGAAGATATGTGGAAAATATATATATGGAGTTGTGTGTGAATGAGGTTTGAATGATGGTCAATGTAGGCGTTGTTATGAGTGTTTCATTTAACATATGAATATATTGAAAAAGGACGTGCTGTGTGAAGGAAAGAGACATGTGTGGTTTCATTGATACATAAAAGACAAAACAAAAACAAACAAACAAGGAAAAAAAATGTTGTAAGATATATGTATGCATCTGTTGCCTATGTATGTCATGCCGTGGGTTCTTGGTGTGGATTTCCTTTGCATATAAATATAGAAACCTATTTTTTGTTTGGTGTTATTAAATTCAAAATGCTATTTACATATATATTTAAAATTTATTTTTACGTGGAGTTAATATTGGTTAGAGCCCTAATTTAGGATGTTAATAGGTAAAAGAGATTTGTAAATAAATAAATATGATTGTTAAGAAAGAGGAAACTGTTAATAATAAATAAGTAAGGGGGGAATAAATAAATAAATAAAATGAATTATTTATGGAAAGATAATAATAAAAGGTAAAGTAACAGAATAAATAACAATGGAAATAAATAATGAAGGTATTATTATTGGTATATTTTTATGAAATTATAAATTATAATTTTTAATATGTGGAATTTTTTTTATGTTATTAATTGTTAGTATATTGATTTTGGTAGATTAAATTGTGGTATATTTAAACTCTGGGATTTAGGAGCAGTGTAAAAGTAGTTAGCTCGGGCGAGAGGTAACCACTTTCCACTTATTACGTTATCGATATACTGCTTTTGAGTATTTTTCTGACTAATTATGAATGTTTTAAATAAATTTTGTCATGTGGATTATTTTATGAATTGAAATTATTTGCATTGAAATATCATGATAATCATGGGAAAGGGACGGATTGGGAGGAAATGTGATATTTATTTTACACCACGTGGTGAGACCTCCATGAATGCATAATGGTTGGCTTTATTATTGTCCCACCAGTTGTTTGGGACCAGCCTACAGTTTATTGGGCTTACGACACCTCACTGGATTAAAGTGGGGAAAGACCCATGGTCTGGGGCAGGTGCCCTGAGGATTTTGGCCAATCTTCATCACTTGACCAGTGAGCTTTCGGAGTAACCAGTAACATGGATGTAACTTAGCCCATGGGTTTAGTCGGATGAAATAAGGCGGTTCGGCTGGCGTATATGGAGGTATTGGGTATTGCATATATTACTTTCGATCATGATATTAAAGAATCATATGTATTATATAATGAAGATGTTTATGAATTGTTTATTGGAGTTGAACTGTTTTAATCCACTTGGCACCTCACTAGCACTTATCGATATTCGTAATGAGCTGGACTGATGGTTACACAATTTTCCCAGGTGACCAATCTGGTCCGGGTCCTTTTGGGAAGCAAGCAGAGGTTTAACTACTTGCTGCTAAGAGTAGGACTTTTGAGCTTTTATAGTATGTTTTGGATGACTGTATATTGCCACACATTAGGGCTCATGATGCATACTTAAGCATATTTTAAAAATTTAAATTCCGCGTAAATTCCAACATTTAGTTAACTCTAATTATTTTGTGATAACTATGTTCACTATATATGATTATCTAGTTAATTAAATGGTAGATGTTTCAGGTCGGCCCGATAGGTCTGTCCCGTTTTAACGGCTCTAGGTGTTAGACATAAGATCAATAATGTCATGATTTAGCACATGTGGTAAAATGATTTAATTGTGGTAGTGGTGAGTTTAATTCCCACCGGGCAGTTTCACCTCCTTTCTAACAAAAAAAAATGTCATGGTTTAAGAGTTGTAATATTTTAATAACTAAATATGCAAACTTTTAGGGGGGGAAACATATTAATGAAGGAAAAAGAGCATTTGGTGGGGGGAAAAACACAATCAATTAGCAGATTAGATTTGTTTTGTCACGTGGTTATACATTTAGAGAAAATGATTGGATGGGACTACTCGTATGTTGTCCTCTTATTTTCCCCTTTGTCTTTTATTACATTATATGCAAATGGCCAATCACTTTTGTAATCCTAGGGATCTTTATTTGTTTTTTGCCAAAAATAAAAGTAAGTTAGATAAATAGCCATGTGAACATTAAACAGTTACTTTTAAAAATTGCACTTTTGTTCAGGACTTCAGGTAAGAAAATTTATTTTGTTTTTACTTTCTCCAATCTTTAATATATGATATATTTAAGGGGTTAATCTAGGTATTAAATATAAAATATATTTTTTATAAATGTCAATACTTTTTTAATTTACCCTTATTGATACTCCCTCAACAATAATCAAGGGAGAGAGGGAATTACGGAAGATGATTTGAGTTCTTTCAAAATGAATGTCATATTAATTAAATAAAATTCTGTAATCTAATCAAATTAGGAAATTTTGTCTTATATTAAGGATTTGTAGAAGTAACAAGAAAAATGAAATAAAAAAAAAAAGAGTATTAACGATGCGCCTTGTATAGCCTCTCAAATCAATACCTAATTAAACTGTAATACAACAATGCAACTTGGAACAATTTATATTTAGCTTCAAGATCAATTAAGTACGAAGAATTAAGGAAAATAAGATAATTAAAATAAAAAATTTTGGATTTTTATTTTATGAACAACAAAAGATAAGGAAATAAAATATAAAGAAAAAAAAAAATAACTTTCGGTTGAAATATTCCGAGGACACACAGTTCAAAAGATATGGTATTATCTAATGATGAATACCAGTGCCAAGGCTGCAGTTCTGGCTTCGCAAGCAAGCAAGTCTTTGAATAGCTGGATTTATCGAGTTTTTTTATTTTGTTTCTTGAAAAACCTATATATGTATAGTATAGTAATATACAGCCCTACAGGGATCCTCCGTTTTACCCTTCCCCTCTTTTACCCTATTTTACTGCGGATAAAAATTTTAATGGTATTTTATAAAAACAGATATAATTCTACTTTTATATACAAATATATAAATAAATTTAAAATGGCAAAGTCTAATTTGAGCATTTAGAAAATATATGTCATATTAACTTACTAAATCTAATCAAATTAGATAAATATTTCTTATATTAAGAATTGGTGGAGAGTAAATTAGGAAAAGATTAACAACCATAGAAAATATATCTTATATTTAGAATCAATATCAACTCTTCGAATATATCTTGTATTGAGGATGAGAGAGAGTGCATTTTTGTTTTTTGGTAAGAAAATTTTAGGAAAGGGATCGGGCTCACTCACAGTCCAAGGACAAGGCGCTTAGAGGTCAGTCTACAAAGGATACTGGTCAAAGAATACACATGTCTCCACCTCTATCAGTGTTACCACTGCTTCATAGATCTTTAGGATGCCTCCCCCAGCACATTGACCAACGCAGATATTGAACCTCCTCCCTAAAAGTGAGGAAAACTGACTTCCTCACCGAGTATATTTTTGTTGATTTATCTCATTTAAAGTTGTTAAAGTTATTTTACTCCATTCCAAAATCCTAAATTGGGTCACAGACCCAATTAAGAATTTTTTAAATTTATCAATTTGATTTGGAATTTCCCTGTTGTAAGTAGCTTTATATAAAGGGTTTTAGTATTCTCATGTTGCATGAGAAAACTAAACTTCCTACACATATATAAAATGGTGGAACCCACATATACATATATTAATTCATATATAATTCATATATGTATATGTGGGTCCCATCATTTTATGTGTGTGTGACATGAGATAATTTTTTTCTACAACATGAGAAACATTAATCCCTTATATACAACTTTTCTTATTTTAATCTTAAGGAAACCAAAAAATTCTTGGGAAAATGCCTGTAGGGGCCCAATTAACAAAAATAATTTCAAATAGAGCCCAAAGAAAAATCTGATGTCAGAAAAGGCCCATGTGATTCTAAGATGAAAAGACAAAGACGCCCTTAACCAAATGTTGAAAATGAAAGCAGAGAAGGAACGCCTGAAGCTTTCTTTTTTCTTCCTTCGACCAATCTCCTTCAACCTCGACCCATAAAAAAAATTCCAAAAAAAAAAAGACTCTTTGACTGAACACAAAGGAGGCAATGGTGATACTATTGGTGGCAACAATGACGAACCCAGCTTCGATCAATCCAGAAAATGCCTTGTTGGCGAAGCCCAGGTGGCAACCCAGACCACACTTCCAGGTTTGGAAGAGTCTCCTATTTCGAATGCATCATCCAACTAATTGTTTATTTTCTTATTTTCCTACTTTATTAATTTAGGATGATGTGAAGAGCTTCTTGAATCAAGATGCTAAAGTGTTGCTGCATTGGAAGAGTATAGTGGTAGAGGACGATCTAGACAAGAGGTGGGAGGAAAAGACTGGTGAGGTGGTCGACGAGGTCATCTTCTTCAGCAAGCACACCGCTATTTATAATAAACCTGCCCTCACTGTTCATCCAATTAGTACTTTCTTCTTGCAAAAACTTTTGGGTTTATTGTGAAGTGGAAAGTTCTATAACATTATGTTGTTGTTGTGTGTGTGGGAAGGAGTGCCTCATTTGCGTGAAGGTGATATTCTCCCACAAGGTGGGAAACCTGAATGGGTAGCAATACCCAGTCCTTGGATTGGGCCTTGGATTCGGCATTTGAAAAAACTTGCTCAAGATCATAATCTAGTCCCTGAATTTGAGGTATCCTTTTACTTGATTGGAATTTAGAACAACTTAACTGCTAATAACTTCTCTTAGAACAACTGTTGATGCTAAATTGCTAATAACCAACTCCTAGACAAAACATAAGACACATAGAAGACTACATAAAACACTTAAGCATGGGAAACACGTTTCTTGCGGGTATAAACCAACAAAGGACGTGGATTCATATCAGAAACTAACACCCAACTTTATTAATTGGGATCGAGGATTGAGCATTGTAGATCATGCTGAGAAAGTCGAACTTCTAATGGACTGGTACTTTAACTTGAAATTTTCATTTCTCATTGTCTATAGTATCACAATTTTTTTGTCAGTTTCAGAGTCCTTGTATTCTTCATCATTATGAAATGTTTATCTTCATAAGTTCTAGCCTCCCATAAATTAGAAGACAGGAACCGCTGCATTAAGATAGTGAGACTGAAACCTTTCAATTTGATGCATTTATGCATGTATAAGTGTACTTGATTTGAATTTTATATGACATGAGAACCATGTTTGAGAGAAGAGCGGAGCTTCAATATCTTATAGCGCTCTTCTGATACACAAAAAAAATATTAGTTTGGAGAAGGGAATATAATAGAAAAAAAATCACTTGGAAGTAACCCACATGCTTTGACTTTAAAAATTAATAGTAGATACTATGAAGTAATGATTAAGTAACATAATAGTCATTGCGTGCAATTGATGGAATGGATACCCAAATGGGTTTATAGTTTTTAGAATAAGAGCTCTAACCACTTCTCCAACACACAGCTGCTATGTCTTGTGATGTTTCAGAAAGGAATATGTAGCAAAAAAATTGAGCCTTCTGAGTCTTTAATGAAATTAAAGTTTTTTTTAATAATAGGAGGATTAAGCAGCATAGGTGATGACTTAGCATAATTTGTTATTGTTCAAGAAAAGTGTTCTCTATCTGGAAAATGAACATAACATATTCTCATCTCATGCATCTATTAGTAAGGAAGGCTGATGAAGCTATGCGAGAATCAAGGCAGACAAAACAAGACCATTATATGGAGATGCGGAGGAGGAAGGATGAAGAGCATAAGGCACAAGTGCGTTTGCTGGTTAGTTAATGATCTTCTTGTTGAAATGATCTATTTTTTTAATTTATTTCCTTATCAGTTTATCTATTGTTGGAACAGTTGCACAATTCTTATTCTACTCCTTACTCATGCAATTCTCTGTGTAGGATATCTGTAACTTTTGTTGATAAGGATGGTGAGGAGAAGCAAATTAAAGTCCCAATTGGAATGTCTATGCTAGAAGCTGCTCATGAAAATGACATTGAACTTGAACAAAGTCTCATTCGTATGAAACAAATGTAAATTAAACAACAATGCTCATGAAAATGACATTGAAGTTGACACAATTGTATCCAAGTCTCATTTATGTACACATATTCATATTGTGTTACAAATGTAAATGACGTTGAAAAATATATGCAGCTGGATGTTGTTGTTAGTAGGTACTTATATTATTGTTATTAGGGACTAATATTGTTGTTAGTGAGTACTGATATTATTGTTCATAGAGATTGATATTGTTGTTACTAGGGACTGATATTGTTGTTAATAAGTACTGATATTATCGTTAGTGGATATTGTTATTGTTGTTAGTGGATACTGATATTGTTGTTAACGCCCCCTATTATTGTTATTGATGGCCCCTGATATTGTTATTAGTGCGTATTGATATTATTGTTAGTGGGTATTGTTATTGTTGTTAGTGGGTACTTATATTGTTGTTAGTAGGAACTGACATGATTGTTAGTGGGTATTGTTATTGTTGTTAACGCCCCCTGTTATTGTTGTTAGCGGGTACTGATATTGTTATTAGTGGATATTGTTATTGTTGTTAATGCCCTCTGTTATTGTTGTTAACGGCCCTAAATATTGTTGTTAGTGGGTACTGATATTATTGTTAATAGGGACTGATATTGTTGTTAGTGGGTACTGATATTGTTGTTAGTGGGAACTGTTATTGTTGTTAGTACGTGTTGATATTGTTGTTAATAAGGGTTGATATTGTTGTTAATGCCCCTTGTTATTGTTGTTAACGGTCCCTGATATTGTTGTTAGTGGGTACTGTTATTGTTGTAATGCCCCCTGTTATTGTTGTCAACGGCCCCAGATATTGTTGTTAGTGGGTATTGATATTGTTGTTAATAGGGATTGATATTGTTGTTAGTGGGAACTGTTATTGTTGTTAGTAAGTATTGATATTGTTGTTAATAGGGGCTGATATTATTGTTAGTAGGTACTGTTATTGTTGTTAACGCCCCTTGATATTGTTGTTTACGGTCCTTGATATTGTTGTTAGTGGGTACTATTATTGTTGTTAACGATCCATTCTTTTGAAGTTGGCATTCCATGAACAAATATCAAAATATAAGCAAAAATTTAAGAACTTATCAATTCTTTTGCAATTCTCATTCCATGAACAACTATCAAAACATAAGCAAAAATTTGTTCTTGTCATTGAATAAAAATTGCGAAGTTAGCATCAGTAGACAATTTACAAAAAAACAAATGGTGAATGTCATTCTCATGAATACAAATTTGTGATGAATACATATTTGTCATCAACTATAATGTGTCTTAACTCTTAACAAGTGAATAGGTCATTCTTATGCCATTTCTCATATTAGTCGAAGAATTCTTCAGTGAATAGGTTGTATCCAGAGAACCTTGAATCCCTTTGTGAAGATTTTGGCATGTTATTGTTTCTTATATTACAGCCTTCTTGCTCGTTTACCTACAACAATTGTAAATAAAGTTCATTTAAGATTACCCTTCATCATAATTAACTAAGTCAGGTTCTTCATCGCACTCATTTTTAGCGAGCTCTACCTCACAGGACAGCAAGCCAACCATCGCCTATACCTCTACCTTGACAGAGCGCTCAGCTCGCCGAGCCTCCTTGACGACGTCCTCCAGCCTTTGCTTGGCATCATGCGTAACCTTCTTCAACTCTTCCACCATCTTCTTTTGCCTTCTTGCATTTGCTTTTTTGGATTGCAACGCCTTTAAAATACTGAACCCCTAGTTTTGTGTAGGTGAGCGCTCCACCTTTGGAGGAACTAGCAAGGCATCCTTGACTTCGGTCGGTAGAGCAATGAATATTTCTTTACCGGTCGCTACCCGATCCAAGATTTTTATGACATGTAGAGGAACAGAAGTAGAAGTCACGACAGTAGGGATTGGAAGGAAAAATGCTCCCGTTTGGTGCACCTATTAGACCACCAAAACGGACTCATACAATAGTTGAATTTACACGCCCACGAAGCATTGTTCCTTCCACTTCCCGGCTGTCATGACTTCTACATCTGCTTCTCCTTCTCCAGAGGCGCAAATCATCAAAAACTTTGATTGGGTAGCGACGGATCAAGGAAAAGCCATCCTTTTACCGGTTGAAGTCATGGATTCCCTGCGAGCTCCTCCACATAATGAGTGCTTGCCTCCAGAGAAGCAGGCGGTCACTCTGATGGTTATGTTGAGGGCGTTGTGGTCCGCTAAACCGAACGTTGGGAGGCGAAAGACGATGTCCGGACGGTCCAAAAAGGCCGTCCATGATGCCAAGCGGAGGTTGGAGGCCGCTGTCAAGGAGGCTTGGCACACGGGGCTCGCAGACAAAGCTAAGGTGCAGGCGATAGTGAGGCTGCTGGCCTGAGAGCTAGAGCTTGCTAAAAGCGCTTTGGACGCTCAGTAGAAGGAAACTGAAGCGGCTGTTATGCCAGGGCTGCTCAGGAATTGGCTCAAGGACAAGCTTCTGCATGACATGGAGGGCCTGGGGCTCTGCCAACTCCTGACGGCCACGGTAGAAGCGGCCACTTCGGGCTCCTTACCCTAAGCGTCAAAGTCGCTTTTAGTGAGCTCTACCTCACAGGACAGCAAGCTCACCATCGCCTGTACCTCTACCCAGACAGAGCACTTAGTTTGCCAAGCCTCATTGACGGCGTCCTCCAGCCCCTGCTTGGCATCATGCGTAACCCTGATTCAACTCTTCCAACATCGACTCGCGGGCCTTATAGACGAAGTTAAGGTGCAGGCAATAGTGAGGCTGCTGGCTTGAGAGCTAGAGCTCGCTAAAAGCGTTTTGGACGCTTAAGGGAAGGAGACTGAAGCAGCCGCTTCTGTAGTGGCCGCTCAAGAGATGGCTCTTGCGGAGGCCCTCAAACATACTTCAGCATGAGATGGAGGGCATGCGCCTCCGCCAACCCTTAAGCGGCTATGGGAGAAGTGGTTGCATCGGGCTCCTTCCCCTGAGTGTCCACATTGCTTATAGCGAGCTCTGCCGCGTAGTTTCACAGGCTCACAATCGCCTACACCTCTACCTAGTCAAAGCACCCAGCCTGCCAAGCCTCCTTGATCGCGTCCTCCAGCCTCTGCTAGGCATCATGCGCAACCTTCAACTCTTCAAACGTCATCTTTTGCCTCCCTACGTTCGCCTTTGTGGACCACAACGCCTCCAAAATACCCATCAAGGGATCGCCTAGTTCTGTGGAGGCAAGCACTGCACCTTTGAAGGAACTTGCAGGGCCTACCTGACTTCAGTCAGTAGAACGATGAATTTTTCTTGACCATTCGCTACTCAATCCAAATTTTTGATGATTTTTAGTATTTCTTGCTCTTCATCTAATGATTCTTCTTTTTCGCCCCTTTTTGTTGCACAATTTTGCAAGAGGGCTTCATTTTCACCTAAACATTATAAAGTTCTAGCCATAATTTGTGACCACTCTAGGCCAAACATGGGTGTGGAAATTACATAATTCTATTATCTTAATCAATGCTTACAAACTGGTACTTTTGACACTTTCGCATACAATTTCACCTTCTAGATCTTTGGAAGCATTAATTGAAGCAAAAATTAACTCATTAACATTAAAATAGTGGCTGGCCAAAACCGGGTAAGGAAAAGAAAATCACGGACCTTATTACTTTTGTTACTAAACACATTTTAAGGACCTTGAAACTTGTCTTGAATATAGTTCAACAAATTAACATACTTATTCCTAGCTATGGAGTTATTAAGCAGTGGGCATTCACTTAAGAATTCAACTTCCAATGGCTCAATTTTATACTATTTCATTTGCATATAAACATCCTAACTCTCAGAATAATTTCAAATAGTCCTTCTCTTCAATTCCTGAAAATATTTCTAGACCCATATCATTGTTGAAACCATCACTTAAAATGCTTCTAAACGCATTTATTTGGTTAAGATAATTAGTTAGCACAAAGAAGCATCAAACAACCACTGCTTCTATTTATTTCGTTCTTTTAGCAGCACCATCAAACTAAATCAAATTCAATCATTGCCAAGTAACCTTTGTAACTTTGACATACTAAAGTGCTCAATTTAGAACAATTATCTCCTACTTTAGAAGCCTGAAGAAAACACTAAAGCCTCTTCAATTTCTCCTTTAAAACTTTGAGATTTATAACTAACATCTCAACCATTCGTGTCACACTTTTAACATAACTTTAAACCTCCTGAATCAGTTACTAAACATGTAAAGGCAACAACAATAATATTTATTGAAATTTCCAGCTTCCACAACTTGTAAAAAAAAATCAAGTATACAGACCATACAACCAGCGAGTATTTTCCTTCACTATATTATACTCTTTCTTTTTATGCTTAAGGACTACAAAACAGCAACTTGTTTTTAAGCTTCTAGAAGTTGTCATAGCCACCTACGTGTGTGTATTTATATACTTCCGTAATCACAAATTTCTCATCAGGTGTTTCATATGTGTTTTCCTCACTTTTGACTCACTAACTTGAACCCCACAAAATGCAAACACCTTTAGACATAAGTAAAACACATGAAGTGCTCTAAACATATAGAAACACCAAACAGTCAGCCCCTGTATACTTTCAGCTTTTATAATTCTTAACCATTCCAAATAGTTATGTTTTTAATCTAGAATTTTCCAGCTTTTGATGTTAGCGTTTAGATCATCATTCTAATAATCCTAAACATAATTTTAGCTATCTATAATAGTGGCTAGCAATTCAGATCAAGAATATAAACAAGAAAATAAAATAAATAAAACTTCAACTAAACATAGAAAAAATAATAATCAAAAGTCAACTAGCTATTATCACAACAGAATAATTACAAAAGCATTCTTCGATTCTTCATTCCTTGAAAATATTGCATTATATCTTCATCATCAATCTTATCAAAGATATCACGTTCAACATAAAAACTTTGGCAACATATTTTCCTCTTAGAAGTTATAACACATGATTCACTGGATTAGTGACTGAAAAAACTTTGGCCACATATTTTCAAATCTCAACAACCTATGCTGCACATTAATATGCTTCAATATGACAAATAAAAAAGACATTGTAGATCTATCAATATCAAAAAAACAACAAAGCCTCAAGATATCAATCACAGGACATTTTGCACAAGAATAATTTAGAGAGCCTCATTATCATCACTTTGAATAATTCATCTCATCTCACCTTGTTAACCAAGAAATTTTTGCACAGCTTCTCTGTCTGCGTAGATGTTGATGCTCCAACAGCAATCAAACATTTAGTACCCTGACGAAAAAATAGTGAGGAACATTCAGTAGAGTAATTGATGGCTTTAATCTTTTCATCCATGATATGGTAATAGGCCACATATCATTGCATTAATTAAATAAGTCCATGAATCTTTACCCTGCTAATCTTATGCACTACAAGACCAATATCAGAACGCCTAACCTTGTAACCATGAACCAACGCTTGAAACTTAATTATTCCTTTTACACAGTATAAAGTAGCAACTGCTTGTTTCTTGACCAAGCTGCCACAAATAAGGGCTTGCAGCTGTATAATACCTTTGAGCGATTGAAATGACCATCGAGCCTTCAAATGAGCATAGAGATCACTTTAATCATTCATAAGTAAAACTAATATTTATAAATGCTTAGAATATTTTCATGCAATAATTGATTAATGACTAAAAATCCAATGGATATAGCAACTGTATTATCAATTTATTTATCATAGCAGAGGAGAGGAATAACACAATAACAGAACTTTGGGCCAGAGCAGAACCATATTCCAAAGAGAAGAAAGTGATTACATTAATAGCATGAATTACAATAAGGCAGTCTCTAACAACATGAAATGCATTATTCTCAACGCACACATATCTAATTACTTCTTTTGAAAAGCATGTGCAGATGTCAGACATAATCAACCTAGGGAAGTAAGTTTATCAATTACAGAATGAATGAGATAATCAAAACATTTGGGGAGATAACTATTCGACACAGGCTGAATATTCAATCAGTCATAATATAACATTCCTTTAATCACCAGTTATTAACAAATTAGACTTGTCACAAGCCTAAAAGTTTCCATGTACACATGGCCCAATAAGAAAACAAAATTATCCACTTTGGTCTAGTAAGAGATTTATACCTTCATCCTTTCATGTGTAATGTAGATTATGGTTCTTTCTGATGAATAATAAGCATAAAAAGTGTCAATTACCAGAAGCCAAACAACAGAAGAAGAACTTACAAAGGAATCTTTCTTTTTTGACGAATGAGACTTTGATTTCTTCCCCGAAAGGAGGGCCTTGATCCATTTTCCAGGAGTCTTTCCCATGCTTCAGAAACTAAAGAAAATCAAGTATCAAAATCTGAAAGAACTTTAAACAACTAAATCTCAAGTACATTTTCACCGGTTGCACCAAACGAACAACCAAAATTTAATAGGAACAAAAAATAGGAGAATTGATAAGTAGCCGATATATCACTATCTTCAATTTAAAAATATAAAAAATAAAGGAAATAGGAGTGCAGGAACATAAACTTCCAGCGCAGTAGCTGTTATGTCAGAATAAACTGAAAAATTCAAAGTCAGATGCCACCATCTATTTTTTAATACCGACAAAACTAAGTCAAATGAGCCCTGGGACTAAGAAGACAACTATTTCCACACAGTACACAAACTACACAAACTAACAAAGATATAAATAAAGGGTTAAAATTCAAATTTGCCAAGTTTTGCGAATAGAGCATCCAGCACCCAAAAGTTTTTTTTGTACCAAATTTACTTCGGAAGTATTTAAATGGCACCAAATATATCCAAAACCGACGGGGGTCCACGTTGCTGGTTGAAATGCCACATGGTAGGGGAAAAACAACGTGGAGGGTGGACATTTGCCACATCATATAATTAAATGATGCTTCTTATATCTCATTCAAAAAAAAATGGTAAGTTAAGTCTGTATGTTTAGGACGGGAGTACAACATCTCCTTCGCGTTCGTAGACTCGCGCTGTAACTATATCCATGTGGTTTCAAAACTCCAATCTCTCATCTCCATTCATTGGCAACTCAGGCAACATGTTTCCATTATTGAAGAAACCCATAATTGCTTGTTGTTACATTTTCATATTGAGTTTGATGCCTGTTTAATGTGCACTTGTGGGGTTTGGAGAGTTCAAGGCATGCTCTGTGTCTTCTCTCCCTGGATCCTTAACATTCGGTTACCATCACTCATGTCTCGCTTTGGTTCTTCATCTATAACCTTCCCCTATTACCCGCCTTATCGCCTCTCATCGCTGAGTTTGAAGAAGGAGAAAAATGGCGAGCCTCCTCTTGTGAGAACTACAGGAAGCTCTGTAATGAGCTTCTGGACTATAATGCTGCTCTGCTATGTTTATCTACTTGTTGTTTTAGTTCCTTCTCTCTTTTTGTCTTGTTTTTCCAGGTTCTGCACCTCTTTGTGATGGTAAGTATAGTAACTCTACTATCCTTGCCTGCCTCCACCATTAGCTGGTTTGTTTTTTGGTATCTCACAGACCACAGTATCTATCAGGACCTCTCCTTTCCTCCACCACAGCTTTTGGACATTGTCTCTACAGTTTCAGCTCTATTCACGGCGCAACGATTGGGGACTGCGCTTTTATATTTTGTCAAATGTGGAGCTTCTGTGGCATTAATATCGACACAATAAACTAAACTGGTAAAAAAAAAACATTTCCGATGTGGCCAACGTACGTTTTGTTTTGTTTTGTTTATATTTGGTCCCTTTTTAATACTTCCAGTAATTTTGATACCAAAAAAACTTCTGGGCTTTGGACGCTCCATTAGCAAATTTCTGTAGTAGATTTGATATTTATCCCTATAAATAAAACCCAATAAAAATGCAAATAGAAAACCTGAGTTTTGGGTATCAAACCCGCTTAAGCCAAGCTGGGGTATCAAACGACTCGGGAAAGGAGAAGCTAAACCGAAGCACGACCTAAAAATGAAGCAGTGGAACCCTAAGCTTCCATTGCTGAAGGGGAAAAAAGAGGAAGCAACAAATCAGTAAAAAGATTGCGAATCACTTCAAACCAAATTGCCATTAATGAAGTTTTGGAGACTCTAACATGCGATGGATTTGTCATTTTTCACTTTTCCACTTCTTTTCTAATTCTTTTCAATGCGATGTCTATGTGTGTGTGTCTGTAGATTAGAGGAATGAGAGCATACTGTGCAGGAAATGAAAAGAATTTCCCATATGGAGGAAGTGTTATGCTAACTTTGTTGACAAAAGTAGTTCCTGGAGATAAATGTTTTCCTTTTTTTGTTGTTAGCGTGAGAGGGGGGAGAGTAGTTGAGGAGTGACAGGACATTACAAAACACAAAAAGGTAAGAGAGAGTGTGTGTGTGTGACACAAAGGCACTGAGAGAGAAAAAAGAAGAAGCTAGTGTAACAGAAAGGTTGAGTGACAGAAAAGAAAAAGAAGTTAGTGTTGTTTCTAACGTATAGAGTAGGTAGAAATTGAATATGCAGTAAACAAAACAGTATAACAACAATATGTGTTTAACAAAGTATAACATACAGAGAGCATACAACAAGTCTGTATCATATGAAAAAGCTATAAACGAACTCACAAGACTGCCGAATATGGTTATGAACTATGCAGAAATCCGGGCCCAACTTTCGTTGTCTCCTTAAGACAATTTTGCTCCCTCTACGGATGCCACAGGTTTCTGAGCAATTGCCTCCCAGGATAGAGCGGATTGTTCGTCTCCAGAAAGGTGGCTCTGTCTGTCTGAAGCCCAAGCGAATCCAACGAGTCTGCTTTCAGAACGCACAAAATGTGTATGCAGGAAGAGTGTATGCAGAGAGAAAAGAACGTTAAAAATTCTGTGACTAGGGGCCCTTATTTATAGACTCTGGAAAAACACGATCAGATGGACTCGTCTGTTGCGCGAACTGGTACGTTGTGCGAAAAGACACAGCAGAACGGAACGAACAGAGGCGACCTGCGTTTGTTGTCGGCGAACTGGTGCGTCTCACGAACAGACGCACCAGACGGAGCTAAACGGGTCGGGTCGTACGAACAGACGCGAACAGACGGGGCTGAACGAGTCGTATGTAGCCGCTGGAAAAAAATCGGAGAGGCACAACGGAAATAAAAATAAAAGGATTATTTTATTCAAAAAATAATTTAATAAAAAATTATTATTTTATTTCACACATGTGGACTGGACCGGGCGGGCGGCGTGCGACCGAACCGAGCCGGACGAACGGCGGCGGCGGCGCGCGCGTGTGTGTGGTGGACCAAGGGTTGCCTAAGTCCTCACCCCTCCACAAAAGTGGGTAGGCCCAAGGGCCCAACTAGTAGGAGCCAAGTTGGGGCTTATATACCCTCCAACTTTCCTTCACCTAACCAATGTGGGACTTAGTACCACACACACAATCCTTCTTATTTTTCCTCTTCTTTTCCATCCTTTTTCTTATTCATAAACTATGGGATTTTTTCCTAAATTCCAACAATCCCCCACATGGATAAGAAGTAAGTCCATCATGACCAAATGCAAATGATCATGTATGCAAAGTGCGGTTCCTCTACGAGAAACAACTCATCGAGAAAGGTAGGGGTTATCTTTGAACCTTCTCTAGTAAAAACCTATCGGATATACTGGTCAATCAGTGAACGTGCTGTCTTGAACTGTCGACCTTTTAGTGTATACCAAGACAATAGGAGTCATACAGTTGCTCCTTTAGCATCGTTGGTTCTCATGCTGTGTCCATTTTGGCCCTGGACACCGCCTGGTTCTGCGAGTGTTCTAGAGAATCAACCGTTTTAAATTCTCATAGAAGCGGCCCACACTTCACACTCACATAGGTGATTCCTTGTGATGTAACTCAACATACATCATCTGAACACATCAGATTAAGAAACCATTAAAAGCTTAAAAGCTTACCCTTATATATATGCACTTTCTTGTCTAGGAATGAGTATGAGTTTAAAACTCCACAGTGTTAACAGTCGATCATTACTTAGTTGTCTCTTTGAACCTAGTTCGTGGGATCTCCACTCTTCTAGGTAGAGTTACCGCAATAATCAACAATGGATTGACCTTAAACCCATTCCTTTGGTCAATTTCTAAACTAACTTTCTAGGAATCCCTTTAGTCAATGGATCCGCTATATTCTCTTTTGATTTCACATAATCAATTGAGATGATTCCATTTGAAAGTAGTTGTCTAACAGTATCATGTCTACGACGTATATGTCTAGACTTGCCGTTGTACATGACATTCTTGGCCCTACCTATAGCTGCTTGACTATCACAGTGTATACACACTGCTGGTACCGGTTTTAACCAATTTGGAATGTCCTCAAGAAAATTACGAAGCCATTCAGCTTCTTCACCAGCTTTATCTAATGCAATGAATTCTGCTTCCATAGTTGATCTTGCAATGCAAGTTTGTTTGGATGACTTCCAAGACACAGCACCACCACCAAGGGTGAATACATATCCACTTATGGATCTTGTGTCATTAGAGCTGGTGATCCAATTTACATCACAATACCCTTCTAGCACTGCAGGGTACTTCTCATAATGCAAAGCAAAGTTTTGAGTTTGCTTTCAGTAACCCAAAACTCTTGTCATAGCTCTCCAATGAAGCTCATTTGGATTACTGGTAAAGCAACTTAACATGCTTACTGCCTAAGCAATATCAGGTCTAGTGCAATTCATAACATACATAAGACTGCCTAGCACTTGAGCATACTCCTTTTGTTTTTCAGCTTCGCTAGTATTTCTCAACAGTTGAAGACTAGAATCTATAGGGTTCGACATAGGAGTTATGTTTAAACTCTTGAATTTCTCAAGAATTTTAGCAATATAGTGTGCTTGCGATAAAGCTAACCCATCAGGAGTTCTATGAATTTTAACTCCTAAAATAACATCTGCGAGACCCATATCTTTCATGTCAAACTTACTGGTAAGCAATCGCTTAGTAGCTTTAATCATTTGATTATTACTACCTGTTATCAACATGTCATCTACATAAAGACATACTATGGCAAACCCATTTTCAGTATTTCGAACGTAGACACGCTTGTCACATTCATTAATACTAAAGCCATTTGATAACATAACTTCATCAAATTTCGCATGCCATTGTTTTGGGGCTTGTTTAAGTCCATAAAGGGACTTTATTAAGTGACAAACTTTCCGTTCTTGTCCTGAGACAACAAATCCCTCAGGTTGTTCAAGATAAATCTCTTCCTCTAATTCACCATTTAAGAAAACTGTCTTTACATCCATTTGATGTAACTCTAACCCATTCAATGCTGCTAATGCGATCAACATTCGAATTAATGTAATTCTTGTAACAGGTGAATAGGTATCAAAGTAGTCTAGGCCTTCACGTTTTCTGTAGCCTTTTACTACTAGCCTAGCTTTGTACTTATTAATAGTGCCATATGCTTTCATCTTCTTTTTAAAGATCCACTTAGTTTCTAATGGCTTATTGCCAGGAGGAAAGTCAACCAATTCCCAAGTGTGGTTTGACAGAATAGAATCAACTTCACTATTGATAGCCTCTTCCCAGAATGGTGCTTCAGGAGAACCCATAGCCTCTCCATAAGTTCGAGGCTCATTTTCTAACAGATAAGTCAGAAATCAAGCCCAAAGGATGTTGAAGTCCTTTGCCTAGTACTACGTCTTAGTTCCTCCTTTCCAAGATCATTAGTCAAAGTATCCTGAGATATCACTGTGTTGTTATTATCATTATTTATATTATACGGAAATACGTTTTCAAAGAACGTAGTGTTCCTTGACTCAATAACCGTATTCACATGGATATCTGATACATCGGACTTATAAACCAAAAAACGATATGCACTACTATTATGTGCATAGCCAATAAACACACAGTCTACTGTCTTAGGTCCGATTCTTAATCTTTTAGGTTTAGGAATCTCAACATTTGCCAAGCACCCCCACACTTTCAAATATTTCAAGGAAGGTTTCTTTCCTTTCCATATTTCATATGGTATGCTTTGTATCGTTTTATGAGGCACTCTGTTTATTAGAAAGTTGGTCGTTAGAATGGCTTCCCCTCACAAATTTTGTGGTAAACTGGACTCATTTAATAATGCATTCATCATCTCTTTCAATGTCCGATTTTTCCTCTCTGCAATCCCATTTGACTGAGGAGCATAAGGAGCAGTTGTCTGGTGTATAATACCAGATTCTATACATAATTCCTCGAAGGGGCCATCAAATTCTCCCCCACGATCGCTCCTTACAATTTTAATTTTCTTGTTAAGTTGATTTTCAACCTCAGTTTTATATTGTTTAAATGCAATAATAGCCTCATCTTTACTATTAAGCAAATACACATAACAATATCTACTGCAATCATCAATAAATGTAATAAAATATTTCTTATTACCCCTTAGATGGTATAGATTTCATATCACATATATCAGTATGTATTAAATCTAACAACTCAGTTAATCTTTTAACAGAAGAAAAAGGTAACTTAGAAAATTTTGATTCAATGCATACTTGACATTTATCTTTATTTGAACAATCAACTTTAGGCAATAATTCTAAATGAATTAATTTTTTAATTGACTTATAGTTAACATGTCCTAATCTTTGATGCCATAAATTAGAGGACTCAAGCATATAGATAGAATCAATATTATTATTAGTAACACCGTTATTGGTGACAGTCATTACATTAACTTTGAAAAGGCCCTCACTAAGGTAACCTTTTCCAACATACATATCATTCCTAGAAAGTATAAACTTATCGGAAACAAATACAAGCTTAAAACTATTCTTGCTTAAGAGGGATCCAGAAATCAAATTCTTGTGAATGTCAGGCACATGAAGCACATCATTAAGTGTCATGACTTTTCCAGAAGTCATCTTCAACACCACTTTTCCAACACCATCAACCTTTGAACTAGAAGAATTTCCTATATATAGTTGTTCATCTTGCTTCGCAGGTGTATAAGAAGAGAACATCCATTTGTTTGCACAAACATGCCTGGTGGCACCAGTGTCCACCCACCATTCCTTGGTATTTCCAACCAAGTTACATTGCATTACCACTACTGAAAGATTCATATTATCAATCATATCAGTAGTATTATCAACCATATTGGCTTCGGTGTTCTTCTTCTTGAGATTCTTTGGCTTCTTACAATCCTTAGCACGGTGACCAAGCTTCCCACAATTGTAACACTTGCCTTTGAATTTCTGACCTTTGCTAGGGCCTTGTTTAGATGATCCCTCATTAGAGTGTTTCCGTTTCTTGGACTTTAGACCATCTTCCACAATGTTGGCTTTTGAAACTATAGGGTTGCTGCCAAATTTCTTTTTAGAAATCTTGTTGTCTTCTTCTATTCTCAATCTTACAATCAAATCTTCAAGTGACATCTTCTTACGCTTGTGCTTGAGGTAATTCTTGAAGTCTTTCCAAGAGGGTGGTAATTTTTCAATAAATGCAGCAACTTGGAAGGATTCACTAAGAGACATCCCTTCTGCATGAATCTCATGCACAATCAATTGTAGCTCTTCAACTTGACTTATTATTGATTTAGAGTCAAGCATTTTGAAATCCAAAAATCTGCCAACTATAAACTTCTTCAAGCCAGCATCTTCAGTTTTGTATTTCTTGTCTAGACTCTCCCATAGTGCTTTGGTTGTTTCTAAAGTACTATATACAGTATACAATGTATTATCCATACCATTGAGAATATAGTTCCTACACAAGAAATCAGAATGCTTCCAAGCATCTATCGCAGCAACCTTCTCCTTATCCAACGGTTGTCCTTCCTCCAATTTTGGGGCATCTTCAGTGAGAAAACGAGCCAAGTTCAACGTGGTTAGATAGAAAAACATTTTCTATTGCCATCTTTTAAAATTGTTCCCGTTGAACTTCTCTGGTTTTTCACCATGCAGTGGAGCAGGACCACTTGGGTTAATCAGATTGGTACTTGTACTTGCCATTTCTGTTGTTAAAACAGAACTTCGATTAATCACACAGATTAACCCACAAACAGTATAATAATAATATTGACAAAAACTAAACACAGATTCAACTCAATACTACTACCAACATACAAAATCAGCAACGATTCAAATTTGCTATATAACGATTTCAATCATGAGAAAATTGTCTTAAGATTGTTGTTTCTAACGTATGGAGTAGGTAGAAATTGAATATGCAGTAAACAAAACAGTATAACAACAATCTGTGTTTAACAAAGTATAACATACAGAGAGCATACAACAAGTCTGTATCATATGAAAAAGCTATAAACGAACTCACAAGACTGCCGAATATGGTTATGAACTATGCAGAAATCCGGGCCCAACTTTCGTTGTCTCCTTAAGACAATTTTGCTCCCTTTACGGATGCCACAGGTTTCTGAGCAATTGCCTCCCAGGATAGAGCGGATTGTTCGTCTCCAGAAAGGTGGCTCTGTCTGTCTGAAGCCCAAGCGAATCCAACTAGTCTGCTTTCGGAACGCACAAAATGTGTATGCAGGAAGAGTGTATGCAGAGAGAAAAGAACGTTAAAAATTCTGTGACTAGGGGCCCTTATTTATAGACTCTGGAAAAACACGATCAGATGGACTCGTCTGTTGCGCGAATTGGTACGTTGTGCGAAAAGACACAGCAGAACGGAACGAACAGAGGCGACCTGCGTTTGTTGTCGGCGAACTGGTGCGTCTCACGAATAGACGCACCAGACAGAGCTAAACGGGTCGGGTCGTACGAACAGACGGGGCTGAACGAGTCGTACGTAGCCGCTGGAAAAAAATCGAAGAGGCACAATGGAAATAAAAATAAAAGGATTATTTTATTCAAAAAATAATTTAATAAAAAATTATTATTTTATTTCACACGCGCGGACCGGACCAGGCGGGCGGCGTGCGACCGAACCGAGCCGGACGAACGGCGGCGGCGGCGCGCGCGTGTGTGTGGTGGACCAAGGGTTGCCTAAGTCCTCACCCCTCCACAAAAGTGGGTAGGCCCAAGGGCCCAACCAGTAGGAGCCAAGTTGGGGCTTATATACCCTCCAACTTTCCTTCACCTAACCAATGTGGGACTTAGTACCACACACACAATCCTTCTTATTTTTCCTCTTCTTTTCCATCCTTCTTCTTATTCATAAACTATGGGATTTCTTCCTAAATTCCAACAGTTAGTAGGACAGGGAGGTTGAGTGAGGGGAAGGTAGAGTGAGAGAGAAGAAAAAGAAGTCAGAATCCCCGTGAAGGAGCCGATTCCTGAATATTATATTGACCAAAAAATCAATTTAGCTACAACGAAAAGTGAGGGGAGTCGATGCTAAGCCGTTTAGGAGTCTACACTTGAGCCTCAATTACTCTGTTGATTATAGGCTTCCACAAGATTTGATAATTAGACTAAATTTTCCTTGCTTTTTACTTTTGCCTAAAATAGCATCTTAGCCAAACGTAGCTTACCATAGCTATTCCTCAACAGCAGTACATTTTGCGTCCATAAGTACCTAGCAACTAGCAAGGCATCAGCATATTATAATGGGTTAATTAGCAATTTTGCCTCGGAAGTACATCCTGAAGAGTAATGTTGCCCTAAAAGTGTTTTTTTGGCTCAATTGTACCTCAAAAGTGTTAAGTGTAAAAACGTAACAATATTGCACTCCACTAACAATGAGTCTAACAGAGTTAACACACTCGATTGTGATATTCTCACACTCGAGTGTGTACGGTTTTTTTTCCCTTCCTTCCTCCAAATGCACACTCATTGTAAGTGTACGTGAGCATAATGCATATGCACACACTCGAGTGTTCACTCATTTGAGTATGCATTTCAACCAACAAAAAAAATTCCACATACACTCGAGTGTGCACAAATCACACTCGAGTGTGCTAACTCCGTGAGGGTAGACCGTTAGTGAAGGATAATATTGCTATGTTTTTATACTTTCGGGGTAAAATTGAATCCAAAAAAACTTCCCGGACAACATTGTTCCTGGGGTGTACTTCCGGGGCAAAATTGCTACTTAACTTTATTATAATCCATGCCCTGCATGATACAATTTATGCACTTATCTTGTACTTTTGACTAATTTGCTTCTTTTTTTGACACAAAAAAAAAAGGCTAATTTGCTTCTCTATGATAGCAAACCATTTGATATACTGTGACTATTTTGTAGCTGGTGCAGCAAAATTACTGCTGCAGGTGTATCTGAAGTTGTGAAGCACTGCCCTTTGCTGGAGACATTAAGATGCGGGTACAAATATGTTCTATCTTGTAGACATCTTTTATGAATACCGTGTCTTAACTTTTCTTAAGAAGTGCAAAAGTATAGAATCTTTGGACCTAGTAGAAGAGTTTGGAATGATTCTTGGCTTCAGAGTGAGACAAGAATAAAGAGAAGACAACGTAAAGAATGTATGCAGAAGATATAAATATGTACACCTGTATTTGGAGCTATGTCTCTTCAAATCATTTCGATATTCATTCTAGTGGTTATTATTATTAATTAAATTATTTGCTTGATTAATCGCAAACATGGTGGAATTTCCTTTCAATAATGCTCCTACATCAGTATTACTTGAGTCTTTGAATTTGGATTCCAAGCACTTACCTTATGTTGCTGTTACTCTTCTTGTTATTGCCCTTTCTGCTGCATATTTCTGCTGCTACAATTTGTCTCTTAAATCTAAGGGTACGTTATGATTTTGTTGTTATTATTGTTATTGTTATTATTATGGAGTTAAATAGTATCATTTAATTAATTTCTCCAATTAAGTCTATTTGTTTATTTAACTCTCTAATAATGAGATTTATGTATAAATTGATGATTTATAATATTTCAGGCTGTTTGGATCCTGAGAATTTCAGAGAATTCAAGCTTGTGAAGAAGACAAAGCAGAGTCACAATTCTGCCAGATTTAGATTTGATCTTCCTACACCAACTTCTGTTCTGGGCCTTCCTGTTGGAAAACATATTAAATGCAGGTCATCTATTTTTATTTATTTGGTTTGACAACAAATTGTCCGTTATTGTTTTTTCATACAAGAATTTTATTCATTCTATATGCTGTTGAATCAATTTTCTTTAGGGTCGGTTTGGCTTAGAATGAGAAAGGAAATAAGAATCGAGAGAGGGGAAGATGTTATGAGGGATTTAAAGGGAGGGAGATTGAAAATTTTCGAGTTAAATTTTAAGAGAGAGAGAAGTGGATTAAAATTTTGGGAAAATTATAATAATGGACCTAAAAAATAATATTTATTAAGAAGGACCATAAAAATGATAATTATTTTGAAAGACCAGAAATTAAAATATTAAAATAGAAAGACTAAATTGCCCTTAACTAGACTTTATATATTCTCTCTAGTTAAATCAGAATTTAGAGTAATTAATGGATAATAACCAATAGAGATTAAATCAGAATATGATAATTCCCCAAATTTATAGATTTCCTATCCTCACACTTCCTTCTACTCTTCAAAGCCATGGTTATTGTGAAGTTTCTTAGGCACAAAAATATGGGAAGGATGCACTTGTGAGGAGGCAACCAAAGAGTCTGCACACATGTTATAGATTTATACCCATCTTTCCTCCATCACTTTGTCATTTAACCAGATGTATTCATCACTCCTTGATCCTCCTAATTTTCTTTCTAACAATGTAGAATTTTTTTCCTTCAAATATAACTTTCCAAGGAAACTGTGGTTATCTCATCATTATCTGATTATGCTGGGTAGGTTTGTGAGTTTGTTTTTTTATTCATCAATCACTCCATATTCTAATTTAATTAGAAAGAATATATGAAATCTATATAAGGACAATTTAGTCTTTCTATTTTAATATTTTAATTTATGATTTTTCAAAATAATTATCATTTTTATAGTCCTTCTTAATAAATATTATTTTTCTTAGGTCCTTTATTATAATTTTCCCTGAAATTTTTTAATTAACTTTTCCTACTCTTTTACTGTAATATTCTCTTTATTAAACTTTTATAGTGCCGAAAAGATATTGTGCTTATTTTTCATTCTCAGACTTGTTATGCTCTTAGGCAGTGTTAATTCTCCTTTAGTGTCATAATTTTTTTAGCATTTGGAAATCTATCTATTTAACGTATATAAATGTTCAATTAGTCAAATTTTTTGCAATACAAATTATTAAAAAGCGTTTAAGAAATTACACTAGAGTTTGAAACAGTAGTAGTTATCGACAAATTCTTGTTTTTTCCGGCAATAAGAAAACTTGATATTTACATTACAAAACTAGAATGTTTTTATTTTGGTGTAAGCAGAGGAAGAGATGGCCAAGGAGAGGAAGTGATTAGACCATACACTCCAATCACTTTGGATTCAGATGTAGGCTACTTTGAGTTGGTCGTTAAGGTACACACAATTTTTTTTCATAACTTTACTATTTTTTATTTTATTTTATACACAAATCCCTCCTGAAACAATAGAGAAAACACACACACACACACAAGTCTAATTTTATATTAATTTATGTTGGATATTTTAAATAAAGTTAATAAGAATAAATTATATTTATTTTTGCTATTACTAAATTTATAATTTCTTAAATATAGAATTTTCTTGCAAAAAATGTACCTTACTTTTTTATCTAATTATAATATTTTTATTAAATATAATTTTATTTTTGTGTGTGTGGACGTGTGTTAATGGAAGATATCTCAACCACAAAAATTGAATTTGCATTTGAAAATTATCTAGAGCTAAAGCGTAAGATGAAAATAAGAATGATATATAATCTCAAATACGCATCTTTATAATTTAAATTTAAATATAAATTTACAGATGTATTCAAAGGGGAGGATGTCCCACCATTTTAGAGAGATGAAAGAAGGTGATTACTTGCCTGTCAAGGGTCCTAAGGTACTACTTTTTTTGTATAAACTATTGGAAATTAATATAAATTCTGTTTTAATCACTCATTTTTGTAATTTTTATATCGTATTAATATTCTGTCTATTCATTACCATTAAAATTATGATTTTGTTTCAAATAAATTGAAAATATTTGATTGATCAGCTATAAAATCAAAGTAGTTACTAGTTAGTGATTGGGTCCATGGAATGTGGTGGTTAAAGGGACGTTTCAGTTATAAGGCAGGTCAAGCAAAAGCATATGGGATGCTTGCTGGAGGTTCAGGCATCACCCCAATGTTTCAGGTAATTTCGGATTAGCTGCGTATTTTTATGAAATTTAATGGATCACATTTATTTGTTTTTTGTTATAGTGCTCTCCACCCCCTAATTATAAGACATATTTTACGATTATATTAAAAAAGTTAATTGAGTTAATTAATAGACTTATATTTTTTAAAACACCATAGCTATCTTCTTTAATCACTTCCCTCCCTATTCTCCTTGATTATGATGAATGTAAATTAAAAAAAGATTGACAGATATAAAAAACATATCTTATATTAAGAGCTGGAGGGAGTACATTTTTGTTGAATTTACCTTAGTTAAAAGTCATTAAAGTCATTTTACCTCATTCTAAAATCCCAAATTGGGTTAGTGACCCAATTAGGGATTTGTTGAATTTAGATTTTTTTTAAAAAAAAAATTAAGAAGCTTTATATAGGACTTTTCTTATTTTAATCTTTAGGAAGCCCGAAAAATTCTTTTCAAAAAGTTATTAGATTAATTATATTTATTTGAGCCATTAAATGGTGGGACCATGACATGAATGGGAAGTGTATTCGTTTGTTTGCAGATAACAAGAGCCATCCTAGAAAATCCAAAAGACAATACCAAACTGAGTCTTATTTATGCCAATGTCACAGTGGATGACATCCTCTTGAAGGTGCATTAGTTATTTCTTCTCATGATACTACTCCCTTCTCTTGTGTCCTATACAGACGTAGTATAAAATATAAATAATTAAATTATGTAGATAAGAAATTAGTTAAAGATAATAAACATGTAACTAATGTACTTTTTGTAAAAATACATACTCTTTTTTCGAAAAAGAGAGAGTGGGTGAGAAGGAATGAGTGCATTAAGAGAGTCGGAGAGAGTAACGAGAACCAACATGTGGTAATTAATACAGTGATATACTTTCTCGTCAAAATTGTAAGATGTTTTTTATTACTTTTTTTCCCCTTGAAGACATTTTTAAGTAATTTTCACATATAAATAAAAATAGCTAAAAACATTGAATTTATCATAAAATTTAAATGCCTATGCTTATTAACTCACTCGTTGCATTAATTTTTCACTCTCTCTCTCTCTTTTTCTCTCACTACTCCGATTAAATATGAATATAAATGAAAACATAGTTGACACTAATTGCAACGATCAAAACTTCTTATAAAATGGATCAAAAAATACCTTCCAAAAGATATCCCATAAAATGGACCAAGGGGAGTGACATGTTTTCAATGAGAAAAAAAGGGGAAAGAGTTTGTCAAAATTTCATATATTTTGTGAGTATAGTTTATAAATAGAACCATGCTTTTGGTGGTAAAGAAAAATGTGATCATGCCTACACAAAAAATCTTTCTTGTATATATAGGATTAGACTAGAGGAAGTAAATAATCCTTGTTAATTACTTTTGTGACTAATAAATTGGCCTGATAATTAAAGGGGTAGTATGCATTTCAGTTTTTTTATAAAAAAAATTATATTACAAAGAATCTAAATCTATTGGGAACTATGAAGTTCTATAATATATGATGCGTAGTTACTTAAAAGTATACAATTATTCATGCTATATCAAACACCAGAGTCAAACTATTGCTTTTTATTAAAAAAAAAAAAAACATGAAACTAATCTGAAAACTATAGCATTGTATGAAATGCCCACCTATAATCGAAGTATAAAGTTTGGTGGTTGCTTTAATTATTTCTTCAGTTTCTGACTGTTGAGTGGTGCAGGAAGAAATTGAGGAGTTTGCAGACAAGTTTCCTGACCGTTTCAGAGTCTATTATGTTCTAAATCAGGTTTGTTTTCTTTTATCGAATTCCCTATTTTACCTAAACACGCCATAAGAAAAGGAAAGTAAACTTATTTTTGTTAAAAGAAAACACATGTCAAATTCTTCGTATGATTTTCACTATCTGCATTTACCATTTTAAATTAAAAAAATGTAAACAATTGATTTAAATTGGACTTGCGGTTTACATATGTACACTATTATTCAAATATTTTATAAATTAATTTTTTCTTATTTTTCTGTAGTGTAACTACGAATTGTGCATATCAAAATTTAAAAATTCCAATTTATTTATTTATTTTTATGTAGTATTCTAATAATGGTTTTATAAAACATTAAATCTGTATTCTTCTTCTTCTTCTTCTTCTTCTTTTTTTTTTTTGGATTTTTCAGTGAATATAAGATTCTAAGAGGAAAAAGAAAAGGAAAGCGAGGAATTATGATGGGATTTAGATCCTATGCATGCATATATATCTCTGCCATACCAATTTCTAATAAATTAATAATCCAAGTGGCATGAAAATCAATTAATTGGGTTCTTTGAGTGGGTCGACCCAACATGGGTTTAATTAGAGTCCAAAGCAAATCTAGAGACCATAAGACTATTTCCTCCTTAAGGGCCCAAACAACGCAAAGGGGTCACAACTACAGAAATGTGGTAGGGACAAGGATAAATTTATGAGTCTTAAAAAAAAAAACAATGATGAAATGATGACTCAGAATCACTGAGTTAAAAACTTATTGAGGACGCCCATTAAATTTATGCTTAATAAAATTATACTTTAATCCCAAAATAAAAGATATAAGAGAGAATGTCGATAAGCTTTTACATAATAACACATGTTAAATTTGTGGTTAAATTGAAGAAAATACATAATTATGACTATATCACATCACGCATTTTTTCTTTTTCTACTTTCACTCAGTGGGGAAGAGAGATAAATGAATCTACTTTGCTCTCATATTTTCACAATGTGTTTTTTTTTTTAATATTGGACACTATTCGTGAATATGACCATTTATTTTTTTTTCCCATGCCCTCACTTTACAGCCTCCTAAACCATGGAGTGGTGGGGTTGGGTTCATATCCAAGGAAATGATCCAAACCCATTGTCCTGCACCAGCACCTGATATCCAGGTATATATGTTTGATTCTAATAAACAAGGAATAATAAAAATTTGAGAGAATTACTAGAAAGTCCTAAAGAAGGATTTGACAATCAAAATTTTCAATAACAAGTGAACAACATAAACCTATTGTTATTTCCTACACCATAATTTATTATTATATGCGTCTTAGTTTTTTTCAAACTTTTAAGTTATTAAATCCTTTCTTTAGGGCTTTATATTCTCCTAATAATTCTCCTTTCCTCGCAACCAGCATTTTCTATATTAATTTTTTTAGTCAATGTGACAGAATAAAAATAGGTAAAAGATTTAAGTGTAACAGGTGTGTTTTCTTCAGAGATTTCATAATACAGTTACAATTTTCAAACACTTGAAACTAAAGAAGCTCAACAATTCAAGGATGGAGATATTAACATACTCCTCTCATATTTGCATAAGTTTTTACTTTTTGATCAGACTACAATCCTTATTTTGGAGAGGTATGGTTACATGTTGCAGATACTAAGGTGTGGTCCCCCAGCTATGAACAAAGCCATGGCTACTCACCTTGATGCACTTGGCTACACGCATGATATGCAGTTTGAGTTCTGATTGTTTTCTTTTCTTCCAAACAGTTATGTTGCTATTCTTTTTTAAAAAACAAAAAACAAAAAAGTACACATTTGGTCTTATAAATTGATATAGGGTTTCAATTTGTTACCTTAACTTCTAAATGTATATTTATAATCCTTCAACCTTTAATACGGTTTGTCTCAGGTGATGATATTTTATAACAATAATTATTATTTGAGAAAATGATAAAAAAAAATACCATTTGAATTCAAGACACCCAAAATATCTATTAAATTAGTAAAAAAAAAGAAAGATAATCTAGTAAGAATATGAGATTTTGAAGTTTTGGTGTTGACAACGTAAGTATAGGAATTAACAACTTGAATATAGAGATTGATAACTTGAGCCCCTCAAGTTGTCGCTATATATGCTCAAATTGCTAATTATTATTCTCCAGTTTAAACTCAAATTATCAACAACCAAACTTTAAAATCCCATTTTTATACAAGGTCACCTATTTGTCCTTTTGCTAATTTAATAGACATTTTGGGATTTTTCTAATTGAAATGGTATTTTTTTTCATTTTCCTTATTAGTAATTTTGAAAATAAAACTTTATATGTTAGCATTTGATAATGTTTTGTCAATATTAGAATTTCTATTTCAACATTTTTTTATTGCTGACCATTAGGGATACAAGGCTAAATATAACTTTTTAAAAGTTAAAGGACTAAGTTGAAACCATGTATGAAGTTAATGTCTAAAGGTATACTTTTGCCTCTCTCTGTGTTTTTTATTTTAATGAAATGTGTCTCATATGTCAAAGAATTATAGTAAATCATAATAACAGTATAATGGAAATGATTGGTGCAAGACAAATCTTGACATTGTCACATAATAATTTTCTAGTAAAACTGCTATCATTGTCCATTTTAAGCTTTTATTCTCATTAAACCATTTTTTAACAATAAACCATAATCATATAACTAATGCTAAAAAAAACATAAAAGCAACTCTGAACACAAACTTTTCTCCTTAATTTCCCTATGTGATAAGTGTAATGGAGTTTTTAAAAGTGCAGCTTAAATATCTCTATAGCATCATTTGTTTCATCTCATTGGGATGTAACATTTGAGGACCGAAATTGGTTAAGTACATATTGGTGTTTCTGAATTGCAAAAGCCTCATGAATATCTCTAACTGAACATGAATCATATGTACATTCTGGAACAATGTACAATCAATATCAAAACTCTTTTCCCGACCTTTTCAGCCTTCCGCATTTGGATTCGCAAATGTTGGAAGTTGAAAACATCTACTTATTAACTTATATTGGGAGGCAATTTGGGTATGCATTAATTCTATCAGCTCAATCTTGGAATGTTTACTCTTGAACAACAATCACTCTGCCTTGTTAACTTTTTATTTCTCAAAAACACCCCCAGATTTTTAAATTACTCATTATTGGAAAGCATACCTCTCAAAATATTTACCGCCTAGTGCTCAAGGAAGGAGAAAATTGGGCCAAAATCAAACTTCCAATTACTAACGAAAGCATGAAGGAGCCAAATACTAGACTCCTATGTAGGAATCCTACCATATTACCATAAAAGCAAAACTACCTTCTTTGTGAAAAAGAAACTACTCCTCTTGTCATTAATGTAAGACCTAATTGAGTCATCAATAATAGATTTCGAATAAGCTATAACCTAGATTTAGACAAAAAGAAAGGGAAAAAGAAAAGAGTAGGAAAAGCGTATTTATATTATTTTCAACATTCTATCAATTCATCTAATCCCTTTGTTCAGTGTAACTATTACGATAGAAAAGGGCACAATATATCTTCCTATTTTAATAGAAAAGGAAAGCAGATATGTATCTACAAATGTGTGCCAAAAAGATCATATGTCCCTCTAATGATATGTACTAACCATAAAGAACCCAAAAAAATATGGGTACCTAAAACTTATCTGTTGTTATTTATAAGTATGTTTAAGAGCATCAAAGATCAGCAAATGGTATATTGACATTGATTGTCCTAGACACATAATTGAGGACCAGACCAAGTTTTTTCCACAATGAGACCAAAAGATGGCGGCAAAGTGAGCTTTGGAGGAAACCAATTTGGCAAAAAAGCTGGAGTTAGTGAGATTGGCGAAAAGGATGGAGTACATGTAAAAAATGTCTACTACGTCGTAGAAGAACCATGCCACAACCTCCTTAATGTCAACTAGAGTAATAACATAGACAACTGGGTCATTTTTTATTCAAAAAAATGTCTCATTATGAGAAGAAGGATCTCTTGCTCAACAAAGATTGGTTTAAATTTAAGTTAAGAGCTTTAAGAGATAGTAATTGCTATATATTATTAATACGAGAAATTATAATGCTCATTCTCAATAAATTAAGCCCTTTTAAGATTTTTCTGATCTAGTAGAATTGTCAAATTTTGATCTTAAACGAATTCAAATACAATAAGTAATATGGAAAGAATGTACACATCAAAAATAGATATCGAGACCTTTTTTTCCCCCGCTTAGAATACAAGGCCACAATTGGTGTAATATGGGGAAGTGTAACTTCAAATCACAACAACAAATTTAGACAAAAATGATTTTTTTAATTCATTTATTTTTTTTTAGAATCACTAGATACAATTTACCACCAAAATTTTAAATTTTTAGGCTAAATCAAGTAATAGTTCAATCTAACCTTTTGCAATTTTAAAAACAAACACAATTTATTATAGCAACTCAAATTTTAAACAAAGCACTTGAAGAAAGGAATTTTTTTCCCTTTTTAACTCGCAATTAAATTTAAGAATTACATAGGTGCAGCGATATGAGAATTCACGTTCACCGAGGATAAAATGAGCTATCTAGCAATAGTTTTATGCTCACAATGATGCAAAGCTTCCCAAATTTCAGTTCCTAGGCAAGCCAGCAAGTAAATTTGAACCTTTTACTGGCAAGCACACAACAAGCTAAGTCAATTCCAATTGATGAAAGTGCTTAACTCAATTGAGTGTAAGGAATATTCTCAAAAGCCATAGTTAAATGGGCAACATTAGAAACTAAAGGAATGCAAAACCAAGTAAATTCACATCATGACAATTTTGAGATAAATTCAAAGAACATCAGTTTTAAATTAGAAGACAAGGACTTTCACAATATGAAGTTCAGTGGCTCAAATTAATTTAGAGAAAAGTTGAACATATTGCATATGATCCCACTTCCCCATCCAACTTAAATATGTCTTTAGATCAGGAAAATTTAAAGAGACGTGCAATTTCAACCAAAATTATAAATGTAAAGGTCACGTAAGTTATATCATACAATAATTCCAATGAACTCAATAGAGCTTAATCACATCATAAACAAATAGTTAAAGCTAACAATAGATTAGCTCAAGACTATCTCGATCACAATTGTTTCTCTCTTTTTGTTTCCTCTTCTCTTTCTCTTTTATACATCTTTGAAGAATATATCATTATATGATTCATCATAATTATATGCACCCTTATGTTAGTTATGTAGCAAAATGATTGATAGATAAAGTTGTTTTATATATGTACTAAAATAATTGATGCACCAACCCCTTACTTTTTCTTTCTCAAGTAGATGTTTTATGAGAAAATCTTCCATTACTAGTCCTTCTACTTGGCACTTGCAATCTTCAAGACATCTTTTTTATATATAAGCAAACATAAGATATATTAAATTCAACATATAGGGCTTATATGAACAAACATATCTAGAAGAAAGAAGAAAGACACAAGTGGACCGCCTACAAGGCCTTCAATGATGCTTAATTATGATTATGCATAGGTTTAGAATGATAATCGAGACTTCAAAGAAGAGTCCTTGCTCCACGTAACTATAGGAAACCTAGCTCTGATACCAAAATGTCACACCCCATAAATTGAAGTGTGATCAGTTCACAATATGAGAAAACCCACATCCCTTTTTGCCTTACTTATGTATAAAACTCTTCATTCATATCTATGGACATACTTATTATACAAAATATAAAGAGTCATACCAAAAGTCATCGGATATCTAAAGAAATTTTGGTAGAACGTCCCATACAATTGTGACCTCCCAAAAAGTTCTACAATATCACATTTGGCAACAATCCCATAAAAGGTTTTATGCTCCATAGTAACGAATATACAACATGTATGACCAAAGGCAAGAATCTTAATATAGTGTACGTGGAGCTCCTAAAACAAATTTTACAGAATGTAATACATAAATTTAAATTTTACATTGAAAGAAGGACTATTCAGCATTGCACTTCAACTCCAAATCAGCACAAAAGCCCTTCATTGATGAATAGAAGTACAAGTTCAATTACGATATTTGAGACCAAAATATTTTCGGGTGAATAATGTCCTACGAATGAAAATAACTAAAATATGAAAAGAAATATCTTGATATGATGAAAAAATTATAATAAACAGTTAATAATTAATTTCAACTTCCAAGTACAAAATCATAACCATAGACAGATTAATATAAAAGAGTGTGAGAGAGACAAACCTTCTGTAACACCCTTATTTTGTAATCAGTGTACAAGCATAAGTTAATGGAATACTGAAAAGTTTGATTACAAATTGAGTTATTTCCTTTTGCAATGTGTTACGTAAATTATTCTAAGGACATTGAGTTGCTAAATTAAATCTTATGATTAAGATAGGATTCACTAAGTTAAGATAAGAAGAAAACCATGATAACTTGTGAGTAAAGTAAGCTCGAAGAGGTGTAAGCCAGTATAATGTAGAAGAGGCAGAAGGCAATAACAGGACATGAACTCCAACCCTGTTGGGCATGGTATGTGTGCCCAACCAGGGAAGAGAGAGAGAGAGAGAGAGAGAATGAGTATTTAGAACATGTGTAGAAGTAAAAGTCAATAGTAGTGATGATTCGCTGAACACGAGGCGTTTTGGGGTCAGAAGTTGGATTTTCGGTAACATGTAGTATGAGGCAATTTTGATATACTGAAATATGGATTTCTTGCTCCCCAAGGCACTATGTTTCGGCCACCTATGGTCAGGGAGAAGAGATAGCTAGTTCGACCCCACACAAGTCCCATCAAGTAGCTGAGTAGTAAGGAAAAGTGTCGTAGGCAAAAAGCATATGAGTGGGACCAGTTAGGGGTTTTTCGGCCCAGACCCCTAGACACAGGGAAAATGACGTCACATGGTGGGTCAGAAGGGAGAAAGTAGTGACTTGGAGAGCAAGGAAAAATTCATATTAAGTAATTATGAGGAGAGAGAAAATAAAATAATAAGTATTAATCTGCACCACATATTTAATCTAATGTGACAAGGTGAATGACATATAATTATAACCCTCACATGGTCATAAATGGGGCCATTTTAGGGCAACCAAGGAATCTGATTTTGTGGACCTAAATGGTGCCACACATCTGTCTAAGAAGTCTCTAGAATTACTTGGAGGGCAAGCCAAAGAATTATATAAAAACCTGAAGTATCCTTCTAACCACGGGGTAATAATAAGTCTTGGATAATAGCCCTAAAAGTCTATTTAAAGACACCCCTTGCCCATTTCTTGGCTTCCTAGGACATGTTCAAGGAGTGGGAGGAGAGTGTTCAGTTGAAGGTCTTGATCCAAGGAGAAGAAGTCATACGCAACCGAAGATTTAAGGTGAGCATTCAACCGACAACTTAGTAATTCCTAAGTTTTTGCCAGTGATGGTTAATGTGGTTTATAGTGTTATTTTGGTATTTTTGAAGTTTCTATTGAGTCCAAAATGTGATTTTGAGTGGGGGTAGGTAGGATCACCTTTTTCCGAACCCGAAAAGCCCTAAGTTTTAAAACCACACAAATCTACCGAATCTTGTGATTTCTAGGTAGCAAAGGTTAATCGGGTGTTTTGATTATAGTAAATGAAGTTAAATTGCTTTTAAATTTTACAGGGATAAATTAGAAATCCTAAGCTTCATTTTGATATAATATTTCATGTCCTTTCGGTTTTTATACTAGGAGATATTTATTTTTGAAAATAGCCCAAAAACTTAGACTTTTCATGGAACCAGCAGCCAGGGTTTGGGCATAAGGAAAAGATACGAACCCAGATAACCTTGGGAACTATTTTTATGGTAAACTAGACATTCTAAGGGTTAAATGGCTGCTAATTTCATGTCAATCATTTTTTTTGGAATTAATTAAAAATCTTTGAAGATAGACCAAAGTTTCTAGAAAATTCTGGTGTCAGGCAAAATTTATGGAATTTGAAGTAAAGTTTGTTTATGTGATTGAAAGTATGATATTTTGTTGTAATATAGGGCTATAACACATGTGGAACATATTTCAAACACCAGGAAAGAGTTTATTGTTTTCAAGGAGTGCCAGGTAGTAACTGTTAACTCATGTATTCTATGTTGGTATTGTATGTCTGTTTTTCATGATTAAGGATGTAGGGCTGTACGACCTAGTGGACTGTGTGTCCTTAGGTCGCTACGAGGCTAGCCTTGTTAAGAAGGCTCAACGATTGTGTTGATTTCGGGGTTGGCCTTGTTAAGACAGCTCAATGGTTGGATATTTGTGATTGTGATTCTGAATGCATATGTGGTATGTGTTGCATTGTGATTTATTTCCTTATTGTGGTTACTTGCATGCACTGTATACATATTATACTTGAGTTTAACAATTATTTTGGGGTTCAATTTTGAATTCCATAATGTTTTGAAGATACAAGTGTGAGGTAGTAGACCAGTGAGACTTGGAATAGGTAGAGCATGATGTAGTAACTTGAAGAAATATGGGATGCCCTATCACTTTCTGTACTTTATCATTTTGGAATAACTATATAATTTACCTTTGTTCGGTACCTACTTTTGGATGACTATAACCTAACCCTTTAGGGCCTTATTTTTTGTTGGATATTGTATGTTTACTAATACATAGTACTCATCCAAACTGATACCATGCTCTGCTATGTTAACTCTGATATATGTTTAAAGTGAATAATTAACAAAGGAAAGGTAGTAAGCGAAAATGATTCCTCTAACCCGCCACTCGAAAGGGTAGGCCGGTAGGGGTGTAACACCTTTGCCACAACTGAGCTTGATGCTCTTAAATGAAGTATGAGTATGCAAAAACTCAAGCACAATGGTTGTAGGGTTAACACTTGAGAGCTCAATCTTCTCTCCATTCATTTCAAATACCAAACTCTCTCTAAAAAGACATTATTTATATTTTTAATCTAAAAGTGCACAGGAGATTATGATAAGAATTAATGATGAAAAGAAAGGAGAGAAACCTAATCATGCATGATTCACGTTGCTTTTAAGAGAACCTTGAAAGGGATGCTACAGCTTGCCAATTTATTCTCTTGAAGGAAGCGACAAAAAACTGCATGAGAAGATAATGATATTAGTTTTAATTACTAGAATTATTGTGAACCTACCATTAGGTTATTGATCGTGATTTAGGTCCAACTTTTGGCCAAATACCAAAACAAATAAAAAATGAAAAAACCAACAGGGTTGGGTATATGAAAAACAATTTAAAATTTAAAGTAGGTTAATTTAATAATTTTATTGAAGTTATATATAATTTAAATTAATTTCTATGAATGCCTTCAATCTTTTATCTCTCTATTTTTTTCTAGGCTGATTTCTCTCTCCAAGGTATTGATCTAATCATTTCCAATTTTCAATTCTCTCTTCCCCCTCTCCACTTCTCGTATCTAGGTGTGTATGTGGACAAAATAAATATAAGAATTAAAGTGTAAAAATACATATGAGCTTATACCAAGTGTTTTTCTTAGGTGCAACATTGACTTTGTGATTATGAAAAAGGGGCAAAAATCACATTTCTGTTGTGTTGACTGTTACTTTGACTAAAAATGCTAGCATGGATGATGACTTAGTGAATTTATATCCTAGTTGGTGGTGAAGGAAAAAAAGAATAAATTAAAAAAATCCATATGTGCTTCTAACATTAATTAATTGTTATAAAAAAATAAATAACTCTTAATCCTTGTAGCGTCGTCACATCCCTCAACCTATGTCACGTCCCATGGCCACACCTTGTCTCCTTCCTCTCTTCATCCTTCATCCTATGTCTCCCTTTCCACAACACTATGGGTCATTGTTTCTAGTTTCCCGGTGAGGTTCTGTTTATTCCATGCTGAGTGTTGCATCTTTCAGTGACATTCTTCTCTCTCACCATCCTCCCTCAACTCAATCACTATAGTTGATCTCACTTCCACATTACCATCATTTTCTGTTCAACACTGCCACTTATCTCTAGCCTTTTCTTCCTCACCATCACAGATTCCCTTCTCTGTTTTCACCATAGCAGGCAGACCTACTTTTTATATACACCCCTCGTTGTTGAACACTCCTTTAGAAAGTCGAGCCTCGACACTGAGGGTGATGCTAGACTTGAGATGATGATGTTGGACCTAAGACTATGGAAATATTGAAGCTGATTGAAATGAGTGTGTTACGTGACACGTGCGTGGCTCATTGATCAATGTGCAGATACGAGACTAGGTCTGCTTATTCATCTCGTCCCATGTTGTTTTAACATGTTTTTTTAATCAATTTGGCTTCCCGCTTGTTGGTTTCTTACTTTCTAGTTATGAAAGTGTGTTATTTGGTCACTAGGTTGACTGTTGCTTCCATTTAGTCACTAGTATGACATTTGTTATTATATTTAGAGGATATTTAAGCCCTTTTTTGGTATATTTTCGTCCTTGTTTCGCTATTGTTGTGTTGTAATCTGGTTGTGTGACTGCCTTCTGCTACTGTATCTTGAGGATTTTTGAAGCCTTTGCAATATTCCTTTTTAGTTCGAATATATTTTGACATGTTTGGAGGTGAAACTTGGTCATTTGTGAGACCTTATAAGAAGGCGGTGGGTTCTCAACAAATTCTACAAAGAACATGGGCTATAGTGTCTTGTTTGAAAGTTAGTTTGCGTAAGAATGAGTTGGAGACCTTGAGGGTACTGAAGTGGTAAGCACCCCATTTAGGATGTCTCGAATTTAGGGCCTGTTTAAGTTGGTAAGGGAAAAGCACGTTAATGGAAGTCGAGACAAAACTCCTCTTACAAATTTACCTCATATACTATAAGTCACATTGGAAAAACAATTTCTACCGCTAATCCAAATATGCACTTAATCTGAATAGATCATATGTGATAGAGAAGGACATAGTGGCATGTGGATTGTTGGGATGTGTGGGAGGAGGATAACATAACTACATATATTCATAATGAAATCTGTGTCATGTTGGGAATGGACTGAGGGCATGCATAGAATGGTGTTGCCATGAAAAAAATGTTGTTGCAAATACTTTAGCCAAGGAAGCCCTAAATGTGGGGGAGGGTATTGTTTTCAAGACCCCTCTTACATGTATTTTAATGTTTTACTTCATGATGTAAGCACTTAGTGCAAGTCATGTTGTATTAATCTGGAAAAAACATACCTTAACAACTAATAAGTATATATATATAAATAGTTTTGCAAGTAATAACTTTATAACAAAGAAATCACTAATTATAAAATAAACATATAACATGTCTCATGAAAGATAGACTTGTGAAATTTAAATTTTTGCTTTTAATTATATAATGAGTTTTTAAAAGAAACATAGTTTCCATATAATTCAAAAAAAAAAAAATCAAAATAATTATTTATAAAAAAATAAAAAATTGTAGTTTGCTAAAAAACTAAAAAATTGTGGCTAAATATGATATAGTTATTTAGGGTCTTTCTATTGGGTAAAATACCATTTTTGTCATAGAAGTTTATCCTAAGGAGCACTGGTTGTTCGGAAGTTTTTTTTGTCTCATTTTTGCCCTGAAAGTTTTTTTTATAAGCAATTTTGCCCCTAAAAGCTTACAAAGAAGAGTAACAATTTTACAGTCAAGATCAATGCATGGGTAAGATTGCTACGTTTTTAAACTTCTGGGGAAAAAATGAGATAAAAAAAACTTTTGAGTGACCAGTGCTCCTCAAGGTAAACTTCCATGGCAAAAATGATATTTAACCTTTTTTTTTTGACAATGTGCATGTGAAGTGCAGCTCTTTAAAGGTTTGTTTTGGTATGGGGGATTTGGAGGGGAGAGGAGATTTGTATGCGTTGGATTTAAGAAAATTGGAGAAGTGTGGTTACAAAATTTTAATGAAGAGAAGATTTAAGATAAAAGAGTAAGAAAAATTAATTTAAAACTTTTATCCCAACTTCTCTCTCTCTCTTTTTTGCCGCTTAAATCCAACTCAAATATTTTTTTCTTCTGCTCACTTTCCCTTCTCTCCCCTCATACCAAATAAGCCCTAAAGATAAGGTAAAGTAGTAAAGTCCAATTATGCAAACTTTAGGCTAAAAAAGTTGTATGAAACATGACACTATAATTTTGATAGACAATAAAAGGACCAAAATAAAAAAAATTGTTTTGTTTTAGTTTCTTTGAATTAAAAAAATTTATAATTTTCTTAGCTTTCAAATTTCCAGTGTTTAAGTCCATCTTTAAACACATAAGTAGACACGGGAGACGAAAGAGCCCGAGGTAATTTTTTCTTTCAATAATTATTATTTTACTTTGTGTAGGATATTGATAAAAAAGCCTAACATTTTCTCTACTTTTAATTTTTGCTTTCAGTGATTATTAGTTAGTCTTACTGTGTTAGTTAACAACTCATTCTCTTTCATATACTCTTCCTTTGTAAAGAAGAATATTAGTAAAAATAATTTTTTTTATATATTTATTGATTTTAACCCATTTAAACTTAAATTCTTAATTTAAATTATTCGATTATTTTTATTTTATAATAAAATGGGAGGGAGTATGTTACTATATTAATGACATTTTGCCAACTATGGGAATGGGAATAAGAAGAGACGCATAACGACATCTCATATCTTTAAAGTTTGCAAAACATTATTTAAATAGAACGGTGACAAAAAGTTTGCACCCATGCCATATAGCTTCCACATCTAAGCTAAATAATTCATACAATAATATCCACAAATCTTCTACCTCTATCTATCTCCCAAAAATTCCTCAAATACAATATAAAAATTAAAATGTTGATATTATTTACTTTTTTATATATTTTTTTGTAATAAACTCATCTCTTCCTAATAGAAAAAAGTTAAATCATCAGCTTATATTATATTAATTGTGTTTTGTCCAGAAGTGATAATGTGTGATAATTTTCATTTAAATTTATAATTTTTTGATTAAGAATTTTTTTCTGAAATAAAAATTAATATTTATTTTACCACTTAAAATAATTTATCATAACAAAAGTACTCACTCTCTGGCAAAAGAAAATAAAATTGGCTAAGAAGGTGAGAATAATTACTTTCTTTATATTTATTATGAAAAAAATATTCATTGCATTTCAAATTTCAATACTTAATTCTGGATATATGAGCACCAGTCCATTTAAAATTGTTTTCAAAAGATTAAAATGTAATGATGAGTTCATTTAAATTTGTTGCATTTAGTATTAAAAAAAATTTGGTTGCATCTCAATTTAATTTTGTAGTCGTTGCCTATCCGTTGAGAAGATGGACCGGTCTAGTAGCCATTTAGCCCAAGCCCAACAATCATTCCCGTACCACGTTTCAAACCGTAGCCTTTTCCCCTACACTCTCATTATTCCCGTTACTTCCGACTTGATCGTCTTTCCTTAACCCCTTCACTTCCGACTTGCGCTCGTCTCTTCGCCCTCAGACTCCTGCTTTTCGTCCATTCAATTTGAGTTTCCAATTGGGTTCACAGAGCCGCGAACCTCCGTCGTCTTCATCGCCTGAAGCTGTCAAAGCTGAGTTCGACATAATTGGGTAAGAGGAAGACGCACTGAGTCACTGAGAGAGGAGAAATTGGGGGCTGCGGAAACGCCGAGACCACCACTGGAATCATGGCAGAAACACTGTCCCTCCACCACAGCCACGGCCCTGAGATCGAAAACGGCGATCTTCTTCTCTCTCGCTCGATCTGAACAGAACCAGATCTGCCTTCGCTCTCTCACAAAAACCCAACCAAGCTGTCGTCCTCCTTCCTTTGCCAGCGCCGGTTGACCTCATTCTCACCGTCGCTCTGTTTCTCAGACTTTATTTTTCTGCCGTTAGGGTCTATTCGTTGCTGTCTTATGAGGTAAAGCTCATGCCTTTTTCCCCAATTTCGTTCTTCGAGCACAAAGACCTTTGAATCTGGGCTTCGATTCATCAATTATAGGGTCCCTACCAGTTCAGAGGGCAAGTTATTTGTTAGCGTACCTCAAGAAAAGAAAGGAGAAATGAGGATCGCGAAGTCTCAGGTATGGCAGCCATGTAAGAAGAAAAGGTTCTGATAGCTAGTCTGAGAAACTCTAGAGTGTAGAGAGAGAGAGAGAGAGAGAGAGAGTGATTGAGAGATTGATAGAGGGGAGAAGGAGAAATTGGAAATCGGAATTGTGATAAAAATCCGAGAAGATGACGTCGCGTTCGGGGTTTAGTCCGAGTGGGGAAGTACGAGTTGGGTAGGACTTTGGGAGAAGGCAATTTGGCCAAAGTCAAGTTTGCGCTCAACGCTGAGACTGCAGACAATGTGGCCATCAAGATTCTTGGTAAAGAAAAGCTGCTCAAGCACAAAATTATTGGTCAGGTATGAATCTTACTACAGATCCAGTGGGTAAATAAGATGGTGCCATATATAATACATACTTTCGAATCACTTCCTTTTGTAATGCATGATTTAGATTATTGGAGATGCTTTGATTTCACGTATGTATATGTAGATTGCTTTTTCATAATCTCAGGGAAAATTTTCCAAAATTTTGTATTGGTTTCGATTTCTTAATTATTCAAGTATGCTTGCTGGGATTCCATGGTGCGCCTGAACTGGATCCAAATTACGAGTGTGGAGAAAGATAGGGGAAAAAGTGGGTCCCACATACGTAGGGTGCATCCTTAATTCTCCGTATTTCTCTCCACTTCATCTAAAACACAAAAACTGTGTTTTTGGGATCTAATTCCATGATGCATCTCTTACAGTTTTCTTGTTTAGGACAATTGTTAAAAGTCATATTTGCCACGTTTACCTGTGTCTCAACTTTCAAAATGTTGCTTGTTGAACTTTTCTTCCCTCCCTTTTTCTTTTGCCCCCTTATTGAATTAGGAATTAATTAAATGTTATTTCATTGTGATATGTCATAAATAATGCAATTATTATTTTTTCTTTATTTGCCATAATAATGCAATCCATTGTTTTTTTTACTTTAACTTCACAACAGGTGCCACCGACTGTATTATAAAATTCTAAACGTTGACTTTTTACAAGCCTTCTCTTCGAACACTTGAAGATAATTTATTTTATGATAAAGCACATTATTAGTTTTTTGACACATTTTAATATTGTACCAAACACCAAAGATGTTCAGTCAGCTCCAGACCATTTGACTTTTTAATTAATTTTAAATTAATTTAATATTTTTTTGCCTTTAAATAAAGTTTATTTAAAATTTATCATTTTAAAATAAAATGCACGCGCACACACAATAAATAACCTAGTTACATAACATAATAGAACTAGACTAACTTCCTGCAATTGCAGGGATATATAGAATGATTTAAAGGATTTCACGGGGCTTGAGAACAAAAGTAAGCTGAGAATTTTTTTTTTTTTAGAACGAAAACAATGGTTTTTGATTTGGTTATATATATAAATTGATTTTTATATACAATCAAATCTCTTTTTTTCCCTTGAATTCTAAAGCTTCTTCATCGACAAGCATTCACCTAACACTAATTTATCTAATATTCTTTTTGGTGACAAAATTTCTAATAACTAGAGTGTCCCCTTTCAAATATTAGATAGTTAATATATGTAATTATCTAATATTTTAATGTAAAAATAAATATTAACTAGAGTGTGCCTGGTTCATATATAAATCTTTAGGGAAAAATAATCATTTGGTCCCCATTATTTTGCCTCAATTGTAATTCAATCCCTAAACTTTAACTTAATGCAATAGAGGCCCTAAAGTTTTGACTCAGTTAAAATTTAGTGCAATTCAGTACCTATAGCTTAGCTTAGTCATTTAAAACTTTAGTCCCTAAGTTTTTTAAAATGTAAGGATGGACATTTTAAAAAGTTAAACTAGAAGGATTGAGTTGCACCAGTTGCACTGAGTCATAGTTCAGGGGCTGAGTTTTAACTGAGTCAACTATAAGAATTGAGTTGCATTGAGTTAAAGTTCAGGTATTGAGTTGTAACCAAGTCAAAACTACATGTACAAAATGATTGATTTTTCCAAATCTTAACCTGTTGTTTTTGTTTTAGCCAAAATCTTCCCATTTGATTGGCCTCTCACCAAAAGGGGGAAAAAACAAAGAAGAGAAAAACCTGGAGGCTTCATGTTGTGAGCATCTGATAGTGTGATTTTCCAAAATATGGCATATGCTCTTAACATTCATGTACAAGCCATGCCCTAGTTGACAAGTGTTTAAGCTCAGCAATCTATTTCTGTCTGAACCAGTCTCAGACGTGTCGTTAGTATATCATGGCAATATGCCTGAAAATAGATGTTTCTGGTCATTGTGTAATGTCTTCTAGACTTTCAATATGTTGTACTAAAATAGTAAAGGGTGGAAGAAGAAGATGGCTTGGGTTTTAAACGTGTAGTGGCACTTAACTTTGGAGCTTTAGAAATAGGTGAACTTCTTTGTAAATTAGTATATACTCATCACTAGCTAGTTTGTACGGTATCAAATGTAATTGGTGTGGTTTTTGGAGTTGAATTTTAACTTGCCATGGCCATATAAATCTGAGTTCACTAATTTAGTTGTGGAAACGGGAATGTTCTGTTCTTGCTTAACCTTCTGTTGTCTCTCATCATGCAGATAAAACGAGAAATTTCGACGATGAAATTGATTAGACATCCAAATGTCATACGCTTGTATGAGGTTAGTAGGTGGTGAATGACCCCCTCCTACTATTATTGCAGCTATGCAATTTTTTCACTTGATCAAAATCTATCTTGCTTCTATCTAAATTGTAACTGACTTACGACAGCATTCATGATGTAGGTCATGGCCAGCAAAACAAAGATATACATTTTATTGGAATTTGTTACTGGAGGGGAATTATTTGATAAAATTGTAAGCCTGTTTTGCCTTTCTATTTTCTTTTGATGGCAATCAATGTCCAATATATTTGTATCTTAAATTTATTTCTTTTGATAGAAATCAAGGGTTTCCCTTCTCAAGTTGTATCTTAAGTTTTATGTGCTTTATTTTTACTTTCGTGAGACAGGCAAGCAAGGGGAGGTTGAAGGAAGATGAAGCCAGAAAATATTTTCGGCAGCTTATATGTGCTGTGGATTGCTGTCACTGTAGAGGTGTTTTCCATAGAAACCTAAAGGTGTCTCTATCGTGACTCAGTTGTTCCATCTTTTTATCTGACTTCTTTTTCCATATTTTTTTTGTGGAAGAAGAGGGGTGACAATGAAGCTATAATAACGAGTAGATAACAAGGTAAGATTCTGATTGAACCCTCTCCTAAACAAGTAGATAACAAGACCAGAAACAAGAAATAGACAACAGAAAGTGAGAATAACTTGAGATTGTTAATACTGTTGATGCGTAACAAGGAAAATGATGATTTTGTACACACCCACATGCATAAACTTGTATCAAAATAGCAATTACAAATTAACAAGAAACAGGTCAAAAGGCGCAATACAATGACTCTGGGCTTTTAATGAAAGAGAAGATTTAAAGAGCCAAAAGTTACAAAAGACTAAACATGCCCCTAGCTGAACCTACACTCCCTACTCATGCCCTTCTTTTCCGTTAAGAACAAGAACCTTAGATCAATTCTCTTATCCACTGGAATTTCTCTTTCTTATACCATTTCCCTTCCCATTATTGCGGATATAGGCCCTTGGAAATGATTTGTCAATATGCTCTGAAACTTCTACGTCAGATTCATAATGTTTACTGCGCAACTAATTACTTGTTTGCCTTCCTACAATCAACTTCCCGACCCCTTTACGTAACAGCCATATCCCTCTATGATGGATATTATCCACCAACATCCACTAAGTAACACCTCCTTTATCCACCAACAGCCACTAGGTAACAGCCACAGCGGCTGGGTCAATTTTCATTCACTTGCTTGTCTCTATTTAGTTTTGTTATTTTTTTTATTGTTATGCAGATTATTTTATATTTTATCATTCTCAATTGTACTAATTAGATTAGTCTTTTAATCTTTTTTTTTCTTTGATAATATATATCTGTTTTTTATTTAATGTATTTAACCCTTTATCCTTTATGATTTTATCTCATCCTCCTTTTATTATTTGTTATTTATATTTATATTTTCAAATGAATTTTTTTATTCACTAATAAAGTATGTATTATTTATTTTTTTTGATGAACTTATCATTTCTGCCTTTAAGGCAGAAAAAGTTTTCTGCCTTAAGTCAAAACTACGTTGCTTTAGCTCTTTTTTTGTTTTTGTTTTTTTTTCTTTGCTCTTTTTTTGTTTTTGTTTTTTTTTTCTTTCTCTTTTTTTCCTTTTATCCCTTCCATTTAAAAAAGAGCCAAAACGACGTAGTTTTGACTTAAGGCAGAAAACTTTTTCTGCCTTAAAGGTAGAAATGATATTCCCTTATTTATAATGCATTTAGTATTTATTGTTAATAGTTTATCATTTTCACTTGTTTTGCTTAATTGTTATTTATTTTCAGTCATTCCTGTTGTGAGCACTCTAATCATGTTTCCATTAATTGCAAAATGCTATATTGTCATGTGAAGTTTAAACTTTAAACTTGTCCTCTATCTCATTCTTCCATACACTGGAATGAAAATTAGTAATATCCAGTAATTTTGCCCTTTGTGAAAGTTTAGAGAAACATTTCAAAATCGTTATCCCAAGATGTCTTCTTTCACAAAAGTTTGGAAGTGGGGTTTCACTGTGTATCCAACTTCTGTTGTATGGCTTTTTTGGAATGTTCTCATATATTCTTAGTTTCACTCTCCTTTTTTTTCTCCATTAATTCTATTTATTTTGAATATTTATTTTCATTTAAAATAACAAGTTTTAACTCAATCCATTGTCTTACGAGGTTGTGCCTATTGTCACTCTCTGTCTCTAGTGGTTGTGTTTGCTCTTTATCTTTGTCATCTTGTATTTATTTAGAATGAGGGAGAACTGATGTTCATAAGTTTGGTAGAGATATATATCGGTTTATATACTTTTCCGTGCACTGTTTGACTTTTAACATTATGGATATTCTTAGAGTTGTATTATAGACATCAATGACTGAATATCTGTCGAAATGATTAGAGGTTTTTTAGACAGATAATACTGATTATAAGTTTGCTTGCAGAGGCTGCTCAAGGTGTCTATCTGGGACCTTTTCTTCATTTCCAGATATATACTTCCTTTGGTCGCCATTTTACAAAATTAGGCAAGCTTAAGGAGGTAAATACTGCTGAATACTGATGTCAGGAAGGTGATTTGTTTGCCATTAATGTTATCCTTTTTTTACTGTAGAAAATTAAAGCATGAGGCTGAAAATGCCGTCTTTTATAGGTTTTGAAGCAGTAGAGTGGAGTACATGCATAGAGGGGAGATGAGAACGATCCTTTCAATTAATCCCAATAAATCAGGCTTTCAAAATAGTTAATAAAAACTAAGCATAATAGTTAGAGGCTTTCAAATATAATTCTATTGATTTTCATAATAAGGCTGCTAAGTTATGTGGATTTTCTAAACTTAAGGCTACTCATATCCACTTTGCGATGAAAAAGATGTAATCATCTTCATGTTTACTGAATTTATGCAGCTGTTAGCTTTTAGAGAATTTTAATGGATGTGAACTTCTTACTCATGTAGTTTATTTTGATTGGTTGATGCATGGTGGATTTTTCTGTGACAGTTTATTTTGCTGCTTGACACTATAAATTTATACTGAGTGCTCTATAAATGGATTATGATTATTATTTGGAATGAATGTCCCAATTTTTTTTAAAGAAATTTTTACATTGTTTAATTTTAAGGAAATTGCATCATGTGTTTTATCTAACTTGCTTTTAAAACTGAGTTTATTTTGAAGAAATTTATTTTGTTCGTGTCTTGTGAAGGCTAAGGAGACCGTTGGGTTACCCTTTTGAAGTCTTTCTATATGGAATTCCCCACGCATAACATGAGGAGCTGTCTGTTCAAGGTGCAACTTACTCGGCCCGGTTGTACGCTTTCCTTTCACACTTTTATATCGTTTTGTTTTTCATTTGATTGGATTGGGATTAATTGCATATTATTTTTTATTTTTGTGTTTCCTTTGTTTTTATGTTGTGGGGGGAAAGTTAAGTTTTTTGAAAAAAACATTTGAAAACAAATTTGGTTTGGACGGATTCTTGAATTTATGAGTGATTGATCGTACGTTGAGTGAAAGAGCTGCATGGTGATTGTTTTGACTTTAGGTGAATCCTAAGTGGGTAGTCATGACCTAGTGAGGTTTTTGGGCCCATTCACATTCATTTTTTGTGTGTACCACTTATCTTTTCCTTACTCTAGAACTTGGCTTGGGTCTTGTTTGAAACCACATAATTTGCATTTGTTAGACATGAAAATGAGAAAGACATTCATTTTGTTTATAGCTAGATCCTATTAGCCTACCTTCATACATTACTATATCTATTGCTAACCACTTTGAGCCTTAAGTTATGCCTCCTTTCATTACCCATGGCCAAAAAAAATTTGTGGATATTTCCTCTCATGCTATTTATAGCTAGATCCAAATTGCTAACCTTGACGCATTGTCACATCCATCACTAAATTATGTTTGAGCTTTAAATTATGTTTCTCTCATTCATTATTGATTGTGATGGCTAAAATGATTATATCATGAAGGTTAGCCTTATAAACAGGTAAGGCAAATGCTCTGTGATCATTTAGTCTTCAATTGGATTTTGTGAATATCTCACGAGAGAGACAACCTTGTTGGAAGGATCTTTGAGGCTATATTTCCAAAAATTGTGTGATTAACCTCCTACGTTGGTAACTCTTCAGAACTTGTTCTAATTCTCTTTATGGCTACTTTACGCATGTGCAGTTCTTTAAAACGAGGGAGGCATTCATATTCTAAATCCCCTTTTTATCCCAAACACAAGCCACAAATATAATTATCCCTTGTTGCCCCCTTTGAGCCTATCACTTTTCTTATATTCCATCTATATTGTGGTAAGTTATTGTGTATGTAAATATATTTCTAAGTATTCTCACTTGTTACTTATTGGATTACATCTTGTGGTATTGTTGCTACTATTTTACCATGTGTGGGATGACAAATTGGAAAAATAGAAGTTGGAAAAAAAGAGATAAAGATAAAAGGAAAATAAATTGTGGCTCCCCTAAAAAGAAAAAGGAAAGATGGGGGAGAAAAGAAAAAATGTATCCCATAAAATGGGAGAAAGGAGCCAGAGAAAAGCAAAGAAAAATATATAGCTCCTTAAAAGGAAAAAAAGGCAAGAAAAAGAAAAGAAAATCAAGGAAGCTGAGAAAAAATGGAAAAGGGAAAAGCATCCCAACAAGCTCTCTTGATTAGCAACATTGTCACTATTTTATATATTGTACGACAAAATTTTGGATGCTATTTATTTCTTTTTACATGCATAATACTTACCACCTCCACCATCCATTCCATGTGGCCTATTTCCAACATTACAAGCGTGAAAGACCTCTTGATTCTTGAATGCACATGTAAGTGGTGGTAATAATTAGAATTATCACAAGCCTATGGTAGAGCCTAGCCTAGGTTGGTTTGAGAGAAAAACCCCCCATAAAGGTGAGATGAGCGAAACACTTACATTCCTGAGAGACTCTCTCGGTTATATTCCTCTTTCCTAATTGTGTTCATAATTTGATCTCTTAGCATTATTATCTGTAAGTTTTGCTAACTGGGAGGATATAATTGTTGAACCATCACTTTTATGCTCAAATATGAAGAATTTCTAAAAGGAAAGAAATAGAGAAAAGGAAACCAAAATAAGAAAAAAAAGAAAAGGAAAAGAAAGAAGGAAACAAGAGAGAGAGATAGAGAGGGAGAGAAATTTATCAATAATTATTCTTTAACGGTAACTTTTATTATTTAGTAATAATTTATCATTCATTTGTTTGTCTTTATTTAGTTTTGTTATTCTATTTTTTTTATTGGTTATATAGATTACTTTATATTTTATCATTGTCAATTCTACTAATTAGATTAGTCGTTTATTTTTTTTCGTTTGATAATATGTTTCTGTTTTTTATTTAATGTATTTAACCCTTTATCGTTTATGATTTTATCTCATCCTCCATTTATTATTTGTTATTTATATTTATATTTTTAACTGAATTTTTTTATTCAAAAGTAAAGTACTTATTATATGTTTTTTTATGAAATTATTTATAATATTTATTTATAATGATTTAGTTTTTATTGTTAATAGTGTATCATTTTCACTTGTTTCACTTAGTTGTTATTTATTTTCTTTTTAACTAACCGTATTTATTTTGGTTATTTATCTATGTATCATATATGTATAATGTAGAATCGATTTTAATGGGTTTAATTTCTTTGTTTTATTAATTTATTTAAATAAACTATAATTTCTTGTTATTTTTATTTATTTTTACGTTTCATGTGAATTTTTATTTCTAAATAAGATACATGTGATCTATGCATTCCTAAGAATACACATAACTTCCTAATGATAGGGTATAACTTCCTAATGATAACTTCCTAAGGATAAAATACAATAACTTCCCTAGATATTTAATAACTTCTCCTAACTGCTTGCTGATGCTTGCTGGTCCCTAACACAAATGGTATGTTTAGTTTATCTTATTAGTGAAACAATTAATAGCATGCACTAGGAAAATGGACGCTCAAGTCATAACATCGTGGGAATACTATGACACAATTAAGCCTTAAGTTTTCATATATAATTAATTTTAGTGCCGTGTTATATCTATTAAGAGCTGAATTATTCATGCTTTTATATGGTATGCTTTCTTTTACCCAATTTTGGAAAGCAAATATATAGTTATGGAATGGGTGAGGATAAATTTTAAAAGATAAAATAAAATAAATTTCCCTTTGAAGGTTGCTTGAATTGCCCACCTTTCATAGTCCTTTTTTGCAACTAGGGACTTGTAAAACGGCAAACAAGATTCACATCCAAATGTTCAGCAAACTAGATAATTTCAAAAATTGAGCAAGCGTCAATCAATGCCTTTGGGTTTTGATGTTAAGAAGAACAACTGTAAGGTAAAAGTACTACTAGTCCTGTCCCTGTCTCTAATTTGTGTCATCTTATTTCTATTTTGTAACCCTCTGTACCACATTTCATTCTTTTTGTAATATGTAATGTTGCTAGATAATAGAAATAGGTGAACTATTCTCTAGAGATTATTTCTTTCAATGAAGTCACTCATTTATAATACTTGCAATGTTACTCTTGCCAAATTTGCTGGCCAAAAATATCAAACTCAACAAAATTTTAAATTTTGGTGTTAAATTTTGGACCGTAAATTTTAAGTCAAAATTTGAAATTCCCCCTATCTGTCAAGGACCAAAAACGTGATTTTTGCAATTAACTTTTCATGGCTGATTTCTAAGGTCAATATCTTTGTATTGAATATCTCAGTTGAAGATTCAAGGGGAGAAAAGACGTCATCTTTCTGTAGTGACTGAGGCAAATGATTCTCAAGTGTTTCTTTTTTTATATTCAAGGGCACAAGTCAATTTTGACTGGAATTAGGATCAAGATTACCTATAAATTAGACATGTTTTCTGTTAATTGTATGGGATTTTGAAGTTATTTCCCTCCCAAATAAGTGACATTACTGTTGATGATCTTACTTTAACAAGTACATAGTGTCCATGTGTTTAAAAAATATCACTCCAATGAATAGTAATTATAATCGTAATTGGTAATTTAGTTTTATATTTGACGTCATATAAATGACTCATGAATAAATGGTGGTAGATGATTCTGGTTTTATATGTTATGTCAATTCTAAAGGTTTGTCTTGATTTCTGTTTCTCAGGTATTTGAGGTGGGCCCATCACTTTGTATGGTTGAGATTCGCAAAGCTGGAGGAGATACTTTGGAATTTCACAAGGTAAGATTCTGATAGAACCCTCTCCTAAACAAGTTGATAACAAGACCAAAAACAAGAAATAGACAACAGAAAGTGAGAATAACTTGAGATTGTTAATACTGTTGATCCGTAACAAGGAAAATGATGATTTTGTACACCCAGAAGCATAAACTTCAATCAAAATATCAATTACAAATTAACAAGAAACAGGTCAAAAGGCACAATACAATGACTCTGGGCTTTTGAGAGGCCAGAACTCTCCAACTCCCCACTCTCTGATGAAAGATAAGATTTAAAGAGCCAAAAGTTACAAAGGACTAGACATGCCCCTAGCTGAACCTACCCTACCTACTCATGCCCTTCTTTTCCGTTATGGTCAAGAACCTTAGATCAATTCTCTCATCCACTAGAATTTCTCTCTCTTATATCATTTCCCTTCCCAACCTTTGAATATGTATTTTCATTTAAAATAATAAGGTTTAACTTAGTTCATTGTCTAACCTTTAAAGTCAGCCTATCATCACTCTGTCTCTCTAGTGGTTGTGTTTGCTCTTTATCTTTGTCATCTCGTATTTATTTAAAATAAGGGAGAACTGTTGTTCATAAGTTTTGTAGAAATATATATTGGTTTATATACTTTTCTGTGATCTGTTTGTAGACATCAATGACTGAATATCTGTCAAAATGATTAGAGGCATTTTAGACAGATAATATTGATTATAAGTTTATTTGGAGAGGCGGCTAAGGTGTCTATCTGGCACCTTTTCTTCATCGCAAGAGATGTACTTCTTTTGGTCACCATTTTACGAAATTAGGCAAGCTTAAGGAGGTAAATATTACTGTCAGGAAGGTGATTTGTTTGCTATTAATGTCATCCTTTTTCTACGGTAGAAAATTAAAACAAAAACAGGAGGCTGAAAATGCTTATAGGTCTTGAAGCAGTAGAGCAGAAAATGATTCCTTGTGAAAACTAAGCATAATAGTCAGAGGCTTTCAAATATAATTCTATTGGTTGCATTCATAATCTGGCTGCTAAGTTATGTGGTTTTTCTCAACTTAAGGCTACTCATATCCACTTTGCAATGAAAAAGATGTAATCATCTTCATGTTTACTAAATTATATGCAGGTGTTAGCTTTTAGAGAATTTTAATGGATGTGAACTTCTTACTCATGCAGTTTATTTTGATTGTTTGATGGTTATATAAATTTATATTTAGTGCTCTATAAATGGTTTATGATTATTGTTTAGAATGAATGTCCTAATTGTTTTTAAAGAAATCTATATATTGTTTAACTTTAAGGAAATTGCATCATAATTGCATCATGTGCTTTATCCAACTTGCTTTTAAAACTGAGTTTATTTTGAAGAAATTTATTTTGTCCGTGTCTTTTGTAGGCTAAGAAGGAGACCGTTCTTTCTACGTTGGAATTCCCCACATATAACATGTTATATGAGGAGCTAGTTGTTCAAGATGCAACTTACTTGGCCCAGTTGTATGTTTTCCTTTCACAATTTTATATCGTTTTGTTTTTCATTTGATTGGGTTGGATTGATTGCATTTTTTTTTTTAGTTTTGTGTTTCTTTTGTTTTTATTTTATGGGGGAAAGTTAAGTTTTTTGAAAAAATAGTTGAAAACAAAAATTTGTTTTGGATGTGAGAATTGCAAGGTCAAGGTTATCCATGGTTTGGACGCATTCTTAAATTTATGAGTGATTGATCATGTGTTGAGTGAAAGAGCTATATGGCAATTGTTTTGACTTTAGGTAAATCCTAAGTGGGGTAGTCATGACCTAGTGAGGTTTTTGGGCCTATTCACATTTATTCCTTGTGTGTACCACCTATCTTTTCCTTACTTTACAATTTGGGTTGGGTCTTGTTTGAAACCATATAATTTGCATTTGTTAGACATGGAAATGAGAAAGACATTAATTTTATTTATAGTTAGATCCAAGTTGCCTACCTTCATATATTGCATCCATTTGCTTACCACTTTGAGCCTTAAGTTATGCCTCCTTTCATTACCTATGGCAAAAAAAATTTTGTGGATATTTCCTATCATGTCATTTATAGCTAGATCCAAATTGCTAACCTTGACGCATTGCCACATCCATCACATCCATCGCCTAACCACTTTGAGCCTTAAATTATGTTTTCTTTCATTACACTGGCCAAAAAAAGAACTCGTATCATTTTGCAACATCCTTTGCGTTACACTTTGTGCCTTAAATTATGCATATCTATATTTTACGGCATATTCACTTTGAATGGATTTGATTGATTGGGGAGTCTGCATATCTTGAATATTTAAATACATGCATAAATTTCTCATTTATTGTTGATTGCGATGGCTAAAATGATTATATTATGAAGGTTAGGCTTAGAAACAAGGCTTTGATCATTTAGTTTTCAATTGGATTTCTGGAATATCTCATGAGAAAACCTTGTTGGAAGGATCTTTGAGCTTGTATTTCCAAAATTTGTGTGATTGACCTCCCTATTTTTTTCCATGTTATCTGTGCATGCAAATATTTTAATGTTTATTAATGACTTATCATTTACATGTTTACCCAAAAAAAAAAATTTTGTCTGCCTCTAAATTTTGTTTGTTGGATGTACTTGCACATGTTTTTTTGGTTACATTGATTCAGTTATCACCTCATTATGTAATCCTCCTTATTTCTGTTTTTTATATTGTTTATTTTTTTTATCAATAATCATTCTTTAACCATACCTTCCATTATTTCTTAATAATCTATCATTCATTTGCTTGCCTCAATATAGTTTTGTTATTTTTTTTTGTCATACATATTAGTTTATATTTTACCATTTTCTCAGTTGCACTAATTAGATTAGTCATTTTGTTCCTTGATAATATTTTTTTTAATTTAATGTATTGAATCTTTTCTCCTTTATTATTTGATATCATCTTCCATTTATTATTTGTTATTTATATTGATATTTTCACATGAATTTTTTTATTGATATATAAAGAGCATATTACTTTTTTTTTTTGGATGAAATTATTTATAACACTTATTTATAATGGATGTAGTTTTTACCGTTACTTGTTTGTCATTTTCACTTGTTTCATTTTGTTGTTATTTATTTTCTTTTTAACTAACTGTATTTGTTTTGGTGTACTTACTTATTTATGTATCTTGTATGTATAATCGAATTTTAATGTGTTTTGTTTATTCCTTTTATTATTATTTAAATAAAATACAAATTTTTCTTGTTATCTATATTTATTCTTATCTTTTCATTTGAATTTTTATCTGTGAACAAATTAGCATGCAAATATTGTAATATTTATTAATGATTTATCATTTACATGTTTACCCAAAAAAATTGTCTTTATTTAAACTTTATTTGTTTGATGTACTTCTTACACGTTTTTTTTTTCTATACATTGAATTCATCACCTCATTATGTAATCCTCCTTATTTCTTATTTCTGTTATTTATGTTGTTTATTTATTTATTAATAATCAATTTTTAAACGGACCTTCCATTATTTCTTAATAATCTATCTTTCTTGCTTGCCTCAATATAGTTTTTTTTGTTTTTTGATTGTTATATAGACTAGTTCATATTTTACCTTTCTCACTTGTACTAGTCGTTTATTTACTTTTTTCCTTGATAATATATTTTTTATTTAATATATTGAACCTTTTCTCCTTTATTATATTATTTGTTATTTATATTGATATTTTCACATGACTTTTTTTATTGATAAATAAAGAGCATATTATTTTTTTTGGATGAAATTATTTATAACACTTATTATTATGTTTCGTTTATTCCTTTTCTTATTTTTTAAATAATAAATAATAATAAAAGGAATTTTGCTTGTTATTTATATTTATTCTTGTCTTCTCATTTAAATTTTTATTTGTGAATAAATAAAATATATGTTATCTGTACATGCAGATATTGTAATGTTTGTTAATGATTTACATTTACATGTTTACCCAAAAAAAAAAAAAAAATTGTCAGCCTCTATTTGTTTGTTTGATGTACTTCACACACACACACATATTTTATACATTGATTCAATTATCACCTCATTATGTAATCCTCCTTATTTTTGTTATTTATATTGTTTATTTGTTTATCCATAATCATTCACTATTTCTTAATTTATCATTTGTTTGCCTCATTATAGTTTGGTTATTTTTTTTATTGTTATACAGATCAATTTATATTTTGTACTAATTAAATTATTTTTTCCTTGACAATATATATTTTTAGTTAATGTATTGAACCTTTTCTCCTTTAGGATTTGTTATTTATATTGATATTTTCACATGAATTTTTTTATTGATAAATAAAGAACATATTACGTATAATACTTATTTATAATGCATGTAGTTTTTACTGTTACTTGTTTGCCATTTTCACTTGTTTCACTTTGTTATTTGTTTTCTTTTTAACTAATCGTATTTATTTCTGTGTACTTAGTTCTTTATATGTATCATGTATGTATAATTGAATTTTAATATGTTTTTTTTATTCCTTTCATTATTATTTAAATAAAAGACATCTTGTTATTTATATTTATTTTTGTCTTTTCATTTAAGTTTTTATTTGTGAATAAAATACATGTTATCTATGCATGTAAATATTGTAATGTTTATTAATGATTTATCATTTACATGTTTACCCCAAAAAAATTAAAAAATTCTGCCTCTAAATTTTGTTTGTTAGATGTACTTCTTACACGTTTTGTTTTTTTGATAAATTGATTCAGTTTTCTCATCATTATATATTCATCCTTATTTCTGCTATATATTGATTATTTATTTATTTATCAATAGTCATTCTTTAACCAGACCTTCCATTATTTTCTAATAATCTATATTCATTTGATTGCCTCAATATAATTTTGTTGGTTTTTTTTAATTGTTATACATTAGTTTATATTTTACCATTTATACTTGTTAGATTAGTCGTTTATATATATTTTTTCCTTGATAATATATATTTTTATTTAATGTATTAGACTTTTTTTCTTTATTATTTGATCTCATACTCTATTATTTATTATTTATACTGAAATTTTCACATGAATTTTTTTATTGATAAATAAAGAGCATATTACTTTTTTTTAATGAAATTATTTATAATACTTAATTATAATGCTGGTAGTTTTTACTTTTACATGTTTGTCATTCTCACTTGTTTCACTTTGTTGTTTATTTTCTTTTTAACTAACCGTATTTGTTTCGGTGTAGTTACTTATTTTTGTATCTTGTATACAATAATTGAATTTTAATGTGTTTTTTTACTCCTTTTATTATTATTTAAATAAAATACAAATTTTCCTTGTTATTTATATTTATTCTTGTCTTTTCATTTGAATTTTTATTTGTGAATATATACATGTTATGTGTGCATGCAAATATAATGTTTATTAATGATTTATCTTTTATATGTTTACTTGGGAAAAAAATTGCCTTTAAATTTTGTTTGTTTGATGTACTTCTTATACATATTTTTTTTTTGATACATTGATTTAGTTATCACCTCATTATTTTTGTTATTTATATTATTTATTTATTTATCAATAATCATTCTTTAACCCGACTTTCCTTTATTTCTTAATAGTCAACCATTCATTTGCTTGCCTCAATATAGTTTTAAGATTTTTTTTCATATTAATTTATATTTTACCATTCTTTGTTGTACTAATTAGATTAGTCGTTTATTTATTTTTTTCCTTGATAATTTATTTATGTTTTTTATTTAATGTATTGAATCTTTTCTCCTTAATTTTTTTTGTTAATTAATAAAGAACATATTACTTTTTTTTTACGAAGTTATTTATAACACTTATTTATATTTATCATGTTTTACTTTGTTGTTGTTTATTTTCATTTTAACTAATAGTGTTTATTTCAGTTTACTTATGTATTTATGTTTCTTGTATGTATAATCCAATTTTAATGTGTTTTGTTTATTTCTGTTATTATTTTTTAAATACATTACCAATTTTTCTTGTTCTTTATATTAATTTTTTATTTTCATTTTCATTTTTATTTTTGAATTAAAATACATGTTATTTCTGCATTCATAATGTTTATTAATGATTTATTATTTACGTGTTTATCCCAAAAAATTTTCTACCTTTAAATTTTATTTGTTTGATGTACTTCTTATACGTATTATTATTATTTTTTATATATTATTATCACCTCATTATGTAGTCCTCCTTATTTGTTATTTATATTGTTTATCCCTTTATTATTTGTTATTGATATTGATATTTTCACATGAATTTTTTATTGATAAATAAAGAGCATATTTCGTATTTTTTTTACGAAGTTATTTATATTGCATGTAGTTTTTACTAGTACTAGTTTATCATTTTCACTTGTTTCACTTTGTTGTTATTTATTTTCTTTTTTACTAAGCGTATTTATTTCGGACTTATTTATGTATCTTGTATGTATAGCCAAGTTTTAATGTATTTGGTTTATTTCTTTTAAAATACAAATTTTTCTTTTTATTTATATTTACTTTTGTCTTTTCATTTGAATTTTTATTTGTTTTTGTGCATTCAAATATTGTATGTTTATTAATAATTTATCATTTACATGTCTACCAAAAAAAAAAAAATGGTCTGCCTCTAAATCTTCTTTGTTTGATGTTCTTTTTATTGTAGGTATTTTTTTGATACATTGATTCAGTTATCACATCATTATGTTATCCTCATTATTTTTGTTATTTATATTTTTTATTTATTTATCAATAATCATTCTTTAACCCGACCTTCCATTATTTCTTAATAGTTAATTCATTTGCTTGCCTCAATATAGTTTTCTGATTTTTTTTTCAGATTAATTTTTATTTTACCATTCTTTGTTTATTGATAATATATATATATATATATATATATATATATATATATATATATATATATATATATTTTATTTAATTATATTTTATTAATGTATTAATGTATTAATATATTTCAAATTATATATATATATATATATATATATATATATATATATATGATTTGATATTTTCACATGAATCTTTTTGTTAATTAATAAAGAACATATTAATTATTTTTTTTGACGAAGTTATTTATAACACTTATTTATATTTATCATGTTTTACCTTGTTGTTGTTTATTTTCATTTTAAGTAATAGTATTTATTTCAGTTTACTTATGTATTTATGTATCTTGTATGCATAATCGAATTTTAATGTTTTTTTAATTTATTTTATTATTATTTTAATACAATTTTTATATTAATTTTCATTTTATTTGTGCATTCAAATATTATAATGTTTATGAATCATTTATCATTTACATATTTAATTAGGAAAAAAAATTGTCTGCCTCTAAATTTTGTGTGTTTGATGTTCTTCTTATATGTATTTTTTCGATACATTGTTTCATTCAGTTAACACCTCATTATGTAATCCTCATTATTTTTGTTATTTATATTGTTTATTTATTTATCAATAATCAAATAATCTACCATTCATTTTCTTGCCTCGATATAGTTTTCTAATTTTTATATTTTACCATTCTCCGTTGTACTAATTAAGTTAGTCTTATTTTTTTTTTCCTTGATAAGATATTTTCACATGAAATTTTTTTATTAATAAATAAAGAACATATTACTTATTGTTTTTAACGAAATTATTTATAACACTTATTTATAATGCATGTAAGTTTTACTGTTACAAGTTTATCATGTTTTACTTTGTTGTTATTTAGTTTCATTTTAAGTAATAGTACTTATTTTGATTTACTTATGGATTTATGTATCTTGTATGTATAATCCAATTTTAATGTGTTTTGTTTATTTCTTTTATTATTATCTAAATACATTACCAATTTTTCTTGTTCTTTATATTAATTTTTTTCTTTTCATTTGAATTTTTATTTCTGAATTAAAATACATGTTATTTCAGCATTCAAAGAACATATTTATTTAACGAAATTATTTATAACACTTATTTATAATGCATGTAGGTTTTACTGTTACATGTTTATCATGTTTTACTTTGTTATTTATTTTCATTTCAAGTAATAGTACTTATTTTGATTTACTTATGCATTTATGTATCTTGTATGTATAATCCAATTTTGATGTGTTTTGTTTATTTCTTTTATTATTATCTAAATACATTACCAATTTTTCTTGTTCTTTATATTAATTTTTTTCTTTTCATTTGAATTTTTATTTCTGAATTACATGTTATTTAAGCATTCAAATGTTGTAATGATTGACCCGATAGCAAATGAGATTGGGTTGGACTAAATCATCAAAAGATGGATTGACGAGGGGGACTAAACAACTAAGGAATTATTTAAAAAACTTCATTTTGAGGAAAAAACGGAAAATCAAGACAGTGTAGGTATAAACAAATTTAACTAATTAAAATATTCACATTAAACTAAGGAATTATTGAAGAAACCTCATTGTGAGGAAAAAAAAGGAAAATCAGTGAATACATATAACTAAGTTAAACAGTTTAAACAACACAAACATTAGTAACTTCATTAAGATATGTAAAGTTATGGGAAGAGGAGACCAAATTAAAAATAATACAAAATCAAGGAAGAATAAATTTCAAATAGAAAAAAAATGAATAATAAATAGATAGGTAAAAATGATAAATTAAAAATGACCATCAAAGCAATCAAATAGAGAAGGAAAAAAATAGAAGAACAATATAATTACCGTTACATATAATAATAATTCATAAATAATCTTAATTATTAAATAATAAAAATATTAAAATTAATTAATAATAAATATAAAAGAAAGAGAAGAAAAAAAGAGGGAATAATAATAATAATCAAATAAGAAAAAATATGTCAGAAAAAGTTCACTTAAGCCACAAAATTATTACGAGTACAAAAGGAGATAAGTAAATAAAACCAAATTTAACAAATTAAATATTAACATTAAAATAAGAAATTATTTTAAAAATCTCATTATCAGGAAAAAAGGAAAATCATAAATATCAAATAATTTAAATAGCACAAACATCACACTAGGTTAAACCGTTTAAACAGCTCAAACATACTAAGCAACCTCAAATACTCTTAAGTTCAAAGTTATGGGAAGACGAGACCGAATTAAAATAATGCAAAACGAGGAAGGATGAATTCAAATAGAAAAAAATGAATAATAAAAAGATAAATAAAAAAAAATGAAGAATGGTGAATAATCAAATAGAGACAAATGAGAAGAGACATAGAAAAAGTAGAAGAACAATATAATTATTGTTGCATATAATGATAATTCATCAATATTACCAATTATTAAATAAATAATATAAATATAATTGAAAGAGAAGGAAAAGGGAGGGAAGAATAATAATAATCAAATATAAATCAAATAAGAAAACTATAAGAAAAATAAAGGTCAGAAAAAGTTCACTTAAATTTTAATATAAACCCACATCTTTAGATGATAAATAACTCTAAATGAATGTGATCAATAAGTGAATAAATATTAACATTAAGCCACAAAATTATTACAAGTAAAAAAGGAAAATCATGACAGTGATAATAATAAGTAAATAAAAATAAATTTAACGAATTAAATATTAACATTAAACTAAGAAATTATTTTAAAAATCTCATTTTAAGGAAAAAAGGAAAATCATAAATATCAAATAATTTAAATAGCACAAACATCACCATACTAAGTTAAACTGTTTATAGGGCACAAACATACTAAGCAACTTCAAATACTCTTAAGTTCAAAGTTATGGGATAATATAATGCAAAACGAGGAAGGATGAATTTCAAATAGGAAAAAATGAATAATAAATAGATAGCTAAATATGATAAATAAAAAAAATGAAGAATGGTGAATTAGCATGACCATAAAAAAAACAATCAAATAGAAACAAATGAGGAGACAAAAAAAGTAGAAGAACAATATAATTATTGTTCATAAATATTACCAATTATTAAATAATAAATATAAATATTAATAAATAATATATATAAATGAGAGAAGGAAAAGAGAGGGAAAAATCATAATAATCAAATATAAATCAGATAAGAAAAAACTAGAAGAAAAACAAAGGTTAGAAAAAGTTCACTTAAATTTTAATATAAACCCACATCTTTATATGATAAATAATTCTAAATGATTGTGATCAACAATAAGTAAATAAATATTAACATTAAGCCACAAAATTATTATGAGTAAAAAAGGAAAATCATGACAATGATGATAATAAGTAAATAAAAACCAATTTAAAGAATTAAATATTAACATTAAACTAAGAAATTATTTTAAAAATCTCATTTTAAGGAAAAAAGTAAAATCATAAATATCAAATAATTTAAATAGCACAAACATCACAATACTAAGTTAAATCGTACAAACATACTAAACAACTTCAAATACTCTTAAGTTCAAAGTTATGGGAAGACGAGACCGAATTAATATAATGCCAAACGAGGAAGGATGAATTTCAAATTGGAAAAAATAAAAAATAAATAGATAGATAAATATGATAAATTAAAAAAATGAAAGCATGACCATAAAAACAATCAAATAGAAACAAATGAGAAGAGAGACATAGAAAAAGTAGAAGTACAATATAATTATCGTTGCATATAATGATAATTCATAAATATTACCAATTATTAAATAATAAATATTAAAAATAATAAATAATAAATATAAATGAAAGAGAAGGAAAAGAAAGGGAAGAATCATAATAATCAAATATAAATTAAATAAGAAAAAACTATAAGAAAAACAAATATGTCAGAAAAAGTTCACTTAAATTTTGATGGAAACCCACATCTTTAGATTAAATTACTCTAAATGACTGTGATCAACAATAAGTAAATAAATATTAACATTAAGCTACGGAATTATTACGAGTAAAAAAAGGAAAATCATGACAGTGATAATAATAAGTAAATAAAAAAATTAACGATTTAAATATTAACATTAAACTAAGAAATTACTTTAAAAATCTCATTATCGGGAAAAAAGGAAAATCTTAAATATCAAATAATATAAATAGCACAAGCATCACAATACTAAGTTAAACCATTTTAAACGTACAAACATACTAAGCAACTTTAAATACTCTTAAGTTCAAAGTTATGAGAAGACGAGACCGAATTAATATAATGCAAAATGTCGAAGGATGAATTTCAAATAGGAAAAAATGAATAATAAATAGATAGACAAATATGATAAATAAATAAAAAAAAGAAGAATGGTGAATTAGCATAACCATAAAAACAATCAAATAGAAACAAATGAGAAGAGAGACATAGAAAAAGTAGAAGAACAATATAATTATAATTATCGTTGCATATAATGATAATTCATAAATATTATCAATTATTAAATAAAAAATATTAAACATAATAAATAATAAATATAAATGAAAGAGAAGGAAAAGAGAGGGAAGAATCATAATAATCAAATATAAATCAAATAAGAAAAAAATAAAAAAAAATATGTAAGAAAAATTTTACTTAAATTTTAATATAAACCCACAACTTTAGATTAAATAACTCTAAATAATTGTAATCAACAATAAGTAAATAAATAGAATTATTGCGAGTAAAAAAGGAAAATTATGACAGTGGTAATAATAAGTAAATAAAAACAAATTTGACGACCTAAATATTAACATTAAACTAGGAAATTGTTTTAAAAATCTCATTTCAAGGAAAAAAGGAAAATAAAAAATATCAAATAATTTAAATAGCACAAACATCACAATACTAAGTCAAACCGTTAAAGCATACAAACATACTAAGCAACTTCAAATACTCTTAAGTTTAAAGTTATGAGAAGACGAGATTGAATTAATATTATGCAAAATGAGGAAGGATGAATTTCAAATAGAGAAAATGAATAATAAATAGATAAAGTATGATAAATAAAAAAAAAATGAAATGAATTAGCATGACTATAAAAACAATCAAATAGAAACAAATGAGAAGAGAGACAAAAAAAGTAGAAGAACAATATAATTATATTTGCATATAATGATAATTCATAAATATTACCAATTATTAAATAATAAATATTAAAATTAATAAATATAAATGAAAGAGAAGCAAATAGAGGGAAGAATCATAATAATCAAATAAGAAAGAGAAGGGAAAACAAGAAAAAGCCAACAGAAAAAAAAATAAAGGACAACAAATATGTCAGAAAAACTCCACTTAAATTTTAATATAAACCCACAACTTTAGATAATAAACAACTCTAAATCACTGTGATAAACAATAAGTAGATAAAAACAAATTTAACTAATTAAATATATTCAATTTAAGGAAACATGTAAAAACATGACTATAACTATGATAAACAAAAAGTAAATAGAAACAAATTTAACTAATTAAACATTCACATAAAATTAAGGAATTATCAGAAATCTCATTACGAGGAAAAAGGAAAATTACCAAATGCATAATTTAACTAATTAAATATCAAAAAATTTAAATAGCACAAGCATGGCATACTAAATTAAACAATTTAAGCAAAATAAACATACTAGGCAACTTCAAATACTCTAAAGCTCATTAAGTTATGTAAAGAGGAGACCAAATTAATATAACGCCAAACGAGGGGATGAATTTCAAATAGAAAGATAAATATGATTAAAAAAAATGAAGAATGATGAATTAGCATGACCATAAAGCAATTAAATAGAAACTAGAGACATGGAAAAAGTAGAAGAACAATATAATTATCGTTACATATAATGATAATTCATAAATATTACCAATTATTAAATATAAATATTAAAATTAATCAATAATAAATATAAATTAAAGAGAGGGAAGAATAATAATAATAATCAAATAAGAAAAACAAATATGTCAAAAAAAGTCCAATTAAATTTTAATATAAACATGACTTTAGTTGATAATTAATAATAAATATATAGAAACAAATTTAACAAATTAGATATTAACAATAAACATAGGAATTATTTAAAATAGCTCATTATAAGGAAACAAAAAAAAAATCATGACTATGATAAACAATAAGTAATCAGAAACAAATTTAACTAATTAAATATTCACATTAAACTAAAATTTAAGAAACCTCTATGAGGTAAAAAGGAAAATCAGCAAATACATAATTTAACTAATTAAATATCAAATAATTTAAATAGCACAAACATGATGATACTAAGTTAAACAATTTAAACAATACAAACATACTAAGCAACTTGAGACACTCTAAAGTTCATTAAGTTATTTAAAGTCATGGATAGAGGAGACTAAATTAATACAATGCAAAACGAGGAAAGATGAATTTCAAATAGAAAAAAATGGATAATGGATAGAAAGATTAATATGATAAATAAATAAAAAATGAAGAATGGTGATTTAGCATGACCATAAAAGCAATCAAATAGAAACAAATGAGAAGAGACATAAGTATAAGAAGAATATAAGTATCGTTAGATATAATGATAATTCATAAATATTACCAATTATTAAATAATAAATATTAATGAAAGTAAGGGAAGAATCATAATAATCAAATAAGAGAAGAGAAAAAAGAAAAGCCACCAATGAAAACAATAAGAAAAACAAATATGCAAGAAAAAGTCCACTTAGATTTTAATATAAACCCACAACTTTATGTGACAAACAATAAGTACATAGAAACAAATTTAACTAATTAAATATTAACATTAAACCATAGAATTATTTAAGAAACCTCAGAAAAAAGGAAAATCAGTGAATACATAATTTAAATAATTTTAAATATCAAATAATTTAAATAGCATAAACATAACGATACTAAGTTAAACAGTTTAAACAACACAAACATACTAAGCAATTTCAGATACTCTAAAATTCATTAAGTTATGTAAAGTCATGGGAAGAGGAGACCAAATTAATATAATGCGAAACGAGGAAGGATGGATTTTAAATAGTAAAAAGTGAATAATAAATGTAAGATAATTATGATAACTTAAAAAAAAAATGAAGAATCGTGAATTAGCATAAATATTACCAATTATAAAATAATAAACATAAATGAAAGAGAAGGAAGAGGGAGGGAAGAATGATAATAATCTAATACAGATCAAATTAGAAAGGAGTAAACAAGAAAAACAAATATGTTATCAAATTGAGCAAAACAAGTGAAAATAGTAAACTATTAATAATAAAAACTAAATGCATTATAAACATATATTATAAATAATTTCATAAAAAAAAGTAATATAAATATATTTACTTTATTAAATTAAAAAAAATTGAAATCCCATCTTCATTCTTTATTGAGTTGCTCAATACAACACATCCTCATTGTAATATAGGGTAAGAACACTAAACCCTCAGATAAGTTCCACATCACAAAAGCAAACGATGAAAAAGAATCAAAACAACCATCCATAAAATATAAATAACAAGAAAAAAATTGTAGTTTATTTGAATAATAATAATAAAAAGAAATAAAATACATTAAAATTCAATCATACACACATGATATATAAATAAATAAGTAAACCAAAATAAATTCAATTAGTTAAAATGAAAATAAATAACAATTAAGTAAAATTAGTGAAAATGATAAACTATTAACAATCTAAACTACATGCATCACAAATAAGTGTTATAAATAATTTCATCAAAAAAATAAGTAATATGTTCTTTATTTATCAATAAAAAAATTCATGTGAAAATATCAATATAAATAAAAAATAATAAAGGGAGGATGAAATCAAATCATAATGGAGTAAGGGTTCAATACATTAAATAAAAAATAGAAATTAACTGACGTGCGAAGCCAAAAAACTATCCTCCTTCCACAAGAGAGAAATCCTTCATATTGATGGTTCAACAATTATATCCTCGCAAAAGTTCTAGAATAATAATGCTAAGAGATCAAATTATGAACACAATTAGGAAGGATGATATAACCGAGAGAGTCTCTTAGAAATTTAAGTGTTTTGTAGATCTCACATTTATAGGGGTTTTACTCTCAAACCAACCTAGGCTAGGCTCTACCATAGACTTATAATTCTAATTATTACCACCATTTAGATGTGCATTCAAAAATCAAGAGGGTGTAGGGTTGGAAATAGGCCACAGTGTGGTGGTAAGTATTATACATGTAAACAGAAACAAAAAGCACCCAAAATTTCGTCTTACAATATATAAAATAGTGATAATGTTGCTAATCAAGCAAAGCATCTCTTTTTGCATTTTTTCTTTACCACAATATATAAGAAAAGTGATAGGCTCAAGGGGGTAACAAGGGATAATGATATTTGTGGCTTGTGTTTGGGATAAAAAGGAGATTTAGAATATGAATGCCTCCCTTATTTTAAAGAATTGCACATGCGTAAAATAGCCATAAAGAGAATTAGAACAAGTTCTAAAGATTGACCGTCAAGAACACAATTTTTGGAAATACAAGCTCAAAGATGCTTCCAACAAGGTTGTTTCTCTCATGAGATATTTACAAAATCCAATTGAAGACTAAATGATCACAGAGCATTTGCCTTACCTGTTTCTCAAACTAACCTTCATAATATATTCATTTTAGCCATGACAATCAACAATGAATGAGATTTATGCATGTATCTAAATATTCAAAATATGCACACTCCCCAATCAATCAAATCCATTCAAAGTGAATATGCCATAAAACATAGATATGCATAATTTAAGGCACAAAGAGGGATGCTGCAAAATGATGGGAAATATTTACGAATTCTTTTCTTGGCCATTGTAATTAAAGAAAACATAATTTAAGGCTCAAAGTGGTTAGGCGATGGATGTGGTAATGTGTCAAGGTTGGCAATTTGGATCTAACTATAAATAACATGATAGGAAATATCCACAATTTTTTTGGCCATGGGTAATGAAAGGACGCATAACTTTAAGGCCCAAAGTGGTTAGCAATGGATGTAGTAATGTATGCAGATAGGCTACTTGGATCTAGCTATAAACAAAATGAATGCCTGTCTCATTTCCACGTCTCATTTCCACGTCTAGCAAATGCAAATATGTGGTCTCAAACAAGACCCAAGCCAAGTTCTAGAGTAAAGAAAAGATAGGTGGTACACACAAGAAATAAATGTGAAAATGCCCAAATAACTCACTAGGTCATGACTACCCACTTAGGATTCACCTAAAGTCAAAACAATTGCCATGTAGCTTTTCCACTCAACAAACAATCAATCACTCATCAATTCAAGAATGCGTTCAAACTAAGGATTACCTTGAGCTTACAATTCTCACATCTAAAACAAATTTGTTTTCAACTTTTTTTTCAAAAAAAACTTAACTTTCTCCCCATAACATATAAACAAAGGAAACACAGAAAAAAAAAAAAAAATATGCAATCAATCCAACCCAATAAAATGAAAAACAAAACGATATAAAAGGGTGAAAGGAAAGCGTACAACCAGTCCGAGTAAGTTGCATATTGAACAGAGACAGCTCCTCATGTTATGAGTGGGCAATTCCATATAGAAAGACTTCAAAAGGCTAAGCCCAACAGTCTCCTTCTTAAAAGCAAGTTGAATAAAGCACATAACACAATTTCCTAAATGTTAAATAATCTACAGATTTCTAAAAAAAAAAAACATTGGGACATTCATTCCAAACAATAATCATAATCCATTTATAGAGCATCAAGCAGCAAAATAAACTATTACATAAAAATCCACCATGCATCAACCAATCAAAATAAATTGCATGAGTAAGAAGTTCACATCCATTAGAATTCTCTAAAAGCTAACAGCTGCATATAATTCACTAAACATGAACATGTTTACATGTTTTTCATTGCGAAGTGGACATGAGTAGCCTTAAGTTGAGAAAAAACACATAACTTAGCAGCCTTATTTTGAATGCAATCAATAGAATTATATTTGAAAGCCTCTGACAATTATGCTTAGTTTTTATTAACATTCACAAGGAATCATTTTCTACTTGAATCATGCTGATTTATTGGGGTTAATTGAAAGGATCGTTCTCATCGACTCTATGTATGTGCTCTACTCTACTGCTTCAAGACCTATAAAAGATGGCATTTTCAGCCTCCTGTTTTTATTTTCTACAGCAGAAAAAAGATCACATTAATAGCAAACAAATCAACTTCCTGACATCAATACTACTTCAGCAGTATTTACCTCCTTAAGCTTGCCTAATTTTGTAAAATGGCGACCAAAGGAAGTATATCTCTTCCAATGAAGAAAAGGTGCCAGATAGACCTTGAGCTGCCTCTGCAAGCAAACTTATAATCAGTATTATCTGTCTAAAATGCTTCTAATCATTTTGACAGATATTCAGTCATTGATGTCTATAATACAACTCTAATAATATCCAAGTAATGTTAAAAGTCAAACAGTGCATGGAAAAGTATATAAACCGATATATATCTCTACCAAACTTATGAACATCGGTTCTCCCTCATTTTAAATAAATACAAGATGACAAAGATAAAAAGCAAACATAACCACTAGAGATAGAGAGTAGACAGAGAGTGATGATAGGCACAACCTCTGACTTTAAAGGTTAGACAAGGATTGAGTTAAAACTTATTATTTTAAATGAAAATAAATATTCAAAGGTTGGGAAGGGAAATGGTATAAGAAAGAGAAATTCTAGTGGATAAGAGAATTGATCTAAGGTTCTTCACCGTAACGGAAAAGAAGGGCATGAGTAGAGAGAGTAGGTTCAGCTAGGGGCATGTTTAGTCTTTTGTAACTTTTGGCTCTTTAAATCTTATCTTTCATCAGAGTGGGGAGTTGGAAAGTTCTGGCCTCTCAAAAGCCCAGAGTCATTGTATAGTGCCTTTTGTCCTGTTTCTTGTTAATTTGTAATTGTTATTTTGATTGAAGTTTATGCATCTGGGTGTACAAAATCATCATTTTCCTTGTTACGCATCAACGGTATATTCTCACTTTCTGTTGTCTATTTCTTGTTTTTGGTCTTGTTATCTACTTGTTCAGGAGAGGGTTCTATCAGAATCTTACCTTGTGAAATTCCAAAGTATCTCCTTCACCTCTGCGAATCTCAACCATACAGAGTGATGGGGCCACCTCAAATACCTGAGAAACAGAAATCAAAACAAAACCTTTAGAATTGACATAACATATAAAACCAGAATCATCTGCCACCAAATATAAAACTAAATACTAAATTATCTATTACGATTATATTATTGGAGTGATATTTTTTAAACACGGTACTTGTTCAAGTCAGATCATCAACAGTAATGTGTCACCTATTTGGGGGGAAAAAAAGATGACCTTTGCGTTGTTGGTCAATACAGTAATGTGTCACCTATTTGTAAGGTCAATATTCACCTTAGAAATCAGCCATGAAAAGTTAATTGCAAAAATCACGCTGTTGGTCCTTGACAGATAGGGGAAATTTCAAATTTTGACACTTGAGATTTTTTTTTCAATCTCAATCATTAAACATTCACGTAATCTTTCCTTTCCACTCTCCTTCGGTCCAAGGTTTAACACCAAATTTAAAAATTTGTTGAGTTTGATATTTTTGGCGAGCAAATTTGGCAAGAGTAACATTGCAAGTATTATAAATGAGTGACTACATTGAAAGAAAGAATCTCTAGAGGACCAAATTGATAGTTCACCTAATTTATAGCAAAAAGAATGAAATGTGGTACAAACTGGGTTAAAAATAGAAATAAGATGACACAAATTATAGACAGGGACAGGACTAGTAATACTTTTACCTCACAGTTGTTCTTCTTAACATCAAAACCCAAAGGCATTGATTGAAGCTTACTCAATTTTTGAAATTATCTTGTTTGCCTTTTTACATGTCCCTAGTTGCAAGAAAGGAGTATGAAAGGTGGACAATTCAAGCAACCTTCAAAGGGAAAATTACTCTATTTTATTTTATCTTTTAAAATTTTTATCCTTCACCCATTCCATAACTATATATTTCCTTTCCAAAATTGAGTATAAGAAAGCATACCATATAAAAGCAAGAATAATTCAGTATTTCAGTATTTCAAATATGTCAGTCGCTCTTAATAGATATGACACAACACTAAAATTAATTATATATGAACACTTTAGGCTTAATTGTGTCATAGTATTCCCACGATGTTATGACTTGAGCGTCCATTTTCCTAGTGCATGCTACTAATTATTTCACTAATAAGATAGACTAAACATACCATTTGCTTCTCCAAAAGAATGCTAAGGTCGAGGCCTTGGGATGTAGAGATGAGCTCAAATGCATTCAAAGTTAGAGGAGCTGCTGGCGCATCTTCCCGCCTCTCAACCGCAAGATTTTCAGAATTCTATGCACCAGAACATACATTGAGATCAAACTTAGAATGCATATAATTGATATGCAGAAATAAAGGGTAGCCAACCGAAAAGTCAATCTTCATACGAAGTCAGAGTTAGGACAGCTGAAGTATGTTTCAACAATTAACGACTAAGTACGAGTGTTAAAGCAGAAATCACAAAGTAAGTTTTAGAAAACTTGCATAAAGCAGAAATCACAACAAAATATCAAACTAAATTATTGTGTCCTTACCTCATGATACTTGTCCCCTCCTTTGGCCTTTGACAAGAACAGAGTAATAAACTTGCTGCGTTTTCTTATCCACCATCTCTTCTTTTTCATCTATGTAAGCTACGCAGATTTCTGCATGGTAACATGCATTTTTATTGTGGATGCCATGGATATCATATATTATGCAACTATTTACATTTCTCCAACAATTATATTGAGTGTTGACACACGTTAACATAAGATTGTGAACATAGGTGAACTTCATAGGTGAAACAACATACGTGATTCAAATCAGCCAGAGCTTGGGCATGATTCAAAGAGTTTCTCTGATCTCCATTGAAATATACAGTCCTATAGCCACCAATAATAGCTGCACAGAGAACAATATTATTTCATTTATAAACAGGCTTCTGCTACAGTTGGGACTATAGAGAGTCATAACTGAATCAATGTATAAAAAACATACGAGTAAACATATAAATTATTAATAAACATTACAACATTTGAATGTGTGAATAATATGTATTTTATTTAGAAATAAAAAATTCAAATGAAAAAATAAAAATAAATATAAATAACATGAATTTTTTTATTATTTTATAGATAAAAATAATAGCAAAACTAAATAGAAACAAACAAATAAATGATAAATTATTAATAAATAATAAAACTTCTGGATAAAGAATGATTATTGATAAATAAATAAACAATATAGATAACAGAAATAAGGGAATTACAAAGTGAGAATGATAACTTTTAGTGACTGAAAGTATCAAAAGAAAAAAATGTACAAGCAAAACACCAAACAAACAAAATTAAATTTAGAGGCAAGCAATTTTTTTTTTTTTTTTGGGTAAACATGCAAGTGATGAATTATTAATATAAAGAGAAGAATTTGTGAGCAAAAAAATATAAAGAGAAGAATAATAAACCTTACAATATCTGAATGTATAAATAACATGTATCTTATTTAGAAATAAAAATTCACATGAAACGTAAAAATAAATAAAAATAACAAGAAATTGTAGTTTATTTAAATAAAATTAATAAAAAAAAAGAAATTAAACCCATTAAAATCGATTCTACATTATACATATATGATACATAGATAAATAACCAAAATAAATACGGTTAGTTAAAAAGAAAATAAATAACAACTAAGTGAAACAAGTGAAAATGATACACTATTAACAATAAAAACTAAATCATTATAAATAAATACTATAAATAATTTCATAAAAAAACATATAATACGTACTTTACTTTTGAATAAAAAAATTCATTTAAAAATATAAATACAAATAACAATAAATGGAGGATGAGATAAAATCATAAATGATAAAATACGTTAAATAAAAAACAGAAACATATTATCAAAGGAAAAGAAAATAAACGACTAATCTAATTAGTAGAATTGACAATGATAAAATATAAAGTAATCTATATAACCAAAAAAAAAAAAAATAACAAAACTAAATAAAGACAAACAAATGAATGATAAATTATTAATAAATAATAAAAGTTACCGTTAAAGAATAATTATTGATAAATTTCTCTCCCTCTATCTCTCTCTCTTGTTTCCTTCTTTCTTTTCCTTTCCTTTTTTTTTTCTTGTTTTGGTTTCCTTTTCTCTATTTCTTTCCTTTTAGAAATTCTTCATATTTGAGCATAAAAGTGATGGTTCAAGAATTATATCCTCCTAGTTAGCAAAACTTACAGATAATAATGCTAAGAGATCAAATTATGAACACAATTAGGAAAGAGGAATATAACCGAGAGTCTCTCAGGGATGTAAGTGTTTCGCTCATCTCACCTTTATGGGGGGTTTTTCTCTCAAACCAACCTAGGCTAGACTCTACCATAGGCTTGTGATAATTCTAATTATTACCACCACTTACATGTGCATTCAAGAATCAAGAGGTCTTTCACGCTTGTAATGTTGGAAATAGGCCACGTGGAATGGGTGATGGAGGTGGTAAGTATTATGCATGTAAAAAGAAATAAATAGCATCCAAAATTTTGTCGTACAATATGTAAAATAGTGACAATGTTGCTAATCAAGAGAGCTTGTTGGGATGCTTTTCCCTTTTCCAACTTTTCTCTCTACATTTTTTCTCTGCTTTCTTGATTTTCTTTTCTTTTTCTTGCCTTTTTTTTTTTTCCTTCTAAGGAGCTATATATTTTTCTTTGCTTTTCTCTGGCTCCTTTCTCCCATTTTATGGGATACATTTTTTCTTTTCTCCCCCATCTTTCCTTTTCTTTTTAGGGGAGCCACAATTTATTTTCCTTTTATCCTTCTCTCTCTTTTTTTCCCACTTCTATTTTTCCAATTTGTCATCCCACGCATGGTAAAATAGTAGCAACAATACCACAAGATGTAATCCAATAAGTAACAAGTGAGAATGCTTAGAAATATATTTACATGCACAATAACTTACCACAATATAGATGGAATATAAGAAAAGTGATAGGCTCAAAGGGGGCAACAAGGGATAATTATATTTGTGGCTTGTGTTTGGGATAAAAAGGGGATTTAGAATATGAATGCCTCCCTCGTTTTAAAGAACTGCACATGCGTAAAGTAGCCATAAAGAGAATTAGAACAAGTTCTGAAGAGTTACCAACGTAGGAGGTTAATCACACAATTTTTGGAAATATAGCCTCAAAGATCCTTCCAACAAGGTTGTCTCTCTCGTGAGATATTCACAAAATCCAATTGAAGACTAAATGATCACAGAGCATTTGCCTTACCTGTTTATAAGGCTAACCTTCATAATATAATCATTTTAGCCATCACAATCAACAATGAATGAGAGAAACATAATTTAAAGCTCAAAGTGCTTGAGCGATGGATGTGACAATGCGTCAAGGTTAGCAATTTGGATCTAGTTATAAATAACGAGAGGAAATATCCACAAAATTTTTTTGGCCATGGGTAATGAAAAGAGGCATAACTTAAGGCTCAAAGTGGTTAGCAATAGATATAGTAATGTATGAAGGTAGGCTACTAGGATCTAGCTATAAACAAAATGAATGTTTTTCTCATTTTCATGTCTAACAAATGCAAATTATGTGGTTTCAAACAAGACCCAAGCCAAGTTCTAGAGTAAGGAAAAGATAGGTGGTACACACAAAAAATGGATGTGAATGGGCCCAAAAACCTCACTTGGTCATGACTACCCACTTAGGATTCACCTAAAGTCAAAACAATCGCCATGCAGCTCTTTCACTCAACATACGATCAATCACTCATAAATTCAAGAATCCGTCCAAACCAAATTTGTTTTCAAATGTTTTTTCAAAAAACTTAACTTCCCCCCCATAACATAAAAACAAAGGAAACACACAAAAATAAAAAATAATATGCAATCAATCCAATCCAATCAAATGAAAAACAAAACGATATAAAAAAGTGTGAAAGGAAAGTGTACAACCGGGCCGAGTAAGTTGCATCTTGAACAACCAGCTCCTCATGTTATGTGTGGGGAATTCCATGTAGAAAGACTTCAAAAGGCTAGCCCAACAATCTCCTTCTTAGCCTTCACAAGACATGAAAAAAATAAACTCAGTTTTAAAAGCAAGTTGGATAAAGCACATGATGCAATTTCCTTAAAATTAAACACTCTAAAGATTTCTTTAAAAAAATTGGGACATTCATTCCAAATAATAATCATAATCCATTTATAGAGCACTCAGTATAAATTTATAATGTCAAGCAATATAAATTTACAGTGTCAAGCAGCAAAATAAACTGTCACAGAAAAATCCACCATGCATAAACCAATCAAAATAAACTGCATGAGTAAGAAGTTCACATCCATTAAAATTCTCTAAAAGCTAACAGCTGCATATAATTCAGTAAACATGAAGACGATTACATCTTTTTCATCGCAAAGTGGATACAAGTAACCTTAAGTTGAGAAAAAACACATAACTTAGCAGCCTTATTTTGAATGCAATCAATAGAATTATATTTGAAAGCCTCTGACAATTATGCTTAGTTTTTCTTAACATTCACAAGGAATCATTTTCTACTTGAATCATGCTGATTTATTGGGATTAATTGAAAGGATTGTTCTCATCTCCCCTCTATGTATGTACTCTACTCTACTGCTTCAAGACCTATAAAAGATGGCATTTTCAGCCTCCTGTTTTAATTTTCTAAGTAGAAAAAGGATAACATTAATAGCAAACAAATCATCTTCGTGACATCAGTACTTCAGCAGTATTTTACCTCATTTAGCTTGCCTAATTTTGTAAAATGGCGACCAAAGGAAGTATATCTCTTGGAATGAAGAAAAGGTCCCAGATAGACACCTTGAGCTGCCTCTGCAAGCAAACTTATAATCAGTATTATCTGTCTAAAATGCCTCTAATCATTTCGACCGATATTAAGTCATTGATGTCTATAATACAAATCTAAGAATATCCATAATGTTAAAAGTTAAACAGTGCACGGAAAAGTATATAAACTCACATAGTAGCTGCTGGAGGATAAAGTGGATGTTACTTAGTGAATGTTGGTGGATAAAATCCATCATAAAGGGATATGGCTGTTACGTAAAGGGGTCAGGAAGTTGATTGTAGGCAGGCAAACAAGTAATTAGTTGCGCAGTAAACATTATGAATCTGATGTAGAAATTTCAGAGCATATTGACAAATCATTTCCAAGGGCCTATATCCGCAATTATGGGAAGGGAAATGGCATAAGAAAGAGAAATTCCAGTGGATAAGAGAATGGATCTAAGATTCTTGTCCGTAACGGAAAAGAAGGGCATGAGTAGGGAGTGTAGGTTCAGCTAGGGGCATGTTTAGTCTTTTGTAACTTTTGGCTCTTTAAATCTTCTCTTTCATCAGAGAATGGGGAGTTGGAGAGTTCTGGCCTATCAAAAGCCCAGAGTCATTGTGTTGTGCCTTTTGACCTGTTTCTTGTTAGTTTGTAATTGCTATTTTGATTGAAGTTTATGCACCTGGGTGTGTAATTGCTATTTTGATTGAAGTTTATGCACCTGGGTGTGTACAAAATCATCATTTTCCTTGTTACGCATCAACAGTATTAACAATCTCAAGTCATTCTCACTTTCTGTTGTCTATTTCTTGTTTCTAGCCAAGTATACCAGCCATTAAAAGCACCATCTCATAAGTATTACCAAGTATACCAGCCAAATTAAATTACTTTTGTTTTATGTTTTTCTCCTTAAATCTACAAAATAAGATAATTCCTTTGTCTTGGGTTGAAATATTATCATTTTAAGCTTAACCTAGATTTAAGCAAACAGTATATACTAATTTACACAGAAGTTCACCTATTTCTAAAGCTCCAAAGTTAAGTGCCACAACAAGTTTAAAACCCAAGCTATCTGCTTCTTCTACCCTTTCCTATTTTAGTACAACATATTGAAAGTCTAGAAGACATTACACAATGACCAGAAACATCTATTCAGGCATATTGCCATGATATACTAAAGACACGTCTGAGACTGGTTCAGACAGAAATATATTGCCGAGCTTAAACACTTGTCAACTAGGGCACGGCTTGTACATGAATGTTCTGAATGTTAAGAGCATATGCCATTCTTGTTTAGAGAAAGTATTTTGGAAAATCACACTATCAGATGCTCACAACACGAAGCCTCCAGGTTTTTCTCTTCTTTCTTTTTTCCCCCTTTTGGTGAGAGGCCAATCAAATGGCCTCCAGGTTTTTCTCTTCTTTCTTTTTTCCCCCTTTTGGTGAGAGGCCAATCAAATGGGAAGATTTTGGCTAAAACAAAAACAACAGGTTAAGATTTGGAAAAATCAATCATTTTGTACATGTAGTTTTGACTTGATTACAACTCAATACCTGAACTTTAACTCAATGCAACTCAATTCTTATAGTTGACTCAGTTAAAACTCACCCCCTGACCTTTGACACTAGTGCAACTCAATCCTTCTAGTTTAACTTTTTAAAATGTCCATCCTTGCATTTTAAAAACACTTAGGGACTAAAGTTTTAAATGACTAAGCTTATAGGTACTGAATTGCACTAAATTTTAACTGAGTCAAAACTTTAGGGCCTCTATTGCATTAAGTTAAAGTTTAGGGATTGAATTACAATTGAGGCAAAATAAAGGGGACCAAATGATTATTTTTCCCTAAAGATTTATATGTGAACCGGGCACACTCTAGCTAATATTTATTTTTAAATTAAAATATTAGATAATTATATATATTAACTATCTAGTATTTGAAAGGGGACACTCAAGTTATTAGAAATTTTGTCACCAAAAAAAAAAGATAGGTAAATTAGTCTTAGGTGGATGCTTGTCGATGAAGAAACTTTAGAATTCAAGGGAAAAAGAGAGATTTGATTGTATATAAAAATCAATTTATATATATAACCAAATCAAAAACCATTGCTTTCGTTCTAAAAATATATATATATATATATTCTCAGCTTACTTCTGTTCTCAAGCCCCGTGAAATCCTTTAAATCATTCTATATATCCCTGCAATTGCAGGAAGTTAGTCTAGTTCTATCATGTTATGTAACTAGGTTATTTATTGTGTGCGCGCGTACATTTTATTTTAAAATGATAAAATGTAATTTAAAAGTCTATATTTACGTTATTTGAAATTTTAAATAAACTTTATTTATAGGCAAAAAAATATTAAATTAATGAAAAAGTCAAATGGTCTGGAGCTGACTGAACATCTTTGGTGTTTGGTACAATATTATGAATGTGTCAAAAAACTAATAATGTGCTTTATCATAAAATAAATTGTCTTCAAGTGTTTGAAGAGAAGGCTTGTAAAAAGTCAACGTTTAGAAGTTAAATAAAAAAACAATGGGTTGCATTATTATGGAAAATAAAGAAAAAAATAATTGCATTATTTATGACATATCACAATGAAATAACAGTTAATTAATTCCTAATTCAATACCTTGGGCAAGAAAAAAAAAATTAATTCCTACTTCAATAAGGGGGCAAAAGAAACAGAGAGGGAAGAAAAGTTCAACAAGCAACATTTTGAAAGTTGAGACACAGGTAACTGTGGCAAATATGACTTTTAACAATTGTCCTAAACAAGAAAACTGTAAGAGTTGCATCATGGAATTAGATCCCAAAGGCACAGTTTTGGTGTTTTAGATGAAGTGGAGAGAAATACGGAGAATAAAGGATGCACCCTACGTATGTGGGACCCACTTTTTCCCCATCTTTCTCCGCACAGTTTTGGTGTTTTAGATGAAGTGGAGAGAAATACGGAGAATAAAGGATGCACCCTACGTATGTGGGACCCACTTTTTCCCCATCTTTCTCCACACTCGTTCGTAATTTGGATCCAGTTCAACCATGGAATCCCAGCAAGCATACTTGAATAATTAAGAAACCGAAACGAATACAAAATTTTGGGAAATTTTCCCTGAGATTATGAAAAAGCAATCTACATATACATACGTGAAATCAAAGCATCTCCAATAATCTAAATCATGCATTACAAAAGGAAGCGATTTGAAAGTATGTATTATATATGGCACCATCTTATTTACCCACTGGATCTGTAGTAAGATTCATACCTGATCATTCATTTTGTGCTTGAGAAGCTTTTCTTTGCCAAGAATCTTGATGGCCACATTGTCTGCAGTCTCAGTGTGTTGGGCGCAAACTTGACTTTGGCCAAATTGCCTTCTCCCAAAGTCCCACCCAACTCGTACTTCTCCACTCGGACTAAACCCCGAACGCGAAGTCATCTTCTCGGATTTTTATCACAATTCTGATTTCCAATTTCTCCTTCTCCCCTCTATCAATCACTCTCTCTCTCTCTACAGTCTAGAGTTTCTCAGACTAGCTATCAGAACCTTTTCTTCTTACATGGCTGCCATGCCTGAGACTTTGCGATCCTCATTTCTCCTTTCTTTTCTTGAGGTACGCTAACAAATAACTTGCCCTCTGAACTGGTAGGGACCCTATAATTGATGAATCGAAGCCCATATTCAGAGATCTTTGTGCTTGAAGAACGAGGTTGGGGAAAAAGGCATGAGCTTTACCTCATAAGACGCAACGAACAGACCCTAAGGGCAGAAAAATAAAGTCTGAGAAACAGAACGACGGTGAGAATGAGGTCAACCGGCAGGGGCAAAGGAAGGAGGACGACAGCTTGGTTGGGTTTTTGTGAGAGAGCGAAGGCAGATCTGGTTCTGTTCAGATCGAGCGAGAGAAAAGAAGGTCGCCGTGTTCGATCTCAGGGTCGTGGCTGTAGTGGAGGGACAGTGGTTCTACCATGATTCCAGTGGTGGTCTCGGTGTTTCCGTAGCCTCCAATTTCTCCTCTCTCAGTGCGTCTTCCTCTTACCCAATTATGTCGAACTCGACTTTGACAGCTTCAAGCGATGAAAAAGACGGAGGTTCGCGGCTCTGTGAACCCAAGTGGAAACTCGAATTGAAGGGACGAACAGCAGAAGTCTGAGGGCGAAGAGACGAGCTCAAGTCGGAAGTAAAGGGATTAAGGAAAGACGATCAAGTCGGGAAGTAACGGGAATATTGAGAGTGAAGGAGAAAAGGTTAGGTTTTGAACGGGAAGGATTGTTGGGCTTGGGCTAATGGATACTAGACCGGTCCATCTTCTAAGCACTGATAGGCAACGGCTACAAAATTAAATTGAGATGCAGCCAAATTTTTTTAATATTGTATAAAAAAAATTTAATACTAAATGCAATAAATTTAAATGAACTCATCATTATTTGATCATTTGAAAACAATTTTAGATGGACTGGTGCTCATATTTGAAATGCAATGAATATTTTTTTCATAATAAATATTAAAAAAGTGAATATCCTCACCTTCTTAATCAATTTTATTTTCTTTTACTAAAGAGTCAATACTTTTATTATGATAAATTATTTTAAGTGGTAAAATAAATATTAATTTTTCTTTCAAAAAAATTCTTAATAAAAAAATTATAAATTTAAATAAAAATGGTCTTTTTCTTGAAATGGAAAATCAAAAATTAGTGCTAAAACAAATTAATGATTCGGAACACATTATCACTTCTGAACAAATTAATTAATTATATATAATGCTAATAATTTAAGTTTTTTCTATTAGGAAGAAATGAGTTTATTACAAAAAAAAATATAAAAAAGTAAATAATATCAACATTTTAATTCTTATATTGTATTTGAGGAATTTTAGGGAGATAGATGGAGGCAAAAAATTTGCCAATATTATTGTATGAATTATTTAGCTTAGATGTGGAAGCTATGCGGCACGGGTGTAAACTTTTTGTTACCGTTCTGTTTGGATAATGTTGTGTAAACTTTAAAGAGACGAGACGTCGTCATGCATCTCTTCTTATTCCCATAGCTGGCAAAATGTCAATAATATAGTAACATACTGGTCCCATTTTATTATAAAATAAAAATACTTGAATAATTTAAATTAAAAATTTTAGTTTAAATGGGTTAAAATCAATAAATATATAAAAAAAATTATTTTTACTAATATTCTTATTTACAAAGGAAGAGTGTATGAAAGAGAATGAGTTGTCAACTAACACAATAAGACTAACTAATAATTACTGAAAGCAAAATTAAAAGTAGGAAAAATGGCAGGCTTTTTTTATCAATATGTTGCACAGAGTAAAATCATAATGTAATACCCCAGATTATTATTATTGTTGTTGTTGTTAATAATAATAATAATAAAAGTAATAATATAATATTAGTTAAATTTTATTAGTTTAGATCAATTTGATTAGTTTAGTTAGTTTAGATATATTTGATTGTATTATGTTTATATTGATTGATTTAATAGAATTTAATAATATTGTTTTATGATTTGTTATTTTTTTTATAAAACAAACAAATACTTATCTTTATCTACAATATAATTTTTCTTTTTTAAAAAAAAAAACTGTACTATTTATCAAAATAAAATTGTTCAAATTTGTATCTTATATGATCGTAACTACAAGGATATTTTATGAATATAAGAACATATCTTATGTGCGATATAATTTTTTTAAAATAACTGTACTATTTATCGATATAAAAATATTTAAATTTATGTATATCTTGTAAAATAATAACAAATATTTTTGTTCAACAAAGCTATTATATAAATATAAGAATATAATAGAAAGATTCATTCTTCTATTCCGTGAAAAAAAAAAACCTTTGCATGTAATGGTTTACCTATTCCATCTTTGAATAACATATTAAATCACAGAGTAAATGTTGTTGGTTTTTAATTATTTATTAATTGTCAATAGTTAAAAGCCCAACCCACAAAGCCCAGCTAATAACTAAACCCTAAGAGCCTAATTATAAGTTAGGTTTAGCCGCCTAACTTTATTCATCGTTCATTAGCTCTCCCTCTGAAAATTCCTTGCGGCAGAGTTTCCTTTCTAGGAGCTTAGCAACCACAGAGACCAGGTAATCCTAATCCCTTAAGCAATAAAAATTAATTATTGGTAGCATTAGAACGTTGATTAGAATTAATTGATTGTAATCCTAATCCCTAGAGCAATAAAAAAATTAATTGTTGGTAGTGTTAGAACGTTGATTAGTATTGATTGATTGTAATCATAATCCCTAAGATAATAGGAATTAATATATGATAATGTTAGAGTGTTGTTTGTAATCCTAACCCCCAAGAGAATAAGAATTAATTGTTGATAGCATTAGAACGTTGATTAGAATTGATTGATTGTAATCCTAATCCCTTGAGCAATAAAAATTAATTGTTAGTAGCGTTAGAACGTTGATTATAATTAATTGATTGTAATCCTAATCCCTAGAACAATAGAAATTTAAGGTGTGTTTTGGTTTTACAAATTGCTTCACGCGTGACTTAGTTATGATGATTGCTTTATGGGGTTATATATAAATATAATAACATATATCTATATTTATTATTATTATTATTATTATTTTCCATTTTGCTTTTCTCTGAACAACCTATGGGCAGATTTATATATATATAATAACACGCATATACATATTACTTTTGCATTTTGCTTCTTCTCTGGACAATCTATGCGCAGGTTAATTATATATATATAATATCACACACATGTTACTTCTCATTTTGCAACAACGCAGAATACATATATCCAATTATTCTATGCCTTGCGCCATTTTGCTTTTGTCTTTTTGTGTGTTTATCTCATGCCACGTCCTTGATTCTTTCATTGGATATTGGAAGGAAACCCCAACACGTCTCTGGGTTCTTCGATTTTTGTTTGTTTTGCTTAATAAATTCAATTTATATATTAAAAAAAACCTATATATGTATGTATATACAGGTATATATATTTTGGAGAAGCATAACGTTTCTGATTTCTTTTCTTTTCATTCCTCCACATATATATATTGATATATTTTAACATTATAATACTTTTAGACATTGATCAAGCTGTTTTGTTTTATTTCGTTTCACTTTTACTTTCTTTTGAGAACATTTAAAATAAATTGGCTATGGGAAGATAACTTTGGGATGATACCTCATAAAGTGATGAACACACATTTAAAGGCTTTATGCCTTCGAAAAGAAAATTATTTGATGTGAACCGATATGTCCATTCTTCCCAAAGTGGTACCTGGCAGAATATCCGGGGTACTAGTAGCAACTTTGGGAAGAGGTGTGCACACTAGGAAGAATATGAATTATGGCCAATTTGATGATGATTTGTGACTGACAGGTTTCCGGGTCACAAGGTAGACTGGCAGGATGTCCGGGTCTACCATGATTCTCTTCCCACTAGAAAACTCTAAAAACCATGACACCTTTTTAGTTTATACATATACACATATGATGCCTTTATGTTATTTTATTTTGCAATTAATTTATTTTTATTATTTTATTTTATGTTGGAATTGATTTATTTTACAATTATTTAATTTTATTTTGTAATTAATTTATCTTATTTTATAATTATTTTATATTGGAATTAAACTATTTTATTTTCTAATTAATTTATTTTATTTTATAATTTATTTATTTTATTTTAATTCATATCAAATTTATTTATCTATCTACTTATTTCTGTTCTATTTTATTTCATTTTACCCTTAATTAATTAGGATTACCAGCATTTGCTGATATATGTATTCTTGGGCTGCGATGATCCTTCGGGGGAGCAGAGTTTCGGTGAACAGGTTTCAAAAATTGGGGCTAGCCGTGAGAAGTGAGGATGACGGACAATAAACTCTAGTTATCTACTTTCATTTATTTTCATTAATTTTATTTTTCGAAATAATGTTTAAGTTTAGAATTATTTCCTGTAATAAGAAGCCTTGCACTTGTTCCATACAAGTGCGGTGGTGACACCTTCCGGATGTTGATTATTTTGGATTTCTATTATTATTTATGAAAACCATTGGAATATTTATGTTATTTGAACTTTAGAAATTCGGGGTGTTACACATAATTATTGAAAGCAAAAATTACCTCAAGCTCTTTTCGTCTCCCGTGTCTACTTATAATAAAGGTAGGACTTAAACACAGGAAATTGGGAAACTAAGAAAATTATAAATTTCTTTAATTCAAAGAAATTAAAACAACACAATTTTTTTTTTAAAAAAAAATTGGTCCTTTCATTGTCTATCAAAATTATAGTGTCATGTTTCATACAACTTTTTTAGCCTAAAGTTTGCATAATTGGACTTTACTACTGTACCTTATCTTTAGGGCTTGTTTGGTACGAGGGGAGAGGAGGGAAAGTGAGCAGAAGAAAAAAATATTTGAGTTGGTTTTAAGGGGCAAAAAAAGAGAGAAAGAAGTTGGGATATAAGTTTTAAATTAATTTTTCTTACTATTTTATCTTAAATCTTCTCTCAATTAAAATTTTGTAACCACGCTTCTCCAATTTTCTTAAATCCAACGCATAAATCTCCCCTCCCCTCCAAATCCCCCATATTGAAACAAACCTTTAAAGAATTGCACTTCACATGTACATTGTTAAAAAAAGGGTTAAATACCATTTTTGCCATAGAAGTTTACTCTGATGAGCATTAATCACCCGTAAGTTTTTTTTGTCTCATTTTTTCCTTGGAAGTTTAAAAATGTATCAATCTTGCTCATTTGTTGATCTTGACCGTTGAATTGTTGCTCTTTTTTTGTAAATTTTAAGGGGCAAAATTGCTTCTAAAAAAATCCAGGGAAAAAATGAGACCAAAAAACTTCCAAGTAATCAGTGCTTATTAGGATAAACTTCCATGGTAAAAATGATATTTAACAAAAAAAAAAGACCTTAAATAACTATATCATATTTAGCCACAAATTTTTAGTTTTTCTGCAAACTACAATTTTTTATTTTTTTATAAATAATTATTTTGATTCTTTTTTTTTGGAATTATACGGAAACTATCTTTCTTTTAAAAGTTTATTATATAATTAAAAGCAAAAATTTAAATTTCATAAATCTATCTTTCATGAGACATGTTATTTGTTTATTTTGTAATTAATGATTTCTTTGTTATAAATTTATTACTTGCAAAATTTTACACACACACACACACACATACTGATTAGTTGTTAAGGTATGTTTTTTTCTGATTAATACAGCATGTCTTGCACTAAGTCCTTACATCATAAAGTAAAACATTAAAATACATGTAAGAGGGGTCTCAAAAACAATACCCTCCCCCACATTTAGGGCTTCCGTGGCTAAAGTACCTGCAACAACATTTTTTTCATGGCAACGCCATTCTATGCATGCCCTCCAGTCCATTCCCAACATGACACGGATTTCATTATGATTATTTGCAGTTATGTTATCCTCCTCCCATCACATCCTAACAATCTATGTCAATTACAACCCACCGCCATTATAGATCCCATGCTCTATGCAAACCTTATAAAAATCCCCAAGCTTCAGCTAGGAAACTATTCCCACATTCTACATTAAACCACTAACTACCCTGCCTTCGTGGTCTCGAGCAATGCCGCCACATGCCACTATGTCATTCTCTATCACGTAGGATCTATTCACATTAAGTGCATATTTGGATTAACAGTAGAAGCTGCTTTTCCGATGTGACTTACAGTATATAAGGTAAATTTATGAGAGGAATTTTGTCTCGATTTGCATTAACGTGCTTTTCCATCACCAACTTAAACAGACCCTAAATTTGAGACATCCTACATGGGGTGCTTACCATTTTGCTACCCGCAAGGCCTCCAACTCATTCTTACGCAAACTAACTTCCGAACAAGACACTGTAGCCCATGTTCTTTGTAGAATTCGTCAAGAACCCACCGCCTTCTTATAAGGTCTCACAAATGACCAAGTTTCACCTCCAAACATGTCAAAACATATTCGAAATGAAAAGGAATATTGTAAAGGTTTCAAAAATCCTTACGATACTGTTGGAAACTATGCTCTAGGGACAAATCATTATACTTTAAACACAATTGTTATTTAAAGTATTTCTCCTTTTTGTTATCATATTATTTGCATGTTTATTATGATGGCTATATCCTTGGACGTATCATAAAGATTATCCTAAATGTCCCTAGTCGGTCATTTATGCGAGAGCAAAGATGAAATAAGACCAATATGATTTTGATTAGGTACGGAGATACGAATCAAAGTCATAAGCACTTGTAAGAGTACAAGGTGCTAGACCGACCCACTATAAGAAAGTTGCATGATTTAAGTTATAAGCTTATCTCATGTATAACCACATCACAATGCCCTTTGACCTGAGATCATCATGGGTGCCTACATGAGAGTCATTGATCTTTGACCTAGTCAAAAGTCACCTTTGACCGAGTAATGATACAAACTTCGATCGGGATTAGTGGTTTTCATGCAGAGGAATGTGAATAGTCAAGATAGGATTTGTCCCTCACATTTGTAGTGAGATATTACTGGGCCCCTCGATGTGTGGGTCTAAAAAATGTATGTTCATACTATAATGGAAAGGAGTTTCCATTTCAATTGTTAGATTACTCAAGAATTGAGAAAGTAATGGTCAAGAACAGGAGGATGACACTATCCATACTTCATCCTTGACTAAATTATCGCGTGACAAAAGGAACATGGCATGGCTGTATGATAGGTTTCATCGTATCATCGATCCTCATATGAGTTGGGTAGTCGTAATGTCTTGCTAGAGGGCGCTTGTGACTTTGTGGGCTAGTACAGTGTTGGACCGCTGCCAATCTCATGTGGGCCTACAGGGTTGCACAGAAGAATAGCCCAATATGAGCTATAATTTCCAAATTCATTGAATATTAGGTATGTTTAAGATTTAATAAATATAACGTTTAATTTAGGTTGGATATATATATATATATATATATATATATATATATATATATATATATCAAAAATAATAATATTATTATTTATATAGATAATGGTATTATTATGTAGTATTAGTTTTGTATTCAATTTATTTGATAAATTAAATATCTACGATTATTAGAGATATTGTATCTCAAATTTAATTTAAATTGAGATATCATATCTCATATTTAATTATATAGATAGATATCATATCTCAGATTTAATTTAGAAAGATAAATTAAATTAGCTAGATTTTAATTTAGATTAAATAAATAGATTATATTATATCTGTTAGACAGATTTAATTAATATTATTTGATCCAAAAATGAGGTCGGTGGGTGAGTTTCCACGCAATTCCGAGATGTTGAAAAAGTTCATGTTCTTCTAAACTCAAGTAGACCCAAAAGTCCTATGTGGACGTTCAGGGCACAAACAGAGGAATCTCGTGACAATTTTAGGTTTTTTGGAATCCTCATGAAAAATGAAGAGAGTGGGTGAGTTTCCATGCAATTCCGGTACGTTGAAAAAGTTCGTGTTCTTCTGACCTTAAGTAGGCCCAAAAGGCCTATGTGATGTTCAGGGCAAAAATGGAGGAATCTTGCTACAAATGTAGGCATTCTAGAAGTCTCATGAAAAATGATGCTAGTGGGTGAGTTACCACGCAATTCCGAGACATTGAAAAAGTTCATGTTCTTGTGACCACAAGTAGGCCCAAAAGTCCTATATGGCCTTTCATGGCACAAACAGAGGAATCTCATGACAATTTTAGATTTTCTGTAATGCTCATGAAAAATGACGATGGTGGATTAGTTTCCGTGCAATTCCGAGATGTTGAAAAAGTTCGTGTTCTTCTAAACTCAAGTAGGCCTAAAAGCCCTATATAGACGTTCATGTCACAAACGGAGGAATCTCGTGACAATTTTAGGTTTTCTGGAATCCTCATGAAAAATGAAAAGGGTGGGTAAGTTTCCACGCAATTCCGGTACATTGAAATAATTCATGTTCTTCTGACCTCAAGTAGGGCCAAAAGGCCTATGTGGACGTCCAGGGCACAAACAGAGGAATCTTGCTACAAATGTAGGCATTCTGGAAGTCTCATGAAAAATGAGATAGGTGGGTGTGTTTCCATGCAATTCCGAGACATTGAAAAAGTTCATGTTCTTGTGACCACAAGTAGGCCCAAAAGTCCTATGTGGCCTTTCATGGCACAAACAGAGGAATCTCATGACAATTTTAGATTTTCTGTAATGCTCATGAAAAATGACGATGGTGGATTAGTTTCCGTGCAATTCCGAGATGTTGAAAAAGTTCGTGTTCTTCTAAACTCAAGTAGGCCTAAAAGCCCTATATAGACGTTCATGTCACAAACGGAGGAATCTCGTGACAATTTTAGGTTTTCTGGAATCCTCATGAAAAATGAAAAGGGTGGGTAAGTTTCCACGCAATTCCGGTACGTTGAAATAGTTCATGTTCTTCTGACCTCAAGTAGGGCCAAAAGGCCTATGTGGACGTCCAGGGCACAAATGGAGGAATCTTGCTACAAATGTAGGCATTCTGGAATCTTCTGACCTCAAGTAGGCCCAAATGGCCTATGTGGTCGTGCAGGGCACAAACGGAGGAATCTTGCAACAAATGTAGGCATTCAGGAATTCTCAAGAAAAATGAGGAGGGTGGGTGTGTTTCCACGCAATTCCGAGACGTTGAAAGAGTTTATGTTCTTCTGAACTCTAGTAGGCCCAAAAGGCCTATGTGGACGTTCGGGCACAAACGAAGGAATCTCGTCACAATTTTTGGTTTTCTGGAATGCTCAAGAAAAAAGAGGCAGGTGGCTAAGTTTCCATGCAATTCTGAGATGTTGAAAAAGTTCATGTTCTTCTGAACTCAAGTAGGCCCAAAAAGCCTATGTGGATGTTACGGGCACAAACGGAGGAATCTTGTGACAACTTTAGGTGTTCTGGAATCCTCATGAAAAATGAAGAGGGTGGCTGAGTTTCCACGCAATTCTGATAAGTCGAAAAAGATCGTGTTCTACTGCCTTCAAGTAGGCCCAAAAGGCCTATGTGGACGTTCAGGTCACAAACGGAGGAATCATTCTATAAATGTAGGCATTCTGGAAGTGTCATGAAAATGAGGTAAGTGGGTGAGTTTCCACGCAATTACGAGACGTTGAAAAAGTTCGTGTTCTTCAAACCTCAAGTAGGCCCAAATGGCTTGTGTGGTTGTTCAGGGCACAAACGAAGGAATCTTGGAACAAAGGTTGGCATTTTGGAATTCTCAAGCAAAATAAGGAGGGTGGGTGAGTTTCCACGCAATTCCGAGACGTTGAATGTGTTTATGTTCTTCTGAACTCTAGTAGGCGCAAAAGGCCTATGTGGACGTTCAGGCACAAACGGAGGAATCTCGTGACAATTTTTGGTTTTCTGAAATCCTCATGAAAATTGAAGAAGGTGGGTGAGTTTCCACGCAATTTTGATAAGTAGGAAAAGTTTGTGTTCTTCTGCCCTTAAGTAAAAAGGCCTATGTGGACGTTCAGGTCATAGACGGAAGAATCTCGTGACAATTTTTGGTTTTCTAGAAACCTCATTAAAAATGAAGAGGGTGGATGAGTTTCCACGCAATTCCGAGATGTTGAAAAAGTTCATGTTCTTCTGAACTCTATTAGGTCCAAAAGGCCTACGTGGACGTTTAGGGTACAAACAGAGGAATCTCGTGACAATTTTAGGCTTTCTAGAATCCTCATGAAAAATGAAGAGGGTGGGTGAGTTTCCACGCAATTCTGATACATTGAAAAAGTTCGTGTTCTTCTGACCCAAGTAGGCCCAAAGGCCTATGTGGACATTCAGGCAACAAACGGAGGAATCTTACTACAAATGTAGGAATTATGTAATTCTAAAGAAAAATGAGGAGGGTGGCTAAGTTTCCATGCAATTCCGAGACGTTGAAAAAGTTCGTGTTCTTCTTACTTCAAGTAGGCCCTAATGGCCTATGTGGCTGTTAAGGGAACAAACGGAGGAATCTAGCAACAAATGTAGTCATTCTTAAATTGTCAAGAAAAATGAGGAGGGTGGGTGAGTTTTCACGCAATTCCGAGACATTGAAAAAGTTCATGTTCTTATCACCTCAAGTAGGCCCAAATGGCCTATGTGGCCGTTCAGGGCACAAACGGAGGAATCTCGTGACAATTTTAGGGTTTTTGAAATCCTTATGAAAAATGAAGAGAGTGGATGAGTATCCACGCAATCCCGAGACGTTGAAAAAGTTCGTGTTTTTCTGAATACAAGTAGGCCCAAAAGGCCTATGTAGATGTTCTGGTCACAAACGGAGGAATCTCGTGACAATTTTTTGTTTTCTTGAATCCTCATGAAAAATGAAGAAGGTGGGTGAGTTTCCACGCAATTCCGATATGTTGAATAAGTTTGTGGACGTTCAGGGCACAAACAGAGGAATCTTGCTACACAAGTAGGCATTCTGGAAGTCTCATGAAGAATGACGCAGGTGGGTGAGTTTCCATGCAAATCCGAGGCGTTTAAAAAGTTTGTGTTCTTTTGACCTCAAGTAGGCCCAAATGGCCTATGTGGCCATTCAACGCACAAACAGAGGACTCTTGTAATGAATGTAGGAATTCTGGTATTCTCAAGAATAATGAGGAGGGTGGGTGATTTTCCACGCAATTTTGAGATGTTGAAAAAGTTCGTGTTCTTCTCATCTCAAGTAGGCCCAAATGGCCTATGTGGCCGTTTTGGGCACAAACGGAGGAATTTCGTAACAATTTTAGGTTTTTTGGAATCCTCATGAAAAATGAGTAGGGTGGGTGGGTTTCTACACAATTCTGAGATGTTGAAAATGTTGGATATAATTAGTTTTGATGATGACTTATATATATGTCATTAGTAAGAGCAAAAAGATTGAGTAATATGTTTATCTTCTTCATTGATTAATTATTGAATTTAATATAGAGTCAAAGATGTAAAGTGAAGAATGATAAAAAAGAAGAATCGGTAAAGAAGGAAAAGAAGAAGATCAAGGAGGACGGGGATGTAGATGAGGATAAGGAAAAGGAAGAAAAGAAAAAGAAGAAGAGGAGAAATTGAAGAAGAAAGAACTTATTGAATGGAACATCCTCATTCCAAGTTCAGTTCAAATATATTTATGGAGTATGTTCAAGAGATGAAAGAAGAAATTGAAGAAAATGATAAGTTCAAGAAGTAGAAGAAATATTGAAGAATGTAGAAGATGTATTGAATGATGAGCTAAAGCTAAATGATGAAAATTGATCTAGATGAGAGATGATGGAAGACGGAAGAAGTTGATGAAGAGAATGAGAATATCAAGATCAGCTCAAGTTCATTTATGAGGGATAATGAAGAAGAAAATGAAGAAAATGATGAAGAGGAAATATTGTTCAAGATGAATGATGGAAGATGGAAGGACTTGATGAAAATATGATTATAAAAGTCCCAAGATTGATTAAGAAGTGTCCATGATCAAATGGAAGTTGGAAGAGGTCAATTCAGAGTTAAAGTCAGCAAAAATCTGATTCTGAATGAGAAAACTCGAGTATAATGGTCAAAACTCGAGTTTCCTACTTTTACTGGAAGTGATTTGTCTCTGGAGTTCAAGAAAACTCGAGTATGGAGGTCAATACTCGAGTATGGGAGTCAATACTCGAGTATGGAACTTAATGACTCGAGTATTGGGTGTTTTCAGCTTCTTTGGCGCTTCTGGACCCGACAATACTCTAGTATTCAATTCAATACTCGAGTATCAGCATTGGTCAGCAACTCTGTTCACCTCTGTTTCACGTTCAGCTTTGGGCGAGGTCTGGTAATTTGATGATATCTCCTAAACCAGACATCAGATTGAGGTGAAACCAAATTTGTATGAAACTAGACACCTAATGCGTCATCTTGACAAAGTTTCATGCTCAAAGAAGATAAGATGAAAGAGCTTTGAATTTTGAAAGTTGGATCAAATATTCACGCCACACATCAGACCAAACTTCAATGTTTTGAGTGTAACTCACAATATACAAATCGGAATAAGATGAAATTGGTGGCATTTGAAAGAAGACTCATAATGCTTTCCATAAATACTTGATTAAACAAAAATGAAGATCAAAACAGAGAGATATGGTCTTCAAAAGTTGACTGACTGTTCAAGATGATGAGAAAAACGCTGGTAAAGAACTATCTTCATTCATTGGATCATAATAGATGAAATCCAATGATCTTTGATCTGATTCTTGTTGCATTGGCAAGAAGAACCAAGGAGCCGTATGAGGATAATTGGTATGCCAAAATTGAAGCTATATCAAGTTAGAGGACAACCAAAGTCAAGAACAACTTGATTACTTGAGTATAACTCAGACAGAGCTATGAACGTTAGAGGATCTTCAATACTCGAGTATGAAAGTCAATACTCGAGTATCGGACAGACAAAGATGAATTTGAAGTTGCTCAACAGCCTCAATACTGCAGTATTCATGTTTAGCTCAGAAAAATTACCGTTGCGAAAATCTTGAATCTGATTTAGATCATCCAGATCCTTACCCAAATGATTTGTAACACTTCTTAACATCATTTAAATCATTTGTGGACATGTTTCAGATGATCAAACGAAGGATTACATGAAGATCAAATTGTTGAGCTGTCAAGTCCAAAAAGCAGAAAATAACGGCTAGTTTCTCCAACTGTCATATTCTCAACGTCTCCATTTACAATGGCTCTATTCTCATCATTCAGATCATCCTCATCTATAAATAAAGCAAGATTCAAAACGCAATATGATGATGGAAGAGATTATGCTGTCATAATGCCAAATTTCTGAAGCTTATTCACACTCTGTTTTTCATGCTTTCATAGCTTATCTTAGAAGAGTGAAATGATCTCTTATGCACTTTAGTGTTTATCATAATCACTTCTTTGAGAGAAGAATTATTATAAATCATATTTCTTTGAGAGATACTCAAGGTTGGGTGACCTTGAGTGGGAAATTGGTTGTAACCTTATGGGTAGTAAAGGGAGGATCTCGGTGAGAGATTTGGCTACACAAGTGTCTGGATAAACTTGTGAAGTTGTAAAGGCTTTTCCCTTGTGCTTAGTTAAACAAGGAGTTAGTGGATATCTCAAGTGGAGCTTGAGGACTGGACGTAGGTCACGGATTGGACCGGACCAGTATAAATCTGAGTTTGCAATTCTTTTCCTTAATCTCTTTAATTTCTAGCATGTATATTTGAATGATTGTTTATAGCTTTATAACTCTTTATTATCATTCAAACTGATTTTATCAAATTGCGAAAAGATATTAAAAGGCAGCAAGTTTTTATCTTCACCCAATTCACCCCCCTCTTGGGTTCAGCCAGGTCGTTTAGAAAAAGTTTGTGTTCTTCTAACCTCAAGTTGTCCCAAATGGCTTATGTGGACGTTTTGGGCACAAACGGAGGAATCTTTCTACAAATGTGCATTCTGCAACTCTGATGAAAAATGAGGCAGGAGGGTGAGTTTCCATGCAATTCCGAGATGTTGAAAAAGTCCATGTTCTTCTGACCTCAAGTAGACGCAAATGGCCTAGTGGTCATTCAGGGCACAAAGTGAGGAATCTTGTAACAAATATAGACATTCTGGAATTCTCAAGAAAAATGAGGAGGGTAGGTGAGTTTCCACGCAATTTTGAGACGTTGAAAAGGTTCGTGTTCTTTTTACATCAAGTTGGCCCAAATGGCCTATGTGGCTGTTCAGGGCACAAACGAAGAGATCTCGTGACAATTTTAGGTTTTCTGGAATGCTCAAGAAAAATGAGGTAGGTGGATGAGTTTCCTCGCAATTCCAAGATGTTGAAAAAGTTCGTCTTCTTCTGACCTCAAGTAGGCCCAAATGGCCTATGTGGTCGTTCAAGGCACAAACGGAAGACTCTTGCTACAAATGTAGGCATTCTGGAAGTCACATGAAAAATGAGGCAGGTGGATGAGTTTCCACGCAATTCCGAGTTGTTGAAAAAGTTCGTGTTCTTCTGACCTCAAGTAGGCCCAAAAGACCTATGTGGATGTTCAGGGCACAAACGAAGGAATCTCATGACAATTTTAGGTTTTCTGGAATCCTTATGAAAAATGAAGAGGGTGGGTGAGTTTCCACGCAATTCCCATACGTTGAAAAAGTTCGTGTTCTTTTGACCTCAAATAGGCTTAAAAGGCCTATGTGGACGTTCAAAGCACAAACAGAGGAATCTTACTACAAATGTAGGTATTGTATGAAATGCCTACATTTGATGCGTAGTTACAAAGAATCTATATTTATTAGGAACAATGAGGTTCTATAATATATGATGCGTAGTTGCTTAAAAGTATAAAATTATGTATGCTATATCAAACAATAGAGTCAAATTATTGCTTTTTATTTTATTTTTTTTAAAAAAAACATGAAACTTATATGAAAACTAGCATTTTATGAAATGCCCACCTATAATCGAAGTACGAAGTTTGGTGGTTGCTTTAATTATTTCTTCAGTTTCTGACTGTTGAGTGGTGCAGGAAGAATTGACGAGTTCGCAAACAAGTTTCCTGACCGTTTCAGAGTCTATTATGTTCTAAATCAGGTTTGTTTTCTTTTATCGAATTCCCTATTTTACCTAAACACGCCATAAGAAAAGGAAATTAAACTTATTTTTGTTAAAAGAAAACACATGTCAAATTCTTCTTATGATTTAAAACCTCATTAATTAGTTTCACTTCATGCATATAGCCTAGTAGAGTCAGATTCACATCCCCATCTTTAGCAAAATAAAGAAATAAAATGTTTAGATTTAGTATTTTAAATTAAACAAATTTAAACCATTAAAATTTGACATTTCATATTTAAATTTGACTTGCGGTTTACATATGTAGACTATTATTAAAATATTTTATAAATTTTTTTCCTATAGTGTAACTAAGAATTGTGCATATAAAATTTTAAAAATTCAAATTTATTTATTTATTTTTATGTAGTATTAATAATGGTTTTATAAAACATTAAATCTGTATCATTCTTTCTTTCTTTTGATTTATCAGTGAATATAAGATTCTAAGAGAAAAAAGAAAAGGAAGGCGAGGAATTGTGAGGGGATTTGGATCCCACGCATACATGCATGCCATACCCATGTCTAATAAATTAATAATCCAAGTGGCTTGGATGTCAATTAACCAAAGAAAATCTAGAGTCTTATTAAAAAAAAACAATGATCAAATGATGACTCAGAATCACTGAGTTAAAACTTGTTGAGGATGACCCATTACAATTTATGCTTAATAAACCTATACTTTAATCCCAAAATAAAAGATATAAGTGAGAATGTTGATAAGCTTTTACCTAATAACACATGTTGAATTTGCGGTAAAATTAAAGAAAATACATAATTATGACTATATCACATTACGCATTTTTTCTTTTTCTACTTTCACTCAGTGGGGAAGAGAGATAAATGAATCTACTTTGCTCTCATATTTTCACAATGTGTTTTTTTTTTTTTAATATTGGACACTATTCGTGAATATGACCATTTATTTTTTTCCCCATGCCCTCACTTGGCAGCCACCTAAACCATGGAGTGGTGGGGTTGGGTTCATATCCAAGGAAATGATCCAAACCCATTGTCCTGCACCAGCACCTGATATCCAGGTATATATGTTTGATTCTAATAAACAAGGAATAATAAAAATTTGAGAGAATTTCTATAAAGTCCTAAAGAAGGATTTGACAATCAAAATTTTCAATAACAAGTGAACAACATAAACCTATTGTTATTTCCTACACCATAATTTATTAAACCTATTGTTATTTCCTACACCATAATTTATTATTATATGCGTCTTAGTTTTTTTCAAACTTTTAAGTTATTAAATCCTTTCTTTAGGGCTTTATATTCTCCTAATAATTCTCCTTTCCTCGCAACCAGCATTTTCTATATTAATTTTTTTAGTCAATGTGACAGAATAAAAATAGGTAAAAGATTTAAGTGTAACAGGTGTGTTTTCTTCAGAGATTTCATAATACAGTTACAATTTTCAAACACTTGAAACTAAAGAAGCTCAACAATTCAAGGATGGAGATATTAACATACTCCTCTCATATTTGCCTAAGTTTTTACTTTTTGATCAGACTACAATCCTTATTTTGGAGAGGTATGGCTACATTTTGCAGATACTGAGGTGCGGTCCCCCAGGAAAGAACAAAGCCATGGCTACTCACCTTGATGCACTTGGCTACACGCATGATATGCAGTTTGAGTTCTGATTGTTTTCATTTCTTCCAAACAGTTATGTTGCTATTTTTCTTAAATTAAAAGTGTAAATTTGGTCTCATCACTTGATATATGATTTCAATTTGCTACTTTTAAATGAATATTTTTAGTCCTTTAGCTCTAACACAGTTTGTCTCAGATGATGATATTTATTACAATCATTATTATTTGGGAAAATGATAAGAAAAATGTCATTTGAATTATAAAAACTTCAAAATGTCTATTAAATTAGCGAAAATTAATAAGGAAAATTGACCAAAAAAACATTTAAATTACAAAAACCCCATCTATTAAATTAGCAAAATGTATATTTAGAAAATAAAAATTTATATGAATGTTTTTGTCAATATTAAAATTTATATTTCAACATTTTTTTTTATTGATGACCATTGGGGATGCATGGCTAAATATACTTTTTTAAAGTTAAAGGATTAAATTGAAACCATGTATTAAGTTAAATGACTAAAGGTATACTTTTGCATCTCTGCTTTTTTAATGAAATGTCTCGTGTCAAAAAATTATAGTAAATCATAGTAACAATGTAATGGAAATGATTGGTGCAAGCCAAATCTTGACATTGGCACATAATAATTTTCTAGTTAAACTGCTATCATTGTTTATTATAAGCTTTTATTCTCATTAAACCATTTTTTAACAATACACCATAAGCATATAACTAATGCTAAAAAAAAGGGTTAAAGTGCAAAAATACATATAAGCTTTTTCCCCAGGAACGCCCAGCACTAAGAACTTTTTTTTAGAGCAAAAATACACACGTGATTATCATTTTTGAATAAAAGTCACATCCCACTGTTAAGTCACTGTTCACCGTGATGAGAGAGAAAGAGATAAAGTGAACAGTAACATAACGTCCGTGAACAGTGACTTAACGATGAGATGTGGCTTTTACTTCAAAATGGTAACCACGTGCGTATTTTTGCTCCAAAAAAAAGTTCTTGGTGCTGGGCACTCCTGGGGAAAAAGATCATATGTATTTTTACACCTTAACTCCTAAAAAAAACATAAAAGCAACTCTGGACACAAACTTTTCTCCTTAATTTCCCTATGTGATATGTGTAATGGAGTTTTTAAAAGTGAAGATTAAATATCTCTATAGCATCATTTGGGCAACTGTACAGAAAAAACCCTAATTAAATAATTAATTACCAAAATGCCACTGCGTGAAAACTATTAACCCATCTGCCTTTCTATAATCAAATATGTAATCGATTACACAGTGGCAGATTACTTTTTTTAAAAATTGTGCACTATGTAATCGCTTACGCCATTGTAGCGTAATCGATTATATAACACTTCGCACTATATAATTGATTACATAGTGCAAAGTGTTATGTAATCGATTACGCTACAGTGGCGTAATCGATTACATAACATTAGAAGGCAAAATTAGCAGTTACAACGCGATGTAATCGATTATACTATAGTGCATAATCAATTACATATCGCGGATTTAGTTTTTAAAAAGGCTCAAACCACTCAAAACTCCTCATAACTCATTCTCATAACTGATTAGGGCTCCCCACTCTCCTCCATCGTCATTTTCGTCCAGAAAGCCTTGGATTCAAGCCGTGGGTTGAGGAAAGATCGAAGATTTTCGCTCATTTGTGTTGATTTAGGTAGGTTTACGGTTCCCATCCCGAATTTCTCCCTCGTTTCTTTGGTTTTATGAACATATGATCTATTTAATCGATTAGGGTTTGTTTTCAGTGGGTATGTAGTGATTTAATCATTGATTTGAATTGTATGTTCTTGTTTATGAAGTAATGAGAGATAAAATTCATATTCTTGTGCATTTTTGAAACAATGTGATGCTATTTACAATTGAATTTTAATCAAACAGTGGGTTTTAAGCATAAATTACATGTTATTGTGTGTTTGGATGTTAACGGTTATTGATTACGTTTGTTTGATTGTTAATTGTGGATTTTACTTTCAATTACATTGTGACCAGTGACGAATATTGATTATGCATTGTGACCATTGATGGATATTGATTATGCATTGTGATTATGCATTTGATTGTGTTTGGTTCATGTTTGTTCATGGTTTATATTGTTTCTTTGTAGGTATTTGTTGTCATCATGCCTCTACGCAGACAAGTTGACAGTCCGACTGAGAGACAGAAGAAGTAGCAGAGGGAGGGTGATGCATCCGGCTCTCAGGCACAACAGGATGATCTCTGTTACGGATATTTGTTGGACCATTCTAAAGCAGCCCGTAGAGCACATAAGAGATCAAGAAACCACCACCAATCATCGTACTTCTCACCAGGAGGAACAATCGCAAAGGCAATGGGCAGTAGCTTCCCATCCCTCTCCTGTGAAGTCACAATCAACAAAGTGCCTCTTTATTTTCCATACAAGTGAGTGCCATCAATTTGCAGTATAGGCTTACAGTATTTGAAGGCTTCAACGGTCTGGTGAAATATCCAAAAAACCCTATGGAATATGCGTTTGTCGGTGTAAACACGCCATCCACCAAAACATTCATTAGTATCAAGCCTGAAAATTGAACCCGTATTACAATGCGTCATATATGTCAACCAATTGGGTAAGAATGAATATGATTCCTCCCAATCACCAAATAACTTCACAATGGCCTTCATTTTTGTCCTCCAGGCCTTCCTGTATGTTACGTTATACCCATATAAACGTTGTATCCTCTTTTGTATCAGCGTTGGTTTTATAGCTGGATCTTCTCTTAACATACCTAGTGAAAACGAATCAAAGTCTAAATGTGCTGTCAATAAACAAACCGAATGACACTGCAACAAAATAAAAAACTACTGATAATGGCTGCACATATTACGTCTGAATCCAATTGTCTGTGATCTCGGACGAGAGCCTGGTTATGGCAGGTGTGATCTTGACTTCACCTACGGACCACCCAACAATTTCCATTCTTGGGGACCATTGCCCTCATGTACAAAGGACAACCGTCGGCATGGTTCCGACACCTTACCACAAACCTATGGTCATCGCTTTTCTCAACTATGCCTGTACGACGAGACTTCATGCAATATAATTTCACGGCATGTTGCATTTCAAACTTCGAAGGAAACTATTGATACAAATATAATGGATCACCTAAATATCAACCACCTTGCATGTCATCATCACCAAAATACATCTCTGTCTCATCATCACATTGCACCCAATTAATGTTGGAATAGTGCGGGTTTTCGTTCCAAAATAGCTTAATATCAGTCCCTACAATTGTAAAAATAGTCAAAACCACTAAATAAGAATTACAAATACAAATACAAATATACTAACTTACCACTGCTAGGTAGGTCAACACGAAGCGGTGACATTCCCAAGGTACTCAGGTCCACAGGGTCATGTCAGCATCAAAATCACCCTCAACATTAGTATCTAACGAGTCGCCTAGTGGAATTATACCATCAGGTTCTCCCTCCTCGCTGTGCATATCCTCGTCTTCCTCATCCTCCTCTTCTTGATCCTCCTCTTCCTCCATCAACCTCAGGTGACTTAAGACTTGTAAAGGTGTAGATAAACTGACAGCTCTGTCTTCTTGCCCATAATATTGTGCAGATCTTGTATGCATGGGAACAGATGATGCTTTACCGGATTCAACCTCAACATAAATCTCAATAAAATTTTGTGATTTCTGATTATCAAAGGTATCTATAATGCACTCTACGTCTTCATCATCACATACATTGTTACTAATGTAGTATACACTATCAAAACCGACAATAGTCTCTACTTTGGCAATCAACCGATGAATGCAATGGTTGCCATGTAGCCCCAATTTTCGGCAAATCCTTTCTTTGAGCTGGTTGTACGTAGTGCCTTGTTTGATTTTCATCATTTTTGTTTTTCCTTCAAAATGCGCACCATCAGGACCTTCAAGATGCCTCCCACTATGGTAGATTAGAACAACATAGGCATTAGAACTTGAACTCATCATTCACAACAGAAATTGGGAGGTGCAAGGGGGTAGGTTTCAGATTCTACACAAAAACAAAGGTGAATAAAGTTAAACTACAATGATTACACAACAATACTACTTTCAAAGAGAGGAATGACCTTACACTTTGATGGGTCGCACAAAAAATGACCAAAATACGGGCAACCAGAAAGCTTTAAGACAAAAATGTGATAATGGTTCCGAATGAGCTCAAATTGCCTTTTAAAAAACACATCTGTCGAAATGTAATCGATTACACCACTGTAGCGTAATCGATTACATAACACTTTGCACTATGTAATCTAAATTTGAAAAAAAAAAAGAAAAGTAATTTGCCATTGTGTAATCAATTACATATGGCCTATAATCGATTATAGAGGGACAAATGGGTTAATAGTTTTCACGCAGTGACATTTTGGTAATTAATTATTTAATTAGGTTTTTTTTCCGTACAATTGCCCATCATTTGTTTCATCTCATTGGGATGTAACATTTGAGGACCGAAATTGGTTAAGTACATATTGGTCTTTCTAAATTGCAAAAGCCTCATGAATATCTCTAACTGAACATGAATCATATGTACATTATGGAACAGTGTACAATCAATATCAAAACTCTTTTCCCGACCTTTCCAGCCTTCCGCATTTGGATTGCAAATGTTGGAAGCTAAAAATGACTGCTTATTAACTTAGATTGGGAGGCAATTTGGGTATGCATTAATTATATCAGCTCAATCCTGGAATTTTTACTCTTGAACAGCAATCACTCTGCCCTGTTAACATTTATTTCTCAAAAACACCCCCAGATTTTTAAATTACTTATTACTGGAAAGTGGAAAGTATACCTCTCAAAACATTTATGCCTAGTGCTCAAGGAAGGAGAAAATTGGGCCAAAATCAAACTTTCAATTACTAACGAAAGCATGAAGGAGCCAAATACTAGACTCCTATGTAGGAATCCTAACATATTACTAGAAAAGCAAAATTACCTAATTTGTGAAAAAGAAACTACTCCTTTTGTCCTTAATATAGGATTTAATTGAGAATTTGATCTTGATCATAAATATAAGACTTATTTATCATATTTGTCAATTTTTTTTTCCTAATTCACCAATATTGATTATTCTTCAACAATAATCAAGTAAAAGAGAGAATGAGGAAATGAAGGAAGATGATTAGAGTGTTTTAACAAAACATGTCAAATTAACTAACATCTTTGATCTAATAAAGTTATATAAATATGACTTACATTAAGAACCAAAGAGAATAACAAAAATATTATCTACCAGTATAACTTGCCCTAACCCATAAGGAATATTTCCCTTGTCTTTCACTCTGCATAAATGCAATAAGGAATGCTTCAATATCACAAATCTCTTCTGAGTATGATGAATGTACAATCCTTTCATTACAGCCACACTTTACCAAGTACTTAACCAAATCATCCATTCAAAACACTACTATGGTAGGAAAGGAAAAATATTACAATAAAAGACTGCAATAGTATAAAAGATTTTAATTCAATCTTTAATACGCTAACCATCTAATGAAGACTTTTTGTTTCTCAGCTTTAGGATCCACAATCCACAATATTAATTAACTAGGGATTACAATAAGGAGTAAACTTAGAATTGTTCTCTCTATTGAGGAACCTTACATTGATTACACTAAGTACTCTAAATGCCATATTAATGCATTATTAACAAGGGGAAAATGGTTTTGGATTTTCAAATCCATAAACTAAGATGCAATAATGAATTAAATTTCCTAAGACCAAAGATCACCATCAACTGAGGAATGAAGAGAGAGCTACAAAGAGAATACCGAAAGCAAGACGAAGGGAGTGAGTCAAAGGATGAACCTTTACTTGAGACGAGTCATCATGGGCTTTCTTCGAAAGGAGTGTTGAGGAAGCGCAATATAGAGTGTAACCGATTATATTAGAAAATTACCCAACTAGAAAACAAAGTTTCTAGACGTAATTTAATAATATAATAAGCACCAACTACTATATTTAAATGCAACTAATAAATAATAAATCGGACAAATATAAGAGAAATATCAGATCCTAAATTCACTCCAAATAATTTACAAGTGAAATACTACAAAAGAGGAAGATATACAAATGCCTTGAGAAACAATTGTGGGGTGAGGAATAAGGGAGGGGGAGGCACTCTATTTATACTAAAACCTCCCCCCTTCAAACCCAAAACCCACCGATGTGGGACTTGCCAAAACTCACAAATCTCCACCTTGGCAAGATCTCACAGTCTCAATTTCTCCTATTTACAAATTCTAATTGTAACTTCTATTCAAAACACCATGTTCAACAATGTTGATCAAATCCAAACAATGTTGAAATTTAATAGAAGTCACCACCTTTGTCAACATATCAGCAGGATTGTCATCTGTTCGTATCTTCTGTATTGTGACTCCACCTTCTTCCAAAATTTCTCTTACAAAATGATATCGGACGTCAATATGCTTCGTTCTTGCATGGTAGACTTGGTTCTTTGCTAACTGAATAGCACTCTGGCTATCACAAAATACTGTGATGCTTTCCTGACCAACACCAAGCTCTCCAAGCAACCCCTGAAGCCAAATCGCCTCCTTTACAGCTTCTGTAATCGCCATATACTCTGCCTCTGTTGTAGACAAAGCTACCGTTGACTGTAAAGTTGACTTCCAACTAACTGGTGCACCTGCGAGAGTGAATACAAAACCAGTAGTTGACCTTCTTTTGTCCAAATCACCTGCAAAATCTGAGTCACAGTACCCAACTAGACATTGATCAACACCCTGCTGAAAGACCAATCCAACATCTACAGTATTACAAATATACCGTAGAATCCATTTCACAGCTTGCCAATGCTCCATTCCGGGATCATGCATATACCTACTCACCACTCCAACTGCCTGTGAAATGTCTGGTCTCGTACAAACCATAGCATACATCAAGCTACCAACAGCATTCGCATATGGCACCCTTGACATATATGCTCGTTCATCTTCATCCTTCGGCGACATGTCAGCATTAAGCTTAAAATGTGGGGCAAGTGGGATGCTAACCGTCCTGGTTTCTTCATTCATACCGAAACGATGTAGCACCTTCTTCAAATACTCCTTTTGAGATAAGAAGAGCTTCTTCGATTGTCTATCTCTTGTTATCTCCATGCCAAGTATCTTCCTTGCCTCACCTAAATCCTTCATCTCGAACTCCTTCTTCAGTTGATCCTTAAGCTTCTCAATCTCTGCTTGATTTCTTGAAGCAATCAACATATCATCAACATACAAAAGGAGATAGATAAAAGATCCATCTTCAAGCTTCCGCAAATACACACAATGATCGTATTTGCTTCTCCTGTACTTGTGCCGCAACATAAACTTGTCAAACCGTTTATACCATTGCCTCGAAGACTGCTTCAATCCGTATAACGATTTTTCAAGTTTACATACCATATTCTCCTTTCCAGCAACTTTGAATCCTTCAGGCTGAGTCATATAGATTTCCTCCTCCAAGTCTCCATTTAGAAATGCAGTTTTAACATCCATCTGAACTAGTTCCAAATCCAACTGTGCTACCAAAGCCAACAGAATTCTAATGGAGGAATGTTTTACAACTGGAGAAAATACCTCATTGTAATCAATTCCTTCCTTCTGAGCATAGCCTTTAGCTACCAGTCTTGCTTTGTAACGCACATCACCTTGGTTAGGAAATCCTTCTTTCTTCGCATACACCCATTTGCAACCAATTGCCTTCTTACCCTTTGGGAGTTTGGCCAATCTCCACGTTCCATTCTGATGAAGGGACTGCATTTCTTCATTCATAGCATTCATCCACTCTTCCTTTTCTAAGCTCCGGACAGCCCATTTATAAGTTGAAGGAATGCCATCAGTTGCAATTGAAGTTGCACAAGCCACCATATCCATAAAGCGAGTAGGTTTTCTTACTATTCGTCGTGGCCTGCCGGTTGCGATTGATTCTTGTTGTTGTTGAGGTTCCTGGGTTGAAACCTCCCTTTCAACTGGCTCATCTTCTACAGGAAAGTCTTCTCTCATTTCCCTATCCTTTCTCTGAACTGGGAAAATCAACTCTCCTTCAAACTCCACCTGCTTCGAAGCACCATCGGTCTGTGTGGTATCTCCAGATGTTACCGGCTTCATAATAGTAGTCTCATCAAAAGTAACATCCCTGCTAAACACAACCTTCTCCGTCTCTGGACACCATAAACGATATCCTTTGACTCCAGAAGTGATCCCCAAGAAAATAGCTTTCTTTGCTCTAGGATCCAATTTTGATTCTTTCACATGATAGTATGCAGTTGAGCCAAACACATGTAAAGAATCATAATCATTAGCAGGCTTACCATACCATTGTTCCAATGGTGTTTTACCATCAATAGCAGCAGATGGTAGACGATTAATGAGATGGCTCGCATACGTCACTGCCTCAGCCCAAAATTCTTTGCCCAAGCCAGCATTGGACAACATACACCGAACCTTCTCCAGCAAAGTCCGATTCATGCGTTCTGCCACCCCATTCTGCTGTGGTGTATTTCTTACGGTGAAGTGTCTGACGATGCCATTATCTTCACAAACCTTCTGGAAAGGATCATTCTTGTACTCTCCACCATTGTCTGTGCGAAGACATTTGATCTTCCTGCCTATTTGTGCTTCTATCATCGTCTTCCATTTGAGAAAAATTCCCAAAACTTCATCTTTGGTCTTCATCGTATACACCCAAACTCTTCGAGAAAAGTCATCAACAAAGGTTACAAAATAATGCTTACCTCCCAATGAAGCTGTTTTGGAAGGACCCCAAACATCAGAGTGTACATAATCCAAAATACCTTCAGTATTGTGAATAGCTGTACCGAACTTAACCCTTGTGTGTTTCCCCTTTACGCAATGCTCACAAAAGTCCATGACGCAATGTTTCAATCCTTTCAATAATCCTTGACTTGTTAAAGTGTTCAAGGATTTTCCTCCAGCATGTCCCAAGCGCATATGCCACAACCTGGTTGCTTCTGCATCCTTCTCACTACTGGATGTTACTGCTGCCGTCCCAATAACTGTACTCCCATGATAGTGGTACGTGTTATTGTTCTTCCGAATACCCTTCATCACCACCAGTGCACCAGAGAATATCTTCATTACTCCATTTTCTGCAGTGATCTTGAACCCTTTTGAGTCTAGAGTCCCCACAGAAATGAGATTTTTTTTCAAGTCTGGTACGTACCGAACATCTGTTAATGTTCTGATCAATCCATCATGGTTCCTTAATTTGATTGAACCAATACCATATGCGGTAAGAGAAGAGTTATCTGCTGTGTGAACAATTCCACACTCTGCTTCTTCAAAATCAGTGAACCAGTCTCTGTTAGGACACATATGATGGCTGCAGGCTGAGTCCAATAACCATTCATCTGATGGTTTTGATGACGTTGTTGTAGCCAGTGAGAAATCTGAATTCTCATCATCACAATCAGCTACATTTGAGTCCATATCGGCCTTCACATCTCCAGGTTTGGCTTTGTTCTTCAGCTTCGGACAGTCCTTCTTCCAGTGTCCCTTTTCTCGACAAAAGGCACACTCATCTTTGCTGGGTCTAGACCTTGACTTGGATCTCCCTTTCTTTGATCTCTTCTTCTCCTCAGTACGTCCTCTAACCACTAGAGCCTCTGCCTCTCCACCTTTTTGTTTATCTTTCCTTCTTTGTTCATGGCTGTACAAAGAAGAACAAACTTCTTCCAGAGAAACTTTCTGCTTACCGTGAAGTAGCGTAGTTTCCAGGTGCTCGTACTCATCGGGAAGTGATCCCAACAACATCAGGGCCAGATCTTCATCTTCAAAAGTCACGTCCAAATTCTGCAAATCCGTCACCAACTTGTTGAAGCTAGTGATATGCTCATTCATTGTGGTACCAGGAACGTAAGTGAAGCGAAACAGCCTTTTCTTCATGTAGAGTTTATTCTGACAGTTTTTCTTCAAGAACTTGTCCTCCAGTGCCTTCCACAGTCTACATGCAGAAGTTTCCTTTGTGTATGGATACTTCTGGTCTCTTGAAAGGTACGATCTAATAGTACCACAAGCAACACGATTCACGACCCTCCATTCTTCTTCCTCCATTTTATCTGGTTTTTTCTCCTCAAGGGCAAAGTCTAGTCCTTGTTGAAAAAGGACATCCAGAACCTCGCCTTGCCACATGCCAAAATGCCCAGATCCGTCAAAAATTTCAACTGCAAACTTCGCATTTGACACTATTCTGGTCAAATACGATGATGAGAACGACGAACCGCTAACATCTGCTGTGGACACATCACTCCTTTTGTCCGCCATTTCTGCTCCAAAAAATTATTTAATAGTTGCCAAAACAAAAGCTCAAAAGTAATTCTTTTCTGATGTGGAAGCTCAGACTAAGCTGCAACCACAGAGCATACTCAGACAGAACCTCGGCTCTGACACCAATTGTTGAGGAAGCGCAATATAGAGTGTAACCGATTATATTAGAAAATTACCCAACTAGAAAACAAAGTTTCTAGACGTAATTTAATAATATAATAAGCACCAACTACTATATTTAAATGCAACTAATAAATAATAAATCGGACAAATATAAGAGAAATATCAGATCCTAAATTCACTCCAAATAATTTACAAGTGAAATACTACAAAAGAGGAAGATATACAAATGCCTTGAGAAACAATTGTGGGGTGAGGAATAAGGGAGGGGGAGGCACTCTATTTATACTAAAACCTCCCCCCTTCAAACCCAAAACCCACCGATGTGGGACTTGCCAAAACTCACAAGGAGATGAGACCCAGAGATTGTTGACTGATTCTGGAACACGTGTTTAGTCCTCCTGAGGATAAAGAATTTATCAAGTGGTCTGGAACTTTTCTCCGAGTGTGAATCAATACTTTTTGTGGTCTGGATCATTTTACTTTTTAAAAAATTTTATGTGCTAACTTGGAAGCCATATAAGCAATTTTGTGCCACGCAGGATGACTCAGTGTTGACTCATAATGAATTAGGAATGACATGGACCACATGAGATTAGGGACTGAGTTATAAATAAATCAAAAGTTCAAGGACTGAAAGATTATTTTTCCCTTATTCATATTTAAATTATATTTAAATCAAATTATTTCTATTTTATATTTTTATTATTTAGTTATATACCTTTAACATCTATTTATTAATAAAATTAAAGTGTTATGAATTTATGATTCAAGTTCATGATCCAAATTTACATTTTATTAATTATCATGAATTTACTTACTCATTAGCATGTGAATTTAACAACCTAGGTCATAGCCATGCCTAACTAATCATGTGGCAAGGAATTATTATTATTTTTTAAAATAATGGCAAACAATTCAATTAAGGGAAAATTTCATTAAAGGACAACCGGACCAAATTTATTTCAGTTAAGGACCAACATATTATGAAATATCACTTCAGGACTAATGATCAAAATGAAAATAAATTTTATAGGTAAAAATACAACAATACCTCCTAATTATTTTTTCTTTAGAAAAATTTGATCATCACTAGAGCTCTATTGACCGGTCATGGCTGCCACCACTAGCCATCGAAGCTCTGGTGCCGACAACTATAAATTAATATGTTATTTATAGGAGGATTCCACTTGTTCATGAAGAGATTCAGACTAGTTCAAGAAGAGAAACATTTATAAATGTGACTTATCAATTTGTGTTGTTCTATGTATAATCCACTTATTCATGAAGAGCTTGACACTAACAAATGGAACTTCTTCATAATCTTATGTTTTATTATTAATATATTAATATGTTGTTCATATGCATATTTCACTTGTTCCTAAGAAGCTTAACGTTTACAAATGAACAACAAAAGTTCAACAAGTCTCATTTACAAGCATGCAACTATTTTATGAATAAATAATTATAAATATGAACAACATAAATTGAATAAGCTTGCATTTGCAAGTGTTTTGACTTTCATGAATAAGTGTGCAACTCTTCATGAACAAGCGGAGTTTTCCAACGAACAACATATTAATTTCTGGTAGTCGGAGCTTCAACTGGTCAACGTTGGAGCTTCAATGACCGACTAGTGGCTGCTCTAGCCCAGTGGGAACCGGTCCTTGTTGCCAAAGCTCCAGCAGTAATCAAACCTTTTTATTTTTATTTTTTAAAATAAAGAAATGGACATTATTATATTTTTATCTACAAAATTTATTTTCATTTTGGCCAATGGTCCTGCAGAGAACTTACATAATGTTTTTATTCTTTAACTGAAATAAATTTGGTCATATGATCCTTTAATGAAATTCTCCCTTCAATTAATTGGGCTCTTTGAGCAACTCCACCCAGTTAGAGCCGAATGCAAAGTCTTGAGGGGACAAGGATAAAATGTCTTAATATGAAAAAAATTGATAAAATTATGATCCAGAATAATTGAGTGAAAATTTAATGATAGGAGTGACTACCCTTACAATTTACGCTTAATAAACCTTTACATCAATATCAAAATAAAAGATATAAGTGAGAATGTTGATAAGATATTTTTTTTTTCCGAATTTCGACAAAAAAATGCTTTTTCCAGACAACAGGTGTTGATGCATGATCATGACCATACCACATTACGCATTTTTTTTTATTCTACTTTCACTCGGGGGTAAAGAGGTAAATGAATCTGCTTTGCTCTCAATTTTTACCCTAACTTCCACATTTTTCACAATGTTTTCAATATTGGAAACTGTTCGTGAATATGACCATTTCTTCATTTCTTTTTTCCACACATTTTTCACAATATTGGAGTAGTGGGGTTCGGTTCATATCCAAGAAAAATATCCAAACCCATTGTCTTGCACCTGATATCCAGGCATGTTTGATCCACTAATAAACAAAGAATAAATTTGGGAGAATTACCATGATATCCCAAGGTTTTTAATAATCAAAATGTCCCGATGATAAACGAGTAGCATAATTTGTTATCATTTCTTGCCTTGTCACATGCTTTTCAATTGTTATTGAACTTTCGAATGATTAAATTTCCTTCTTTTAGGACCTTATAGTAATTCTCAGACTAAATTTCCTTTTCATGCACACAACAATTTCTATACAGGTAAAAGATTACAGTTGTGAATTTTCAAATACTGAAACTAAAGAAGCTTAACAATTCCAGGATGGAGATATTAGTATACTCTTCATATTTGCACGAGTTTTTACCTCTTGATCATATTACAATCCTTATTTTGTATAGGAATTCTTACATTCTGCAGATACAAGGTGTGGTTCACCAGCTATGAATAAACTCACCTTTATGCACTTCGCTAACCACCAAAAAATGAAGTTTGAGTTATCAATGGTTTACTTTTCTTTGATAAGGTTATGTTGTTTTATTATAGAATATGTCTCATATTATCGGAATTATACTAAATCATAATAATATAATGGAAAAATGATAGGTGCAAGCCAAAGCTTGACAATGGCACAATACTGTAAGAGTACAGCTATTATTATTGCTTATTTCAAGCTTTTATCCCTCATTAAACCATTTTTTTAACAAACCAGAATTACATAACCAATGCTAAAAAGAAATCAAAGAAACTATTAAACAAACATTTGTCCTCTCCCTAAGTGATAAGTATAACAGAGTTTAAAAAATGCAGCTTAAATATCTCTACAACAGCATCTGTTTCATCTCATTGGGATGTAACATTTGAGGGCCAAAATTGGCTAAATACATACTGGTGTTTCTGAATTGCAATAAAGCCATAAATATCTCTAACTGAACATGAATCAAATGTACAATATGAACAGTGGGCAATAAATATCAAATCTCTTGCCTCGACCTTTTCAGCCTTTTACATTTATATTTGCGAGCATTATGGCGTGGCAGGAAGAGTTATAAGCTCAAAACGACTGCTTGTTAACTTACATTGGGAGGGCAATGAGGGTATATAATAATTCTATCAACTCAATCCTGGAATGTAAACTCTGCAACAGCAAACACTCTGTCCTGTCAACTTTTATTTCTCAAAAAAATTACCTCAAGACACCCCCCCAGATCCACTTATTACTGGAAAGTATACTCCTCAAATTATTTACAGCCCAGTGCTCAAGGAAGGAGAAAATTGGGCCAAAATCAAACTTTCAATTACTAAAATGGCGCAAAAACTTTTTGAAGGAGCCGAATACTAGAATCATATTACTAAAAAAGCGAGGGCTCGAATATACATTACCTTCTTTTCAAAGAAGAAGCTAACATTTATTACCCACGAGCATGGCTTGCCCTTACCCATGAGGCATAATTACTATTGTCTTTCACTCTGCATAAATACAAGGAAAGCTTCATTATCACAAAAGTTGTTGAGTATGATGAATGCAAGAATGAACCCTTTCTTTGTCAAACTCAAGACTCGACAAATATTTAGATGATTGTATTATGTATATTCAAGAAGAGGCCAGGATAAAAATGAAAATTTTAAGCAATGTGAAGAGAAGAGTTAACAGATTATATATTTTAAATTTTGGATATAAGCAAAACCTGTTGAGTATGATGAATGCAAGAATGAACCCTTTCTTTGTCAAACTGAAGACTCAACAAACATTTAGATGATTGTATTATGTATATTCAAGAAAAGGCCAGGATAAAAATGAAAATTTTAAGCAATGTGAAGGTGTTAACAGATTATATATTTTAAATTTTGGATATAAGCAAATGCAATAGATACATGAGAATGAAAAGTTTGGGAATAATAAACAAGCATCAGTAAATATGTGCCAATTAACGTTACACTGTGTAACCGGTGCCTTTCTTCCATTTTTGTGTGTGTGTGTGTGTGTTTTGGGGGGGGGGTGTTCAATGTCAACCCAGAATAGAAAGTTTACTTACAGATACATGTCATCTTGATTGATATCAGGGAATAAATTAATATAAAAGCGAAACCCATCAGGGCTTATATCCCTGCACAATAAACCTGAAAATGATTTGGCATATATCGTCAGTCCATAGTTAAGTCCACAAAAATATTTGAACAGTTGAATAGCTGCGTACCCTTGCTCTCAGCAGTAAGGAGGTGCTCCTTTGCCATTGCTGGGGCAACTCCCAGTGTCCTCGCAGCATCACCAGCACTTATCCCAGCTCGGAGAGCATCAGGCTTCAGAACAAGCATCCTGATTTTAACAAAAACCTACATCCAGCAGCTTTAGTATTAGAATCTGAAAAGTAGAAGTAGAAACAGGGAAAATAGTAAGAGGGAGAAGAGAAAGAGAAGAGAATAAGAGGAACTCTAGAACAAGATCTGTAATCCTAGAGAAGAGAGAAGATGAATGAAAGGATTAGAGAGAAATGAAGAAAGGAATGGAGAGAGGAGAAGAGGAAGAGTAGATGGATGAGAGGAGAGACTAGAATCAGAATCTGAGTTCTAGGGAAAGAGTGGAGAGAATTATGTAAAAAATAACTTCATTCATTCATGATGACGATTCTACAAAAAATAAGTTTCTATAGCCTGACAAGGAAACTGGAAGTAACTACCAATAACTACCTATGACTTAAGATAAGACTTAACAATGATTGATTCATAAAATAACTATGTTATATGAGCACAAGCCCAAAGGGAGAACCCAATCCCCAAAAGCTAGCCTATGAGGAGAGAGAACCCAATGGACTTATAAACCCCACTCCAAGAGCTTGGCTCCCCAATGTGGGACTAATAACAAACTACTGCATAAATTTACCAATAACTGATTCATAAAATAACTAATGCATAAAACTACACCCTATTCATTCTTTTCCTCCTAGAGTAGTAGAGTACACCTGAAACTGATATTGGACTATATCACTTAAGTTTTATTTGATAATCTCCTCTTCCAAGGGAGGCATCAATTATTTGAAATCAGAATACATGCAAATATAAATACGTAAGCTGGATTAGGGTATCAATTATGACAGTGATGGGCCCAACACTGATGTGGGCCAAGTATACAAGAGGAGGGAGCCCAGACCAGAACATAACACTCAGCCACAGGATTGGGCCCTGGGGATGGCCCACTGATTCCAAGGAGGGCGGTCAGAGTTAGTTTTCTAGGGTTGTGTGCCCTAGGTGATGCAGGCAACCAGTGAGTGGATGATTTGGTAGAGCTTCTGACCTCTCTAACGTCAGGGAAGTCCTTCTTTCCCTGCTTATTGTTACTGTTTTCCGATTTCTAATGCAATAACTAGGATTTGTTAGTCAGTTTTCGCCATCTTTTCCTCTTCCATACCTCATTGAAGGGGACTGTACTTACTAAGCCTTAGCTTCGGAAATAATACTACTGAGTCCCATCAGATAGATAAACTTAGAGAGAGATAGGTTGACTATAAACTCAGGCTTTTAAATAATCAAGTGAGATGACACAGGAATTAAAGAAGAAATTGCTACTAATCATGCATTACTTCAGATGCGAGCAGATATCCTAACCCTTGGTCTATTCTTTTATTGTTTTTTATTATCCTCATTATTGAACTTAATTGTAATACCTTAAGGCAAGGGAAGGAATGGGGGGAAAACGGTTCATGGTTCTAACCATTTAAACAACTCAATATTTTGTAAATCAATACTTAAACTATTTGATGTAAAAAAAACGGATTGAGAATTTATTAACTATTTAAGTCAGTATGACATAACTTGCACAAGTATGTACTCTTTTACCATAATAATCCCCAAGTTTTATCTAATTATATGCAAATAGAATTTCATAACATCACTACAAAAAGACGAATGGAAAGATATTCTTTCAAAGTTAATCATAACTTATGACCTCCATTTTATTTTTTGGGTCAACACATGCACTACCCTATATTGACTCCTCCCAAAAGAGAGAAATCAACAAAAAAATGATTAAAAAATTATAGAAAAACAAAAAGAAGATAAACAGATAATAAAAATCACCTCTTCATCGCTGTGGGACTTATTTTGTATTACCATGACTCCGCTATCAAACTTCCGTAGTAGCACTGGGCTGAAAAAATGAACAAAATATCATATAAAAAACAATGAATGAAATAGTTAATGTACAAAATATATTCTAAAAACAAGGATCATCTTGAACAAAGTAGAACTCCTTGGAGCATAATTTCACCTGACTTGTGATGTTAGCACTATGAAACCAATAAACAGGTAAAAAAATCACAATGTTATACGTACACATCAAACTTTTCCCAAAGCATACAAGCTTGCAACAAGTCATCAGGTGAGATCAATTCTGCACAAAAAGCAAATCAGAGGCGCAGACGATTTTTGCCAACATATGAAAGGCAATCATTTCCCAAAAAACACACAAAAAAAAGGAAGTGTTGATCAACACCTGTGCCACGAGCACGATTGAAGAGGCAATAGATATCAATGAGGTTGATCATTCCTCCAACTCTTTCAAGTGGAATTTTAACAAAATCTGCCAACTATGCATCAGCAAAGAAAAATAGCATTATAAAACTACATAAAAACGTGAAAGAGAAATCTCACTCAACAATAGTTAATACTGTAGCATTAAGACCATAAAAATTCTGTTTCTTTTTTAAACGTAAAAAATTCTGTTACTTCTATACAATGATGAAAAACATGCCAATTCACAAGCACGCTGATGGGTAAGTGAGATGACCTATCCCAAAAACTAGCTATTGAGATGAGAGAACCAACCCACTAAAATACCCCAATGAGTATTCCATTCTACTACTTATTGTGAAACTTTATAACTCATACTACCTCCGATCATAAATATAAGGCCAATTTGACTTTTTTTGAGACATTAAAAAAACAAATTAAATTACTTCAAAGTATTTATGTTTAAAGTTTTTCTCCAAACTATTATGTCTAACTTATCAACAAATATACAATCTAATGATAAACAACATATAATATAATTAAGTAACTTGTTTAGCTTCCTTACTTAATCTTTAAAAAAGTCAACTGAGTCTTATATTTAGGACCAGAGCAAGTACTACCAAGTCTCCACTTGGTCCCCATGAAAAGCAGACATCCAAATGGCTGCACTCCATGTCACTTTACTCGTCCTTTTGCTCATCAAAACCTTCCACAGGAAGCCCTCTCTAGAACCCATTGACAAGTACCTAAGTTGGATGGGAAACACTACCCAAGAGCTAGCTATTGAGGAGGGAGAACCACCCACTTAAATACCCCATCAGACATCTCATTTTGGGACTTGATATCCCATACTACTAAGTCTCAATCAAGCGCCAAAGAAAAAACATTGTTCTCATCCATTCAATTAAAATCAATCATTAAAATGCTTGGACATACTAGCAATCTTGCGCAAGGCTTGAGCTCATGCTTGAAATTCCTCTAGTAAACAAACTAGTAATATAAGGCTCCATGGTCAAATTCATTGCTTTCATCCATTCAATTAAAATCAATCTTTAAAATGCTTGGACAAAATAAGAAACTATTCTTAAGCAGGACCTCTTTGAAGTTTAAGGCTCTTTAGTTGACAAGCAACAAGACCTGACTGAATTAACAAACAATAAGAGGCAATGGCAAGAACCTGACGAGATAACTGCTGATGGTACAAAGCACCTGCAGACTCTTTGGTAACAGGGGATATAATGCCAACACTCAATAACCAATCTTGCATCTCTTCCTTTGAACCCATCTCGTCATCATTTGTTTCATTGGTTTGAGAATTTGAACTAGAAAAAAGTTTTAGTCTCATTTTCTCAGCTAGTGTCACCATCTCTTTAGCCTTGCTCTGTAATACCAAACATCATGCCAAAACAACTTAATTCAAAAACCCAAAACACAACAAATTAATCAATAAATTAACTACACAACTAATAGTAGACCTAACTGCAATACTGCCACAATCAAGTAGGAGAAAGGTGACATCCGTTTATTAAGATAAACACAGCTTAAAAGCTTAGCAATGTGATTAACAGAAAAATTACATTTTACATGGGGCATTAGAAGGCATATTGAATGAATAATCTAACTTGCTTGTACCAATCTGATATATAAATAAGCATAGCATGTACTTAGGACTTAATTGTAAACATTCTATAGGGACCTAATTGTAAACTTGCATAATTAGTGGGATAAGTGTTATAATATCCTACTAATCACTAGACTAGGATTAGAGGGAGGCTATCTCATTATAAATAGCCCAATCCTCATAATTGTACAATCATGTTAGTCATGACCTTGCAGAATTCAGTTGTGTGAGAACCATTGGAGTTCTCTTCTCTATCTCTCTTCTAGTCTCTTCTTCTTGATCTCTAATCTCTTCTTCTCCTAATTCTAAACCTAAACATCTAAAACCATAACAGTGATATCAGAGGTTTCGATCCTCCGCCTTCTTTCGCTGTTCTATCTGATTCTTTCTCTGTTCTATGGTCACTCTTCTGTTCTGTCTATCTGTTCAGCTGTTCTCTGCTCTAATCAGGGACCAGCCAAAGAAAAAGAAAGATATTGTTCTAAAAGAAAAGAAATAGGATTCTGGGTGATTACCCAGTAGTACTTCATCTGTCAAGACCCAGAAACGTGTGGGGTAACCAGGATTCATTCGGAAAATTCAAGAAAGAATAAGAGAATGGAGGAATTCCTCTGTTCTGGCGTGTACGCTTCTGCTCAAATACACAGGTGACTGAGGAATCCATCAAGAAGTCACCAAGAAGAACAACTATAAAAAAAAAAAAAAAAACACATTCTTGAATTCTTTCGACGGGGATTCCTTGTGAATGGCCCATACTCGATCAACAACTATGGAAGCCAGAGTTTCAGCCATCGAAGAACAACTCCAGAAACTTAACAAGATTGATGAGCTCAAGGAGAAAAATGGGAAAATTGGATTGAGTAGATGAATTACACGCCACTATCCAGGGCTTCCGGGATGAATTCAGAGATCAATTAAGGGTCTTGGTACAAGCAACACAGGGCAATAATGAGGAACAGCAACGTCATCGGCGAGGGAATGAAATGGGTATTGGTCAGGGTCATCGGGAAGTGCAGCACCGGCCTACCCACTTCACCAAAATGGAATTTCCGAAATTCCATGGAACAGAGGTCGACAGCTGGATAGCAAAATGTGAGCGTTTTTTCCAATTGGATGGGACGCCGGAAGCTGAGAAAGTGACAATGGCTTCTATGGGTCTGGACAAAGCGAGTTTCGTGTGGCATGTAGCTTCAGAACGGAGATGGCGACGTCTGATGGGTTGGAATGAGTATGTTGTATTACTCTGCGACACCTTCGGATTACCCGTGGATAAACCAATGGGGGAATTGTCACGGCTACGACAAACAGGCTCGTTGAGAGAATTCAACACAAGATTCGATTTGTTAGCCACTAAACTGGACCTATTTGAAGATTATCTCATCGAGATATACCTAACGGGATTGAGCGAAGACATCGCCGATGCAGTGCACATGTTTGATCCTCAGACTCTAAGTGAGGCACGACGACTAGTGAAGATCACAGATATGTCGATCACAAGGAAGGAAGCGAAGATGTCATGCGAGAAGTATAATCGGAACACGTCGAGTTCGGGAGGGGTGGCGACTCAGGGATATGCCACGAATATGGTCAATCTTGGCAATAATAAAACTACAAGTCAAGCATCTGGGGCCCAACAGAAGGATAAGGGGGTAATTACACAACAACCAGGAAACTCTTTAATTCTAGCAAACAGAAATACCACCACCCTGACCGATAAAAACGCTCCAAAATCCTAGAGAAATTCCAAGATCCTTTCAGCTGAAGAAGAAGCAGATCACAGAGCCCGAAATTTGTGTTTTTATTGCCATAAACCTTTTTCCAGAAATCATAGTTGTCCCCAAAGGCAGAGGATGAGGCTGCAATTTATGGAATTAATTGAAGACAATGAGGTTATTCCGGAAAACGCAGCTGAACCAGAACCAGAGGATGAGTTTGCTCCTCTAATTTCCTTGCATGCCATAGATGGGATTGATACAAATGATTCAATGAGGATTCAAGGGTATGTGAGCAAGAAACCGATTCAAGTGTTAATTGATAATGGAAGCACACATGATTTCATGGATTATGATTTTCCTGTTAAGTTGGGGTGGAAGGCCACTGCAGATCCTATTGCTGCTGTCCAAGTCGCAGGGGGAAGGAAATTGGAAGTTTTTGGAGTTTGGCATGGTTTTAGATGGAAGATGCAGGGTCTGGATTTTGTTTGTGACCTCAGAATTATCAAGTTACAAGCATTCGACATCGTATTGGGCTTAACATGGCTGAAAACAATCAAAAGTGCCTTATGGGATTATGAGAAACTCTCTATGCAATTTTGGTATAGGGGAAAATTGTGCAAATTGCAAGCAAGCCCTACAAGCTCCCTAAAGGTGGTTTTGTCTACAAAACTAGGGGGTAACAAGCACCTTGGTCCACAAATGTATTTGGTACAACTCCTGCAACCCTTACCTACAATTTCAGATTGTTATGCTATTGGTAATGCTAACGTTGCAGGAAGTACAGATCTGCCCTTAGAGATTCAGAGGGTACTTGGAAGATTTGAGAACCTATTTGATGAGCCTAGAGGCCTTCCTTCGCTAAGGGCTGGTCATAACCACCCAATTGTGCTCCAAGAGGGTACAAATCCCATAAGTCTCAAGCCCTATCGATATTCAGCAACCCAAAAAGATGTCATTGAGAAGCCAGTGACTGAATTGCTTCAAACGGGTGTGATTCAAGAGAGTTCATCTCCTTTTTCAGCTCCTATTGTGTTAGTGAAGAAGAAGGATGGGTCATGGAGGATGTGTATCGACTTCGGAGAACTCAACAAGAAAATGGTAAAGAATCAATACCCCATTCCTCTAGTTGAAGATCTATTAGATGAGCTACATGCAGCCAGGAGTTTTACCAAGCTTGATTTGAGGGCTGGTTACCATCAAATCAGAATGAGGCCAGAAGATTGCTACAAAACGGCCTTTAAAACACACTCCGGACACTTTGAATGGTTAGTGATGCCTTTTGGCTTGACCAATGCCCCGGCTACATTTCAAGGTGCAATGAATGATATCTTTCACCCTCTATTAAGGAAGTTTGTTCTTGTTTTCTTTGATGATATTCTGGTTTATAGTGCTAATTTACAAAAACATGCTAAGCACCTTGAAGAAGTGCTACAGATTTTGCAAAAACACCACTACTTTGTGAAGAAGAGCAAGTGCACTTTTGGTGCAACGAGTGTAGAGTATTTGGGGCATATAAACAGCAAGGGTACAGTAGCTACGGATCCCAAGAAGATTCAAGCAGTTGCTGATTGGCCTGAACCAAAATCAGCAAAGCAACTAAGGGCTTTCTTAGGCTTGGCTGGGTACTACCGGAGATTTATCAAAGGGTATGGTTCAATAGCTAAGCCTTTAACCCTTTTATTACGAAAAGAGGGGTTCAAATGGGGGGAGGCAGCTGCTGCATCCTTCAAAGAATTGCAATCAGCTCTTATTTAAGCACCTGTTTTGGCCTTACCTGACTTTTCTAAGGACTTTGTGGTGGAGGCTGATGCATGTGGAGGGGGAATAGGTACTGTTTTGATGCAACAAGGTCAGCCCTTAGTGTATTTCAGCAAGGCTTTGGCTCCTAAGCATGTAAGCCTCTCTATCTATGAGAAAGAATTACTAGTTGTGGTGCAAGCGGTCGAGCATTGGCACCAATATCTTGAGAGAGGTAAATTTGTGATTAAAACTGATCAACAAAGCCTACAATATCTCTTGGGACAGAAATTGAAAACTCCCTTTCAAATGTATTGGATAGCCAAACTTTAGGGTATGACTATGAGATTCAATACAAGAAGGGAAATGAGAATGTTGTTGTTGATGCATTGTCTAGATTGCATGGTTCTTAGATTTTGCAGATTTCTTTGGACACTTCCTCACCTGAACTAATGGAGGAAATCAAGCAAAGTTGGGAATAGGATCAAGACAGAGCTGCTATATTAGTGCAACTGAAGGAAAATGATGACATCTTTCATTCCTATACATGGGATGGCACTTGTTTGCGAAAGAATAACCGTTTGGTGGTTGGTAGTGTTGCTGAATTAAAAACGAAGTTGCTGGAATTGTTGCATTCAAGCCCTCAAGGGGGCCATTCAGGGGTTCAAGCTACCTATTATAAGGTAAAAGGTCTATTTTGGTGGAAGCATCTACATAAGGATGTTGAGGAATTTATTCGGGGATGTGATACATGTGCTCAGTGCAAGTATGAAACGGTAGCATCACCTGGATTGCTTCAGCCTCTTCCTATTCCTAGCAAGGTTTGAGAGAATATTTCCATGGATTTCATTGAAAGATTGCCTAAATCAGGAGGTAAAGAGGTAATATGGGTAATTATGGATAGATTGACTAAATATGCCCATTTTATCCCTCTTTCTCACCCTTATTCAGCCTCTACTTTGGCACAAGTGTTTTTAGACCAGGTTTATAAATTGCATGGTGCACCAGCTGAAATCATAAGTGATCGTGATCCTTTGTTTTTGAGCAACTTTTGGAAGGAGTTCTTGAAGATTTTGAAGGTGAAGCAAAATCTATCTTCAGCCTACCATCCTCAAAGGGATGGTCAAACCGAGGTCCTAAATAAATGCCTCGAATCCTACTTAAGGTTCATGTGTTAGGAGGTTCCCAAAGAGTGGAGTCACTGGTTAGCACTAGCTGAATGGTGGTATAATACAAGTTTTCATACAGCCACCAAAGCTACTCCACATGAGCTATTATATGGGCAAAAACCAGCTGTTTATACTCCATACATACCTAGGACAGCAATGGTAGAAGCGGTTGATCGAAGTTTTACAACAAGGGAAAAGATGCTAGCTGTTTTGAAACACTATCTCCATAGATCACCAAACACAATGAAGCAAAAAGCTGATGAAAAACGCTCGAATAGGCATTTTGAGGTGGGGCAATGGGTGTTTTTGAAGTTGCAGCCCTACTGACAAGTTTCAGCTACTACTAGAAGCAATCAAAAGCTTGCTCCTCGCTTCTATGGTCCATACAAAGTGTTGCAAAAAGTGGGACCAGTCGCATACAAGCTAGAGTTACCTCCGGAAACAAGGATTCATTCTACTTTTCATATATCCTTGTTGAAATTGTGCCTGGATCCGAGTGTTAAACAACGGCATCCTCCTATTGATTGGCCGGTTGTTACAAGTTCACTCTATCCCCAACAAATATTATCTCAAAGGGTTGGGAGAATCATTACCGAAGTGCTAGTCCAATGGCAAGGTTACCCGGAAGAGGAAGCTACATGGGTGTCCTTGTTCAACTTAAAGCATCAGTTTCCAGAATTTCAAGTGCCAAACCCTTGAGGACAAGGGTTCTTTTGAAAAGGGGGGGGGGGCATTGATATATAAATAAGCATAGCATGTACTTAGGACTTAATTGTAAACATTCTATAGGGACCTAATTGTAAACTTGCATAATTAGTGGGATAAGTGTTATAATATCCTACTAATCACTAGACTAGGATTAGAGGGCTCATTATAAATAGCCCAATCCTCATAATTGTACAATCATGTTAGTCAGGACCTTGCAGAATTCAGTTGTGTGAGAACCATTGGAGTTCTCTTCTCTATCTCTCTTCTAGTCTCTTCTTCTTGATCTCTAATCTCTTCTTCTCCTAAATCTAAACCTAAACATCTAAAACCATAACACAATCAAACTGTCATTATCATTTTTCTTGATCGTTTCAAAAAAGGAAAAAGGAATATTTGCTCAACGAGTTTATAAATAAAGAACAACTAATAATGCATATCATGAGGCCACATATAACATTTGTTCAAAAAAAAGGCCACATATACCATAGAAAAATCAAAGTAGGATTTCAGATCCACTTATAGAGGTGGAAGGATTTTAGGACACCTTCCCTAGCATGATCAACATGCCGAGTTGTCACAATGTATATTGTAGTAACAAGTCTAAGTTTCTCTTTTGAAGCTATATCCAAGTAAAGCTACAATGATTTGAAGACAAAGAGACAACAGAAACATGGGAGTACTCTGAAGCATACATCAGCCATCAATCTAAGCTCCTTATAAACTACAGCAAACTTGAGTTTTGGGCACAATATAATTAGACTCATTACTCTCTTTAATGTTCAATAGAACCCGCCATTGTAATCATAAACTAGTACCATGAAAGATTTAACATAATTCACTATTTGTTTCCGAGTTCTCGAAATAGATTGTCGGATATAAAGAGCATACATGAATATTACCATAAGAGCATTCAAATCCTGGAAAGCTTCATGCAAGCTTCTATCTGTACTCTCCCAACTTTCCTGCTCCTTCCTCAATATTCCCGACACACCCACCATCCTCAAGGTCCCGTCACTTGAAAATATCCCGCTCGAAGAAGTATTGGAGCCTGAACCAGAACTTGAACTCGGCTCGCTCTGCAACTCCCATGCCCTCGACCGCCAACTCTCCAAAAACTTGGAGAGGAATACATCACTGTCCCCCTTACCTCTGATGACGATCGTCACTACCACCGATCTGGATATCGAACCCGAGACATTAACCCGGCCATCTGATGACAAAGAGAGCTGGAAACGTATCCTTGGGGAAGCAAACATGGATTTAAGAGATTTCTTTGGCGTGAAAACGTAGGAGATTGCGCCTAGAGGAATCGCGAAGGCGGAGCTTCCGGTGGCGGTGGTGGAATCAAGAAGCCACAGTAAACGGTGGGTGGTAAGGATAAGAATGCCCGATTTGAGGTGAGGAAAGGAATTGGAAGGATCATCTTCGCTAAGAAGATCAACAGAGGAGAGGAGGTAGCATTCGATTTCGTTAGGGAGAAGCACTGGTCTGCCGCTGCCCGTGAGCTCCACCGCCGGCAAGCAGTGTCCAGCCATGAAATAGTAGCCCGGTTACCAACCAGATTTGTGGACGTCTCGAAGCTTCCGCCGCAAATTCGGAAGAAAATTACATTGTCCCTAAAACTCAGAGAAAAGGTTCAGGAAAAAGGATGACTTTTGTCCGCCCGTCTGGTTCATTGTAGGGAAGGAGACCTGGCTTGGATTGATCACAAGATTGAGGAAGGGAGGGAACGAGGCGGAGGGGGTTTTTAATCTTTTGGTGAAGGAGGGGCTTTTACTTTCCAAAATTATTTTTAAGGGTTAACTACTAAATCCATCTAAAAAATATATGTATAGGAATAATATATTATTCTGAAAGTTTTTTCAAACATATTTTGGATAAGTAAAAGCCCCTCCTGTTTTCATAGACACCTTTTATTTTAATGAAAGATATGGAACTCAAATCATACTTAAAGCACCTTTTGCCCAATTACTGATTCCCTTTGGTGTTGAATCTGATGGACTTGTGAAACTATATTTTGGAGAAAAGATTTTCTTTCTTTTTACACAAAAACCAAAACTGAAGGAGTTGAATCCTATTTTCCTTAAACAAAATCAGATCAATTTTCTGAGAGATGAAGTTTCTTTTAAATGGGTCGAACAACAACTCCAAGACCCTGCTGTTCAACAGAAAATCCAATCTTGTCTTAAAAAAATTCATCAAACCGTCTACGCTGATTTACCAAATGCTTTCTGGAATAGGAAACAACATATGGTAGATCTTCCATACGAACCAATTTTTTCTGAAAAACAAATTCCAACAAAAGCTAGGCCAATTCAGATGTCACAAGAACTTCTTGAAACCTGTAAAAAGGAAATTCAAGATCTTCTTGACAAAAAACTCATTCGAAAAAGTCGAAGCCCTTGGTCTTGTGCTGCATTTTATGTCAACAAAAATGCTAAAATAGAACGTGGCACTCCTAGACTTGTCATAAACTACAAACCTCTTAATGAAGCTCTTCAGTGGATTCGTTATCCTATTGCAAATAAGGCTGATTTACTAAAACATTTACATTCTGCAAAAATATTTTCCAAATTTGACATGAAATCTGGATTTTGGCTAATACAAATTTTAGAAAAGGATAGGTATAAGACTGCTTTTACTATACCTTTTGGACAGTACGAGTGGAACGTTATGCCTTTTGGTTTAAAAAATGCTCCTTCTGAATTTCAAAGGATTATGAACGAGATCTTTAATGATCAAAGTCAGTATATTATTGTATATATTGATGATGTTTTGATCTTTTCAAATTCATTAGAAGAACATTTTAAACATGTTTTTAAATTTATTCGTACTGCAGAATTAAATGGTTTAGTAGTCTCTAAACCAAAAATCAGTCTTTTCCAAACAAAAGTTCGGTTTCTTGGTCACTGGATTCACCAAGGTACAGTAACCCCAATCGAACAAGCAATTCAATTTGCAGATAAATTTCCAGACCAGATTCTTGATAAAACCCAACTCCAAAGATTCTTGGGTTGTTTAAACTATGTTGCTGAGTTTATTCCTCAACTCAGTAATTTTGTTAAACCTCTTCATCAGCGATTGAACAAAAGTCCACCTCCTTGGACTGATGTTCATACTAATATTGTTAAACAAATCAAACAACAGGTTAAGGAGCTTCCTTGCCTTAGCCTTCCAATTCCTTCTACCCCCAAAATAGTCGAAACAGATGCTTCTGAAGCAGGCTATGGAGGAATTCTTAAACAAAGTGTTGATGGGAAAGAACAAATTATTTCTTTTACTTCTAAACACTGGAATTCTGCCCAGCAGAATTATTCTACAATTAAAAAAAAAATTTTGGCCATTGTTTTATGTGTTTCAAAATTTCAAGCTGATTTGTTGAATAAAAAATTTTTAATTCGTATTGATTGCAAATCTGTGAAAGATGTTTTGCGAAAAGATGTTAAAAATCTTGTATCAAAACAGATTTTTGCTAGATGGCAGGCAATTTTAAGTGTTTTTGATTTTGACATTGAATTCATCAAGGGCACTTCCAACTCTCTTCCAAATTTCCTTACTCGTGAGTTTTTACAAGGTAGTTGAAGATTTTTTCCAGTTTGGAAAATTCTTTGAAGATTTTTTCCAATGTTGATGGTTAATTGCAAAAGCAGATTTTGAAGATTCAACATCAGAAAGTTTATCAAAATTCATAACTTGTTTTGAAGAAGATTCAGAAAGAGGTGTGTCAGGAATGACTTGTTGCTTTAATGAAATATCAGGACTCTGGGGTTCAGAAACTTGATTAAGATGTCTTAATCTTTGGTCAATTTCTGCTATAAGTTTTGCCTTGTTTTTATCTTGGATTCCAGCCTTGATCTTTGGATCAAGTTGGAATGGTTTAAATAGAGGTTGAATTGGTGGGGTTGTTTTAGAAGAAGTTTGTGAAGGAGAAATTTGAGAAGTGGATGGGACAAAAGAGGTTTTGATGACTTGATGTCCAATAATTTGAAGATACTGATTTGTATAATTATTTTGTTCCATAAGACTTTTAATGTCTTTTGGACCAATTGCCTCTTCAAAGTTTCGGGTTTTAAATGGAGAGGCAATAATGGGAGTTTGTGATCTATCTGTAATTCCAGGAATTTGATATGTCCTTTTTGGAGGAACTTCCAAAGAAATAGTTTGTCCTTCAGGAGTTTTCCAATCTCTCTTGGTCATGTTTATCATTTTTGTAAATGGATATTCTAGTTCTTGTTGTAAAGCATATGCTTCAAACCAATCAAAAAATGGAATATTCACTGCATACTTGTCAAGAAAACTGTAAAATTTTTCTTGGACTTGTTGTCTAATATGTCCTTTAAAATTTTTCAAAAACCAGTTCCTTTGGCAAGTATTTGATTCGGAATAAAATTCCTTTTGCAAACTCTATTTATCAATTTGAAATTGATTTTCAAGAACACCAATCATTGAAGGTTCACCTAATTCAGTGTAACTTATAGAGTCTATTGAATTTTGGTCATCCTCTCTTTGATAGTTTGCATGAGGAATCATTCCAGAATTGTCAATTCCTTGAATTGAAACATTTGTAGATCGATTATCAGCTTGTTGGGGTGGTGGTACAGGAGTTTGAGGTGGAGTCTGAGTTTGTGGAAGAATATGGGTTTGTGGAGGAACATAGGTTTGTGGAGGTGGAAGATGAATTACCGGTGGTAAAGATCGTTATGAAAAACTAGAACTCCTTGGTAACTCTGAGTTTACAGATCTAAAATCCTCATATCTTGAGGATGTAGATGAAATAGAATTGTCTTTCAAAGGTCATTTTTACAGATCCTGACTGAGATTGGGAAATTCTACTGATTTGGGAAACAGGCTTTGGAATAGGTTGTACTGCCTTTTCCATAACCCATTCATCAGGAAGTGTTACATCTCTCCACATGATGGTTTGGGGAATTGTGGTGTTTGTGTGTGAATTGTCTGTTAAGAAAACAATTGTTTGTCCATTGTCAGGCAGACGATGAACATTTGGTGCAGAAGAGTTTGAGACCTTATACTGTATTCTATACATTAGAGCTACATGTATAGATCCGGACTTCATGTTGAGACCATGCAGTTTAAGGTTTAGTTTAAGAATGTCTAGAACGTTTTTGTCTCTAAGATCAACTGTTTGAGAAGGATAGCGGTTGAAATAAACAGGACCATTATGTAGTCCGAACTCAGCAGCAACCAACAAAGAGTCAGCAAAGACATAATGTCTTGCATCTTTGAGACAGACTAATCCAGAGACATTAAGGCCTCTTCGGATCAAAGGTTTAAGAGCAACTTGTACACATCCGATGTGTAAAAAGCTGTAGTTTTCTCGATGTTTTTGGATAGAGTTTGAAGATAGAAGGAAATATTCTTCTTTTTCAGGTTGGACAGAGATGGATTCCTCAACAGTCTTGATTACATAATCAAACTTGCTAGCCCATCTCTTTTTATCTTTAAAAATGTCCTTTTCCATGGCTAGAAGAGTCCAGTCATTGATCGTTTGGCTTATATCTTTGAACTGAATTTCTTCATCAAAGATATGGTTTGAGGAAGAGCAAATGCTCTTAGAGTTTATGATTGTGCTTGGTGTGGATGATGAGGAAGAAGAAGAAGAACGGCGAGAGAAAGTGCAGAAAATAGAAGACATAAGTAAAACAGAAAATTAGGCCAAAATTAAAAATACAAGCAAAATAAAAGTGAGATAAACAACAATAATTTAAATCTCCCTTCAATTAGTATCTTTAGCTTTAGGTTCCATAGAGGTATATATTTAAGAAATCTACTAGAAATTTACCAATCAATTGCTTGAGTAATCTCCAAGCCTTGCATGACTATCTTCTTTAACTAGTTAGAAATTGACTAATACTTTACTGATCATAAAAATTTACCATAGATTTATCCTCCAAAAATAAAATACAAAAAATAAAATACAGAAAGTAAAGTGCAGAAAATAAAATGCTAAGAATAAAATACCTAATCCGACCAATCTGGCGGTTCTAGGTGATATCCTAAGCCATCCATTAAGGAGGTCTATTCGTCTAGTTTTCCTAAAAAATTATAGACCTGGGTACATGATATCCTACAGTGGGGCATAGCTTGCCTGCCAACTCCCGGACTTATGGACTTACAGCCATTCAAGCATCCCACTACTAAAAATCAAATATCATGTACTTGAATATATAATTCTTTTGGGAATTCCAGACTTTTTTTTTATCAACGGAGGATAATACTATGAATAAAACTTTATGAAGCAGCAAAGTAATAATCTAGATCTAACTAGGAGAAGGACAAATCATGAGATCTGAAGTACTTTGGTTCCTGACATCTCAATCGCCAAAGGCGATTTCATTGATATAGTAAACTCCCAATATAGATCTTAACTATACATCTCTACTTCCCCTTTTTGCTAGATGACAGACAATTTTAAGTGTTTTTGATTTTGACATTCAATTCATTAAGGGCACTTCCAACCCTCTTCCAGATTTCCTTACCCGTGAGTTTTTACAAGGTAGTTGAATCTGAGAGTAAACTAACCCACAAACCTTCTTCTTTCCAGAAAATGCCTAGAAAAAAGAAACCTGGAGAAGAATCCAAAGATAAACAACTCCTCCAAGAGGAAGATAAACAGAGCTTCTCCCAAGATGCTCAAAGACCTCCTTCTAGCCAAGAGTTAGAAGAATTTATTAAACAGTTTCTGCAACAACAAACTTCTCTACTGTAGCAATCTCAACAAACACAGGGATCAACCAGTCAATTAGTTTCTCAAACTCGAGGAACTAAGTCACAGGTAACCTCCTGATCTGGGTCATCTACCCCTAAAACAGAGTCATCTACTCAGAACCAAAAACAGTCTCAAACCCAGAAACTTACTCCCATAAAACCTGCAAAGAAAACACTTGACTCTTGTGTTAAGAAACCTTCAAATCAAACCTGGGAGGAAGTATTAGCAAGGAGAAGCCAAAAACCCTTGGCGATAAATGATACAGCACAAACTTTTGCTCTATCATTACTTGCCCCTTCACAAGCTATTAGTAAACAAGAGTATGATTCTATTAACAAAGAATTTGCTCTTCAACTTGCCCAGAAAAGGCCTCCATTATCCCAAACTTTAACAATCTCTCAGGCTGTAAACCCCCTGGACACACCTTATACACCTAAATTTCAATGTGTAAGGAACGTTGTCCAAATAGAGCCTGAATTTTTCCTTGAAACAGCCAACCAAACTGCTGCAAAGATTTTTCCTCTTGGATGGCATTTTCCTCCCACAAACATGCTTAAAACCAGAGAGTATTATGAATTAATTTTGGCTCATTCTCAATCTATCGAGTTATCTCGATACACATCAAAGGAGGATGAAACATTAATAACTCATTCTACTTTCAGATTTTAAAAATAATTACGCCCTCCCAGTGGGGCCAAGATTTAAATAAACCAAGGAATTTCAATATCCATTTTGATCCAGAAGGATATACTTACTGGGATTATACAGCTGTCTGGTATAATATTTTTTGGGATCAAAACAGAATTTTCAAACATACATGGTTTATTTATTTTAAAAAAGGAAATAACTACACCTTTCCTCAATGGTTTCTACAATGGTGGTTATTTTTCGGGCCAATTCCCCAAATTTTACCACCAGAAATAATGAAAGCATTGACTCTTTTTAAAGAAAAATATAACCGTGGTGGAGATCCTTTTCCAATTGAACTCCACTACTTTTCAAAACTATCTGTATCCTGGATTTTTTCCTGGCAATACAGGTTCTCTCATGAGGATAGGAGTCTTCCTTTACTACCATTCCTGCAAAGATTACCTTATGTAAGATGGTGGGCTAAATTTACCCAGAGTAAGGCAGATTCCAGAGCAGTTGAACAATGGTTCAAGGAAAATCCTAAATTTCTTTGTGCCAAGGAATAGAGCAAGTTCTTAAACCAGAAGAATTTTGTTCAGATTACCTTAGCAGCTGCTTCAGATAAACAAGAATATATCAAACAACTTAGCAGCATGCTTGCACAATTACAACAAGATGAAGCTGAGTCCCCTAAACAAGCAGAAGCCCAACACCAAAGTGATGACGAAGAAGACTTTGTTGTCAACTTGGTAGAAGATTAAACTCAATGTCCTTGACAGAAGTACCAAACTCAGTATTTCCATGTATAGGACAAAATTAAACCCAATGTCCCTGACGGAAGTACCAAACTTAGTATTTCCATGTATAGGACAATTTTCAAATGTAAACTGTCAGTATTTACGTTTTCACTGTAGCAAAATACACTATAAAATGTAGATCATATTTTGCACTGAAGCGTCGGCAGATCACTGTGAACTAAACTGAACAGTACCAGTAATTCACTGGAACTGTGCATTAAACTCTAAACAAAATAGTTCAGGAAATCCACAAGAACTGTACAAATAGTGTAGGGAATTTCTCTATATAAGCAAGGCTCCTCTTCATTTAGAGGCACCAAGTTTTTAGAGAGCTTCCGAACATACTCTCCTCTTCTTTGTTTTCTCTCTGTTTTCGTTCTGCTTTCTCTGCCTTTGTTTTCCAGTGCTTCCTTGCAAGCTTTCTTATCAATAAACTTATATTTTATGTTATGTTCTGCATCTGCATAACTCCTCTCTTTCTTCAGATGAACTAGATTTGGTGAGGATTACCTCCTCTTCTAGCTTCATTTCTTTCTTTTTTCTTTACATGTTTACTTTTTGCAATTTTATGTTTTGATTTCCTTTTCATCTCTGCATCTCGTCTTTCTGCAATTCTCCCTTTCCCTTCTCCGATCCCTTCGGGGTCCCTCCCGTAGATTGGTCATATATATATATATATATATATATATATATATATATATAAAAATTCACAAACTGTGAAAATCGTAAAACAGTATGTGAAGACTAAATATTTTTCAATTAATAAGATTTAAAATATTAATTTATTAAAATGCTAACATATATGCATGCTTGGTCAGAATTTGATTGTATAGTCATCGCTTAAAATTGTTGAGTTAGTATTTTCCGTTAAGTTAGACTATCGATGTTAACATTAAGGGACTAAACGTGCACTATACAAATTTAAGGGATTAAAATGATACCAGAGGTAAACATAAAGGACCAAACGTATACTTTAACCTATTTTTAATTATAAGTTTGGAAGTGGACCTGTCTGGTTCCATATTATGTGTTTGAGCAAGAGGGTATGAGATAAAATAGTTTTACTTTTTTTTTTGTCAACGATAAAATAGTTTTACCTGTATATATCCAAAATTGTATTTTTAATTGTACCTAAGAACATTTTTCCAATGAACTTACAGGCGAGGAGCACTTGGCACCAAATTCATGGATATAATGTTTTTACTTAGCATTCACATATTTAAATAAAAAGTGAGTGAATCTCATTAATGTTTTATCTCTCCTCTTTTTATAATGGGACCACTCACTTTTATGTAAGTGTGGTTTCTATAGTAAAAATAAAACCATTAAATTGTAAATTTATATAGGTGAAAAATATAAATAAAGGAAATAAAAAGTTGCAATAATAGCATGGTCGTTTATGTTGGGATCCGTACATGCAGCGGAATTAATGAAACTTACGAATCCCATTGAAGGATCCATCAATGACGTTTAAATTAAGTTAGAAAAAGAACCATACCTATGTGAATTAATAAGCATTTCTTTCAATTTGATCTCATGGACTATCTACTCGATCAATAGGAGTCGACTCTGCGAATCCACTCCCTCTATCAGTATCCACACGAACGGCCTCCAACACCGACGGTAGTATGCTAGCGCCTTCACTATTCTCGCGTCTCTCTCTTTTCTCTTTAGGGTTTGTTGCGGCTTTTCTAATACGTCTGACAAAAAGTCCCGTAGGTTTTCCAAAACCAGATAGGTGTCTTATATTCAAAATTAATCCTTATTAATTTTAAAATTTGAATTTGGATTAAAACAATATATTAATTAAATATATTTAATAGATCCAATCTAATCTATTTATTTAATCAGAATTAAAAGCTCTCTGATTCAATTTATCTCTATAAATTAAATATGAGAAATGATATCTATGTATTTAATTAAATATGAGATATAATATCTCTATTTTTTTAGATATTTAATTTATCAAATAAATTAAATACAAAAAAATTATTATATAATAACATTATAATATCTATTAAATAATATTATTATATTATTTTCGAATTTAATACACACACACAAACATACATACATACATACATACATATATATATACATATATATATATATATATACATATATATATATATATACATATATATATTCATCTTAGATTAAATACAATATTCATTAAGTTTTAGATATATCGAAGATTCAATGAATCTATACACTTTTTCTCTTGTTGGACTATTCTTCTGTACGACCCTGCAGGTCCATATGAGATTGACAATGAGCCAATACTGTACCAACCCACAAGTCACAAGCAGCCTCTAGTAAGACATTGCGATTATCTAATTCATATGGGGATCAATAATACGATACAACTTATCATACAACCATGTCACGTCCCTTTCGTCACACGATAATTTGGTCAAGTATGAGGCATGGATAATGTCAACTTCCTATTATTGACCATTACTTTCTCGATTCTTGAGTAGTCTAATAATTGAAGTGGAAACTCATTTCCATCATAATATGGCCATACATTTCTCAGACTTTATCATCAGTATTTGTTTGTGGTGTACAGTTGATCCCAAGTTGTGGACAGTCCCTTAAGCAACTAATTGTCTATAAGGTTCTGCCACGTACATGTCACAAGGTTGCTCTGACTATCCAACAATGCAGCTCCCTCTAGTGCTCTACTACATAGGTGTAGGTGTATATGTCAAGGGAACACTAGTCTCTAGACAAGAGCTAAAAAGCATCTTCATTTGATTCATTTCCTCCTTCATCTGCCTCATCTGGGATTCAAACATTGCTTTCAATTAAGCTTCTTTGGCCGTTGCCTCCTCATTTAATTTGGCCACCATTTGTTCCATCTCCTCCCAGGTAACCATACTTTGTTTATAGCGTTTGGATTTACCAAAGTATTCTTTTAGGCCTACCTGTCCTCTAATCCCCCTTACACGCCCTGAGTGATCCAGTTTTCCGGTCGCAACGGTCAGAACATCATTCCTCCCGCCCAACACAAAAGATCATTCTGCTTTTTTCTTTTTAAGATCTTCTTGTAAGATACAGATAACGAGAAACTTAATAATGAAACATGTTTAGTAACTAAAAAAATAACAATAATGATACTTACAATTCTTTCAGCAACTAGACGAGTTTGTTTACTCTTATAAGCGTCGTTTGGCTGTTGTTGAATATACAACCACAAATCCTTGTGACATATTGGGGATGGCGGCTGATCAACTATCACAGAAGGATTGGATTTAGTTTCTTCTTCTTATCTCTTGTTTGGCCGCCATCAATTCTTTTTCGGCATTTTCATATCCGCCGTGAGAAGCCCAATGCAAGCAATCATTATTTCTTCCTATCTTCTGTGCTTGTTCGCTTCTTTTCTGTGAATCAGAATTGAAAACAACTATTAATTATGAATTACAGCCATCTCACTAACATAAATTAGAGAACTTCTGCTTGATATGAACCTTAAACACTAGTCAAATTCACTTCATCAAGTTTCAACTTTTTATTTAAGGAAGATGTAGAATTGTACAGAACTAACATACTAACTTACTAATAGCAATGTCTAACCACTACCTATATAATAGAACTTGCTAAGAATATAATAATGGTTAACATATCAAACATGCATATAACGAAGACATGCTCCTCTGATGTAGGACAAAGGATGAAAATATATACTTCTATTCACCTATTAAACCATCTAACTAACAAGATTAGACGAACACAATAACATTCACATATTTGCACAGGTTAATAAGCAAACAAAAAGGGCAAACAAAACTAAATATAAACTCACCACAGCTTCAGAAGTAGTCTGCAGCTAAACAAATTGTTGCAAAGTTTGTTCATCAATAAATGTGTACTTGTCCCAAGAATTATCAGAGGCTGATCCTGGGCAAAAATATAGTTGTTGGATTAAAAGGCCTTAAACTTCCTCCACCGATCAACACAATAAGACAATGTCTTGTCTTTCAACTTCTCACAATCAAGGACAGTGTATGTAAGCCTGATAGTGTCCCAAATAAGATTCTTTACTGTGCGAAGGTCCACATTTTTCTACTCATCTATCAAGATGTTAATCTTGTTGCATGCTAGATAGCCGATAAATATTATATTTGTTTTTATTAGGACCAAAAGGTTCCAACCTTTCATTAAACTAAATCTCAAGCTTTGACCCAATGTTTCGACTTACGGATACGTCTTTCATTCATGTGCCACTTCTACCACGGCGTGCAGGGTAGTTACAAGGCTCATTGTGAGATGAAGAGGGTTCGTTCGGACTCACACCAGTAACATCAGTAACTAAAGTTGAGGGAATATGAAGAGAATGGTTTTTTCCATTCATTTTAGAGAATGGAAGAGAGGTTGAGAGTGGTGGTGCAAAAGAGGAACGCTTGAGAAAGTGAAAGAGTAACAAAGGATGGTGGTGGTGGGCAAGGAAGAGACGTAATGCAACAAGAAGATGGATTTTGCAACAAGAATAGGGGTTTCAGAGTTCAGGGAGAACGACGTAAGTTTTAAGGTAAGGTTTCCCACGAAAAAGTATATGTTTTCAGTTTTAAGACCGGAGTAACTTAAACGATGGTCTTAAAGGTTAACATTTAAGACCTCCCTTATTTATGTCTGGTCTCAGAAGTAATAAACTATTAGTTTAAATTTTTTCATTATTTAGTACCGAGCACAAGTTATCTCCGGTCTTAAAAATATTACCTTTAAAACCGTCATTTATATATATCCGGTCTTAAAAGTATTATATTATTATATGTAGATATTTCCTTATTATTTTGGACCACAGAAAATATAAGTCGGGCAATACGAGATTTCTATAATGTAATTCATATTACAATTTTTTTAATAACAATTTTAAGAGTGGTTGCTTTTTTAAGCGGTCTAAATAATATATTTAAGACTTATCAAAAAATGATACGGTCCACGAAGTTTTTATATTTACAAAATTGTCACCAGCCATGTCTTTAAGACCGGGGCATTGATACTCCGTTGTAAATAAGACGGTCTTAAAACACTTTTTTGCACTAGTGCAATTACTTACGAGTCTTAGCGAGGCATTCGTAGGTGAACCAAAAGTGATGTGATCTTAAGAGAAGATCACTTGAGTGATCTTGAGAATCACTCGAGTGATTTGAGGTCACTTGCAAACTTATACAAGTAATCCATAAAATCACTCGAGTCACCTGTAGTGGCGAAACATCTTCGAAACAATAGAAGATCATATATCATTCAAGTGATAGTTCAAGCACTTGAGTGATAATAATTTCTTCAAAATTTCACTACCAATTACTATATCACACGAAATTCATTTGGGCACTTGAGTGTTGAGTGATAGTGCAACAACTCAAGTGATAAGGTATTACTCGAGTGATCCTAAGTCACACTCAAGTGCATGTTTATCGTCTTCGAAAATCAATGTCTTGATAATTTTGATACCTAAGATGAACTTCCTATTTAAAACTATAATCACTTATACTACTTTTAAATGTTATTAATCTTATTTATGTATAAGTTTTAGGTGCTTAAAGCTTGAAATAAGATCAAAACAAAAAATCCTCCCATTCCTCTCCCCTCCCTCCAAAATAATATGATCAACTAAACAATGGGTGGGGTCAAAATCCCTCCATTTCTTCCCATCCCCCTCAAACCAAACAAACTCTAACTCTTCCACTTAAAATCCTTCTCTATTAATGCTTTGTATCTCAGTATTCTAATACAACTTTTTCCTTATTTTCATCTTTAATTTCTGATTTTCATGTATTTTTCCTTTATTACTACAATAAATCTCTACGTTCAGTGACCCTATACAAAACTCTTTTTGTAAATTATTGCTTCAACGGAATGATAGATTCTTTATTTAAAAGATTGATATTAGATATGCTTATCCTTGTTTATAATATTTTCATTTACTATTTGAATCTTTCAATGGATAGATTTAAGAATATTTCAAATGACAAGAACTAAACAACCCATATCTATATTTAGGGGAAAAAACCGATATCTATATCCTACTCTTACGGCAGATATTTTTTTTTAAAAAATCCTTTTTTATTTTAAATATGAGGTATAAAAAATAGATGGTATATATGAAACGGTAGATGTAAATATCTTTCTGAAATTGTATTAATTAATTTTTTTTTGGGCAATAAATTATATTAATTTATGAATTCATGTAAATTTGAAAAACCATAATTTATAATTTTTAACAAAGATTATAATATTGCATTTGTGCATTGTTATATATTTATTATTTTGATTTTTACATATAACAAATAATCATGCAAGAAATTTTATTTTTAATAATTGTGATGGATAAATACTAATTTATCTCATTTTAATTGCATATCATAATTTTCAAATTTAATGTTTAATAGTTATAATAATACGTAGATGATTCATAGGTGTAATTGATATATTATGAGGCTTAAAGTTTTGAATCTGAAACAAAAAAATGAAGCAAAATATATCGACTTGATTTTTAAAAGTATAACTAAGATTAATTTTTTGAATTAATGTTCCTCTAAAAACTGAACTGAAATAATTAAGTCATATTAAATTTCTTTTATTAAATATTTAAAAACTCTATCGAAATCATCATCTTTGGATAGTTAATTATCCATAAAAGAAATCATCGAAGGATTTATAATATAAAATTGATATTTTTGCCAACATTTAAACTTGATAATTGAAACAGAATACAGAAGTTATTTATTTTATGCATAAAAAGCATACGTTTTAAAATCTTATGATAATAATTTAAACTAAATTAAATTATTTGTTGTTGAAATTATGGATTTTAAAAATTTCCAAATATCAAAATTGTATCCTTATATGGTAACTCTTATAGATCATTCTTTACCTTATTACCAAAGATTACGCCAGTTTTACTATTTTTAGGGCCCTTCTCAATTTTTAGTAAGTTTCAATTTCTTAAATCTCGGATCAAATCCCATCTACCTTTTACCCTAATCGATCTCTAGTCTGTTTGTAGTCGGCCATGGAAGACGACTATTGGTGCAGTGATAACGAATACAATTACTCCGATCAGAATTCCGATGAGGCCTCTGAAGTTGACGACGGCGCCAGCATCGATTCAGTCATGGTTGATTATAAGCGTTCAACAATTCAGGTGATCTCAAGAGAATCACTCGTCGCTGCGCAGAAACAAGATCTGCGCCGAGTAATGGAGATGCTTTCACTGAGAGAGCACCACGCTCGTCCTCTTCTTATTCATCATCGTTGGGATGTGGAGAGGCTTTTCACAGTATACGTAGAAAAGGGAAAAGCCGCCTTGTTCGCAGATGCCGGTGTTACTGTATGTACCGGTTCAGACCTATCGTCATCGGTTCAATCTTTTTCTTCTTCTAGTGTTTTTTGTGAAATCTGTATAGAGAATATTCCAAGCCATGAAGTGACAAGAATGGAGTGCGGTCATTATTTCTGCAACGAATGTTGGACATCTCACTTTATCGTCCAGATCAACGAAGGCAAAAGTAAGCGCATCACTTGTATGGCTCATAAATGCAACGCAATTTGTGATGAAAATGTTGTGAGAGATCTTGTTCGTAAAGAGCAGGTGGAGATGGCTGAGAAATTCAACCGCTTTCTTCTTGAATCCTACATTGAGGACAACAAAAGAGCCAAATGGTGCCCTAGCGTTCCACATTGTGGCAATGCAATTCGGGTTGAGGAAGAAGAATTATGTGAGGTTGAATGTCACTGCGGCTTACAATTTTGCTTTAATTGTTCGTTGGAGGCTCATTCGCCATGTTCTTGTCGGATGTTTGAGCTATGGACGAATAAATGTAGAGATGAATCAGAAACTGTGAACTGGATCACGGCCCACACCAAGCCTTGCCCTAAATGCCACAAACCGGTGGAGAAGAACGGTGGCTGCAACTTGGTTAGCTGTATCTGTCGCCAAGCATTTTGTTGGATATGCGGCGAAGCCACCGGCCAAGATCATACGTGGTCAACCATAACAGGCCATAGCTGTGGCCGTTACCAACCACGAGAAAAACTCGCAGAACTTGCCAAGAAAAATCTGTACCGTTACATGCATTATCATAACCGATACAAAGCTCACATGGACTCTTTAAAGCTTGAAGGTAAGTTGAAAGCGACAATGCAACAGAAGGTTTCTGTTTCAGAGGAGAAGTATGATTCTAGTATCAGAGATTATAGCTGGGTCAATAATGGGCTCTCGAGACTCTTTAGATCGAGGCGGGTGCTTTGTTATACGTATCCATTTGCGTATTATATGTTTGGAGGCGAGTTCTTTAATGAGGATATGATTCCAGAAAAGGAAAGAGAAAGGAAGCAGAACTTGTTTGAGGATCAGCAGCAGCAACTGGAGGCGAATGTTGAGAGACTCTCCAAATTTCTTGAGGAACGGTTTGATGAGTTTGATGATGATAAAGTGAAGAAAATTAGGGATCAAGTCGTTAACCTATCCGCTGTTGTTGATAGTTCGTGCAGTAAAATGTATGAAGTCATTGAGAATGACTTGTTGGGTTCTCTTCATCATACGATTGCTCCTTACAAATCAAACGGCATAGAGAAGGCATCTCTTCTTAATTCATAAAAAGCCAATTATTATCTACCTTTCTAACAAAATTTCTTGTATTTGAGTAAACAGTCATTTTAATTTGTAGAATGTATGCCTCTTTTCTTTATATCTATACGTATTTCTCTCCTGAAATTTATTCAATGTTCGAAGTTATTTATTATTTTCCACATATTCTTTGGAAGCAAATCTAATTCTTTTTTATTCCCAATTGCTCATCTTATAGAATGTAAAACTTCTTTCCAAATCCTCTTAGTTCTTTTTATTTTTATTTAATAGGAAAAAAGTGTAGATGAATTGGATCTCCTATGCTCAACATGGGTTATTATAGGTCGAATTCTTAGTTCCTTACCACACCGGACCATCAGCCTAGTTCATTCCGCTCGTTAACAAACGAAAAGTCTATTTATATTTAGCTGCATGAAGGTATAATTTAAAATATATTACAATATGTGAAAAAATATTGAAAAATATAAAAATAAAATTGCACGGAAGCAAATAAAATGTACACGGATAGCATGGCTCATCATATAAAGTGTCCTCTAGGTCTAAAGCCTAAGCTTAGGTCCAATGCTGCAAAGGACACTTTTACCATTCATTTTCAGGACCCTAAGGTGATTGTTTTCAGAGAACAATATATGTGAATGTCATTGTAAATTTAAAAATAGATGCATGTATTTAAAAATTCATTGTCAGCCTGTTTTTTAACATTCATTATAAGTTTGCTTACAACGACGGTTGTTTAAACAATCGTTATAAGTCTGAATATTTTTTACTATTTAAGACATAATTTTTATAATTTGTCAATTTTTTTTTAATTTACACTTATTGATGCTTGATCAACAATAAACTAGAAAAGAGAGGGAATGATAAAATTAAGGAAGATTACTAGAGTGTTTTAGAAAATATATGTTATATTACGTAACTATAACTAACTATATTAACTTCCTTAAATACATGTTGTTATATTATGAAGTTATTAAGTTGCAAGCATGTTATGATGCCAAGCTTTCTCATTTTTGTTTGAGCGGTGAATATATGCATCTGTGATTCTTTGAATTTCAGCCCCCCAAAACTAATCATGCTAGGTTACAAGCTTCCAAAGGAAAGAGCAAAAGGCAAGTGCAAAGATAAGTGGAAGGAGAAATAAACTTCCTGAGGTATGGTTTTTGTTGGAAGTTGGAATATATTTAAATAATTCCATGAGCTATGTAAATTCATAATGTCGCCTTGGAATATATAATTGATGGTTAAGATGGATAGGGACCAATTGGAAGTCATATAATATCCTTTAAACTATGTATTTAGCATGTATGTTTATGACTTCATAGTTTGAGCAGCTTTCATGGCATAGTCAATGTTGCATTATGTGATATATAGTAAACGATGTCAAATGCTCATGAGACATTTTTTGCATGAAGTAGCCACATAGAGCTTTCCAACCCGTTCATAATCTTGTCTACTCGGTAAGTATAGCATGAGTTTTGAGCTTGTAAAGTAGAGGTGCAGAATCTGTCTGAAAATCAGAGAAATGATATAAAATGACTTAACTGTATGCATTTAATAAGAATCAGACTGTAGTTATATGTTTATATGTAAATAACATGAAGAGCTTTTAATAGAATTTTAGAGCACATTTATATGACTTGTCTAGATCACTACAAAAAGAGTCATTTTTTGTGATGGAATTTTTCCGGCACAAAAATTATTTATAATAGAATTCGTCCGTTGCAAAAAATAGCCTTGCAATTGCAACAGAAAACATGAATTATTCCATCACAAATTTTGAAATTTACGACAAAATTTATTTTGCGCCGCAAATTTCCAAATGTTGCAACGGAAAAAAATTCCAATGCAAAATTTTGAAATTTGCAATGGAATCATATTCCATCGCAATTGCAATGGAATTGACGGAAATGAATTCCGTCAGAAATTTCAAAATTTGCGATAGAAATGAAATCCATCGCAAATGATCAAAATTTGTGATGGAAAATGATTCCGTCGCATATTTCGATAATTTGCAATAATTTTTATTTTTTTAATAAAATAAAATTTGCAACAGAAAATGATTCAGTCATAAATTTTGATAATTTGTAGTGGAATTCATCTCTGTCGCAAATTTTAAAATTTGCAACGGAAAAAATTCTGTTGCAAATTTCATTTTATTAAAAATTATAAAAATATAAAATTTCTTAAAAATATAAAAAATTTCATAAAAATATAAAAAATTATGAAATAAAAAAACTTGTATACCTTTAAATATATAGTACAATCATAAAGAGTTTACATAGAGAAAATAAAATATACATAATAATGTTGTGAACAACATGTACTAAACAATAGTCTAAACAACAGTAGTATGATCATCATCATCGTCACCAAAATGGTCATCATCATCAGCATAGTCATCATCAACAGGAGCCGACCACATACCCTTGTCCTTAGTTAGGGACTAGAGTACAAGCTGCATCTACCTCAGCATCTCTTGTGTCTGATGCAGTTGATTTGCTTGCTGCCTCATTTGCTGTTATGTCTCGCTCAGCTGGGATGCTTGCTTGCTAATTTGAGATGCTCGCTCTAGCACTAACGCCTTCATCTTCGTAAGCTCATCTGCCAAAACAACATTAGGAAGTGAGTTTACTTTTTGTACTTCATTGAAATGGTTTAAATGGACGAGGGAATGAAAATGTAACAATCTATAGCAAAAGTATTACATTTACCTACAGTAACACCTTCATTGCCAGATGAGGAGCGCTTCGTAGGCTTCAGTTGGCTGGCAGAGGCACCCACCCCGAAGATTCTGACTTTCTTGTTAAAGCCGCCTGCAGCCTGAATGAATAGACTCTCGTATCGGATTGAGAGGATGTTGGGTTGCCCTCACTTTGCAAGTCTCACTCCCGCGTCAGCTTCTGATAGGTTTCCTACAAGCACAAAAATACATCACAAATTAGGCATGTGAAATGAAATAAATGTGTTGGTGCTTGAAACAAATAATAAATGCAATAAATATCTCACCACTACTTGCTGCAACTTAGTGTTGATCCAGCGCCTCCTACTATCTTCAGACTCTTGGCAATGGATCTTCCCAAATGTAGCCCACTCAATTGATCCTGCAGGAACTTCTTAAGACTCTGCCTGCAAACACAAATGATAACCGTCAATTAATTACTTTAAAGTACGAAATATTGAATACTGAAATAGAAAATAAAGTGTAATCACAATTTTTTTGTCGATGCTCACTATATGAAATGGAGTCACCAGTATATGATGGTCCATCCATTTGGGCCCTATTTTATTTATTTTTCTCACTTTTCTCCTTAAATTTGGGATTGACAACCCATCTTTGAAACAATTGTTCTACAGTTTCAGGTTGAATCCAATCTTGCTTGCCTATACTATGTCTCAATTTATAAAACTTATCAGACAACCACTTGCTTCCCTTATGGTCAAGCAACCACCTAACTGACGCTGAAAATCAATAACAAACAATTAGTGCTCCAAATTATAAAAGTACTTAATCGGTTTGCATTTAGATAAGAAATTAATATCCATAAATTACGTAACTTTACATTGAACCAAGCTTCCCGACCATCCTTAGGAATCTCTGTCCAATTAGCCCAAGGCTGATTGAAATTATGGAATATTTGGGCCAACATGTGTTAGATATAATTAGTTTTTGACGATGTCTTATATAGATGCCATTAGTAAGAGCAAAAAGATTGAGTAATATGTTTATCTTCTTCATTGATTAATTCTTGAATTTAATGTAGAATTAAAGATGTGAAGATCTTTTATGAAGAATGGTCAAGAAGAAGATCATTAAAGAAGTATTGAATGAGAGAAAGAAATCATGGAAAATAATCAAGAGATGAGAAGATAGGAAGAAGAATCTACTAAGAAGCAACAAGCTATCAAAGGAGTTTGGGGATAATCAAGAAGAAGAGGAAAGATGAAAGATAGAAGAAGTTGATAATCAATATTCAAGATCAGTTCAAATATAAATGTGGAGAATGCTCAAGAAGATTGAAAGAAAGAAAGAGTTGAATAATGGAGATTAATCAAGAGATGAGATTTCAGAAAGAAGAAATTGAAGAAAATGTTGAGTTCAAGAAGAAGAGGAAGTATTGAAGAACTTGCAGAAAAATGATGAGCTGAAGTTAAATGATGAAGAATGATCAAGATGGGAGATGATGAAAGATGGAAGAAGTTGATGAATATTATGAGAATATCTTTATTCAAGATCAGCTTAAATACATCTATGAATAATGCTCTAGAAAAGAAGAAAGAAAGAATAAAGATGTGAAGAATGTCCAAGTGGAAAGAAGAAAGAAAGAGAAGATCTTGACAAAGAGAATGAGAAAAGTCAATATTCAAGGTCTTAGATTGATTTTATAAGTCATCACAATCAAATGGATGTTGGAGAGGCTCAATCCAAGGTTAAAAACAACAAAAATCAGATTCTGGAAGAGAATACTCGAGTTTCCAGGTTAAAACTTGAGTATATAAGCTTACTGCAGAAATTTGCTTTTGGACGAGAAAACTGGAGTTTGGAAAACTCAAGTTTGGGAAACTCAAGTTTGGAAGTCAAAATTCAAGTTTCCAAGTCAAAATTCGAGTATGGAAGTCAATACTCGAGTATGGAACTTATATACTCAAGTATTAGGTGTTTTCAGCTTCTCTCGCGCATCTGGACCTGACAATACTCGAGTATCCTCTTCAATACTCGAGTATCCAGCACTTAAAGCAACTTTGTTCACCTCTGTTTCACATTCAGCTTTGGGTGAGGTCTGGTAATTCGATGATATCTCCTAAACCAGACATCGGATTGAGGTGAAACTAAATTTTTATGAAACTAGACATCCAATGCATCATCTTGAAAAAGTTTCATGCTCAAAGAAGATTAGATGAGAGAGCTGTGAATTTATAAAGCTGGATCAAATATTCACACCACACATCAGACAAAGCTTCAATGTTTTAAGTATAGCTCAGACAAAGAGCAATGAATGTTAGAGGATCTTCAATACTCGAGTATGTAAGTCAATACTCGAGTATCGGTCAGACAGAGACAAATCTGAAGTTGCCCAACAGCCTCAATACCGCAGTATGCAAGACAATACTGCAGTATTCTCCTTCAGATCAGAAAAATCATCGTTGTGAAAATCCTGAATCTGATCCAGATTGTTTAGATACTTACCCAAATGATTCGTAATACTTCTTAACATCATTTATATCATTTGTGGACATGTTTCAGATGATCAAACGAAGGATTACATGAAGATCAAAAATGCTGAGTTGTCCAGTCAAAAAACATATATGAAATAATGGCTAGTTTCCAACTACCACATTCTCAAACGGTTCTGTTTACAATGGCGATATTTCCCAACATTCAGATCATCTCATCTATAAATAAAGCAAGATTCAAAACGCAACATAAGGATGAAAGAGATTATGCTGTCATAATGTTGAAATTTTGAAGCCTCTTCTTACTCTGTTTTTCATGGTTTCTTGGTTTATCATTTAGAGAGTGAAATCAATTGTAATGCACTTCAGTGATCATCTATTCACTTCTTTTAGAGAAGATACATTGTAAAACATTCTATTTTCTGAGAGATACTCAAGGTTGGGTGACCTTGAGTGGGAAATTGAATGTATCCCTTGGGTTATAAGGGAGAGTCTTTGTGAGAGATATTGTAAAGGCTGCACAAGTGCCTGGATAAACTTGTGGGGTATAAAGGCTTTCCTCTTGTACCTGGTTAAACAAGGAGATAGTGGAAATCTCCAGTGGAGCTTGAGGACTGGACGTAGGTCAAAGATTGGACCGAACCAGTATAAATCTAAGTTTGCAATTCTCTTCCTTAATCTCTTTTATTTCTAGCATATATGTTTGAATGATTATCTATAACGTTATTACTCTTTACCTTCATTCAAACTGATTATTACCAAATTGCGAAAAGATTATAAAAGGTTGCAAATTTTTATCTTCACCCAATTCATCCCCTCTCTTGGGTTCAGCCGGGAGTTTCAACATGAAATCTGTCACCAGATTATAAGGCTCAAATTTGAAGACAGAAGAAATGATGCAAATATTAGCATACACACTAAAGGTAGAAAATCGTAACATTACTAGTAACTTTACATGACTAACTCTTGGTTGCCAATAGGACGGATCCACACCAGCCCTGTTGCAAGATCATTTGATGCCCAGATTGGTATATCGGAGGAACTAGCTTCCTCGACTTGGCTTCGAGGTGACGCAGTGTGCTGAAGGAAGAAATGTGAAGTATTGAAAATGTTAGCACATAGATGCTCAAAGAAAAGAAAACATGTAAATAATCAGAAATTGTAAAGTAAACCTACTATGCTCGTTGCTGTGAATAAGTGGGAGTGACAGGCACACATGTACCTCCATAACAGAATCGATAGTGAACAATGAAGATGACATATAAAGTGGCGGCAACTCAGGGGAAGAGCCAAGCCCTCTGCCTACAGAAGAGTCAGATGACGTCGCCCTACCACCTTTGATAGGATGGGGTCGGGTTCTACCACCACTAAGACCACTACCTAAATGCCCTGTTGAATGCTCCATCTCTGAACACTTATAAACACTATGACAAAATATATAAAAATATAAAAACTATACTTAATATGTCACCATCGAAGTAACGAAGTGTATAGTATAATAGATTATCATAAACAAAGAACTAACACAAATCAACTGAACGATTCATGTCCTTCGACTTCTCCTTACATGCCTTCCTCTGGAGTCTCATAGTCGTTGAATTCATATTTACTTTCAGAACAAATCTCTTGTGCCTCATCATCTGATTCCTCATCGTCAATATGGATAGGAATCAACTCTAACTCCGCAATGGAATCAAACAGATTGCTTGGTACATCATCCTCGGCAATATTAACGGGCAGTACATGTTTCACGTTAGCTTGGAACGATTCAGTTATACAGTCATTTATTTCTGACTCTTTCGATTTTGGTATAATATTTCGTGCTTTGGTTTTGATAACTCCTTTCTACCTTGGTGGGATGTAGGTATGCTATATAATAAACGTATTCCGCCTGTTGAGCAAGTATGAAGGGTCATAACCTACCATATATCTCTTTGACCATTGGATCTTAACATTTCCATATTTGTCAACTTTTGTCCCACGAGGAGAGTTATCAAACCACTCACATTTAAACAAAGTCACCAACTTGTTCCACTAGTAATCCAGCTGAAATATGTCAATTAACTTCCCGTAGTAGTTGTCCACAACTCCATCAACTTGGCCACCTCGACAACATATACTGTAATTGCAACTTAGTGTATTTTCGTTTGCTTCTAGAGTTGCAAACCGATACCCATTAATTATATATTTTTTGCCCCAGGTAACAACTATTACAGCTCCATAAGATAAACTCCATACAACATTATGGGGAGCTGATTGATTTTTCACGAAGTAGGATTGGAACCATAGAGAAAACTCAACATCCAAGAATTGATCAACTTCAAAATCCGACATCAAAGGATTTGTGGATCAAACCTAATTAGAAAAGTAATTGTAACAAAAAAAATGAAATCAATACTTTAATACTTACCGTAACAATAAAAATAGAGGAAATTTGACTCTAAGTTTAGGGCGGCCTCTTTATAGTTGTTTATAATGTACTACTCCGCTACTTACTTATCTCTTCCTTCTAGAGTTGACCCACAATGTTTTCCCACGACTTTACCAGGAAAACTAAATATTGACATCTGATCGCTCATATCACCGGCATCATCGTTGCGAGGTACCCCTCTCCATATTGATATAATTTCACGGGGATAATAGTATGACGCAAGTTTAGTGGCCTCTTTGACTAGATACGCTTCAGCGATAAATCCTTCAACGTACCTTTAATTTTTGATCTTGTGCTTAAGTGTGCATAAAAACTTATAATGGACAATCACAGGGTATTTATAAACTATAGCACCATGTGGGTCAATTAATAACTACATGAAAGAAATATATATATTACCTCTCAAATAGATACATCCACCTATATTGTCGCGGACCTCTGACCCTTGCTTCGTAGGCTAAGTGAATAGGCAAATGTTCTATTGAGTCGAATAAGTTAGGAGGAAACTCCACCTCTAACCTGCATAGCATTATTGGCATGCTTGCCTCAAGCTACCATAACTTGTCACCATTAAGCTCAGAAGCACAAATTTCTCTCAAGAACATGGAAAATTATGTCAAAATACTCTATATATGCTTGGTAGTGCTTTGAAGGCCCACGGCAACAATCTCTAGAAAAAAACATGACAATCATGACTCTTCATCCTAAATAACTTCGCCTTGTGCATGTTGATACATCTTGACAAGTTTGATGCATAACTGTCTGGGAGTTTAAGATCTCTAACTCATCGCAATCTAAATTATGTTCTTTGTTGAATGTGTAGGGTGCTCTAGGTTTGGAAGTCTGTCTCGTGGCATACTCTGTCAAATGCAAATCAAGCCTTTTGCAAATCGCTTTTATGTCCCATCTTGTGTTGTGTCCTTCGTCTTGCCCTTGGTGTCCATCACGATGTACAAAATATTGCAAAACACATTCCTCTCAATATGCATGACATCAAGGTTGTGTCTTAACAATTGATCTTTCTAATATGGTAGTTCCTAAAAGATGATGTGTTTGTTCTAATGATGATCAACGTCATATCCCTCAGGTTCACTAGAAGCAGCCCCCTTTTCAACACTTTGAATGTGCTTGACCCTATCCCATATTTCTTGGCCACTTAATCGACGAAGTTGATTTGCCCATTCAACCGCATTCCGCCTGAAATCTTTTTTATTTCTCCTTAGCAGATGATCGAGGGATAGGAATCACCGGTGCTTGTCAAACCAATAGACCTTACGATTATATTGCAAGCTAAAACCCACGTTCTGCTTAAGACATACCAGACATGCAAGCTTCCCCGACATTTGCCAGCCACTCAACATCACATATGCAGGGAAATCATTTATCATTTACATTAAGGCAGACCGCATGGTGAAATTCTAGCTCAATGATACATCATACATAAGAACCCCTTTACTCCACAATATCTTCAACTCGTCTATCAATGGCCTGAGGTACACATCTATCTTCTTTTTTGGGTTGGATGGCCCATGGATTAACGCATTAAGGAACAAAAACTCTCTTCTCATACACATGGAAGGTGTGAGGTTGTACAAAGTCACAATCACAAACCAACAAGAATAATTCCTGCTCGTCTGGTTCAAAGGAGCAAACCCATCCGAACATAAACCAAGACGGATATTACGAGGATCCGATGCAAACAAAGGATTCTCATCGTCAAATTTAAGCCAAGTTTTGGCATCGAATGGATGTATGACAAATTTTTCATCCCTGCAACGCTCCTGGTGCCATCTCATATGAGCAGTTGTTTGTTATGATGAATACAATTTCTGAAGTCTAAGGACAAGAGGAAAGTACCACATCTTGCTTAATGCTTAAAGGGTTGTTTTCCTTTCATTCCTTACAACTTTGTATTTGTCATGTTCACAGAATTTACAATTGGTCAGCTTAGGATCGTTCTTATAATACAACATACATCCTCTAGGGTAGAAATGGATTTTTTCACATCTAAGCCTAAGCTCTTTCACCTTTTTTTTTTTTGCTTGGTAAAAATCTTTCGGCAAATTATTGTCTTTCAGAACAACCTTACTCATGATCTTAATTCCTCTCACTTGATAGTGATCAGTCTTCAAGCTTGGTGTTGCTAAGGTAGTTGATAGCAATGAATGTTCACTATTTTCAAGGTGTTCGCAACCTTCCCATAATGGATGTTGCGCATCTTGAAGCATTTTATAGAACCTATCGACTTCCAGGTTGAGATCCTCTCCCATGTAAGATGGTTGATTATGTGTACCGGTCTCTTCTTCCATGTATGATGGTTCAACATGAGTAACGAGATCAAAATTGGCCAATCAACAGTCCCACGACATTTATCACCAACTGTTCACATTGATTAAGGTTGTCTCAATGACTATTGTTCCCGTAATATCCACTCAATGTTTATCGAACTTCGCCATGACATTCCCAATATTCATAATCCTTCATGAATCCCTTTTTACACAAATGGATTTTAACCGCACCCTGATCTTGAAATTTTAAACACCTACATTTGACATACAGACAACTAATCCAGGTACTTGAATTAGTTGATTGCGCCAAAGCAAATTGGATGAACTCTTTTCTCAGTTAGAAGATTATACATCCTACTCCTATCACAATGGTCGTCCATGCTTCGATGTGATGCATAGGAAACAAAGGAATTTAGAAGAATAAGGGAAAGAAGAGAAAAAAGGGGAGAGATAACACAGATTACTGTGCACTTTCGTCTGTCATTCGTCAATATTAAATACACTACAATAGTCTGAACATTCCTTCATATAGGATAATGACTTAAACTTCCTTAGCCATTGTGCAACAGTAACAACATAATGATAGCAATATAATAACTAAATACAATAATACTAACTAATTCAATTACTAACCTAATTAAATAACTCTAACTTCCTTACTAATTAGGCCACTAATATATTTTATATGCCTTACATATTAAAATGTCACGAATTTAAATGGCAAAGATAACTAGCCGCTTATACCAACCAACTATCACTTAATGAAGAAAGTGGCAAACAAACACATATATTTAACAAAGAACAGATCCCAGCAAAGAAGTACAATTAAAATTATACGTTATCAATTATTAGTAATTATTGGGCAAAACAATTATTAATATTAATGGTGTTAATACAATGCATTTAAGTTAGAAAATTCCACATTACTATAAAATAGTAAAAGGACTAATAAACTAATAATTCCTAGGCAAACCTATAGGCACTGATTAAGACTCAAAAAGGAAAAAAAACCATCGAATTAAATTACTCCCTATTGTTTTTTCAATAAAAAAACAACTACCTCAAATATATTGTTCCTATTTATAAAAACATTTAGAGAATTTCTAAAAAATAATTATTAGTTTCCTATTTTATCCCATTTAATTACTCATTTTAATATCATTACATTTATAGATCCAATTCCCAAAGCATAATTTATCTTTATTATAATAACTTTGTATCCTATCTCTTCAACAATATCTTTTTATGAAATTTCGTTATTCTTCTTCTTATTCCTTATTTACCCCTAAATAAGGGTGTTTCTAGAAAAATATTATGATTTTTACATAGTTATGATTTTTATCCAATTTCATTATCCCCTTAAATATTTTTTAGGAAAAAAGTAGGGAGTGAGTATATAGGATAATTATATTTCTTATAAAATATTTCTTTAAAAAAATTTTATATTTTTTTTATAACTATTTAGTATTTCTATTAAGTTAATTCAAATATAGGATAATTATCTAATTATATTCCAAAATTTCCATGTTTAAATATGGTGACTCTTTCATCATAATTATTTCACATTAATATTTAATTTGTTCCAATAATTTTTTTGCGATAAAGTTTTTTCAATGGGGAAAATTCAATAAATATTGCTGTTTATTTTTTCTTTATTAAATTTCCTATTAACTATTGTATTCATGAACATCCATGGAAATTGTTATATAAATATCATTACATTATGCAGATGTTGATAATCCTCTAAAATATTCGACAAAAAAATTAAGTTTATCTTTATTAAATTTCCTATTAACTATTGTATTCATCATAATTATTTAACATTAAGATTTAAATTGCATCCTATTTTTGCACTCAAACATTTTTGTATATTTGTGCATATTGGATATCACTAGATGGGTATTTTACTATGCCATATATAGTGAAATACAACAATTATCCACACACACACACACATATTTCTATCTTCTAAACATATACATTACAAAGAAAATATGCTAGTAATTGTTAAAACAAAACACATATGATTGCTAAATAATAGGAGAAATGTTACAAGATGCTTAATAGGAGAAATGTTTCGAGATGCTTCATATATAAGACAAAAGAAGGAAAAAAGAAACTGGAAAAATTCATCAAAAAATACCTCTAGAGACGAGGGCAATGATGGCCGGAAGAAGAACGGCGGGCGGTGGCACTGGCGACTGTGGGCGGACAACAACGGTGGACGAAGCAGCAAAAACCGAGGATGGCGGTGGACAGCTGCAAATAGCGGATGGCGATGGCGGACGGGGGACAGCAGGGGCAGACGCTAGACAGAGGTCGGCGTGGAGAAAGGTGAATGGGGGAGAAAATGGCGGAGACAAGAAGAAGGGACGGAACAAAATGAGTAGAGGGTGGGGATATAGGGCACAATTTGTGACAGAATAGAATTTCATCTCAAATTATGTGATTTGTGATAGAAAACAGGTTTCCATAGCAAAACGACGGCCCTTTTGGCCGATGTTTTGTGACGGCAACTAGTTCCATCGCAATTTGCAACAAAACCAAGGATTCCATCACAAAACTACAGCTCTTTTGGCTGCCAGTTTGCGACGGACTGGGTTTTCCATTGCAAAATAGAGACGTTTTGAGACGGATTTAGTCTGTCCGTGACAAAAAGTGTCCTTTTGGGCGTTATTTTGCGACGGACAGAGTTTTCTGTCGCAAAAGTTCACTTTTTGTGACGGAAATTTATTTCCATAGCAAATTTCGCCCAAATTTGCAACAAAAAGAATTGCGTCGCTATTTTCCTCTTTTCTAGTAGTGGATTTATGTATGAATTTTTAAAGTTGGACCACTAAACTAGAATTTTGAAATGAATAGTAATGTAAAGATCATAAATATGTAAATTTCAGTTCATATGCATTAATTAATGATTCACCTGAACCATAGTGCTTCTGTATGTGTATAAATGTGGTAAAATGAAGGATGTTACACATATCCTTCTTATGTCATGTTTTGTGTTAAAATATGAATTTCAAGCTTCCACAATACACTTTGTGAAAACTATTCAAACATTCTTGCAAACAAGTTTTTAAACACTTAATTCACCCTAGTGGGTTGTGTGTTGCTATTTTTAACACTTTGTAGTAGTGCATGACTCTTTTTAAAGGACCTATAATAGTTAACCCATCAAGTGTGAGCAAGAAATGTTGGATTTCACTATTAGTTTGCCCTTGCTGGATTGGATTTAGCCAAAGCCTATGTTAGTAAATGGGCTTAAGTAAATATGGTAGAAAGGGGAGGGGAACTTTTATTTAGGTCGGATATAAATGTGCGGGAGCAAGGAGTTAGTTTTAGAAAGAAATGCAACCCTATGCATGCATCTTACGTTATGTTATCATGAATAGTGAACATGTTTTTTTTAACTCTCATTATTACATGCAAGCTTGCAAATTATTTTCCTAGTATGCTAACATGAATGCATTCACCAAAGCAAACATATTAATTTTGTTGGCTTTGATTAAAAAGCTATTTAATGTAATAACTAATAAGTTTAATACATTGTATGTACAACCATTGCATTAAGACCTTTTTCTATAACACATTGCATAAAGATTTTGATCTTTCTAGCTATACACTAACATTTTAAGTGAGTGAGTCCTAGAGAATCAACAAAGCCATTAAGCTTTTGATAGTTACCATCACTCAAATAAACCACCTTTTAGTGAGCTAAAATAGGATAATTTTTGTAGCGATGAATCCTTTTGCAACTTTTCATTTTCCATGGAGCATATATAATCTGCATTTTCATCTATAAACTGAGAGTTTGCTGATAAGCCCTACCTTTTGTTTCCTTCTTATATTACAAAAAAATGCGTTATTATATACAAACAAATCTTCTCCTAACTACAATCTCCAACACCCCTTGAAAGTGATGTACTCTTATTCTAATCCCTGAAGGGTTAGATATGCAGTCATCCACCAATGCCCAAGGGCCAAAATAATATACAGCTTTCCCATCACAAAAATAAAATCAAAAATAAATCTTCCTCCGCCACCAACAACACTGTCTACTCTGGCTCCACATTCTTACCTTTCTCAATAGGTACAGTCCTTGAGGTACCAGAAGCTCTACAAAAATCTGGGATTCATAAATGGATCCCAGAGTAACTATTAATCTCATATATAATGCATAATCAATGTATGTATGTAACCATAGTTAGGAAAATCACAAGATAAAAGCATTCAATAAGCAACAAGCAATAACACAAATATAATATACTAAGTATAACATGTTAATTGCGAAAGGACTACATGTCCTAGAAACAAACATAGAACTATACTCAACAAAACAAGCCCCATATCCACAATGCTAGGAAAGACAAAGTAGTTGGGCTCCGAACCCAAACCACACTAAATGCATACAAATGCATGTCCCTTTTTAGGAGACACGGGTCCACAATCATGGAAAAACAAACATACAAAGTAACACAAGATATATGAAGATTAAGGTTACTACCTGGTATCTCACCACAAATATCAGTAAAAAATTTCTCTGGGTGTACAAAATCAAAGTGACCCTAAAATAATCATAATATAAATATAAGTAATCCTTCTTGAAATATTTATTCGATGGCTAAATATAAGCCTTATTCAACTTTTTTTAAAAAAGACCTCTTAATCCTATGCTAAGATCCTCTTTGAACATGTTGAGAGCATTATAACCCAACAAAGAATTAGCTTTCTCACGTCCTTAGGTTGGCAAACACACAAACTCTCATTTTTAACAACCATTTTTCTTCTATTATAGTAATCTTTCTTCCTAAACCTCAAGCCTTAAATTCAATCCTTTACTCATTTATTTTATCTATTATTCAGTCCCATTTTTATAAAGAAAAACGCAAGGTACTACCACTCTTAACTTTAAAAAAAAATCATGAAATCATAAGATGGTTAAAATATAGCTTACTTGTTCTTGGTATTTCTCCCCCTAGAAACTTGATCCTTCACGTTTCTTCTTCCTCCTTTTAGACTCAACCTTTAACATATCAAGAAAGGAGTTTTCCTTTAACATCATAAACCCACCTGGTAGGAGGTAGAGGATGGTAAAATGAGTATACAAAATTCTTACCTTCCTCTTGATCGTTGCTCATTCTCCTTGTGTCTTCTTGCTAACTTTCTTGCCTTCTTTTTCTCTTCTTCTCACGCCCCCAACAGCAAAGAAAATGAGAGGGGCAAGTCCTTTAAATAATTGGCTCTAGATCCATCTTGCATCTAGATTTCTCTTCACCATTCTAGAGAAAATAAAAATTAAATTCCTTATTCCACTCTCCTACTCTCAACTAGCAGTTTTTAGGGGTTGGAGGAAAAAAAATTCTCACTCCATTTTATCTCTATCTCACGTTGATTACTAAGAAAAATATTGAAGAAATATACATTTCCATTTCCTTAGGCTTCTCATCACATCAGGTATGATGGGAAAACATTTAAAAAAAATTGTGTAAGCAACCCATGTCTCAACCCACGTGCATACCCCCTCTTTCCTTCTTTAATATAATTAATATCGAATTGTCTTATCATATCTCTCTTTACTTCATTGATATTGTATTGTCCTATCCATCAACTCTCTCTCACACCTATGGCTAGGTAATTATTTCCTACTTTTCTCTTCTTCCAGGCAACAAGATGGCAGCTTGATGGGGAGAGATTATATTTTGTCTGATTTATCTCATCACAAGTACAATCCCCCCTTTGTCCATTGGTTAAAACCTTGTCCTTTTACTTCAAATTAAATTTTTTTCCTTCCTTCCCACTAAGTATTTCGAAACTTGAGGGCCCCTTTAAGAAAATATGTTTTCTAGTACACTTTCATCTCTTCTTAAGGCCTTATATTTCACTATAACATGGTGTTATATCCCCCCCTCCTCGCTCTCTTGAATTTTGAAATTTTGAGGGTATTTAGGAAGAAAATTGTGTTTTTCGAAATCCCTTACCTACTCCCTTTAATATTTATTTTGGCATGACATATATATGACATGATGACACATCAACTATTTTCTTCTCCTTTGAAAACGTGAATGGGAGAGGAAATATGACATGACGGCACATCAACTAGTTCCTTCTCCTTTGAAAACATGAATGAGAGAAAAAGCAAGATTTTTGGGTGATTTTGTGTCATATCAATCCCATCTAATGTCCACTTTTCTAATGCAATTTAGACTTATACTGAAACTTCACTATGTTTTCATCAGAATTTTCCCCCTCTTTTTATTGGACAAAAATTATAGAAATAATGAGAGGAAAAATATATTTTAACCTTCTTTGACATTACCATCTCAATTTATTTATAACCAAATTTATTAACCACTTTTTCAAATAATTTCACATTATTTTTTAATAATTTATTTATCTCGTTAGCAAAATAATATACCATTGACCAATATATCCAAGTTACCTATGAGGAGAGAATATCGCCTAGAGGGGGTGAATAGGAGATTTCAAAATTCTTTTCGGTTAACAGAATGAATGAAGTATGTCAGCTGAAAGATAAATAACACATTGAGAATTATACTAGTTTGGTCAAAACTCACAACCTACATCCAGTCCCCAAAACACTTTGGGTATTTCACCACTTCTCAAACAAATTACAATCACACACTAAGTAATCGCGACGATCCTATCACTAAAGACTCACTTCCCCTTACTAGTCGTAATCGTACACCCACACTTAAGGTTCCACAACCTTAAGCTTCACTGATAAACAGATGATCAAATTGTTTTTCACTCCTTATTGAGTAAATAAATGCTAATCATTGAAGTACAAAATGAATCTGATGATATCAGATGAAAACTAATAGAATAGTTGACTGTAATAACTTTGAGTTAATTGCACAGTGTATTCCGGTAGTTGGTGATATTGAATGCTCTGGCTTTTATATGGTTCTCTGTTAATGCCGTTGCGAGGAGCTTTTAATATAGTCGTTGTCTCTATTTGATTTTCCGTTAGTCACAACTGTTCTTCATTAAAATAAAAGCAACCATTGCTTTATTAAATGCTATCGCCGATTTCATTAGATGTGTTGGCCGTTAGTTGTACTTGTACAGAGCGTGGCTCAGAGTGATAACTGGAATAAGTATGTCTCAAAAGAATATTTGCTTCCGCCACAAGATTTAATTCCAATTACTGCTCTATTTTTCTGTCAATATTTAATGCTTTAGCCACGTCGGATTACTTTTCCTTGAATCTTGATTTAAGCAAAATCAATCAGCTGCAAAACACTCAGGATGATGATTAAATGTAATATAAACATGTTTGAGTATGATTAAATAAGAATAAATAATGACCCATTGGATTCCAGATAATTAGTGATGCAAAAAGGTTGATATTGAATTAATATTTATCCGGATGCTGGAGTATGCATTCCTAAGAATCAACTTACCATACTCGAGAATCAGTGAATGAATATAATTAAGTCACAAGTTTGATCAAGTGTACTTACACTCAAGAGCTCCATATCAATTCTCGAGTATCATCGATAAATATGGAATGAATATGGCAATGCAATACTCGAGAATGAAGTTCTCATACTCGAAAATCATCAGCTTAGGAAATGAGACATATGAAGCTTGGTTCAGTCATTCTCGAGAATCACATCTTAATTCTCGATAATTAATTCTCGAGTATCATCGAGAATTAAAAAATGAGAATAGCAACTCATTCTCGAGAATTAAGCTTTCATACTCGAGCATTATTACAAATACTTGAGAATCTATTTTGCTTCAGACATACTCGAGAACCAGTCTCTTGTACTCAAGTATTAACGTAATTTTGAACTGGACTATATGTTGCACTTCAAAGCTTGAGGGTGAACAATCATACTCGAGAATCACAACTCCCATACTCGAGAATTAAGACCGTTGAGAATTGAGTATTTAAATATAATCATAATCATTAATTCTCGAGAATTGATCTTTATACTTGAGAGCTTGAAGTTGTTATCATCAAAACATTCGGAGCCAACAACCTAGCCTCTAAAAGCTATTTTATCTCTTGACATTTTTGGAGCTCTTCCTGAATTGGGCTTAGTTATCCACCAACTTTAGGTTTATTCTTAAGTCTCTAGGCCTAAAATTCAGGATACTACAATAAACATTATATATAAAACAACTTGAAAATAAATTTTTAACTTTTGGGTGTGACAGTGACAGGGAGTAGTTGATTTTAGTTACAGGGCAAACCATCCTCAAGTAGTAACAATCATGGCCTTCTAGCATTCTTGGATACTAATATTTTCATAATCTCGTTCCCATTGACTATTGTAACCACATGTGTAACAATGTCGTAAGGTCGACAGTGTCACTTGTCTACAATGATCCAGATCATTGTCAGTGTATGTATACGCAACAATATGCTGATGATTCAGGTTGTCCATATGGCCAAGCATTGTATGGTATACTCAGACCTCTGTGGGATTTCCTAAGTTTGTATTTGGATGTAGTAGAATATATAGTGGCAGTTTTAGTCCTGCAGCTTCTGGAATTGTTGGGTTTGAAAGGAGACCAGCTTCATTGGTCTCACAAATCTTTAACAAAATTGATGGAAATTTTGGATATTGTTTAGTTCCAATAAGGGGCCCCCATATATTTAGCGAAATGTGGTTTGGGCAAAGTGTTGTCATTGTTGGACTAGATGTCGTTTATACTCCATTGGTAGAAGGAGAACCGGCAAGCCTCTATTGGGTTTTTATTGGAAGGAATTAGTTTGGAAAACAAAAGGATACCATTTATACACTACAAAAAAAAGGACTTTTGGCAGTGACATTTGCTGGTGACATTTGATGTCGCCGCTGAAAGTATAGCTTTCGGTAGCGAAAAAATGAGTCGCTACTGAAAGTAATACATCTGGCGGCGACTTTTTTAGTCGCCGCTGAAAGTGGAACCTTCGGTGGTGACATAACAATGTTGCCACAGAAAGTCTAATTTTATTTTAATTTTTTAAGAACTTAAGTGGCGACATGTTTAGTCGTCGCTGAAAGTTATACTTTCAGCGACGACATTGTTATGTCGCCACCAAAGGTAGTTTCAGTGGCAACTTTATGTTGCTACGGAAAGTCCAATTTTATTTTATTTTTTAATTTTTTAAAGAACTTCGGTGGTGACATGTTCAGTCGCCTCTGAAAGTTATACTTTTAGCGGCGACATTGTTATGTCGCCACTAAAGGTAGTTTCAGTGGCGACTTTATGTCGCCATCAAAAGTCCAATTTTATTTTTTTTAATTTTTTAAGAACTTCGGTGGTGACATGTTTAGTCACCGTTGAAAGTTATATTTTCCGCGGCAACATTTTTTTGTCGCCACCAAAGTTAGTTTCAGTGGCGACTTTACGTCGCCACTGAAAGTCTAATTTTTTTTTTTTTGTTTTTTTTTAAAACTTTGGTGGTGACATGTTGAGTCGCTGCTGAAAGTTATACTTTCAGCGGCAACATTTTTGTGTCGCCACCAAAAGTAGTTTTAGTGGCGACTTTATGTCGCAACCGAAAGTCTAATTTTATTTTATTATTTTTTTTAAGAACTTTGGTGGTGACATGTTCAGTCGCCGCTGAAAGTATAACTTTCAGCGGTGATATTTTTGTGTCGCCACCGAAATTCCAATTTTAATTTTTGTAAAAAATACTTGTAATATTTATTCAACAAATAAGTTATTTGATAGTATGGTGTGTATGAGAGAGAGATCATAATTATGTTTTTACTTGTATAAATGTGAGATGGAGAATTAAAGATACAATGTTGTATGAGGGTGGGAGTGCAAGTAATGGAGTGGGGATAGTTTGTAAGATAGGAAGAGAGGGAGAGTGAGAGATAAAGTGTGTGAGAGGTAGTACAAAATACAATTAAACATTTAAGATAATATAATTATACTACAATTAAATTTATGTAAGTTTACTTATTTTTTTAGTAGTCTACTTCATGATTTCATAATATATTAAAATTATTTTTTGTATTAGAGAGAGTGAAGAATAACATAATTTTTTCGGTGGTGACTTCTGGTGGCTGAAAGTGTGAGTTTTGAAAGTATTGACTTTCGGCATCGACAGAAATTGTCGCCGTCGAAAGTCAATACTTTCAGTAGCGACTCTCATAGGTTGCCGCCAAAAGTATGTTTCAGGGATAAAGATAAATTATTTTTAATAATATTGATACTATAAATATTGAGTTTTTTAATAATATTGATACAATAAATATGTTTATTGATATTATTTATTATGAAAAAATAAATTAATTTTTTGTATCATCATGAGATAAAGAGAGTTTGAGATATATTGTTGTGCATTTGAGAGTGAGAGGAAGAGAGTGATATTACTAACATTGCATTGTCACATTAATGTTGTTGCTTAAAGTTGATTTTCATTAATAATAACAATAGATTGTACATTTTGATGAAAAGATAAACATGATTTTGATTGAAGAAAGTTTTGTCAAGTGCTTGTAAGGCTACTTCTAACACATATATTCATTGAAATACTAGTAGAGAGGAAATTGACCTAGTTTTATGAAATGTAAATGAGAGAAATAATCTCAGGCTCTATTTAATCATGAAAGTTAAAGAATTATTTGCATTTATCACTCTTTCCATATCGAAATTTGATATCTAATTTGATATGTTACAATTTTAACATATCTGGTTTCAATTCTAGCTATCTTAATGCAACAAGGGCAAGTAGTAGCTCCTACTTCATCTACTCCTAGTGTCCCACAAGTTGATCAGTCTTCATAGTTTTGTGTTTGATGTTTCTTCCAATGGATAAACAAAATTTAAATATTTAATGTTAATTTTGAACATTTATGTTAGTATCATTGTTACTTAATATATTGTTGGTTTCAAATTTCTTATGATCATAACCAATATGGTATAGGTTTTAATAGCAATACAATTCTTAATTTTATCAATTTCAACCGCGACAATCATGTTGGTGGTTTCTGATGAACTTTAATCAGAACAATAAATCGCCACCGATTCTATACTTTCAATGGCGACAATGGATTGTCGCCGCCAAAAGTATCAGCCACAACGTTTTGGGTGGCAACATTTTGTCGCCGCTGAAACGTTTTCTGTGGCGACTTTTTTACTTTCAACGGCAACTTTTGTCGCCACTGAAAGTCAATTTTTTTGTAGTGATAACAGGTGATGTTGATAGTGAATTTAATTCCATGAATTGATTTTGTCAAAGTCGTTATACTCCTCCTCTCCTCCTCCTCCTCCTGTGTTCAATGTTTAAATCATAACATGTCAATTCATGCAACCAATAACCAAGCTTGAAAGAATAAATTAAAATTCGCTACCTTCAAGCTTTCACTTATTTTGATTTCTTTGCTTTCAATACTTTGTGCCTCATTACCCAAGCCCCCAATTCTACTACTTCCCTAATATTCAATGGCCCTAATTACACATTACATATTCATAGCAAAGCTCATTTAGACCTTTGGAACGACTACTATATCAAGACTACTCTTCTTGCTTGACCTTTTAAACTTTACTTTTGGGATATTGAATGTGCATGATTTTAACTAAATTCCACATGCTATTCCCCCATAATTTTTAATGTAGATTCAATTTGTAAGCTCAATTTAATCAAATTCAACTATTTTATAATTAAATAAACGTAGTTTTTGATATATATTTAATTAAATTTATTAATATTTTATAGTAATTTAATTATCTCGTATATATTTTTCTATCCTTTAAATAATTATATGATGAAATGATATTTTGACTTAAAATCTATTCATATCCTATTGTTGTGGAAGAGATATTATATGAAGAATGAGGGAAAAAAAGAATCAAATAAAACAAAGAAGAATCAATTGTGTGAGCTGGTGGAGAAGATTCATTCACACAACAATATAAGATATCTTTTTGGATAAGAAAATAATATATAATTTGGATCAGAATGATAGAGGCGCTGAAACGCCGCAACAATTAAAACAAAGAAGAGTCCACACACGCACAGCCCAACGCTATATGAGGCAGGGAGTAGCGAACATTCAGGGGGAGAGATTACAGCAAGCACGAGACGTAAGATTTGGGAACAATTAGAACCAGAGAAGAGATGCGCAAATCTGAGGAATCGAAGAAGAAGAGTTGCAGAACGCGTAGCAATGAGGAGCAACACCGTGAGCGCGCATCTACTGTGATGGCAAGAAGGGGATCCTTTTGCGACAGCAACAAGAAGAATCCTCCACAGAGTTGCGATCTCTTGCTCTTTCTGTTACTCGTTTCTTTTCCTTTCCTTCTTTATTTCTTTCATGGATTTTGTTTTAGTTGTGTGGCTAAGTTTTGTTTTTAAGTTTGACGTTCTATGAACTTGTTTAAGACTTAGAGATTATTACCCACTAATTAATTTTGGGTTAACATTTTTCTCGTGTGATTCACATCAAAGTGGGTGGTCACACTATAAAAATAAGTGGGTCCCACTATAAAAAGAAGATAAAGAAAAGTGAGACCCACTCATTTTTATGCGAGTGAGGTAGAAAAAATATTTTTGCAACAAAAAACGAAACATTACCCATTAATTTTTTTAAAATTTTATTTTAGTTTATTTAATCTTGTTTTTATTGTTACTATTTATTGATGAGCTATCATTAAGCATGTTTTGAGGATTTAGAATTGAAGTTGACTAAGGGAATATTAAATTGACTTTGGTATTAAATAATGTGGAATTAGGTTTTAATCTACTTTGTATCTAGGATAGACATATACCCAGAAGTTCTACATAATCAAATTAGAGTGATCCCGATCAAAGTTGATCTTATTTAATTGTGTGAGACATTGCATAAGGTAGGTATAGAAATGAACCTACGTGCATTTATAGATATTAATACTTTAGACAGACATTAATACTTTAGATTAGCTTATTAAGTTTAGTTAAGATTAATTTAGTGGGGATAAAATCTAAGAACAAATAAGGGATTAGTGACTCTAGGTTGTATTTCTTAATATTGGAATTTGCTCAATGTGAAAAATCTTTGCTATTATTAGTTCATTGTTCTTATTGAATTCCTTTTCATTTATATTGAAAACAATTCTGATTTGTTCCACTTAAACAAAACAAGGAAATTTAACATCTAATTACTAGATTGATTGATCTCTGTTGGATGACCTTGATTTGTTACTTATTATTTTTATGATTAATATACTTGTGAAGTTTGATTTGCCGCTTACTATTTTCAGCACCTCAAAACTAAGAGGAGGAAGTAATATAGACTAGAACTGAAGAAATTGCTGAAGATGAAAATGATCATTTATGTATCAATGATTTTTTAGGAAGACAATCTCAAACGTATTAGTTAGGCATCAGAGTGCCTGAGTTTCAAGTTGACGATTTTGAAATCAAGTAGAGACTATGCTTAAGATGCTTGTACTATAGGGTCAATAGGTAGGAAATGATTCAAAGGATCCAAATCAACATATAATACAATTTATTAACATTTGCAATTGATTCAAGTTGAATGGAGTTCCTAATGGTGTGATCCGCCTTCGGCTTTTTCCTTACTCCCTATAAGGGAAAGCTAAAGAATGGTTTAACAATCTAGAAGAGGCCAGCATAACCTCTTAGGAGGCATTGGAAGAAATGTTCAGACTAAGATTTTTTTTCCACATAACAAGATAGTGGATGCAATAGTCGGTCTTACTAATTTCTGTTAACAATTTGGTGAACATTTCTACGAAGCATGAGAGAGGTTCAAGTTGCTTCTTAGGCAAAGCCCTAGTCACGATCTAGAGAAGTAGGTTTTGCTTCAAATTTTCAATACTCAGTTGACTTCTGAATCTAAATCAGAATTAAATGTTGTCACTGATGGGGAAATCACAAAGCAACCAGGGAATCATGTTTGAAAATGTTTAGATGACTTATCAGCTGGCTTTATATAGAACAACAATGAAATAAGGTAAGTGAAGTCAGTTGATAAAGTTATTGAAGACTTTTCTTCATTATTGATGGCACTCTTAAATATAATCAACAAGAGGTTTGATGTCTTAGAAGCTCAAGTAAACCGATATAACTATAGACACATGGGAGTAAATGTTATTCATGCTTGTTCTGATTACTGTGGAAATGGCTATGATAATGACAATGCCTCATATATCAACATCTGGAGCTAGTGAGCCATGTAGGAAAATACTGAGGGAGTAACTAGAGCAATCCATACTCACACACCTATATTCTAGGTGGCATAAAAATCCAAACCTCTCATAGAAATATGGTGCAACTATTAATGAAGCGTCAACCTCTAGTACAAAACATATGCAACCTCTTGGGTTCTATCTATTTCTAGGAAGTCATTCGTACCCAAGATCCTAAACCTGATCTAGGAAGTCATTTGTACCCAAGAGCCTAAACCTGATCTAGAGGCAATGATATCTTAGCTTGTAAGTCTTCAATTAAAGAGTACTCAAGATCAAGCTACTACTAATGCAAGAGTAGACTCATTTATCAAGAATCTTGAGGTACAAGGGGACAAATTGCAAATGTTGTCAATATTTTAATGATGACTTCCAATTTTTAATATATTTGAAATATATTTTCATATATTTGGGATGTCATCAATACTAAATTAAAGAGACATTTTTTTTTAGATTTTTAAAGATATCAATTTGGATGCATCATTTTGGAGATTTCAACTTAAAAAATAAGCTTTTAAGTTTATTTAAGAAAACAATAATAATATTTTTTTCCTTTAACTGAAAATTAAAGGCGTAAGGACCAAGGGAGCATGATTTTTTATGAGATTGATTGTTATGGCATTGTTTTAGGAAGATAGGGGGCTCGCAAACTGAAAATAGAAGGCAAGATCTAAAAGCTAGTAGAGAAAGATTCGAAAAAAAAGAAGAAAGGAGAGGCAAAGGTAGCTAAAAAGAAGACAAACTATGTCTCCTTCCAGAAACGCACAGACCAACAAATTCACTCTACCTTCTTTATCGTCGACAACATTCGCCCCAACTCCATTGTTGCCAGTGACCTCCACAATCATGCAATCAACATTTCAGCTTGATTTGTAGTAGAGGTAGCCACATATTGAATAAGAGCAAGTAGAGGCGGCAGGGTTTTTGGAGGGATTGTTCATTTGTTCTTTTCATTCTATAACGCAAGAAGGAACTAAAGGTAGCGACTGTTCACTCACAACAACTTCTTACCATCTTCTTCGTGGGATCCGGCTCCCATCCACTTCCCTTCCCATCCTCTTTCATTCTCTTCTTCATCTCATCCATTGGATTGAAATATGAACGGTTCACATTTCGTCTTTTATAAAAATATTATTTTTTTATTTTTTAAATATTTTTTTAAAGATAAAATCTGAACTGTTCATATTTCAATCTAATAGTTGAGATGTATAAGAGGATGGAAGAGGATGGGAAGGGAAGTGGATAGGAGCCACATCCTTTTTTGTGACTGAAGTAGAGAGAGGAGGCACCAATTTCTACTTTGCTACTCCTACTTGTGTGACTTAGTGAACATCAATGAGGGAAATAAAAAGAGAGAGAAAAGACATAGCAGAAGCAGCTGTTGTGACGCAAAACAAAAAAGAAAAATATTTGTAGTGTTGTGATTTCTTTCCCTTTTCCTTATAAATTTTTATTCAGATTTTGCAATTGTTGTTGTGATGTTAATTTAGATCATGTGTGGCTAACTTTTCCTTGAAACCTAGAGGAGCCATGACCTTATGGGTGGATTAGATTTTGTTATCATTGTTTAGTTATAATTAATATTTTGGTTATTTAATCTTGTTTAACTTTATCTATTTAATGATTGGCCATTGAATATGAATTTAAGCATTAGGATTTACCTTGACAAAGAGAATTTTAATTAGACTCTAAGATTAAGTAATATGGGATTAAATTATGATTTAATTTATGGTTATGATAGACATATACTTAATTGTCTCATATAATTGTTGAAGAGTATGTTCGAGTTTTGTTGCCTCTTGAGTAATTATGTTAGATATAACAATTTAGGCTAAAGAGAGGGTTGTAAGTAGACCGTTAGGCACTTGTAACTATGTATACTCGAGATTAACAAATTTCATCTTAAGAATAATTAAATTAGTGAAAACAAGGTTTATGAAGCTAATAAAAGATTAATGACTATGAGTTGCTCATTTCATTATTGTAGTAGTTTATTTATTTTAATTTTAATTTTAATTTTAATTTGTTTTCTCTTAATTAAATTCAATTTGAGTTGCTCAACTTAAATGAAATTGTAAAATTAATACTTAACCAAAGTTTGGGCACTAATTCCTTGTGTGAACAATATTTTACTCACTTTTTATTACTTGATATAGCTCATGCACTTACAGAGTCTTAGGCTATAAATTATTCCCCTATCATTTACAACAAAGAGAATTGCCAAGTAATATCTCGCCTAATCCTCGTAGAAATGAAAAAACACAATGTAAAGCCATTGCCTTTAGAAGTGGTAAAGAGTTACCTGAGATACAACAGCCAACAAGGAAGCTTTGGGTTCTAATAGCAAAGAAACTCTTGAGGGTCATGTAGGAAATAATAAAGAGTTTACATAAAAGGTTAAGGGAGTAGATGAGGATAGTAAATCCAAAAAGAAAGAGGTAAAGAAAAGGGAAGAAAGTACTGAGATTCTTAAATGGAGACCACCTCTACCATTTCCTCAAAGATTCCAAAAGAAGGCATTTGATGAGTAATACAAGAAATTCTTAGATATTTCTCTATAGCTCGTTTGTATCAACAATTGAGAGGAGAGGTGAACATGGGAGTGGAGGTCGTTTGGAAGGTGAAAACCACTAGAAGGATCCAAGTATTTTTACGGCTAGCAGTACGAGGTAAACTACTCACAACAGCTAGAAAAGCGTGAATCATAGGAGGCGCCCCAGACTGTAGCAGATGTGGTGGAGAAATGGAAGACCTAGACCATGTGCTAAGGAGCTGCCCTGAATCTAGATGCGTATGGCTAGCTCTAAAAGTAAAGAAGGTACATACGTAGTTTTTTTTATTGAAAATATGAATTGTTGGTTTTTAAATAATCAACAATATGAAGAGGAATGGAGTATTTCGGTGTGTAGTTGGATGATTTGGGGCTGGAGAAACCAAGTAATTTTTTAAGAAGGATTTTGTATGCTTGAATTGTTGGTTAATTTTTGGTTTGTTACATGACTTTTTTCAAGCAAAAGCTCAAGAGGTTGAAAAACAAATTTTTTTTGTCAATCATTGTGGAACCCTTAACTCCTGACAGTTCGCATGAGTTATTAACCATAACTCCTTATAACAATGAGTTATTAAATGTATCTATATTGTTACGTGAAATTTAATATTTGCTCATAAGTTATAACCTATAACTCTTTACGGATCTCATGAGTTATAACTGTAAATGGAAGAAATCACCAAGAGTGGGTGAATTGAGGATTTAAAAAAAAAAATTTTCGAAATACCCAAGTTTTAGATTGAAAACATAGTGTAAGAAAGAAAGAGAAGAAAAGCTAGACACAGAAGATTTATACTGGTTCGGTCCTATCCTTAACCTACGTCCAGTCTCTAGATATTTTCTGGGTTTTTCAACTATCTCAATATTCTTTAATTACAATAATGTAGCTCTCAAGCAATCCTAATCACCTAGGACTTGCTCCCCCTTACACTTTGTAATTAAATACCCCAACTCATAGGTTCCAGAACCTTGAGTTTTCTCAAACAAGTAATCAAATGATTTTCAAAACAAGACTTTAAAAAAGAGTAAATATAGATAAACACTAAAGTTCAAATACAGTAGAATGCACAACAAAAGACTTGAATTGAAAATGTAATCAGTTGTAGTTCTGTGTGTATGTTGCTATGAGTCTTCTTGGGTATTTATAGTTTGATCAAGGAACTAGCCATTGCATTTTCTTCTCTTTTATTCTTCAATGTTCAACTTCATCTTTAGAATATAACAATTGCATATATTTCTCTTTTTCTTCATTTCTCAGCTGGAATCTTGCATTTAGTCGTTGTAGATGATCTTCCAGAATTCTTGTCATTCCATAATCCATATTTGACCATTGAAGAGTGATTTGATTGACTTATAACAGTCTGAACTGAACCATTGGGAAAGAGGAGAAGTTTTAGGCTTGTTCTTGGTTCTTCATTAAATGCATTTAACCTAGATCTGATTTCAACTTGATCCTTGTTGAATTCATATGAAATTAATAAGCATATAGATCAAGCATATATATGATGATTTGCAACTTAACCTGTGAGTAAATCATCCTATAATTCTGAATCAAACAGATAGAGATGTCGTTAGTGAAAGAGAGTTCCGCTAGGCTCGAGTTAAAAGTATGTAGGCTCGAGTCTAATCGTCTTCCAAGCTTTGATAACTTTCTCTGTCTGAGCCAAACTCGAGTTCATAAGTTTTAGGCTCGAGTTTGCTTCAGTCAAAACACTTTTGAAATTCTTTCAATCAGAAATAGGCTTGAGTCTACATAATCATGTTCAAGTTCATATTTAAAAATATTTTGAATGCTCTCTATAAGGGACAAACTCGAGTTTAGCTTAGCAGGCTCGAGTTTGTACACATAAACAATTGATAAAGAACTCTTTGTAAGACTTAAGCTTGAGTTAAATAAAACATACTCGAGTTACAAAATGGTAACATGCTCTCTGTAAGGCATAAGCTTGAGTTTATTATGACAGACTCGAATTTAACTAAGAGCGACAAACTTTGTTTTGCTCTTTGTAACCTATAGACTCGAGTTTAATATAATGAGCTCGAGTTTAGTTCAGATAAAATCATGAAACTTGCTCTCTGTCATGAGTAGGCTCAAGTTTATCAAAGGAGGCTTGAGTTTGCCTAAGTTCAAAAACATTTATCCTTCTTTATGTTAAACATGAACTCGAGTTTAACAAATTTAGGCTCGAGTTTAACTTACATAACAAGGATTAAATTAATGTTAACAAGCTTCTACCTTCTTTGAACTTTAGCAATAAAGAGCAACTTGTTAGTTTACAATTGTCAATTATCATCAAAACATATAGAGAACTAACAATAACCCGTAACTCTTTATGTTGCTCATGAGTTATAAACCATAGCTCTTCATGCTCTTATGAATTGAAAAGTTAATCCATGAGTTATAATCTAACACTTTAGACCAAGGAGTTATCATTATTTTAATCATTGAGAAACCAATAACTTTTTATAGTACTCATGAGAACCTATAACTCATTATAGTGCTCATGAATTATGCCTAGGATGATTCTCATAATATCAAGGTAAGTTCTAAGGTCCATATACTCTTTCACCATAGACTAAGAAGTTATTATTTTTCAGGATCTACTCATTAAAACACGTATGGGGTTTTAGTATTACCTTAGATTACTTGAAGACTTCAAAGTTTATGAAGTTCTCTAATGTTGATCTACACAGTTGCCTCTTGATTGCAATGAGAACTCTTTCTCATTGACTCATCCTTCTCTTTAGATGCTTGCTAAGCAATGGCAAGGTCAAGGCTTCAATTCTTTGGATCTTTTTTTCTGAAGACGATGATGATGTCTTGAGATTAGGTGAGGTGCTAGATAGAAAGATTTGAGATAACACCTCTTTTTGAACCACCATGTGTATGCGCATTTTCTTTCTTTAAAAACGTCCACAAAAATGGTGCAAAAAAAAAAAAAATCAGCCACTTAAATTAGAGTTTAACTTCAACCCTAATTCTAATGCTTAAAAGAAATGCTCAGTCCAATTAGAAAGGCCGAATTTTTATCCAATTTTTATTGGATGTCATCTAATATTTATTGGATCTTTATTCAATCTTTATACAACATTTATTGGATCTTATATCTTTATTAGATATCTATCCAATCTTTATTGAATATCTATCTAATCTTTGTTATCCAATCTTTATTGGATATCACTTTGAATAATTCACAATTATCCTTCATCAACTAACCTCTTGAATTTAAATTACTATTTTAAATTCAATATTTAAATTCTAAATTCAAATTGGCCCAAGACCCCATTGGGTCTTCTAACATATTTGGGCCTATTAGTGGAAAACTAATTTCTCACTAATTATCCGAATATGTACCATTTATGATGGGCTTGGAGTCTCACCCTAACCCAATTGCATCTATAATCTTGACAAAGCCCAATAACAATTACTAGTTCAAAGTTGGTAAATATAGCAATCAAGAACAACCTTAGTGTGTAACTCATTAGGCTCAATCAGTCACTGACATAAATAAATTTAGACCAATTAAACTCCTTTAATGAGACCAATTTATCAAATAATCACATAAGACACTAGCAATACTCTGTGGCTCTATAACTAATTGAGTTGATCAAGTAATCTACCTTTCTAATTTAGATACGATGCCAGCATCATCCCTCACATCGTCATTCACATTTAGTCAAGAGCAAAGATAGAGTATCATCCCTCTTGATTGACTAAATGTAGCTAATTTATAGAACTAGAAATATTCATCTATTAACTTTAAGATGCATCATGAATCTTTATGATCACTTTCTGGGTGGAAAAACTTCCAAGTCAACTAGAAGTCATCAAAGTTCTACCAGTCTTGTGAATGACTAATCCCTTGTAGGAGACTGAGAGTCCTTTTGTCATGTCCATCTATACTCATATATTCAAGTTACACCCAAGAGTACTCATATAGCTTCTAATCTAACAATTGGAGCATATGTTTCCTTATAATCAATTCCTTTTTTTATTATAACCTTCAGCAATCAATCTTGCCTTGTTTTTGACAATGATTGCAAATTCATCCCATTTGTTTTTGAATACTCATTTGGTGCCCATGACCAAATGGCCTTTAGGCTTGGCTACCAAGCCCCAAACTTGATTTTTTTTTTCAAATCGGTTTAGTTCCTCTTGCTTTGCTATTACCCAATCATTCTTTGAGAGGGTTTGATCAATGTTAAGGGTTCAATTTCAAAAATGAAGGTAAAGAACTGACTTAATTTAAAACCTTATTCCTAGTTTTTACTCCTTTGTTGACATTGCTTATAATTTGGTTTATTGGATAGCTCTTATTATATCTCCAACCTCTAGGTTGACCTTGATCTATAGGTTGACCTTGATATTGATCAAAGGGTTCAAAACCATTTTTAGGTTCATTTTCTATTAGAGAAGGAGATTTTGAGATGATTTGGGCTTCCTTTTCATGAATCAATTCATGTTCATTGTTTAAAGATTTGGCAGAAGAATTAGATTAAAAGAGCACAACATGAGCAATTCTTCACAACACAAGTGCATTTGTTATAAACTCTATAAGCCTACTTCTGTTAAAATAGCCAATAAATATATCTCAATCTGACTTAGGATCAAACTTTCCTAAGTTTTTGTAACCATTGTTATGAATAAAGCACTTACAGCCAAATATATATAGATGAGCAATGTTTGGTTTCCTTTCTTTCTAGAGCTCGTAGAGAATCTTGTCAAGCTTCTTTCTGATGTAGGCCCTATTTGATATGTAGTATGTCGTGCTCATTGCATCCGTCCAAAATTCTTGTGACACATTATTTCTATTCAACATTGCTCTTGTCATCTCCGTGAGAACTCTATTCTTTCTTTCTATGACACCATTTTGTTGAGGAGTTCTTGGAACTGAGAAGTCATGGTCAATACCATTTGTATCACAGTATTCCTTAAAAGCTTGATTTTCAAATCCTCCTCCATGGTCTATCCTTATTCTTGAAATACACATACCATTCTCATTTTGCACTTTCTTGGAAAAACAAATAATAATAATAAACTAAACAAAAGTTTCATCTTTTGGTGAAATAAAAATTGTCCAAGAAAATCTAGAGAAGCCATTAACTATGACCAAGGTATATAAATTGTCACTAAGGCTTTTAACCCTTGTTGGTCCAACTAAATCTATATAAAAAAGTTGGGGTGATCTTTCTGTTGAGATTTCACTTTTTGATTTTGAAGATGATTTATTTTGCTTACCTTTTAGCAAGCCTCATAGACCAAATCATTTTTGAATTAGAGATTGGGTAAACCGAGAACTAATTCACTTTTAAGTAGTTTGTCAAGTTGAAGTATATTGACATTGTTAGTTCTCAATGTGTTTAGATGATAACTAGCAATTGTAAACTTGATATGAAGTTTGTTTTTGGCAATATGAAAATCTCACTGTCAAAGGCAAACTCGAGTTTAGGTATGTAAACTCAAGTTTGAGAAGTTACAGAAAGCAATCAGAAATTTTCACAACAAGCCAAACTCCAGTTTGCAAAACCAAACCTGAAGTCTGGAAGATACAGAGAGCACTCAGAATTCCAAGCAAGCCAAACTCGAGTCTGGATTCCTAAACTCCAGTCTAGACCAAACAGAAAGACACTCGAGTTCCAGGCCAAGTTATAAACTCCAGTCTAGAGTTACAAACTCCAGTCTAGACCAAACAGAAAGATTTGAATAGTTTCAGCTCAAACATAAACTCGAGTCTGTCATTGTAAACTCGAGTTTAGGACAAATAGAGAAACACTCGAATTTCTACCATCTTTCCAAAACTCCTGTCTGTCTCCTAAACTCCAGTCTGGAAAATCACGAACTTAGGCTTGTTCTTCAAACATAGACCCAAACTCGAGTCAGTCACTAATTGACTCGAGTCTAGGAGCAGGACCAAAATTCCATGCCAAGTCCAAAGCCCGATAGTTCTCTTTGTAAAAGCCAAACTCGAGTTAGCTTTTACAGACTGCAAGTTTAGACCTCTAATTAACGGACATGCTTTCTGGATGAACCCCAAACTCGAGTCTGGAAGAACAAACTCGAGTTTGCATCGGGGATTTTGAAAAATCAAATGATATTGATCTGCGAAATCTTAATGGGTCTTCCTGAAATTATTTCATGATATGATATTATTGTTTCTAATGTCCTTGATGAAGTTTTGAGTGTATTTCAGATAAGGTTTAGCCAAGATCAAGGTGAGATCAAGATCCAGAATAAGTGCATTAAATGAAGAACCAAGAACAGGGCTGATTCTTCTCCCTTATCCCCAGATGTTCAGTTCAGATCGTTGCAACACATTAAGATCACTTCAAACGGTCGAATTAAGATCATGGAATGGCTAAAAATCTGGAAGACGTTCTGCAACAACTAAATTCCAAGATTCCAGCTAAGAATTCAAAGAACAGAGCAAAATATGCTACTGCCATTTTTCCAGAATTGCAGCTGAACATTAGAGAAAGAATTGCAACGGCTAGCTTATCCATTCAGTCTATAAGAGGCTGTAAAAACTCAAAGCAAAACACACAACGAAGCTATCTTGATTATACTTTGAAATTTGAGTCTGTATTGTTATTTTCAACCTGTTCTTCAGTGTTTATCCTTATCTACTCTTTTGAGAGTTTGTAAATTTTTTAAAGCATTTGTTTGTGAGAACTCAAGGTTATGGAACCTGTGAGTTGGATTGTTCAATCACAAAGTGTAAGGGGGAGCAAGTCCTAGGTGATTAGGATTGTGTCTGGTCTTCATTGTTGTAATTGAAAATCTGTTGAATTAGTGGAAACACCCAGAAGGTGTCTGGGGACTGGACGTAGGTCAAGGTTGAGACCGAACCAGTATAAATTCTATGTGTCTAAGCTTTTCTTTTTCTACTCTTTTATTATCCATTTCTTAAGCTTCATTTTTAAGAGTTGAAAAGAATTTTTAAAATCCCCAATTCACCCCCCTCTTGGTGATTTCTTCCACTTTCAGACATGAGCCAACCTTTTATGCCAAAGTCAACTTTCATTAGTATTGCTATGAAAAGATTTTTCAAAGTTAATATCACTTATAGACATATTGAAAGTATATCAATTACCTTCTCTTGAAGCTTTCAATAGAATTTTCAATTGGTTTTTGTTGATCTGAAGATCCTTTTTTTATCATAATCATGCATTCTTCTTAATCGAAAATGATCCAGTTACCTTTGTTTGCACTTTGGCTAATGCTAAGGAGTTTGTGGCATAAACCTTCTACATAATAAATATATTTCATTTGAGCCTCATTTTTTCACCAACTTCACCAATTCCGGATATTTTGCTAGACTGATTGCTTCAAAAGGTTACTTTTCCACGAACTTTTGGCCTTAATGTGACAAACTTAAATTGGTCTCTAGTGATATGTCTAGAGCATCCACCATCAATATACCACTTAATAGATTTTGATGCTCGTAAACATACTTGTAGTTAAGGACAATTAAGTTTTAGGTACCCATCTTTTCTTAGGTCTTTTTTTTTTTTGTTAGTTCGGATAGAATAACAAACATATAATCCCTTCACTACCCACTTATAAGTACTTACAAGTTTGTCTTTCCTTTCCTTTTTATGAAAACATATGAATGAATAGATTTTTGAAAATAGTTCAAATATGATCTTTCTCCCCCATTCTTTCTGCCCTTTCTTTTATCTAGTTTAGGACTGTATCTTATTCCTAATTTTTCATTTGTAAATCTTTGAGCTTTCAAAATCACATTGAGCATTTCATTATCTATAGTGAATTTCTCATGGGTTTTGCTGAGAAAATAGTTCCTTTTTGTCTAAACCAAATCAATTTTCACAAATCTTTTTGCAAATTTGAGGAGTATCTTGAACTTTTTGCTCGAGAGTCTTAATTTTCCTCTTTGAAGCTATAAGCTCTTTGGCAATTTTTCTAAATTCATAATGTAAGGCATTGTATTCATATAGCAATTCATCATAAGTGGGTTCATAATCAAATATCTCTTCATTTTCTGATTCTTCATGAGCAACAAGACATTTATTGGTCATTTCTTCTTCTTCTCTCTCATAATTAGAGGAAATATCTCCCTAGATAGCTAATGCATATATTAGGCACGATCACATTGAAGGCATTTGGGTTTCGAAAAGGGGGAAATTATTACTTGGCAAAAAAAGAAAAATTCAAGCCAAGAAGAGTAGCTTACAAAAAGCTAAGACTATGAAAACAGAATGAGACACATAACTACACTCGATCATTTTGGTTCAAGCTTCTATTATAATTTGATGATGTTGGTTTTGTCAGTTGATTATTATGTATTTTGTTTCTTGCCTATGGTAGTCGCAATGAATCACCAAAGAAAGGGGTGAATTATGTGAGTTATAAAAGCTAAAATGATCTTGATAAATAATTAAAATGCAAGGGAAAGGTTAGAAGGATATCACCGAAGTATGCGAAGACAGTTATACTGGTTCAACCTTAATCTCATGACCTGCATTTGAAAGGGCTTCGTCAATGTTAAAGAGTTCAATCTCATAAATAAATACATAGAAATTGAATTCATTCAAAACTCTATTTCTTGTTCCCATCACTTCATTCATATCACTAATCACTTGTTCTATAGGATGACTCTTATTGAATTTCCATGCTGTATGCTAAGGGGTCAAATATTTGAAGCCCTTTTTCAAAATCATTTTCAAGTTCTTATTCTGAAACATAAGGAGTTTTTGAAGTGATTTGATTTTGATGAACTGTCTCATGGTTATCATCTAAGGATTTGTCAAAAGAATGGTCTCAGAAAACACAATGTGAACAAACTCTTCCAACAACACAATTGCTTTTGTTATATATTTTATAAGCTTTACTTCTATTTAAGTATCCAAGAAATACACCTTTATCTGATTTAGGATTCAATTTTCCCAAGTTATCCTCATCATTGTTGTGGATGAAACATTTGCATCCAAAAATGTTTAGATGATAAAGATTAGGCTTCCTTCCATTGTACAGCTCATAGGGAGTTTTGTCAAGCTTTTTACAAATATAGACTCTATTGGAAATATAGCATGCAGTTCTCTTGGCATCTGTCAATAATACTTGTGATATTTTTTATCATTAAGCATAGCCCTTGCCTCAATAAGGATTTTATTCTTTCTTTCCACTACTCCATTTTGTCGAGGCGTCATTGGAGTTGAGAAGTTGTGATTGATTCCATTAGCATCACAATATTCCCCAAAGGCTTCAAATTCTTCTCTATGATTTGTCCTTATTCCTGAAATGCATATACCATTCTCATTTTGCACTTTCTTGGTAAACACAAAAAATTGTTCAAAAGTTTTATCTTTTGATGAAAGAAATAAAGTTCAAGAAAATCTAGAAAAGTCATCGACTATGACCAATGTATATAGATTACCACCAAGGCTTTTAACCCTTACTTGTCCAACTAAATCCATGTGGAAAAGTTGGAGTGGTCTATCAGTCGTGATTTCATTCTTTGATTTAAAAGAGGATTTAGTATGTTTACCCTTTTGATAAGCATCACATATCAAATCATTTTTAAAGGTAAGTTTGGGTAAACCAAGACCTAATTCCTTCTTAAGCAACTTGTCTAGTTGATGCATATTGACATATGCTAATCATTTATGCCACAGCCAACTCTCATTTGTATTGTTAACAAAACATTTTTTAGAAATATTACAAGGCATATTCTTGGTATAGCAATTACCTTCTTTTGATGCCTTGAAGAGAATCTTTAGTTGATCTTTATTTATCTGGAGATCCTTTTTGTTGTCAATGAGACACTCTTTCGAATAAAAAATGATTCAGTTGTTTTTGTCTACACTTTGGTTGACATTGAGGAGGTTGTGACAGAGACCTTTGGCATAATACATGTCTTTGATTTGAGGTCCATCATTTTCTCCAATTTCACCAACTGCGGCTGTCTTTCCATACTGGTTTCCTCTAAATATCACTTTGACACCATCATTTGGTCTCAATGCAACAAATTTGGATTGATCTCTCATTATGTGTCTAAAGCATCCACTATTAATATACCATTTACTGGATTTTGATGCTTGTAGACATACATGAAATTATATTGGCTATCAAGTTTTAGGAACCCATCTTTTCTTAGCTCCTTTTTGGTTAGTTTGAACTACAAAAGGAACATATGATCCTTTAGGTGCCCATTTATAAGCATCTACTGATCTATCTTGTCTTTCCTTTTTATGAAAGCATGAAAATGTACTATGCTCCTTTTGGTTGCAATAGTTACAATGAGCAAACGGATTAGAAGAATTGTTTTTCGAAAGTAGTTCAAATATGCTTTCTCTCATCTCTTCTTTTTTTTCCCTTTCTTTTATCTAGTTTAGGATTATAGCCTATTCTTGATTTATCATTCGTAAACCTTTGAATTTTAAAAATAAAATTAAGCATTTCACTTCCTCTAGTGATTTTTTCAAGAGTTTTGTTGAGATAAGAATTTCTTATCTCCAAGTCAGGACATTTTTCACAAATCAGAGAAGTGTCTTGAACTTGTTCAAGCAACTTAATTCTTTTCTTTGAGGCTATAAGCTTTTTTGTAATTTTCTAAACTCAGAATGCAACTCGTTATATGGAGATAAGAGTTCATCATAGGTTGTTTAAAATCATATACTTATTCGCTTTCACGTTCTTAAGCTGTAAGGCATATGTTATCAACTTCCTCATAGTCACTTTCTTCATCTGAGGAACTATCTCCCCAAATGGCAAACACATAAGCTTTCTTCTTGAAGTTGTTGTACTTTTCCTTTTCCTTTTCCTTTTCCTTGTTCTTCAACTACAAACATTTGGATTTAATTTGTCCAGGTTTCTCGCATTCATAGTAGATGATTTGATCTTTATTTTTGAATACATGTCTGCTACTTTGACCTCCTTTTTGAAATCTTCAAAAGCCTTGGTCATTTTTGTAGAATCTTTTGAACCTTCGAACAAACATACTGATTTCATCACCTTCTTCATTTTAATCTTCCTCTTTTGCCTCTTTGTCTTTCACAGCATTGAAAGCAACACCTTTTCCTTTATTGTTGATTTCATCAAGACCCTTTTTGAACTTTAGTTTTCCTTCATACTCAAATAGATTTTTGAATAGAGCAGTTACTGATTTCATCAATTCTCCTAAAGCTTCTTCAATGGTTGTGATTATGGCTTCCCATATCTTTGTGAGGACGTTTAGAATTTTCCTCACCTGAGAGTTTTGATCATACGTCTTGCCCAAGGCTGATAGTTGATTAATCATATGGGTCAAATTTAGAATTTTTCTCACTTGAGAGTGCTTCCTTCGTGAGCTATCTTTATAGCTTTCCACATTTCTTTTACATTTGATAAGTTGCATATACAAAAATATTCCTTCTGGCTTAGTGCGCTTTGAATCATCATGATAGCCTTACTGTAGAGTATTATCTTCCTTCTGTCGTTTTCATCAAATTCTGACTTAAGCCTTGGTACATGAATTTCGCCTTTTATTTTTGTTAGGACATAGTCTCCTTTCTCAACCAATTGCCAAGGACCATATTCAGTTGCAAAAACAAAAACTCTGAACTTAGCTTTCCAGAATGAGTGGTGTTTGCCATTGAAACCAGTTGGTTTGTTGATCAATACATCGTCAGGTAGAATACCTTCCATTGATCATTCTCGGGATGTTAAGCCAGTAAAGAGAAGACTTTGCTCTGATACCAAATATTAGTTGCAGTGAATCACCCAAGAGGAGGTGAATTAGGTAGGTTATAAAAATTAAAACAATCTTGATAAATAATTAAAACGTAAGGGAAACATTAGAAGGATATCAATGAAGTATGTACATATATTTATACTGGTTTGGCCATAATCTTTTGACCTACGTCCAGTCCTTAGAGCTCCTCAGAGATTTCTACTATCTTTCACTAACGATTATAATAAGCTTAGAGTTATCTTCACCAGGACTCACTCTCCCTTATAATTTGTAATTGAACAACCACACTCAAGGTCCTACTACCTTAAGATTTTAGAACAATCAATTTAACAATTGAATGAAGATAACTCTTCACAAAGTAAATATATGATCACTGAAGAATTGAATATCAAAAGATATCAGAAAGTATTAATGAGCAACAACTAAGCAATAAATGATATTGTTGTTGGTTGTTTGCTCTGTATTGAATACTCTTTGTATTGATGGTTGAACTTCATGAATGGCCGTTAGTAAAGCTTCAAACTATTGGTTATGAGATTTCAAACTTGCTGTTTAGACTTAAAAGCTTTCTGTTAGACACAAGCCAAAGTCTTTGGTAGATTCGAGGATATGTCGCTTTCGTGATCACTGCAGCAAATATTCACACGACATGCCTTTGATCTATGTATTTGACTAAGGTAGAGTTACTTTTTCTTTTGTTGAAATGAGTGTCTAAGCATGTGATCATTTGACCTGCTCTGACTTAGTTTCTGTTTCCATGCTCTGTTTCTACATCTGCATTTAGTCTTTTGACACAAATCTTGATTTTTGAAGATTTTCATGTAATCCCACATTTGATCACCTAAAACTCACTAATAAATATATTTAAAAGTATTGAGAATAATAATAAGTGATAATTTGAAGTATTAAAATAATAATCAGTGAATTTGAATTTTCCAATGACAATGATATATTATAGAAGCAGCCAACACTCGAGTTGTGTTTATTTTGCAACATTTGAGTGTAGATGATTTTGTTCTCAGATCAAAGATTGATTCAAAAGGAGTTATGTTGGCAAATAAGCCGGTCACTTAAGTTTTGGAGTTTCACTCTCTAAAGTGAAACTCGAGTGTACATTCTTAATACTCGAGTTTTGGTGTTGAGAGTTTAGTAGAAGAGTGTTCACAAGATAAAGTTTTGTGAAAAAAAAATTGAAGACTTACCAAACTCGAGTTTTATATAATCACACACAAGTTGTAAACTCAAGTGTTACCATATAGTACTTCGAGTGCCAAAAACCTTCATTGAGTATTTAGATGTTGAAGTTAAAGTATTACCTTGGCACTCGAGTTGTTGGTCATGAAACTCAGGTATTGTTTACAAAACTCGAGTGTTACCTTTTTTTGATTCAGAATGAATAAGAGTGTTGTCCTTCAAACATTGTAGCACTTCGAGTGTTTGAATTCTCTGTGATTTTAATATTAAAACTCGAGTTTTTAGAGTATTACTTGAGTGTGTCTGCATCAATCATTTTAAAATTAGCTTTCTAATTCAAGTTTTTGATTTCAATAAATGTACTTCACTTGAGTGTTAATTAACACACATTTAAGTGACTTGAATCATTAAGTTCACATTCTTGTCAAGTAGTTGTTATCATCAAAACTTAAAAACTAAGAACTAACAGCCTATATTTAATTAAGTTGATTTGCAACTATGTTTGGATTATTTTCTTGCTATTGGGCTAGTTTAATTTTTGTGTTTTGATTGTGTATTATTGTTTTTTTTAACTGTTTTGTATATAAACGCAAGGGTAATTGATAGCATAACACCATTCTTTTAAAAAAATGGTGCATATGATTAACGATTATTAGTTATCAACCATAATATGTTTCCAAAATACCTAATGGTTGTCTTACAATAATCGTTGTATATGTCACCTCACCTGAATATCTATGGGTGTTGTATTTAAACCATTATAAATTTAAATTTCCACCTCTATTTGAATGTCCCTCAATTTCTCTATTTCATCGAGTAGTACATTTATCTTAGGTTGAATATATCCCACCAACCTGGGAACCTCACTACTTTGATTCACTTTTTTCAAATGTGGTCAGTCATTCTCAGTCAAACCACATCATCTAAAGCCTTCAGCATACTTCTCACCAATAGCTACGCAAGCTGCTTCACTTGTCCTAATTCACATTTTCGTTTATTAGAACCCATTTTTTAGGTTTTATTGTAACCCACCAACCTTGGAATTCTACTACTCCAATTAATTTTTCTGGCCACCGTAAGTCATTCTCAGTGGAGCCACACAATCCAAAGCACTGTACTTTTTAGTGGCAGGTATATGAGTTGCTTCCCTCAATATTCCTACATCTTGCGAATCGTTACATGAATAAATTGATCGAATGAAAATGATGATAAGAGAGTTGAATCAATTCATTCAAGTCATCATCATCGAGAAGGCTTCAAAATGTTGTTTCTAGAATGTCTTATTGACACAAAAGGTTGAAAATATTTAGTATTCATTTCTCCTTTTACTTGCCAATCTATTTTTTCCCTCTGTGCCCAAAAACTAGCTTCACAGTCATAAAGAAATTTTCAATTCATGTTTTACATTACTCACAGCAGATTCCAACTGAACATATTGGAGAATCATGATGGAGATTGTTTGTGAGAGACAACAGTTGTAGCTCAGCTTCTGAAATTCTGCTCGAAATGTTTCCAATATGAGATTTACTCCATCTTAGAAGGCTTGAAAGAGTCCAAGACAATTTACAATGAAACTGGAAAAAAGGTGATCCTGCAGTTTGTTGTAACCAGCTAGCACTTATAATCTCTTCACAATCTAGAAAAATGATACCAAGAATTTTCAAACTTTCTGAAGGATCTTTTCAACATTTTCTTCAGTGGAACATATATAGGATAGAAGTTGCAATGGCTAAGTTGGAAGATGAGGCGGCAATATAGTTTTGAAAGTCAATAATTCCATATGAAGATACACTGCAACTCAGTTCCTCATGACTTTAATAGACGTAGACACACAACATCTTTAAAGTCGCCAACTTAAAAATGAGTTAACAATTTAAATACTCATTTATAGTACTACTATACTTTATGTAAAAATTAAGGACTTTGATTTTCTAATGTTACATGAGAAAAAAAAGTTTCCTACACACATATGAAATAGTGGGACCCACATATTACATATTATGTATATGTGGGTCCCACCATTTCATGTGTGTGTGACATGAGAAAATGATTTTCCTACAACATGAAAAAATGTTTTGCCAAAAATTAATACTAAAAAAAATAATTAACAATGTAAAATGGGTTAGCTAGCATGCAACACTTTGAAAATTGAAAAATAAATAAATAAATATATATATATATATATATATATATATATATATATATATATATATATATAAAAGTTTGAAAGACGCACATCAAGTTAAGTTATATAAAGGAAATATAAAATCTTAGTGAATTGAATGGATTTAAACAGAGTCTTCCCTACACACACAGTCACACACACAATACCAGTATGTTTTAGTTTGACTAGGATTATTTCAAATCACTTTGTACTTAAAACTAATTTTATTTGAGACTCAGTGCAAATGCTTTTCAACCCATTCAATAAGCAGAGCATTTACATATTTCATTTAAACATCTTTTTAATAAAAATGTATAGTTTGACATAGTGAGATTGTTTTACTCTTATTTAATACAATAACTTCAATTTAATAAGAACAGTTCTAAGTAGAAAGTTTGGCAACGAAAATAATATTTAGGCGTTTAATAAGATCTTTTAATCCGTGATTAAATCTTAAAAGACTGCCCCCTTTCCTGTTTTTTTCAAAAGAGAATACTTCTTCCTTTTATTTAAGATATAAAATTAAATGCATTTAATATATTTCTTATTTTACATTTTGTACAATTAAATTTATATTTTAAAATAGAAAAATCATATACTTTACTCCTTTTTTTTCATAAAGTAAATATTATGCATCTTTTATTTAAATTACAGGTATTTTCTAGAATATCTTTATTAAGGGAAAAAGATTAAAAAAACACTACTTGAACTTTAAAATTCTTATTGCCTACAATAGTATAAGTATTAAAGATAAGGGTATAGTAATTGATACTTCATTTAGTAGGATATTACTCATTTAAGATTTTAAAGTTTAAGGGAACTTTTTTTGTTTTTTAATAACTTATATATAATGCCATGTAATGTTCAAAATTTTATGGTTAATACCATTTTTGGTCCTTATAGTTTCCCTTCATTTTGATTTAGTCCCTCTAGTTTCTCTTTGTTTATATAGTTAGTCCCTATATAGTTTTAAAAGGATTTATACCTACATTTAATGGTGTTAATTTTTCATATGTTGTATTAATATTGTTAACTTGTACTTACATTGAGGGCTGAGGTGGAAAAATGTTTTAATTTATATGAGTTGGATATTAAAAGAATTTAAGGTTCAATTATACAAAAATTCTTCATAAACTTTAGGTTGGTTGCATAAAACCCCTTAATATTTTAAAGTTTAAATTTAACTCTCATAATCTTTAATTTTTAACTATTAACCCCCTTTAATTAAGTGACCATTACTTTTTTAATGAAAAATATCATATCAAATTATGAGATGACACATGGTATCCTGTGTAAATTATAAATTTTGTAAAATTCTTTTGAACTTTGAATAGTTGTAGAAAACCTCCTATATTTTAATTAGTTACAAATAACACCTAGACAATTCAAACTTTAAAGTTAACTATCTTAAAATTTTGATTTATAGTAGTAACCCACATGCAGTTACTTTTATCATTTTAATCAATTTATTAAGATTTTTACTATTTTTCAATTAAAATAGTTCTTTTATATGACAAATGCTAGAAGAATAATATTAAAAATATATATAAAAATAAATGTTAAACCTCTAATGCAAAGAAAAAAAAAAGCATTACTAATAAAAAAAATCAGTAAAGATAAAAGCTATCCTCTAACATAAATGTAATATTTAAACTATTAACACTCAATCATTCTAAGAATATATTTAACACAAATTATTATATTTTTATACTATCAATGCTCAATTATTATATTTAACACAAAAAATATTTTAAATGACAAATGATAGAAAAAAACTTAATAAATCTATTCAAATGATAAAAGTAATAACATGGGGTTTAATATTTTAAATCAAAATTCTAAGGGAGTTAAATTTAAATTTCGAAATGTTGGAGGTTATTTGTAACTGATCAAAGTTTAAAGGGTCATCTACATTTGTTCAAAATTTTGTTCAAAATTTAAGGTGTTTTTAGAAAATTTGTAACTTAAACAAAATGTCACGTAGGATATTGTATGTCATATCAAAATTTTATGTGTTATTTTCTGTTAAAAATATAATGATTAATAGTTAAGAAATTATAGGCTACGGTGGAATGTAAACTTCACATTTAAACTACATAGACTAACATTATATAAGAGAGATTAGAGGCGCCAAAATCACAATTTGAAATAGAATACCAAAATCAAAATGAAAGAAAACAATATAAAACAAACATGGCATTACCACAAAACTCTATTTTTCTTGTTAGTTAATGGGTTAAATACCAATTTTGCCCTGAAAGTACGCGCCCAAGAGCAATTTTACCCTAGAAGTTTTCAGCGTAGTAATGTTGCTCCTGAAGTACGCGCACAAGAGCAATTTTGCCCTTCCGTTAAAAACCCTAATGTTGAACGTTAGAACGTTAGGGTTTTTAACGGAGGGGCAAAATTGTTTCTGGATGCGTAGTTCAAGGGCAACATTGCTACGCCAAAACGCCCCAATGTTGCCCTAATGTTGCCCATCTGTTAAAAACCCTAACGGTCACTGTTAGGGTTTTTAACGGAGGAGCAACATTACTACGTTTTGATACTTTCGGGATAACATTATTACGCTGAAAACTTCTAGGGTAAAGAAATTGCTCTTAAGCACCTATTTTTGAGGTAAAATTAGTACTTAACCCTTAGTCAATTGAAAACAACAAAATTAAATAATTGAAATTTTTAGAATTCAAGGATAAGAATGTCAGTCAGGTCAAAAAACATACTAATGAGAATACGAGAGAGGGAGGAAAAGGTTAAGTGTGAGTACGGACGCGATTGAGATTGAGAAAGAGAGAGAGAGAGAGAGAGATGCTTTTTTACTTTTCAGAATATAATTGCAAGTGAGACATAAAAAGACATATTTTTAAGCAATTATTATTAAGAGAGTGAAGAGTGACAAAACTGAAATATTAAAATAAAATAAAATAAAGAGAAGAAGGCGGCAAAAGTGGAAAGTGGAAATGTGACCAGTGACCAATCAGTCTGCATATTTTCTTTATTCAAAGAGTTTCCGATCGCTTCACTAATAATCCTAATTGTTGGCATACTTATAATGGTGAGGATGAATTATATTGGGAAGTTAACCTCTCTGGAAAGAACAGCGTCAGGCAGGGATTTTATTTGTACAATTCATTTGCCTCACAAACAACTTTTATGGTTAAATATCATTTTTACTTTTGAAATTAATACTGATCGTCTTTTGGAATTTTTTTTAGTCTTGTTCTTACATCAAAAATTTTAAAATAAAGTAAATATGTTATGAAAGTTTTTTTTAAAAGCAAATTTGTTTTAGAAATTTTTTTAGAAGTAATTTTTCCCCCTGTAAATTTACAAGGAACAACAACAATTCATCAATCAAGATTAACGGATAGACAAGATTGCTATGTTTTCAAACTTTCACGATAAAATTGAGATAAAAAAAACTTCTAGATGACCAATACTTCTTATAATAAACTTCCGTGACAAAAAAAATAATTAACGGCAACTTTTATTTATTCAACAGTTAGTCCATTCTGTTCTACCTATTGGAGAGGTTATAAAGAAACATCACTAAGATGTTCAAATATCTTGTGTTTTTTAGTGTCAGACTGAAGAAACAATTGGCTATTGCCCCAACATTCAAGCTATTTGGTTTGGTGCGCTTTCTCTTGGCTCTACTAACATTTCTAGCTTAGGTTTTCATACATATCTTGTAGAAACCCTTCATCAACAGTATTTGATGATAATTTATCTATGCTGATTGTGATCATTATTTTGTTAGACATTATTTAGACTAAGCGGAATGCAGCTCTACACAATGGCTGTGTTCGCAATCCAAAACAAGTAATTAGGGAATTCCAAGAATCTTTTCAATACCTCTCGGATATTTGTAATTGGCAAAGTCTTTCACAACATTCTTTAACTTCTACCACAATGACTACTATTATTACTTTGCGTAGTTGTGATATTCACAATATTCTCAATCCTACTTAGAGTTGGACAATCTTCATTAAAAAAAGTTAGGATTTTAAAGAACACAGCTTGCTTTGTTATAATTTATTTGAGTCAAAATGAAATTCAAACTTTAAATAGATGAAGTTCAATTCTAGAGATCCTTGTCTTTTTTTACATCTCTTATTTTAGACCGAAGTTACATTAGATTTTCCAAACAGCTTCAACTCTTGTTGTCTCGCCATATCACTATAGTCATATATGAAAAGGAATCTTTTCAATGGTTTTATTGAAACCTTCTCCATTTTAATTAACAAAATAATTATATATTAGTTAGATCAACAACATAATAGTGCTTAAACATTTAACGAAATATCTAAAATCTGCCAGAGTATATTGAATGAGCCCTAATGTGACAATATACAATTATTCAACATAAATCCAAAAAAAGATAGAAGCACTACTTTTAGCAGAGTAATATAAGCTTATGAGGCCTTCCCTAATGGACCCAGACAAGAACTATTACCTGAAAAATGTGGTAACTATTAATCCAAATTATTACAAATACTAATAGTATCGGCCAAAATCTTCAGAGTACATGTTCAAGACTATAGGTCTTTTTCTCTCATTGAACTAGTGGGGTGTCGTAAGCTCTCTTTGAACTAGTGAGCCAGTCCCTCATTGAACAGGTGGAACAACAGAAAGTCAACCATTGTGCACCAATAGAGAGCTCAACACGTGGTGGAATAACTACTCCATTTCTCCTCAATTCAATCCTTTCCATAATTATCATAACAAATAACTTAATAGGAGTTTTTCCAAGATATTCACTTCCATATCATGTTATTTAAATAATTCTCATAGTCATGTCATAATATCTCAATTTTTAATTCTTATACATAAATAAATAAATGCATACATTTCATAATTTAAATCATAAAGTTCCACAAGGAAATTTCTATGGAAATATTCATAATTATTTTACAAAATACTCACAAACAACATATCAATATACATAACAAGTGGAAAGTTGTTATCTCTCACGAAAGCTAAATATTATCACACTGCTTCTAATCTAGGAGCTCAACACATGCCAAAAATCAATCTATCACAACCAATTTTTTTAACTATTAATAACTCTTTAAAAACTCTACATATTCAAAATTATAACTTATAATTTCATAAAATTAAAAATATAAAAAAATTTAATAATAAATTTAGAATGCTTGAAATGAGCAAATTACTAAAAAATTAGGGAGACAATTGTAACTATAAATTTTTCCTTTTAATTTATTATTAATTAATAACTCACTTTTATATATATTATTTATTCCCCTTTCAAATACTAATGTTATTGATTCATTTTCTAATAATAACATTATTTATTTCTTTTTCTAATAATAATATTATTTATTCCATTATTATTATTATTATTATTACTATTTATTTCATTTTTTTATTCTATAAATTTATTTTTATTCTACAACTGGTTTAAGTTTTCTGAGTTTATTCCAATATTAGCATGACTTCAACACTTTAAATAAGGAATCTAACAAATGCTAACACCAAATAAACTTTAATGAGACAAATATATTTATATTTAGAAATAAATATTTTGTTTAATAATTACTAACACTTTGTAAATTATGTCTTCTATATATATAGATACAAACAAAATCAACAACACCCTCATAGTTGGCATGCCTTCTGAGTTTATATATATATATATATAGATATATATCCTTTATAGACACCACAAATAGTAAAACCTTTATACATAAAGTAGGAAATTTATGACAACTACCCCCTTATCATTCCTTTGAATTGCAACGCTTTTTTTTTTCTTTTTATTTATATATTCAGTGCGCGCGCACACACATATAGACATATATAGGTAATATATATATATATAGGTAAAGCTTCATTATTATCGTTTGATCATCTTTTTCATATTTTCTGTTTTGCTGATATGCTCGTGCCTATCAACAAAACAGATGCAGCAAGCTCACACACATTAGACAATATATATATATATATGAACAAATGCAAAATGGAAAGATCCTGAGTCGCAACACAGCCCTGTTTTTGGTTTCATTTGGCAGAGGCTCATGGTGTTTATTCCTAAGGCTTCATGCTCAAGAGTTCTTGATGGGAAACTGACAGAAATTAGAGTAAGAAGTGACCTAAGGACTCACCTTTAGTTTTAGGCTTGCATGATATGTTTTTCACTAATGCACAACCCTTGTTTCGGAAGGAAAATGTAGAGGAAGAGTTTTTGTTTTTTGACTCTATCCTTCTCTCCTTTTTCGTCTCTCTCTTTCTCTATTTGCTCTCTTCTTCTTCTTCTTCTTTTCCGAAATTAGTTTAAGGAAAATAAGCCTTTACTTTCTAGAACAAAGTTTCGTAATTCATTTCTATAAATATATCCATACAATATTTCTAATTCTAAATTTAAAATTTGGGATGTTGTAGTTATCCATTCCAATATTAGAGGCACTCTAGAAACTGATCTTTTCCAAGCTACTCTTTATTTAAGACTGGTGTGTTAGCAACTCTATTTTTTAAACCTTACTCAAACTCTAGGTTTACAAGATTTTGGAAATATCCCTCTTAAGGTCTAACTTATCAAAATATTATATAAAAAAAAAAGTCATATGTCAAAAAAGTTATAAGGTCTTTTTCGGTATTATTTCAAGAAACATCAACAATTATATTAGTACAATATTACGAACTAAATCAATACAATTAATAACTATTTTAACAACTAAATCAGTGCCATTAACAACTATATCAATACCCATTAACAACTATATAAATACAACTTTTTTTTGAAATACTACAAAAAAAAGGTTCTAGGACTTTTCTGGCATATGACTTTTTTAAACCTTTTTGACAATATTTTGATAACTTAAGGCAGGAGGGGGATTTTCTCTAATTTTTTTTTTCTTATATATCACTTGATCCTATTTATAAATCCACTTTGATCAAATCTTACATACCAAGGAGAGGTAATTATCTTAATAATTAAGGGAGTAAATTTTCAACTTTGCCTTCATTTATGATTGAGTATTTTTTAATTCTTTCTTTTATCTCTATCTTTATAGATACAATTAATATGAGTAAAATTATCACAATTTCATTTATTACATAAAACTGAATTTATAAGTAGGTCTAAACATTTTTTAGTCAAAATAAATTTATAAATAACACAAAATAATCTTTATATTGAAAAAAATAAAAAGGCAACAGTCAAGCAACCGGTTATAGAGATAGTAGGGTAGGTCTTAATTTTTCTGGTCCAGTCTCGTCAAGTCTCGTCATTATTACTATTCCCCTGCTCCCAATTCAATTTAGAGACTTTTTTTTAATTGAAATTCATTAAACAGTTAAAGATGTGAAGGAGCTGAAACGGTCAGATGGTTTACATTTGTATTATATTTAGGACCCATTTTTTTTTTTCCAAAGCTACTTATATTATTAATTCAAAGCTAGCTACATAAAATGAGGATAAACCGAATATAAAAAATTAACACAGCCAAAGTAAATATAAGAGAACAAATCAAATATGACGAAAAAAAATTAATTATCACCAATTGTAGAACTTGAATAGAAGTAACATCAATGACAATACTAAACTTTCGTAGATCTAAGGTCAAGAGTGACATGAAAGGTAAATATTTTGATCCGAAGTGTGTTTGTATATGTTATTCCATTTGGGCTCGATATGTGCTAGTCCAGTGTATTTGACCTCATTGTTCATATTAAAGATAGAAATGCGCAAGTTCAGTGTGTATAAAAATATTGTTCATCTTCAGGCAGTGGTCTTGATTTTCTCATTTGTTGTCTTGTTGATTGTGCTTTTTCTAATATAATGAAGGGTGTGGTTCTCTTTAATATTGTTATGTATTCAAATATGACAAAAGTATGACAGACACATTTATGACAAAGGCATGGCGACACAACATATATAATATTTGGGTTTGGAGACACAAGACACCCAACTGTCCAAATCCTATTTTTAAGATAATTTCTATAAATAGGAGGTACATAAATTCTATTCTCTCTCTATTTACTATTCAGCTGTCATTGTGCACACACACCATCTCTTTGACAAAAGTCTTTATATTTGTGTTCATTGATTCTCTATTAACATAGGTGTCTCATTAATAGATAACTAGGAGAGAGCTATTCAATTCTATATCAATATACTAGTCTATTAGGGCTGGACATTTGTGTTCTTATAATAGAACAAATATAATATCTTTTGTTTTAAGGAATTTGATTAACAACTATTATTGTATACGGATTTTTATGGAAGGTAAATTGATAGCTGATTGGATTATCAAAAGGATAATTGAATGGGTCTTACCTATATATATAGATTGAGCATCTCGATTTCCATTTCAAATTTTTCCATATTTGTGTTGTTATTTATGTTTTTGAGTATGTTTGTATTTTGTTTTGATGGTAGCCTTTTTTTTTTTTCTTTTCTTTTTTGAATCACAAGTGGGATCGACGCTCGTCACCTCCCACTCATAAAAAGCAACCATACTACTAGGGTATAAAGAGGCAATTTCGAGGGCTGATCTCATTATTGCATTTAAGACTTTGTAACTTTTCTTGGTTATTAATATAATAGGGTTCTTTGTTGGGAAAAAATTGGGAAAATTCGTCATATGTAAAAGAAAATATAATAAAATTGTTCATTAAAATCCTAATATTATATTAGTTTTATCATAGTTTTTCTTTTATAATAAATTTCAATTATCAAATATATTTATGAATTTATAGTGAACTTTCCTAAATTTATTAGTAGACACTCCCAACTTGTTATTATACATTTATACCGTCTATAACTTGTCACTAAAATTAAAATTTATTAAAAAAATAATACCACAGATCTATATTTAATTTAAAGATTTTAAAAGACATTTTATTGTATTTTCAATTTCTCACCATCTAAATACAATTTTCCCGAAAACGTTTGGGCGTTTACTTTTAATGCTTTTAGTGCCCAATTCACAGTACATCTTTGGCTGTTCGTCCCTGGCTACCCCCCAGGTACCCTCTCCCCCAACCTTCACCGCCGCTCCCACTGCTGTCCCTGCTTGCGATTCGCCGCCGCCTCCGCCGCCGCCTCCGCCGCCGCCTCCGCCGCCGCCTCCGCCGCCGCCTCCGCCGCCGCCTCCGCCGCCGTCAGTCCAACTGCTGCAGAGGCCCCTTCCTATCATTTGGTAAGATTAAGACTGCCAACTAAATGCTTCTTCTTTCTCCATCTCCCCAATCTCTCTGTGTACCGCCTTTATTTTCTTCTTCCCCTTTACTGCTTCTTCTACTCTTACTCTCTAAGTCAGATGATAGGCACGGCGGTCGTCACTCTCAACGACAAAACCGGTTACATAAGAACGCCATCGTCAAGTTCGTAGAGCAGAACTATCTGCACGTTCCTTCAATCAACCCCGATCTGCTCACTCAGCATTTAGACTCATGAAAAGAAGTGGCCTTCTTGTTATGGCCAATAATTCTTACAAGCTCCCTCCCTCTCCTCCCACCTCCCGAGGAAAACGGGGCCGACCCCCCAAGCGCAAGCCCAACGCCAATGACATGCAGCCGCAGCCGGAAAATGCAAACGCCCAGGTGACGACAAGTGGCCCCGTTTGTCCACCGGAAGCAATGGTGAATTTAGTTGACCAAGCCGTACCGGCAAAGCGTAGGGGGCGGGGACGACCACTGGGGTCCAAAAAAACACCTGGGAATCTTCCCAAGCCGGACGCTGACTTGCAGCCTCAGACTCAGCCTGATGTTCCGGTAAATGCCTACCCTCGGGCGACGACAAGCGGTGCCGGTCATCTACCGGAAGCAAAGGCCAACTCAGTGGAACAAACCGGGCTGGCAGCGCGTAGGGGACGACCTCCCAAGGTCAAAGCTGCAGAGTCGGCATTTTCCAAAGAGACCAGCAAAAATCAAACCCCTTGTGCTCCTCTGGATCCAGCTGTACCCGCCGGAAGCCTAACTCGTAACACAGTTCCGGCGGTACCCTCAGATACTAGCTCACCTATTAAATCTTCCATAGGTAGAGGGAGACCAAAGAAGAACGGTACTGTGGCGCCACATTCAGGAGATGCACCAGAAGATGCTAGCTTACCTATTAAATCTTCCATAGATAGAGGGAGACCAAAGAAGAATGGTACTGTGGTGCCACATTCAGGAGATGCACCAGAAGATGCTAGCTTACCTATTAAATCTTCCAGAGGTAGAGGGAGACCGAAGAAGAATGCTACTGGGTTGCCACATTCGGGTGATGCACCAGAAGATGTTGAAGCTGGTAGTGGAGGGGTAAAGAGACCCGCAGATCCCGCCGGCAGATTTGTTGGCCAGCTCGAGAAGGTAGTTCTGTGAGTTATGCTTGAAAATTCTTGCAGGCTTGAGTGTTTCTATAAATATGCCTTAATAGTTTTTTATCTTGTCCAAGTTAAGCACGGTTCATTTATGCCTCTTGATTTCCTTATTTGTAGTGATGTGGTTTCCCTAGTAAATTTTTCAATGCATGGTGATGGTGGAAGATAGACTGCGACTTCAGTCTTGCACTCTTTTTTTTTTTTTTTTCGTTTATAATGTTTGGGCTTCATCCTTTCATATTTCACCTAAAAAAGGGGGAACAAAGATGAAGACTTATCCTAGCGAGTTCCCTATTATTTGTTGGTGCAGTGTTATCCGTGGTTGGAAAATGGAGAGGATATATAGGTTTGGGTTCAAATTTCTACATGTTGTGAAATCACTACATTGCATTAGACCTGGATTGTGGGTAAACTTGAGCAGAAGTCTTTTCTTGTTGGAGATACATGAATAAGAACATTCTATTCGGATTTGTACTTCAGAACAAGGTTATCAAAATCAGGATATGAATCTTGAATTTGAAAGAATATTATCGGAATTGTAAATGATTCATAATGATGATGTCAATGAAATTTTTACATAAGAGAACATCAAAGGTTTGAACATATTAGCATTTCAAAGGAAAATAACACTTTGGGAAAAAAGAAATAAAAAACTAGGGTTTTAGTTGGGATAAGTGAGAGGGAATAAGGGATAAAAGAAAGGAAATTCTTAAATAAATCTGGACTAAATCAGAAAAAGAGAATGAAAAAAGGGTTTTCTGGGTTGCAAAACTTTCACCTAGAATCGTAGGAATTGCTGGCATCGCATGATTCTTGTGATTTTTGGTTTGCATGCTCTTTTAATGATTAGATACATGCATCAGTAAGATACATCAGCAAGTTCGTATCTTTCCCACCTGTTTATGAATTGAATTGTGAGATACAACTCAACGCTCATGGGATTTTGATAACCTTGCTTCAGAATCCTAATTGGCAGGCACATATTTTGTATGTTACCAATTTGGTTCACACATTTTTAGTTTCATAAATTCTCCAGTTTGTATACTGAAATTTTATGATTGTAGAGAATATGGAGAGTTCTTTGTTACCGTAATTCCCAATAATGCATGATATAGTAATTATTTTCTGTGTTGTTTCAGCATGTTCTAGCTTTTGTGCTATATAAATTTATGTGAATTGTTTGCTTTCGTTGCATTATTTGTGTTGTTGGAACAGGAAACATCATCTGTTGAGGAAGAGTTGAGGAGCAAGCTCGAATATTTTGTAAGTTTAAACAGTCTTTTAGATGAAAGAATGCTCAATTGGTCAATTTATTATTGCCTTATCAGAGACGTGATCAAAATTTGTTTTGTAACAGCAATCAAAAGTCAATGAATCTCTAGCTGTGTTCAAGCACCATTTTAACAGGGCAATTGTTGCAATTCAAGAATTAGAAGCAGTAGCAGCAATGGAACTTAATGTGCCACAACAAGTTCCAAAAGATGACGCATGAGCCAAAGATCTGTAAATCAAAGTAGGAAGTTTGGTATTTTTGTTTCGGCTAGATTGACCCTGAACCTGAAGTAATGTTTAGCTAATCGATGATTCTGTTGTTTTGACAGATAGTTGTTTTAACTTCGACTGGTCACTTTAGTCATATTAATGTTGTTTCTTATTTAAGATGTATATTTATTATCGCCATCCCTTTTTCCCTTTGGTTACCCTGAGAAGGGAAAGACTAATTTTTCAGGGCTCATTAACAGTCCCTCCTTTATTTGAATGCTTGTAACTGAAAAAATGACTGGAATATTTGTTGGTTTAATGAAGTTAGTTTGCTACGTTAGGTCCTAGTTTGTTTGGTTTTTAAATCATTATCTATCTATATGTAACAAGTTTCTAAAATGTTGTACTAGTAAAGAATTTTGTGGCTTTTTTTTCAGGCTTCAAGTAATGCGTACAACATATGCTAATTTATCTTAATAGAAGGGTGGTGCAAATTCTGTGGATTAGATGGGTTTTGTATATTCACTTTTTCTGGTTTGCTGCTAGCATATTCTGTTCCTTCTGTCCCCAGACCAATCTTTGAGTTAATTTGCTAGCTTGGTGTTTTTATTCGCTGTTTTACCCTGTTTGAGCTCCCTATTTACTTGATCATTGCTTGGATACAATGAAACTCATGAGTTGGGATACGACGTAACTCATGAGTCAGACTTGATTTTGTGCTTGTTGGAATCATTGAAAATTTGTTCAGATCTGAACTAAACACTCTTCTTCCTCTTCCTCTGTTTTTGGGTGTCTGTACAGTGTTGGGGATGAGAGTTGAGAATCAATCGGAGGGAGTTCGGAGAGCACCATCAGCTTTCCTTCTTTCACCTCCATTGACCCATCAGCTCCCAGCTCAGGCATGGGTCTGCAAGTTCACAGGGAGAGAGAGAAGCAAACATGTGTTTTTCTGAAGCTTCAGAAGCTTTTCAGAAGCTCTGAAAATTGCCGTTAGTAAGCAGCCTATACTTCTTCCCTGTCTCCTTCCACCATAACCGTAGGCGTGAAGCTCTCCTCTCTCCGTCATGCCATCTGAAGTTCTCCCTCCAATCCATATGCAAAGTCAAGCTCGACTCAAACCTCAAATCAAAATCATACTATATTCATTCATATGCATGTTTCTTCTACGATCAGCCATCTTTTCAACTCCTAAAGCTGAAAAAGTTTCAAACTTTATGTGCTTCAACTCTTTTGAAGTATTATGTGCTTCAACTCTTTTGAAGTAGCCTCCAAAGGCTATACAATACTCAAAACTAGATAACAGAGCACATTGAACGAGAGGCGTCAATAAAGACATGGAGCAATTTTTCTTTTAAATCCAAAAAGTGGTCCCCCAGGCGGCCAAAAAAAAAAAAAAAAAACAGCATGTTCGATATCCTCAATTGACAAAGAATTTGAAGGTTTCTTTGGTTCTATTGGAAGGCATTTCATCTATTCAGGGTCAGCTTTTGTTGAGATATTTGGGAGTTTATTTAGTGGAAATTCTACAAGTAAAAGGAAAGCCCTGCGTTATCATCGGTACCAGCATCAGATGAACAGATATCCCGGTAAGTTCCCGAGCAAGAGAGTTTCCTCATTGTTTCTCAGGTTAAAAAATTAATATTGACCATTAAAAGTTGATGTTGACCCTTAAAAAATTGATATTGGTAATCAACTTTTTAACACTAAAAAACATAAATCTATTTTAGTATTTTTGAGGTAACATTAAACCTTAGAAAATCTTTCAGACAACATTGCTCCGAAGGTATATTTTTAGTGTAAATTTATATCTTAACCCTCTTGATGAAGATGAACCTTCTCTTCCATGTTTAGAAACAAGGACCCCAAATCATAGGAAAACCTGAACCAGAAGGACTGGCGAAGGAGACAGGGCAATACGTGGGGTAGCTTTCTATCGGCAATTCTTAACTCTGCCAGTCATATTATTTAACAGTTTTGGAAGGAAAAACTTATGGATCTAACTGTGTAAAGTTTAAGGACCCAAAAAAAAAAAAAAGAAGGGTCAAAACCTGATTCAAAATCCATGAAAACTGTAAGGACTTCTAAATTAGTTTTCCCTTTCAACTAATAGGTTGTTTCTGATTAATCAGACCTTAGAAACCTATCAAAGTTCTATTATTTACTTCTTCAGTACTAAATATAGAACATAGTTTATACTACTGTAAATTGCACTATAAATTATGTGTTATATTTAGGATTAGAAATAGTAAATGATATAGGAAAGAAGGAGTAATGATCGTACCCTTATGTTCTACCACTCTGATTTTATTTATAAGTCATTTTTAACTAAATCACACATACTAATGAGATGTAGTTAACTCATATTGAGGTATATTTTTAACATTGTCATCATTTATAAATATGTATTTTTCAACTCTTTCTTCTTTCTCTATTTTCATTGGTATAATTAATATGAGCAAATCAATTTCATTTACTATCCTAAAACTAAACTTATAAATATAATTAAATTTTTTATTAAAAAAGGATTTTAGAGAGAATGATAGTAAGGCCCCATTTGGTATATAGTCTTGAATTTTGATGGATTGAGATTGAGATGAAGTAATATTTGGAGGGATTGATTAAATTAATTTTATTTCTTGATTAGGCATAAACTATAAAAAGACTATAATACCTCTTAAAATAAATTAAAATAATATTCCTTTTCTTCCTAACCTTCCCTCCATTTCTCTGGCTGACCTTCGCTGAACCGTCTTAGATTTTTGTTGGTCGATCTTCTCGCCCATTAATCCCATAGAATCAAAACACCTCTGGCTCCTTTTATATTCCAATGATGTGAATTTAATTCAATTGACTAATTTTGAAGTATTTCCATCCTTCTTTTCCACCGAAGATCAAACTGTGTAATTGCTTTGTAGTTTGAAGTAAAATACTCCACAACTTCTGCGTAATTTTAGAGAATTTCTATTCTTTATTCTTGTTCCTTTTATTCTTCTTTCAATAATAAATTTTTAGCTGTATCCTCGACTTACATTACACCCCCATTTTTCTAGCGAAATATATCTTGCTTCATCTCCAACAAGAAAAAAACAATAGAAGAAAAATTATTGACTAGTGTAATACTATTGTCGAACCCAATAACAACCCTTCCAGTACCACGTACCAGATAGGGCGTAAAGTTTCTAATATAAATCACTTTTAACTACACTAAAGTTCAGCATCATATTAAATTTTAGAGTGAAATAAACTAATGACCCCTCATCCCCAAAGCTCCATTGAATTACAATGCATATTATACAAACTCTTTTCTTACGTCATTCATCCAATTGATCAAGCAATTACAGTTATTCTGATTTATTCATATTATTGTGTATTCTTATCCTATGTGTGTTTATATAGCCTAAGGTATATGTTTTATTCTTGATGTTTGCATTAAATTTTATTCTAATCGCTAAAGTTTATAGAGTGTATTTTTAATCATTCAATCTTAACATCGGTTGTCTCATCTAACAAAAAATGTTGACTCATCAAATCTACGTGATAATTATGCAATTAAATGCTGGCAAATCATTTACGAAGATTATTTTTTTTAAAAAAAATCATTTCACAGTTTAAAATATGAAAGTATTATATTAAATTAAATAGAATAAAATGCAAGCATGTTTTGTCAGCTTTTATTTGTATAATCACCACTTAGATTTAATAAGTTAGCATTTTAGCTATTTAAAATTTGACATTATATAATAATAATAATTTTTTCTATTATTCTGCTTGGGACAATCATTTTCTCACTACTTTTGTGAGTGAAAATATATATGGGGACTTGAGGAAATATATAGGGAAAATAATTTTAAATACCCAACTTCCAATTTAGCTTGCTAAACTTAACAAATCATTAAGTTACATAAAGCAAAATAAGATATAGAAATTGAGTCAAATTACTTCTATAAGCCTTAGTTATTAAAAATGTCAAATTGAAGTTGCAAGATTTTGGCAACACTTATTTTGTAAATTTTATTGGTGAAGAAGAAATAAATCAAAGTACTGGTTGTTGGGATTCGTACACGTAGCGTAATTAAATTTATCCAATAAATTTACGAATCCAAAGAAGAGGATCTATCAATAGCGTTTAAATCAGGTTAGTAATTAGAAAACATACCTATGCGAACTCGTGTGCGTGCTTTGCAAACTCGTGGGCTAACACCTTCTTGATCAATCAATCTCTAGGAGCCGACTCTACGAATCCACTCCCTTTACCGGTATCCACATCGAAAAGCACTCCAACACGAACGGCAGCGTGCTAGCACCTTCAAGCTTTTATCTCACGTCTCTCTTCTAGGGTTCTTTTGTGGCTCTAGAAATTCTCTTGTGTGTGTAATCAAATTACTTACAACCTAAAAGTATTTTATAACCCTTATGGGCTGCATTAAATATTCAAAATCAATCTTATTAATTTTGAAATTGAATTGGAAATTAAATCTGTCTAATTGATTCAATCCAATAAATTTATTTAATGCAAATTAGAAGCCAACTGATTTGATTTATCTTCATAAATCAATTTGTCTAATTGAGATATGATATCTATTAAATCATTGATTTATCTTCATAAATCAAATTAGGAAGTTATTTAATGATTAGCCCCTAGGGCATAATTTCCAACAAACTCCCACTTGCACTAGGTGCAATCATTAGATATATATCCTCTCTAGATAAAACGTTGTATTCATTAAATCTTAGACATATCTTAGATTCAATGAATCTGGACATTATTGCTCGTGTTAGGCTATTCTTGTGTGTGACCCTGTAGGCTCACATGAGATTGGCAGCGGGCTAATACTGTGCCAGCCCACAAGTCGCAAGCGGCCTCTAGCAAGACATTGCGACTACCCAATTCACATGAGGATCAAATTTCGATACAACTTATCATACAACCATGTCACGTCCCTTTTGTCACGAGATAATTTGGTCAAGGATGAGGCATGGATAATGTCAACTTCCTTTTCTTGACTATTACTTTCTCGATTCTTGAGTAGTCTAATAATTGAAATGGAAACTCCCTTCCATCATAGTATGGCTATACATTTCTTAGACTCACTCATCGAGGGGCTCAGTATTATCTCTCTACAAATGTGAGGGACAAATTCCATCTTGATCATTCATATTCCTCTACATGAAAACCACTAATCTCGATCAAAGCCTTTATCATCACCCAATTAAAGGTGACTTTTGACTAGGTCAAAGATCAACGACTCTCATGTAGGAATCCATGATAATCTCAGGTCAAAGGGCATTGTGACGTGGTTATACATGAGAAAAGCTTATGACTTAATCCATGTAGCTTTCTCATAGTGGGTCGGTCCAACGCCTTGTACTCTTACAAGTGCCCATGACTTTGATTCGTATCTCCATACCTCATCAAAATCATACTAGTCTTATCTCATCTTCGCTCTCACGTAGATGACCGACCAGGGACTTTTTGGATAATCTATAAGATATATCCAAGGATATTGTTATCAATATAAACATGCAAATGAAATGATAACTAAAAGAGAATACTTTAAATAATAATAATGTTTAAAGTACAATGATTAGCCTTTCCAACAAAATACTCCCACTTACACTAGGTACAATCATTAATTTCCCTAATTTCCATTGTCCTTACATGATGTTCATGTATTATCTGTGCAAGCGGCTTAGTAAGAGGATCAACAACATTGTCTTCTCCTGGTACTTTGCATATCTTTATGTCACCTCTATCATTAATTTCTCTGATAAGATGAAAGCACCTGAGTATATGCTTGGTGCTTTGATGTGACCTAGGCTCCTTGGCCTACGCAATAGCCCCGCTGTTGTTACAGAACAACTCTATTGGATTTGAGATGGTAGGAACCACCCTTAGTTCATTAATGAACTTTCTAATTCAAACGACTTCCTTAGCTGCATTTGATGCTGCTATATACTCAGCATCTGATGCTGCTATATACTCAGCTTCCATTGTAGAATCTGCTATAGTGCTCTGCTTAGAGCTCTTCCAACTTACCGCACCATCATTTAATAAGAATACATATCCTGACTACAATCTTAGATTATCTTGGTCAGTTTGGAAACTTGCATCTATGTAACAGTCACACAGAGCTCATCCTCTAAGCCACCATATACCAAGAATAAGTCCTTAGTCCTTCTTAAGTACTTTAGGATATTCTTAACAGCAGTCCAATGACCCTTATTGGGATCTTGTTGATATCTGCTGGTCATACTTAAGGTAAATGAGACATCCGGTCGAGTACATAACATGACATACATGATAGATCCAATGGCAGAGGTATATAGAATCTTACTCATGTGATCTCTTTGATCAGGTGTACTAGGACACTGATCCTTACTGAGATGGATGCCATGAGACATAGGCATGTTACCCCTTTTAGAATCCTGCATACTGAATCTATGCAGTATCTTGTCTATGTATGTGCTTTGACTCAGGCCTATCAACCTCTTGGATTTATCTCTATAGATCCTGATCCCTAGGATATAAGTGGCTTTGCCTAAATCTTTCATTGAAAAAGACTTTCCTAACCAAGACTCGACACTCTGCAAGGTAGGGATGTCATTCCCAATTAGTAGGATGTCATCTACATAAAACACCAGAAATACAATTGGGCTCCTACTAACCTTCTTGTAAACACAAGGTTCATCAATGTTTTGAATGAATCCAAACTCTTTGACTACTTCATCAAAATGATGATTCCAGCTTCGAGATGCTTGCTTCAATCCATAAATGGATCTTTGAAGCTTGCAAACTTTACCAGATTCCTCTGGGAGCCTTCAAGTTGTGTTATGTACACTTCCTCAAGTAGTTTTCTATTAAGGAAGGTTGTTTTGACGTCCATCTGCCATATTTCATAGTCATAATATGATGCTATGGAGAGAAGGATTCTGATTGATTTGGCCATTGCAACTGGGGAAAAGGTTTCATTATAGTCCACACCATGAGTTTGAGTGAATCCTTTTACAACCAATCGTGCCTTGAAGACACTTACTTTGCCATCCATGTCAGTTTTCTCCTTGAAAACCCACTTACACCCAATGGTTTTTACACCTTCAGGTGGATTGACTAAGGTCCATACCTTATTGTCGTACATAGACTGCATTTCAGACTTCATGGCATCTAGCCATCTTTCAGAGTTTGGTCCCACTATGGCTTCTCGATAGGCAGTTGGCTCATTCTGCTCAATGAGCAAGATATCACAACTTTCAGTAGTTAGAAGTACATATCTCTGAGGCTTTTGCCGTGTCCTATCGGACCTTCGTGGGCCTTGTGTTACTAGAGCAGGCTCATCAACTTGTTGTGAGTCTTCTCTGTTTTCCATTTTTGGTTCTACATTGTTTTGTGACTCTCGAACTTCTTCAAGGGTTACCTTACTCCCACTGGTTCTTTTAGAAATAAACTCTTTCTCCAGAAAGACACCATTCCGGATAATAAACACTTTGTGATCGGTAGGATTGTAGACATAGTATCCTTTAGTTTCCTTAGGATACCCCACAAAAAGGCATTTTGAGGATCTGGATGATAATTTATCAGAGGCTTGTTGTTTAATGTAAACCTTACATCCCCAAATTTTAAGAAATGACAAACTAGGTTTCTTCCCAGTCCATATCTCATATGGTGTCTTTTCAACTGCCTTTGATGGAACACGATTTAGTGTGAACGCAGCTGTTTCTAGGGCGTTGCCCCAAAAGGACGGCGGAAGATCTATTTGACTCATCATAGATCGAACCATATCTAATAGAGTTCGATTCCTCTGCTCAGAAACACCATTCCATTGTGGCGTTCCTGGAGGAGTTAGTTATGAGATGATCCCGCAACTTCTAAGATGGTCAGTAAACTCTTGGCTTAAATATTCACCACCCCGATTAGATCGAAGTGCTTTAATTGTTTTGCAAAGTTGGTTTTGCACTTCATTTTGGAATATTTTGAACATTTCAAAAGATTCATGCTTATGTTTCATTAGATAGATATACCCATACCTACTAAAATCATCTATGAATGTAATGAAGTACATATAACCTCCTCTGGCAGATGTATTCATTGGTCCACACACATCAATATGTATAAGGCCCAATAAATCAGTGGCCCTCTCACTATGCCCAGTAAAAGGTGTCTTTGTTATCTTTCCTAATAAACAAGACTCACATGTATCAAATGATTCAAAATCAAATGAGTTAAGAAATCTATCTTGATGGAGTTTTGAAATGCATTTCTCATTTATATGGCCTAGACGATAATGCCATAGGTAGGTCGGATTCAAATCATTTCACTTAATCCTTTTGGTAGACACGTTATAGATATGTCCATTACTAGGATGTTCTAAATTTAGTAAATAATGACCAAAATGCAAATCACCATCAGCATAAAAAATGTCATTATGATAAATAGAACATTTACTGTTCCTAGTAATGAAAGTAAAACCTTCCTTATCCAAATAAGAAAGAGAAACAATGTTGCTACTCAAAGCAGGAATATAAAAGCAATTGTTTAAAATTAACAAAAGTCCACTGAGCAGAACTAATTCATAAGTGTCTACGGCTAAAGCAGCAACTCTTGCTCGGTTTCCAACTTGTAGGTCTACTTCGCCCTTCTTCAATTTTCTACTGTCCTTGAGACCTTGCACATTCGTGCAAATGTGAGAACCACATGCAGTATCTAATACCCATGTAGAGGAAGTAGAAAAATAAATATCTATAACATAAATACTTGAAGAGATAGCCCCGCCATCCTTCTTGTTCTTTTTCGATCTTTAAGGTAGAGTTTGTAGTTCCTCTTCCAATGACCAGGTTCATTGTAGAAGAAGCAAACCCCGTCCTTTGAAGGCTTTGCCTTCTAGGCTGCAGGCTTAGTTTCGGGCCTGTTTAACTCTTTGGTCTTACCAATTGAGCCATTACCCTTTCCTTTGCCCTTGCCTTTCCTTTTTATACCATTTCTTTCGTGCTTGAGAACAATTCTCAAGTTTCTAAACCAGTCAAGAAAGTTGGTCCCATTTGGTTTGTCCTTCTTAAGGTCTGATCACAGTGATAATGTAGCGGTATTACTAGTTGACATGATTCTACAATTAAAAAAATATATGCAAAGTTAATAATCTCCCACTGAATTAACAACCCCCAATATAATTAGTGGGCTAAAATCCATATTTGGCTCAAATTTAAGTCCGCTTTGGCAGGACACTTAAAATCAAGTTATTTAGGTAGGTTCTAACCTCTTTACCAATTACATCACATGTAACTCTTAGATCTTTATGGGATTCGATCATCATATGACTTGGCATGTTTAATCCCATCTAATGCCTTGAGATCCAAAACCGTTTTGATAATCTCAATTAAGTCAAGACAATAATGAATGTTGAGTATCACTATTAGTCACTCTTGTCTTACCAAGATAACTCAAGTACATCCACTTTGATGGAACATACAAATAAGCTATCTAGGCTTTGACAAGTATCCATTAATTGACGGCATTACGACTTAAAATTTCATTTGGAGGGTTTAATCTAATTAATTATATTTATGTGAATGCAATAATAGTTGTATCTCATACAAATAACACATAATTCGCAAAATAAACATGCTATGTTCTAATCAAAAGCATAATTAAAACGTGACACAACATAGCTCACCTAACCTAAAATCCTCTCAAGTCAATGAGAAGATTTCTCTAAATAAGAAAAGGAAAAATTACATCAAAAGAAACCTCGTTTAAACATTCGAGGGGAGTGAGATGAGAAGAGAATGTACATAGAGAATATTTAGAGAAAGGCATGGCTCGCAGGCCATATTTTAAAAATTACAACCTCTTATAAATTCTAGAGCCATGTTGTTCACTATACCCAAACAATTTGAAAATAAATCACAATAGATATTAATTCATACAATATGAAATAAAATTTCATGATTTCTCCATCAATTAATAATTATAATAATTATAACTTGATGTCAATTCCCAATTTCCATCAATTAATAATTATAATAATTATAACATGATGCCAATTCCCAATTCTCATCAATTGCCCAATTATAAAATGAACATAGATAACTATCTAATTAGGCAAGACATTAAATACATGAAGAGAATTATTTAATGCCAATTCTCATCTAACATCCACAATTTCAAAACTATGAACCACGTTAATGTCAATTAGTTATTATAGCATGATGCATCTCAACAATTGATAATTATGGATATTCTAACGTCATGCCAATCTAAACCATCATTGAGACATAATAGCCATGAATCCTTTCAAGTTATGCAAACTCTCAATTTAAATGCATATAAAATATGGTTAAGCATAAACACACGATATATCCCATATATAATCGCATCAAGAACATAAACCTAATTTAAACGCACAATTGATCTGGCTCTGATGCCACTGTTGGGATTCGTACACGCAGCGGAATTAAATTTATCTAATAAATTTATGAATCCCAAGAAGAGGATCTATCAACAGCGTTTAAATCGGGTTAGTAATTAGAAACCGTACCTATGCGAACTTGTGTGCGTGCTTTGCAAACTCGTGGGCTAACACCTTCTTGATCAATCAATCTCTAGGAGCCGACTCTACGAATCCACTCCCTTTACCGGTATCCACATCGAAAAGCACTCCAACACGAACGGCAGCGTGCTAGCGCCTTCAAGCTTTTGTCTCACGTCTCTCTTCTAGGGTTCTTTTGTGGCTCTAGAAATTCTCTTGTGTGTGTAATCAAATTACTTACAATCTAAGGGTATTTTATAACCCTTATGGGCTGCATTAAATATTCAAAATCAATCTTATTAATTTTGAAATTGAATTGGAAATTAAATCTATTTAATTGATTCAATCTAATCAATTTATTTAATGCAAATTAGAAGCCAACTGATTTGATTTATCTTCATAAATCAATTTGTCTAATTGAGATATAATATCTATTAAATCATTGATTTATCTTCATAAATCAAATTAGGAAGTTATTTAATGATTAGCCTCTAGGGCATAATTTTCAACACTAGTATCATGTATAAATAAAATTTGTAATGCACTGGTACTTTGTGTATATAAATATGTATGAAGTCATTCTAAACTCTAATTTTATATGGGAAACTTTTTCCCGATTCTTCCTATCTTTATTTTTTAATATTATTTTGTATTTAGTATTTAATCTTTTTTCTTATCAAAATTTAATATAATTATCTTGTTTCTTTCTGAGTTTCTTGTTCTCTAATTTATATTTGATAGTTTACTCTAATATTTTATAGAAATATGTTTTTTTCTACCTCAATGGAGGAAGCCATTTTCACAAATCTTAGTTGGCACCGCGCAGTTTTTTATCTTTTAATTTGTATGTTTGGGATAAACTTGAGAAAAACGACTCATTTGCAATCTGACTTATAAAAAAGTAAGATTGGGTAAAAGTCAGATTGTGAAATTTTTTTGTTTGGATTAGCGGTAGCATAAGTAGTTTTTGTGAAATTGAAACTTGTTTAGAATAGCGGTAGCATAAATGGCTTTTTGAGATAATTATAAAAAAAAAAGTAAAATCAAAATCACAAAAAGATGAAAAATGTTAACTTGCAAAATATGGCAATGCTAAAATACATAAGTTGATCAAATAATATTACATAACTAATTAAATTACATGTCTTGTACAATCAGTTTCTAACTATGTCATGAATATGATTGATTTGGGTTGAAGATGACCTAACATAATTTATCAAGGAAGGCTTCATCTCTACTATGATTATCTACATGACTTATATTCCCATTTTTAGCAATCAAATTAACATCAAACAATTGTCATTTTTAGGAATCAAATTAACATCAATTTGATAACAATCCATATTCTCCTTTGCGTCATCATTGGCTGTATCTACCGCCTCACCATCTTCATTGACATTAGACTCCAACTCCTGCAAGGCCTTGTCCTTCTTTTGCTTCCAACAACGATGATGACACTGCTCTCCCGCACCTTCAATTCTTTGCTTCAACTCACGCATATCGGCACAAGTTATCACACAACCATGGTAGCTTTTGCTTTTGCCGCATCTTCCTTCTTCGGCAGATGCCTCCCAGAATTGCACTCCACTTCAAATCGGTTCATGGCTCGGTTTGCTCCTAGTACCAAGAAAAGGCTGCCAAAGAAGGCATTGGAGCCTAGCTTTGATCAGTCATTGTGGTACCTGAGAGCACAGGCGTTAGAATGCTTGACAGAAGTCTTGTCAACGATTATGGATTCAAGTTGTTCAGTTTGGGAAAAATCACCAAGTATTTACAGTTCAAGACAGACTCTTTGGACCAGAACCTTGAGAAGAATGAATCCACATTAGATGCTCATCTTTTACATGCTTCTCTTTAAAACTCACAGTTTCTATAAAAGAGAGAAATCTTGGATAATGAGAAGCTTACACGTGGGCATCTTTTGCTTGGTAAAATTTCCCACGAAAGCAGCAGGAAAATGAAAGAAATTAGAGTAACATGAATAACAGAGGAGGAACCAGAGTGAGAAATATAACTCTTTTTTTTAATAACAATGTCGCCCTTATCGGAATTAGAGTTCACACATTCTCAGAAGCTTATCACACGAGCGGGCGACAAATGGGACCATCGACTCTGAAGTAGGCAGGGATGTGACTGGTTGGTTTCCGAAGCTAACGGCCCAAACAGGAACTCACGAGCCCATCCCTGTTGATTTGGAGCAGTACCATACTACCTTAAGAGCAAACTCAATCTCGCTTACACTATGGTGCCCTTGAATTGGGTCCCGCTTTTCGTTGTGAGAGAAAAGACACGACTCGCGAGAGGGATGGAGTGAAATTGGAGCATATGCAGAAGTCAAGAGTAGAAAATGGAGCTTTACGAGTGGAGTTTTAATAAGGAATTTTACAAGTGGTTACAACTCCTTTCCTATTTTTGTCCAAATTTAATTGTTATATTTTGTGTAGAATGAGGTTGAATTGACTGATAAATATTCCTATGGGAATAGAATTAGAGAGAATGAATGAGAGTACAAGTGGCAATATTCCTTAGAATTTGGAATGGGGCCCAAGAAATCAACAGAAATCCATATGAAATATAATATGTATTACTATTCTTCTTCCCATTTGACGTTTTTTATTATGCTAAGAGTCCCTAACCTCGTCCTCTTTCTCCATCTTGTCAAATCTAATATTATCTCTCTTTTTTCAATTATTATTTATTCATTCATGTGTGTTTTTGCTTTATATGCTAATTCATAAATCATGTTCATTGATCTTTCTAGTATTGTCAATCACCAACTTCACTATCCTTTTCTCTATGTAAGAAAGCATTAATTAATTTGACTATATGGGAACATTTCGGACTTTGTATGTATTGAAAATTAAAGAGAGAGAAGCTTCCAGAGAATACATATATCATACTTGAAGGCATTTTTTGCATGAGCCGGATTATATGGGGAACTAGTGATATAAGTAAAAGGCAAAATATAGCTCTTTTGCTATTTTTGTTCAAAATTAACTATTTTATTTTGTTTTACCTTCCAAAAAGAAGACAAAAATTATGTTTTGTGTGTGTGTGTGTGTGTTGTTATTAAAAAATTATAATTTTTTTAAGATATGGTTATTTTATTGTGTATAGGTTAATCATAATGGATGATGATCAATTGAAACCAAAAATAGGAAAGGAGTTTGGAAGTTTAGAAGAAGTATGGATGTTTTGAAATAATTATGCTAGAAGAACTGGATTTGGATCTAGGAAGCATAGTGGTACAAAGAGCCAAAATAACTAGTGAAATTATAACATACAAGTATGTATGTTGCAAGGAGGGTCTAAAAGATGAAGGCAAAGGAGAGAGACAATTTTCTAGGTAGTGAGGTGAAACAAGGACTAACTGTAAGACACGAATGATGGTATTTTGTATTAATCAGATGTTCAAAATCAGTAGATTTGATGAAGAACACAATCACTTCGTCCACACTCAATATAGTGCACCTGTTGGTTCCTAAAGAAATTTATTAGATGTTGATGGCTGTGGAATAGACCTTGCAAGGAAGTATAGGCTCCAACAAAAGGCTACATTTGACTTAAGGAGTATATATATTGGGGGTAAAGAAAATGTTGGATATACTCACATAGGTGTGCAAAAATGCCTTCAGTTTGAAAACACAAGAAGTTTGAAGTATGGAGAGGTGAGGTGCTTATTTGAATATTTTCAACAATTTGCTACAAATCTTGCATTTTATTGCAAATATTAGGTAGACATAAAAGAACATGTTATTACAAATGTTGGGTATACTCGCATAGATGTGAAAAAATACCTCTAGTCTAAAAACAAAAGAAGTTGGAAGTATGGAGAGGTGAGGTGCTTATTTGAATATTTTCAACAGCAACTTGCTACAAATCCTGCATCTTATTACAAGTATCAGGTAGACACAGAAGAACATATTACCAATGTGTTTTGAGTTGATGCCGGAATGTTAATAGATTATGCACATTTTGAAGAGGTTATAGGTATAGCTTTAGAAACAACATATGGTACAAATATTAGTAATCAACCACTTGCAATTTTTTCAGGCTTTAATCATCATAGAAGTGCAATTATTTTTGGAGCAGCATTAATATTTAATGAGATTATCGAGTCCTTCAAGTGCATGTTAGAAACTTTTTTGGATGCTCATATGCAAAAGAAGCCTAAAATTGTTTTTATAAACTGCAAGAGCTTTAAGTGAAGTTCTTTTAGATACAAAGCATTGTTTGTGGACTTGGCATTTAAAACAAAATGACATTAAGCACCTTGAAAACTTGAAGAAAGGTGGGTTGTATTTTTTGATTGATTTTTGCAAATACATGTCTAAAATTATAGAAGTTGACAAGTTTGAAGAAGCTTGGAACCAATTATTATCTTCTTATATATGATGTTCACAAAAATAAGTGGTTGAACTCCATGTATGATATTAAGAAGAAAAGGGCTTGTTGTTATGTGAAAACTTCTCGCACATTAGGAATGAGGGGCACACAACTCGCTAAAAATATAAATGCACGTCACCAAATTTAGACATCGATGAATTCTTCACCACTTTTAATAGAGTTGCTTCAGAGAAATGGGATAAGGAATTGAAGTTGAAGTTTAATTTTAGGCACAAGATACCTAAGATGGTAAATCCAAGTGCACCAATACTGAGCCAACTTTTAAAAACTTATACCTAGGTGCCTTTGACATATTCCAAGAACAATGGGATCTTTAATTTGTTGTGAAGTTAACTAGATGAGAAAGAGCCTTTATTTGTATACACTACCATTTGATTGATGAAGAACGGGAGTAGAGAGTTGATTTTAAGCTTGACACACATGAAATTTTTTCCACTTGTAGGATGTTTGAGACCACTGGGATATTGTGTTGTCATGCATTGAAAATATACGAGACAAAAGATGTGATAATTATGCTTGAGCAATACATTCTCAAACGAAAGAACAGAGATGCAAGGAATGGTGTTGCGCATGGCACTATAGAAAATGAAATACATGTGAATCCTAAACTTGAAATTGTGAAAAGATATAGAGAATTAGTGCATAATTTGGTAAGATGGGCAAAAAAAGCTGCTAAGAGTCGTGAAGGATATGAGCATCTTCAAGGGGTAATCAATGAAGCAGAAAAAAATATTCCTATTGATAATGAAGATAATATTGTTGAGCCAAGTATAACACCAACCATAGAATTAAAAAAATATTCCTAATGGTTTTAAAAATAGAGAAGGAAGGAAAATAAAGCAACACTACAAAGGTTGGAGGGAGAGAATTTAAGCAAGCTCATATAAGTTGCTCCAGAGGAAAGTGTATTAATTTTTAATTTCATTTATATTTATATGAAACATAGAAGCTTTATTAATCTAGTATTTATTTTGTGTAGGGTGTTCAAGAGGCTCTGCCAATAAGAGAAGAAAGGTTAACACAACGAAGGATGTAAAAACACAACATGCTCATCCTATATAACTTGCACAAACTCAATATTCTTTCTCACCATCTACATCTCAACCATTGCCATTTACAAGTTATTAATGGTATGAATTGATAAATTTTTCACTAATATTTCATATAGCTATGATATCCTCAAGTCATATTCATTGATATTTACAAGTATAAGCAAATGAAGAAAGTGACTTTTTATTACTTGAAGCAATATATCTCAACGCAAGCAATTCTCAAGGTATTGAAAAGAAAGATACAAAGAGACATTGTGAAAAATTATAACATTTTATTCATTTCAATATTTCCATTTCCAAAAATTGCATTACATGTATATGATACAACTCATACATATTACATCTTTTGATTCATACAAGAAACAAAAACATACATTGGACTCTTTTGGTAGCTACTTGTTTTGACTAAAACAAACATTAGACTCTTTTGATGCCTGTATTTTTGGATGCACAAACTCTGCACAGCTCGTTACACATTTCTTTTAGAGCTTGGGATTGTATAGAAGAATTTTTTTGGAAAGATGGAAATTGCTCTTTTTCACATGACAACAACCATCTCCACTTACAATCCATGTCAAGAAGATTAATTTCCATCCTTGTTAATATATCTCAAGTTTTTTTCAAGTTACAAAAACAATTTACAGTGTATATGTTAAATTGTGCAACTTCTTACAATGTTCAATGCAAGTACATATAGCATTGTTTGTTAAGCTTTCAATAAGAAATTTTCATAGCTTGCCAAATGATGCTATGTTACACTTCTAGCAGTATCCAAAATTTGACAATTTCAATCAGTATGTAGAATTCACACTTCCATCACCTTCCAAATTTTAGGTAGAAGCCCTTGCTAAGGAAATCACAAGTACTATTATTCAGAACATAAAAAGCAAGGTAGAATGAGATGAAGCATATTGACCAAAGTAGAGTTAGCAAATTGTGTTCACTAATAAGTAAAGAGGAAAAAGTAACACTAAAAAGATGAACAAACACAACGAGGTTTCAGGACACCAAGAGAAAAATATAAATGTAATTACTTAAATGTCATGACTCTATGAAACAGAAACATGGAGATTCTCCACTGAACTTGCAACTTGTATGCTTTCCAACTTCCATTCTTTCCTATTGGTCCTCTTGAAATTTTTGTTGAGAAAAAGAAAGATTAAACATATATAAACATGTTTTTATATAAAAAGATTGACATAATAATTTTTTATAATGAAAGGATACAAGTAAATCCTGTCAATTTAATTGGATAGGAGAATTGTATCCTAAACGTATTAGAAATCCTTCGACTTGAAAATGAAATACTTATATGTTCTCTTCTTGTCATGACCCAAAAGTTTTGAAGTAGTTAAAATGAATAGGCACTAATTTCAACATAAAAGACATCATACCATAGTAAGTGAGTGAAAAAATTACATTTAAGAAGAATGTGATTGAAGCATGCCATCATTAGATCTTATTGAGCAAAGCACCTTTTAGAAGTTCTCCGAAAAGATCATAACACAATCTCAAAAACTAAGCAGCTAGAGGATCTTATTATTCCATGTCATTCAAGAAACAATGCACATCTAATTAAAAATGACCTGAATTTCTACATGAAGGGTGGCAATTTCATCATCTTTGACATCCCTTGTTTGTTGTGCAGCCTCGAGAGCAGGTTGTAGCAAAACTATAGGTTAGTCAAATAACATTGTTTGAAAGAAGCCCATTGGTGAATTTTTCTCCTTTTTTGTTTGTTTGTTGAATGTGACTCTTGCTCCTCACATGAATATGAGCGTGTAAGTGCTCTTGGATAATGCAAGATCAGAACATCGAAGAACTGACGTGGCTTATGAAGAAGCTTTGATCAAAGCAAATAAAACTTAGAGGTTTCAACTATTATTAATCAAATTTTTCTTACATATTTAAAATTAGTTCATTAAGAATAACTCTCTTTGTCGTATAGCAACTTCCTTCCTGCAAATTCACCTCACATAAATTAAAATCTATATAGGAGGAGCCAACAAAGAATAAGATTGTCCATTATAACCTCATTTTCTTCTTGTAGCCTATCAAGCTGCAGTAACAATGAATCAGCTGTAGTATGAATCATTTAAACATTGCAATACAAAATCCATAAAAAAGTATAGTTTATAATACATGATCCAAATTGATCAAGTAACACCTTCAGAGCTCATCTCTTTCCTTCTTGCCACCATGGTAAATAATAGCAGTGATTGTTGGAGCAAACCTATATACTTGAAATGAAAATAGGGAAAATCTATATAGGGGCCTAAATAACAAAAAAAATTTTTAAAAAAGGCCCTAAGATTTTGAAAATATCAGAAAAGGCCCCATGACATTTTCTGGTATAAATTCTTTAAAACGTTAACAACTATATCAGCCCCGTTAACAATTAAAATTTTAATGAATTTATACCAAAAAACGTCTAGGACCTTTTCTAGTATTTTCATAATCTTAGAGCTTTTTTAAAATTTTTTTTGTTACTTTGGGCCTCTATATATATTTTTCCATGAAAATATAAGATTATACTACAAAAACATGAAGAACATAATTGTTGGGAGTTCAAATTCTATATTTATAATATTCACCGAGAAATTTCATTCATGAAGTTAGAAAGGGTAGATAGAGGAAAGAATAGATAAAGAGAAGAAAAAGCTCATATCTCTATTGACAGGTGGAAAGTTGAAGCAATATCAAATGAAAGGCAGGTGAGCAAGTGAATTCACCTTCCTGTTCACATACCTATGCAGCCTCTGACAAACAAGTCTACCATTAGCAATGTTGTAAAGGGAGCAATGAAATTGAAGGAGAGCATAAGTGCATTGAGGAGGTGTCGCCAATGGAGGTTGATGAGCCAACAAGGTTTGGATTGACAGTGATGAGATCTGGAGGGGCTCTAGAAGGTGGAGGCATGAATTGTCAAGATTGTGGGAATCAAGCAAAGAAGAAGGACTATGCACATCTTAGATGCAAAACATGTTGTAGAAGTCAAGGGTTTCAGTGCCAAACCCATATTAAGACCACTTGGGTTCTCGCCGCTAGACATCGTGAGCAACAACAACAGCACCAGCAGCTCGAGGAAGCGTCGTAGAAGGAGGTTGATGTTGTTTGAGAAATTTGGAGAGTGATCAGACTTCTGGCTTGGGTTCCCGTCGCCAGACGCCGTGAGTAGGTTGATGCAGTTCCAGGAATCTGGAGAGTGATCACTCCTTGCGAATTTGAAGACTATTTGGGATTTTTTTGTTTTTTAAAAAATGAATGGTCAAATTATATTAAAACCGATGGTCACGATTTCTCTCTCTTTATGGAAGCTATGCATTTTAAGGAGAAGCATATAAAAGAAGGGTGCGTAATGTGGACTCGAGAAGAATTTGGCCGGTGATGTGATTGAAACTCGAACTAAGGTTTTTGATGTCAAATTGATGCAATTCCAACCTTACAATGAGGTTTTCGGCTTGCAATGATTCTGAGTGCGAGCTCATCCATAGAATCAGTGACAGAACCAGGAATTAGGAGGCGAAAATTACATAATATAACATCAATGTTTAGGAATGAAAAATTGGGTGAGAAAATTATAGAATATTACCCAAATTCTTATAAAACTATATTTAAAACCATACATATTTCAATATTTACATTTTAGTCCCTTCACTTAACATTACATTAAGGGACTAAAGTGAAAATCATAAAATTTTTATGAGGCTCAAACAAAATTTTCTAAAAATATAGGTTATTTATCTATAATTTTAGGGGCCACTTCACTTCACCCCACCAACCCCAATCTTGATAACTTATAAGCTACCAAGGCTATATATATAAAAAAGTTACTTTTCAATGAGAAGCCAATTAGCTTAAAGATATACCAAACATCAAAATCCTCAAAAAGCCATCCCAAACACTATTGCACTGCAACAATGATTTTTGGTTATTGAGGTCCTTGGGACTATTTGGCAGAGGAGGAGAGAGAAAGTGAGTGGAAAGAAAAAGAAATTTAAGGTGGATTAAAAAAATTAGAAAAGTGGGTTACAATTTATTATTATTATTATTTATTTTTTACCTTACATATTCTATTTATTATAATTTTATAATTCTATTTTTTCATTTTTTTCTTAAAATTCAACACGTAAAACTTTCTCCACTCCCCTCCAAATCCCTAATATCAAACAGGCTCCTAGGTCCTTTACAGTCCCAACTTGTGACCATCCTTCCTACAAAAGAGGAAATTGAGGAATTCAAAAGAATGGAATCCAGTTCAGAAATTTATTGGATTCAATGTGCTGCACGTTTTTTCCTTCCGAATTGAATATCTTTTTCCTCATTAAGCGGCATTGATGTTTCAAAATTATATAGGGCAAATGAGATTAAAGTTGCTACAGTTGTCCTTATTTTATACTTTCCCTCAAAAAAAAAATATTGTTTTTCTTTACAGTCAATAAAATTTTCAAACAGATTTTTTTTTTTTAAAAAAATACTTCTCATGTGAAAATACTAGATGAAATAACGTTTAAAAAATAGAAAAGAATGGAATACTAATACAAGGGAGTCTACTACCTTTTGGATTATCCTATCATACATGAGATTTTAAAAGGGAAAAATCCTTTCAAAAGCCTATTAAAATACAGTTATTAAACTTCACAAATAATTAATCAAGGCACATGGAGCTAAATAGGATTTAGAATTTGTTCAAATAACATCCATATTCTATACCTGAAAATTTTTTAATTTGGAATATTAACGGTTATTTAGAAGTATTTGGATATATTTAGTTATTAGTTGATATATTAATTATTAGATTGTATGTGTGAAAATTGAATCTTTATATCCAGGGAATCATTGACCTCTATATACATACATATGGCCTTGCATTCATGTGTGATACATCTTTGCTTTCTAGTTCAAAAAAGTGTTATTGCTCAGCTCATTAGACTCCATACGTGAGTGTTTATCAGGTACCATAGCCGGAAATGAAATTGGTCCCAGTAGGCCAACGTTCCCCCCCCCCCCCCCCCCCTTTCTTTTCCTAGTACAAAAGATCTTAGGTGAGTTGGGTTTGAGAACTCATAGGGTCAATATATGCCCCCGAGCTCAAAAAGTTCTTATAAAGGTACTTATCAACAAAACTTTTGTATCAATAGGATTAATTGAGCGCATAACCATTTATCAACTGGACCAATTTTTGTTGGTTCATCTGGGCCAATGTTGTTGAAGCTACTAGTTTCTTCCTACCTATGTTAACCCAAGCCCAAATCTACACATGGTTGCTTTTAGTTAGGCCTTCTTGATTGAAGCTGAGGTCTAGAGATGATTGCTTCCCGGTCTTTCAGTAGAGTTTTCCTAAATAGGTTGTTGTGCCTTCTCTGCCAAGGTTCCTGAGTCTTCAATCTTGCGTCATCATTTGTCTCTTGTAGAGTGGCACCAATTTTATAAAATATCGCCAATTGTTTTTAGAACTTTCTGAACTAAAGTATTGGAAAAGGTTTTTTGATTTAGGGTAAAATGTTTCTAGATTTGGCTAACCCCAACTCATAAAATTCAATTAATTACTTGCAAAGATTTAAACTGTATATAAAGAATCCTTCTCCACAAAAGAAGATCCATGCATATTTTGTAAATGAACAAGTATTCTGCAGAATTTAGAATCAATTAATTATTCAACATAACAAGTCAAATATACATACACACAATATATAACAATTATATACCTACAAAATTAAATTTCTAATACAGTGCATATAAAAAGCCTTCTCTATTAAAAAACAGAAAAAATTCCATCACTTTTAGATCTTTGATAACAATATAACGCATGAGCGTGTCATAAGATACATGCGCGGACATACACTTTGGGTAGGCACAGTCAAATGTGAATTTCTCTCACATCAAAATCTAGAAGCCTTATCTCATTATTTGGTCTTCATGGCTAAGTAAACTTTGTTCCAAACTCTGTCCAATGCTTTCATGATAGTTTGAAAACATGGTTAAGGTAAATCCAGCATCTGAGGTATTTTTCTAAGTATGTCCAACATCCTAAAGTATTTTGTGGTACATCTAGTAAAATATTTTTTCCAAAGTATAACATGTTAAAGTATTTTTTATTTTATATAGTATTATGAACTTTTTTTTTTCTTTTTTCACATGTTGCATCCAACGCCTTAAAGTGTTGGATATACCATAAAATACTTTAGGGTGTTGAATGGACCTAAGATTATACTTTAGGTGCTACTGGATGCACCTTAACCCAAAAGATAAAGAAACCAAAGGGATCCCACATATTGAGTCATCATTCTTTGTGATCTCTTTTCTCATTGGATTGTGCAGTTGCTATAGAGGATCTATTTCATCTATTAAATTAGTTTTGTCACCTTGGTTTGATGGATGATAATGTTACCTCATTAACAGAAGCATCTTTAGAATCTTTTGAAGTAGATAAATCTTCTGTGACCTTTCTTCCAACTGAAAATGCAGGACGACTAGGCATGGGAAATGACATTGTGTCACTTGCAAGCATGACGACCACAGTGGACATGGTTGGCCTATCTGCTGCATCTTCTTGAACACAAAGCAAAGCAATATGTATGCACTTCAAAATTTCATTTTCTGTATATGAATCTTCTAGGATGGGATCCATTAGTTCCAAACATTTTCCTTCACACCAAAAATTCCATGCCTACAAGAAATTGCAAATTTTTGCATTTTGAAATAATGAATGTCCCAAAATTGGGTTACTGTTACAAAATAAAAATTCCTTGATGAGATAAGATCAGCAAAATAACTTACATAAGATAGAAGACTTTGCCCATGTTCGGAGAAGTAGAAACCGCTAATCTTTTTTCCACATATAATTTCTAGTAGAATAACTCCAAAACTAAAAACATCTGATTTCACTGAAAATAATCCTTCCATAGCATATTCTGGAGCCATGTAGCCACTATTTATCAATCAATTCAAATAGTTGTTCAGTTATCCAAGAGCTAACCTTTCTTTAGAAAATTTAGACACTAATTTGAAAGAAAAAAAGAAAAAGAAAAATGATTAAGTTGCATTAACACTTACTATGTACCCATTATTCGTCTTGTACTACGTTGATTTTGTGCTCCTTCAAAAGTCCTTGCTAATCCAAAATCTGATATTTTAGGGTTCATCTCATAATCCAAAAGGACATTGCTAGGTTTCAAATCTCTATGAATGACTCTAAGTCGGGAGTCTTCATGTAGATACAAAAGTCCTCTTGCAATTCCATTAATAATATTTTGTCTTCTTGTCCAATCTAGTTTCTTTCTATTTTCATCACCTGACAATTTTTTCCAAGAAAAGATGTTTTGACAAGAGCATATGAGGAAGAAAGAAAAACTGTAAGTTTCTTTCTAAGAGACTCGTTTGAAAATTTTGTTGCATAAATAATACTCCACAAAACAAAATTTATAACTAAAATATGTGATGTCATCACTTGTCGATGTTTAAATTTGGTTAGGAGATAGTTTATATTATAAAAGAAAGATGTTACAAAGATGAAATCATATACGAGCAAAACATATATATTTATATGAACTACAACATGCTAATCAAATATCTCATTATTATTAGTTTTCAATTTCAAGGGATGCAAAATGCAGCATTAAAATGTTCTATAATGCTAATTTGGTCATCATAAAAAATGAAAAATATCTGTATCTTAGACGTGTCTATATATAAAATATAAGTCATCCAAAGTTAGTATGAATTGTCAAGAGATGAATAGCAATACAGATTGTACTGCAATATCATTATATTAAAGAGAAAATCCCTTCAAGATCTCAAGGGACCAAGAAATGTCAAAAAATTCCTAGAGAAAATTTTAATGTCGAAAAAGTCCCATTAACAACTCTTTCAGTAGGGGATTGATAACTTTATCCGTGAGATAAACAACTCTTTGAGACTTTTCTAACATCAAAATTTTCTCTGAGACTTTTTTGAAATTTTCTTAATTCCTTTGGACCTTAAAGGGATTTTCCTATAATAAATTCTATAGTGCAGAACGTTGTATTTCAATGCTTGAGAAACCTTTTAGTGTATGTTTTCATTTGTACTACGCTAGAAGACAAAAGAATTATCAAGCATAATGTAGTATTCAATAGTAGTTAAAGTTTTTATAAGTAGGACCCACTGTTGTTAGCATCATAGTAAACTTGTAAAGCAAAAGAACTAGGAGAGACATAAAGACCATGACGCAAGGATCCTCTAATGTGAAAAATAACGTTTGTTGGTTGCATTAGTGTTTTGTATGGGTTGCAAACATAAATTAACTGTCTATATAGATATTAAGGCAAAGTTAGTGTTAACTCTCAAATATTCTTATTTTCATAGTCATATTCTTTCAAAGTTTGAAAGGTGTAGTAGTGAATTACAATGTCAAACATAGGAAAATGCACATCCAAACGGTAATTACAGTAACGTAAACAAATCAAATTAATACTCTTTTCAACCGTGGCTTGATTTTGAAGTAGTAATGAAAGCCAAAGAATGGACTAATAATCAATGCAGTTAATCAATCACCTAAGGCATTAAATGCTATAATATAAATGGAATGTATATCTGTAGTTTGAATGACATGCAATCTCAGTTAAGTGATAATCGTAAATTAATAAATCATGCAATAAGGATATATAGTTGGATACTAAGAAATAATTATGGTTAATTCTATGTCTCTTCGTTAGTCCTAGAATCATCACTATTATCTAACTATATGTAAAATTTAATTATGTGAAGTTGAATTAATGTGGTATTAAGGTTCTTATGTGAAGTTGAGTTATGAGACACGTATCTTGGGAGGGTTAACCTGCAAAACTCCATTATATTGCAAGTAGTGTTTGACTTCAAGGCTTTGTTATTGCTTCGGCTATAATATAATTGTGTCTTGCAACTAAGATATATTGTTGTAGGGTGTTGTTGAAGGTTATTTGTTGAAGGTTATTTATCATTTTGGCTTTCTCGACTCTTGTTGGAAGGCTTCCTTTCTCATTTTGTGATTTAAAAGGTTATGGTAGCCAGGTTTCACTTCTTGTCTTTGTAAGATGCATGTTACATTTGTATTAGTTCATACCACTTGTTTAAGCATGCCATGATTAATTATGAAAACTTTTAGATTATTTATAATTCTAAATTGATTTAGATAATCATTAAATCATTATATTAAGTAGCGTGTGATTTATTATCCTGTGATAAAGGCCAGATTCTTTGACAATCATCCTACACATCTGAGAGATAGTACTAAGGGAGGAGACTAGATAAGATTTTCTTCATTGACTTATGTCTCGAAATTAAGGGAAAAAATCATTCATATCTAAATTCTTTTCATATATAGGAATGAATCAACATAATTAATATCCAAATTATCAAGTAATTAAAGAACTAGAAAGCCAGACATGAAATATAATTGGTTAATTATGTTACTTATGAAACCTTATATTTAAAAGATAGTATTGGGAGAAAAAAAGTTAATGGACACACATAATTTTATCATACTAATCATACAAGCTAAGTGACCAACCAACCATGATTAAGACACATGTTAAACATACATATGTAAACTCATGTTCTAAGAAATATATTGTATACGTTCATGGTTGTTGCCCTGGCCTATTAAGTTACATTATCACTCATGAATACTAAATTTGAGCCGTACAAAGAGTAAAAGTGTAAGGAGGGAGGGGGAGAGAGAGAGTATTAGGAAAACATACTGAAAAGGTGTGAGTCAAGGCTAGAATTTGGCATGTACTCTAATACAAGTAGCTTTTCATTTTCCTCCATGCAGAAGCTCAAGAGTCTAACAAGGTTTCTATGCTGCAATTTTGCTATAAATATCACTTCATTCATGAACTCCTGTGAACCTTGACCTGAAGTTTGAGAGAGTCTTTTCACAGCAATTTCCTTCCCATCTGGTAGTGTTCCCTAATAAAAAGGTTGATTATACATTTAAAAAGAAATACTATATTTGACAAGGCTAAATCAAATACCCTATAAGGTAACTACATGATAAACAAGAAGTAAATATGGATTCTGTTGAGTTGAATATAGACCACTACACTAACCTAATTCAAGCCCTATTTTCTTGTAGGGTGCATTTATCTAACTCAAGCGCCATGTTTGGCTCAATATAGGCATATCTTTAATTGAGTTCAAACTAGCAAATACAAGCGAGGTTAATTAGGTCATTCAAAATAATTCTAATTAGCTTTGAGTAATGATGGAATGATGTTGATCTACTTTGGTTTATGGGATTGGTACTTTACAACATGCAAAATATGACAATTTTATTTTTATTTTTTTAAGGAAAGACTAGTTCTTCTTGGACTTTATTTAATTTGATTGTGTTGTTGTGGTTGGGCGTTGTTTCAGGCTTGCTAGAACAAATCATATTGTGTTAGGATAAGCCGAATCCTAAGCCGGTGACTTTGGTAAAATTCAGATATTGGGCATGACAGCTTACATCAACTCAGATAAACTCATATTTGGACATCCTAAAGTAAAAGTGGTGACAATTATCAAGTACTCCATAAAAATACCAGAAAATAAACCTCCTCACTTTGAATTTTATCAACTTCATCATTGGTGGATTGGGATAAGCTCAATCTCATTATACGAAGTGGACCTTGTTTTATAAACAAGTAAGCCATATGGGTCAATAAATATGATATACTTTCAAATAAAAGGAATCATTATATCATACATGATGTTTTGAAGAGTAAGTTATGGGAGTTGATTAATAAGGAAGAGGAATATTACTTCATGATTGTGACTGACTTCCACTTTTTGAACTAGGCCTGGGAAGCGTTAGGAACATGTTAAAGCTGTGGTTTTATCTCGTTCGCCGCAGACATTATTTGCTGCCGCGAATGGAACTGAACACACGGTTTTTATAATGCGTGTTCACTGCGGCAAAAAGTCAGCTTGCCACGACGGAACGAGCGAAACACATTGTTATGAGAGAGAAAGAGAGTGTCTGCGTGTTTCCTTCATTCATACTCTTTTATGAGTGACAATAGATTGTGGAATCTTAAGTACTGGGTATTATCTTACAGGTTGTAAGGGAGAATATTTAAATGTTTGAGAGTTTGTATTGATCGCCAAGAGCTCTTTCAAATATAATATTGGGGAAGACAGTTGAATTATCTTAAAAGCATTTTGAGGATTGAACGTATTATCGGCTTTTACTCGTATTATTGGCTTTTACTCTCCTTGGTGATATCTTTCTAATCTATTCTTATTAGTTATCTGATTTAACTAAACTAATTTTTGTACAATTATAACAAGGATCAATTGTAAATTTAAGCAAATAAAATGTATTAAAAATATCAAGTAAAGCAAATAATCAAACCATTCAATAATTGAAATTTCCAAATCCAAATATTCATACCTTATAAACAGGACCAAATCCACCTTCTCCCAATTTTGAATCTTCTGAAAAGTATTGAGTGCTCTGCTGTATCACAAGCAAAGGGATTGTGGGAAGGTCTGTGTTAAGTGAACTATCTCTTTGAGAAAGGTCAAAAACCATAGGAGTGCTCTCCGACGGCGTTTCATCTACAAGACAATCATATTTAGAGTTACATTTAGATTATAGGGTCGCATAAAGACAAGGATGCCAGAGAGAGAGAGAGCTTTGAGAAATTTAATAAAGTATAAGGGTTAAGTATCAATTTTGCCTCGGAAGTATGCGCTCCGGAGCAATTTTTCCCTGGAAGTTTTCGGCGTAGTAATGTTGCCCCGGAAGTATCAAAACGTAACAATGTTGTCCCTCCGTTAAAAATCCTAACGGTCAACTAACGGTCAATGTTAGGGTTTTTAACGGAAGGACAACATTACTATGTTTTGATACTTCAGGGGCAACATTGCTACGCTGGGCAACATTGCTACATTTTGGCATAACAATGTTGCCCCTGAAGTACGCGTCCAGGAGCAATTTTGCCCCTCCGTTAAAAACCCTAACGGTCAACATTAGGGTTTTTAACGGAGGGACAACATTGCTCCTGGGTGCGTACTTCTGGGGCAACATTGCTACGCCGAAAACTTCCAGAGCAAAATTGCTCCTAGACATGTACTTCTGAGGCAAAATTGGTACTTAACCCAAAGTATAATGGTGTATGTGTTTGATGATGTGGTGAAGGAATTAAAACAAACAGTGGAAGATTTTACTGATATTATTAGATTGAAAGCTCCTCTTACACACACACACACATACATCATTGAATGCAGCATGTGTATATATATTTTTTTAAAAATATATATACAAGCAAGCGACACAACATGTCTTCAATTCAATTTTTTTTAGCAATAGAGCATGTAGCGTTTTTGAAATGCTACAAATTTAAAAAACTAAAAGCTACAACTGCATTTTCCTATAATAGTGAATCCACATAAATATTGGGATAAATACCTTTTTTTCTCTTGCTCCGCCTGAAGAGGTAGAAAGAAAAACATAGTACAGCCACAATCATTAATACACTTGCGCTTATGATCAAGGCTTTTAACTTGCTAACTCCTTTATTGGCTGCAACGTTGACAAAATAGCATGAAGTTCTAACAATATAGGTCGATACATACTGAACCTTGAAGAATGAAGAAAAAGCTAACAATATTTAAATTTCATGTTGGATTATTATGAGTTAAGGACCTTTAGCCTTCATTACAATCTGAGAAATTGTCTGGCCTAACCTGAAATTGAATTGATCTTCTGGTCTCAAAATTTTATTTCCCACAACTCAAGATTTGTTTATTTCACTATCGTACCTACCTGTCTTAGGATTATGGGAATACGGTGACTGGTAAAACATGTAATTAGTGTACTTGATTATACAAGTTGGCGACCCAACTTGCCAATCTTGCTTCTGCTCACAGCATTGAATAGCTTCATTCAACATAGCCTCCAAACACTGCCTGCAACCCACGTTGGAAAGGTCTTTACTGCACTGTGCCAACGCATACCTTGTTCTTCCACCACCTTATTAGAATACGTCCCACATTAAATAGTTAGGCACGACTGAACTAAAGGGAAATTACATACAGGTAGCAAGAAAGAGAAAAAATTACTAGCAGGAAATCATTAAATTATATTGAAGTCCATGGGACTCAAGCTAGATTAATGAAAATTGAGAAAAGACCACTTTGCTTTTGTTAATTTGAGCAACCAATAATAAGTAAGAGTGCCACAAGTCATTGAGTAACTAATGATAAGTCAAGGTACCACTAATAACTTAGGAACTTATCAATGATTGCTGAAATTAGCAAGGGCAAAGTCTTTTTTCAATTCGAATTAAGCTAGTCTAAGTTTTATGAGATTTCAATGCAATCAGATGATTTTAACGGACTTGCTTGTGATTTTTTCTCTTCCTTAGGACTTTTATGCAATTCCCATTGAATTAAAGGAATATATAACGTGAAGTATGTCATATCAATTTGTTTGTCATTTTGATAGAAAGGCAACATCATCTTTTTATACGTGTATCTGAAAAATTCAACACACCTAAACTAAACTCTCCCCATGCGCTCAACCTCTTTGCCTCCTCGGTCGCTTCTTCGATCAGATTCCTAATGAAACTTTCCGCCTTCTTTCCCTCGGTCGGATCTGACACCGTCTTCTCTCCTCCCCCGGACCATAATGGGGTCATCACCGCCTTCCCAAAATAGTTCTCGTTAGAGTATCGCAGGATGCAATAGCTGTACCTATGTATGTTGTAGTTGCAACCAAAACACACACTTGTATAAGGAATGATCGTTAAAGTCATGTCAGGATTCATCTATTGTATTAAGTGAGACAAGGCTATTTTGAAAACCAAGAAATTCACGAAGTATGTTGAATCCAATATACTGGCTAGTATTATGATTATGTAAAGTAGTCCTCCCCCATTATAAAGAACAAGAAACATAAACTGAGACTTTTGTACTAGATTATTATTACTATAGGGATTAAACTCACGATCTTCTTCTTATTGTCACAAGGGTATCTGTAGAATATTCTGTACTAATATAAGAAAATATGTTTCTAGCAAACAACTAGTTTCTCTCTTCCTTTAATTTTCAATTATCTTTTCCTTGCTTTCCTATTTTTAAGTAATCATAATTAAATTTGAATGAGTTTTATTTTATTTAAATAGACATAAATTTAGATTAAAAGTAAAGGAAAAAAAACCCACAAGTCCTCGTTAAGAAACTTATTGAGACAAAGATTTCCAAACAATGAATGTTGAACAACTCATGACTTCAGAAAAAGTAAATTGCTCATATTTAAACAAAATAGCGTAAAGAATAAAAAACAGTTGACAGAGGAATATACAATTTCCTAATTAAGTTGCTCATATCTTGTAAAATATTCTTTCTCTAAGAACATTAAAACCAAACAAAAAACATAGTCAAATTATCTATATCGATTGTTGACCTGCTAAACTATAATTTCAAATCCCCCCAAAAAAAAAAATTATAGGCTTTAATAAGCATATTACATATTAAATTTAAACCCGAACATATATAGGCGTGCTTAATGCACAAGATTGGTACCATATTACAGCAGAAGATTGATTGGGGCAACGTTGGAGAACCTCTCTGGCAGCAGTAGTGACACAGAACTGGCAGAAGTATCCGGCAACATCATCACGGCAGTCGTATAGGCCATACACGATGTCGTTGGTGGTGTTTCCGATGATGGTATTGCTGAAATGTTTGCTCATGGAAGCATCGGCGGACAGCCTTGTGAGTAGCTGGTTAAGGTTGTCTTTGTACGATGAAGTAAGAGTTTGTGGGGTTTTGTTATGGCAGTCATCTCCAACGTAGTTGGGGGTCTGAGAAGTACTTGTTCTGATGAAGCTTATAACTATGAAGAAGATCATCGAATATCCTGGAATGATGTTGGGTTTTGATGATTCCATCACGGGTGATAGAGGTTGTTTCAATTCTGAAGTACGCTGTCAATAGGAATTAATTAAATCGATATTAAATTGGTAATGAATTGTGCAAAATATATATGTGGATGACATAACTGTTGACTTACTGCTATACGTTGGAGTTGTGTGGTGGAAATTAAAGTATGCTTGAATTGAAATACTCCTAACTTTGTCTTTTCCTATACCTCACATTAATTTTCTTTATTTTTATTTTAAAAAATTAGAATGCGTGTGAAATTTGAACTCAATAACGTGAGTTTGGGGGCATCCACCAGTCTAAACTTAGAAACCAGAAAGTCTTCCGTTTGCTTCACGAAATATGTTTAGAAAATGATGGGAAAACAACTTCGAAATTATAAATTTTTATTTTTTTATAAAATAAGTTGTAAATTATTTATCAAATTTTGTTATTAATTCTTCAATTATTAGTAATAAATTTGAATTTAAATTTTACAATTTCAATTTTTTCCTAGTCATTTTTTCAAATATCTTTCCTTGTTATACACGCACCAATGTTTTCTCTGTGCATTGACTTTGACTCCAGCAGCGACTTTTGTTTTGTTTTGTTTTGTTTTGAGCTGTCTACAGTTCTGTATACAAATGACGTAATGTAAGATATATGTTTCATCGATCTTTCAGAATAGGTTCTTAATTTTAAAATACGTCTTCCGTTTTCTTCACGAAATAACTTTCATGTTATATATATATATACTACCTCCTATATACTTAATATTAGAGCCGTTACTACAAATTTATCTATATTTAACTATTTTTAATGATATTTAACATTTTTTAATCGTTAAATATCTTAACGTTAAATATTTATATATAACAATTTTTAATTTTTAACTATTAAACATTGGACACTATATTTTATGGGTTTTCAAATACAACCGTTATGTATATGGAATTAAACGGTTGTAAGAGAATAACTATTAAATATAACAATATATATTTAACAGTTTTTTTAATAACAACCGTGATATAATATGTATAATACTTAATGGTTAAAATAATAAATTGTAAAATATTGGTCACCAGATGAAGGGGTTTATTTGACAATTATTTGGAAAAACCATTACATATGTATAATATTTTACGGTTATTGGCGAATAACCGTTAAGTGTGTGTGAAATATTATTTAAAAAAAAAAATTGTGGGGCTCACTTTTGACAAGCCTCCATTTGCATATTATATATATATAAAACTAATTACAGATTCAACATAAACCAATTACAGAATCCATTTAAATTTATATAATCCATTCAATCATCAAAAATTAAATATACAAAATTGTACATTACATAAACCAAAAGCTAATCCAAACTACCCACCACTAAAATCAAATCAGTTAAAGCAAAAAGAAAACAAAACAAAAACCAAAAGTAGGAACTAAAACTATCATAGCCAACTCTATAGCATCCATTGACCATTAAAAAATATTACTCTATAGCTAACTTAATTATGCTCCCATCCATTGACTATAAACTATCACAACCAACTCTTCTATGGCTTCTTCATTTTGTCTAGGCGAATACTGCTCAAAATAACTATTCTCAAAGCACTGCATGCAAAAACAAAGTATGGCTAGTGAATATATATGACTTTACTTTTAATTTAACTTACACACACACAAGTACCTTAGTATCAATTGAGCCGGGAATATGGATGACTATCCTTCATGAACTTCATGACACAGTACCCACAATAAGAGCTTTGATCTAGTTGTCGTAGACACTATAAACAAACAAACTAAATGAAATGTATTAGTCTAACACAAAAAGCCAACTCTATCATAAAATGGTAAATATTGGTGAATTACTACTACTCTCATCCATTTGTAAGCGGATCAATGCTTTTGCCTTTTAATGAGGGATAGGTTAATCAACCATTGATAACTCTTTAGACAGTTAAGTATTTTAGATAAGAGCCATACTTTGATACCAAATGTTAGAATCAGCTGACACCTAAGAGGGGGTGAATTTGGTATAGGATAAAAACTTAAAAAACTTTGAAAATCTTTTTGCATAGCAATATGTATGAAATTAATGAATTATAAATTCATTGACAGTTATTCAAAACATATATGTTGGAAACATAAGATCTTAGGGAAGAGAATATGCAAATTGTGATGTATCCTAGTTCGGTCCAATCCGCAATGACCTACGTCAAGTCCCCAAGCTCCTCCTGAGATTTCAATCTACTATCTTTCTCAAGTTTTAACTTGGTACTCGAAAACCACTACAATCCCATAAGTTTAGCAGGGCACGTGTGAAGTCATTTACAAATCTCTCATCGAGATACCTCCCTTACACTCAATAAGGATAAAACCTTTATAGTGAATGATTATAATCAATCTTCTCTCTCATAAGTGAATAAGATGAACACTGAAGTACATTACAAATAATCTCACTTATATGAATATTGAGAAAACATAGAGCGTATGAGATAAACATTGGAGTTAGAGTTTTGGAATTTTGACAGTGATGTTGTAAGCTATTGTTATAAGCTTTGTCTTGAATGCTTCACTATTTACAGTCGATGAAGATCATATGACTGTTGATCACATTCTTCCTATTGTTTCTTGGAATATGACCATTGGAAGTAGCCACTAGGGCATCCATGCTTTCCTTCTCTTTTGTTTGCCATTTAACTTTGTTAAAAAACCATTGTGGCATTCCAATTTGTTCGTTACAAATAGATTGGAGTTGTTGGTAGAATTTGAGGTTTAGTCATTTTCACTTCACTGTAACATATCTCCATAAGAAATCCCTTTGGTCTACTCTAGGATTGCTTAAGGTTGGGTCTCTATCATCTTTATCGTAATAGGCGCTTTAGACGATATTCATTTGACTTGCTCTTGTTAGTTCTCTGTGTTTTGATGATAACAAACAATTGTGAAATCAAGTTTGAAGTTTGTTTTAAGTAAGTGAAAAACTTACTGTCTAAGGCAAACTCGAGTTTTGGACTCAAAACTTGAGTTTTGACTTAACAGAGAAAAGCTCAATTTTAATGAACAAAGGCAAAACTGCAGTTTCTGGTAGGAAACTCGAGTTTTGGCTTTACAGAGAGCATTGCAAGTTTTTCATCAGGACAAACTCGAGTTTGGATTTGGAAACTCAAGTTTAGGCCACAAGGAGACTCACTAAGTTTTTCCAAGTTTTGGCAAAACTTGAGTTTCAGTTTGGAAACTCGAGTTTTGGGGATCAAAATATTTTCATGCTTTAACATTTGAAAACTTAAGTTTCTTGAAATGAAAACTCCAATTTCCTACTTGGCTCCAAAATTCAAATGTTTTCATACCTTAAATGGAAACTCGAGTTTAGCTTTGAAAACTCAAGTTTTGGCCAAAGCACAGATGATCATTATTTCTCTATACATGTATAAACTCTGGTTTGGGAAACTCCATTTTTGGAAACTCTAGTTTGAAATAATAAAAGATCTCTATGAGTTTTCAAGTTAAAAATGGAAACTCGAGTTTGGATTTGGAAACTTGAGTTTTAATCATACAGAGAGAATTGATGTTTTCACTGATTTCAATACTTCAGTTTTGAATGAAAACTTAAGTTTTGAGGTTTTGGATATATATTCATTAAAAGTCCAAAACTCGAGTTTTGCTTGAAAACTCGAGTATTGGTCTCAAGCTGAAATGGAGTTCCTAAACTCAAATCGCGACTTTCCTCTCTAGAAGGAGGAAACTCGAGTATCATTATAGAAACTCGAGTTTGTACTTAAGTGCATAGTGACAAACTAGAGTATGCGTTACGGTAGTTGAAAATTCAAATCTGTCGAAACTGTGAAAACTGTCTTGTTTGATCTAAATGCTTTATAATATTATTCACCTACTTCACTTGATATGTTTGACGTGTTTGCTAGTGGATTTCAGCTATTTTAGAATTGCTTTAAGAAGATTATAAGTGTTGTCTTCAACAAAAGCAAAAAGCAAGTCAGAGCATTAAATGCAAAGTACAACAACTTGCCATATTCTAATCAAACAAGCTCTGCACAATACAAAAAGGATAAATGCTTATTACCAAAACAAGTCGCTGACATTCCAACGGATAAAAACATAAAGAAGGCAACATTTATCCTACAACACAAGGAATGAACAAAAGAGTAGAGAGAGAAGAGACCAAAGTGACTCCAACAGATAGATAGCTGTACCAACGATCATATTGAAGCATGTAACGATTATTAATCACTCTCTAAGTATAAATAAAGTTGCATTCAATTCTTCTAAAAAACTATTGAGCCAGAAAAAGAAAAAAGCATTCAATTTGTTCATCTACTTTTAAGTTCTTTTGTATAGAGCACCTTTTGATACATTTGAGCTTCAGTGTTCATTCTTATATGCTCTTTAAGAGAGTTTATTGATTGTATTTCATTTATTGTAAACAATCTTAAGTCAGGGGACTTGGAGATTGGGGTTCATTGATTACAACTTGCAAGGGGGAGCAAGTTTTGGTGAGAGAATTGCTCTGAGTTACAGAGGGTGTAATCAATTGATATAGTGAAATACTCAGGGAGCCTGAGGACTGGACGTAGGTCATAGAGTTGGACCGAACGAGTATAAACCTTTGTGTTTTTCTCTTCCTCCCTACACTTTGTTCTACCCTATTTCAGCATTTCTAAAACAGAGCCTTTGAAAAGATTTTTAAAATCCCCAATTCACCCCCTCTTGGTGATTTAGCTCCGCTTTCAGCTCTGAGATCACTTCTATGCGCTCTATTTTTTGTCATTGCATTTAATGCTCTAACACAAATTTTGCTTTTGAGATTTTGGATGTAATCCACGAGTTTAAACATCTGAAACTCATATACAAATAAGATTAGTAGCATTAAGAAGTAGTATGAGTATAAATCAAATGTAATTTTATGTTAAACAAAAATTTTGAATTTTCAGAGATGATAGTTCAATACAGGAAGAACATGTTAGTTATGATTAGCTTTGATGATATCTTATATAGATGCCATTATCCAGAGCAAAATGTTTACATACTACATTTATCTTCTACTTTGATCAATTCTTATATATCAATGTATATATGAAGTATAAACAATGAAGAATGATCAAGATGATGGGAGATGGGAGAACTTGATGAATAGAATAAGAATGTCATTATACAAGTCTCCATTATGAAGTGCAAGTTGAAATGGTTCAATTTTGAGTTAAAATAAGCAAATTCAAGCTTCCCGATGAATAGGAGTTGCTACGTATCAATTGCTATAGTCTAGTGAATGAACAGCTGCTTCCTGTGCATAAAACTCACTCATTCTCGAGAATGATGTTGCAATTATCGAGAATGGCATAGTGATTCTTGAGAATCCTATTCTGATTCTCGAGAATGGTCGAGAATTCAGCAATTACTCAACTCTGTTCACGTTTCACCTAGGTGACGTTCAGTAAATCGATGATATCTCCTAAACCAGAGATCGGATTGAGGTGAAACCAATTTTGTATGAAACTAGACTCACAATGTGTAATCTTGAAAAAATTGCAAGTCCAAAGAAGTTCAGATGCAAGAGCTATGAATTTCAAAAGTTGACACATCAATCAACGTCACACAGCAGACCAAGGTTTACTAATTTGAGGATATCTCATAAACTACAAATCAGAATGAGCTTAAATATGTGCCATATGAAACTAGACTCAAATAAATTTCCAAAAACATCAAGATCACAGTAAAAAAAGATCAAATGAGAAGATATTATTTTTGGAAGTTCAGAGTCTGTTTCAGAATGGTGAAAAACGTTGGTCCAGAACAACTTCTATTAATCTGATCATAATGCCCAACGTACTATTAGATATGATTAGTTTTGATGATGTCTTATATAGTTGTCATTCTCAAAAGCAAAAAGCTTGAGTAATATAGTTAATCTCCTACATTGACTAACTATTGTATTTAATGTAGATTAATCCAAGTTAAGGTCAATCAAGGAGATAAGAGATTTCAGATTGAAAGAGCTGAATCATGAAGAATGTTCAAGAAGCTCTGAATGACAAAAAAGAAGAAGATCAAGGAGGTCGAGGATGTAGATGAGGATAAGGAAAAGGAAGAGAAGAAAAAGAAGAGGAGAAGAAATTGAAGAGGTTGATGAATAGAATGGGAATATCTTTATTCAAGAACAGCTCAAATATGTCTATGGACAATGCTCAAGAGGAGAAGAAAGAAAGTGAAATACATGGCTGAACCCAAGAGGGGGGGGGGGTGAATTGGGTGAAGATAAAACTTGCAAACTTAGAAATCTTTTCGCAATTCAGTAAAATCAGTTTGAATGATAATAAAGAGTAATAAATCGATAAACAATCATTCAAACATGTATGATTGAAGTAAAGAGTTAAGGGAAGAGAAATGCAAACTCAGATTTATACTGGTTCGGTCCAACCTTGACCTACGGCCAGTCCTCAAGCTCCACTTGAGATTTCCACTATTCTCTTTGTTTAACTAGGCACAAGTGACAAGCCTTTACACTCTCCTTGTTTAATCAGGCACAAGAGACAATCCTTTACACCCCACAAGTTTATCCAGGTACTTGTGCAACCTTCACAATCTCTTTCGGAGACTCCCCCTTACTACCCGTAAGGTTACAATCAATTTTCCAACTCAAGGTCACCCAACCTTGAGTATCTTTCAGGAAATATGATTAACAATGTTTCTTCTCTCAAAGAAGTGATTATGATGAACACTGAAGTGCATTACAATTGAATTCATTCTCTAAATGATAATCAGAATAGGCATCATAAAACAGAGTGAAGAGAGGATTCTGAATTTTGGCATTATGATTGTGTAAGCTCACTCTTCTACCTTCTTGCGTTTTGAATCTAGTTCTATTTATAGATGAAGGTGTTCTAACCGTTGGAGAATAGAGCCGTTGTGATCAGAAACGTTTTAAGGATGTGGTAGTTGGAAACTAGCCGTTAGAATGCTTCTTCAACTTGACAGCTTAGCATTTTGGTTCTTCATGAAATCCTTCATTTGATCATCTGAAATGTGTCCACAAATGATGTAAATGATGATAATAAGTGTTATAGATCATTTGGGAAAACTTCTGGTTGATCTAGATTAGATTCAGGATTTTCGCAACTTTGATTTTTCTGAAGTTATGGTGTAAACTCGAGTTTTGAATTGAAAACTCGAGTATTGAGCTTGTAGCATTACTTCAGATTCGTCTTTGTATGATCTATACTTGAGTTTTGCTTCCCATACTCGAGTATTGAAGATTCTCTCACGTTCATAGCTCTCTGTCTGAGCTATACTTGAGTATTCATTCGTAAACTCGAGTATTGAAGTTGTTCTGGCCCTTGGTTGCTTTCTGTCATGATATAGCTTCTAATTTAGCAAACCAATTGTCCCCATATAGCTCTTTGTGGCTTCATTCTAAATGCAACAAGATTCAAATCCAAACTCGTTATGATTTGTCCATTAAGATTTGATGAATGAAGTCTTGTTCTTGACCAGAGTTTCCTCAATGTCTTGAATAGTCAGTCAACTTTCGAGGAGCATATCTCTCTGGTTTGAACTTTATTTTAGTTGAATCAAGTATTGATGGAAATCCTTATGTGTCTTCTTTCAAATGCCACCGATTTCAGCTCATTCTGATTTGTAGATTGTGAGTTACACTCAAAATACTGAAGCTTGGTCGGAAGTGTGACGTGAATATTTGATCCAACTTTAGAAATTCACTTCTCTTATATCTGATCTTCTTTGGGCATGAAAATTTGTCAAGATGATGCATTGGATGTCTAGTTTCAGCTAAATTTGATTTCACCTCAATCTGATGTCTGGTTCAGGAGATATCATCGAATTACCAGACCTCGCCCAAAGCTGTATGTGTAACAGAGGTGAACAGAGTTTCTGAAGAACACTGGAAACTCGAGTATTGAAGAGGAAACTCGAGTTTTGTTGGGTCCAAATGCGCGAGAGAAGTTGAAAACACCCGATATTCGAATATTTAAGTTCCATACTCGAGTATTGACCTCCATAGCTCAAATTTTGACTTGGAAACTCGAGTTGACTCCCAAACCTCAGTTTTCCAAACTCCAGTTTTCAAAACCACAGTTTCCTCATCCAGAAGCCAATTTTTGCAGTAAGCTTGTATACTCGAGTTTTGACCTAAAAACTTGAGTATTCACTTCCAGAACTTGATTTTTACTATCTTTAGCTCTGAAATGACCCATCTAACCTCCATTTGATTGTGAAGGCACAAGCCCTTTTGACAAGATTTATGACCTTGTAAATTGATTTTTCTCATTCTTTTTGACAACATCTTCCTTTTCTTCAATCTCTTCACTTGGTCATTCATCATTCAACTTTAGCTCATCATTCTTTATGTCTTCTCCATTCTTCAATATTTAGAGAGCTAAGCATATACCGAACCTCTTCCAGAATCTCATGTCATTCTCCATAATTCCTTTCTTCATCCATTTCTCCATTTCTCCTTTTTCTTCTCTTCCTTTTCCTTATCCTCATCTATATCCTTGACCTCCTTGATCTTCTTCTTTTCATCATTCAATACTTCTTGATCATCTTCTTCTTGATCATACTTCATGAATAAACTTCACATCATTGACTCTACATGAAAATTCAAGAATTAATCAATGAAGAAGATAAACATACTACTCATTTTTTTTGCTTTGAACAATGGCATATTTATAAGTCATCATCAAAACTTATTATATCTAACAGAAAGAATAGAGTTGTGGAGAATGATCAAGTGAAGAGAAGAAAGAAAGAGAAGATCTTGTAAAAAAGAATGAGAAAAATCAATTTACAAGGTCTTAGATTGATATCATAAGTCTTCACAATCAAATGAATGTTGGAGAAGTTCAATTCAGAGTTGAAAACAACAAAAATTAGGTTCTGGAAGAGAATACTTGAGTTTCCAGGTCAAAACTCGAGTATACAAGCTTACTGCAGTAATTTGCTTCTGGAAGAGAAAACTCGAGTTTTGTAAACTAGAGTTTGGGAAACTCCGGTTTGGGAGTCAAAGAGTCAAAACATGAGTATGAGAGTCAATACTCGAGTATGAAACTTATATACTTGAGTTTGGGGTGTTTTCAGCTACTCTGGCGTCTCTGGACCAGACAAAACTCGAGTTTGTGAATGAAAACTCGAGTTTCCAGCTCTGTCAGCAACTCTGTTGACCTCTGTTTCACGATCAGATTGGGCAAGCTCTAGTAATTCGATGATATCTCCTAAATCAGAGATCGGATTGAGATGAAACCAAATTTGTATGAAACTAGACATACAATGCGTCATTTTGAAAAAGTTTCATGCTAAAAAAGGATCAGATGAGAGAGCTTTAAATTTTCAAAGTTAGATCAAATATTCACGCCACACATCAGACCAAGCTTCAATGTTTTAAATGTAACTCACAATCTACAAATCGAAATGAGCTAAAATCGGTGGCATTGGAAAGAAGACTTATAATGCTTTCCATCAATACTTGATTCAACAAAAATGAATATTAGACCAGAGAGATATAGCCTTCAAAAGTTGACTGGCTGATCAAGATGTTGCGAAAACGCTGGTAAAGAACAATCTTCATTCATCGGATCATAACGGGAAGATCAGAACGAGTTTTGATCTGATTCTTTTTGCATTGTGAAGAAGACTTAATGAGCTATATTAGGATAATTGGTTTGCTGAATATGAAGCTATATCAAGTCAAAAAGCAACCAAGGGCCAGAACACTTGAATACTTGAGTATAGCTCAGACAGAGAGCAATGAACGTTATAGGATCTTCAATACTCGAGTATGTAAGTCAACACTCGAGTATCAGACATACAGAGATGAATTTGAAGTTATGGAACAAGCTTAATACCGCGATATTCAAGTCAATAATGCAGTATTCTCCTTCATATTAGAAATATTATGGTTGTGAAAATCCTAAACCTGATCTAGATCATCTCGAAACTTTCCCAAATGATTTGTAATGTTTATTGACATCATTTATATCATTTGTGAACATGTTTCAAATTATCAAAGGTCATTAAACTAAAGATCAAGGATGAGAAAAATGCTAATGTCATTGCTGAGCCAAAAAGCATTTCTAACTGCTAGTTTTCTATCTGCTGCACTCTCAACATCTTCATTTACAATGGCTCTATTCTTCAATGTTCAGATCATCTTCATCTATAAATAGAGCTACATTCAAAAACGCAGAAGATGAAGGAGTGAGCTTACACAGTTATAATGCCGAAATTCTGAATCCTCTCTTCACTCTATTTTTTATGCTTTCATAGTATATCATTTTAAGAGTGAAATGTCTTGTAATGCACTTCAGTGATCATCTATCTACTTCTTAGAGAGAAGATACGTTGTATACCATTCTACTTTCTGAGAGATACTCAAGATTGGGTAATCTTGAGCGGGAAATTGGATGTATCCCTTGGGTTGTGAGGGAGAGCCTTTGTGAGAGATTGTAAAGGCTGCACCAGTGCCTGGACAAACTTATGGGGGTGTAAAGGCTTATCTCTTGTGCCTAATTAAACAAGGAGATAGTGGAAATCTCAAGTGGAGCTTGAGGACTGGACGTAGGTCAAGGTTTGGACCGAACCAGTATAAATATGAGTTTGCAATTCTCTTCCTTAATCTCCTTTATTTCCATCACATACGTTTGAATGATTGTCTATAGCTTTATAACTCTTTATTATCATTCAAACTGATTTTATCGAATTGCGAAAAAGATTTTAAAAAGGTTACAAATTTTTATCTTCACCCAATTCACCCCCCTCTTGGGTTCAGCCAGCTTTTTCACGTACAATGAGTTTGGAGGTGATTCTTGTTGCATTGAAAAGAAGACTTGAAGATCTTTTTGGGTGTTGGTGGTTTGCCACATTTGAAGCTATATAGAAGACGTTAAGCTTACGAAAGTTAACTGCTGTAAGTACTTCAATGAGAATGACTCTTGAAGAATTTCAGATATCAAGCTTCAGACATGACTTCTAAACACATAAGCAATTCTCGAGAGTTGAATCCTAATTCTCGAGAATGCCTTGCTTCAAGCAGCAGACCAAAATTAGCTTTCACAATAATTCTCGAGAAATAACACATAATTCTCGAGAATGCTTAAGGATTAGAAATAACCTTATTCCCTTCTTGATGATTCTTAAGAATGAGAAATAGATTCCCAAGAATGTCATCTCGTAGACATGATGATGTATGTGATATGAAACTACTAAATCCATACAATTCTCAAGAATGAGAATCAACTCTCGAGAATGTATACATCAAGATGTTTAACTTATTTTAGCTGTGTAGCATTTAAACCTGTGAGGAACAGAGTCGACAAGATAATTTCAAGAAGCCCATATCAGCAAAAGTCATCTTTCAACCATGACCATGTGAGAACACACTATTAGACGAACAAAGTACACAAGACGTGGAATTATAGCTCAGCACTTTATCCAGCGAAGCAACTGACGGAATGAGTTAAATGACAAAACACTAGTGCGTTTCCAACGGTCAAATGCTCACAACGGTCGAATGCTCACAACGGTTAAAAGACGATTACTTATAAAATGCAAAGTTTTCAAACCAGAAAAAAGAGATGACAGACAACGAGACAATTGACAAATGAATCGACAAAACTAATGAGACAATCTTGACAACCAATATGTCAATACCACTTAGTCTATACACTCTCTGTTTCTCTATGATATATATCTTACCGTAGAGAGAGTCAAATGAACGATTATGTACTTCAGTGTTTATATATTCACTTCTGAGAGAGATAAGATTTATCTGTAAACATTTTATCTGAGAGTTACTCAAGATTGGGTGATCTTGAGTGGGAAACACATTATGTTGATTACAGCTTGTAAGGGGGGTGAATCCTAGTGAGAGGATTACTTCGAGTACAGAGTGTGTAATCAAGCAAGTGTGTTGATTATAGTTTGTAAGGGGGGTGAATCCTAGTAAGAGGATTACTTTGAGTACAGAATGTGTAATCAAGTTGAAAGCAGATAGTGGATTGGAAATCTCAAGTGAAGCTTGGGGACTGGACGTAGGTCAAGGATTGGACCGAACCAGTATAAATAACAGTTTGCATATTCTCTTCCCTTATCTCTTATATTTCCAGTATATGTTTATTTGAATATCTAACTGATGATTTAGAAGAGGTGAAAAGATTTTTAAAATTCCAAGTTTTTAATCTTAACCCAATTCACCCCCCTCTTGGGTACAGCCGGTTCTTCAGAACAGTCACTTGAGTGTTCTTTCAAATGCACTCGAGTGCTACACTCGAGTATGTAATTGGTCATCAGAAAGCAATTGGTATGACAGTAATGAGTTATAAGCCAAAAGGGGGTGAATTGGGTGTTTGATAAAACTTATGAACTTTGAAAATCTTTTCGCAACTTATAGAAAGCAATTGGTATGATAGTAATGAGTTGTAAGCCAACAGTCATTTATTTAAACATATATGCTGGAAATATAAGAGTTTAGGGAAGATAATATGCAAACTGTGATTTATCCTGGTTCGGCCCAATCCTTGACCTACGTCTAGTCCCTAAGATCCACTTGAGATTTCTAATCCACTATCCTCTTGTTTAATCCGGGCACAAGAGAAGCCTTTACAATTCCACAAGTTTACCCATGCATTTGTGAAGCCAAATCTCTCAACAAGATACTCCCCCTTACACACTGTAAGGTTATAATATATTTCCTACTCAAGATTACCCAATCTTGAGTAACTCTAAGATAAACAAATAAAATGATTAGAATGAATCTTCTCTCCATCAGAAGTGAATAAGATAAGCACTGAAGTACATAATCGATCTTCTTACACTCTACGCTAAATTATATAGACATAGAAAAACAAAGAGTATATTGGCTAAGTGTATATTAACATATTGACGGTGAAGTAGTAAACTCATTTCATTTCATTCTGAAAGTGGAGCAAAATCACCAAGAGGGGGTGAATTGGAGATTTTGAAAATTTTCGTTAAGTTCTGTTTTAAGGCAGTAAGACAGGGTAAAACAAAGTGCAAGAAAGACACAAAGATTTATACTGGTTCCGCCCAACTCTATGGCCTATGTCCAGTCCTCAGGCACCTTGAGTATTTCACTAATTCACTTGATTACACCCTCTTTTACTTTGAAGCAATTCTCTCACTAGAACTTGCTCCCTCTTACAAGTTGTAATCAATGAACCCAAATCTCCAAGTCCCGTGACTTGAGATTGTGTACAATAAATGAAGATATAGATAACAAACTCTCTTAAAGAGCTGATAATGATGAACATTGAAGCTCAGAAGTATCTAAAGATACTATGTACAGAAAGCATAAGAATAAATGAACAAATTTAATGCTTTTTCGATTTCTAGCCCAATAGTTGTTGAAGAGAATTGAATGCTGCTCTATTTATACTTAGAGTATGATTAATAACCGTTGCAAGCATTCATATCCTTTTTGTATCGTGCAGAGCTTGTTAGACGAAAATATAGCAAGTTAGGTGGCCTTGCATTTAATGTTCTAGTAGCTCTTTTGCTTTAGTGAAGTCAGCTCTTGAAATTTGCTTGAATCATCTCTGAAATGGCTGAAATCTATTAGCAAACACATTAAACATATCTAATGATGTTGATAATAAATATTAGAAAGCATTCAGATTAATCAACAAACATTATGCAGATTTTGAAAATTTGAATGTTCAATTGACGCGACGCATACTCGAGTTTGTGCATCAATACTCGAATATGTCACTATGCACTTAAATCCATCCTTGAGTTTCTACGTCTATACTCGAGTATTCTCCTTCTAGAGATGAAACTCGCGATCTGAGCTTTAGAGCTTCAATTTAACTTTAGTCAATACTCGAGTATTCAATCAATACTCGAGTTTTGGACTCTTGATGAAAATGTTTCCAAAACATCAAAACTGGAGTATTCAATTTATACCGGAGTTTGGAAACCTTTGAAAATCATCGATGCTCTCTGTATAACTCGATACTCGAGTTTCTAAAACCATACTCGAGTATTTGCTTCAATTTTGAGTTTTAGAGAGAACATCAACCAGTGTGATACCGGAGTTTCTGAAACTGGAGTTTTCCAAACTAGAGTTTATAAATGTAACACATTTTTAATCAACTCTATTTAGCCCAATACTCAAGTTTCTTAATGTCATACTCGAGTTTTTATTTGAAAATGAAAACAACTAAATTTTGGAGCCAAGTGTCGAAACTGGAGTTTTTATTCCTTTTAAAAAAAATACTGAAGAGTCTCTCTGGCCTATACTCGAGTATTCAAACCAATACTCAAGAATGTTCTGATGGAAAACTTGCGATGCTCTCTGTAAGGTCCAATAATTGAGTATCCACTGGGATACTGTGGTATTGCCTTTAGTCATTAACATTGAGCTTTTCTTTGAAAGACCAATACTCGAGTATTACTACTGATACTTGAGTTTTGTCTCAACCAGCAAGTATATATTTTCTTGAGACAAATCTTCAATCTTGGTTTTACAATTGATTGTTATAATCAAAACCCATAGAGAACTAACACATTCATCAATCATCACTTCTTCTGGTTTGAAGACTTTGCAATTTATAGGTAATTGTCTTTTAACCATTGCGAGCATTTGATCGTAGGAAACACATTAGTGTTTATTGGTGCCTCTGTGCTTCGTTGTCTATTTCAGTCATTGAGTAAATGTCTGTTGTGGCGTTCATCTGCTAAGGAGAAATAGCTGTTGACGAATTTAAATGCTTTGTCGTTTCACTCTTTCCGTTAGGTGCTTTATTGGATAAAGTGCTGAGCTGTATAAGCACTAACAGTAGGTTCTGACATGAATTTGCTTTTCGGCGGTTTGCATGAATACCTATCGTTAACAATCTGAAACTCACTTAGCAAACTGATTAAATGATGCCAAGAATAATAAGGATTAATATTATGAATTACCCAATGCTTAATCAAGGAATTGCAAATTATGAGAACAGAGATTTCAAATGCCAATATGTATTCTCGAGAATTGATCATGACATTCTTGAGAACTATCGAAGTCCAGAGCGCATTGAATTATTAGTGTTAAATCATTCTTGAGAATCAGTTCATTCATACTCGAGAATCATGTCCTTAGATCAAAGACGCAATACTTGTGAATAATAGCATTTAAGTATTAGACCGTGTATTCTCGGGAATCATGTTATCATTCTCAAGAATTAGCAAAGGGAGAATAATAAGATAATTGAATTTTTACCGCACATTCTTGAGAATTAACTTACGCATTCTCAAGAATCACATCAGAGAAGCATACCGTTGTGAGTTTGTGGAATCGTTCTCGAGAATTAACTTACCTATTCTCGAGTACCATTCTCAAGAACCCCTTACTCATTCTCGAGAATCATATTAGATGAGAATTGATGTAGGCGAAGAAGAGTCATTAAGAGGCATACCATTCACGAGAATCCTTGATCCATTCTCGAGAATCAATTACACATGGAGATGCAAGTGAGTTAATTCTGATTCAAATACTTGAACTCTTTAAAGCTTTCTTTCCATGCAAGAAGAATATGCTCCAAACTCGTTGTAGTTTGTACTTTATCATCAGATGAATGGATGTTGTTTTTTACCAACATTTTTTACATAATCCTAAATTGACTATCAACTTCCAAAAATCATATATCTCTCATTTGATCTTTGTTTTCTGTGATCTTGATGTTTTTAGAAAGGTATATGAGTCTAGTTTCATATGCCGCCAATTTCAGCTCATTCTGATTTGTAGTTTGTGAGATATCCTCAAATCAGCAAACCTTGGTCTGCTGTATAATGGTAATAGATGGGGCAACTTCTGAAATTCATAGTTCTCTCATCTGATCTTCTTTGGACTTAAAATTTTGTCAAGATGACATATTGGGAGTCTTGTTTCATAAAAAATTGGTTTCACCTTAATATGATCTTTGGTTTGGGAAATATCATCGATTTACTGGACGTAGCCCAGATGAAACGTGAAACAGAGTAGAACATAGTTGCTGAATTCTCGAAAATTATATGGAATACTTGAGAATTGGCGAGAAATGAAGCGAAGTACTATTCATCAATGGATATTACTCGAGTACTATAGCATAAACACATTCTCAAGAATGCTGAATGAATTCTCAAGAATTGTACTGTAGCGACTCGTGTACTATTCATCATGAAGCTTGATCTTGCTTATTTTGACTCAGAATTGCGTCATTCCAACTTCTATTTGATCATAGAGACCTTCATATTGATAATCTCCTTTCTTCAATGTCCTCTCTTGATCGTTCTTCATTGTTTATACTTCGTATCTACATTAATATATAAAATTAATCAAAGTAAAAGATAAATGTAGTGTGCAAGCTTTTTGCTCTGAATAATGACATCTATATAAGACATCATCAAAATTAATCATAACCAACACTTGCAAGTGCTTACCTTGCACTCAAGTGTCAATCTTCATACTTCTAGAAGGAGTATGAGTGTCAGGAAAAATCTTTGCAGGTGTTAGACCAGTACTCCAGTGTTTACTTATGCACTCAAGTGTATCTATTATCACTCAAGTGTTCTTCCACAAAGGTCAATTTCTAGTAAGCATAAAGTATTCAATATAGCTCCAAATTTGGAAAATGACCTATCCCCAAAAAGCTTTTTAAGTTTCTTTCTAATGCAAAAATAAGCAGCTCTAAACTCTTTGAATTATGAGAGTTTAGATCACATTAATAGCATATGTTTTGGAGAAACGCTTTGTTTTGTCTTTATACAATTGTGAACTTTAAATTTAATATCTCTTCCAATTGTACTTATTTTACCATTATTTTGATGTTGTTGAAATGGTTATTTGAGTCTATTTCATATGTCGTAAGTTTCAGTTTAATTGGATGTGTATTTTGTGAGATACATCCAAATTACTAAACCTATTTCTGATATAAGGCAAGAATTTTGGTGTCAACTTCCAAAATCCATATCTATTTCATCCAAACTCCTTTGAGATTGATTTTGTTGTCTATGTGACACATTGAGAGTCTATTTTATGAAATAAGTTTGACTTTAATCGAATTTGTGGTTTGAGATATATGACTGAATTACTAAACCTTGTACATGTTGAATGTTAAACAGGAGCAAACAGAGGAGCTGGAAATGCAATTTAACTCGAGTGCACAATGTTCACATTCAAGTGCTAAAAATATGCACTTTAGGGTGTTGAAAAAATTCACGTTTAAGGTACTGTAGCGAATCACTATAATATGTTGCTGTAGCACATGAGTGAATAGTGAAGTGCTATAGATCATACTCAAGCGTTTTGGACTACATCAGTATTTCTGAAAATTCATAGTACCAAATTGTCATTTCTAAAATTTGTGGTACCAAACTGTCATTTCTGATATTCGAGCCCAAATTGCCATTTTTCATTTTTAATCCAATTTCCTTAAGCACTGTAGCATGTTGATTACAAACTCAAGATAACTCATTTTAATTTTGATTTGAGCCATTCCAACTTTCACTTGATCGTAGAAACTTGAATGTTGATGTTGTCATTATATTTTGCAAAGTCTTTTTTCTGTAAACTCTTCTCTTGATCATTCTCCATAATTAAACTTGGACTAATCTACATTAAATATAATGCAGGAGATATATGGATTAAGCAAACTTTTTGCTCTTAATATTTGGCAGCTATATTTGACATCGTCAAACCTAATCATATCTAACATTTTTTGTGGTGTAATAGTAAACAACTCAGACAAGATATATCACTTTATGAAATTAAAGCACCAAATTCATAATAAACTCTAAATAAAATTACCAATTTTAAATTCATAAACTTACTTATTGAAAAACTCAACCATCTGAGGTTGATTTTCCGCATTCCCATAAACCGAACAAAGTACCAAATCCTTTGTTTGAAGGGATTTAGCATGATGAGCATCCAATGACCCTTAAGTACATTAAACACAATGAAAACAAAACTAAGAAAAAAGCTTAATGAGCATCCATTTTAATGAAGTAGCATACTTACTCTTGGAGTATGACACTAAGAAAAAACCATCCTTAGCATTTGGTGCCCTTTTAATCACCAAATCCGCTAGTTCCCTTACTTTTTTCTCCACAAAATCTGGCTTATTGCCTTTGTCCATCATTCTTGAATAGAGGTGGGGGTTGAGGATCAAGAACGTGTCCTATAGGCCATTACAAGCTATGCGCTCCTTGTTAAGGTACCTTACATAAAAAGAAACAAACAGATTAGTATATATAAATGCTATGAGTAGCCAAGTATTCATTTACAATAGAAGATATGTAAGATATAAAAGTTAAAAGCACTCTAGCTAGCCATATCACTTTTGATAACCTTTTTGACTAACACTTGATTGATAGCATCAAATAGGCCTTGTTCCCCATGGATATCTTGCTCAAAGGGGACTTATTTAGTATAGTAGTCTCGCATAGGGTTTGTTTCGACAACTACGTTGTTGTGTACCGCAAGAGCCATCCAGAATTTCCTACAAAAAAAATAATGGATCACACACGAAATTACCAACAAAACAATATTTGTCGGTAATCCTTGACGGCGAAAATTCCATCGGTAATAGTACTGATGAAAATTGATTAGTACTTATCGACAAATAAATTTTGTCAAAAATTGCTTTAGTAGTATTGAATTTCTGATGGAATTCTCCGACTGATGTATCCCATCGACAATTTCCAATAGAACTACGATAGAATTTGCATGGAAAAACTCCTACGGACAATTTTTGATGGACATATTGAGAGAATGTTGTCAGAAATTGTAAGACCTGGCTATCACCCAAAAGGGGGGATGAATTGGTTGTTTGATAAAAACTTAAGAACTTTAAGAATCTTTTTCACAACTTATTGGAAGTAGTTCTTATGGCAGTAATAATCTATAAAGTAATAGTTAGTCATTCAAACATATATGCTAGAAACATAAGAGTTTAGGGAAGAGAATATGCACTCTGTGATTTATCCTAGTTTCCTTGACCTACATCCAATCCCCAAGCTCTACTTGAGATTTTCAATCTACTATCCTCTTGTTTAATCTAGGCACAAGAGAAGCCTTTACAATCCCACAAGTTCACCTAGGCACTTCTGAAACCAAATCTCTTATCGAAATACTCCCCCTTACACACCATAAGGTTACAATTTGTTTCCTACTCAAGATCACCCAATCTTGAGTAACTCTCAGATAAAATGATTTAACAATCAATCTTCTCTTTCAGAAGTTAATAAGATAAACACTGAGGTATATAATCGATCATCTCACTCTCTATGGTAAACTATATAACATGGAAAAACAAAGAGTGTATAAGCTAAGTGTGTATTGACATATCGACGATGAAAATAAGTTTATTGGCTTCGTTGAGTCATTCATCATTCGTCCCTTCTACCGGTTTGAAGACTTTGCAATTTATAGGTAATTGTCTCTACTTTGCTGTATGTTGTCCGTCATTTAACTTCATTAAATGTCTGTTGTGGTGCACAAAGAGAAATAGCCGTCGACGAATTTAAATGCTTTGTCATTTAACTTGTTCCGTCAAATGCTTCACTGGATAAAGTGCTCAGCTATATAAGCACTAAAAGTTACTGACACATGAATTTGCTTTTCAGCTAATCAATGTTTAACATTCGTTAATCATCTGAAATCCACTCAAGAAGATAATCAGTAATAGCATAAATAAGTTTGAGTAAGATTTAAACAGAAACAAATGATAACTCAAAATAATCATATTCACATATTCATGTTTAGTGTGCGTTCTATCAGTTGGTGATCCATGCTCGGGTAGATGGTCTTGGTTGCTTGAGCAAACATGTGTAAATCACCTTACCAAGATTGTCGCTAGTGCTCGAGTACCAATTTTATCATGCTCGAGTAGCCTGCTTGAGCAACATAAGATCTATGCTTGAGTACCAGTCAAACAGAGAGAAAGAATGTTAATCTCGTGATAGTGCTCGAGTAGTGACTTACCTCTGCTCGAGTACCATGCTCAAGCATTACATACTTGCGGCTCGAGTAATAGCTTGACAAAAAGCATTCTTCATTATAGTTCGATCATGCTTGGGCATGAAGAATGTCTTGCTTGAGCATTATGCTCGAGTATGTTATTTTCGCTGCTCGAGTACTACTCTGCTTGCACTGAGTCTTCTTCTGATAGACGACGATGCTCGGGCACTAACCTTGGCTTGTTCAAGTAACATATTTAAGCTTACTCGAGTACTCTTCTATCTTTGAGTCTTCTGATCATGTGAGAACAAGTATAATACTCTCTAGTACAATGCTCAACTTCCAGAATGTAGAGACATTCAGAAAACAAGAATATTGGCAGCATAATAGTCAATTTCTCCTGAGCATAACATCTTCGATATAGCTTCAAATTTGACAAACCACCTATACCCAAAAAGCTCTTTAGTATTCTTTCCAATGCAAAAAGAATCAGCTCCAAACTTGTTGTATATTGAGCATTATGATTAGGTTAATAGAAGTTGTTTTGGATAGCCTCTTATCGTTATCATCATATTATTCTTCTAGCTTTGGGGTCCGGACTCAATCTTCAACAGTTTCAGGAACATAATTGCCTCTTTGAAATACTCTTTAGAGTCCATATTCAGTAGCCATGACAAAAACTTTAAACTTGGCCTTCCAGAAGGAATAATGCTCTCCATTAAAACCAAGTGGTCTATTGATCGAAGCTCTATCAGGTAGAATACCATCCATGAGGATCATTCTCGAGATGTTAAGCTCTTCTGAGAAGACCTTCCTCTGATACCAAATGAAAGTGGAGCTGAATCACCAAGAGGGGGGGTGAATTGGGGATTCTTAAAAATTTTCGACTAGTTCTGTTTTTTGGTGATAAGGCAGAGCAAAACAGAGAGCAGTGAAAAGAATATGGACACAAAGGATTATACTGGTTCAACCCAACTCTTTGGACTATGTCCAGTCCTCAGGCACCTTGAATATTTCACTATGTCTCTTGATTACACCCTTTGTAACTCTGAAGCAATTCTCTCACTAGAACTTGCTTTCCCTTACAAGTTGTAATGAAAGACTCTCAAATCTCCAAGTCCCTTGACTTGAGATTACTTACAATAAATGAAGATACATATAATAAACTCTTTTAAAAGAGCAGATTAGATGAATACTGAAGCTGAGTTAGTATCAACTGATTCTCTATACATAAAGCACATGAATAAATGAACAAATTTATTGCTTTTTGATTTTCAACTCAATAGTTATTGAAGAGAATTGAATGCTACTCTATTTATACTTAGACTATGTTTAATAACCGTTGCAAGCATTCATAAGACTGTTGGAGAACTTTTCTGACTGTTAGAAGCACCTTGATCTCTTCTCTCTCTACACTTTGTTCATTCTTTGTGTTGGAAGGATAAATGCTGACTTTCTTGTGTTTTTAGTCGTTGGAATGTCAATGATTTGAGTAGGTGTATGTCTCTTTATCCTTTATGCATTGTGTAGAGCTTTGTAGTTCATATTTTGACAAGTTGGGTAGCCTTGCATTTAATGCTCTGACATGACTTTTGCTCTAATGAAGTCAGCCCTTAAAATCTGCTTGAATCATCTCTAAATTGGCTAAAATAAACTAACAAACAGATTAAACATATCTGGTAATATTGAGAATTAATATTAGGAAGCATTTGGATCAATCAACAAACATTATATAGATTTCGTAAATTTAAATTTTCAACTGTTGCGATGCATACTTGAGTTTGTGCATCAATACTCGAGTATGCCACTATGCACATAAGCTCATACTTGATTTTCTACATCTATACTCGTGTATTCTCCTTCAAGAGACGAAACTCACGATTTGAGCTTTGGAGCTTCAGTTCAACTTAAGCCAATACTCGAGTATGCAACTCATACTCGAGTTTTGGACTCTTAATGAAATTATGTCCAAAACATCAATACTGGAGTATTCGATTAAAACCGAAGTATTGAAAACTTTGAAAATCACAGTTGCTCTCTGTATGATTCGATGCTCGAGTTTTCAAACCCATACTCGAGTATATGCTTTAATTTTGAATTTCAGAGAGAACTTCAACTAGTGCGAAACCGAAGTTTTTGAAACTAGAGTTTATAAATGTAAAATATTTTTAATCAATTCTATTTGGCTCAATACTCGAGTATGTCAATGTCATACTCGAGTTTTCATTTGAAAATGAAAACATTTGAATTTTGGAGCCAAGTGGAAAATTGAACTTTTCATATTCCAAAACTTGAGTTTTTGAAACAGGAGTTTTCCAAACTTGAGTTTTTTGTTTCTTTTGAAAAATACTGAAGAGTCTCTTTGACCTATACTCGAGTATTAAAACCAATACTCGAGTATGCTCTGATGGAAAACTTGCGATGCTCTCTGTAAGGTCTAATACTCGAGTATCCATTGGGATACTGCGGTATTGCCTTTAGTAATTAACATTGAGTTTTTCTTTGAAGGACCAATACTCGAGTATTGCTACTAATAATTGAGTATTGCCTCAATTAGAAAGTTTTTACTTTCTTGAGACAATCCTTTAATCTTGGTTTTACAATTGTTTGTTATCATCAAAACCCATAGAGAACTAACAGTTAAGTCTAGAAAGCTGCTAATAGATTACTTGAGATTTGAGCTTATGTTACTTTTTTGTGACTTTCATGATATTATCATATGGCACAACTCTAGAATTAGTTGAAAATGTTACACCCCTACTAGTCTTGGCCTCTCGGGTGGCAAATAGAGGGATTACCTCTTATTTATTTTCTTACCTTGGTTAATTATTATTTATTATATATCAAGTGATTCACAAAAGAGCATATGATTGGTTTGGACAACTAATTCATACTGGTAAAAACATGAACTATAAACAAAATAAATTCCCCGAAGGGTTAAGTGTACAATCATCCAAAAATATAAATATAAGCTAGTAAATAAAATATATAGTCATCCAGCACAAAATAAAATACAAAAGGAGATACGACATTCCCTATTTCTTTAACCTCCAGCTCCATGCCCTTACCTCTTATCTTGCTAAGCTCAAGTAAAGTAATATGTATCTTTAAATCAATCTAAGACCCAAAATTGAATCCCAGAGTAATTGTCAAACTCATTTACATAGTGTATGTAATGTATGTATGTAACCATAACCAAGAAAAAAATCAAAGCGATAACACATACCACATGCATTCAGTATGTGCAGTAACATCAAAGTATATCACACAATGTAAATGTTTATTGCGTAAGGACCCAGTCCTCATAAATGCTAGATAGCTCACCGAAGTAAGCCCGGTTCCGCAACTGGGAAAAACAACTGTAGCTAGTCCTTAAACCCTAAGCTACACTGAATGCATCATCGGCCCTGTAGCAACCCAAGGACACACAGTCTACTAGGCCCTACGAACCTGAACATATAATTCTAGACAACCTACCAAAGTAAACCCGGTTCCACAGTCATTCAAAACAAACATGCAATAGCCACACAAAGTATATAAGTAAGCAGTTACTACTACCTAACAGTTAAGCGATAAAATATAAAATTTCCTGATGCTAGAATTACCTTGGACATGTACCTGCCCCAACACAAAGCAAGTACAATCTATTTTACTAACTTATGCAAACTCTCCTCTTAATTATTGTGAAATTTGACTACTTCCAGAAATTCTAGAAACAGTAACCCAAAGGAAAAAAAAACGTACAAATTTACTATGTTAAAATATTACTCTCTGGTCAAAACAAAAGTCTCGATTACTGGGTTGTTTTCAAAAATTATAATCTTTTAGTAGACACCTACAAAAATAAAAATTACAAACTATTTACCAAATTAAAGCTTGAGATGTCTACTTTAAGCCTATAAAATTTCAAGGACATTGGACTTCATTTACTATTTTAAAATCATTTCTAAAGTATGACTGCCTAGAAAACTCTAGAACTTGTAGTTATTTCAAACTTTTCCACTTTAGCTTTTTAGGTTCCAAAATCATGTTCTTTACTTGTACCCATGCAAAATTTCATTCTAAACATTTTGGAATCATTAAAAACACCAAAATCACATCATAGTTTCATGTATGCAAGTACTGGCCGAAATCACATTTTGCACACAATAACAACAAATTCCCTTTCACTTTTATATCTTGCTTTGTTCTTGATTATTTGTCTTTTTGAAACGTCCTCCGCTTCATTATTAAAATAACCTAATTTAGCTAAGTCATTAACTTAATAGTGCTTCAAAATTTACAAAAAATTTAAAATTTTATCAGAGTATGCATAATGAGCTATAACGTGGCAATATGCAATCATCCAACAAACCTAGAAGCACTACTTTTATCAGAGTAGTTTAATCTTCTGAGACCTTCCTTGATGGACCCATACGGAAACTATCACCTGGAAAATTTGGTAACAATCAGTCCAACTTATTACGAATACTAATATGTGCTAGTAAGGTGCCAAGTGGAACAATTTATATAACCAAATATTAACAATATATTTCATAAATATCGATATCACAAAATCTCGTATCGTAAATGGAATATCATAAAATAGTTGATTTAATTTCTCAATTTTCACAATTCATCAATATACTCTTCATAAAATATCACATTATTATGTTGTATCATAACTGGGTATCACAATTCTCTTTGAACCCAATCCCCAAAATACCTCCCATCAATTCAACCGAATCGCCTTATTTCCTCCGACTAGACCCATGAGCTAAGTCACACCCATGTTACTGGTTACTCCAAAAGCTCATTGGTTTAATGATGAGGACCAGCCAAAATCCTCAGATCACTTGTCTCAAACCATGGGTCCTTTCCCCACTTTAATCTAGTAAGGTGTCGTAAGCTCATCACTCTGGTGAGCAAGTTCCCATCACTCTGGTGGGACAATAGGAAACCAACCATCGTGCACCAATGGAGACCTCATCATGTGGTGGAATAACTACTCCATCTTTTCCCAACTCACTAGGATTTTTTCCAAGGTTTTCACATTCATATCGTGCTATTTAAATAATTCTCATAACAAAGTCATTATCTCTCAATTTCCAAATCTTATACATAAATATATGCATATGTTTCACAATTCAAATCATAAGGTTCCATAAGACAAATTTCTATTTAAAATATTCATAATCAGTTCAGAAAATACTCATAGGAAACATATCAATAACTTAATAAGTGGAAAGTGGTTACCTCTCGCCCAAGTTAACTATTTTACATGACTTCTAATCCGAGAGCTCAACAAACGCCATAAATCAATCTATCACAATCAATTTTTCTATTCGTTAATAACTCTTAAAAACACTACAAAACATAATTATACTAATTTTAATAATAATTCCTTTATTAGTTACTCCCTTATTCCTAATAAAAAAATTATTTAATATTATAGTATTTATTCACCATTATTATAAACTAGTCACACAATAATCATTTTAATGTTTCTCATGGTTTCCCAAAATATATTATTAATCATATATAAGATTTAAAATTCTGAGTTAAATAAATGCAAACACCCAAAAATATTATTTTTATTTATTTATTTCCCCTTCAATTTATTTAATTAGTTATCCACCATTACTTTAAATTCACTGGTTTTATCACATGCCATGAATTCCCAGATTTCAAAAATGTGTCCAATGTTCAAAATCTCTTCCAAAATTGTATCCCAACTTCTGAAATTCATAACTATTTCCATACTTATCGAAATTTGACAAATTACCTATCAAATTAAAGCTCTATGTGTCTACTATTTATCTGAAAAATTTCATGTAAAAATTCAAAGGTTTAATGGGTCCAAAATCCAACGTCATTTTACTGCTCAAGAATGACACCAAAAACGTTTTCAGATTTTATTTCAACTTCTAAAAATCATAACTTGAACTACAAACCTCTGTTTGAGGTGAATCAAAGTTCATTTTAAAGCTTAACATGTGTACTATATGTCCATAAAATTTTAGGGTCAAAGAAGGTCGTTTACTCTAGTTTTTTCTTGCTCAAAGATTACTGTTTCAGCAGCAAAAATCCAGGAACATTGAACAACATTATTTTATGTATATGCAGTAAGCTCTTCTTGTTCTTCTTTCATCTAGGCATGCATGTGTTTTATATATATGTATATATTCTTAGCTAAACATTCCACAACTATATAAACACACATACAGGTCTACATATACATATACACCCACTAATACCTTCAGTGGCATTTCTCCTTCTCTGACACTAGTAACATATATATGGTTTCAACAAAATCAAAGAAACTTGATGACGGCCCCCTCCCTAGCTTCCCTTCTGCAGTGTTTCCCTTTTTCTTTTATTTGTACATATTCATACTCACATATAAAGACGTTAATGGCTCAACTGACCGATACTAAGATACAAGCTCATAGGTATGGAGGACGTTGGGCTCGAGACATAAGGTGTGCGACTGGTCTCTCTGCTGTGATCTCGGCTTCTCTGTGCATGAATGACGCTGTCTCCTTGCCTTTGCGTGTCTGACCGAGAGGTTAAGATGGATTAAAAAATGAGATACAATAGTTTAGGCAATCATATGGGCTGGAGATGTTTTTGAAATGAGACGAAGGAGTTGCTTGAGCATGTGGGGCCCGAAGAGGTATGAAATGAACCAATGAACTATAAAATATGAATGTATGCCCAGCGTGTGTTTGGTCTATAGAAAAGGAGCAGCTGAAAGAATATATGGGCCAAGAAGAATAATAATATAAGGGCTTGGCATTGATGTTGCTGCGATGATAATAGAAAAGAAATAAATTTGGTCTGTTGGCATATCTGTGTATAGATATATATTTTGATCGCTGCTCATCACGTAGTTATAGTTATGGGAATGATAATATTAATGATAATAATACTAGCTTATGTTATAAAACTGATAAAAATAATAAGAAGAAGAGCAGAGGTTCTAGAGAGATAAAGTAGAGAGAGAGATTCTCATTTCATTCAATAATATGAACAGTTACAGAAAACCTCTATTTATAGAAGAAAAATGGGACTTTAGTGTAATTTCCACCTCTGGGTCATTTGGTGTAGTTTTCCCCAAAAACCTAAACTGTTCACTCACGGATTTCCTTCCCGTGAGTGATTGTATAATTGTGTGCGGGTCCCACCAAATAGTAAACTACTATGCGTGGTACTATGCAAATAGTAAATCACTATGCGTGGGTCCCATATCATCTTTTAATATTTGGAAACCGGGAGTCAATGGACATCCACATAATAAGTATATTCATAACACTCCCCCTTGGATGTCCATTTATGAATGTGCCTCGTTAAAAACTTTAACTAGGAAAAACCCAGTGGGATAAAAACCTAGCCAAAGAAAAGAGTACATCATCCATTGATACACTTTCTAGTGCTGCCTCATTAAAAACCTTTCTAGGAAAAACCCAGTGGGATAAAACCCAGATAAGGGAAAAAGAGTACAGCGTGTATCGTCTCCCCCTCTTGATTACATCAGTGTTGCTCCCCCTGATGACTATATTGCTTCAATGTCTTTCTGAGCATATTATACTTTCTGTCATCAAATATTCTGTTAGAAACACCCAATCTGATTGTTCATTATATACCTGCAAGATCTAAATCTGTCAAGTAAAGTCATAATAATCTTTTCATAAATATATATGTGCATATAGAAATTCAATAAATTTTTATTCAGATAATGATGCTATATGCACTATCATCTTGAGTCCTTTTGGGACATATGTGTTTTTGGCGCCTTATGTGCTTCTAGCACATACAAATATAGTATGACTCATGATCCTCATTATCATCATTACAGCATATGCTATCTTATAAACATAAATATCATCAATGTCAACTTTATTTTTCGGTCCCATCGGATTTCATTCATAATTTATTGAGATCTCATTATATTCACATATATTAGGTACTTTGGTCTCTTTTTAGACCACAATACACTCTTCTTGTAATATCTCTTCTGGAGATAACATCTCTTCAGGAGATGGCTTTTCTGGAGCTTTTCTTACTTATCCTCAACATGATCATCTATATTCTTATAGCTCCTTTTCTCTTTTGAGGATTTTTAACTTTAAAATCAATGGACTTGCAACACTTCTGGTGTGCTTTATAACAATTCATATAGGAGCATTTGCAGTTGGCACATGTGACTTTGTCACTTTCTTTAGGTCAGTAAATGCTTCTGGCATTCGATTAACTAAACTTAGCAACTGAATTATCATTTTGAATTTTTAGTGCACATTTCTTTGTACGAGGATCAATAAGAGCCAATGATAATTCATTTCACTTTATCTTTACCCAATCTGCTTATTTTTCTCCCCCTCATCAAATCATCAATTTTCTTTGTATATCCATCTATGTGCATTGTAATAGATTAATAATCATTACACATTTAAAACATTTCAAGATGGAATTAATCTGGCTCCTGACCAAAAACCAATTATACGGGGAGAATTCTGTTGGCTTATATAATTGCTGCAAATATACACAACATATAAATTCTGTTCTCATAATCATTGATCTATCCATTCATGGATACTTTAATACATTATTTCTGGATCATTCAATCTGGAAATTGCGCGCATAATATATTGCAAACTTCTAGTTGCAAACATCACTGCAAACTTTGCAGATTTATAATCTCATATGTAAACTTTCAATTTGATATATTTCCAGAGATCCATTTCCAATAATTATGTCTATCTGAGAACAAGCAGCACATAATATATGACTCGGATGATCAAACAAGTCATGCCATATGATTTATCATCAAATCTAATATTCATTTTGGGGGAATCAACATAGAAACATTCACAAAGAATTATCACATAAATATTCACACTTGATATATATATCATTCTCCCCCTCAAGTGTGAGACCTTAAAAATTAATTCATGGAATTTCCATACAATATTCCATGATAATAGCATATATGATAATTAATGCATTATCAATGCATAATTTTGTTACTTCTGGTAACAAAATTTCCATTTTCCAGAATCAACAAACAAATATATATTAAATACAAAATCATCAGGTGTATAATTGCAGATTCACGAGCGCAATACTGTGTAATCACAGGCGCATCACTGTGGAATCACAGGCGCAACAACTCAGATTGTCGTATGCATATAAAGTCAAAAAGATTCCAGGCTCGTGCTTTATAGGGAGCAGATCTGCAGAGATTTAACAGGACTACGCAAATCTGCAGAGATTCAATAGGATTTAATTCGACTATAAATAAAGGAAGGCAAACGAACATGCCTCACAAACACTCAAGCATCTGATAATACCAACTACCAGATACTCACACATATTTCTCTAAATTCTATTACCATGGCAGGACCAAGCAGTTTTATCCCAGTTTCTGATACATCCGAAACAGCATTACTTGATGCTTTGTTGTATGATGATCAGCATAACATGTCATTTACTTCTTTGTTATCTCCTAATCCCTTTGAAATGTTTATTCCTCCTTCTACTATTCCTCCTTCTGCTTCAAATGTACCTACTTCTCCCCCTAGAACAAGTGTTCTTCCTCAATCTACAAGGATTGAAGGTACAACTGAAGCAGGTTCATCAAGGAGGCCTGTTAAGAGGTGTAGAACTATGGCAGAACTAATGGAGTCTACCAATCCAGTTCAGCCAATAGTGTCGGCAGTTAATCAACCAGCATTCACTAGCCAGCAAACTATCATCAGTTTGCCAGCAACAACCAGCCCGACAACAACAATCAGCCAACCAACAACCACTAGCCAGCCAGCAACAATTAGCCAGCCAACAGCTACAAGCCAATTAGCAACTACTAGCTTATTGGAATGTAGTTGCTGTCATGTTTTACGGGAAATTATTCATACCAACGGACTTCAGTACCATAAACTTGAAGTTCACGGAAGAAGAACAGGTATGATTACCCATGCTGTTTTATTTGAAAAAGTACAGGATAAATCTTATAATACTGACAGGCTTCCAATGTTTGATTTCACAAAGAAAAATTTTGAAGAAATCAAACAATTTCTGACACAGTATTGTATAGATTTACAAGCATCAGGATATATCTTGATGCGTGATCCTGTATTAGCCTATCATGAGGTTCTCTGTGTTGGTTCGGAATGGGCTATAAATCCAAATGACCTCCATGGAAGTTCATTTCAAACCAATATTGAACACTCATTAGGCAAAGGAAAACAACCTGCAGTAAGTATACCCTATGATACTTCATCCCTTAACCAGGGTGAATTATATAGGTTATCTATGGAGCAACGAGAAAGAATAAAGAAAACAACGCTCCATGATTTAAGAAATTATTTTCACTTAACTCTTGATGAAGCGAGTAAACAATTAAATATGTCTACTCACACTATACAAAAAATCTATCAAAAAGGAGGGTTAACTGAGTGGCCACACAAGAAGCTCAAGAAACTTATGACGCAAATCTCGATATTACGAAGAGCTTTGCCTCATCTGGATCCCATCTCAAGAGAAGCAAAAGAAGAAGACATTAAATATCTTCAGAATGAGATGATTAAAGTTTGTAATGATGTTGAGCCACTCGCAATTAAACTTTGTTGAAATAATATTTCCTTTTGCTTAATTATTTTGTTTATGAATATTCTTTTCTCGTATTTATAAAAATTGTTATAATCATAGAAATCACATAACAACTATAATAATATATTTGCTTCATTCACTTCTGGGAATGAAGTTGGATAAAAATTCATGATCCATAATTCACAGATTTGTTTGATCATGACAATAAATTAATCCACAATATTTCTTGACTTTACCACAATATTGCTACTGCAATAGCAAATTGAATATATTTATTTATAATATCAATCATGATCATACGATCCCTTGTCTCATAATTTAAGGGAATATTTAATGCCAAATATACAATTTTGAGACCTTTATACAACTGATGGCATACAAAATTTATGGATCAAATATTGTTTCATAATTTGTCACTTGTCATCAGGCTAACTTGCCTCTTGGCTTCAGGCTATCTTGCCTCTGAAATTAAGGCTATCTTGCCTTTTGGTCTCAAGCCAATTTATGTCTCATCTCTCTATGGCATTTTGATCTCATAATATATATATAGCAATAAATAAATAAAATAAAATAAATGACTGGAAATAAACATGCTAAATAAATAAAAAGAAGATGAGATAGGAATGGTAGTAAACTCACAGCGAGACCTATCTCATCCAAAGATAAGAAAGAAGATGCATATGCAAATGTAAATATATATATATATAATATATAGAAAACGGTAAAATAAAAAGGGAAAGGGATTTAAAGCAGTAAATAAATAATAAATAAATGGAGTCCACTATACAAGTGTTACCACCATGAAAAATAAAGCAGTAAATAATAAATGGTGCCCACTATACTAGTGTTGCTACCATGAAAGATAAATAAAGCAGTAAAGAATTAAAATAAAATAAATGGGGCCCACAAAATGTCACCACCATAAAAGATAAATAAACTCTAAATAAAATAAATAAATAGAGCCCACTAATAGATACTAGTGTGCCTCCATGAAGAATAAATAAATGTAAAATAAAATAAATAAATGGAGCCCACTAATAAATAATGTTGCCACCATAAAAGATAAATAAATGCTAAAAATAAATAGAACCCACTAGTAAATATACTAATGTGCTATCATAAAAGATAAATAAATGTTAGTAATAATAAAATAAATGTTAGTGACATAAAACTAAATATTAGTAAAGTCAGTATGGAGCTTAGTATAGCCACCATGAGATAAATAAATAAAGCAGTAAGTAAAGAATTACAAATGGAGCTTAATGACGCCACCATGAAATAAATGAATAGGAAGTGGGAAGAATATATAAACATAAATAAATTACTGTAAATAATAAAATATAAATTTACCGTGAATAGTAAAATTACTATTCACTATAAATAGTGAATAAAGTAAAATTACAGAAAGATTAATCTAGACTTCCATATAGGAGTCAAATGAATAAAATGTAAAAATTACTGAAAAAGGGGTAAATTTACTGTGAATAGTAAATTACTATTTACCGTAGTAAAATAGTAAATAATCTTAAATCTTAACCATGGAACCCGATGTTAAAATAATCGGTAAGAATAGATATTTAATTCCATATAATGGTTAAGATCATCCTAGATAAATAAAATTGAAATATGAAATAGATGGTGAGAAAATCTTACCTTGGTAGAGTCTTCGTGCTGATAACGTGTTATAAAACTGATAAAAATAATAAGAAGAAGAGCAGAGGTTCTAGAGAGATAAAGTAGAGAGAGAGATTCTCATTTCATTCAATAATATGAACAGTTACAGAAAACCTCTATTTATAGAAGAAAAATGGGACTTTAGTGTAATTTCCACCTCTGGGTCATTTGGTGTAGTTTTCCCCAAAAACCTAAACTGTTCACTCACGGATTTCCTTCCCGTGAGTGATTGTATAATTGTGTGCGGGTCCCACCAAATAGTAAACTACTATGCGTGGTACTATGCAAATAGTAAATCACTATGCGTGGGTCCCATATCATCTTTTAATATTTGGAAACCGGGAGTCAATGGACATCCACATAATAAGTATATTCATAACAGCTTATACTTATTTTGTTTATTAAATTGGATCGAATAAATCCTATAATTCTTTCCCCTAAATTCCAAAATTTCCAATAATAAATGTTACGATTTTTAGGCCCAATATTGTACCTTAATTTTCCATAATTTTTTTTAGGCCTAATTATTCCTCATTCGTAATTATTTCTTCTTCCCAATTTAATTTAATTGTAACATTAATTAAGTGACGGAAATTAATCCTTATTTCTATTTAAGGATTTTCCTTTCACAATTAATTCCTTTAGGCACAAAATATTATCTCCAAAATACTCAGGCCAACAATTATTCCCAACTATTTTTTTTTTCAATTAATGGAAAATATGCCTTTAAATTCTAAATATAAAATTCTAAAATTCCTTAAGGCCAAATTTTCCATAATTAATTATTAATTCCCAAAAATCCAAAATTTGGAATGTTACACTTTTTAAGACCATGATCTTAACTTTAACCTCTTGATAATCTATTTTAGTGATTAGGGCAGAGCCTCCCCTTCACAAATATTATTATTCCATGCACATCCATTATTTTGCAAAATATCCAAAAAATTGTAACACAAAGTCACAAACAAGCTTAGTTTAGTAACTTACTTTACTTGTGACTTGTTGTGTTTGGATTTTCTCCCCCTTGACCTTGCTATATGCTTTGGACTTGACCATGAGAGAACCATACAAGAGATGTTCATGAGATTATTGAAGTGATTATGGAGGAGTAAGAAAGGTAGAAGAGAAATCCAAATCTATTTTGAAACTTGCTTACCTTAGACTTCAAGTTCTGTTCTGTGCTTTTCTTCACCTTGACCTTGAAAGCTCTCTTCCCTTCCCTTTTATCTCTCTTGCTTTACGAAATAGGCAGCCAAAAAAAAATGAGACCTGGTAGTATTTAAATAATGACTTACAATTATACAAATTAATTTCCAACTTAATCCCCATTGGCTCCTTGTTTGACTTCACAATTCTTTGGCTTCTTTTGTAAGTCACTTTCTTTCTTTATTGTCCCCATATGGGACGAAAATTTAGGCTGAAAAGGAGGGAATATTTGTGTCTCCAAAAGTCCAAAAAGTGACCCTTAATTATTCCCTTTCTTGATTCCTTTTCTTTGGTCATTTATCCTTTTTGTCTTCTTTTCTTGGTTTCATTTATAGTCAAAATTCATTCTTCTTCGCTTGACCAAGGGCTGGCTGAAAATTTTGGCTTGTGGGAGAAGAAAAATTAGTCTTCATTCATCTTTATTTCACTTGTACAATGTTACACCCCTATCGGTTTCGCCCTTTCAGGTGGCGGGTTAGAGGGTTTCTTTTTTACTTATTACCTTTCCTTTGTTAATTATTTCCTTTTAACACACATCATAGTGTATGCAGCAAAGTATATTATCAGTTTGGACGATTGAAAATGTACTGGTGAAGGTACAGAAAATAAACTAAAAGTAGTCCTTGTAGGGTTAAGAATGAAAGTGGAAGAAATCACCAAGAGGGGGGTGAATTGGGGATTTTAAAATTTCTTTTCAACTCTTAAAAATAAAGCTTAAGAAATGAATGATGAAGGAGTAGAGAAAGAAAAGCTCAGACACATAGGATTTATACTGGTTCGGTCTTAACCTTGACCTACGTCCAGTCCCCAGATACCTTCTGGGTGTTTCCACTAGTTCAACAGGTTTTTAACTACAACAATGAAGACAAGACACAATCCTAATCACCTAGGACTTGCCCCCCCTTACACCTTGTAATTAAACAACCCAACTCACAGGTTCCACAACCTTGAGTTTACACAACCAAATACTTTAAAAGAATTTCAATCTCTCAAAAGAGTGAATATTGATAATTATTGAAGAACAGATAAAAGAATCACAATACAGACTCAAAAATGCAAATGTGTTTAAGTGTAGCTTCGTTGTGTGTCTTGCTCTGAGTCTTCATAGCCTTTTATAGCCTAACTAGATGAACTAGCCGTTGCAATATCTTCTCCAACGTTCAGTTGCAAATCTGGAAAATGATAGTTGCAAATTTTGCTCTGTTCTTTCAATTCTTTGCTGAAATCCTGGAATATGTTGTTGCAGAACGTCTTCCAGATTCCACGATCTTAATCTGATCATTTGAGGTGATCTTAATGTGTTCCAACAGTCTGAACTAAACATCTGGGATAAGGGAGAAGAATCAGCCCTGTTCTTGGTTCTTCATTAAATGCACTTATTTTGGATCTTTGATTCTCTCTGATCTTATGATGAACCTGTCAGAAACTTATCAAAAACTTGATCAATAACGTTAGGAATAATAATGCAACAAGATATGATAATTTCAGATTAACCCATAATGATTTCGCAGATTGATTTGATCTGGTTTTCAAAAGTTACCGATGCAAACTCGAGTTTGTTATTCTAGACTCGAGTTTGAGGTTCATCCAGAGAGCAAGATATGTTTGAAAGTTTCCTAAACTCGAGTTGACAAGTAACTGACTCAAGTTTGGTTCTTACAGAGAGGAAAGTCGCGAGTTGGTCTTGAATGAGATTTTGAACATTTGGCTAAACTCGAGTCATTTAGTGACTGACTCGAGTTTGAAGCTTTTATGAAAAACTTAAGCTTAAGTTCACAGCTTCAAAACTAGAGTTTAGAAATGCAGACTGGAGTTTAGAAATCATGTAATAGCTCGAGTATTTTCAAATAGTCCTAAACTAGAGTCTCCAGAAATCTGACTCGAGTTTCAGTGTATATTTTGAAACTTTGAAAAACTTTTCATTTAAGTACAAACTGGAGTCATTGAAATTTAAACTGGAGTTTGGAAAACAAGTATCAACTCGAGTATCTCTGTTTATGCCAAACTCGAGTCTACATAATCCAAACTCGAGTTTCCAGTGAAAACTGAAAACATGAAGGCTATTGCATTTTGCAAACTGGAGTTTGTAAAACTGAAACTGGAGTTTGGAAAACTTGATAAAACATTGAAGCTTCTGTTTGATCTCAAACTCGAGTTTCCAAATCATAGACTCGAGTTTACAAGTCTTTAAACTTTTAGCACATAAACTTTCTTGTAAACTGGAGTTTCTCATAATCAAAGGTAGAGTTTGGAAACAAGTTGAAATTCGAGTGTCACTGCCTTTGATCTAGACTCGAGTTTATAAACACAGACTCGAGTTTACAACTCTTGTAAACTTTGATAGCTCTCTGTAACTCTGCAAACTCGAGTTTGCCTATACAAACTGGAGTTTGGCCAACATTGTAAAATCTGAGCTTCTGTCTGTCAAGTCCAAACTCGAGTTTAGCAACCCAAACTCGAGTTTGCCTTAAATAGAAAGTTTTACAACTTTCCAAGGACAAACTTCAAATTGAGTTTACAATTGTCGATTATCATCAAAACACATAGAGAACTAACAAAGAATACAATCATCCTAAAGTAAATATTGAGCAGAAAGTAAATCAGACAGTCATCCAAAAACATAAATTACAAAAAAAGAAGACGATAAGTCATTCCTTATTTCTTCATCCTCCACTTCAAGCCCTACCGCAAATATGCAAATCTACTATACTAGAAACACAAACACGTGTATCTTTAAAATGGATTGGAGTTCAAAATTAAACCCCTAGAGTAACCGTTAAACTCATATACTATATGTAAGCAGTGCATGTATGCAAACCACAATCAGGAAAATAATCACGAAAGTCATTACAATATCATACCACATATCCGTAGGACCGCCTATCAAGACAAGCTCCCAAAATCGTCAACGCTAGGAAAACTTAGTAGCCAGGGCTTCAAACCCTAACCATCTACCTTAGGCTTAGCAATGACCTAAGGACATATAGTCCACTAGGCCTTACAGCGCTACTACCTCAAGCACAATAGCAACCTAAGGGCGCACAGTCCACTAGGCCCTACAGCCCTACACATTACTCAATTATGGCACAACAAACATGCATGAGTAACATAGAGTATGTGAATTAACAGTTACTATTTGGTGCTGTATTGAAGACAATAAATTTTCGTCAAGTTCCTAGAAAGTCAATTCAAACAGGCGCTAATACCTAGGTACAACAAATATACCTTATTTAAGCACTTATATAAACTTCCCTATCTAAATTATGAAATTCGCCCCTTCTTCCAAAAATTCCAAAAATGATGTTGCAACTTCAAAAATTCGTAAGTAATTCAAGAAAAATTTCGATTAACACGTTTTTAGTAGCTAATGAACCCTTATTATGTCTATTTTACAATAAAAATAGTTTCCAAAGTCATTTGGGTTCATATCCTCTTCTTATTTTCAAGCCCTAGCCGCTGGTTAATGAAGAAGTTTAGGTTTGCGGGTCGTTTTCAACAATAAATTTCTCCTAATAGGAAACTTGAAAAGTTGCAAAATCTTATATCAAAATGAAGCTCTGATGTCTACTATAAGCATGTAAAATTTCATGGCCGTTCGACTTCATCTACTATTTTAAAATCATTTCTCAAACGTTACTGCCCAGCTTTTCCAGCAACTGGTAGATTGCACAACTTGTTTAGTTTTGGGTTTCCAGAATTCGTAGACTATGTCCTTAACTCATTCTTATACAAAATTTCATTTTAGACACAATGTAAACCTTAAAAATATTAAGAAAACGACACCATAACACCAAGTTTAAATCAACTAGGCAGAAACCCTAAGTTCCCAACTTTAAAGTCACAAGTTTAGCAACTTACCTCCTTGCTTTCTCTCCAAGCAAACAAATTTTCCCTTGGCTGATTTGGTGTGGCGTCATTTGCACCACAAAAGCAGCATAATTAGTTGTCAAATCAAAATTCAAATCTAATCCAAATGTGTGGTGCAAGTTAATTCTACTTTTTGACTTTTAATTACCCTTTATTATTACTTGATTTGACCTTAGTTTTCCCTTCAAGTCACTTCCTTCCCACCTTGATCTTAATATGACATCATCTTTGTGCTGCAAGGGGGTTTGGATTTTGCTTTAATTTGCCTCATAAAGAGGCCCCTAACTAGGCCCGGTCGGTTTCCTTTTGTTGGTTAAATGTTTCCCCAAGTCTTGGACCTTTTATTTGGGCCTTCTTGTGTGTTTAAGTCCATTTTTCTCTCCCTCATACTTGGCTGCACGTGTTTTTTTTTCATTGTTGGGGAGCAAGTATCTAACTTTTCCAACCTCATGATTACCTTATATTAATTGCACAAAAAGTCAACCATTAATCCCCAAGTCATCACGTGTCCTCCTAGCATCATTAGCATTGACTTTTTCTCCTTTCTATATTATTTTACATTATCTCTTCCTATTAGTTACAATCTTGACTTTAGCCAAGATATTTTTAAGCCTCCATAAATGTCTTTGTAATTGTTCTTATCCTCCTTTCCTAAAACGCTGAGCACTTATTGTGTTGGTTATGATTAGTTTTGATGATGTCTTATATAGATGCCATTATCAAGAGCAAAAAGTTTATATCATAAAGTTTATACCATATACATTGACTAATTGCTACATTTAATGTAGATTTGTTATTGTGGAGAAAGAACAGGAGAAGAGAAGAAAGAAAGAGTTGATTAATGGAGAATAATTAAGAAGAGAGAAGAAAGAAATAAGAACTTGCTGAATAAACTAAGAAGATAATGGCAAGAAAAATATATTTGTTCTTGTGGAGAAAGAACAGTAGAAGAGAAGAAAGAAAGAGTTGATTCATGGAGAATAATCAAGAAGAGAGAAGAAAGAAAGAAGAACTTGCTGAATAAACTAAGAAAATCATTATACAAGTTCTTAGTTTGATTCTAGAAGTCTCCATGATCAAATGAAAGTTAGAACAGCTCAATTCAGAATTAAAACAAGCATATATCAGGTTCTGGATGAGCAAAATCGAGCCAAATACTTAAAAGTCAAGTTTACTGCATTACTGGAAGTGACCTGCCTCTGGATTATGAGAAAACTCGAGTTTAGGACACAAAACTCGAGTCTGGAACTCAAAACTCGAGTTAGTCACTTAATAACTTGAGTTTGTAGTGTCTTTAGCAACTTTGGTATCTCTGGATCAGCAAAACTTGAGTTAGCCAATGTAAACTCAAGTTTGGAACTCAAAACTCGAGTTAGTCACTTAATGACTCGAGTTTAGCAAGCTTTCAACAACTCTGTCCAACTCTGTTTCACGATCAGAACTGGCGACCTCTGGTAATTAGATGATATCTCCCAAACCAGAAATTGGTTTAAGGTGAAATCAATTTTGTATGAAACTAGACATCCAATGCGTAATCTGGACAAATTTTCATGCCTTAAGAAGTTGAGATGAGAGAGCTATGAATTTTTGAAGTTGACCTATCTGTTAACGTCACCCAGCAGACCCAGGTTCAGTAATTTGAGGATATCTCACAATCTACAAATCGAAATGAGTTGAAATCGGTGGCATATGAAAATAGACTCACATACCTTTCCAGAAACATAAATATCATGGAAAACAAAGATCAAATGAGTGAGGTATAAATTTTTGAAGTTGACAATCAATTCAGGATGCTGGAAAAACGTTAGCTAAAGAACAACCTTCGTCCATCGGATCATAACTGTCAGATTGCAATGAGTTTGGAGCTGATTCTTCTTGCATTGGAAAGAAGACTTAAAGAGTCTTATGGAGATAGGTACTGGATTCCAGGAATTGATCTTCATCAAGTCAGAGAGCCAAGAACTTGTGAGAAGAATATTTGATTGGGCCATGGAGAAGAAAACTCGAGTTTGTGTTAGCAAACTCCGGTTTTGGACTTAACAGAGAGCAAGATGTTTTCATCTCTAAAGGAAACTCGAGTTTGAGTTAGTAAACTCGAGTTTGTGGCAGACAGAGAGCTCCTCAATATTTTGATTTGACAAACTCCAGTTTGTGTTTCTAAACTCCAGTCTGGAAGTTCTTGAACTTAGGCTTATCCTTGTAACAAAGCCCCAAACTCGAGTTAGTCACTTAATGACTCGAGTTTAGCCTTATGTTCAAGTGTGCTCCAAACCTCAAATCGCGACATTCCTCTCTGGAAGACCTAAAATCGAGTTTGGATTTCTAAACTCCAGTTTAGCCCGCTGCAAACTCCAGTTTAGTTTTCCAAACTCCAGTTTGCGTCGCTAAAGTACAAGAACCAGATTGCACCAATTTGCGAAATCTTTATGGGTTAATCTGAAATTATCATATCATGTTATATTATTATTCCTAACATTATTGATCAAGTTTTTGATAAGTTTCAGACAGGTTCATCACAAGATCAAGGCGAAATCAAGATCCAGAATAAGTGCATTAAATGAAGAACCAAGAACAGGGCTGATTCTTCTCCCTTATCCTAGATGTTTAGTTCAGACCGTTGGAACACATTAAGATCACCTCAAACGGTCAAATTAAGTTTATGGAATGACAAGAATTCTGGAAGACCATCTACAACAACTAAATCCAAGATTCCAGCCAAGAATTGAAGAAACGGAGGAAAATATGCAACTGTCATATTCCAGATTTACAGCTGAACTTTGAAGAATCAAAGAGAAGAAAATGCAACGGCTAGTTCCTCTTCTTCATCTATATAAGAAGCCCAGAAACGAAGAACAGGAGATACAGACACAAGAGGGAGAGCAAGAACAGGGACGTAAGCTTACACAGTGAAAATGCCAATATTCTAACGTCTGCTTCATATACTCTCTGAATATCTCAATGATCATATATCTAGCTTAGAGAGTGAGATTACATGTATTGTGCTTCAGTGTTTACTCACTTACTTCTGAGAGAGAAAATTCATTGTAAACATCCTATTATTCTGAGAGTTACTTAAGATTGGGTGATCTTGAGTGGGAAACACTTTGTTGTGATTACAGTTTGTAAGGGGAGTGAATCCAAGTGTGGCATTACTTCGAGTACAGAGTGTGTAATCAAGCAAGTGAATTGATTATGGTTTGTAAGGGGGAGTGAATCCTAGTAAGAGGATTTCTTCAAGTACAGAACGTGTAATCAAGTTCAAAGCAAATAGTGGATTGAAAATCTCAAGTGAAGCTTGGGGACTGGATGTAGGTCAAAGATTGGACCAAACCAGGATAAATCACAGTTTGCATACTCTCTTCCCTTATCTTTTACATTTCTAGTATATGCTCATCTTTGAATATCTAATTGTCAATTTATAAATTGTGAAAAGTTTTTTTAAAGTTCCTAAAGTTTATCAAACACCCAATTCACCCCCCTCTTGGGTGATAGCCAGGTCCAACATATTAGTCTAGAAAATGTCATGTACATACCTCTTTCGACATATTTTTGTTCAGCTAATTGTCCCATGCCTTAGGACATAGCTGAGTGGAAACTTTTACCGACCCATTACTATTGTATAAGTGTTTTTGTGCCTTTATTCACTGGTACTTTAATTTTATGGTCTATACTTTGTAGATCCATTTATCTAGTCCCTGAAGGCTATTTTATCTCTTGTCATTCTTGGGACTCTTTCAAAATCAGGCTTAGTTGTCCGCTTGATTTAGGCTTCTTTTCAAGTCTTAGTGCCCAAAATTTAGGATATTACATTTCTCCCTTGTTCAATAAATTTCATCCTCAAAATTTGAATGTATACCTTAGAGAAAACTTTAGATTCTCTATCTTTCCTATTCATACTTATTAAGCACACAATATGGTTTTATATTATTCTTATTCATTTTATATACCCAGGCGTAGTATCCAAACATGGACCTACCGATCTATCCTCACAATGATTGGCTATGTAGGCCTTACAGCCTGACTCATTTTGCCTTTCGGCTTATCACATATTGGCCTTCTAGCCTATTCCATTTCACATCATTGGATTTTCTAACCTTACCGCCTAGGGAATCACCCTCAGGCCTTAAGCATCTCATCTATCACATGGTACAGATCAAATGTTTTTCTAGTTTTATGATGTACTCTAGACACACTATTCTCAGCATGCCAAACCACATTTAATACATTGCTAAGCATCACAGGTCTTACGACCTAGGGACACTACCCCATGCAACCTTACATACCGGGTCTTACAGCCTCAAGCCTCTGCTCATTTATCATGCGTATAAGCTTCTTACTTAAGCTCTCAGAATATTTTCCTTTCACTAAGCCCTGTAGCTAGAAAATATTGTCTAATCTACTGGTTTAGATATTCAGACCTTTATATCAGTTTCTTTTCTTATATTATTACAATCATCAATAGCATTGCTTTTATTTTCAACAGATTAGCAATGGCAATCACGCCACTACCTTTCATTTTACTATGTTTTCTTATTTTCCACTTTTCAAAAAATTCAAAATTTGTCTTGTGGTTGTAGTACATTTTTATAATCTCACAAAATATGATTTTCACATTTTCAATAAAACATAATTGCTGCTTGCTCAAATTTACGTGAAAACAATTCATCGCCGGACTATTTTTAGGAAACATTTACTATCGGCACACAATTATGAGCAAGATTATTTATTTCACAAATTTAACATTTGAAAGCTCTCGCCACCTGTTCAACTTTTAGTACATAGCACATCCCAATCCTTTCATACACAACCACCGAAGTGGCACCACACTTGTTGGCCAATGTGGGAGAGTTTTCTTACCTCTCATAAGAGACCCAGTGTCCATACTAGCACATACAGTAATAGGCCACCCACTGGAATCCTCACCCCAGACAAAGGACCATCGTCCAAGAGCCTTACTCCAAACACCTACATGAGTGCTAGCCAGACAAGACAAAACACACGCCTTTACAAGGTGAAACTACTTAGATTGGGTGCATTTACTGTTGATGCAAGTATCAGCTTCCTAAAAACTAATCCCCTTAAAAAGAGCTTTAACAATGGCCAATGATTCAAAACATTCTAAACATATCTAGAAAGATCCAGCAAACTGAGTATGTCTACAACAGTTTATAGCCTCTTCCAATTCTGTACTGCTTCCACTATCACAAAGTTCACAATGCAATTTCAAATTTGGGTTCGATTAGGACCCTATCTATAAGACAATATAGTTTAGAAACAACCACTTCAAACTGATTTCAAATTCCATAGAAAATATTTCATTTGAAACTTATGTTTAGAAACTTCAATTTCAAAAATTTTTACAAGTACATCAGGTATATTGGCAAGTTCAACAACAAATTTTCAAACATACCAGAAACCAAACAATTGATATAGAAAGTCATCAACTCCAAATGCATCTTAGGCTTTAACTCTTTACAGCCCGAGTCATCCATATAACATACAGTCCATTACATTCCATTCACCTAACCATTTCAAAATAATGCCTATAAGTCTCAGGCTTCACAATATATTAATGATTTGATAACCATGGGCTTTTATTGCTCCATAGGTATACTAGTCTCATAGGACTTAGGGCTTCTTGTTAAACACATATCAAATTTAATAACTTGAAGTCATACAAATCTTGTAGGTCTCTTTGCCCATCGTATATTCATATCATAATTTCACTTAATGATAACACACATAATGCTGGAGTGCCTCATGACAATACATTAAATCACATACATCTCATCTAGGGTCATTTATTATGAACTTTCTACATTAATCTAGCTCCAAGCATAATCACAATTTCAAATTTCCCTGTTGAGTACTCAACCCACATCTCAAAGAATCTATTAGCCACTAACACATCTATGGTTATCGGTTTCAATCATGAGACTATAACCTATGGCTACTGAGGTTCCTTCTATCATTTAGTTCTATCAAGAAACAAATTCTCAATAATTCTTTTTTTAAGGGAATATTATAAGATTAAAACCATTCACTGTGCTAGATCAGCAGCTAGCAACCTCCAGATACCTCACACATATTGATACCACTTCCTAGTGCCTCAATTCATTCAAATCAATCAAATGCCTAAAGAATCATTTATTATCAAATCACATTCTTAGGTCGAAATTCGGTTGGTAGCAATCCCTTTGAATGCCTAACCAAATTCTTAGGTTCATCAACCTAATTCTAAAACCTTGACCATACCAAATAGACATGTTAGAATCATCATTGTTAGTTCTCTATATGTTTTGATGATAACTGACAATTGTAAACTAAGGAGTAAGACTTTGATATTAAAGTTCAAAGTAAGATTGAAGTTTGCTAATATTAATTTTAATCCTTATTGTGTTAGTCAAACTCGAGCCTAATCATGCTAAACTCGAGTTCATTCCTAACATACAAAAGAAAAAGCACTTTGAACTTATACAAACTCGAGCCTCCTTTAATTAACTCAAGCCTACTTGTGACAGAGAACAAGTGTGAAGTTTTCATCTGAGATAAACTTGAGCCTACAGGTTACGGAGAGCAAAACTAGTTGTTCACCAATAATTAAACTCGAGCCTATCATAATAAACTCGAGTTTGTGTCTTACAAAGAGCATCTTGACTTCTTAAGACTCAAGCATGTTTTTCTAACTCAAGTTTAAGTCTTGCAGGACAAGGTCTCCTAGTTGGTCATGAAAGCAAACTCGAGCACATTAAACTAAACTCGAGCTTAACTCTTACAGAGAGTATCTTTGAAAAATGGACTTGAACGCAATTGTGCAGACTCAAGCCTATCCTTTGGATGCAATGTGCCTAAGTGAAGCAAACTCAAGCCTGGCACTTATAGACTCGAGTCTAGCTCAGACAGAGAGATGTCAGGAAATCTACAACACGAGTAAACTCGAGCCTGCATAGACCTAACTCGAGTTTGTCAGGACTCTGTTTCAAAGACGAGATCTCATGGCAACTTGTTTCAAACTTACAAGTCTAATTTCTTACATATTAAGCTTCGATTCATCATACATACATATACTTGATCAAATTGATTATTTATTTCAGATGATTTTAGCAAATCAGATCTGGGTCAAGAGCATTTAATGAAGAACCAAGAACATGCCTGAAACTTATCCTTTTTCACAAAGGTTCAGCTCAGACTGTTATAACTCAATCAAATCATTCTCCAACGATAAGAAATGAATAATAGAATAACAAGAACTCTGGAAGATTATCTACAACGGCTAAATCCAAGATTCCAGCTGAGAATTGAAAGAATGGAGAAAAATATGCAACAACCATATTCCAGGATTGAAACTGAACATTGCAGAAAAAGAGAGATGAATATGGAATGGCTAGTTTGTCCAATCAAGCTATAAATATCCAGGAAGACTCATTGCAACATACACACAAGAACTACAACTGATCACATTTTCAATTTGAGTCATTATTGTGTATTTGATTTGAACATCAGTGTTTATCATATATGCTCTTTTGAGAGTAGTCTTTTTGAAAATCATTTTGATAACTTGTTTGTGGAAACTCAAGGTTGTGGAACCTGTGAGTTGGGTCTTTTAATTACAAAGTGTAAGGGGGAGCAAGTCCTAGTTGATTAGGATTGCTTGAGTATTACATTATTCTAATAAGAAAGTGTTGATAGTAGAAAAACCCAGAAGATATCTGGGAACTGGACGTAGGTCAAGGTTAGGACCGAACTGGTATAAATTCTTTGTATCCAAGCTTTTCTCTCCTTGCCTTCTTGCATTGTGCTTTTCAAAATTTGGGTGTGTTTCAAAAGAAATTTTTCAAAATCCCCAACTCACCCCCCTCTTGGTGATTTCTTCCATTTTCAATCATGACTCATAACTGATAACATTCAGGCATTATCCTTAAAATAACCCCAAACAACAATCGTCACATTCACAATTTAAATATAAGAACCTTAACATCAGCTAAGTTGGGAAATCATATTGCCTTAACCATACCCAGAATACAAAATAGGATAATGATTCATAATTCCTAGTCTAAACCTCAAAACATCCAAGTAACATCAACATTACTTACGAGATTCTAATTCCTTCTTAATCCTCAATATCATAAGGATATATTCTAATATCATTCTTTCACCTCAAAGTCAATTATCAAACCCTAACCATACCCAAAGTATTTGTTGACAACATAGTATCAATCAATATTTACAGGGTTCCTACTCTCAAGCATTGGTACCTAGGGTAATCTTATTCACATTTTGACCTAAGCACTATTTAACTTGGATCAATTTTAAGCCTATCCTCAATTGTTACTTTATTCAATCCAACATCCTTAAAAGCTTATATCAATAGGTATTATTCTCAAACATACCTCAAATAACATGTTGTTGATTCTAGCTATCAATTAATATTATCAAGGTTTCTACTCTCCGGTATTGAAACCTAAGACAACCTCAACCATACTTTGGCCTAAGCATTATTTCAACTTATATCAAATTCAAGCCTATGTGTCCTTATTCTATCATTCTCATGGCATCCTAAAGATTACCACATTTATACCTCAGGGTACTTAGACTTTAAATCACAGGATTTCAAAGTCCTATAACACTTCCCAGGAGGACACCCATCCCGAGATTTCTCTTGCTTAATCACACTTAATTTTCGAGTGCCAATATGTTACTAGGCTACTAATACCGATACAAGTCCACGTATCACTGGATATTGATCAATCATATATATATACTAATCAAAGTACAACATATCTAGCTTCCTCGGAAACACTAGGTATTGTCCCCATAAGGAAATATAAGCAATACCTACTATAAGCATGTAAAATTTCATGGCTGTCGGACTTCATCTTCTAATTTAAAACCATTTCTCAAATGTGACTGCCCATATTTTCTAGCAACTAGCAGATTGCACAACTTGTGTAGTTTAGGGTTTTTGGAATTCGTGGACTATGTCCTTAACTCATTCTTATACACAATTTCATTTTGGAGATGATGGAAACCTTAGCATGAAATTTAGACTCGGCTTTGGTCTATGTAGGTTACCATCAGCTGTAGTCCTTTACATTAAACGCATTGTTTTGGGCAAAAAAATTGGGTTGTTCCCTTTTTTTTTTGAAAAAAAATTATTTCAAGGATGGACTAATACTTAAAAGATACCAAAAAAAATACTTCAAGATACTGAATGGTACTGAGAAAATACTCCATGATCTTGAAAAAATATTTCAGGATACTAACTAGTACTAAAAAAATATTTAAGGATACTAACTAGTACTAAAAAAATACTTCACGATCTTGAAAAATTATTTTAGGATCTTGAAAAAAATATTTTAAATACTGACTGATACTAAAAATATACTTCATGATATTTTTTCAATATCCTAAAATAATTTTTCAAAACCATGAAATATTTTTCTAAAATCAGTCAGTATCCTCAAGTATCATTTTAGTACTGGTCCATATCATGAAATATTTTTTCAAGATCCTAAAATAATTTTTCAGAATCATGAAGTATATGAGTCAATATCCTAAAATATCTTTTTAATATCTTTTAAGCACTAGTCAGTGTTTGAAATATTTTTGCAAAAAAAAAAGAGGTAACAGTTCAGTTTTGCATCCAAAACAACGTCGTTTGGTGCAAGGGACATAGCGGATGGTAACTTGTATAGGACCTGAAAGTCCTGGCTGAACCCAAGAAGGGGGTGAATTGGGTGAAGATAAAAACTTGCAACCTTTGAAAATATTTTCTCAATTCGGTAAAATCAGTTTGAATGATAGTAAAGAGTTATAAAGTTATAGATAATCATTCAAACACATATACTGGAAATAAAAGAGATTAAGAAGAGAATTGCAAACTCATGTTTATACTGGTTCGGTCCAATCCTTGACCTACGTCTAGTCTTCAAGCTCCACTTGAGATTTCCACTATCTCCTTGTTTAACCAAGCACAAGAGGAAAGCCTTTACAACCTCACAAGGTTAGCCAGGCACTTGTGCAACCTTCACAATCTCTCATTAAGACTCTCCCTTACAACCCGTAAGGATACATTCAATTTCCCACTCAAGATCACTCAATCTTGAGTACCTCTCAAATAATCTGATTTACAAAGAAAATTCTCTCTAAGAAGTGAATGGATAATCACTGAAGTGAAATACAAATCATTTCACTTTCTAAATGATAAATTAAGAAAGCATAAAAAAACAGAGAGTGTAGGAGCTTCAGAATTTTGGCATTTTGACAGCATAATCTGTTGCCATCCCCTTTGTGCGTTTTTAATGTGGCTTTATTTATAGATGAGCATCTTCTAAACGTTGAGAATATGACCATTGTGAATAGAGACGTTAAGAATATAACTGTTGCAAAAGTATAGCTGTTAGTTCTGCTTTTTGGATTTAATTGCTCAGCATTTTGATTTTCATGTAATCCTTCGTTTGATCATCTGAAACATGTACACAAATGATATAAATGATATTAAGAAGTGTTATAGATCATTTGGGTAATCATCTAGATGTTCTTGATCAAAATCGTGATTTTCGAAATTTTGAATTTTCTGAAGCGAAGGTGTATACTCGAGTATTGACTTGAAAACTCGAGTATTGACTTGAAAACTCGAGTATTGAGGCTTTTGTATTACTCTAGATTCGTCTATGTCTAATCAAAACTCGAGTATTGACTTACATACTCAAGTATTGAAGATGCTCTAACGTTCATTGCTCTCTGTTTGAGTTATACTTGAGTTTTCTCTTATAAACTCGAGTTTTCAACTTATTCTTGACTTTGGTTGCTCTCTGACTTGATATAGCTTCAATTTTGGCAAACCAATTATCCTCATATAGCTCTTTGTGTCTTCTTCCAAAGCAACAAGAATCAGCTCAAAGATCGTTGTATTTTGTCTGTTATGATCCAATGAATGAAGCCTTGTTCTTGACCAGCGTTTTTGCAATGTTCTAAAGTGTCAGTCAACTTTCGAAGACCATATCTCTCTAGTCTGATATTCATTTTTGTTGAATCAAGTCTTGATGGAAAGCCTTATGAGTCTTCTTTCATTTGCCATGGATTTCAGCTCATTTCAATATGTATATTGTGAGTTACACTTAAAACATTGAAGCTTGGTCTAATGTGTGGCGTGAATATTTGATCCAACTTTCGAAATTCATAGATCTCTCATCTGATCTTATTTGAGCATGAAACTTTGTCAAGATGGCGCATTAAATGTCTAGTTTCATTCAGATTTGGTTTCACCTCAATCCAATCTCTGGTTTAGGAGATATCATCGAATTACCAGATCTCGCCCAAAGCTGAATGCAAAACAGAGGTGAACAGAGTTGCTGATCAACGCTGGATACTCGAGTATTGAGTTGGATACTCGAGTATTGTCGGGTCCAGAGACACCTGAGAAGCTGAAAACAACCAATACTCGAGTCATTAAATTCCATATTCGAGTTTTGACTCCCATACTCGAGTATTGACCAAGAAACTAGAGTTTTGACACCCAAACTCCAGTTTTCTCGCTTTTTAGAGGCAAATTACTGTTGTAAGCTTGTAAACTCGAGTTTTGACCTGTAAACTCAAGTTTTCTCATTCAGAAGCTGATTTTTGCTGTCTTTAACTCTGAATTGACCCATCCAACTTCCATTTGATCATGGAGACTTCTAGGATCAATCTTAGAACTTGAATAATGATATCTTCAGCAAGTTCTTTCTTTTTCCATCTCCCATCTTTCTTCATTTTCTTCTTTTTAAAATATCATCTCTCTTGATCATCCTCCATAATTCATCTCTTTCTTTCTTTCAATTCTCTTGAATATTCTCCACAGTTGTATTTGAGCTGATCTTGAATATTGATTTTCAACTTCTTCTATCTTCCATCTCCCATCTTGATTATCCCTAAAATCTATCAACTTGAATAAGAATATTCCATTCAGTAAGTTCTTCTTCCTTCTTCTTCTTCTTGATTATCCTTCATGAATGAATTTGAGCTGATCTTCTTCTCGATCATTCTTCATGATTCAACTCTTTCTTTCTGAACTCTCTTATCTCCTTCTTGGTTAACCTTTACAATCCAAATTTAATTAATCTGCATTAAATACAACAGTTAGTCAATGTAGGAGATTAATCAATCTTTTTTGTTTTTAAGAATGACATCTATATAAGACATCATCAAAACTAATCATATCCAACAGGACCAAAGGCGCGTCCTTAATTTTAATGAATTGACATCTTGAATTTTAATGAATTGACATTAGGCCTATTTGGGTTAGCGGCGGAAGCAGTGACTTATTTTCTATTTGACTTTTGCAAATGCCAAATAGGAAAAAATCAGGTTGTATAAGTGATTTGTGTTTGGATTGGCAGTGACAAAAGTGGCTTTTTTACAAACGGAGACATGTTTGGATTATTATTTGAAAAGTCAGTTGAGATGGAAAATGACATAAATCTTATTGAATGCTACATATATTGATATTAATTGTACATATTGTAGTAATTGAAGATAAAAATTTAAATTTAAAATTTTTTAAAAAATTAAATTATTATTAAAAAAATTAATAAGTAATAAAAGTCCTTAATTAACAAAAGAAAAATATTTCAAGGGAAAACAATTGCCCTTTCCCTCCTTCACCCCCTATCTCTTATTTTCTCTCTCCCATATGGTGCAAAAAAAGTAAAAATTCATAAGCTCAACCCAAAAACTCCCCTCCCTAGGTTCTAAAAAAAAAAGCTACTTGTTGGGTATAAGCCTAGTGAGAAATAAGCCAACCCAAACGCCTGGCTTTTTTCTCACTGAGCTTTTTATTCTTCTAAAAAGCACAAACCACCGCTACAGAAGTTGAATCCAAACAAGCACATTGGGATTGCGATTAAAGTGGGATGGGAGCTTTAAAATTGTGTTTGGTATGAAGCAATATTGAGAGGAGGGGAGGATGATCAAGGAGACAAAAATTCTCATTTATGCTATGAGAATATCTATCTAATTGATCAGCATAGTTATGGTTTCCTTATATCTATGAGTAATCACAACTTGTCAATCTCTATAAACAAGCATCCTAATATCATCCACAATGTCCTTCAAGGGATGATATTGATCATGTCCTCAACATATAATTCATGGCCTCTATATAATCATTAACTAAATTAATCTTCATATACCCTTTGGACCAACACAAATGTAGGCCCCGAATACAACCAATTATTTATGCAAAAACAGGACAAATATTGACTACTTTGTAGCTGAGGCCTATAAGCCATCTATCATTTTGATCCCGAAAGTAACCTTCACATCCACTCCTTCCATCCTCCAAGACTGATGTAACGACCCACCACCCCTGGCAATAACTGATTCTCAGCAACAACCAATCACTTAAAGCAGCGCCGATATTGTCCTCTCCTTTAAAGGATCTGTGTAACATCCCAAATTTTGGACTTTGGGAATTAAGGATTAATCATGGAAAATTTGGTCTTGAGAAATTTTAAAAATTTAGAAATTGAAATTTAAGGCATATTTTCCATAAATTAAGGACAAATAATTAGGAAATAAATTTTGGCCTGAATATTTTAGGAAATGACATTTTATGGCCAAAACATTTTAATTATGTGTATCATTATTGGAGATTCAAACTTATTTTCTTCCCTTAATTTATTTTGGGAAGAGAATAAATCAAGCAAGAAATAAATGGTGCCCAAGTTTCTCAAAATTCAATCATTTCTAATTTTATGGGCCAATATTGTAACTCATGTGGAATACAATTGGATAAAACAAGGCCTATATAAAGCTCCATTGAGATTTTATCAAATATTTCTTCCACCACGTGAGCATCAGCAAACAAAAAGGAATTTATGTCCAGCCCACCACAAATGATCAAGCCCAACTTGTATAACCCAACCCAAACCAACTAAACAATTAGCCACCACTTGATCCACATAAAACAGCAGAATTATTCAATGCACTTAATATTCATTCTATACCTCCAGTCAACACGTGATAGATTTGTATCAGCAAAACAATAATCATCTCCCTCCATCCAGTGTTGGAAATTATGCCCTAGGGCTAATCATTATATAACTAAAACTAATTGAAATATCGTATTTTATATTTTATTTATGAAGATAAATCAATTATATATCTAATTAGTTAGATATATATCTTTTCTCAGATTTAATTTATAAAGATAAATTAAATCTGTAGGCTTTTAATTTTAGATTAAATAAATAGATTAGATTAGATCTATCAGATAGATTTAATTAATACTATTTAAATCTAAAATTCGAATTCAAGATAAATTTAGATTAATCTTGAATATTTTAATACGGCCCAATTAGGGTTTTAGAAACTCTATAAAAGGACATTGATTTAGTCATATTAGAATAAGAGAGAATAGCCGCAAAAGAAAACCTTAGAGAAAAAGGCGTAAGACGCAAAAAGTAAGAAGACGCTAGCACGCCAACGTTCGTGTTGAAAAAGTTGTTCGGTGTGGATACCGGTAGAGGAAGGCGATTCGAAAAGTCGACTTCTGGTGATCGAGAAGGTAGCCCACCAGTTCAAATAGAACGAGACACACACAAGCTTTTGAAAGGTACAATCTCTTATAACGGACCTTGATTTAAACGCGTTTGAGCAATCCTCCTCGGGATTCATAAAGTTTTAATTCCGCTGTGTGTGTATGGATCCCAACAGTGGCATCAGAGCCAAGTCAACCGAGTGTTTAAATTAGGTTTTCTATATGCATGTATATGTGATATATGTGTTTAAACTGAATCCCCTAAGCATGTAAATTGATAGTTTGCGTTAGGGTTTCTACGAATAGCTAGTCCATTATTGCAGCCGTTTTTGAATTGTTCAGAATGGTGGATGATCACGGTGAATCATCATCACGATCGTGCCTAGGTCGTATTCTGAAACGTTCGGAATGGATGATCATGCTCGAATTTAATCTAAAGATATCATATCTTAGATTTAATTTATAAAGATAAATTAAATATGTAGGCTTATAATTCAAAATTAAATAAATATATTAGATTAGATCATTTGGACAGATTTAATTAATATATATTATTTTAATTCATATTTGAATTTCAAAATTAATTGGATTAATTTTGAATATTTTAATATGGCTCATTAGGGTTTTAGAAACTCTATAATAGATGTTAATCTAGTCGTATTGTAAAATGGATGAATTAGAAAGGCGTGACTAGCTGTTTGTAGCGCGAAAATTGAAATAATAATATATAATAGAATTTTGTAATATAATTTAAATTGGAGAATTTATTATATTATATGTATTATATAATATAATATAAATTAGAAAATTTTAATCATGAATTAAAATATGTTCTAATTTACCTTTCAATGTGTTGTTTGGGTATGGTGAACAACATGGCTCTAGATTTTACAATTGTTGTAAATTTAAATATGGCATGTGAGCCATGCCTCTCTCTGAATATTCTTGATGTATATTCTCTTCTCATCTCACTCCCCTCGTATGTAAAACGAGGTTTCTCCTTATGTATTTTTTTATTATTATTATTTAGAGAAGTCCTCCCATTGGCTTGAGAGGATTTAAGGTTAGACGAGTCATGTTGTGTCACAGTTTTAATTTAGAATTTTAATTATGTTTTGATTAGATCACTTATAATTAATTTAGAGTTTTAATTATGAATTGATTAGATAACTCATAATTAATTTAGAGTTTTAATTGTTAGTTCTCAACTTAAGTTTTGATGATAAAAACACTTGTTAGTTGTTAACTTTATCAAGAACTAGAGTTCCGGAGATTAAAACTTGAGTTTAGAGAAGTTGAGCAGTAAGAACTCCAGTTCTTGGGAGTAGAACTCGCATTCGCGGCCTCTGATAAGAAAGTTCTCAATCTGTCAAATTGAGAACTCGAGTTCTTGGAAGTAGAACTCGAGTTCGCGGCCTCTGATAAGAAAGTTCTCAATCTGTCGAATTGAGAACTCGAGTTCTTGGAAGTAGAACTCAAGTTTGCGGCCTCTGATAAGAAAGTTCTCAATCTGTCGAATTGAGAACTCGAGTTCTTGGAAGTAGAACTCGAGTTCGCGTCTTCTGATAAGAGAGTTCTCACCCAGGCCAGTTGAGAACTCGAGTTCGCACCTTTGTATCATACAAATTTTTCAAGCCATGAGAACTAGAGTTCTTAAGTGGTGAACTAGAGTTCTTGTTTAAGAACTAGAGTTCTTTGGTCAAGAACTAGAGTTCTTCGTTTAAGAACTAGAGTTCTTGGCATAAGGACTCAAGTTCGCAAATTATGTCTTGCTGAAATTCTTCAAACAAAAGAAGGGAATTTAAAACTAGAGTTCTTCATTCAAGAACTAGAGTTCTTGGCATAAGAACTCGAGTTCGCAAAATTATGATCTGTCCAGAATTCTTCAGGAACATAAGAACTCGAGTTCTTGAACAAGAACTAGAGTTCTTCATTTTGTAAAACAGTGAAGTTCCTTTGCAAACACAAGAACTAGAGCTCTTTATCAAGAACTAGAGTTCTCATTCAAGAACTAGAGTTCTTGAGAAAGAACTAGAGTTCTTCATAAGGAAAAACGCTTGGACCTTTTTGGAAAGTACAAGAACTAGAGTTCTTGCATATAGAACTAGAGTTCTAAAGTAGAGTTCTTCTTTAAGAACTCGAGTTCCTTTGAAACTGAGTCTGGACCATTACACAGAACTAGAGTTCTTGTGATAAGAACTAGAGTTCTTATACGGAAAAAATGCGAATCATTTCTGGAACTCTCCAAACGTTTTGAACTTAAGCTGATACTTACCAGATTGATAAATAATCATTTATAAAACACTTTCAACATGTTTGCTAGTGATTTCAGGATTCAAAACGAAGCAATAAATGAAAAGCAACATAAAGCGAATGCTCACGTCATCACATTTATTGCACAACAGAAAGTGCAGAAAAACAGAGCAATATATGGAATTAACGTTGCAGTAGAACAAAGACATTCTTCGAGACATTCTTATTCCAGCTTTCAAGTACAACCAACGGCACAATACATTAAATGTAAAAAGCTGAAGATTCAATGGTCCATTCTGATTGACAAGGAACTTGAGCCTAACGGAAATTTAAACAAGTGACAACGGTCACCTTCCAGTTTCTCCCAACGGCATTAATGGCGAAGGATATAAAAGCCCAAGCATTCAATATCGCCACCAACCAAAACTCTGCGCATTTACTCTGAGTTATTATCTTATCAGTTTCATTACTCTCAACTTGTACTTCAATGATCATTTATTATTCAACTCGTGAGGAGTTACTTAAACATTCAATTTTCATTCGTCTGTAAAATCTTAAGGTTGTGGAACCTTAAGTAAGGGTGTACAATTACAAGTAGTAAGGGGGAGTGAGTCTGAGGGATCATTCCGAGTTGTGTAACTGTATTATGAAGTTAGTGAAAAATCCCAAGGTGTTCTTGGGGACTGGACGTAGGTCAGGATAGACTGAACCAGGATAAATTCTCTCGCGTTCCTTCTCCTTTAACCTCTTGCTCAGTTAGTTCATTAATTTGTGAAAATTTTGATTAAGCAGTTAGATTTTTAAATCACCTATTCACCCCCCTCTAGGTGATATTCCATCTTCATTAATTATGATTTAATTAGATTACTTCTTATTAATTTAGAGATCATATGAGATACAATAGTGATTGCATTCATATAAGTTGAATTAATAGGATTAATTAGATTATATTAGATAATACCCTCTAAATAAAATCTTAAGTCATAATGCCATCAATAAATGAATACTTGTCAAAACCTAGATCACCCATTTGTATGTTCCACCAAAGTGGATGCATTTGAGTTATCTTGGTGAGACAAGAGTGAGTAATAGTGATACTCAACATTCATTATTGTCTTGACTTAATTGAGATTATCAAAACGGTTTTGGATCTTAAGGCATTAGATGGGATTAAACGTGTCGGACATATGATGATCGAATCCCATAAAGATCTAAGAGTTACATGTGATGTAATTGGCAAAATAGTTGCCTACCTAAATAACTTGATTTTAAGCGTCCTGCCGAAGCGGACTTAAATTTAAGCCAAATATGGATCTTAGCCCACTAATTATAATGAGGGTTATTAATTCAGTGGGAGGTTACTACTTAAACTTTGCATAATTAGTTGTAGAATCATATCATCCAGCAATACTGCCACACTATCAATGCGATCTGTCTTTAAGAAGGACAAACTCGATGAGACAAAATTTTTGGACTTGTTTGGGGACTTAAGCATTGATCCTAAACACACAAAAAAAGGAACATCTCATCGATCAACCCATTCCTGACAAGCCAGCAGCTAAAGCTTCAAGAGCTCATAAAGATGCTTACACGAAGCATCTGGATGACTATGGATGCAGGATGCCTGATGCCTGCCACTATGTTTCTAGACCTCGATGGAGATTTGGAACATGTGGAGGTCTTTGAGATTATTGTTCCTCTTAAGAAAGACAAGGGCAAAAGAAAGGGTAAAAGCTCAACTGGTAAGACCAATGAGTCAAACAAGCCCGGACTTAAACCTGCAGCCAAGAAGGCAAAACCTCTAAAGGATGGGGTCTGCTTCTTCTGTAATGAAATCAGTCATTGGAAGAGGAACTGCAAACTCCACCTTGAAGATTTGGAAATGAACAAGAAGGATAGAGGGGCTATCGCTTCAGGAATCTATGTCATAGATATTCACTTCTCTACATCCTCAACATGGGTATTAGATACTGCATGTGGTTCTCGCATTTGTATAAATGTGTAGGATCTCAAGGACAGTAGAAAATTGAATGGTATTTTTGAATGGAGGAATCGAACTCTATTAGATATGGTTCGATCTACGATGAGTCAAACAGATCTTCCACCTTATTTTTGGGGTCATGCCCTAGAAACAGTTGTGTTCATACTAAATCATGTTCCATCAAAGGCAGTTGAAAAGACACCATATGAGATATGGACTGGGAAGAAACCCAGTTTGTCATTTCTTAAAATTTGGGGATGTGAGGTTTACGTTAAACAACAAACCTCAGATAAATTATCATCCAGATCCTCAAAATGCCTTTTTGGGGGTTATCATAAGGAAACTAAGGGATACTATGTCTACAATCCCATGGATCACAAAGTGCTTGTTATCCGCAATGGTATCTTTTTCGAAAAAGAGTTTATCTCTAAAAGAACCAGTAGGAGTAAAGTGAACCTCGAAGAAGTTCGAGAGCCACAAGACAATGTAGAACCACAGATAGAAAATGGAGAAGACTCACAACAAATTGTTGAGCCTACTCAAGAAACACAAGACCCACGAAGGTCCGATAGAACACGGCAACGACCTCAGAGATATGAGTTTCTGATTACCGGAAGTCATGATATTTTGCTCATTGAGCAGAATTAACTAACTACCTATCGAGAAGCCATAATGGGACCCAACTCTAAAAAATGGCTTAATGCCATGAAGTCTGAAATGCAATCCATGTACGACAATAAGGTATAGACCTTAGTCGATCCACCTGAAGGTGTAAAAACCATTGGGTGCAAGTGGGTTTTCAAGGAGAAAGCTGATATGGATGGCAAAGTAAGTGTCTTCAAAGCACGACTGGTTGCAAAAGGATTCACTCAAACTCATGGTGTGGACTATGATGAAACTTTTTCCCCAGTCGCAATGGCTAAATCAATCAAAATCTTTCTTGCCATTGCATCATATTATGACTATGAGATATGGTAGATGGACGTCAAAACAGCCTTCCTTAACGGAAAGCTGCTTGAAGATGTGTACATGACACAACCTGAGGGTTTTGTGCGTCCAGAGGACTCTGGTAAAGTTTGTAAGCTTTAAAAATCCATTTATGGATTGAAGCAATCATCGTTTTGATGAAGTAGTCAAAGAGTTTGGATTCATTCAAAACATAGATGAACCTTGTGTTTACAAGAAGGTTAGTGGGAGCACAGTTGTATTTCTGGTGCTTTATGTTGATGACATTCTACTCATTGAGAATGACATCCCTACCTTGCAGAGTGTCAAGTCTTGGTTAGGAAAGTCCTTCTCAATGAAAGATTTAGGCGAAGCCACTTACATCCTTGGGATTAGGATCTATAGAGATAGATCCAAGAGGCTGATAGGCCTAAGTCAGAGCACATACATAGACAAGATACTGCATAGATTTAGTATGAAGGATTCTAAAAGGGCTTATATGGCCATGTTTCATGGCATTCATCTCAGCAAAGATCTATGAGTACACAAGATCAAAGAGATCACATGAGTAAGATTCCATATGCCTCCGTCATTGGATCTATCATGTATGCCATGTTATGTACTCGACTGGATGTGTCATTTGCCTTGAGTTTGACCAGCAGATATCAACAAAATCCTGGTGAGGGTCACTGGACTGCTGTCAAGAATATCCTAAAGTACGTAAGAAAGACTAAGGACTTATTCTTGGTATATGGTGGCTTGGAGGATAAGCTCTGTGTGACTGGTTACACAGATGCGAGTTTACAAACTGACCAAGATGATCTAAGATCACAGTCAGGATATGTATTCCTGTTAAATGGTGGTGCGGTAAGCTGGAAGAGCTCAAACCAGAGCACTGTAGCAAATTCTATAACAGAAGCTGAGTATATAGCAGCATCGGATGCAGCTAAGGAAGCCATTTGGATCAAAAAGTTCATTATTGAACTAGGGGTGGTTCCTACCATCTCAAACCCAATAGATCTGTTTTGTGACAACAGTGGGGCTGTTGCACAGGCCAAGGAGCCTAGGTCACATCAAAGGACCAAACATATACTCAGACGTTTTCATCTTATCAGAGAAATCAATATAGAGGTGACATAAAGATATGCAAAGTACTTGGAGAAGACAATGTTGCTTATCCTCTTACTAAGCCGCTTGCACAGATAATACATGAACGTCATGTGAGGACAATGGGTATTAGGGAAATTAATGATTGTACCTAGTGCAAGTGGGAGTATTTTGTTGGAAAGGCTAATCATTGTACTTTAAGCATTATTGTTATTTAAATTATTCTCTTTTAGTTATCATTTCATTTGCATGTTTATATTGATAACTGTATCCTTAGATACATCTTATAGATTATCTTAAAAGTCCTTGGTCGGTCATCTATGTGGGAGCGAAGATGAGATAAGACCAGTATGACTTTGATGAGGTATAGAGATACGAATCAAAGTCATGGGCACTTGTAAGAGTACAAGGTGTTGGACCGACCCACTATGAGAAAGCTGCATGGATTTAGTCATAAGCTTATCTCATGTATAACTGCGTCACAACACTCTATGACCTGAGATCATCATGGATTCCTACATGATGAGTCACTGATCTTTGACCTAGTCAAAAGTTACCTTTGACCAGGTGATGATAAAGGCTTGGATCGGGATCAGTGGTTTTCATGCAGAGGAATATGAATGATCAAGATGGAATTTGTCCCTCACATTTATAGAGAGATAATACTGGGCCCCTCAATGAGTGAGTCTAAGAAATGTATGGCCATACTGTGATGGAAAGGAGTTTCTATTTCAAATATTAGACTACTCGAGAATCGAGAAAGTAATGGTCGAGAAAAGGAAGTTGACACTATCCATGCCTCATCCTTGACCAAATTATCGCGTGACAAAAGGGACGTGACATGGTTATATGATAGGTTGTATTGTATCATTGATCCCCATATGAATTAGGTAGTCGCAATGTCTTGCTAGAGGCCGCTTGCGACTTGTGGGCTGGTACAATATTAGCCCACTGCCAATCTCATGTGGGTCAGCAGGGTCGCACACAAGAATAGCCCAACACGAGCAATAGTGTCCAAGTTCATTGAATCTTAGATATGTCTAAGAATCAATAAATACGTTTTATCTAGGGAGGATATATATATATATATAATGATTGCACCTAGTGCAAGTGGGAGTGTTGGAAATTATGCCCTAGGGCTAATCATTATATAACTAAAACTAATTGAAATATCGTATTTTATATTTGATTTATGAAGATAAATCAATTATATATCTAATTAGTTAGATATATATCTTTTCTCAGATTTAATTTATAAAGATAAATTAAATCTGTAGGCTTTTAATTTTAGATTAAATAAATAGATTAAATTAGATCTATCAGATAGATTTAATTAATGCTATTTAAATCTAAAATTTGAGTTCAAGATTAATTGAGATTAATCTTGAATATTATTATATCTCTGATTTAGTTTTAATTAAATAGATATATATATCTTTTCTCAGATTTAATTTATAAAGATAAATTAAATCTGTAGGCTTTTAATTTTAGATTAAATAAATAGATTAGATTAGATCTATCAAATAGATTTAATTAATACTATTTAAATCTAAAATTCGAATTCAAGATAAATTTAGATTAATCTTGAATATTTTAATACGACCCAATTAGGGTTTTAGAAACTCTATAAAAGGACATTGATCTAATCGTATTAGAATAAGAGAGAATAGCTGCAAAAGAAAACCCTAGAGAAAAAGACGTAAGACGCAAAAAGTAAGAAGACGCTAGCATGCCAACGTTCGTGTTGAAAAAGCTGTTCGGTGTGGATACCGGTAAAGGAAGGCGATTCGAAAAGTCGACTTCTGCTGATCGAGAAGGTAGCCCACCAGTTCAAATAGAATGAGACACACGAGCTTTTGAAAGGTACAATCTCTTATAACGGACCTTGATTTAAACGCGGTTGAGCGATCCTTCTCGTGATTCGTAAAGTTTTAATTCCGTTGTGTGTGTATGGATCCCAACATCCAGATCACGCAAGAACTTTTCAGTGCCGAAAACTGACCCAAGGAAACAACAGAACACGCAAGCCAGCAGAGATCACAACGTCTTTTATGGCAAGATCTCACAGCAGCGCAAGACTAGGGAGGAACCATACTGTCTCGATCCCTGTGTGCTTGCCCACTGGACCGTTGCCTTCGGACTGGACCATAGCTTCTCTATATAAACCAAGTCTTCAAGCATGCTCCATCGTCTCTTGAATTCAGTAGCTCTTAACCTTCAGCCTTCACAGAAACAGAAAATAGAGACTGGGAACAGAAGAGAGAGAGACGTAGAGAGTGTGAGAGAGAGTAAGCTGAAGGAAGAAGAGAGAGAGAGTTTGAAGCAAGAGAGAAAACCCAGAGTGAAGGAGAGGGAATTGAAGGACGAAGCATAGGAAGGAAGTGTTGAAGAGGGAGTTGAAACGGTACATGCAAGAGTTTCAAACAAGGTAAACTTCTTCTTCTGTCTCTACACGATTAGTTTCACCGTTGGAAGCTTACATGTTTCGGTTTTGCATGTGCTCTGTTTTTACGGTACTGGAACAGAGAAAGTTTGAACATATTCTTCGGATGAAATGTCTACAAAGTCATATGAACAATTAGAGATTAAAAGAAAATGAAGTTGGTACTGGGAGAAGAAACAAAAACTGATGGATAAGAGAAAAAGAAAAGTGTTCTGCATGTGTGGCTCTATTTTATGAGACACGAAACAGAAAAACTTGGAAGCTTAACGTTGCATGCTTCTTCTGTGCTATCTATACGCATGGCAACAGATATATATATATATATATATATATATATATATATAACATTAAAGCATGTAGCAAGCTGATTTAGATACCTAATGAAGGTGAAAGAGAGTTTAAATGATAAAGAATGTGAAGTTTAAGTGTGTTTATATATATATGGTATGAGTGTATCCACTGTATGAGTGTATATAATAGGCTTGCTGAGACAAACTGAGCTAGATATACATAAGGTTGCTGAAAACGCTACTGCATGTCTAAGGATGCTGAAAACGTGCTGATATATGTTCATAATATACAAAATCTTGCTGTTATTGTCATAAAAATAAAGGAAAGCACTGAAACAGAAACGTTTTGGCATGTTTCATACGTATGAATTGTCCAAAGAGCCACACAAATCATTAAGGAATAGAAGAGGATGCTTAACTGGTGCATATACATGTGTGAGCATGAGTTATATACATAAAATGATGCCTTTAAACGTTTCTGGATTTTTGCTGAAACAGTAAACTTTGAACAAGGTAAAACTATAGTGGATGACCTTCTTTAACCCTGAAATTTTATGGGTATTTAGTATACATGCCAAGCTTTAATATGAGCTTTGGTTCATCTCAAACAAAGGTCTATAGCTCAAGTTATGATTTTTGAAAGATGGGTCAAAATTTGAGAACTTTTTTGTAACATTTTTGGGCAGCAAAATGATGTTGGATTTCGGGCCCATTAAACATTTGAATTTTTACATGAAATTTTCCATATAAACAGTAGACACATAGAGCTTTGATTTGATAGGTAATTTGTCAAGTTTCGATAAGTATGGAAATAGTTATGAATTTCGGAAGTTGGGGTACAATTTTGGAAGTGAGTTTGAACAGTGGACACATTTTTGAAATCTGGGAATTTATGGCATGTGATAAAATGTTGATATCAATTTTCATATAAACTAGACTTGATAAAGAGTTCATAGAATTTGGAATCACCTAAATTCGATGTCTAGAACTCAAGATATGAATTTTTGAAGTTAAACTATGAAAATTAGAAAGTTTCTATTCCCAGATTAAACAATGTTTATACTTTTGAAATTTTGGAATTTTTATCAGTCATGGATCAACTTAGTGAAATTAATTTATGAAAATAGACTTATCAAAGATTAATTAGAAATTGGAATCACTCCATTCGGAGTCATATTGACCAAGTTATGAATTTCTCAAATTCCCGTGGAAATTTAAGGTCAAATGTTGATAAGCCTTAAAAATAGCCACTTAAGTTGTAAGTGGTGAAAGAAAAAGGTGAACTGTGAATTACTAAGTTAAAGGAGAAATGTAACACTTGGGAGTTTAAATTAAGGGTGGAGCAATAGTTAAATAAATAAATGTGGTTATTAGGAAAAGGGGATAAATAATATATTGAAGCTAGATTATTTATTGAATACTAATGTTAATTGCTACATAAAAAGAGTATTTTGCGCAGTAGTATTTATTGAACTCAGGGTTTTAAATCCTATATGGGATTAATATTATATTCTGGGAAAAGCTATGATAAACACTACAATTAGAAATTATTATCAAAATTTGTATATTTTTAATATGTAAAGTTATTAACGGATAGAAACTTGATTGTGATAGATTGATTTATGGCATGTGTTGAGCTATCGGATTAGGAGTTATGTGAAATAGTTAGCTTGGGCGAGAGGTAACCACTTTTCACTTATTATGTTATTAATATGTTGTTGTTGAGTGTTTTCTGAACTGAGTATGCATCTTTTAAATAAAGTTTGCCATGTGGAATTTTATGATTCGAAATACATGAAGATGGAAGAAATCATCAAGAGGGGGGTGAATTGGAGATTTAAAATTTCTTTTGGACTCCTTTTTAAAAACCGTGAGAAGTAAATGATGAGAGAGTAAAAGTAGAAAAGCTGGACATAGAGAATTTATACTGGCTCGGTCTCAACCTTGACCTACGTCCAATCCCCAGATATCTACTGGTTATTTTCACTAGTTCAACAAGCTTAAACTACAACAATGTAAACTATAAGCAATCCTATCCACCAAGGACTTGCTCCCCCTTACACTATGTAATTAAGCTTCCCAACTCACAGGTTTCCACACCCTTGAGCTTTCACAAATACAAATAATTTCAAAGAATCAAAACTCTCAAAAAGAGTAGATAAAGATAAACACTGAAGAACAAGTTGAAAATAACAATACAGACTCAAATTTCAAAGTATAATCAAGATAGCTTCATTGTGTGTTTTTTGCTTTGAGTCTTCATAGCTTTTTATAGACTAAATGGATGAGCTAGCCGTTGCATTTCTTTCTCTAACGTTCAGCTGCAATTCTGGAAAAATGGCAGTTGCATATTTTGCTCTATTGTTTGAATTCTTAGCTGGAATTTTGGAATTTAGTTGTTGCAGAAGGTCTTCCAGATTTTCAGTCATTCTATGATCGTAATTTGACCGTTTAGAGTGATCCTGAAGTGTTGCAACGGTTTGAACTGAGCATCTAGGATAAGGGAGAAAGATCAGCCCTGTTCTTGGTTCTTCATTTAATGCACTTATCCTGGATCTTAATCTCACCTTGATCTTAGCTAAACTTATCTAAAAAATACTCAAAACTTCATCAAAGACATTAGAAACAATAATATCATATGATAGAATAATTTTAGATTGACCCATTAAGATTTCGCATATCAACATCATTTGATTTTTCAAAATCCCCGATGCCAACTCGAGTTTCTTCTTCCAGACTTGAGTTTGGAGTTCATCTAGAAAGCATGTCTGTTGGTCAGTGGTCTAAACTTGCAGTCTGTAAAAGCTAACTCGAGTTTGGCTTTTACAGAGAGAATTGTCGGGCTCTGGACTTGGGATGGAACTTTGGGCATGAAGCTAAACTCGAGTCAATTAGTGACTAACTTGAGTTTGGGTCTATGTTTGAAGAACATGCCTAAGTTCGTAATCTTCCAGACTGGAGTTTAGGGTCATAGACTCGAGTTTGAGTGTAGCCAAATGGATGATCTTTCTGTATGATCCAGACTCGAGTTTGGGGAGCAAACTCGAGTTTCAGTGACTACCAAAACATTTGAGGTTTATCTGGGTCAAGTGCAAACTGGAGTTTGGAAGGCCAGATTGGAGTTTAGGAGTCTATTGAGTTTTCCGGGTTCCTTTTTGTTTAATCTAAACTCGAGTTTGATAATCCAGACTCGAGTTTGGCTTGCTTGGGATTCTGAGTGCTCTCTGTATCTTCCAGACTTCAGGTTTGATTTGCAAACTGGAGTTTAGCTTGATGTGAAAATTTTGGATTCCTTTCTGTGTCTGCCCAAACTCGAGTTTGTCTATGTAGACTCGAGTTTGGCTTTTATGCAAAATTGAACATCTTTCTGTCAAGTCTCAAACTCGAGTTTATATACCTAAACTCGAGTTTGCCTTTGACAGTGAGATTTTCATATTGCCAAAAACAAACTTCATATCAAGTTTACAATTGCTAGTTATCATCAAAACACATTGAGAACTAACAATACATGCATTTATATGATTTGGAAACTGAGATATGATATTATTGCAGTTATGAATATTTTGGAAAATCCCCTGTTGAATTATTATGATAATGTTGGGGTGGGAAGATTTCGGAGAAAAATGGAAATGTTATTTACACCACATGGTGATGCTTCCATAGATGCATCATGGTTGGCTTTTGATTATCCCATCAGAATGATGGGACTTGCACACCAAAGTGATGGGCTTATGACGCCTCACAAGGGTAAAGTGGGGAAAAGACCCATGGTCTGGGGCAGGTGTTCTGAGGATTTTGGCCGGTCCTCATCACTTAACCAGTGAGCTTTTGGAGTAACCAGTAACATGGGTGTAACTTAGCCCATGGGTCTAGTCGTGGGGAAATAAAGTGGTTCGGTTGGATTGAAAGAGAGGGATTCTGTGAATTGAGTTCAAAAAAATTTGAGACACCCATTTATGATACATCGCTATAATGTGATATTTTATGAAGAGAATATTGATGAATTGTTTTAATTTGAGTTCCATTGTTTTATTCCACTTGGCACCTCACTAGCACATGTTAATATTTATAATGAGCTGGACTGATGGTTACAAAATTTTTCCCTAAGTGATAGCTCACGTTCGAGTCCATTAGAGAAGGCCTCAGAAGCTTAGACTACTCTGTTCAAAGTAGTGCTTTTGTTTCTTTTGGGTTTATGTCAGATAATTGTATATTGCCACGTTATGGCTCATAATGAATACTCTGATAAAATTTTAAATTTTTCGTAAATTTTGAAGCACTAATAAGTTAATTACCTATCTAATATTAGGTTAATTTAGTTAATTAAATAGAGGTTGTTTCAATTTGTCCCTTAGCAACAACCAAGAGCAGCTCCCCAAGGGCTTAAACCTTAGACCTGAAGAATAAGTCCAAAGCCTAAAAGCCACTTTCTATCCATTGCACCATCTTTTATGTAATGGCCCACCACCCCCGCCAACAACCATTACTCAGATTAGCACCAGTCCACATGAGGCAGGTATTGTCCTTTCCTTTAGAGGATTTGTCCCTAGGCAACAACCAAGAGGGCCTCCCCAAGGGCTCGAACCTGGGACCTAAGGAATGAGTCGAAAGCCTAAGAGCCACTTGGTATTTGTTAGTAGGTTTCATCCAAGGGGGTGAATTGGGTGATTTATAAAAATTAAAACAAACTTAAACAATTATTAAAACTGGAAGGAAAAGTTAGAGAGATATCACCACATAGTTTATACTGTTTCAGCCTTAACCTCGTGGCTTATGTCCAATCCCTAGAGCACTTATGAGATTTTCACTAACTTTCATAAAAATGATTACAATAGGTACTGAGTAATCTCACTAGATTCACCCCCTACAACATGTAATCAAATAACCCACTCAAGATCCCACTACCTTGCAATTTTAGAATATTCAATTGAATAATATAACTGTCTTACAGAGTAGATGAATAAACACTCAAGTGTATGACTATCTTAAAGATAATTCAAGAAATATTAATGGGCAATAACTAAGCAATTAATATGATCGTTGTCGGTTGTTAGCTCCAAATTGAATGCTCTTCGTATTTATAGTTAAGCTTCATTAATGACCATTGGTAAAGCTTCAAACTATCTGTTAAGAAATTTCAAATGCTCCGTTAGACTCAAAAATCTTTCCATTAGACACACGTCGGAGTTGTTGGAAGGCTTAATGAAATTTCATTTTCATATTGTCATTGACAGTATTTGCATGACACCTTTTGGTCTGAGTATTTGACTAAGGTAAAGTCACTTTCGCTTTCACCAGAATGGGTCTTCTAAGCATATGCCATTCGTCTGCTCTGAATCAGTTTTCGTGTTCATGCTTTGTTTCTGCGACTGCATTTAATGCTTCTAACATAAATCTTGCTTTTTGAATATTTTCATGTAATCCTTTATTTGATCATCTGAAACTCACTAATAAACATGATTAAGAGCATTGAGAATAAATGAAAGTGTTAATCAGAGGTATCAAGAGAATAATCAGTAACTTTGAATTTACGATGACAGAGATTGAGTTCAAATACAGGAGTCACTCGAGTATCAATTATTTAACATTTGATTGTTGATAAACTTGCTTTAGAAGAAGTCTATTCAAAGATAAGGTCAGTTGGAAAACAAGTGTATTCTGAACAGAGAATATCGCCTAAAGGGGGGTGAATAGGTGTTTTTAATTGATTTTTTTTTTAATTAACAAGATAAACTCAATAAGTAAAACTGAAAAATAAATAACACAGTGGAAATTATACTATTTCGGTCAAATCAAACGACCTACGTCCAGTCCCTAAAACACTTTGGTTATTTTACTAATCCTTAATCAGAATACAATTACACACTTAGTTTCTTGAGACAGTCCGCTCACTTAGGCTTCACTCCCCCTTACTGATTGTAATCGTACAACCTTGCTTAAGGTTCCACAACCTTAAGCTTTACGGACAAATAAATGATGAAATTGATTTTCACTCCTTAGTGAGTAGATAGATGCTAAGCACTGAAGTGCATAGAGAGATATTGAATGAATAGCTAATGGAACAGTGAACTGTATAAACTTCGAATTGAATGCTTAGTGTTCCGATAGTTGTGATATTGAATGCTCTAGCTTTTTATATCATTCGTCTATAATGCTTTATCGTCTCTTGTTCAATATATTTGTTGTCTTCATTTGAATTTTTGTTGGATTCTTTCTTTCTTCGTAAAGCCCAATCGACTGTTGCTTCATTAAATGCAGTGACGCCTCTCATTAAATGAGTTTCCCGTTGTTTGTCCTTGTGTCAGAGAAATAGCTGGAATAAGTATTAACAAAAGAATATCAGCAGCTGTCTCAGGTTTTAATTCAAATTGTTGTTTTGTTTCTCTGTCATCATTTAATGCTCGATCCACGTCGGATTTCCTTTTTCTTGAAACGGGATTTAAGTATCACTAATCAATTTGCAAAATACTTAGATGATGATTAAGCATAGTATAAATATGTTCGAGAATAATTAAATAACTCATTGGATTAGTTCCGCAAAATTTATGCTGACACAAACAATGGCATTCTCGAGAATTATGATACCATTCTCGAGAACTACATGATAGCAAGAGTTTTATATGCACAACATTACTTTGTCATGTAACATAACATTCTCAAGAATCAGATGAGTCATTCTCGAGAATTGGCGAGAATCTCACGAGCAAAAGAAATGCATTCATTACCTTTTGCATGGCACTCTCGAGAATCATATAGGTGATTCTCGAGAATTGGCGTGAGATATAAGAATGGAAGAATTGTGCATTGCATATATCCATTAGCCCATTCTCGAGAATGTCCCTCTCATTCTCGAGAATCAACGAGAGTGAATAGAACATATATGTGTTATAATTTTCGAGAATTGCTTTATGTGCCTTATGTTGTCAGTAACACTAGGATGCTGATTGTACCGTTATATTTAAAATCATTAACCTATTTATTCATTCTCAAGAATATATAATTGTTGATTTGTTAAATAAAAAATCTTTCAATTTGTTATCATCAAAACACTGAGAGTCAATATATTCTTCCTAACACTCAAGTGTTAAAATTCAACACTCAAGTGTCTCATCTTAGCACTTGAGTGTTAATGTTTGTGAGTAGTAGAGCCTTGGTTTAAAGACATGGAGATTAGAAAAAGCGTTGGTCTCTACCAGACACTCTAGTATTGAATAATCATACTTGAGTGTCATAACTAGTTTTGCAACGTTACTCGAGTGTCTATACATCTAGTCTAGTACAAACCATCATCCTAAGTGTCATACTTTTAATGGCACCATTAACCTTTGAAATAAGTAGGTCTTAGCTAAGATAGAGAGCACTACCATGTTGAAGGATTTTTAATTAAGCACCATAGATGATGGGAGGTAAACCAACGTGCTAGATAATTTTATGAGGGTTCTTTTTTATCTCATCCTAAATTACTAACTATAAACTAACTAGCATTTACTTAATTTCTAAGCTAGAATGGATTTTATCTTGCATGCATAATTTCGACATACATATAAAACAATTATCAAATAGGTTAATTTTTAAACGGCTTGTATCTATCATACATGCTAGTTATGTAGTGATTGTGTTTACTATTATCATGCATACTAGTTGTAATAAATCCATTAATAATAATAATAATAATAATAATTCATGTATTTTGTGGATGATCATAATGCCTCTGATTATCAATCCAAAACATCTTCATGTTTGAATGATCTCTTGGTAAAGTCTTCTTGTATAGGTCCACGATCTAAAATTTTACATTCTTATTCCTATTATAATTTTCTATGCAATATTTAAATTGGTATAAAACAATTCCATTTACCAAAAATAAGAAAATAAAATTTAAATCAAACCAAAAAATCCCATTTACCAAAAGAAACAAAATTTAAATTATTCATTCGAGGCACTATGGCCATCCCTTTTCTTGTACCTACAAAAAGGTTAGAAAAACACATGCACACAATTTTGCAAATCCTAAATTAGCATTGAATTGTTCAATAATAGTATCTCATGTGTTTACAGTAAGGAGCCTAGCTCTGATACTACTTATAAGTTAATTTGGGCTATCGCACGACTTTCATGCAAAGTCTCATGAGAATGAAAACAAAAATTTTGTTAATCATTGCGGAAACCTATAACTCCTTACGGTCCTTATGATTTATTAATCTTAACTTATTAGACTAATTAGTTGTTATTATTATTATATTCATTAATCCATAACTCTTTACAGTACTCATGAGAACTCATAATACTTTATGATACTCATGAGTTTGAGGATTACTTGTTAAAAAAAACTATTAGGGATTAGGATTACTTGTTAAAAACAACCATGGAGGATTAGGATTACTTTAGATCACTCGAAGACTTTAATGTTGTTGATGTCCTCTAACGTTGATCTACACGGCCATCCCTTGATTGTAATGAGCACTCTTTCTCTTGATACCTCTTACTTCTTGGATGATTGTTAGGCAATCGTAAGGTTGAGGTTTTGATTTCTTGGGTTTTTCTCTTTTCAAGAAGATTGTGGTTTCTCGAAATTAAGTTGAAGATATGATGAAAAATATTGGATCTTTACCTTTCTTAGATGACGCCTCTTTCTCGACACCTTGGTAGTTGGCTGAAAATCACAAGAGCCTGAGGCTACATGAATTTTAGCCAACTCCCCTTTAAATAGCCTTGGTTGGCCAAAAATTTCAAGACCTAATTGTCATGTGTATTTCGGTCATCATACTAAAAGTGGGTTTTAAACGATAAGCCCATTACTTGGTGTTATCCAAATAATTAAGATAATGAATTAAATTCATATCTTAATTATTTGACCGAATACAAAATTTAATATGATGGATCACATCTATATCTTGATTGTTTGATTGAAACAAAAATTTAAGATGATTGATTACTTGATTGAATAAAAAATTTAAGATGATTGATCACATTCATATCTTGATTCTTTGATTGAATCAAAAATTGAAGATAATGAATTACATCCATATCTTTAATTAAAATTCAAGATCATGGATCATATCCATATCATTAATTTTATGTCTTGAATTAAAATTTAAGATCAACTTTTTAATTCAATCTTTATTCATTATTTCTCCTATCTAATCTTTATTGGATATGTGCGTGTGCGCACATATTTATTGGTATCAGAGCCAGAAGGAGAAGTAGAGATATATTAATTAGATTTGGACAGGGGATTTACCTCCTCAAAATGTTTCGTTGTTTTATTTAGTGTTATGCTTTAGATCTTCACTCCTTTAAAAAAAAAGTATGGATTTTCATGAGAAAGTTTATATATGATATTCTGCATATGATAGCTGAGTCTTTTAGTGGGGATGTTTAAAGGCTGTAAATCCCATATGTTGTGGCAGGCGATTTACCATCATACGTAGGTTATCATATGTCTGAAATTATATATGCGCTTTTAAGTGAAAAACTAGATTCATCACCTAGTACCTCCTTTTATGGATGGTTTAAGTTATTTTAATTTCTTGTCTTAATTTACTTAAGGAGCCTTAGATCTAAAACCTATGCTAAATGTCCAACCAAACATTTTTTGATTGGTAAATTTCAGTAGATTTTTAATTAATATACCTCTATGGAACATGACAGCAATGATACTGATCGAAGGGAGATTTACAAATACAGTCTATCTTGTTTTTATTTTGCCTTGTTTTATCGTTTGTACTTTCATTTCCGTCATTTTCTTTACATTTCAGTCTGTTTTCATTATGTCTTCCATTTTTCGCTCTTTTTTCCGATGTTCTTCTTCTTCTTCATTCTCTTCCTCCACTCCAAACTCTTTTTTAAATCATGAGGACGCTTATTCCTCAACAAACAACATCTTTGAAGAAGAAATTCAGTTAAAGAATATAAACCAAACAGTTGATGATTGGACTCTTCCTCCAATTATCGACAAAAATATCTTTCAAGAAAAAAGAAATGGAAGAAGAAGTATGATTATGTAATCAAGACCGTTGAAGAATCCATCTCTATCCAACCTAAAAAAGAAGAATTTTTTCTTCTCTCCCTAAACTCCATCCTCAAACACAGAGAAAATTACAACTTTTTACACATCGGTTGTGTATAATCTGCTCTTAAACCGCTTGTGAGGAGAGACTTAAACACTTTAGGCTTAGTCTATCTTAGAGGTGCAAGACATTACAATTTTGCAGATTCTATACTAGCAGCTACTGAATTTGGACTTCATGACAGACCTGTTTATTCCAACTGTTATCCCAACCAAATGATTGATTTAAAAGATAAAAATGTCCTTGATGTCCTCAAACTCAATCTCAAACTTAACGGTTTCAATATGAAATCTGGATCTATACCTATTGCTCTAATATATAGGGTATAGTATAAGGTCTCAAACTCTTTAGCCTCCAATATTCAACGTCTACCTTATAACGGTCAAATTGTTGTCTTCCTCACTGACCATTCAAACACACATATCACAATCCCTCAAACAATCATGTGGAGAGATGTTACCCTTATGGGGGATTGGGTTATGGAGAAAGCTGTCCAAGCTATTCCAAGATCAGTACCTCAAATTAGTGGAATTTCACAAACCCAAGCAGGATCTATTAAATTAACTTTTGACAGCTCCAAAAGTTCTACTTACATGGCTGGATCTATGTCTTCAAAATACGATGAGTTTAGATCTACAGCTTATGAATTACCAAGGCATTCTTTGAAAATGGAAGAAATCACCAAGAGGGGGATGAATTGGGGATTTTATAAATATTTTCAAAAAGCACTCAAGGTTTTCTTTTAGTAATGAAAACAGAGTAAAAGAAGAAGGCAATGAAAGAAAAGCTTAGACACAGAAGATTTATACTGGTTCGGTTCTAACCTTGACCTACATCTAGTCCCCAGATATCTTCTAGGTTTTTCAAATATCAATCTTCTTTAATTACAACAATGTAGCTCTCAAGCAAACCTAATCACCTAGGACTTGCTCCTCCTTACACTTTGTAATTGAAGGACCCAACTTACAGGTTCCATAACCTTGAGTTTTCACAAACAAGTAATCAAAATGATTTTCAAAACAATACTCTCAAACAGAGCAGATATTGATAAACACTGAATTCAAATAGAATGCACAATAATGACTCAAGTTGAAAATGTAATCAGTTGTAGTTCTGTGTCTGTTTCTATGAGTCTTCCTGGATATTTATAGTTTAATCAGAGGAACTAGACGTTACACTTTCTTCTCTTTTATTCTTCAATGTTTAGCTTCAGTTCTGGAATATGGCAGTTGCACATTTTTCTCCACTCTTTCAATTCTCAGCTGGAATCCTGGATGTATCCGTTGCAAATGATCTTTCAGTTTTTTGTCATTCCATAAGCTTTATTTGACTGTTGGAGAGTGATCTGGATGATCCATAACGGCTTGAGCTGAACCATTGGGATAGAGGAGAAGTTTCAGGCTTGTTCTTGGTTCTTCATTAAATGCATTTGACCCAGATCTGATTTCACCTTGATCCTTGCTAAATTTATCTGAAACATATGAGCATATTGATCAAGTGTATATATGATGATTCGTAACTTATGATTTAAGTAAATCAACTTGTAAATCAGAATCAAATAGATATAGGATCTCGTTTGCAAAATAGAGTTCCGTTAAACTCAAGTTAAAACCATGTAAGCTTGAGTTTGTTCATATGGACAATTTTGTGAAGAGCTCTCTGTAAGACTTATGCTTGAGTTAGATAAATACATGCTCGATCTATAGAATGGCGATAAGCTCTCTGTAAGACATAGACTTGAGTTTATCATGTTAGACTCGAGTTTAACTAAGAGCAGATGCCTTGTTTTACTCTCTGTAACCTGTAGGCTCAAGTTTAACATAACGAGCTCGAGTTTATCACAGATAAAAACACATGAAACTCTCTCTGTCACGAGTATGCTCAAGTTTATCAAAGGAGGCTTGAGTTTGTATAAGTTCAAAATACTTATCCTTTTGTATGTTAAGTGTGAACTCGAGTTTAGTAAGATTAGGCTCGAGTTTGACTAACATAAAAAGGATCAAAATCAATGTTAACAAACTTCTACCTTTCTTTGAACTTTAATAGCAAATAACAATTTCTTAGTTTACAATTGTCAGTTATCATCAAAACACATAGAGAACTAACATTCTCCCCCTTTTTGATGATGACAACACTTGTTAACTATCTTGACTGAGGTTTTGATAATATTAGCATGTAAGGTTTAAGCAAGATGTAAATTTTATTTAAGTTTGACTCATATGCTTAAACATTCATTATATTGAATTCAATATATAAGTTTGATCTAAGATAGTACCAAGCGATCTTCATTACAATCAAAAGAAATGAAATAACAGTAACATATAAGCAAAACTCGAAACAACATGTAAACTAGTAAACTCTAAGTTTTGCTCTAGACCAAGATCTCTTCACTTTTCTTCTCCCCCTTTGTCATCAGCAAATAAGGGTGGATCAGAGGCAAGGACAGAGGTGATGGGTTTGATAGGGAGGGCGTTTGGAGAAGAGGAATTGTGGTAAAACGAGGTAGAGAGGATGGAACATGTGATGGGAATTCTGGAGAGGATGGGAGAGAAATAAAGGGAACAAATGAAGAGGTAGGAATAGGAGCAACATAAGGAATGATATCTAGGATGGGATTGGACTGTGCAAGTGGGGAAGAAGGAAGAGTGGGAGAGGATAGAATGGGAGTGTGAGAGGCAATGTTAGGAGATGAATGGGAATGGTAAGAGGGTGAGTTGTGGGTTGGTGAAGAAGAGGGTGAGATATGGGCTATGGAAAGAGGAATAGAGCCTGAGGCTCCTACTTTCTCTTCAATCTTCAGCAACCGTTCGAGCTTGGAATTGACTGACAGATATTGAGTGTGGATATCCTCAATCTTGACCTTAAAGTCATCAAAATGTCCTTGAAGAGCTTCTACATCATCAGCAATATCCTCAAGTATGTCAGCATTCTCATCTTGTACCTCTACCAACTTGTCGTGACTTTTGGTCACTTCAGAGACCATCTTCCTAACTTCAGTCTCAATTTTCCCTATAAGCTCATGATATTGGGCTACCATTGTGACTTGGAAGGATGAGAAGGCTTCTGATACAGCATGTGCTACAAGATCTTTCAAATAGGTGGTCATATCAGCTGAAAGAGAGGATGGAGGTGTAGGTGGAAGTGGAGCTGATTGGGCTTCATTAACTCTGGATTTTGGAGCTCTTGAATGAGATGGAGCCCTTGACTGTCCTGAACCCTGTTCCAAGTTAATTCTCATGAGGTTCAGATGATGTTTCCCAAAGATTGGGGTTGGAACAGGTCGTTTATTGGAGGCCAAATGCTAGATCTTTTCATGGAAAAGAATCACTGAGACCATAATGGGAAAAGGAATCTAGGAATAGTGTCTTGAGGCAAATCAGAATCTTGACATCTCTTGAAAGATCCAATATCCTATGTTGTGAGGCCTTTTATCAATAATAGAGGCAAAGATAGGAAAATCCTTCTTTGCAAAGTGTGTGAAGTTCCCTCCCCTTTATAGTAAGTTTCTGGCATAGATAGACAACTCTATATTCAGTGGGCATAGCAGCTGGAGTAAAATTTAGGAGCTTTCCTGAAGTAGGAACAAGTTCATTGGGTCGAAGGAGCTTGAAGATTTCCCTATCATTATATCTGTATTCAGTAGCAGATGGTGGTTTGGAAATTTGTAGTAGAGTGTTCAAATATGCTGGAGATATGGTGATTTTCCGTCCCTTTAGGTTAGTGGTAATTCTCTCTTCTAGAAGGTTTCCTTCACCATGTAGTATATTATCAGACTGCATACTGAAATAGAAGGCTTTGACAATCGATGGACTATAAGAGGCTTTAATGGATAATAGAGTTTCAAATGGTTTAAGCCAGGGAGATATGTCGATATTGCATTCATCCTTAACCTTTTGTAAATTGACTGAAACTACAGGACAAAAAGTTTTGTGAGAAAATTGTTTGTTGAACCTAGTGGCTTCCTTACCCAGAAACTCTATAGGCCTATCAAGGAAATCTTTGGGCTTTGATGGAGTGTCATTAATTTTGAAAATTGCAGGAGGTTCTGTAGATACCTTAGACTGAGATTTGGAGGGGGTAGCTTTAGAGGAACTTTGATCTTTGCTGGTTACTCTAAAATCAAAGGCTAAAACTGCTGACTTCTTTTTTTTGTGAGGCTTGACAACCTCAGGTACCTTCTCCTTATCTTTTCTATAGGCTGTTTCAGGAGTGATGGTCTTTCTTTTGGGACTTCCAATAGGTTTTTGAATGACTAGTTTCTTCGGTTTGATGGTGGGAATGGGTTCATTTGTTGCAACCCCAGGAATCCTGCTATCTATCCCTTTCTGAAGCTTCTTGGGAGTGAATTTCTCCCTCCTAGGTCGTTTTAGGAGAGGCGGAGATGCAGAATTTGTGGCAAAATCAGTTGAAGCTTCAGTGGTGGATCGTTTAGGAGCCATATCAGATGATAGTATCGATTGTTTTTTAGAGAAAAGAGTGAAAGTTTCAAGTAGTTTAGGTTAGGCTCAACGGAGATTATGAGTGAAGAGCAACGGTTGAGCATCAAGTATATATACTATATGTCAAACTCAAGCATAGGGCTTGCAAGCTCGAGTTACCTGCTCAAGTTTGCAAGAACAGGCTTGAGTTTGGATAAAAGTGAACTGACCTAGACATCAAGTGTGTATTTGTGAACACTTGACACACATTGGTAAGCTCGAGCTTATCACTAATAGGCTCGAGTTTAGAGTCTTCTTGAGGCTGGATTGGTTTTTCCTCCCGCATAGGCTTAAGTTCTCTTTTCTAGACTCGAGTTTCCCTTTCTTAATAGCAGTTGAGTTGCTTTCTATCTTCGCTAGGCTCGAGTCTGTTATTTACAGGCTTAAGTTTGTGTGTTCACAAAATATGACTTTTGCTCTCTGCCTTCAGTGAACTCGGGCATGCTATAGATAGGCTCGAGTTTGTTTCTCCTGAGTGCAAACTTCAATCGATGGCCAGTACCAATCCTGCATAAAACATGACTAAACACTCTGATGCCTTAATTAGTAACAATTTATCATGAAAAACATAATCATCAATGGGATAGAAGCAACTTACAACTCATTGGGATTTACCATTCCCAATTCTCTTCTAATGAAGGTGAATTGTTCTTTTGCAAGAGGTTTGGTGAAAATATCTGCAAGTTATTGATGAGTTGGGATGAACATCACTTTGACATCTTTCTTTTGGACATGATCACGAATGAAGTGATGTCTAACATCAATATGCTTGGTTCTAGTATGATGGACCGGATTTTTGGCTAAGCTTATTATGCTTGTATTGTCACAGAGAATGGGGATTTCTTTTAGATAAATTCCCATATCTTGGATCTATTGCTTGAGCCACAAAACTTAAGCACAACAACTTGATATAGTAACGTATTCAGCTTCAGTAGAGGATACAACTACTGTGGTCTGCTTTTTGCTAAACCAAGAGACAAGTGATCCTCCAAAGAATTCGCATTGTCTACTTATGCTTTTGTGGTCAGTCTTGTATCCAGCATGATCAGACTCTGAATATGCTACTAAGTGCTCAGTTTGGCCTTTAGGAAACCATAGTCCCAACTCTTTTGTATCATGCATGTATCTAAAGATTCTCTTTACATGTTCAGCATGAGATTTTTTTGGATTTGATTGAAAACGAGCGCACATTCCTACATTGAATTGGATGTCAGGTCTGCTTATTGTTAGATATAGTAATGATCCAATCATTCCTTTATATCTTGTGATATTGAAGGCTTTTCCTTTCTCATTAGCATCTAAGGAGGCAGTTGAGCTCATTGGTGTGTCGTCTCCATTACAGTCATTGAGGCCATATTTCTGTAGTAAGTCTCTTAAGTACTTGGTCTGAGAGATAAATATGTCATTCTTGTGTTGCTTGATTTGTAAACCAAGAAAGTAGTTGAGCTCACCCATCATTGACATCTCAAATTCTCCTTGCATAATCTCAGAAAATTCCTTGCATAAAACATCATTAGTAGCACCGAAGATTATATCATCTACATAAATTTGCACAATTAGGATTTCATCAAGTTTATTTCCTTTGATGAAGAGAGTATTATCTACTTTACCTCTTACAAATCCATGATCGAGAAGAAACCTGCTGAGCTTCTCATACCAATCTCTAAGAGCTTGTTTGAGACCATATAAGGCCTTTTTTAATTTGAAGACATGATTAGGATAGAATTCATCTTCAAAACCAGGAGGTTGTTCTACATAGACTTCTTCTTGAATAAAACCATTAAGAAAAGCACTTTTAACATCCATTTGAAAAAGTTTAATTCCTTTGACACAAGCAAAGGCTAGAAGAACTCTTATTACTTCCAATTTGGCCACTGGAGCATAAGTTTCTTCATAGTCAATTCCTTCTTCTTGATTATAGCCTTTGGCAATTAGTCTTGCCTTGTTCCGGACAATGATTGCAGACTCATCACATTTGTTCTTGAATACCCATTTAGTGCAAATGAATGGGTAGTCTTTAGGCCTAGGTACCAAGTCCCAAACTTGATTTCTTTCAAATTGATGTAATTCCTCTTGCATTGCTATCACCCAATCATTATCTGAAAGGGCTTCTTCAACTTTAGAGGGTTCAATTTCAGAAAATGAAAACTGAGAAGGTTACTTCATTTAAGATGCTTTTTCTAGTTTTCACACCTTTAATCACATCAGATAGAACTTGATCCAATGGATGATTCCTACTGTATTTCGAGGCACGTGGTTGAGGTTGAAGAGAGTTTTCAAAAGAGTTTTCAGGCTCAACTTCTGTTTCTTCTTGAGAAGATTTTTCAGAATCTGTTAAATCATAAGATATTTTCGAAGAAGGTTGATTTTGACAGATGACTTCATCATCATCATCATTAGGTGGGTTGTTCAATTTGTTTTCACTAAAAACTACATGGATTGATTCTTCAACAGTGCGAGTACGAAGATTAAATACTTTATAGGCTTTACTTCTATTAGAGTAACCAAGAAATATACCTTCATCTGATTTGGGATCAAACATTGACTTTAACTTGGAGGCTCGAGTTTAACTAAGAATGGATGCCTTGTTTTACTCTTGGTAACCTGTAGGCTTGAGTTTAACATAACAAGCTCGAGTTTATCTCAGATAAAAACACATGAAACTCTCTCTGTCACGAGTATGCTCAAGTTTATCAAAGGAGGCTCGAGTTTGTATAAGTTCCAAATACTTATCCTTCTATATGTTAAGTGTGAACTCGAGTTTAGTAGGATTAGGCTCGAGTTTGACTAACATAAAAATGATCAAAATCAATGTTAACAAACTTCTACCTTTCTTTGAACTTTAATAGCAAAGAACAATTTTAGTTTACAATTGTTAGTTATCATCAAAACACATAGAGAACTAACATTCTTATTCTTCAATACAATCATGCCTTCAGTTATTCATCTCCCTCTACCACCTCAACCAACTACTTTTCAACCGCAACAAGTGGAAAACCAACCTACTAATGTGTCAATTCAAGGAATTGATAATTCTGGAACAGTTTCTCATGCAAACTACCAAGGAGAGGATGACTAAAATTCAGTTGATTCTTTATCGTATACGAATTTAGGTGAACCACAAACTATTGGTGTTTTTAGAATATCAATTTCAAATTGATAAACAAAGTTTGCAAAAGGAATTTTATTCCAAAGAAAATACTTTACAAAGAAACCGGTTCTTAGAAATTTTCAAAGGATTATTGCAGAAATAGATCCAAGAAAAATTCTATAGTTGCCATGAAAAGTACCAAGTGAATATTCCATCTTTTGATTGGTTTGAAGTTTATGCTTCACATCAAAAAATAGAATATCCATTTGTTCGATCAATTAATATGACCAAAAGAGATTGGAAAACATCTAAAAGACAAACTATTTCTTCAGAAGTCCCTCCAAAAAGGTCATATCAAATTCCTAGCATTGTTGACAGTAAACAAAATCCTCTTGTAGCTTCTCCTTTCAAAACCAGAACTTTAGAGGAACCTATTGGTCCAAGAGATATTAAATATCTCATGGAACAAAATAATTACACCAATCAGTATCTTTAAATCATTGGAGATCACGTCATCAAAACTCCTTTATCATAAACCTCTTCTAACACTGCTTCTACACCTCAACCTCCGCTTAAACCTTTCCAAGTTGATCCAAAAATCAAAGCAAGTATACAAGCTAAGAACAAAGTCGAGCTTGTGGCAGAAATTGATCAACATTTACGATTCTGGAAACAAGTTCAAGATCAAGATATCCAAACTCTTGATGTTCAGTTAAAACAAAGAGTTGTTCCTGAAACACCTTATGAATACTCTTCTACTAAACAAGTGATGAATTTTGATAAAATTTCTAATGTTGAATCTTCAAAATCTGATTTCAAAATTAACCATCAACATTGGAAAAAATCTTCTTTACCTTTTTGAAAAACTATTCAAAATGATATTATCCAAGGGCCAGTCCTTTGGATATTTTAACTAAAGAATGCCAAGATCAAACTTTTAAATCTTTCAATTCTAATAATGTTTATGAATGAAACATTGATGGACAGAGTGAAGCAAATATTCTTCAAATTCTTCAACAAATGACTATGGCAAGTAATGCTTATCAAACAACAAATGATTATTCAGATACATAAATAACTAATCTTTTAATCTCTGGTTTTACTGGACAACTTAAAGGTTGGTGGGATTATTATCTATCTTTTCAAGAAAAATCAAACATTATCTCTTCAGTTAAAATTGAACCTGGTGGAACTCCAATTATTCATAATGGAGAACCTATCCCAAATTCTGTTAATACCCTTACTTTTACAATTATCAAACATTTCGTAGGTGATCCAAACATTTGGAAAGATCGCTCTTTTGAACTTCTTTCTAACATCCATTGTTGGACATTGTCTGATTTCATATGGTATAAAGATACTTTCTTAACCCAAGTTCTCGTAAGAGATGATGCCAACCAAGGTTTTTGGAAAGAAAAATTTATAGCTGGATTACCAAAATCTTTTGGTGATAAAGTTAGTGATAAACTTAGACATCAATATGATGGTAACATCCCTTATGAAAACTTGACATGTGGAGAATTGATTTACTATGTTCAAAAAATTGCTTTAAAAATTTGTCGAGATGATGGAATTAAACATCGACTTGCCAAAGAAAAGGGGGTCAATAGAAAAGAGTCGGTTTTTGTTTTTTTTGTGAACAATTTGGTCTTCCTTCTTGTAAAAAGCCTAAACATAAATCTTATAAAACTCCACGTTTTAACAACTCTTTTTCAACTAATAATAAACATTTTTACAACAAACATCCTTATCAAAAGGAAGAAGTAGAAACTTTTTTACATCAAATTTGAACATGAAGGATACAGTTAATGGGACTATAATAATGCCTTGTATAAGGTCTTTTGGGATCAAAATAGAACTTTTAAACATACTTGGTGTATTTATTTTAAACAAAAAACCAAGTACACTTTTCCTGAATGGTTTCAACACTAGTAGGACTTCTTCAGGCCTATTCTTGAAATTCTGCCATCTAATGTTCAAACAACATTGAGTCTTATCCTGAAAAAATTCAACCTTAGTGGAGATCCTTTTCCAATTGATCTTCACTATTAATCAAAACTATCTGTATCCTGGATTTTCTCTTGACAATACAAGTTTTCACACAATAATATAAACTCTCCAATTTTTCCAATTCTACAAAGATTACCCTTTGTGCGAAAGTGGGCAAAATTTAGTCAATCCAAAATAGTCTCCAAAGTAGTAGAGTAATGTCGGTTACCAATTGGAAACTATTCAAAAAACCAAACAGTACCAGTCACCAACCGGAACTGTGCAAACAGTGTTTCAAAAATTGTTTATATAAGCAGAAGCTCTCTTCTGTTTGAGGCAAGTTCCAAACCACCCTCTCTCTCCCTATCCCTCTTTCTACCTATTCCTCTGCCTTATCTCTTCTTGTTTCTAGCTCTTACTTGTAAGCCTTTTCCTTTCAATAAACTTTTTTTTTATTATGTTTTACATTTGCATACTCTCTCCTTTCTTCCAATGAACTAGATATGTTGAGAACTACCTCCTCTTCTAGTTTCATTTCTTTTTCTTTCTTTTGCACGTTTATTTTCTGAATTTTTATGTTTTAAGTTATCTGCTATCTCTACTTCTCTTGCTCATGACTCTCCCTTTCCCTTTTCCCGATCCTTTCGAGGTCACTCCCGTAGATTAATACATCTGTGTGTGTGTGTGTACATCTCTATATACATATGTGTATATCTATACATAATGTATATATTTATGTATGTACACACACACACACACAAGATTGTGTGTGAATATATACATATGTATTATCTAATATGTGTGTGTGTGTGTGTGTGTGTGTGTGTGTCTATATATATATGCATGTATGTATAAATATGTACACACACACACATGTGTGTGTGTACATACATACATATGTATGTATGTATATACATATATTAGATAATTTTGAATTATATTTTATAACCTAACCTCTTGAATTTAAAATTTGAATTTAAATTTCAAAATTAAATTCAAAATTCAAATTCCAAATTCAACTTGGCTTAAGACCCTATTTGGTCTTCTAACACATTTGGCCTTTTTGTGGAGAAACTGATTTCCCACTAGGGGCTCAAATGTGCCGTCATTTGTGTTATTGGGTTGGAGTCCCACTCTAAACAAATTACATATTTACTCTTGATAAAACCCAATAAGAATTATTGGCCCAAGTTTGCTAATTTTAAGAAATCGGGAATAACCTTTGTGTATGACCCATTAGGCCCAGTTAGTCACTAACATAAATAAACTTGGACCAATTAAAACTCCTTTAATGGGCCCAAATTATCTAATGACCACATAAGGCACCAGCGATACTTTGTGGCCTTAAAACTAATTGAGTTGATCAAGTTACTTACCTTTTAAATTTGGATACCATGCAAACATCATCCCTCACAACATCACCCACATTTAGTCAAGAGCAAAGATATAGTATCATCTCTCTTCATTGACTAAATGTAGCTAATTTACAGAACCTGAAATCTTCTTATACTAACTCTATAACGGATCATGACTCTTCATGATCACTTGCTATGCGCACAGACTCCCGAGTCATTTAAAAGCTATCCAAGCTCTATAGTTCTTGTGAGTGACTAATCCCTTGTAAAGGACTATGAGTACTCTCGACATGTCCATCTATACTCATGTGTTCAAGTTACACCCAAGAGTACACTGTTCTCCCCATTTTCAGGCAAATAGAATTGCACAGTCAAAGTATAACCCTATAATGTAGTGTTCGATGACATCCTCAAATCCAAGACGATCCGCACTAGTGCACTACCAAATGATGAGAGACTTTTCATATCCAATGATACTCTCTACAATGAATATTTGTGGAGTCTCTTAGTGGGTCAGTTTGGTGCTATTTTGTTCTGCAACTGATCTACCCACGACATCAACTAAGGCATCACCATGCCTATATTCTATAAGGTCCTTACCTTATATCTCTATACAAGTAGATAATGTTGTTGGTTATGATTAGTTTTGATGATGTCTTATATAGATGTCATTAGTAAAAGCAAAAAGTTTATATATATCATATACTTTGGCTAATTGCTACATTAAATGTACATTTGTTCATGTGGAGAAAGAACAAGAGAAGATAAGAAATAATGAGTTGATTCATGAAGATTAATCAAGAAGAGAGAAGAAAGAAAGAAGAACTTGTTGAATAGATTGAGAAAATCATTACACAAGGTCATAGATTGATTCTTGAAGTTTCTACGATCAAGTGGAAATTGGAATGAGTCAATTCGGAGTTAAAATGAGCAAGTTAAAGCTTCCAGATGATTAATGAGTGAGTTACTCCAGTCATCCATGTGTTACTCCAGTAATCTTGTGTTTCAGAAGGTCTATTCGTGTTTGTCTGATGGCTTACTCTAGTCATACACGCATTACTCCAGTAATACATGTGTTCTTGAGCCCATTACTCCAGTTGTCACTTAGTTATTACAGTAAATCACGTGTTTCAGCTGCTGATTTCGTTTCTGTCAGATGGTTACTGTAGTAATCATTAATGTACTATAGTAATGGTTCATACAGAAAGCTTTTGGTGCGAACTCATTGCAGTAATACTCGAGTTACTCCAGTAATAGTTCATACAGAAAGCTTTTGTCAGCGTTTCACCTGGGTGACGTTCAGTAAAATGATGATATCTCCCAAACCAGAGATCGTATTGAGGTGAAATCAATCTTGGATGAAACTAGACATCCAAGGCTTTATTTTGTCAAAAATTCAGATCCAAAGAAGATCATATGAGAGAGATATGAATTTTTGAATGTGACCCACCTGTTACTGACATCCAGCTGAACAAGGTTCAATGATTTAAGGATATCTCTCAAACTACATATCGTAATGAGTTGAAATCAGTGGCATATAAAACTAGACTCACACACCTTTCCAAAAATATTAAGATCATATAAAACAAAGATCAAATGAGAGAGATAGATTTTTGGAAAATCAGTGTTGGTTCAGAATTCTGGAATTGATCTTCAAACAAGTGAAGAGTTGATGGATACTCCAGTCAACATAAGTCACTCCAGTAATATGTGGTATGTTCGCCTCAGTTTGCAAATTACTCGAGTAATAAAATGGCTACTCCAGTAAGACTTACTCCAGTAGTCACTTACCTATTCCGGTAAGGTGTCATTTTTCAGTTGTTTCCAAGCCAACCCCGATAGCCAATTTGAAGTAAAACACATTACTGCAGTAATAATTTTGTTACTCCAATAATCACTTAAATACTCCAGTAATGCTTCACTGACAGATACCTCCAGAGTCTCAGCCCGATATTACTCTAGTAAGAAAGTAGTTACTCCAGTAACTTCAAGACAGAAAGTTGGCAAGACTTACATTACTCCAGTAGTTAAATGATGACTCCAGTAATATCGAGGACAGAATCAAAATGAAGTTGAGTTACTCCAGTAACCAAGCCATTACTCCAGTAATATCACAGACAGAGAGCCAATGAACCTGAGTTACTCCAGTAACCGAGTTCTTACTCCAGTAAGATCGAAGACAGTAACATTACAGAACTAAGGTTACTCCAGTTGTTTGGTGATTACTCCAATAAGATGGAGACAAAGAGCAACTAATTCTCATTCAGCTCCAGTCACGCAGAATGCTACTGCAGTCAAGATGAAACTGAAAGTAGCTGATTCAAGTCATCAAGAAATCTACTCCAGTAACAGAAGAATTACTCCAGTCATAACAGAACATTTTCAATAAAGCTACTCCAGTCATCGCTAGGCTACTCCAGTCAAATTTGACACAGAGATGAAATGATCCTTAGTTACTCCAGTAACTAAGTTGCTACTCCAGTAATGCGAAGACAGAATTCAAGGAAGCTCTGAAAATCACCGTGCTCGTAAAATGGAAATCATTGATTATGATTTCACTACTTCATATCATCACTTACTATTATTTCTAACATTGTTTGAACAGATTTTTTGTAAGTTTCAGATGCTCAAATGAAGAATTTCATGAAGAGTCAAATGCTGAGCTATAAAGTGGAAAATGCACCACGCCATGTTTACTGGAAGATGTCTATGATTAAACAAATAGGATTATACAGGAAATATCAACATTATCCTGAATATCCTCTAGATAAAAAGGCTGATGAACATCATGGGTGACATTCTTGAAGGGACAAAACTCAAATATTCAAATCTGAAATTTCCCAACAGTCATATTCGAACAGAATTTATCACAACAGCTAGATCCATGGAGAAACACTCACAACAGCTATATTTTCGAATGGGTTCAAGTCACAACGGATCTACAACGTTCATATACTTCAAATCAATATAAATACCTAAAGACTTGAAGATTCAAGTGTGGAAGTGCAGAAAAACGCAAGAGGGCAAAGATAGACGAAAACAGGGACGTGAGCTTCACTGTCAAATATGCCAATACTATGAATCCAACGTTTGGGTCATATACTCTCTGGTTTCAATGCTTATATAGTTCATCTTAAAGAGTGAGATTATATGTATTGTACTTCAGTGTTTATATTCACTTCTGAGAAAGAAGATTCATTGTAAACATCCTATCATTCTGAGAGTTACTCAAGATTGGGTGATCTTGAATGGGAAACACATTGTGTTGATTACAGCTTGTAAGGGGAGTGAATCCTAGTGAGAGGATTACTTCGAGTACAGAGTGTGTAATCAAGCAAGTGTATTGATTACAGTTTGTAAGGGGGAGTGAATCCTAGTGAGATGATTACTTCAAGTACAGAACGTGTAATCAAGCTCAAAACAGATAGTGGATTGAAAATCTCAAGTGAAGCTTGAGGACTGGACGTAGGTCAAGGATTGGACCGAACCAGGATAAATCACGGTTTGCATATTCTCTTCCCTAAACTCTTGTATTTCCAGTATACATATTTGGATAACTAATTATTGTCATAGAACTGATTTCAAATTAGTTGCGAAAAGTTTTTAAAGTTATCCAAAGTTTTATCAAACACCCAATTCACCCCCCTCTTGGGTGATAGCCATATCCAACAAATGTCATACTAGTCTTATTGAAATCATCAATGCCCTTTCTTGGTTATTTATGACTAGGAACAAGTTTTAGCAATAGATATGCAGTGTTCTCAAGTCCTCATGATCTTGATCTCTATTATTGATCCTTGAGATTGACACATGTTCTATTCTTAGGGTTTTTATCTTTAAACATATATTTATCTTAAAATAAAGGCAAGACATAAATATGATAAAGATAAAATGTACTCATTTATTAATAATGAAATACTACAAAGTATATGCATCCACTACTGGTAAATACATTTCTTCAAAATTAATGCCAGGTCTTTGTGTAAAACCTTGAGCTATAAGATATGCCTTATATCTTATAATTTCTTCCTTTTCATTTCTCTTTCATACAAAGACCCATTTGTATCTAACTGCCTTTACATCTTTAGGTGTATGAACTACAAGTCCAAATATTTTTTGTTTTGTCAATGATTTTAATTTTGCATTAATGACATCTTTCTATAGGAGCCAATCCTTTCTTTGTAAACACTCCCTAATAGATGTTGGCTCATAATCCTCATTGTATACATTACATCTGTTGGTTATAATTAGTTTTGATGATTCCTTATATAGATGCCATTATCCAGAGCAAAAATATTTCATACTACATTTATCTTCTACTTTGATTCATCCTTATATATTAATATAGATATGAAATTTAAACAATGAAAAATGATTTAGAAGAGGAAGTATTGAAGAAAGTAGAACTTGCAGAAAATAATGAGTCTAAGTTAAATGACGAAGAATGATTAAGAAGGGAGATGGAAGAACATGATGAATGGAATGAGAATATCATTATACAAGTTCCAAGATTGATTCTAGAAGTCTCTATGATCAAGTAGAAGTTGAAATGGCTCAATTCAGAGTTAAAATAAGCTACAATTGGATTCTTGAAGTCATTCTCGAGTATAACAATGTAATTCTCGAGTATGATACTATTCATGTGAAAATTTCAGTCATTCTTGAGCAATTCTCGATAATCATCGTGTTTCAACTACTCTGCTCAAGTCTGTTCACGTTTCACCAGGGCGATGTTTAGTAAATCAACAATATCTCCCAAACCAAAGATCGAATTGGGTGAAACCAATTTTTTATTAAACTAGACATTTAATTCGTAAACTTAACAAAGTTTCAGGCCTAAAGAAGTTCAGATGAGAGAGCTATGAATTTTACAAGTTGACACATCAATCCACGTCACACAGCAGACCAAGCTTCGATGTTTTGAGTGTATTTCACAAACTACACATCAGAATGAGGTGAAATCAGTGGCATATGAAACTAGACTCACATACCTTTCCAAACATATCAAGATCATAGAAAACCAAGATCAAATGAGAGAGATATGATGTTTTGAAGTTGATAGTCTGTTCAGGATGTTGCAAAAAATGCTGGTCAAGAACAACCTCCATTCGTTTGCTAATAACGGACAAAATACAATGAGTTTAGAGTATAGTTTTCTTGAATTGGAAAGAAGACTTTAAGAGATTTTCTAACTATAGGTGGTTTGACAAATTTGCTATCGCAGAGCAATTCTTGAGTATCGGGAAATTGATTCTCAAGTATTAGCGAGAACACTCAGCTTCTGAATCCAACTCCTATGAGAAGAAATTATCTCGTACTGATATTTGATTCTCAAGAATGGGTAACTAATTCTTGAGAATTGGTAAGTAATTCTCAAGAGTACCTGGTTTAATCAATTTGCTTCTCTGGTCATATAAATGATTCTCGAGTATATACATTTTAATTCTCAAGAATACTAGTATGTTTACATATCTTCAAATCTTGTAATTCTCGAGTATATGAATTGGAATTCTCGAGAATGATTGGATGGTTAAAAGATTACATGCTTCTAAACACTATAATTCTCGAGTATGCACATGATGATTCTTAAGAATCATCGAGACATATATTCTTCAATACACATGTTCAGTAAATTCTCGAGTATGTATGGATAATTCTCGAGAATACATTTGCTAAATCTCTATTATACTTTACATATCATTAATTGCCTGAAACTCGATAGGTCATTATCTATTCTTGTTAAATCATACTCAAACCTGTTCATATTATATTTAATCATCTTTTTGAGTGGTTTGCAGTTGATTAATGCTGCTTCATTCAAGATTGGCTGAAAAACAATCCTACGTGTCAGTAGCATTAAATGTGTCTCAGAAAACAAAGTAACAATCAGAGCTAAAGTTTGTGGCAGACAAAAATATACTTATTCCAGTATTACTCTGAGTCCCGGAATTAAGAAGCTCAAACGGCTACTTCCCAAAGACAACCAACGGTCATATTCTAAAGTGGAAGAACAGTCCAATGGTCGAATGCTCGTAACGGTTGAAACACAAATACCTATAAATTGCGAAGTCTTCAAACCGAAAGGAGTGACGACGATTGATGAGTGATTCAATGAAGCCAACAAATGATTTTACTTCTTCACCGTCGATAATTCAATAACTTATAATCTCTATTCTCAATGCTTACATAGTTTACTGTAGAGAGTGAGATGATTGATTATGTACTTCAGTGTTTATTTATTCACTTCTGAGAAAGAGAAGATTTATCTGTAAACATTCTATCCGAGAGTTACTCAAGATTGGGTGATCTTGAGTGGGAAACACATTGTATTGATTACAGCTTGTAAGGGGAGTGAATCCTAGTGAGAGAATTACTTCGAGTATAGAGTGTAATAAAGCGGGTGTATTGATTACAATTTGTAAGGATGAGTGAATCCTAGTGAGAGGATTACTTTGAGTATAGAATGTGTAATCAAGTTGAAAACAGATAGTGGATTGAAAATCTCATGTGAAGCTTGAGGACTGGACATAAGTCAAGGATTGGGTCAAACCAGTATAAATCATAATTTTCATATTCTCTTCCCTTATCTCTTATATTTCCAGTATATGTTTATTTGAATATCTAGCTGATGATTTAGAAGTAGAAAGATTTTCAAAAATTCAAGTTTTTAATCTTAACCCAATTCACCCCCTCTTGGGTTCAGCCAGTTCTTCAACATCATATGCTATATGATAAGCAAAAATGTCATCAATGTTAACTTCATTTCAGTCCAATCAAATTCCGTTCATAACTTAATTTATTGAGATCTTATTATTTTCACACATTTTAGGTACTTGGGTCTTTTCTAGGACTACAACATTCTCTTCTAGATATATCTCTACTGGATATAATGACTCTTCAAGAGATGGTTCTTCTAGAGCTGTTAACTTTTCTTGATTATCCTTGACTTGACCATCTATATTCTTAGCTCCATTTCTCTTTTGAAGATTTTTAGCTTTAGAACCGATAGGCCGCCACGCTTCAGATGTGCTTTAAATTCATTTATAAGAACTTGTCTTTCAAGGACATCAATTTGAATATGAGCATTAGCAGCTAGTACATGTGACTTTGTCACTTTTTTTAGGTTAGTAAATGCTTTTAGCATTTGATTAGGTAAATTCTACAAATGAATTATGTTTTAAACTTCCAGTTCATATTGTTTTGTACAAGGATCAAAATGAGCCAATGTAATTCATTCCAGATAATCTCTTTACCCAACTGCTTATTTTCTCCCCCTAAATATTGGGAAAACTGATTCATCAAAATGACAATCAACAAATTGTGTTTTAAATAAATCTTCTGTAAATGGTTCTAATATTTTATGATTGAAGGAGATTCATACCCAACATATGTTCTCATCCTTCTTTGAGGACCCATTTTTGTGCATTGTGGTGGTTTTATTAGCATGTATAATGCACACCTAAAAATCCTTATATGAAAAATATTAGGTTATTGACCAAAAAACCATTTGTATAGGGGAAACTTTTTGATAACTTGTTGGCCTGATGCGAATGAACATTGTTGCATGCAAAATGACATGACACTAAGTAGAAATTAGGAGATTAGATCTCATACGTAAAGGTCTTGCAATAAGTTGCAATCGTTTAACTAATGATTTTGCAAGTTCATTTTACATATGAACATGGGTTACAGGATGTTCAACATCAATTATAAGGGACATACAATATTCATTAAAAGCTTGTGAAGTAAATTCACCAGCATTATCAAGACATGTTTTCTTGATAGGAAAATCAAGGTAATATGCTATTAATCTAATTACTTGAGCAAGTAATCTTGCAAACGCTAGATTGTGAGAAGATAATAAGCAAACATGCAACCATTTGGTTGATACATTAATTAAAACCATATAGTACCTAAATGGTTCGCATGGTGGGTGTATTAGCCTACAAATATCTCACTGTATCAGTTTTAGAAATGTATGATACTCATTTTCTACTTTTCTTGGTGAGGGTTGAATAATTAACTTTCCGTTCGAACATACAATACTGTTGGTTATGATTAGTTTTGATGATGTCTTATATAGATACCATTAGTATGAGCAAAAAGTTTATAGCACATATATTGACTAATTGCTACATTTAATGTAGATTTGTTTATATGGAGAAAGAACAAGAGAAGAAAAGAAAGAAATAGTTCAATCATGGAGAATGATTCATCAAAAGAAAAGAAAGAAAGAAAAACTTACCAAATGGAATGAGAAAATTATCATACAATTTTTTAGATTGATTCTTGAAGTCTCCATGATTAAATGAAAGCTGGAACAACTCAATTCAGAGTTAAAACAAGCATATATCAGGTTCTAGATTAGCAAAATCGAGTCAGATACTCAAAAGTCAAGTTTACTGCATTACTGGAAGTAATTTGCCTCTGGATTATGAGAAAACTCGAGTTTAGGACACAAAACTCAAGTTTGGAACTCAAAACTCGAGTTGGTCACTTAATGACTCGAGTTTGTAGTGTCTTTAGCAACTCTAACGTCTCTGGATCAGCCAAACTCGAGTTAGCCAATGTAAACTCGAGTTTGGAACTCTAAACTCGAGTTAGTCACTTAATGACTCGAGTTTAGCAAGCTTTTAGCAACTCTGTTCAACTCTGTTTCACGTTCAGCACGGGCGACCTCTGGTAATTCGATCATATCTTCCAAACCAGAGATTGGATTAAGGTGAAATCAATTTTGTATGAAACTAGGCTCCCAATGCATCATCTTGACAAAGTTTCATGCCCAAAGAAGATCAGATGAGAGAGCTATGAATTTTTTAAGTTGATCTATTTGTTACCATCATACAGCAGACCAAGGTTCGGTAATTTGAGCATAACTCACAATCTACTCATTGGAATGAGCTGAAATTGGTGGCATATGAAAGTAGACTCACATACCTTTCCAGAAACATAAAGATCATGGAAAACAAAGATCAAATGAGTGAGGTATGAATCTTTAAAGTTGACAGTCAATTCAGGATGCTGAAAAAATGCTAGCCAAAGAACAGCCTTCGTTCATCAGATCATAACTGTCAGATTACAATGAGTTTGGAGCTGATTCTTCTTACATTGGAAAGAAGACTTAAAGAGTCTTATGGAGAGAGAGAGCAAGATGTCTTCATCTCTGAAGGAAACTCCAGTTTGAGTTAGTAAACTCCAGTTTGTAGGAGACAGAGAGCTCCTCAATATTTTGATTTGATAAACTCCAGTTTGTGTTTCTAAACTCAGTTTGTGGCAGACAGAGAGCTCCTCAATATTTTGATTTGATAAACTCCAGTTTGTGTTTCTAAACTCCAGTCTGGAAGTTCTTGAACTTAAGCTTATCCTCGTAACAAAGCCCCAAACTCAAGTTAGTCACTTAATGACTTGAGTTTAGCCTTACGTTCAAATGTGCTCCAAAACTCAAATCGCGACATTCCTCTCTGGAAGACCTAAACTCGAGTTTGGATTTCTAAACTCCAGTTTAGCCCGCTGCAAACTCCAGTTTAGTTTTCCAAACTCCAGTTTGCGTCGCTGAAGTATAAGAACCAGATTGCGCCAATTTGTGAAATCTTCATGGGTTAATCTTAAAACGTCATATCATATATTGCTATTGATTCTAACATTGTTTAATGAGTTTTTCAAGTAAGTTTCAGATGAATTCAGCAATGATCAAGGTGAAATCATATCTAGGTCAAATGTAATTAATGAAGAACCAAGAACAAGCTTGAAATTTCTCCTCTATTCCAATGGACCAACTCAGACCATTATGAAACGTTCAGATCACTCTCCAACGGTCAAATTAAGTTTATGGAATGACAAGAATTCTGGAAGACCATCTACAATAACTAAATCCAAGATTCCAACCAAGAATTGAAGAAATAGAGAAAAATATGCAACGGTCATATTCCAGATTTACAGCTAAACTTTGAAGAATAAAAGAGAAGAAAATACAACAGCTAGTTCCTCTTCTTCATCTATATAAGAAGCCCAAAAACGAAGAACAACTGACACATATACAAAAGGGAGAACAAGAACAGTGACGTGAGCTTACACAGTGAAAATGCCAATATTCTAACGTCTGCTTCATCTACTCTCTGAATATCTCAATGATCATATATCTAGCTTAGAGAGTGAGATTATATGTATTGTGCTTCAGTGTTTATTCACTTACTTTTGAGAGAGAAGATTCATTGTAATCATCCTATTATTCTGAGAGTTACTCAAGATTGGGTGATCTTGAGTGGGAAACACTTTGTTGTGATTACAGCTTGTAAGGGAGTGAATCCGAGTGTGGGATTACTTCGAGTACAGAGTGTGTAATCAAGCAAGTGAATTGATTACGATTTGTAAGGGGGAGTGAATCCTAGTGAGAGGATTACTTCAAGTACAGAACGTGTAATCAAGTTCAAAGCAAATAGTGGATTGAAAATCTCAAGTGAAGCTTGGGGACTGGACGTAGGTCAAAGATTAGACCGAACCAGGATAAATCACAGTTTGCATACTCTCTTCCCTTATCTTTTACATTTCCAGTATATGCTCATCTTTGAATATCTAATTGTCAATTTATAAGGCGAAAATTTTTCAAAGTTCCTAAAGTTTATCAAACACTCAATTCACCCCCCTCTTGGGTGGTAGCAAAGAACTTGTGAGAAGGATGTTTGACTGAGCCATGGAGAAGAAAACTCGAGTTTGTGTTAGCAAACTCCAGTTTTGAGACTTGACAAAAAGATATTCACTTTTACATAAAAGCCAAACTCGAGTCTGCATAGACAAACTCGAGTTTGTACAGACACAGAAATGAATCCAAAATTTTCACATTAAGCTAAACTCCAGTTTGCAAATCAAACCTGAAGTCTGGAAGATACAAAGAGCACTCAGAATCCCAAGCAAGCCAAACTCGAGTCTAGATTCCCTAACTCGAGTTTAGACCAAATAAAAAGGAACCCAGAAAACTCAGTAGACTCCCAAACTCTAGTCTGGCCTTCCAAACTCCAGTTTGCACTTGACCCAGATAAACCTCAAATATTTCAGTAGTCACTGAAACTCGAGTTTGCTTCCCAAACTCAAGTCTGGATCATACAGAAAGATCATCCATTTTGGCTACACCACAAACTCCAGCCTATGACCCTAAACTCCAGTCTGAAAAATCACGAACTTAGGCTTGTTCTTCAAACATAGACCCAAACTCGAGTTGGTCTCTAATTGACTTGAGTTTAGCTTCCGGACCAAAATTCCATCCCAAGTCCAGAGCCCGATAAACTCGAGTTAGCTTTTACAGACTGCAAGTTTAGACCACTAATCAACAGACATGCATTCTGGATGAACCCCAAACTCGAGTCTGGAAGAACAAACTCAAGTTTGCATCAGGGAATTTGAAAAATCAAATGATGTTGATCTACGAAATTTTAATGGGTCTTCCTGAAATTATTTCCTCATATGATATTATTGTCCTTGATGAAGTTTTGAGTGTTTTTCAGATAAGGTTTAGCCAAGATTAAGGTGAGATCAAGATCCAGGATAAATGCATTAAATGACGAACCTAGAACAGGCCTGATCCTTCTCCCTTATCCCAGATGTTCAGCTCAGACCGTTGTAACTCATAAGAATCATCTCAAACGATCAAATTAAGTTTATGGAATGACAAGAATTCTGGAAGACCATCTACAACAACTAAATCCAAGATTCCAGCCAATAATTGAAGAAACAGTAGAAAATATGCAACTGTCATATTCCAGATTTACAGCTGAACTTTGAAGAATCAAAGAGAAGAAAATGCAACGACTAGTTCCTCTTCTTCATCTATATAAGAAGCCCAGAAACGAAGAACAACTGACACATATACAAGAGGGAGAACAAGAACAGTGACGTGAGCTTACACAGTGAAAATGCCAATATTCTAACGTCTGCTTCATCTACTCTCTGAATATCTCAATGATCATATATCTAGCTTAGAGAGTGAGATTATATATATTGTGCTTCAGTGTTTATTCACTTACTTATGAGAGAGAAGATTCATTGTAAACATCCTATTATTCTAAGAGTTACTCAAGATTGAGTGATCTTAAGTGGGAAACACTTTGTTGTGATTACAGCTTGTAAGGGGAGTGAATCCGAGTGTGGGATTACTTCGAGTACAGAGTGTGTAATCAAGCAAGTGAATTGATTACGATTTGTAAGGGGGAGTGAATCCTAGTGAGAGGATTACTTCAAGTACAGAACGTGTAATCAAGTTCAAAGCAAATAGTGGATTGAAAATCTCAAGTGAAGCTTGGGGACTGGACGTAGGTCAAAGATTAGACCGAACCAGGATAAATCACAGTTTGCATACTCTCTTCCCATATCTTTTACATTTCCAGTATATGCTCATCTTTAAATATCTAATTGTCAATTTATAAATTGCAAAAAGTTTTTTTTAAAAGTTCCTAAAGTTTATCAAACACCCAATTCACCCCCCCTCTTGGGTGATAGCCAGGTCCAACAGTTTTAACTCTGAATTGAGTCGTTCTAACTTTCATTTGATCATGGAGACTTCTAGAATCAAACTAAGAACTTGTATAATGATTTTCTTAGTTTATTCAGCAAGTTCTTCTTTCTTTCTTCTCTCTTCTTGATTATTCTCCATGAATCAACTCTTTCTTTCTTCTCTTCTCTTGTTCTTTCTCCACATGAACAAATCTACATTAAATGTAGCAATTAGTCAATGTATATGATATAAACTTTATGATATAAACTTTTTGCTCTTGATAATGGCATCTATATAAGACATCATCAAAACTAATCATAACCAACATGTAGGACCTTGGGATTTCACCCCAGGCCAAGTCCAACTCTTTTATAATTCAACAACGGAACATTACTAGTAGTATTTAATGTTAGTCATTCACTAATGGTATAATACACTAATCATCCCTATGTTTACCTAAATTAAAAAAATTTCCTTGTATTTTAAAAATATATATAAATATTTTTTGAAATTAAAATGTATGTTATACAAACTTCTCATATTTATTTGAGATTTTATTTCATCCATCTAACAATTAATAGACCGTTAAATTTGACTTATAATTTTTTTTAATGACATGACTTTACCACAATACCACTCTTTAAAATAAGACCCATTAAACTTTTATATTTGCCAACAAAATTGTAAAAAAATTAATACATGTAATTTTTACATTTTCTAATATGTTATAAATTTTTTTATTATTATATTGTAAAATTAATATTTTTGAGCAAAAGCAAATATATTGCTACAAACATTTCTAAACACATTTAGTCAAGTAAATATATTTATTAAGAGAATTAATCAATTTTCAATCAAGTTTTGTTTTTGACTATACATTAACTAAGTTATTTAACTAGTATCCCACGTACGGAAACTATCAAACTCTTTCCCCATTTATGTCCATATCACGCTAAGAACTCAACATGGAATAATGTGATGAAGTCCTCACCAAATAACTGCAAGAGTTCAAGTTAAACTGATTATAATCTGTATGTTAATTCCCCAATAGAAGCCTAGCTATCATTGTCTTCTGGTTTTTTTTCCATGTTCGATTTCTTATCTATAACTAAAATATGTGATGAACCATCATAACATATCCGTAAAATAACAAGTGTGTTCGTCAGGTGTAAAATATATCACTCTCTGACAAACGCTTTTATTATTCTCATTACTTAACTTGTTAATACCATTAACGAACTTGTTATTCCCCTTATAATATTTGTTAATTGTGTTCAGAGTTTGGTTTAAAAAAAGTGACATGTGTTTTGCACCTGACAAATACACTTGTTATTCTCATTAATGAGATTTGTTAATTGTTCTTAGATTTTGGTTTCAGCAAAGTGACATGTATATAACCTGACGAATACACTTCTTATTTTCATTAACAAACTTGTTATTCTCATTAACGAACTTGTTCATATGTCAGGTTATTGTTTATCATCTTCTTCACCTCTCCTTCACCGTCACCTCTCTTCCTCGCCAATGACAACTATCACTCTACCATTAGTAAGATGCATTTTTTTTTAATGAAAATAAAATTTAACTAAACATCAAAATCAAAATCAAATTCAGCACCCACAAAATTCAAATTCAAAACCAATATGAAAATCAAGGGGACAAGAAAGAAGAACTAAAGCATATATATATATATATATATATATATATATATATATATATATATATATATATAATGCAAAATGAAAGAGGTCTTATGGTTCAATCAATAGCAGCTACTCCCTCCATCTCGTTTTTTGTCCAAATTTGTGTCCTCTCAATGAAAACAACACCCATAGACCAACTCTATCACATCTCTAAAGCTTAGAATAGTGTCCTTTCCTTCTCTCATTATGATTCTAAACCTGTGTCTTGTCTCTACTCCATCCTTCGATAAAGATTGCTCCTGAAGAAGAACAAAACCTGTTCACTGTTGCTAGTGAGCCTCCTGGCGTTGCCATGGCAACAGGAAGAGGAGGAGGAGGAAGAGAGAGCATAATGGTAAAATGATCAACATTTTAAAATATCAATTTAATCCCTATCACTTTTATGTCTTTTACAAATATTAATAGACTTTTGAAGGTTTTAGAATTTCATATGGTATTTATACGTGATTCTCCCAATTAGTTGATACTTGTATATAATGTTTAATTTTATGTGTGTACAATGAAGGAGCACGTTTTGTATATTGATGGGACGGAATTTTGTGGTGATCACCAATATAGAATATTTAGATTAATTATGCAGGTTCTAAATTTAATTTAGTTTAATTTTTATATTTAAAATAATTTTTTATTTTAATATATTAAAATTTTAAATAATAATGTTCACTATTCAGATTTTAAACGATTTAGATATAATTTCAATGATGAGCGCTGAATACTTATTATTATTATTGTGATGAGCACTAATGCCCTGTAATGACAAATTGCTTTATATTTCCCTTATGTAATATTATAATGGGAAAATTGATGAAAATCCTGCACGCGTTCAAAGACCAATAAAATTTTCAAATAGGCATAATAATATATAGGCACAATAATATAGTAAATATGCTTGACATTTTGAAAAAAAAAATGGATATAATCTAAAATTTATTAGAATGGATCATTTACAATCATGCAATTTATTGCAAATAATCTGATCTTCTAAAATAAATTATCCCCTTATCAACTTTAATAAAAGTATAATTGAAAAACATCTAAATTAAATAAATCATAAATAATCAACACATGAAAAATATATCCAACAAATTACAAAAATACTTCAAAAATTCTGCTTAGATTTTTCAATTAAATTTATCGTTAGTTTTTTCAATTAAATTTATCGCTTTTATTTTAATGACCTTCCATTTTTTTCTGCCATTTTGTCATTCTTCTCAATCAACTCCCAATCATAACCTCAATAAGATAGTGAACAGGATATTTTCCTAATTCAAGGACAAGAAATTCTCAAAGCAAAATACTAAAATAAACTATCCATTTCACGGGTGAGAACTGAGTATTACCATTCTTTGTCCAGAAGCCCAAACACAGTACATTCATGTGATGTCCACACACATCCTGTACAATTATCCACAACGTGGCGCACAAACAAATCCCATATGCACTATATCAAAAAAAAAAAAAAAAATAGCAAGCTCCATAACCACACAGTTCATTCAACACGCAGTCTTCCATTTCTCTCTGCAATTTTCATTTTAGGCTGAGACAGATGTTTCATGTTTGATTCTTGGAGGCAGAGGACCCAAACGGCAGTGAATCATCATATCTTCTCCTCACAAATGGTAACAGCCTCAACCAAGTTGGCCAACATTACCCTGCCATCACATCACAACCCAGAAACTTTGTTTACTCCCCCTTTTCCTTTTCCTTTTTTCTTTTTAACAATTATCATACAATTGTTTACAGGTCCAGACCACAACATGGTTTTCTCACAGAAAGGAAGTAGCAATTACAGAGGCGGCTTCATAGTGTGAAATCACCGGCATGAGTATTTATGCATCAGCTGTTTTGTGGAGAAGAGAGCCAGTTTTCCACATATTTCTTGCTCTCTGCAAATACAAGCAAAAGCCATGAACATCAACTTGTCCAGCCACAAACATAAATCTTAACAACAAATAGCTACAGATATACATATTTGTATTATGAATTACTTCTAGTTATTTCCACATTAAAGGTAAACTAGTAATACAGATATACCAACAGTCATCACTAGACAAGTGCTATCAGCCACGATAATGATTCGGAAATGGGTTTTCTTTAGATACTGCAGTAACCAAATCTTTAGTTTACGTTTTAAGTTGCATTAACCTATGAAAGTTTATCAGATCATTTCACAAAACTATAAGAGCCAAAATTTATGAATATATAACACTTGGAAAGGACTAGGAGTTACACCAACAATTTCCAACACCTACCTCTTCAATATAGATGACCACTTAACTCATATTATAACCTATGCAGATGCCTGTCTCGATAAATATAAGGGCATATTCCCATTTGAAACGGAAAAAAGTAACCTCCTCACTGAGATTCAAGGAATCAACAATATAACATATAATACTAAATGCAAAATGACAAAGTGAGAAAGATAATGTAAGGATAAACGGATAAGTTAAAATAGACATATTCTTTATTCTGGACATCAGAAGTTGATGATAATCACATTAAATTCTAGATTTCAAGGATAAGGCAATCATATTTTCACACCACAAGAAGCAAAAGAAACAGAGCTAAGAAATATGGTCTCAAATCAGAATTGTACGCATAAGCTCCAAATTAGAGACAGCTAACACTAACACCTCTGACAGCTTTAACAATGTCCACATCTATTTACTCACAATATGCATTTGTATTCCAAAAGAAAAAATAAAGTCGGTACCAGCCTGAAGGGAAATTTCAAGGATGTTGAAGACATTACTCTTACCATCTGAATAACTATCTGGAAAGTTCCCAATAGTGCTTAGTATGTTGCTTTTGGGATCCTCAACCATACCACCATAGTAGTGTCCATAACAGGGGACCAGAACAGCAAAACTTTTATCTGATTCACCATCACTTAGAAACTCAGGTCCAAGAGACTCCAGCCAGCCAATAGACCAATCAGAACCATCAGATTCAGAATCAGAAACACATCCTCCATCAGATGGAACAAGAACAACATCATATTCCATAATCTATTTTCTGCTTTTCTCTACTACACCATTTGAGCTTTGTCCTCGTCGATGAGAATCCCATTTTTGCATGCTTTACCCAAGGAAATCTTAAAGCATCAGATTCCCGCATACCAGAATCAACAGAAGAATTTATAGAAGGCTCGTTAGTAATGTTTGGTTTTTGAGATTCTCCACTCCACAGCCACCAAGAGAGATGGGTATAAGCCACGGCCATATACTAGTCCAACAATCCCTCCAAGGAACCAAGTTTCCACAGGAAAAAATAAAAATCTTTGAGAGGATCTACTTGACAAGTAATCGTCTCTACTTAGGGATACCTGATGAAATCTGATTAGTGAAGCCAATAAGAAACAATCACATATATTAATGAACACAGCATCTAAACAGAAGCAAAAACAATACTGACAGCTTAGATTTCTAGGAAATCCAATGTTTAAAGAAAAGCAAAAGCTTACTTTGCTCTAGGTGGAAATATTCCCCAACAATTTCGTCTGCAAAAATTAGTACTTTAGCTATCATCAGACCCAGAAACGTTTCGTGATATATAAATTTCAAACACCAGATCATAAAGGGTTGAATTTCATATCTTGCTAAACCGATTAAAAGTATTTTCAGCCACCAAACTTTGAATTAACGGTCATAAGAATGTCGAATCCAAAACTTTTATCAAGCATCTACGTTATAATTTGAATATACATTGAATTTAATTATCCCAAAACCCAATTATTAATTTTTTTCCCCAAAAACAAAAGAAACTCCGATTTATCAAAATGTAGCCAGACAAGTAGCCCGTGCCATGATACGTCGAAAGAAATAACCAAGTAGAGCAAAAGCAAATCTGTTAACTTCGAAACAACTAAAATTCACGAATCAGACGTACAATAATTATGTGTTGTGAATAAGTTATCGTTGCTGGAACTTGGAACTGTCACGACAATCAAACCCCGTGCACAACATTTAGCTCAGGTTTCAAATAAGAGGTTGATTGATTACAACATACAAACATATTCCATCTCAAAATTATCTCAGCTCATCATCACCCCAAAAAAATCTCAGCTCACAGAAAATAATAGAATCGTGCACTTCTTTGTTTCGATGAAGGAAAAAACTTGAAGAGAAAGAAAACCCAAGCGCAAACGGCAAGGATTCAAGTATTCAACAGCTTGCCTTGTATCTGAAATTTTGAATTTGGGGCGAAGATTCATATGATAGGAAAACTGTTATTCAAAGAGAAAGAGAGAAACAAAACAATATACCTTCGAGCACGCAGAGTTCTTTGTATTCTAGTGCAGGCATAACCCAATTGGAGTCTCCCGCGAGCTGTTATGTGACGTTTGGAGAAACAGCCCAAGGGGGAAGGGGGAGAAAGAGAGAGGGTGGCTAAACTTCTAAACGGCTTCCAGTGCCGTTGAATAACTAGATACAATACGTGGCCTGTTCAGTAACCGTTGGATTATTCCGGGCTATTCCAATAATTTTCACGTACGGAAATACAGAATATGCAACACAAGCAACAAATCACCGCTTTGAGAAGTATATCCCGTGGAGCCAACTTTATTAAAACCAGTCAATGAAATATTGACACGTTGCAACGGCGGAGGCCCTACCGGTTGGCAACCACAACGAACTCTTTGGAGTCACAAATTTCCTAGGTTTCGAATTACTTCCTCATTCCAAATACATGATATAGTTACTTTTTTATTATAAAACATTAATTAATAATTTTCACAAACCAATAAAAATAATTAAAAACAATAAAATTATCCTATAATTTAAATAACTTCTAATATAATTAAATTCTAATATTATATTAATTATTACTCTCATCTACTACTATTATTAATTATGGGCATATATGAAAAAATAATAATAATTAATACGTTTTGGAAACAAGCAAGTGCGGTTTAAATATAATTACAAGTTAGTGTCTTATAATAAGGACCAGATAGAGTAGTTTGTAGTATAATTTATATTATAAACTTTATCCTATATTCCCTTTGATCTTTATTATAAAACCTCAACTAACAAGTTTATTTGATCCTTTTTATAAGATACTTGTTTATTTTCAAAGAGTATTAAATATATTTTTTTCATGTATGCTTGTAATTAATAATGGTAGTGGATAAACTTAATACTACCTTCGGTTCTAAATATATGACATAGTTTATAATGTAATTTGCATTATAAATTATGTCTTATATTTAGATTAGGAGGAATAGATAATATGATATTAGAGTTTAATGCAATTAATATGAGTAATATTAGAAATTAATTACATTTTATGACATACTTAATGATTTGAACTATTTTTATTTAGTTTATGAGAATTGTTAGTTGATACCTCATAATAAAGATTGAGTATTTAGAATCAAAAGAATCATATTTAATTTAATTTTTAAGAAAATATCCTTGGATTGTTCCACGGAAATAGGATAAACTAACTTCGACGGTGTAGCACCATATTTCCTTACTTCTTTATTTACGGGTCTAACTTTTTCATATATTTTATAATAATAATAATAATAATAATAATATATAGTAAACACAGAGCATTAATTAAAAAAATAAAAAGCTTCGTACAGAATTTTTACCCATGTTCACACGGATTGCTAAAAGGGGAAAGAAGAGAGAAAGATGTGTGGAGGCCTACCCCTTCACGGAGGGGTCCACATGTACATCTTTTATGAGTATTTTTTTTATTTTTTTATATACTGTATTTATTTATATTTAAATTATATGTTATTTTTTAAAATGTTTTTTTTTCACCCAATATCTCAAATTAATTAGTTTCTAGTCCTGCATTCAGTAATATTTATCTGTAACACCAGTATCATAAAAACTAATTAATTTAAGATACTGGATAAAAAAAAATATTTGAGAAAATAGCATATAAATTAAGTATAAATAAATACAGTATATAAAAAAATTTTTAAAAAAAACATATTCATCCCTCTCTAATAGCAGCACATAACAAAAATATAAAAGATGTATATGTAATGTGGTCTCTTCCCAAGGGTCTTACCGCCCTACTAAGTTCAGAATCCGAGACATCCTTCTTTTCGGAAGAAAGAAACTTCAAACATTATTTGCAGTGAAACGATATGCTTCTGAGTTTTGATGCCCTACTTACCATATAGGATTAGAGAGTAGACACACAACTTTTAATTTGTTATATGTTCATTAATTAATTAATTAATGAACAAAAGTGAGTAGTACTACAATAAATTAAAACCCAGAAAAATGAGAAGGAAAGTAGTAGAGTAGTTATGAATAAAAACAGAGGTCAATCCCTTCAATTATGATATCGATTGCAGAGGGAAGAGATATGAAATCCTCCCTTTTGTCCACCGAAACGTCGCACTCATAGTTATAACCCCCACATGCACAACGCTCCCCTGGAAACCCTCACCCCTTCCATAAACATCCTCTAAGATCGGCATGATCATATGCTCTTTTTTATTTTTATTATAAAATATCTATTATCAGAAGTTTTCTGTCTTTATTTTAAGACATCAATCACTTTTAACCAACTCATTTATTATTATTATTTTAATTATATCATCATTTTTAACTAACTTTTTAAATTCATATCATTAAAGTAGGGGTAAAGTTAAAAATATTTATCAATTTTGAATCAATTTAATAACATAATTTTTATTTTTTGATCTACAAAAAATAATAATTAATGCTTTATAATAAGAAAGATAGAATATATCACCACAACAAACTCTCAAAAATAAATATGTATTTGCATTTATGACAGCAACCCCTGCCCTTTTCCCTTATTTATTGCTCCAACTCTAACACCACTCATTCAATTCCCCGCACGTTCAAAGCTCCAAGAACTCACTTTTGGAAGGTCTATGTTGTAGAGTATCCGTTTTCATGGTCTGCCATGCCAGTTGGCCTTACTGATTTACTAGGAATTGGGTAGCGTCCGGTATCCCTTACTGTCCGCTGCATCCTTTGCAGGGAAACGATGACGTTTTTAATAAATTTAACACACACATGTTCCATAAAAAAAAAAAAAATTCAAAGCACTTTCGGATAATAAATAGATAATTCATGATACTTAATTGAACTAAAAAAATTCTTCATGATGCTAAAAAACTATTTCAGAATCCTGAAAAAATATTTGATGGCACTGATTAGTACTAAAAGGATACTAACTGGTACTACAAAAATAATTCATTATCTTAAAAAATTATTTTAGATCTTGAAAAAATATTTTAAACTGTATTTTTAGTAGCAATAAGAATCAAAAATATTTTTTAAGATCCTAAAATAATTTTTTCAATATTATAAATTATATTTGCAGTACCAGCCAGTATCCTTTTAGTACTAATCAATGCCATAAAATATTTTTTCAAGATCCTGAAATAATTTTTCAGCATCATGAAGAATTTTTTTAGTTCAATTTAAAAACTTAAATTATCTATTTATTATATGAAAGTGCTCTGAATTTTTTTTTTTTTTTTTATGGAACATGTGTGTGTTAAATTTATTAAAAAGGTCTGCAGCGGACAGTAAGGTGGTACCGAACGCTAGCCAATCCCGATTTACTGGAGCCATCATAGCGCATGGGGACAAAGGAAAATTGTGCTGAGCACTTGCACTGTCGCTTTTACCCTGAAGCAGTTCTGAAAATTTAATTTATTGCGTTTACACTGACCTTAAAAAATATTTAAGGTATTAAAAAATACTAAAAAATATCTTAAGAATATTAATTGATATTAAAACAATATTGATGATAGAAGGAGAGAGAGAAAAAAAAACTGAAAAAAAATAATTTTTTACAAAACATAGGTTTTATGATCCAAAACTTAGGTTTGATATTGAATAGCTTCTGAAAAAAAAAAAGTGTGTTTAATAAGTTTATGTCAAAACTTAAATTTTAATACAAAATATTTTTTGGACAAAAAAAAGGTATTAAACAGATTTGTGACAAAACTTAAGTTTTGTTTTCAAAACTACAAAACTTAAGTTTTTGTTTCTTTCTAAACGTGCCCTTTATGTCTACCAGATTCTAAGGAGGAGGATGTGAGACAAACAGACAGAAGTGTCTACTTCTGACTGTCTCATCCAAGGTTATCCTCCACATCCACCCACCTCAGATTGTAATAAGATAGTTTAAATGCTTAATTATTTTTTAATTATTGCAGATATTTTTGCATATAATACTATTGTGTGACCTTGGATTATCCAATGGGTGCTTCTTGTTCAGTGTATGTGTATCATAAAACTGTGGGCATTAGAAATTTAGGATTAGAAGTAAACAAATATGATAAGGATAAAAAGAGAATCCGAGGTGTGATAAATTATTTTGTACTTTAATTTTTTTATGTGATCACTTATTAAAAGAAATCACAAAACTAAACTATAGGGCTCATGCTCATAAAAAAAATTGATTTTTTTGGGTCAAATACAAAGTTGAAATTTTGACCAAAAAAAAAAACAAAGTTGAAATAAGTTATGATATGAATTGATGGGTAATAAATAATATAATTTCATATAACTTCCGTGTTACACATTAATGTCAAAATACATAATACATTCAAACAAGAGAAGGAACAAGAACCTGTTTCACAACTAAACATCAATGACTATATATGATATTTTATAGGGGAAATTATAATAAAAGACCTAAGATAAATAATATTTATTAAGAATGACCATAAAAATAGTAATTATTTTGAAGGATTAGAAATTAAAATATTTAAATAAAAGGACTAAATTGCCCCTGTGTTATCCCCATATCTTTTTTATCCTCTCTCCTTATGATAACAATTAATTTTGATTGATATACAATCAGATTGTGTTGTATAATGAAGACATTCGGTCCATGACCTGTAGAGCAAAGCTAAAGTTTCCGGATAAAGTGCTTCTATTTCTGGACAGTTTTTCCTCCTTGTAACATCTCCAGATTCTATGACCTCTTTCAATTTGCATCTTCTTTCATGTAGACTCCAAACACCATTTGTCTCTTGCCAACTGACAGTATTGGTGTGCAGTATTTAAAAGATACAACCCAAGACTCAATCTTAATTAAACCACTGGGTCACCAAGCCCTAGTCGAGTCAACTCACACTTAAAAAAACAATCTTAACTAGACCAGTGGGTCACCAAGCCCAAGCTGAGTCGACTCACACTAAAGAACATAATATTAACTAGACCACTGGTCACCGAGCCCGATTTGAGTCGACTCACACTAAAGAAGACAATTTTAACTAGACCACTAGGTCATCGAATGTAAACTGAGTCGACTAACACTAAAGAACACGGGATAAAATCGAACCCAACAAATTCCCCAATGCCTAATTGTCTCATACACACTAAAAACCATGGAAAATCAACCCATTGTCCAATTCGTCCAAAATAAATCAGACCTGAACCTTGACTTGAAAACATGAATCACAAAGGCTAAGCGCAGAGAATTACAATATAGTGTGACAAAGAAGAGAAGTCATGGTAGCAAACATTAGCATCTTCCTTGAAAAAGGAATAGTAGAATCAAGTTTGATATAAATTAAAGACTTCCAATAAAATAGACGAAAATCAATAACATAGGTTTGGAATTAAAAGAGGAACGTGAATTGCATAGTGAGATCTGTTTGGTATAAGGAGAGAGAATACAAGAGGATCTGGAGATAACATAAGGACAACTTAGTCTTTCTATTTTAATATTTTAATTTTTTAGTTCTGCAAAATAATTATTATTTTTATGGTCATTCTTAATAAATATTATTTATCCTATCCTAGGTCCTTTATTATAATTTTTCCTTCTTTAAAATAAATCAAACTAGATACCTTTGAGTGAATTCGGTTAATTATGATTTGTGCATGATATAATTCATCATAAATTGTATGTTTTATGTTTTTTAAATTTTAATTAAAATAAATGAATGCGTCATTTTTTATTTTTCCCGAGACACATCTTATCTTTTAAATAGATCTAAAATACAGAGCAAATCATATCACTCATGACGTATAAACAATGGAACTTGTCTTAAAATTCGTATAATGTGTAAAGAAATTTCCAACTCTAAATAAATTGGACTTAGAATTCTCGTATTATAAAAGATTTGAAATATTAACTTTAAAGTCTATGTTTGTAATTTTTTTGACGTACTTGTTTAAAATTGCATTTATAATTCTAAAAAATGCTTATTTATATATTGAGATAAACTTATCTCATATACATATTTCGTATATCATAAATCATGATTGGAAAACTGTTTTTGAAACTTCCAGTCATTTTCCAAACAAAAACTCTGGTTGCTTTAATATTATTTTATCTTTTTTAAAAACTGTATTTACCATAAACACTAGATGGTGCCCGTCTAAAATTTTATGTTCTATATTTTGAGTGTCATGGTCTACGGCGTCTTGCTGCGGGACCAACCGTCCTGTCTCGGACAAAATCCCATTTTCTCTTGTAAGATCAGAGGTTGTAAATATTCCAGACATGTCTCAGAACGCAGATGAAGAAATTCCATCTTTATTCTTTAGCAAGCGAATCAGCCACCTAATGCAGCCTAAAAAGACAAAAATAGAGAAGGAAGAAGAGCTACATCTTTAAGAAAGATGGCTACGAATCCAAAGAAAAAAGGATCAATGAGCAATTCATATACTGCATTAAATATAGGCTGAAGAAGACGTGCAATAAATGTAGCAGATAGCACATCTGCTGTTAGGGAAGCAGATATTGTATTCGCTTGCCCTTCTTCTTGGCTCGTTCCAAGTATTACACTCCTTCCTTTTCACTGCATCAATGGCACACATCTTCTAGTTGGGAGGTCTCTACAAGGCTTCTCTTTGTGGTCATTTTCTAATTAAATCAATGGTATGGCAGGCGTGGCTAGTTACTTCTCTTCACCAAGAACATCCAGGGTCTCATTCCCTGGGTCGGCGTAATGGAAATTACTCCGGACAGCAACTTGAGCAACATAGTGTGATAGTTTTTTTCGTCAGTGTCGCTTGAAGCACCCTTGTTGGTCTGGTTTCCAATGTTGTTCGGTAATGGTGTGATTACCTCCGCAATCTGTACAACCAAGTAGAAGCTCCGATGTAATCAGAGGCCGGATATTTACGGCAACTCACTCGCACGCATTGGGTTGAATCTGCATTCTTCCCATCTGCGTTTTCCATGTCTAAAAACCTCAACGCGTCCAGAAAACCCTATACGGCAACAATCTCTTTGCGCGTTCTTTCTCTCATCGTCTATTGACTCGAGGACAACTTCGCTGGATATTTCAGTTCACTTAATGTCGGGGAAAAGGAGGGGAAAGTCGAAATCGTAAGTCCTGCTCTGATTAGTCGAAAAATTATTTTTCCTTGTTATTGGGATATTTATCTGAGATTTCATTGCTGGATCAGCATGGGTTTGTCTGGCCTTCCTGTTTTCTCTGGTTCAGTTCTTGTTTTTGAGTTTGAATTTCATAAATTTGGCACATCACGCAATTTTGAAATGGACCTACTTCATGATCGTGACTGCTCTAGGGTTTACAATTTAGATCATTCTTAAATTCTGCAATTTCTGTCTTCGAATGGGTTGCTGATGTTAGAATTATTGATTATTTGGAGTATTTGTAACTATGCTGTATCTTTTAAACCATTAACTATAGTAGCGTTTTGTTTCTAGTAAACTGGAATTTTAGTTAATAATAGTAATTCTGAGATGGTATTATGTTTTGTTTTTGTCGTTTATTATCATTTAATCCTTATTCTAGCCTTTGTTTTGGTGAATCTGGGTGTTTTAGCTGAACTGTTGATTTGGTGCTGTGTTACAATCATTTACTTATCGCCCTGATGTTGTATTAGCTTTCTTCTGGATCGTATGATGAGATGGAAAACTCCGATGTAATCATGAGATGGAATTTGAAAAACATGCATGATTATAGGGTTTTCTGGACGCATTGAGGTTTTCAGACGTGGAAGAATGCAGATTGAACCCAATGCGTGCGAGTTGCCGTAAATATCTGGCCTCTGATACATCGGAGCTTCTACTTAGTTGTAGAGATTGCATTTCCCTTGTTCTTAGTGAACCTCAGGTGCTACATTTATTGCACGTCTTCTTCGGCCGGTGTTTTTTTTTTTTTTTCTATCTCTGACTTTTGTTACTTGTTACATTGCTAATTCTTCGTCTGCTTTGATGTTTATATTTATTTTTATCTACATCAGAAATTTGATGCTTGGTTGTTATTTATTGCTTGGTAGATGCAAATTGGATCTCACGCATTCACCTATGATTATGTATATCATAGTTCAAAGTCACCTTCAACAATATGATGGTCGTGTAGCTCCGTTGGTTGATGCTTTCTTCCATGGCTATAACGCCACAGTTCTTGCATATGGCCTGGTATACATTATTCAACCCCAGATCTGGCTAGAAGTAATCCAGAGCGCAATTTACAGAGTCAACTTGTTTTGAGGCACAGCCCAGATTTTACTTCTGCTGCATCCACCCTTTATTCTCTTTCAGAACCTATTGATAGGTCTTCTGCTCTAAAAAGTGTAAGTCATGCGCTTCCACTTGTTGAACATCGCCTCTCACTGTGTTCGTATTTGAAGTCAAATTCTGGACTAAAGCTAATTTTATTCTGAACGCAGGACGATGGGCATGCTTATTTTACATCATGTTCTGTTGATTCCGAAGGATGTTGTGAAGGAGTATTGAATGTCGCATGCCAATCATCAGGGCGCTGTCACGAGATCTCAAGTAAACCTCAGCGCCATTGTGGATAAAGAGGATAGCGATTCTGATTCTGAAATATTTAGGGTGAAGCGGCCATCTTCTCTGAAGGCAGAGAAAAGAAATTTGAACGCTACCATGTCTTCCGGGCATTCGGATCCACAGGTATTTTCAAATACTTCATCCTTCATTATTATTATTATTATTATTATTATTATTATTATTATTTTAAAAAAAGAACTCCAACATGTAAAGCTGCTGGGTTCTGTGTATTTGAGTTGTTGTGTGCTAGTGGTCAAATTTACGATGTTATTTTTCTCTGCAAATTTTTGGATTATAATATAGCGACTGAAAGGGCACGTACAGATATTCATGCATTGTACGTATCGTTTTGATGATGATGAATAGTTTTTTTCGCTCAATTCTGTTTTGCCATATGTAGTCTGTAGATTTAATTAAACTATTCTGTGATTATGTAAGTCTGGATCAGGGAAAACATAGACAGTGGCACCAATTATACTCAGGAAGAAAGTAGCAGCGGAATTATATGTACCCAAGGTCATGGAAAATATATTCAAGAGAATTGAGGCCGTGCAAGCCTTCTCAGAATTTTTCATACGAGTATCATTTATAGAGTTAAAGGAAATTATGATTATTTCATGACTTTGCCTTGTTCATTTCAAAATTTGACCAACTCAAAAATTGCAAATGACAGATATTTAAAGAAGAGGTTTTTGATTTGTTTGATCCAAATTCATCAAAGAGGTGAGGCTACATCTACGGCGAAGCCTTCTGTGCCGAGCAGAAACAGTCAATGGAGGAATAACACTTGCTGGCGTAACTGAAGCTGAAGTTAAGACAAAGGAGGAAATGGCTTGCTATCTCTCCTGCGGTTCATTGTCTTGTACACAGTCAATCAAGGTGAATTTCCAAGAAAAATTTTGCTTCATTCTTTCATCTTGTGATTTTTCTTTCATGGTTTGTTTATAAGAAACTACATTGCAATTAATTGTGCAAATTATATTCATTTTTTATTCGTTTGCGTGCTATATTCACAATAACAATGGAGCAAAAGAATGACAATCATATCATATGTGCAAAACTCCATTTAGTGGACCTTGCTAGTTCTATACATGCTAAAAGAACCAATACTGGTGGCATGCGTTTAAAGGAAGGTAATTATTGTCATTGAAGGATATGATCTTAGAAGCATAAATAGAATTAAAATTATTAAAACTAATACATTATGAATATAACCTTTTTAGTCACTTGGCTTATATGTGCACGAAAGCTTTTTGCTTTCAATTGCTAATTCTTCTCCAAGTTTCTTTTTTGGTTTAGGTATACATTTCAACAAGGGTTTATTGGCCCTTGGGAATGTAATAAGTGCCTTGGGTGATGAAAAGAAGCTAGAAGAAGGTGGCCATGTGTCATATCGTGATAGCGAATTAACTCGCCTACTGCAATAGGTAAATACTATATATGCTTCAAATTAGTTATGTATGAGATAACTTTCTTTCAAAAGCCAAAACTTCACGTTGCCTATTAAGTAAGTATGTGTTGCTTTTTATATGGTGCAATAATTTTAAAAATAATAGCAAGATATATAAAACGTATTTGTTGTATGCTCATACACTAGCCAAAGGTCATGGGCCGACTACTTTTAATTGACAATTATTCGATCATGAAAGTATCATGTAGGAAGTAGGAAGTTGGATTGCAAATTTCTACCCTCACTCCTGGATATGATCCAAAAGATTTTATTGTTTGTGTTCATAATGACATACTAGCCAATGATTAGCATTATATTTAGGATTCTCTTGTAGGAAATAGCAGAACGGTGATGATAGGTATATACTCGATCATGGTTGTTTGTCTGATACTAATGCTGAGGAGACACTGAACACTTTAAAGTATGCAAATCGCGCTCGGTATATACTCGATCATGGCTGATTAGCATTATACTAATGCTTGTAAGCATTTGTATCAACCTTATTTATCTTCTTTTCTCTTATGTGTGAAGCCATTTGATCATTTAACTTTTCTTTAGTTTTAGATCAATTGGGTCCCTGTTTTAGCTCAAGTTCAAGCATTGCGGAATCAAGTTGAACAATTGCAAGCTGAACTTCTATTACACAGAGATGATGCAAGTGGACCATTTGAGGAACTTCAGGTACACCAATATTCTAAAAAGTGTGTCCCTTATTGGTTGGTCATCGCATGTTTCAAATGTTCTCTAAGTTTTTCAGATTCTAAAGCATAAAATATCTTTACTTGAAGCAAGTAACACTGAGCTACAACAGGAACTTCAAGAATGCAGAGTAACTAGCGAGAGTTTAATGAATCTGTCCATCCTTATTTTTCTCAGTTATCATATAATTTTAAGTTGCTTGAGATTAATTTTTTGTGTGTACCTGTTGAATCTCACCAGTGGTGTTGAACATTTGTATGTTGAAAAAGACCAGTTGATCATGAAAATAGAATCAATTAGGAATGGTAAACCTTGGGATGAGATTGAATCACATTCAATCGTACTATTTTCAATCTCATCCCAAGGTTTGAATGTGATTCAATCTCATCCCAAGGTTTACCATTCCTAATTGATTCTATTTAACTGGTCTTTTTCAAGCTATAAATGTTTAGCTCCATTTGTGAGATTTAATAGATAAACACCAAAAATTTATCTCAAGCAACATAAAATTATATGATAATTGAGACAATAAGGATGAATAGAACACCTGATTGTTAAAAGCCCTCTTCATCAAACTCTTGCTAGCTACTCTGCACTCTTGAAGTTCCTGTGGTAGCTCAGTGTTACCTGTTTCAAGTAAGGATATTTTATGCTTCAGAATCTGAAAAAAAAAATTAGAGGACATTTGAAACATGCAATGACCAATAAAAAAGGGACTCACTTTTTAGAATATTGGCGTACTTGAAGTTCCTAAAATGGTCTACTGGCATCATCTCTGTGAAATAAAAGTTCAACTTACAATTGCTCGACTTGATTCCGCAATGCCTGAACTTGAGGTGAAACAGGTTCTTGATTAATCTAAACAAAAGAAAAGTCAGATGATCAAATGGTTTCACACATAAGAGAAAAGGAGATAAATAAGATTGATACAAATGCTTACAATGGCCTTGTTCTGAATATTCCGGGCGCAATTTTCTGACTTTAAAGTGTTCTATGTCTCCTCAGCATTAGTATCAGTAGGATTAACACATGCTATAACAATCATGACAAATTAAAAAAAATCAAAAGATATATATATATATATATATATATATATATATATATATATATATATATATATATATATCATCACCGTCTTGCTATTCCCTCCAAGTGAATCCTAAATATTCACATTGAAAGTACATATCGTTATATAATGTTGATCATTGACATTAATATGTCATGATGAACACAAACAATAAAATTTTTCCTATCATATCCATGAATAAGGATGGAAATTTGCAATCCAGCTCCTAGTATCCTACATGATACGTACTTCTATGATCGAATAATATATCAATTAAAAGTAGTCGGCCTATTACCTTTGGCTAATGTAAGAGGATACAACAAATAAGTTTTATATATCATGCTATTATTTCTAAAATTATTACACCATATAAAAAGCAATACATACTTAATAGGCAACACGAAGTTTTGGCTTTTGAAAGAAATTTATCTCATATATAACTAATTTGAAGTATATAGTATTTAGCTGCAGTAGACAAGTTAATTTGCTATCACGATATGTCACATGACCACCTTCTTTTTGTCCCCCGAGGAACCTATTACATTCCCAAGGGCCAATAAACCCTTGTTGATATGAATACCTAAACCAAAAAAGAAACTTAGAGAAATTAGCAATTGAAAGCAACAAGCTTTCATGCATATATAAGCCAGCCGACTATAAGGGTTATATTTATAATGTATTAGTTTTAATAGTTTTAATTATATTCATGCTCTTAACATCATATCCTTCAACTACAAGAATTACCTTCCTTTAAATGCATGCTATTAGCACGGGTTCTTTTAGCATGTTTTGAATTGGGAAGGTCCACTAAATAGAGTTTTGCACTTAAGATATCATTGCCATTCTTTTGCTCCATTGTTATTGTGAATATAGCATGCGAACAACTAGAAAATGAATATAATTTGCACAATTAATTTTAATGTAGGTTCCTATAAACAAACCATGAAAGATAAATCACAAGAGGAAAGAATGAAGCAAAATGTGTTTTAATAATAACTGACAATTGCAAATTGAATAGATTGTTATTGATTCAAGTCCAAGAGCCTTTCATGCTAAAAACTTTCTTGATCAATAACTGTAATCTTTTGAGAAAAGATGACTCGAGTCAATCTAGTTTAACTCAAGTCATTGTTGTTTGAAATAAACCTAAAACAAGTCTCAAGTCAATAGTAACTCGAGTCAGCCTTGGATGACTTGAGTCATAGTTCTTATTAAACATTTGAAAACAATTTTCAAAGTATCTTGACTATAGTTGATCTATCATGACTCTAGTCGCTAAAATGAATTTTAAAATTAACTTTTTCATGTAACTCAAGTTAGTCATTTATGACTCAAGTCATTTACTGTGTCAAATCTTTTTCGAAGGCTAAACCCGCTAATTGGTCTAAGTTTATTTATGACAATGACTAATTGGGCTTAATGGATCACATACAAAGGTTATTTCTGATTGTTTAAAATTAGCATGCTTGAGCCAATAATTGTTATCGGGCTTTGTCAAGGATAAATGTGTAATTAGGTTGGAGCCAGACTCAAAGCCTAATAGTAAAATGACGTCATATTTGAGCCTTTAGTGGAAAATTAGTTTTTCCATAAAAGGGCCCAAATGTGTCAAAAGACCAAATGGGGTCTTAGGTTGAATTTAAGCTTTAAATTTAAATTCAAGAGGTTAGGTTATAAAAGAGGGTCGCGCGCACGCATACGAATAAATATATCCAATAAAGATTGGATAAACAACGAATAAAGATCGGAGAAAAGCTAATCTTTAATTTAGAATTCAAGATGCAATTTAAATATATGTATATGATTCATCATCTTATTTGAGTTCAGGATATATTTCAAAATAAGGATAAGATCCATTATCTTATATTTTAAATGAATGATATATTTCAAGATAAGGATAAGATTCATTATCTTGAATTTAAATTCAAGATAAGGATAAAATCCATTATCTTGAATTTTGAATCCAGTATATAGATAAATCCATTATATTGATTTTCTTGGATTAAATGTTGGAATCAATTTTTCTTCTAATTAATTTAATTAGAGTTTGATCTTAATTAAGTGGTTGAAATTAGGGCACATAATTTTGGACCTTTTTAGAAGTTTTGGACATGTAGTCTTGGATAGTTTTATGCATATGACTCATCCAAGAAAGACGTGACATCCAAAGTTCAATCCAATAAAGGAAGATTCAATCTTATTCATCCCATCCTCTACCTAACCTCAAGACACTACCACCATCTTGAAAAAAAGAAAACCCAAAAACTTGAATCCTTAACCTTACCATTTCCTAGCAAGCATCCAAGGAGTGGGAGAAGTCAACGAGAAAAAGTTCTCACTGTAATTAGGAGATAGCGTTGTGGATCAACATTAAAGGACATCATAAATATTGAAACCTTTAAGTAATTAAAGGTATTCCTAAAACCTCTTTTATGTGCTTTAACAAACAGAACCTAAATTATATTTCATGAGTACTGTAAGGTATTATAGGTATCATAATTGTAATATTAATTCATCCAAACATTCCCCATGAGTATTGTAAAGAGTTATTGATTATAACTCATGAGTACTGTAAAGAGTTATAGGTTTCTTAATGATTAAAATAATGATAACTCATTGGTCTAATGCATTAGATTATAACTCATGGGATTAACTTTTCAATTCATGAGAGCGTGAAGAGTTATGGGTTATAACTCATGAGTAAATATTACATGTGAGAATATAGATACAGTTAATATGTAATACCCCACATTACATTTATTTATATTTATAATAATAATGATAATGATATAGTATTAGTTTAATTTTAGTAGTTTAGATTAATTTGATTAGTTTAGATGAATATGATTTTTATTAATTTAGATTGATTGATTTAATTGAATTTAATAATTTTGGTAATATTTTATAATTTATTAATTGAAAATAGCTAAAGAGCTAAACCCTAACTTTCACTACAAGTTTAGCTCTAGCTTAGACTCTAAGTTTAGCTCTAACTATAAATATTAATCCTAGCTACCTAACCTTAACCTTTGCCCATATTTCTCTTCTCCTTACTCCTTTCTCCGTAAACTCTGCGGCAAATTGCTCTTTAGGAATTTAGCAAACACGGAGACCAGGTAATCCTAATCCCTAAGACAATTTTTATGGTTTGAATTATATATATATTCCTACAACTTCAGCTTTGTAGAGTCCTTCATGCATTAATTAGAATGATTGCTTGTTACACACACACACACACACACACACACACACACACACTACCTTGACGTTTTGCTAATCACTTTTTCTGTACAACTTGTTAGATACAATTCTTGCACTAGATGATAGGGTATTAGGAGCCGATATTGAAAATTCTGTGGATGTTTTTAGTAGTATGATAACATTTTTTTTTGGTTCATTGCACAATGCAACAATTTTCCATGATAGTGACTTGAAAAAGGCAACATAGAACTACGGTCTATAATTATGAAAAGGCAACAATTTTACAAGATTATGAATTTTATTGAAGTAGATGATTATCCAAATTTCAAAAGCGAGTTTAAAATTCCATTCTGGAAGTGCCAAAAATCACCACTACAAGCATAGTACCATTTTGTGCGTGCTATACCTCCTTTGGATTCTGAATTGGTGTGAAAAGAATTTTGTTTTTATTTTTAAATTTTCATTCTCTTATTTTTGTTGTGTGATTGAAATAATTTAATTGTGGGAGGATAGCTTTGGGATGGTACCTCCTAAAGTGATGAACATAACCCTTAGGCTTTATGCCCTCGAAATAATATTTGATGTGAACCGATTGTATCCGTTCTTCCCAAAGTGGTCTCTGGCAGGTTTTTGGGATACTAGTAGCAACTTTGGGAAGATGTGTGCACACTAGGAAGAATTATTTTTATGGCCAAATTTGATGAATTGTGACTGGCAGGTTTCCGGGTCACAGGGTAGACTGGCAGGTTTTCGGGTCTACCATGGTTCTCTTCCCACTAGAAAATTTTAAAAACAATGACACCTTTTAATTTATACTTATACACACATGATGTCTTTATTTTATTTTATTTTGCAATTAATTTATCTTGTTTGATAATTATTTTATTTTGGAGTTAATTTATTTTATCTTACAATTATTTCATTTTGTTTTGTAATTAATTTATTTTGTTTCAATTCATATCAAATTATTTATTTATTTATTTTGTTTTATTTTGCAATTAATTTATCTTGTTTGATAATTATTTTATTTTGGAATTAATTTATTTTATCTTACAATTATTTCATTTTGTTTTGTATTTAATTTATTTTGTTTCAATTCATATCAAATTATTTATTTATTTATTTATTTTGTTTTATTTTATTTTTATTTTTATCTTTATTTAATTAGGATTACCAGCTTTTGCTAATGTTTGTATTCTTGGGCTGTGATGATCCTTCGGGGGAACAGAATTTCAGTGAAACAGGTGCCAAGAGTTTAGGGTTAGCCGTGAGATGTGAGGAAGGACGTCCAATTGAATTTTAATTATCTCTCTTTTATTTCTATATTTCACACAAGACATTTTGTTTTGGTTTAGATTTGTTGTGATGTAATAAGTAGCCCTGCACTTGTCCCATACAAGTACGGCGGTAACACTTCCCAAATTTTGCTATTTTTAAATTTTGGTATTATTTATAAAAACTATCGCTATTTTATGTCATTATAACTCCTAGAAATTTGGGGGTGTTACATAATAACTCATTGATATAAGTAGTTATGATTACTTAATAACTCGTGATGACTATGAAGAGTTACGAGTTTCACAATGATTAACAAAAATTTTGTTTTTCAACCTTATGAGCTTTTGCTTCATGAGCTTTTGCTTGAAATTCACGGAACATCCAATATTTACCAATATACATGATCCCTGAAAAATAGTTATACAAGGGTTCTAAAATCGAACGTTAGAAGTGTCTTCTGTAATAGTGAAATTTAGAAGTACATTATTTTATCACATCTATCAGCTTTCATAATTTTAGGTTTGAATGCAAAACATCCTTAGTTTGGATAAGTAACAAGGGCCATGCATGGACATGAGCCAAAAATGCTCCTCTCCTAGGCATTTCAAACTTAATATATGCTCTATGTCATAATTAAAGTTCTTTTATCAAGGTTTTCTTTCTTTTACCATACATGGCAAACTACTATGGTTTTTCTCCTCAAAACATCTACTACTAGATTAACGAATCCACATTTGGTGCTTTTCCTTATGTGCTTGTTCCATGCTTTTCTTTACTTTTTCTTATACAATTTTCCTTTCAAGCAAAAAAAAAAAAGTATCAATCTCTCATTGATTTTCAAAGAAAAGCATGGAACAAGCACATAAGGAAAAGCACTAAATGTGGACTCTAGATTAACTTGCCAAAATGATCAAAAATTGTGCTCTCATGGTCGTAGTGCAATTCCCTAATCTCCTCTTCTTAAGATCTAAGCCTTCAATCCTTGATGGCTATTTGCAAGCTTGTGTGAACATTAAACCTTCAAACCGTTAGAAACTTTACTTTTATTTAAGTTAGCTTGGTCAATGGGATAGCTCAATCTCTTATATTTTTTTTAATTTTTTTTAAATAATGAGGGCATTTGGGTAATTGGAATACAACTGAAAATAAACAAACTTACCCTTAGCCTTAGCAAGGATTTGAACCTAGCCCTCAAAAGGACATTTAACCTTCCAAAGCAACTAGACTACATGCTTTGTTACCACAAAGAATAAAAAAATAATTAATATACTAATTAGCTTATTATAATTTAAATTTAATTTTTTTCCCTAGGCCATTACAATTTAGTCCATATAATCCTTTTAATCAAGCTCAAAAGACTCAGTGAATCATTTCTCATTTTGAAATTTGGCTCAAACCCTAGATTTTAAAAACTTCAAATCTAAAAAACTAAGAGAGGATAAGAGAAATCAAGTTAGAGGTGCTTACTCTGGTATTATGAAGCTCCCAAATACTCTCAAGAGATCATAAATCAAACCCATAACAGAGAAAACACACTCCTTCTCCTTTTGGTTGTTGCATTTGCAAACTATATGAAAAAGCTGATTTTGACATGTGTGCTATGGAAATATCACTTTTCACTATATCAAGCAAAACAAAGAGATGAGCCTTTGTTCTGCAATGTTCCCTATGAAGAACAACGGAAAAAAGTCATTCCCCAAGAATTTCAATCTCAACCTCAAAAATGAAGCTTGGGGGACTATTGTCATAGGCGTCACTTGCTTTGAGGATAGACAAAGGAAAGGGTAGTTCCTTGAAAAGGGAGCTATGACCTACAAGCTGGTCAGTGGCCACCTTTTTTCATAAAAGGAAATCATTAAAAAAGTATAATGTCGAAGTCACTGATGGGGTGGAGTTGTGAATTAAATTAAAATATCAGTAGTATGCTAAAAATTAACTCTTACAATGTAATATATTGGTGTTCTGTAATAAGAACACAAATGTCTAGCCTCAAAGGACTAGTGATTGGTTCAAGCACCAAGGAGAAGGAGATTACTCAGTGATACCTATGAAAGAGATATCATAAAGCATTTGGAGATTACTGTGCTACACAAGAATGACGATAGCTAAAAGAGTGGGGTGTGTGCACAATGAGACTATATTTAGAATATGTGAATCAAAAACTGTGTACCTTGTAGGTAATCTCCTATTTATAGAGATTACCTAGGGTTTTTGTCCACTGCTGTGTTTGTTAATTATGCGCCTCCACATTCAGATCATGCCTGCTCCACTACCTGTACCATGCATGATTATAGAGGAATTAGTGTTTTACCTTATTAGAAGGGATTCTATCATGAAGCCTGCTTATTGGGCCTCTATACATCAAGCCCATTATGTGAGTTCATAACAGTTGCCCCCGAGCTCGGTATTTTAGGCCTCTCAAATGTTGAGATTAACTACTCAATTATCTCAGACTTCATTCATTCGAGTTACTCTTGTTCAGCTGCTTCGAGATTGTTTGAATCAGAGTTAGCTTTCAGCTTGCCCCCTGATATGCCTACAAAATTTATTTTTCGCACTCAGCTTTCATGGTGTCTAGGATTTTTTTTGCAACTTTCAATTTGGCCTGCCGAGTTATCCTTTCCTGCCACGTGCTACCCCCAATCCGGGGTATCATGGAAGCTTGTCATCATATGAATAGGCGCGAACCCTCAACAACCTTGACAACTGTCTGTGTCGTAGCATATAACCTCCATTCTTTCATTACTGGCCAAGCCAGCCGCCGTTGGTTTTCGTGCGCATTTAATGCTCACGTCTCCTTACGCCAGTCATCATTGTACTTTTTAGAGTTTATCTTAGCCTAATTCTTTATGCCTGCTGATGTCATCAACCTTGGCTCTTCAAATTCGCAACTGTTAGTGCTATTATCCCTGTCTTTTCAAATTCACAACATTTATATATTTTGAAATGTCGTGTTGCTTCAACACTTTACGCTCAAAGGCTTTCCTTTCTTCCAAGCAAATCCTCCCTTGTGCCAATACTTGCCATAATCAGGTAAAAAGTTCATCGTTTTCCTATTTCTTTTCCGCACAATTTAATCTGCCTTTGTTCTACTTTGTTGCTCTTCTTTTCTTGCTGCTTTCCATAGAAACTATGCTTCTGGTCTCGGGGGTAGTACTCCTGAGTAAGTTCTTAGCATTCTTGATTTTCTGGGTTAAAAAACTTGTCCTAACCTCATCATACTTATTTGTTCTAAAACTCAATGGACCAAAATCCGAACACTCCTTTAGATATGTACGGTAGGCCCATTCCTGAAGAGGATAGAGAGATAATTAAAAAGGTTTATGATAAAACAGCCTTTTGGTTCTGGGCCATTCCTCGCACTGAGGAATCGATCAAAGCAAACCTGCTTAAATCCCAAAGAAGTGGGGGTAGGAGAAATATCCAAACCCAGACACCGGCTTCGTCAGTATCCCAAGTGATTGCTCCAGTCCTTCCTGAGTCTTCTCGTTATCCAACCATACACCTAGAACCAACTCCAAAAGCCTCTATTTCTTCTTCTTCCCAACCTCATAGCAAATTGCCTTACGACTACTGTTGTTTTGAGTTTATCACTCTGGCTGAACTCGGTCGCCAAAGGGAAGCCGATCCTATTCTGGCGAGCTGCCAATATGGCCTAGATAACCCCTTAGTCCATAACACTCCCGCACCAACCTTCTAGAGTCAAGGTCCAACGTGTTAGGCCTGGCTGTCACCCAAGAGGGGGGTGAATTGGATGTCCGAAAAGAACTTTTGATAACTTTGAAAATCTTTTCGCAACTTATTGAAAACAATTCGTATAACAATAATAATCTATAAAGCACTTGTAACATCCCAAATTCCAGGTTCGAAAATTGTGTCGGTCGACACTTAGTTTTAAGAAAAACAACAGAGTTTGAGATGCTACAGCTTAGAGTACTGCGGAAATTGATAGCGTGCGCTAAGATCCGGACAACGAGTATCTAATATAAAAATGCCCAGACATATGATGATGCCCGACATAAGCTGATATATTAAATATCCCGAAGGAATATTCATGTGATACAATTTACAGAGATTAAATACAATCCTCTGATAAAGAAAGTTTTAAACTAAACCCATGACTTGGAACCTAACATCAGTTAATTAAACAGTTTGGCCAGGTAGGGGTCTATCATGGGGGCCTCACCGACTTATACGGCGACTGATTGGCTTTCCACATAGATTAACCCAGCCTTAGACACCAAACTGTTCAAAGTAACTTTGTTAAATTCGAGCCAGAAGCTAAGTCCTAATAACTTCTATCGACCTTTGCCTTTGACTGCTGCCTCTTCACGGCTCTACCCACCGGCATCTTCTCTATCCCGGTTTCTTTCCTGTACTATTCATTAAGACTGAGGTCCAATGCCTATTGGACCTCAGGTAACGGTTAACCTCATGCTTATGTAAACAGTATATGACAGATATCACAATGATATATTCACAATTATAACTTTCAAAAACATATAAGCAAGTAACATAACACAGCCACTGCAATATGTATGTTACCCAAGTCTGCACATAACCAGTGCCACGATGGCCTATCGTGTCCTCAGCGCTAGGAAAACTCAACGGTGTTATCAAGACTATAACCCGTATACAACTCAAATCCATGAGCAATTTCAAATCAGAGTATCAACATGTGAAAACAATTATCATATATAACTATACCATAAGCATAAGCGTTAATGTTACAATACGCGTCCGTACTTGAGTTTGATAGGACTTTTGGGTACGTTTGTCGTTGGAACAGGTGCACAGTCTATCCTAAAAGGGTAATATTGTCTCAATTAATTCTCAAACAATATTTCAAGAGACACCTTGGCCATACTTGACATTTTTACCCTTGAAGGATTTATTTCCACATAATTTTCGGAAAAAACACTGATGCAGAATTTCGCCTAACTTTGAAAAATCATAACTAATTCCAGAAAAATCGAAAAGAGGATCCGTAAAATTTCCCGGAATCCTTGAGATTTCTACTTTCAAGAAAAAATACTGGAACTTACCCAGAACTCATGGATAATTCCCATTTTCCAGAATTCAAACCGCTGCCCAGAATTTCGCTCAGAAAATGTAGCTTAACTTCTGGGATTTTTATCTTTTTGCACAGAACTTCAATTGACACACTCTTTATATATTTGGAAAGCCCTAAATGTCTACTTTCATCATGAGTTTTCCCAGAATTTTAGAACATCATCTTCATCATAAAATACTAGCATTTTTACTACTGACTCCAGAAATTCCTATTTGCTGAAATTTCGCCAGAGCTTCGCTATTTTGATCATAATCTTCCAAAAATTTTGCTATAACTTCTTCTTCATCAAATTTTCGAAATAAAGCTATTGGAAACCATAAAAACATGAATATAAAACTGGAATTGGAAGTTTGCTGATCAAAATAACATTTCTAGCATTTCTACTTCATAAACTAAGAACTTAAACTTGAAAGCTAAGAACTCTCTTACCTCTTGAAGACCACTTACCTTCTATTTCCAGCAGCTCCTCACTCTCTTCCTTTCCCTCTAAATTTCGGCCAAGCTAGGTGAATTGGTGGGGAGCATGTGTTGCCAAGGCTCCTATTTATAGCCAATGGCAATGGCATTCTTGAAATTTTTTCCTCTTGCATTTAACCATTGATTTTTCCTTGGTGAGGAGGAAATAATCCTAGCCCTCCACCACATACAAACTGCCCCCCCTTATCCTTCTAGAAATTTTCTTGCTTTGTCCCCAAGAAAAGCCTTTTCTTCATTAAGTTAACTTAATAAATCCCAAATCCTAATTTAGTTAGGTGTAAGTTGGTGTTTAAATTCAAAATCCAATTTCACTTTTGGAATCCTAATTTTATGATTAGATTTATGGTGATTTTTAATTCCCAAAATGCTTAAGTATGAATCTTAAAAGTAACCGAAGATATCTTTGGGAATAGCCAAGTTGAACCTCATAATTCCCTGATTCTAAATATGTATTTATCTTGGACATTTAACTTCAATATCACAAGTTATGATTTATTTTTTATAGATTCTTATTTAATTTTATCTCATTAAGTAACAACTTGCTTCCCAAGCCAAACAACTTGCTCCTCAAGTTTCCTAATCTTCTCCCATAAGCATCAGATGACCCATATGCTTCTTGATAATATATTAAACAACTTTTCCTTCCTCTCCAAGAAAAAGCAACGTTCCCCTCCTTCTTTTTTTTAATCATCCATTTATATTTTCATTGTTTCTCACAATTTAAGAAGAGAAATCTTTCATTGGTCCCTCTTTAGGACTGAGAATTATGTAATTTATTTATGCCTCACTAAATAGGAATTTTCGCCCCTTAGTGAAAAATTAGGAATGATTAGTTAAATCCTAATTTTAATCTCTAATATAGTGTTTTAGGGGTTATTAGACTTAATTTACAAAATTAGACAAGTTTCTAATTTAATTTTGATAATTAAAAACTCCTTGTATGCTAATTTTAGCTTTTAAATATCATTTGGTACTTAATTTAATTGATATCCCCTTAAGTATGTCCTTTATAACTTAATTATTAGCTAATTTCAAAAATTAATAAAGTATCTCAACTATTGAAATTTCAATTGCCCAATAATTGTTACTAATTTCCTTTAGTTGATTTCATCATCCTCTGCTGATTTTAATTGCTTAAAAATGGTATAACTCCTAAAAATCAATTAAAAACTTAGAGATATAATAAATATTTAGTTGCCTCTTAGGATTTATCATAACATCCTCAGGGCATTTTATGATCCATAAATTCACTTAGGGATTTTTAGCTCTTTATTTACTCTAATTTCATGAGAAATCACCTTAGAAAATAAGGTAGTTATTCTACTAGTTTTGAGACCACATATTTACTAATTGTAATAGGTGTTATTTATCAACATATAATATTTACATGTATTATGAAAATTGGGGTATTACAGCACTTTTCAGACATTCAAGTATATATGCTAGGAAAATAAGAGTTTAGGGAAGAGAATATGCAAACTATGATTTATCCTGGTTCGGTCGAATCCTTGATCTACATCCAGTCCCCAAGCTCCACTTAAGATTTAATCCACTATATCTTCTTGTTTAATCCAGGCACAAGAGAAGCCATTACAACCCACAAGTTTACCAGGCACTTGTGAAGTCAAATCTCTAACTGAGATACTCTCCCTTACACACTGTAAGGATATAATCGGTTTTCCACTCAAGATCACCCAATCTTGAGTAACTCTCAAATAGAATGATTACAATAAATCTTCTCTTTCAGAAGTGGATAACTGAAGTACATGACAAATAATCTCACTCTCTAAGGTAATTATACAATCATTGAGATATTCGGAGAGTAAGTGCTATGAATGTCAGAGTAGGCATTTTGACGATGCAGTTGTAGTCTCTTTTCGCTCATCTCTTTGTCTATTTTGAATGTTTCTCCTTTTATAGTCGATAAAGAGCTTTGCCTATTAAGCATTCTTCTAGTAGAATATGACCGTTGGATTTCCGTTGGAAGTAGCCAGACTTGTCGTTACTTCTTCTGTCAAGTGCTTCGCTGGATTCGTTAAATGTATTAGCCATTGATTGTACTTGATAGCCGGAATAAGTATGTCTTGGAAGAATGTTTTGTTTTGCTGCAGTGTTAATTCCGAATGTTGCATGTTGCTATGTTTCTAATGCTTCGCAATAAATGCCTGTGACGCTGTGACGTGAGCATTTGCTTTATGTTGCTTTTCAATCAATGCTTCATTTTGAACCTTGAAATCACTAGCAAACAAGTTAAAAATGTTTTATAAATGATTATTAATCGCTGTGTGAAGTATTGGCTTAAGTTCAGATCATTTCGAAAGTTACTGGAAGTGATTCGCGAATTCTGCTTGCAAGAACTCTAGTTCTTATGGTAAGAACTCTAGTTCTATGTTCTGCTCGCAAACTGACTTTCAAAGGAACTTGAGTTCTTAAAGAAGAACTCTAGTCATGAACTCTAGTTCTCTAATAAGAACTCTAGTTCTTATTCTTTCGAAAGAGATCCAATTGTTTTCCAAAGTGAAGAACTCTAGTTCTTTCTCAAGAACTTTAGTTCTTATGATTTCGAAAGATACTCAGTTGCTTTCTAAAATGAAGAACTCTAGTTCTTTCTCAAGAACTCTAGTTACAAACTCTAGTTCTTGTTTAAGAACTCGAGTTCTTATGTTTCTTTTTCTGGTTGAAGAGTTTAGCTTTCGCGAGAACTCAAGTTCTTATACTAAGAACTCTAGTTCTTGAATTTTCCATAATGAAGAACTCTAGTTCTTGACCAATGAACTCTAGTTCTCAAAGTCCCTTTTTCTGTTTGAGCAATTTGGAAGAAGTAGTTTCGCAAGCTCGAGTTCTTATACCAAGAACTCTTGTTTTTATGGACTTTGATCGATAAACTGATATGATAAAAGGAAGAACTCGAGTTTTCAGACAAGAACTCTAGTTCCAAACTCTAGTTCATTACTTGGGAACTCTAGTTCTCATAACCTTTTCTGATTTTTGAAGGATTTCAGCACAAGACAGAAATATGGACTCGAGTTCTATGACCAAAAACTCGAGTTCTCAATTTGATTGTTTGAGAACCGATCTGTTAAACCTTTCAAAGACTTGAGTTTTAAAATATGAAATCATGTTTGTCATTTTGAACGAGGCTGAAAACATAAGTTCTTTGAGGAAAAACATAAGAACTTAAGAACATTAGAGATTCCATAACGTCTTCGATATAGCTTCAATTTTGGCAAACCACCCATGCTCATAAAGCTCTTCAAGTCTTCTTTCCAATGCAACAAGAATCAGCTCCAAACTCATTGTATGTTGATGACTATGATCAGATTAATAAAAGTTGTTCTTGAACCAACGTTTTGCATAATCCTGAACTGACTCTCAACTTCCAAAAATCATATCTCTCTCATTTGATCTTTTTTTTCTGTGATCTTTATGTTTTTGGAAAGATATATGAGTCTAGTTTCATATGCCACCAATTTCAGCCCATTCCAATTTTTAGTTTGTGAGATATCCTCAAATTAGCGAACCTTGGTCTGCTGTATGACAGTAACAGATGGTGCAACTTCAGAAATTCAAAGCTCTCTCAGCTGATCTTCTTTGGACTTGAATTTTTGTTAAGATGACGCATTGGATGTCTAGTTTCATCCAAAATTGGCTTCACCTTAATCCGATCTCTGGTTTGAGAGATATCATCGAATTATCAGAGGTCGCCCAGACTAAATGTGAAACAGAGGTGGACAGAGTGACTAGAATATCATGAACTCGAGTTCTTAAGTAAGAACTTGAGTTTTGAAAAATGAACTCGATTTTTTCCTTAAGAACTCTAGTTCTTAAGTGAGAACTCTAGTTCTCATGCATATTTTCCTGAAAGCTCGATTTTGCTCATTTAAACTCAGAATTGAGTCATTCCAGCTTCCATTTGATCACAGAAACTTCCAGTATCATAGATAAGAACTTGAATGTTGATAGTCCCATTATAATATGCAAGTTCTTCTTTCTTTAATCTCTTCTCTTCTTCTTCATTATTCCCCATTAGCCAATACAAACTTTTTTGCTCTAACTAATGGCATCTATCAAAGTATTTAAGACATCATCAAAACTAATCATATTCAACACAACGCCTTGTGACACCTGCCATAAGAGCATTGAGGTCTTCCAAATCGGTCAGGAAAAAGAAGTTGACTTGATCTTGGCCTACTGCTGACACAATCTAGTTATTCCCACCAACCCGGCTTCGAGTCAACCTGGCGTGGAGTCTTTAGATTTGCCCCAAGGTATACCTATTTTTTATGACTCTTGTCATTCTCTTTATTATAGGTACATATGGCGTCCTTTTCACGTCCTGCTAAACAGTCGGTGACTGAAGAGTCTGGGTCTGGCGATTCAAAGCAAGTCTCCCATAGCCCAAGTTCATACATAGTGAGCGGGGTTGTGCTAGATATCAAAAGTATCATGACATCAAGAGAATTTTCAAATCTCCAACTTTTTGATGGGGAGGATATACCTTACGCTTACCCCTAGACAGTGAGTTCGTTTGCTTCTTGTTGGGCTAAGGACTCTAACCCCCCACTTCTTTTTCCTCTATCGAGATATAGTGACTCGTCCCGGTTTAAAACTTCCTTTTTCTGATTTCCAAATCCGCCCTCTCAGGCATCTTCATGTCGCTCCCACACAACTCCATCCTAACGGATGGGCCTGTTCCATAACCTTTGAATCTCTTTGTGTGGAGCAAAATATAGATTGCACCGTACCCCTTTTCTTTTACTTCATCTCCCCTTTAGAGTCATATACTTCCAAAGAGAAACCCATAGAATTCACTTAGACCTTACTTAAGAGTGTCTGACATAGAAAACTTTTCACGCCCTTTACTGATTCTTTCAAACTCGTCTTCTTCAAGGTTGAGGCCATCCTCAAGCAACAACCTTGGTTTCTTGAAAAGTCTGACATTGGCGAGATTGAGGGGAGATTCCCCCTTTATTGGATGAGCGACCATTATGATCTATCACCCAAATCTTTCAATCCCAAACTAAATAGCCTTACCTTCGACGAGGAGAAGGCGATACTTTTTTTAGGCGATCTTAGAAAAATTATGGGGCCCTTTGATGCAGCCAACTATATAGAAGCACCTCTAGCTAGGAAAAGAAAATCCGCAGCAAGTATGAATATTACTGTAGTTTGACGTTTGCATAATATTTTTGACTTTCCATTTACCAATTTTTCTGAAAGTTTATGTTTGCCTTGTAGAACAAGTAATGGGGAGAAAACCGGCTTATATGAACAGGGTTGAGCGACTGGAGGCCGCTAAGGATCCACGACAAGAGGCCGCCAAAGACCCAGGTTTCACCCAGAAGAGGAAAACTAGCGAGGCTGGGAAAAGTAAACAACTCCTCAATCCTAAAAAATCCAAAAATCGATCAGAAAGACTCGGCTTTGCAGACTTCAGACACTTCTAGTCCAACTGGCTCCGAATTGACTTCTGGTCCTACTGCAGCTCCTTCTTCAACCCCGGCTCAGCCAGTCAGCCAAACTCCTTTGCCTCCTATTAACTTTCTAGGTCGGTCCTATCTCTGGGAGCATGGAATTGACAATAACAGCCTACCTAGCATCTGTCCTTCGATGTGCTTTTTCCAGCCCGAGCGCATATCTGTAACTGAGAATGATTTGTTGATTCGAATTGAGAGCGATGCTATTTCGGAAGGTCCCTTAAACCAAAGCCCTTGGGGTATGTAACTGTTCTAATCTTGTCCGAAAATGGACCTTGGATCCCTCCCCCACATATTTTGGCAAAGGTTCTGGGATTACTTGATGATAGAAGCGTTGCATTTTCTTTGCCATTATCTCAGGTCTTTATTGGCTGCTTATTTGCAGCATGTGCTTATCTTGCTTGGCATTACCAAGGGGTATTTCGACGTCCACTTGTGGTGTAGCCGTGGTGATACTGACTCTGTTGGGATCACTAGCATTTTGGCCGATATTTCATGTAGGGTTTTCCAACTTCCTAACACCTTCTACTAGCCAATGCATTCATTGGATTGCCTTTTTGCGAGTTTGAACTCGGTCTTATCCATTTTGGTTCTCCTTCCCATGATCTGGATGAGGTACCCCAACACTCACATGGACAGAATTTTGAGCATTAACCCGTCTTGGACCAGTAGCATTCCTATCTACGTGCTGAGTGGTGGTATTAGCTTGGTTACGTCGAGCGTTACCTCAACTTATGGTATTGGACAACCTCCCCTCTAAAATTTTCAACCAAACAAGGGAAGAAAAAGCAAAAAAGTGTGTGTATTGATAAATAGAACATGGATATTTTTGTTATATGATTGAGACATTTAAATACACATGGAGATAGGAGGAAGACTTTTATGGCATATTTTCAAAATCAATTTTTTTGCTCAAATTAAGATAATTAGTACACATAAAAGAACTCATCTAGTAAACAATAAGGTGAAAATTTTAATTGATTTTAAGGAAATTCTTCATGAAAAATTGTTAATTAGGAATATTAACGGTTAGTTAGAAGTATTTGGATATATTAATTTATTAGTTACACTACTACTAAAAACACTTACGACTGTTTTTTTTTTTCACATTTTACGTCTTTCCTAAGGGGGTGCCTATCTAGGAGGTGCAAAATAAGAGACCTATGGTGTCCCTAGGTGTCCTAAATTTAAATTTAGGATGCTGTAGGTCTTTTTTTTTAAAAAAAAAGCCCCCCAAACTTGCAATGTTGGGGAGGAAGAAAGTAAGAAAAACAGGTTTTACTGCCATTGCAGATCAGGATTCAAACCTTCAAGAAGGAACAAAATAAAAAAAGAAACAAAGAGTTAAGAGAAAAGTTCCAAATCTACTTTGAACGGCGTAAAATATGGTGCAATCTCTACTCTTTTCAAGACAGAGTAGTGGAAAGAAAAACATATCCAAAATTATAGATCTACATCCCTGAAGGACTTGCATAGCCATAACTTCTAGATCTAAATTCGTGCTCGGCGACATCAAATCTAAATTCCATGCCATACAAATTTGTTGAAATTAGAAATATTGAAAACCAAGTATAAGTCTAGAGTCGGGAAATCAGGCCGAGCCCGTTAGGTCGACCTTTTTAGGTCATGGCCCTTCAAAGGTCGGGCTTGAAAATTAGATGAGCTAAATGAAATAAGCCCTGTCGGGCCTTGTACTTAAAAGGGCTAGTCCTGAAGGGCCTTGGGCCAGCCTTGCAGGCCTTTTTAATGGATGTGTTGATGATCCAAAAGAAGAAATTTATGACATTTTTACTCATGAAATAGAGCCAAATTGAAGCACAATTAAATGTCTTTAAAATTGATGATAGTAGCAAAGAAGATGATAATGATGGTCATCAAACTAATGTTACTTAGTGATATGCTTTTTATGTTTTATGTGAGTTATTTATGAATAACAATTTGCTTTTGATTATGAATTAATGAATGTAATTATTTGTTAGATGATTCGTATTGTTTGGATATTAATATTGACAACATTTATTTGATAAATTAGAACTTTAAGTGTTGTGATTTACTAATTATTTCTTTGAAAAAAAATGGAGAAAAAATAATTAAAATTTGGAATACTAAGTTCTAGGCCCTGGTGCTTTCGGGCCTGGCTTGAAAAAAGAATGTTTTTCTTACTCCAGCCCTGGGTGGCCAGGCCAACCTTGATTCCCAGCTCTATATAAGTCATATCGTTGTAATAGCCATAAATTTATAGCCGAATAAACCAAAACTGAAATGAAATGAGTAAAATATGAAAAGAAGAAGGATAATAGGCAGACTTGGGTGTGCTCATTCAAAAAACCCAGGATGCTTTGCAACATATTTCCATCGTAACTTTAGAAAGAGTAAATGTTAGGGAAGTAAAGAATGGCCCTGGAAACGATGAGTGAAGATGGGACGAGACAAAGCGAAACAATCGAGCCACTAAAGCAAATGCCTTAACTTTGTGTTTGTGTTGTGTGAATGTTGGGAAGCATAAAAATGAAGGCATTAAAAACTTCTTTTGGCACTGCTTTTGGAGTCCTAAATACAGTTTAGGATGCCAAAAAAACATCTTTTCCCTCCTATGTTGTCAAATTTTCCTTCTTTTGGTGTCTCTTTTTTAAATTAGGACGCCTAAAGTCTCTTTAGGCATCCTTGGCTAAGATTCAGATGCTTAAACTTTACTTTCTGTGTCCAAATAACAAAAAGGACACCCAATATGTCAAATTTACTTCAAATAATTATAAAAATGTCACTACCTTTATATTTTACTTCATTTCTAAAAAAACAAACGTCTTTTGGGGGGAAGTAAAAGACATTTTTTTTGTAGTAGTGTGATATATTAATTATTAGATTGTATGTATGTGTTAAGGTTGTATCTTTATAGCCGGGGAATCATTGACCTCTATATACATATCATGTGTCATACATCTTTGTTTTCCAATTCAAAAAAGTGTTATTGTTCAGCTCATTGGACTCCATATGCGAGAGTTTACATGGTACCTTAGCCGAGAATGAAACTAGTCCCTGTAGGCCAATAGCCAAGTATGAAACTAGTCCCTGTAGGCCAACGTTCGTTTTCTTTTTTCCTTTTAAAAAAAGTTTAGGTGAGTTGGGTTTTGGGAGCTCACTAGGTTTAAGGCATGCCTTCCAAACTTAAAAAATGCTTATAAATGTATTTACAGATCGCTCACCAACAACATCGTCACATCAGTGGAATTTAAACCCACAACTTTATGGTTATAAGTCAATCCCTTAATCAACCGGACCAACCTTTGTTGGTTCTTGTAGGCCAACATTGTTGAAACTACTAGTTTCTTCCTGCTTATGTCAAGTTAAGCCCAAATCTATAGATGGTTGCTTTTAGGCCTTGTTAATTGCTTCCTGGTCTTTGTTGTAGAGTTTTACTAACTATGTTGTTGTGCCTTCTCTGCCTAGGTTCTTGATTTTTCGATCTTGCGTCATTATTTGTCTCTTGTAAACCAATTTTATAAAATATTGCCAATTGTTTTTAGGACTTTCTGAACTAAAATATTACAAAAGGTTTTTTAATTTAGTGTAAAATGTTTGTAGATTTGGCTAACCCCAACTCATAAAATTGAATTAATTATTTACAAAGATTTAAACAATATATAAGATGCCTTCTCCACAAATTAAAGAAGATCCATGCATATTTTGTAAATGTACAAGTATTTTGCAGAATTTAGACTCAATTAATTATTCAACATAACAAGTCAAATATACATATACAAAATAACAATTATATACTTCCAAATTAATTTTCAAATATAGTGTATATGAAAAGCCTTCTCTCTTAAAAAAAGGAAAAAAAAATTCCAATACTTTTATTGGATGATTTTATAAATTAAAGATATTTGATAACAATATAACACATGAGCGTGTCACAAGATACCTACGCGCACATACACTTTAGGTAGGAACAGTCAAATGTGAATTTCTCTCACATAAAAATCTAGATGCCTTATCTCTTTATTTGGTCTTCAAGGGTAAGTAAACTTTGTTCCAAACTCTGTCCAATGCTTTCATCAAGTAGTTTAAAAACATGATTAAGGTAAATCCAACACCTAAGGTATTATCCTAAGTGCGTCAAGCATTATAAAGTATTTTATGGTACATCCAGTAAAGTATTTTTCCCAAAGTAAGTCCAACATGTTAAAGTATTTTTTGGTGCATTTAGTATCATAAAGTAATTTATTTTCACATGTTGCTTCCGACGCCCTAAAATGTTTGATACACCACAAAATACTTTAAGGTGTTGAATGGACTTAAGATTATACTTCAAGTTGCTGCTAGATGCACCTTAACCCAAAAGATAAATAAACAAAAGGGATCTACATATCAAGTCACCATTCATTGTGATCTCTCTTCTCATTGGATTGTGCAGTTGCTATAGAGGATCTATTTCATCTATTAATTAGCTTTGTCACCTTGGTTTGATGGATGATAAGGTTACCTCATTAATAGAAGCATCTTTAGAATTTTTTGAAGTAGAATTATCTTCTGTGACCATTCTTCCAACTGAAAATGCAGGACGACTCGGCATAGGAAATGACATTGTGTCACTTGCAAGCATGATGACAACAGTGGACATGGTTGGCCTATCTGCTGCATCTTCTTGAACACAATGCAAAGCAACATGTATGCACTTCAAAACTTCATTTTCTATATATGAATCTTCTAGGAGGGGATCCATTATTTCCAAACATTTTCCTTCACAACACAAATTCCAAGCCTACAAGCAATTGCAAATTTTGGCATTTTGAAATCATGAATGTCCTAAAATTGGGTTATTGTTAGAAAAACGAAATTCTTGGATGAGATAAGATCAGCAAAATAACTTACATAAGATAGAAGACTTTGCCTGTGTTCAGATAGGTGGAAACTGCTAATCTTTTTTCCACATATAATTTCTAGTAGAAGAACTCCAAAACTAAAGACATCTGATTTCACTGAAAATAATCCTTCCATAGCATATTCTGGAGCCATGTAGCCACTGTTTTCAATCAATTCAAATAGTTGTTGAGTTATCCAAGAGATAACCCTTCTTTCGATAATTTAAACACAAATTTAAAAGTGAAAAAAAAATGATTAAGTTGTATCTAACACTTACTATGTACCAATTATTCGTCTTGTATTAAGTTGATTTTGTGCTTCTTCAAAAGTCCTTGCCAATCCAAAATCTGATATTTTAGGGTTCATCTCATAATCCAAAAGAACATTACTAGGTTTCAAATCTCTATGAATGACTCTAAGTCGAGAGTCTTCATGTAGATACAAAAGTCCTCTTGCAATTCCATTAATAATATTTAGTCTTCTTGTCCAATCCAGTTTCTTTCTATTTTCGTCATCTGACAATTTTTTTCCCAGAAAGTAATTTTTCACAAGAGAATATGGGGAAGAAAGGAAAACTGTTAGTTCCTTCCTAAGAGACTCATTTGAAAATTTTGTTGCATAATACTTAACAAAACAAAATTTATAACTAAAATGTGATGTCATCACTTCTATGCAGAATGTTACAAAGATGAAATCATATGCATGCAAAACATTTATATTGATGTGTGAACTACAACATGCGACTCACATATCACATTAAAATGTTCTCTAATGCTCATTTGGTCATCATAACATAAGGAATCAAATGATATAATATAAATGGAATGAATATTTGTAGTTTGAATGATGTCAACTCTCAAGTAACTGAGAATCGTAAATTAATAAATTATACAAGGAACTAAAATAGAGAGAGAATATATAGTTGGATACTAAGAAATAATTATGGATAATTCTATGTCTATTCGTCAGTCCTAGAATAATGATCACTATTATCTAATTATATATAAAATTTAATTATGTGAGGTTGAAATAATGTGGTATTATGGTTCTTCTATGTGAAGTTGGGTTATGGGACACGTATCTTGGGAGGGTTAACTTGCAAAACTCCATTATATTGCAAGTAGTGTTGAACTTCAAGGCTTTGTTATTGCTTAGGCCATAATATAATTGTGTCTTGCAGCTAAGATATATTGTTGTAGGGTGTTGTTGAAGGTTATTTGGCATGTTTTCACATCGCACGCGTATAAGTTTATCGTTTTGGCCTTTTCGGCTCTTGTTGGAAGGCTTACTTACTCATTTTGTGATTTAAAAGGTTATGGTAACTTGGGTTCACTTCTTGTCTTTGTAAGATGCATGTTACATTTGTATTAGCACATACCACTTGTTTAAGCATGCCATGATTAATTATGAAAACTGTTAGATTATTTATAATTCTAAATTGATTTAGATAATCACTAAATCATTATGTTAAGTTGTGTGTGATTTATTATCCTGTGATAAAGGCCATATTCTATGACAATCATCCTACACATCTGAGAGACAGTACTAAGGGAGGAGACTAGATGAGATTTCTTGCGTAGACTTATGTCTCGAAATTAAGGGAAAAAATCATTTATATCTAAATTCTTTTCATATATAGGAATGAATCAACATAAATTTATATCCAAATTATCAAGTAATTAAAGAACAAGAAACCTAGACATGAAATATAATTGGTTGATTATGTTACCCATGAGCCACGAAGCCTTACTTTTAGAAGATAGTATTGCAAGAAAAGTTTGTGGGACAAAAAAAAAATTTCAGGAAAAGTTAATGGATACACATAATTTTATCATATGATCATACCAATCATAAAAATGACCAACCCACCATGATTAAGACACATGTTAAGCATACATATGCAAACCCATTCTCTAAGAAACATATTGTATACGTTCATGGTCGTTGACCTATTAAGTTACATTATCACTCTCGAATACTAATTTTGAGCCATACATAGAGTAAAAATGTAAAGCGAAAGAGAGAGAGTGTGTTAGGAAAACGTACTGAAAAGGTGTGAGTCAAGGCTAGAATTTGGCATGTACTCTAATACCAGTAGCTTTTCATTTTCCTCCATGCAGAAGCCCAAGAGTCTAACAAGGTTTCTGTGTTGCAATTTTGCTATGAATATCACTTCATTCATGAACTCTTGTGAACCTTGACCTGAAGTTTGAGAGAGTCTTTTCACAGCAATTTCCTTCCCATTTGGTAGTGTTCCCTAATAAAAAGGTTAATTGTATATTTAAAAATAAATACTATGTTTAACAAGGCTAAATCAAATACGCTATTAAGGTAATAATATGAAAAACAAGAAGTAAAATATGGATTGAGTCGAGGTGAATATATATTACATTAACCCAATTCAAGCCCTAGCTATTTTCTTGTAGGGTGCATTTATCTAACTCAAGCGCCACGTTTGGCTCAATATAGACATATCTTTCATTGAGTTCAAACTATAGCGAATACAAGCAAGGTTAATTAGGTCATTTAAAATAATTCTAATCAGCTTTGAGTAATAATTGAATGATATTGATCTACTTTGTTTTATGAGTTTGGTACTTGGCAACATGCAAAATATGACAATTTTTATTTTTTTGAAGGAAAGGCTAGTTCCTTTTGGACTTTATTAGATTGTGTTGTTGTGGTTGGGCGTTGTTTTAGGCTTGCTTGAATAAGTCATATTGTGTTAGGATAAGCCCAATCCTAATCTGGTGAATTTGATAAAAATCAGATATTGGGAATGACATCTTACATCCACTCATAATTGGACATCTTAAAATAAACGTGGTGACAATTATCAAGTACTCAATAAAAATACCAGAAAAAGAAAATTCCTTAACCCACCATGTTGAATTTTATCAAATTCATCAGTGGTGGATTAAGATAAGCCCAATCTCATTTAAAGGGGTGGACCTTATTTTATAAAGAAGACATATGGGTAACTTTTTCTCACATGTTCATAGGATTTGCCACCCCCATCAGTTAATGAGGGGGAACCCATGGCCCAACACGTACTCTATAGAATTCAGTCCCAAATTCATTGCTTTATATCAAGGTTATGAAACTTGGACCCAATGAGCAGGTTTGGACTAAAAACTTGTGCACCGGCCATAAAACTAGTCCAAGCTAGAGGAAACCGTGGTTTTGAGTTGACCCAGGTTAACTCGGCTTGACTTGGTCGAGTTGATCGAGTCATAGAGTTAGTTTGTTTTCTTTAAACTCATCTAAAACTCACCGTTGGATTGATGTTGAGAAAATAGTGTTAGTTCTCAACCAAGTTTTGATGATAACTAAACACTTGTGAATCAATGGTTTACATAAGAACTCGATTTCAAGCTTTAAAACTCCAGTTCTCATCTCAGCAAAATGAAGAACTCGAGTTCCTAGTCATAGAACTCGAGTTCATAGATGAAGAACTCGAGTTCTTGGGTTAAGAACTCGAGTTCGCGGCTCAAGTCATGTAAAAATTCTCAAGTCTGAAAGAACTCGAGTTCATTAGTGACAAACTCAAGTTCATCAACTCGAGTTCATAATTAAGAACCCGAGTTCTCTCTGCACGACACTGTATCACCCGATGAACAAGTTTAAGAACTCGAGTTCCTATAATAGAACTCGAGTTCATGAACTTGAGTTCATATCTGAGAACTCAAGTTCTTTGAAAATGAATTTGGAGGAAAAATGAAGAACTCGAGTTCTCCAGGATCAACTCGAGTTCTCATCACGCAGACCAGGTGCCCAGAAAAGTAACCAAAAGAACTCGAGTTCTTGTATAAGAACTCAAGTTCTAGAACTCGAGTTCTAATTTGTCAACTCGAGTTCTTGCCTTAGCACTGAGATACTAAAATGGAAAAACAAAAGAACTCGAGTTCATTGGATAAGAACTCAAGTTTTAGAACTCGAGTTCTACTTTGAAAACTCAAGTTCTTGTCGCTATCACTGATATATGATTTTGCGAAAAATTGAGCTTTTGGTTTGTAACCTCCAAAATCACTCGGAATGATGTTTAAAGTATTTCTAATATGTTTACTAGTGATTTTAGGAACTTACAACGGGTTATTATTCAAAATCAACATAAAGCTGATGCTCACGTCACAGCATTTAATGCTGAAGCAGGAAACAGAGCAGCAAATAGAAAGAAGCCCAGAGCAGCAGGAAGAAACATTCTTCCAAGGATTACTTAATCAAGACATTCTTTTGCAAAAGCACTCTCAACGATCAACGCATTTAATGAAAGAACGAATTTCATTTAATGAGACCTCAACGGTCCATTTGGCTGCACAAGGAACAGAGCAAGCTAGCTGTGTCTAACGGAAAATTAAATAAGTCACAACGGTAACTCTCAAGTTCCTCCCAATGGCATTAATGGCGAAAGAGTATAAATACCAAAGCATACAATTCGGCCACCTACCGAAACTCTGCGCATTTACAGTGAGTTATTATCTTATCAGTTTCATTACTCTCAACTTGTACTTCAATGATCATTTATTATTCAACTCGTGAGGAGTTATTTAAACATTCAATTTTCATTCGTTTGTAAAATCTTAAGGTTGTGGAACCTTAAGTAAGGGTGTACAATTACAAATAGTAAGGGGGAGTGAGTCTAAGGGATCATTCCGAGTTGTGTAATTGTATTCTAAAGATAGTGAAAAATCTCAAGGTGTTCTTGGGGACTGGACGTAGGTCAGGATAGACCGAACCAGGATAAATTCTCTCGTTTTCCTTCTCCTTTAAACTCTTGATCAGTTAGTTCATTAATTTGTGAAAATTTTGATTAAGCAGTTAGATTTTTAAATCACCTATTCACCCCCTTCTAGGTGATATTCCATCTTCAAATAGCAGACATAGAAGGATAAGGAGGAGTCACCAAGATCTAAAGAGTTACCAAGTTCTCACCATCAGATTTGTTGCCAATAAGGTCATGGTAGCTTGAAATTCATCGTCGAATAGATGGTGAGAAAAGAGCGAGATATAGAAGAAGAAGGAAGAGTGAGAGAGAAATGACGAGTCACAAAAATCTGAAGAGATATGAAGAGTCACCAAGTTCTTGTCATCGAATTTGTTGCCAAAAACTGCATGGCCGCCTGTAACTCACCACCATAGCCCTTTCTCGTTAATTTCTCAATGAAGGTGAGACATGCAATGGAGACTCCTACCAACCACTCTTTTTGGTTGCCCTATTGATGGAGTAGGACTCAGTGTTCACTTTAGTATTTTATTTCCTAGCAAAGCTATGGAGTGACATTTATAGTTGGAGGGCAAGCTATTTTGAGAACATTTATTTCTATTCATTTAGTTTATTAAGCTTAATAAAGTCACTCCTATGATTGATTGATAGAAGATACTAGAAAGGGCTGATGATAGAGTCATGGACTAGGAGTTGGATCTAAGAGTTCTCCTTCCTTATAGCTAGTCCCATCAACATAGTAGGAAGCTAGGGAGGAGAGAGAGGGAAGAGAGGCATAGTAGGTATTTATGATTGAAAGAGTTGGTTGAAGTTGGGTGGGTTGGAGACTTAGTTATCCCGGTTTAGTTTTAATTTGACTTCAGTCTAACCCACTAACCCTTGATGTATGCGCATTCGGTGAAATGAAATAGTAAAATTTTGACAAAAGTTCAATTTTACCTGAAATTGAAAATTTTGAGACATATGCTCGCACTAATGGGACATATAGAATTAACACTTCTTTATTCCATTTGAGTGCATTGAATTCTACCAAAAAGAAATGAGAAGAAGTTGTGTGAGTTTTGTTATCATTTATGAGAAAAATTTAAGAAAGGTTAAAATTGCAACTTGTATTAATTTGTGCCACATGTCTCATAATTATTTAAACTTTATGGACACATGAGAACGGGTTATAAGTTAACAATATGGATGAAAATCCTCTTATTAATGGCCCAAAGATGTCAAACAACTTGGATTGCAAAGGGAAAGCTGAACTTCACCTAAAAATTAATTGATGGCACGATTGGTAATTATGCAATAGTTGAAGGGCAAATTGCTAATCTGCCCCTCCAAATCACCTTTGAACCTTAGAAAATAGATATTTCCCTGCCAAAATGTTCATTCCAATTGGTTCATACACATCCAAGCTCTCCAAAGTTGCCAAACACGAGGAAGAAGTAAAAACTTGTGAAAACGAGGTAATCTCTTGTGCTACAAACTTATAACCTCAAGTTTATCCCTCCTTTTAATCCCTAATCTCGAGAAACATTTTTTTCAATGTTCTTAAAGGACTTGCTGAAACCTATAGAGAGCCAAGAAGGAAGGATTTTTGCATGAAACACTATGACAAAGTCAAGGTAGGTGACTTTCAAGCTTTATTATATTGTTGTGTTTTGGAACACTATTGGTGGTTTTGCTTATTTTCTTGAAAATTTGGATGGTTGAAACCCTAAGGAGAGGTGCTACCCAAATGATAAAAAATGAGCTAAAGTATGTGCATGGTCCAAATAATAAGATAGGAAGTGATTTTGGAAGAATTGGAGATGAATTAGAGGTGTTGCCAGTGTTGATCTCTACATGACAATCAACTCAAGTTGTATTTTTGGATAAGTAAATGGTATCTAATGGATAAGAAACTTTTCAAAGTTTGAAGTAGACTTATCAAGCTTTAATTTTATAGGACGTATGCTTACCAAACTTTTGAATGGTGAATCTGATCTTATTTGTATCTTATATGATAAAATGTGCAAGAATTCATGAATATAAGGAAATAAAGGATAGATTCTACAAATTGTTGCATCCACATCATTATCTTGCTCATATGCATAAGAAAGGGTCACTTTATGGTTTATTTTGAAAATGTATAACAAGGCTAAGATAATGCTACAACATATGATATGCTCACATCTATACTAGTAATACAATGTGACCACTATATTGTAGCATCATAAGTCATGTGGAGTTGTGCGCTACCTTATTTTAACCTTTCCTCGAGATTTTCCAGGAGCTTACTACAAGACATCCAGACGGATGTTTAGATGATTATTGAATTGGAAAAGACTAAATCAGAAGATGCAGAGAATCAAAGGAAAGATTTGAAAATCTCGCAGTATTAAAAAATGATCAATCAAGCAAATCTAGGGATTTAGACCTAATAAATTTGGAAAGCCTAGCTCATTAGACATACAGCACGAAAGGGAATGACTATAAGAGGAAAGTGTAGCTAAGCCTGAAGTTGTGAAAGTCCGAGCAGTCAGTACAATGCCAATTTGACTGAACTCACAACGAAGGAACAAGAGACTTAATGACCGAGAAAATTGCAGACAAGACCCAACTTGTACCTAGAGCTAGATGAATTGTAGAAGATGTAGAGACGTCACATGACAAGATGCTCCCTATGCCATCAGTCATTCTGATGAGCATTTCTGTTTTCTTCTTTACTTTTAATTTTGCAAACCTTTCTATGGGCTATTTTGTTTGCTCTATTTTGTGTTTTCCTCATCAATCATGAACTAAATTCTTGTTGGCTGAGTGAGGATCGATTTCTAAGTTATAGAACGAACCCAGATTGCTAAGCTTTTAATTCAATATATTTTGTTTGTTTAATAGTAATTTAATCTCTGGTTTAATTAGCAGCCGCTTAGGGGTTAGATCAATGGCTCGGCTTACTCGAAGGGAGTCAGGGTTAAACCTGTGTTAGACAATGTTTGCTAGGTGATCTTGTGTAGGGCTCGACCTAAATTGTAGGCTATAGGAATAGGTCTAGAGCTCATAACCAAAATACCTAGGTTAAACTAATTCTCAAAACTAGAAAATCGCTATCGGAATATAGGCTAAGTAGAGTGAAGAGTATACTTATAGGATGCAAAGACTTCTATATAAGATAGGGTAGCTAAATAATGTTGTGAAAGGTAGTTCTGCTTTAGCATTGAAGAAATTGTGCAGCATAATTACTATAATAATGCATTGTGTTTAGGCGACCAATCTTTAAACTAATATCTTCTTTGTGACTTCCGATCATTTATTTACTCATTTGTCATTGGCTAAAACAAAGCAACCAATCATACTTTCAGTACATACACAACTGCCACAAGAAATTTGCATTATCTTTGGTATCAATTGTCTCTGTGAGACGATAACTCTACTTACTCTTTATTACTTGTTCAATTGGTTCACTTGCCACAATGAAATTGACCAACAAGCGTATTTAGGCAAGAGAAATCTCTGGATGGATGACTTCTTAGGAAGTATCATCAGAATTTGAGATTCCTTGATTTGAAACCTAAGCACATTGAGGTATGGATATGGTAATCTTTAGGGATGTCACATAGATGATAGTACGAACATGGTATAGGTTAAGGATAGGCTTGAATCTTATCTAAGTTGAAATAGTCCCTAAGTCAAAATGCGGTAGGAACCATGTGAATGTTGATTAATGCTACATTGTTATCATGTATATTTAGGTATGATTGATGGTTAACTTTGAGGTATTTGGAGGTTGCTAGCTATTGATCTAGCATAAGGAAAGATCTTGATTATAAAATATTCCCTTAGAACGACTGATTGAGAGTTTATTCCTTGATGGAACCAAGTGGTAATCAGAACATCAATAGCCACTAATTATGGTCTCATGATTGAGACAAATAACCGTAGATGTGCTAGTAGCTAATAGATTCCCTAAGATGTGGATTGAATACTTGATAGGAGATGTTGAGTACATTTGTGATATAAATATATATTGGGAAGTGGGACCTATTGGGCAAGTATGTCTTTAAGTTGTGTGGCTTGATATACGTTCATTGAGAAGCCCTAAGTCCTGTGAGAATAGTGTGTTCATAAGGTAGTAGAAACCCATTGTTATTAGACTATGAACTATAGCCAATATACTGGAATTGCCAAAGGGCTAGGATGTAATGAACTGTGTGTCCTATAGTGAGCTCGAATAGCGAGAATAAGAGCTTGGAATCTATTATAGTTTTTGACCTTTTATAGCAGTTTTATGGGTTTTAAGTATCTTTGATAATAGAATTTTGAACCTGACAATGCACCTGTTGTAATCATGAATTTTTGAAATGGAATTTTTCAAATAAAATGATTTTTAATAGAAGTTGAGACTAGTTGTAATAGTCACTTTTGAATTGTGTTGTAGTTGAAGGAGTACAGAATTGGAAGAGGTCGAAATTTGCTATAAAAATACTCAGTTTGCTAGATCTTTCTAGATATTTGTGAAATATTTCTTGAATTGCTAGCCATTGATAAAAGCTCATTTGAACAGAGTTTTGAATGGGAGAATTTCTTCATGGGTTGTAATTGCAAGATATTTTTAAAAGTTGTATGAAAGGTTAAGACTTGCACCAGTATTGAATGACTGGAAGACAATATCTTCCCATGTCATTAGGCTAGAAGGCAACAAGTTCTTGAAGCCGATTAACCAAAAGACAATATCTTCTCGGTGGCGAGTGTCCCTTAATCGTGAAACTTTGTAAAATGAATTATTCAATCTACAAATCGAGTTGGCAGTGAAATGGTTTTTATAGAAAATGTGAAAGCACTAGTTTTGTCTAGTGTGTTTATGAAAATGTACTATGACCACCGAAATTGTTAATAAGTGAAAATCATAAAGTTGAATTTGAAATAACACAGCATAATTGAAAAGTAGTGACGTGATTGGCATTGCTAATGTGTTGTAATGAAAGCGGTTTATTTGGTGACTATGTAGATGTAGGAATATAAACTGATAGAATGGTCTAGAGTTTTGAACCAATTAGATTCAATATTATTTGCTAGCTATAGTACTAAACAAGAGGAAAGTAAGCTAAGCTAAAATTGAAGAAGCTCAGATGTAGAATGATCGAGCTAGCTCTATTTAAGAGAAGGTTTCGCAAGGTGAAACTTAAGATTATGACCTTTTACCAAGTGGATTAGTTCTATACAAAAGGCAAATATATGTATTTGAAGATGGAATATCACCTAGATGGGGTAAATAGGTGATTTAAAAATTTATTCGCTTAATCAAGATTTTTGTGAATTATGACTGAATGCAAGAGGACCAGAGGTTTAGAAGAGAATAGACACAAGACAATGTATCCCAGTTCGGTCTAATCCTGACTTACATCCAGTCCCCAAGAACTCCTTGGGATTTCCACTATCTCTTCAATGATTACAGATACAAGTTAGGGATGAACCTCACTCTCCCGGACTCACTCCCCCTTACTATTTGTAATCTCGTACACCCACAACTTAAGGTTACACAACCTTAAGCTTAAACAAAGATAATAAAAGTGTTTACAATTCCTCAAGAGCGAGTAATTAATGATCACTGAAGTACAGAATATATCCGAAGATATTTAAAAATTGAATGAAACTAACAAGAGTAATAAATCAGAGTAAATGTGCAAAGTTTTGGTAGTTGGCGATATTGAATGCTTGAGCTTTTATATCCTTCGCCATTAATGCCGTTGGGAGGAACTGGAAGATGACCGTTGTCACTTGTTTAAATTTCCGTTAGGCTCAAGTTCCTCGTTAATCAGAATGAATCGTTGAATCTTCATTAAATGAATCTGCTTCTTTCATTAAATATGATAGCCGTTGGTTGTACTTGCAAGCTGGAATAAGAATGTGTCAAAGAATGCCTTTGTTCTGCTGCAGCGTTAATTCCATATATTGCTCTATTTTTCTGCTCTACAATAAATGCCTGACGTTGTGACATGAGCATTCGCTTTAATCTACTTTTCAATCAATGCTTCTTTTTGAACCCTGAAATCACTGGGTAAGATGTTAAAAATGTTTTACATAGGATTTTTAATCAATCTGGTAAGCATCAGCTTAAGTTCAAATCATTTCGAGAGTTCCAGGAAATGTTCTACGTTTTTTGCTTACAAGAAGTCTAGTTCTTATGGTAAGAACTCCAGTTCTATGTTCTGGTCGCAGACTAACTTTCAAAGGAACTTGAGTTCTTAAAGAAGAACTCTAGTCATGAACTCTAGTTCTATATGCAAGAACTCTAGTTCTTGTCTTTTCCAAAAAGGTCCGATTGTTTTTCTTCGTGAAGAACTCTAGTTCTTGTCTTTTCCAAAAAGGTCCGATTGTTTTTCTTCGTGAAGAACTCTAGTTCTTGAATAAGAACTCTAGTTCTTGTGTTTTCAAAAGAAACCCAGCCGATTTCCAAAATGAAGAACTCTAGTTCTCTTACAAGAACTTTAGTTACGAACTCTAGTTCTTCTTCAAGAACTCTAGTTCTTATGTTCCTTGAAGAACTTTGCGCGAGACAAATTTTGCGAACTCGAGTTCTTATGCCAAGAACTCTAGTTCTTGAGTGAAGAACTCTAGTTCTTGTTTAATGAACTCTAGTTCTCAAAGTCCCTTTTTTCAGTTTGAAGAATTTCAGTGAGGCACCATTCACGAACTCGAGTTCTTACATCAAGAACTCTAGTTCTTGAGGACTTTTTTTGGTGATAAGAGGAAGAACTCTAGTTCATTAGCCAGGAACTCTAGTTCTACTACCATGAACTCGAGTTCTCAACTTGACTAGGCGAGAACTTTCCTATCAGAAGACGCGAACTCGAGTTCTACTCCCAAGAACTCGAGTTCTCAATTTGACAGATTGAGAACTTTCTTATCAGAAGCCGCGAACTCGAGTTCTACTCCCAAGAACTCAAGTTCTCAATTTGACAGATTGAGAACTTTCTTATCAGAAGCCGCGAACTCGAGTTCTACTCCCAAGAACTCGAGTTCTTACTGCTCAACTTTTCTATACTTGAGTTTTAATGCCCAGAACTCTAGTTTTAAGAACCCGAACTCTAGTTCTTGTTAAACCAACAACTAACAAGTGTTTTTATCATCAAAACTTAAGTTGAGAACTAACATTCTCCCCCTTTTTGATGATGACAACACTTGTAGTATATTTTAGGAAGGATAGTTGGTTTTTAAACAACAATTGAAGTTAAAATTTTAGTGTCAAGAAATAATTCAGGAGATTGTACATGGATTACCAGCAAAGCAAGTACATAAGCTTTTAGTCTAAGAAACTAAAATATTTGCTACTGTATACAGATTGTCAGCAAAATCACAGCAACAATGACATCTATTCCATAGAAATACATTAAAAACCACTAAATATAGCAACAGATATCAACAACTAACATCTAGCATTATCAGCAACTAACATCTAGCATTTACTCTTCTCCCCCTTTGTCATCATCATCTGGAAGGATCATGGAGATAGGAGTTACTGTGAGAGGAGTCTTGAGAAGGTGAAGGGCTTTTGTAAAGGTAGAGGGAGATTCTGGAGGGATGGAAGAGGATGAGGTAGGAATGGAAGAAGAAGTGAATGGAGGAACAGATACAGGAGTGAGTGCTGGAGTCAAAGCAAGAATAGGATTGGAAGATGAAGGCTCAGAGACTGGAGCTAGAGAAGAGAGAGCAAGAGTCAGAATTTGAGAGGAATGAGAAGGAAATGTTTCAGGAGAGTGAGAAGGAGAGACATGAGGAGAAATATGAGGGGTGGAGTGAAATATAGGATCGGGCATAGTAAAATGAGGAGGGGAATAAGTTGGAGGTGAGGAGGCAGAGGGTCCTGCAGGTGCAGTCTGTTTCAGAAGCTGATCTACCTTCCTGTCCAAGGATTGATATGCAGCATGAGTAGCCTCAAAACGTGGACCAAGATCTTCAAAGTGGCCAGTAACTGCATCAAGCTTCACATTGATGTCTACTATTTCATCTGCCTGTTCATCCTGGACCTTATCCAAGGACTTGAAACTCTTGAGAACCTCATCAACCCCTTTCTTCACTTCAGTCTTTATCTTCTTGGATAACTCAGTGATCATATTTGCTTGAAAAGAAGAGATTGCTTCAGATATTGCTTTGTTAATGATGTTTTGGATTGAAGCTCCAAACAATGAAGTAGGGGTAGCAGATTGAGCAAGAATAGATGCTCTGGCTGGAGAAGATTGATCCTCTGGAGCTCTGGACTAAGTAGCTCTGGTCCTTGATCTGGAGGGAGCCCTAGACTGCCCAGACCCCTCAGCAAATGACAGTCTCATATAGTTGAGCTGGTTTTGGCCCATCTTAGTTGGCTTGATATGTTTCGAATCTAACTCAAGGTACCAAATTTTATGATGAAAGAGAATCAGGGATACTAAATGAGCATAGGGAAGGTGAGCTTTCTTCTGACCCTCAAATCTAAACTTCTTAATTTCATGGAAGAGCCAAAAACCAAGATTAAATTGGGTTTTAGAGATAATGGCTGCAAGTAAACCATAATCTCTTTGGGCAAGATGAGTACAATTTCTGCCTTTTGGCACCAGATTCCTAGTGAAAATATACCACAGGACTCTGTGCAAAGCAGGCATATCAATTGGTTGAAGGTTCAAGGGTCCAATTGGATCACCTGGTCTAAGAATTTGGAATATTTGAGCATCTGTATACTCAAGAATAGGTGGAAGAGGAGGATCTATGACTCCTAACATATTGTTTAGAATTTCAGTAGTTAGAGTTACACGTTTACCGCGAACAAAAGTTATCATTCTTTCTTCTACGAGGGTTCCATCAAAGCCAATCTCATTGGAAACTAGCATGAAGAAATAGAATGCTCTCACCACTGAAGGACAATACAGGCTTGAATACCCAGAAGAGGTTTGAATGAGTTGAGGTAAGCAGATAAGTCGAGGCCACATTCAGATAGAAAAGTTTGGAATTCAACATATATATTTGGGCAAAAGTTTTGAATTCCATAGTCAGGCCGAAAGGTACGAGCATCAGATGGGGGTATTGAAATAGGATTACAAATGAAATCTTTAAGAGGAATGGGATTTCTAGTAATGGCTATATGAGATAAAATACCAAGAGGACGAGACTGAGACTGAGATTGAGATGGTTGACCTCTGGAAGATGAACCTGGTCCTTGAGATGGTGTAGGTTTGCAGGGAGTAGCACCCACCTTCTCTTTCCCTTTTCCTTGAACATGTGGAGTAGTAGCTTGCTTCTTCAGCTGCTCACTTGGTTCCTGAATCACAATCCCTCTTGTTTTAGGTTGAGAGGGAGGAGCGGAGGAAGGAGGCCTAACATCTTTTGTTACCTTGGGTTTGTAACGTTTGGGTGAAATTTTATCTCAACAAGGCCGCTTAGGAGAAGGAGGTTTAGGAGGAGGAGATGAACTGAGAGTTTCTGATTCAGGAGATAGTGAAGAGGTAGAAGAATCATCACGTTGCTCAGGGTTCTTGGTTCGCATTTTGACGAATGAGACAGGTCGAGAGGATGAGTAGGAGATTTAGGGTTTAGGAAGTTGAAGAATCAGCGAGAAATGAAGGAGAAAGATCACTCAGCTATATATAGTTTTTCAGGAACTCGAGTTCATAACTAAAGAACTCGAGTTCTCCTATGAGATCTCACTGATTAAAAAGACCAACCATTGAGGAACTCGAGTTCTTGGAGCTAAACTTGAGTTCGAGACTAGAGTTCTTCTTTAAGAACTCTAGTTCTTATTTGGTCGAACAACCTCTCTCCAGAGACTTTAGGAACTTGAGTTTTCTTTCAGGAACTCTAGTTCGAAACTAGAGTTCTAATCTATGAACTCGAGTTCTTAATTTTTGCAAACATAGTAAGCACATGGTCAAATTTAGAATGGCAGGAACTCTAGTTCTTGCATATGAACTTGAGTCACGAACTTGAGTTCTTGCCCAAGAGCTGGAGTTCTTGGATTTCATTATCATCAAAACGTGAAAGATTAAGCTAGGAATTCGAGTTCTGCATTCATGAACTCGAGTTCTTTACCTGTTAATTTTCACCCACCGAAAGAACTGGAGTTCTTGAGCTTCAAACTCAAGTTTTGCCTTCCTCTGATCATCTCTGTTTTAACCATCCATAACAGAGACACCTGCAAAACACCATCTATACACTCCGAAGCTCAAATTAGTCTAGGATTAAGTGAATTAACTTAAAACATACTAGATTAAATATGAAACACTCACAACTCATTGGGATTTACCATTCCCAATTCTCTTCTGATAAAGAGAAACTGTTCCTTGGCAAGAGGTTTGGTGAAGATGTCTACCAATTGTAAATGAGTAGGAATGAACATCACTTTCACATCTTTTCTTTGGACATGATCTCGGATGAAGTGATGTCTAACATCTATATGCTTTGTTTTGGTATGCTGTATTGGATTTTTCGCTAGACTAATTGTACTTGTGTTGTCACAGAGGATTGGAATTTCTTTCAGATGCACTCCCAAATCAAACAATTGTTGTTTTAACCATAAAACTTGTGCGTAACAACTAGAGGCTACAACATATTCTGCTTCAGTTGAAGACACAACCACATTGGTTTGTTTCTTACTAAACCATGATACAAATAATCCTCCAAGAAACTCACATTGACCATTGGTACTTTTCCTATCAGTCTTGTAGCCAACATGATCCGAATCAGAATATGCAACCAGATATTCTTGTCCTCCTTTTGGAAACCATAGTCCAAGCTCTTTTGTATCAGCCAGATATTAAAATATTCTCTTCACGTGCTCTGTATGAGATTCCTTTGGTGCACCTTGGAATCTAGCACACATGCCGACACTAAACTGAATATCTGGTCTGCTTGCTGTCAGATAAAGTAAGGATCCGATCATTCCTCTATATTTGGTGATGTTGAAATCTTTTCCCTTCTCAGTATCAGCATCCAGTGAAGCTGTTGAGCTCATTGGTGTGTCTGCATCATTGCAATTTTCCATTCCAAATCTTTTGAGCAGATCTCGCAAGTACTTGGTCTGAGAAATGAATATTCCATCCTTTCGTTGCCTGATTTGCAGACCGAGAAAGTAGTTCAGCTCTCCCATCATAGACATCTCGAATTCACTCTGCATTTTCTTTGAAAATTTCTTACATAGAGACTCATTAGTAGAACCAAAGATAATATCATCAACATATATCTGAACAATCAGTAATTCATTAAGCTTATTATTTTTAATAAAAAGAGTAGTGTCTGCCTTTCTTCTAACAAAACCTTGTTCTAGTAAGAACTTGCTTAAACGCTCATACCAAGCTCTAGGAGCTTATTTGAGGCCATATAAAGCTTTCTTTAGTCGATAGACATGATCAGGGAATTGGACATTTTCAAAACCAGGAGGTTGTTCCACATATACCTCCTCTTGTATGAAACCATTCAAAAAAGCACTTTTAACATCTATTTCATAGAGCTTTATTCCCTTGATGCAAGCAAAGGCTAGAAGAACATGTATGGCTTCCAATCTAGCTACAGGAGTATACGTTTCTTCATAATCAATTCCTTCTTCCTGATTATGGCCTTTGGCTACAAGTCTAGCCTTGTTTCTGACTATGATTGCAGATTCATCTCATTTGTTCTTGAATACCCATTTAGTCCCAATGACTGGATGGTCCTTAGGTCTAGGTACCAAGTCTCAAACTTGATTTCTATCAAATTGATGTAACTCCTCTTGCATTGCAATGACCCAAACATTGGCTGATAGAGCTTCGTCAATTTTTGAGGGCTCAATTTCAGATATGAAGGCAGAGAACATAACCTCATTTAAAACACTATTTCTAGTTCTCACACCTTGATCTACATTTCCTATAACTTGGTCAAGAGGATGGTTCCTAATGAAATTCCAAGCTCTAGGTTGAGATTAATCAGGGTGATTTTGAGAATCATTTTCAAAAATATCTTCAGAGTTTTCAATAGAAGCAGGGGTAGATTTTGAGAAGAATTGATTTTTCTGAATTAATTCATCATCTTCATCCATAAAATTTATTGATTTTGACTCACAGAACACTACATGTATCGACTCCTCAACTATACGGGTGCGTTTATTGAAAATTCTATATGCTTTACTTCTATTAGAATAACTAAGAAAAATACCTTCATCTGATTTAGAGTCAAACTTACCCAAATTATCCTTACCATTGTTATACACATAGCATTTGCACCCAAAGATGTGTAGATGAGCTAAATTTGGTTTTCTCCCTTTGTAGAGTTCATAGGGTGTCTTATTCAATTTCTTTCTCACATAGGCTCTGTTTGAAATGTAGCTGGCTGTGCTCATGGTGTTTGCCCAGAAAACTTGTGAAGTCTGATGTTCATTCAACATTACACAGGCCATCTCAGTCAGTACTCGATTTTTCCTTTCCACCACACCATTTTGTTGAAGAGTTCTTGGAGCTGAGAAGTTATGATCTATCCCATGAGCTTCACAAAAACTTCCAAAGGCTTGATTTTCAAACTCACCTCCATGATCAGTTTGAATAGCTGTAATGGATATACCTTTCTCGTTTTGCACTTTCTTAGCAAACACAGTAAATAGATCAAATGTTTCATCTTTTGAAGATAAAAATATTGTCCAAGTAAAATGAGAATAATCATCCACTATAACTAAGGTATATAAATTTCCCCCTAAGCTTTTCACTCTGGCAGGTCCAACTAAATCCATGTGAAGTAGCTGAAGAGGTCTATTTGTTGAAATTTCAGTTTTATTTTTGAAGGATGATTTAGTTTGTTTGCCCTTTTGACATGCATCACAGATCATATCATTTTTAAAATGGATTTTGGGCACACCAATAACTAAATTCTTTTTCAACAGCTTGTCCAGTTGGTGCATATTCACATGAGCAAGACGCTTATGCCACAACCAACTCTCATCCAAATTACTAACAAAACATTTTTCTGAAACAATTTTTGGTAAATCTAATGTATAACAATTACCTTCTTAGGAGCTTTAAATAATACCTTGAGTTTACTTTTATCAATGGAAAAATCATCTTTGTTCATAATGAGACATTCTTCTGAGTCAAAGATAATCCAATTGTTCTTATCAGCACATTGACTCACACTTAGAAGGTTATGGCATAGCCCTTCTACCAGATAAATATCCTTGATAAGAGGTCCTTCTTTAGTTCCAATTTCGCCTATACCAGTGATTTTCCCAGATTGATTTCCTCCGAAAGTGACTTTGCCACCATCTCTTGAATTTAAAGCAATGAACTTCTCTTCATCGCCCGTCATGTGTCTAGAAAATCCACTGTCAATGTACCACTTATTTACTATGGATGCTTTCAGACACATCTACAAGACAAGAAAGATTAAGTTTTAGGTACCCATCTTTTCTTGGGTCCTTTGGGGTTAGTCTGAGGTTTAGGAACATAGGTTCCTTTGGGTACCCATTGATAATTTCCTACAGGTTTATCTATTCTTTCCCTTTTATGAAAACATGATGATGTGCTATGACCCTTTCGATTACAATAATTACAATGAGCAAAAGGATTTGATGAATGCACTGATTTTTGAAAATAATTTAAGTATGATTTTCCACCAATTTTCTTTTTGCCTTTTTTCTTGTCAAAAATAGGATTATATCCTATACCTGATCTATCATTTGTAAAACGTTGGGCATTCAGGATCACATTTAGCATTTCACTCCTTCTAGTGAACTTTTCAAGAGTTTTTGTAAGATATAAGTTCTTTTTCTCCAAATCAACACAATCCTCATAAAGTATTTTTTTGTCAGTGAAATTTTTAACTTGCATTTCAAGAGAAGTATTTTTTCTTTTCAGATCAAAATATTTATCATCAAGTTTTTCAAACTCAGATTGCATTTCATTGTATTCATCAAACAGCTCATCGTAAGTGGGTAATGAATCGTTTACCTCACTATTTTCTGGTTGTTCTTCTTCTGCAACTAGACAGACATTTGTTGTTTCTGCTTCTTCTTCACTTTCTTCTTCTGAAGAGTCATCTCCCCAGATAGCTGAAACATATGCCTTTTTCTTAAAGTTGTTGAATTTCTTCTTTTTGTCTTTCTCATTGCTCTTTAGTTGAGGACATTCCGATTTGTAGTGACCAGGCTTCTCACACTCATAGCAAATGATTTGTTTTGTCTCCTTGGAGTCACGTCTACTACTGGAACCTCCTTTTTGGAATCGATTTTTGAAGCCTTGATCCCTTTTGTAAAACTTCTTAAATTTTCTCATGAACATGCCTATCTCATCATCCTCATCATCTTCATCATTTTCTTCTTTTTCCTTAACAGCATTGAGAGCAATTCCTTTGTTCTTGCCATTGATCTCATCCAAATCTTTCTTGAACTTTAACTTGCTCTCATATTCAGACAAGCTTCTGAATAAGGCTGCAACCAATGCCATGGATTCACCTCGAGCTTCTTCTATTGCTGTAACCTTGGCTTCCTAATCTTTGGTTAATATGTTGAGTATCTTCCTGACTTGGGTTGAGTATCTTCCTGACTTGGGCGCATTGTTCATATGATTTGCCCAAAGCAGCTAATTGGTTGACCAAATGAGTATACCGAAGTTGAAATTCGGCAATTGATTCTCTGTTCTTCATCCTTAACAGATCATACTCTGTTGTGAGCGTGTTGATTCAGTTTTCCTTTATAGCTGATGTTCCTTCATAGGCAACCTCCAAAGCCATCCACATTTCTCTAGCAGTCTCCAGATTGCAGATGCGAAAATATTCTTGTTGACTAAGGGCGCTTTGAAGCAAGAGTATTGCCTTACTGTTTAGAGTGACATTTCGTCTATCATTCTCATCATAGTTTTCTTCCAACTTTGGAAGTCTAAGACCATTCTCCAGATATGTTGGTTCATAGTTTCCTCATTCAAAGACTCTCCAGAAACCAAACTTAGTGGCCATAATGAACACCTTGAACTTGTTTTTCCAGAATGAGTAATGTTGTCCATTGAACCCTGGAGGGCGATTGATTGAAGTACCATCAGGCAATAGTCCATCCATGATCGAACTCTGGATGTTAATCCGATCTGAGTAACCTCGCTCTGATACCAAATGAAGATGGAATATCACCTAGAGGGGGTAAATAGGTGATTTAAAAATTTATTCGCTTAATCAAGATTTTTGTGAATTATGACTGAATGCAAGAGGACCAGAGGTTTAGAAGAGAATAGACACAAGACAATGTATCCCAGTTCGGTCTAATCCTGACTTACATCCAGTCCCCAAGAACTCCTTGGGATTTCCACTATCTCTTCAATGATTACAGATACAAGTTAGGGATGAACCTCACTCTCCCGGACTCACTCCCCCTTACTATTTGTAATCTCGTACACCCACAACTTAAGGTTACACAACCTTAAGCTTAAACAAAGATAATAAAAGTGTTTACAATTCCTCAAGAGCGAGTAATTAATGATCACTGAAGTACAGAATATATCCGAAGATATTTAAAAATTGAATGAAACTAACAAGAGTAATAAATCAGAGTAAATGTGCAAAGTTTTGGTAGTTGGCGATATTGAATGCTTGAGCTTTTATATCCTTCGCCATTAATGCCGTTGGGAGGAACTGGAAGATGACCGTTGTCACTTGTTTAAATTTCCGTTAGGCTCAAGTTCCTCGTTAATCAGAATGAACCGTTGAATCTTCATTAAATGAATCTGCTTCTTTCATTAAATATGATAGTCGTTGGTTGTACTTGCAAGCTGGAATAAGAATGTGTCAAAGAATGCCTTTGTTCTGCTGCAGCGTTAATTCCATATATTGCTCTATTTTTCTGCTCTACAATAAATGCCTGACGTTGTGACGTGAGCATTCGCTTTAATCTACTTTTCAATCAATGCTTCTTTTTGAACCCTGAAATCACTGGGTAAGATGTTAAAAATGTTTTACATAGGATTTTTAATCAATCTGGTAAGCATCAGCTTAAGTTCAAATCATTTCGAGAGTTCCAGGAAATGTTCTACGTTTTTTGCTTACAAGAACTCTAGTTCTTATGGTAAGAACTCCAGTTCTATGTTCTGGTCGCAGACTAACTTTCAAAGGAACTTGAGTTCTTAAAGAAGAACTCTAGTCATGAACTCTAGTTCTATATGCAAGAACTCTAGTTCTTGTCTTTTCCAAAAAGGTTCGATTGTTTTTCCTCGTGAAGAACTCTAGTTCTTTCTCAAGAACTCTAGTTTTGTTCTAGAACTCTAGTTCTCTTACAAGAACTCTAGTTACGAACTCTAGTTCTTGTTCAAGAACTCTAGTTCTTATGTTCCTTGAAGAACTTTGCACGAGACAAATTTTGCGAACTCGAGTTCTTATGCCAAGAACTCTAGTTCTTGAGTGAAGAACTCTAGTTCTTGTTTAATGAACTCTAGTTCTCAAAGTCCCTTTTTTTTAGTTTGAAGAATTTCAGTGAGGCACCATTCAGGAACTCGAGTTCTTACATCAAGAACTCTAGTTCTTGAGGACTTTTTTTGGTGATAAGAGGAAGAACTCTAGTTCATTAGCCAGGAACTCTAGTTCTACTACCATGAACTCGAGTTCTCAACTTGACTGGGCGAGAACTTTATTATCAAGAGCCGCGAACTCGAGTTCTACTCCCAAGAACTCGAGTTCTACTCCCAAGAACTCAAGTTCTTACTGCTCAACTTTTCTATACTTGAGTTTTAATGCCCAGAACTCTAGTTTTAAGAACCCGAACTCTAGTTCTTGTTAAACCAACAACTAACAAGTGTTTTTATCATCAAAACTTAAGTTGAGAACTAACAGTATTGTCATAGGTCACTAGATGAGGCCCATAAGAGTAAATATACTATCTATCCTGGAGAAGTTAAAATGTAACATAATTTGAAATATGAATCTTAGTGGCCAAGACTGAAAAGTGATGTAACTAAATATGTGGCTAGATGTCTAATTTGCCAAAAGGTAACAATTGGACACCAATGACCAGTAGGGCTTTTGTAAGGTCCAGAGATTCATGAGTAGAAATGGGAAAGCATTACCATAGATTTAGCAGTGGGATTGCTCAAGATTAGGAACTATGATGCTATCTGGGTAATTGTCAACCACCTTATTAATTCGGCACATTTCATTTCCATCAGTGTTAACTATTCTCCTGAGAATCAAGTAGAAATTTACATAAAGGAGATAATGAGACTCCATGGTATACCAAAGAGTATCTTATATAGAAATCCATAATTTACTTCTCGCTTTTGCCAAACTCTGCATGAAGCTTTGGTTAGAAAGTTGAGGTTCATTACGACCTACCATCCTCATATGGATAGGCAAAGAGAAAGAACTATACAGATGCTAGAGGATGTATTGAGAGAGCGTGTGTATTGGATTTTCAAAGTAAGTTGGAATCGTTACCTTCTACTTATCAATAATAGCTAATATGAGAGGCTTCATATGGCCCTATATAAAGATGAAAGGAAAAGCCAATCACCCTTGTGTTGGACAAAGTTGTCTGAGAAGAAATTGTATGTGCTGGACCTAGTTGAACAAACCTCAAAACAAATTAAATTGATCAGAAAGAGGCTCTTAGTAGCATAAAGTCGACAAAAAAGCTATATTAATAAAAGAAGGAGGCCTCTAGAATTGAGGTAGGAGAGCAACTTAAGTCCTTGTTACATTGGCCCATTCAAAATTTTGGCAAAACGTGGGTTAGTACCTTATTAGCTAGCATTACGATCAAATTTGATCAGACTCTATGATATACTTCATCTTTCCCAGTTAAAGAAGTATGAACTAGATCTTAAGCATGTCATCTAGTACAAAGTCATAACAAACAAGATGATTATACTTAAATTGTTGAGCCTGAGCGGATCATTGACTATTAAGAAAACCAGCTCAGACACAGAAGTATTCCATTTGTAAAAGTGGTCTAGAGAGCATTATCATTGAGAGAAGCAACCTGGGAAGTAGTGGAAGATATGAAGAAACATTATATAGAATTTATGAGTTAGAGTATGTAGCAAATTTTGAGAACAAAATTTACTTAACGGGGGGAGAAATGTAATATCCTAAATTTGCTTTGAAAAATTCAGTCTTTGCATGATGTATGCGCATTTGGTCTTTGATGCTCTTAAACAAACCTATAAAACATATGAAGTTCCTAAGACACAGATTGATCCAAAAGGACCCAAGAAAAGATGAGCACCTATGACTTAATCCTTATTGATTTATAGGTTTGTCTAAGAGCATCAAAGACCAACAAGTGGTATATTGACAGTGGATGCTCTAGGCACATGACAGGAGATCAATCTATGTTTGCTATAATGAAACCAAAAGATGGTGGCAGGGTGACCTTTGGGGGTAACCAATATGGAAGAATTGTTGAAATCAATGAAGTTGGAAACAAAGATGGACCTCAAATCAAAGATGTCTAGCTTGTGGAAGAACTTTGCCACAACCTCCTCAGTATTAGTCAAAGTATAGATTAGGATAATTGGGTTATTTTTGATTCATATGAGTGCCTTATTGTTATCAAAAATAATCTTCCGTTAAACAAGGGTAATCTAAAAGCCTTATTTAGGGCTCCCAAAAAGGTAACTGATATACCTTGAATCTACCTAGCAATAATATACTTTCCAAAAACTATTTTATTAGTAATATGGATGAAAGTTGGATGTGACATAAACGTTTAGCTCATGTGAACATGTTCCAACTGGACAAGTTGTTAAGAAAAGATTTAGTTCTTGGTTTACTTAAACTTTGTTTTAAAAATGATATGATGGAATCTCAACTAATCTACCGCTCCAATTATTCCACATGGATTCAGTTAGATCTACTAGAGTAAAGAGCCTTACTTGCAATTTATATACTCTATTCCCTATTGATTATTTTTCAAGATTTTCATGAATAATCTTTTTATCTTTAAAAGATTAAACATTTGATCAATTTTTCATTTTTGCTAAGAAGGTGCAAAACGACAAAGGGTTGTATATTTCAAGAATACGAACTGACAATGGAGAAGAGTTCAAAAATCAAGCTTTTGGAGAGTTTTGGGATGCTAATGGGATTAACCATAACTTCTCAGCCTCGACGACTCCACAAGAAAATAGAGTCGTAGAAAGAAAGAATAGAGTCCTCACTGAAAGGGCTAGAACAATGTTGAACGAGAAACAGACTCCCCAAGTTTTTTGAGCAAAAGCTAAGAGCATTGTATGTTATATCGTAAATCGAGCGCATCATCGAAAGAAGCTTGAAAAGACTCTATATGGACTATACAATGAAAGAAATCCAAATATAGCTCACTTGCACATCTTTGGATGCAAATGCTTTGTTTACAACAATGGTAATGATAACTTAGGCAAATTTGATCTTAAGTATGATGAAGGTATATTTCTTAGCTATTTTAATAGAAGCAAGGCTTATAGAATTTCTAATAAATGTACTCATATAGTAGAAGAATCTATGCATGTTGTATTCTATAAAGCTGAGCTTGACAAATCCTTAGATGATGATGAATCAATTCATCAAAGTTAATCCATTTTCAAAAATCCCTTATGTTTTTGAAAGTTTTGAAAAATGTTTTTGAAACAGAACCTAGAAATGAAAATGGTTGTGAAAATTTTGATCAGTCACAACCTTGAGCTTGGAGATACAGTAGGAGTCATCCTTTAGACGAAGTGATAGTTGATGTAAATGAAGGAGTGAGAACCAGAAAAAGTATTTTAAATGAAGTTACTTTCTCTACCTTTATTTCTGAGATTGAACCCTTAAAGATTGACATAGCCCTCTTTGACAATTATTAGGTCAATGCGAGAGGAATTACATCAATTTGAAATAAATCAAGTTTATGACTAGGTACCTAGGCCTAAGGACCATCTAGTTATTGGCACTAAGTGAATATTCAAGAACAAATGAGATGAATCCGCAATCATTGTCCGTAACAAGGCATGATTGATGGCAAAAGGCTATAATCAAGAAGAAGGAATTGATTATGAAGAAATGTAAGCTCCAGTGGCAAGATTGGAAATTATACAAGTTCTTTTGGCTTTTACTTGCATGTATTCAAATTATATCCAATGGATGTGAAAAGTTCTTTTCTTAATGGTTTTATTCAAGAGGAAATTTATGTTGAACAACCTCTTGAATTTGAAGATAATTTTCATCCAGATCATGTGTTTCGTCTCAAAAAGGCTTTATATGACCTTAAACAAGCTATTAGAGCTTGGTATGAGAGATTAAGAAAATTCCTTCTTGATCAAGGATTAGTCAGAGTCAAAGTAGACACAACTCTCTTCATCAAAAGTAATAAGAAAAATGACTTTGGTCTCTTTATAGAGAGATGAAGTGGTATCTTTGGTCTTTCTCAACCATTTATTTTTGTTACATAGTCTTTGAGCCTTTTCCTGTTTACCATTACCTCCATGATAGTAAAAATAAAGACTCTTACTCTTGGGCAAAGCTTCAATGGTTCTCTCCACTTCTAATCTGGAGAAAACAACTTGGATAGGCCATCAAAGATCATAGACTTTTTTGTATATTCCAAAAGAATGCCAAACTACTTAATGTTTCTTTATACTTCACATACCTTACAACTTAGACTTCCAAGGAAAACTTTATACCACCGGTCAAGCTCATCTTAGGCATGCCAGTATTGAATGGCCACCATATAGTGAATAGGTTATGGATAATCTACAACTCTTCATTAGCAATTTAAATAATTGCTCGTATGGGAATCAATGGTTATCCCACACTTCACTTGGTCCTAAGCCTAAAACACCATTTATTCCTCTTGATCCTCACAAATAGTATAAGAGGCCATAAGTGAAAGAGTTTGATCTAGCCACCATCGTCTATCTTGAATCCAAAAAATCCAAGGAACTCTAATTGTTCCCAATTGAATCACCAAATCAGTCTAGATCATAAGGCCCAACTGACTCATAAGGACAACCCAACTCATAGGAAAGACAACTATCTCCATTCTTAAAGGACCCATGGTAAGGACCATTCTTCTAAGACCTATATCCATAATATATAGAATATTGCGCTCTAAGGGTATCGACACTAGAAGATAACATAGACAACCCTACGTATGACACAAGACATGATGAAGACTACTCTAAGCTATTATCGAATGATGACTATGAACCCAAATGCAAATCATAATGGTGATTTGATAAGATTTCCTCATCACATGGCTCATGTCCACTTTAGTAAAGTTGTATGTGCTTTTGCTAGTGTGTTTTTACTTTTAAAGAGTACTTTTGTTTTTAATTATTATACGATCAGTCATGAGTGTGCTTAGTTGTCTTGCTTTACAACTTGTATGTAAAAATTTTAGTTTGTCGTATTAAGAGTTTGAGTGTTTATATAATGATGCTCTTAGTCCTCATAAGGTTTATCGAAGGTTGAAACAACTTTATCAATAAAAGAGTGTTTTTCAATGACTTCCTTCTAAGTTCTTTATCTTTTGAAAGTTCTATCTTCTTATAACTTCTCTCTTATCTCTCTAGAGAGTCTAGTATGTTTTACACTTCCTTCTTTAAGAGGATCCTATGTATCATAATGAATCTGACATGATCCTTGGGATCAAGTTTCTTTGCGAATACTAAGGTTTCCTATAGAAACTTGATCCTAAGGATCATTTCAAATGAATTCTGATACACAAGATTGTTGTAAAGAGGGAAGTGTAAAGCTTACAATAATCTTTGGAGAGATAACAAAGAAGTTATAATAAGATTGAGCTTTCATAAGATAAAGAACTTCGAAGGAAGTCATTGAAAAGTACTCTTCTATTGATAAAGTTATTACAACCTTCGATGATCCTTATAAGGACTAAGATCATCATTATATAGAGACTTAGACTCTCTAGATGACAAACTTAGCAATAAAGCGAGATAGCAAAGCACACTCATGACTAATTGTACAATACTTAATGCAAAATCACTCTTCAAATTGAAAAACACCTTATAAAAAGAAAATACAACTTTAATAAAGTAGACATAGGCAATGTGATAAGCGAATCTTATCATATCACCATCCTTATTTGCACAAGGGTTTATGGTAATTGTTGGTGATAGGTTAGAGTAGTCATCATCATGTCCTGTGTCATAAGTAGGGTTGTTTATGTTGTCTTTTAGTACCAATACTCCTTGAGAACAAGTAGTATTTTGGACATTGTGAATATCAGTCATAGGAGAATGGTTATCCCTATAGGTCTTATAAGAATGGAGACAACACTCTTTCTTATGAGCTGGGTTGTCCTTGTAAGTCAAATGGGCCTTGTAAGTTGAACTAATCTAATTATGAGGATCGAGAGGAATAAAGATAGGCGATGGTGGCTGCATCAAAATCTTTTGCTCAGGGCCTCTTGTACCATTTATGAGGATCAAGAGAAGTAAATGGTTTATTAGAAATGGGACCAAGTGAAATGCATGATTACCCTGAATTCCTATAAGGGCAATTATTGAAATTGTTGATAAAGTGCTTTAGGTTATCTAGAACATGCTCACTATATTGTGGCCATTCAGTACTAACATGGCAAAGATGAGCTTGATTGGTGGTATAGAGTCTTCCTTGGAATTTTAAGCATAATATCCTAAATTTTTAGCCTAAAGACTTGAGGATCCAGTATCAGAATGACCATTAAGCCTATTTTGGGAAGAGTCCCAATAATGTCAAGAGATAGAAAGACTCCTAGGGAATATATGATTTGGGCCTATTGGGTAGAGGGCCTTGTATACACAAATAGAAGGAGTAAAGTGTTAGTGTAAAAGTGCCTATGACACATATACATTGCCATTAAGTTGATAGAAAGATGCTACCCAGATATGTCATGACTCATGGGATGGTTAGTCTAGCATAATGTGCCAGTACATGTATGTACAAGGCATTTCTTGGGTAAACATGTGTACTTTACATTTTTGAAAAAGTCATTGATATCTAGTGCCATATGGGGTTTCACACACAAGATATAATTATATGAGATTAAAGCTTAATTAATCCTCCTAAGACCTTTAATTCAGCCAATACCCACACAAAATAGAGAAAAGAAGTGAAAAAAGAAAAAGGAGCAAAAGGAAGGGGAAAGAAGTAAGGTAAGTGCTCTTGCTCAATTTTCACATTCTAAATCACATTTATAGCTCTTGAGGCCTTCATAAGAGTTGTTCCCTTCACTAAGAGATTCATTTATATGGTTTTAGTTTCTTGAAAAAAGGTATTTTGTTTGGTCTACAAAATTTCAAAGTTTGAGAAGTCAAGAACAAGCCCTAGAAAGTGAAAGAGGTTAGCTTAAGCTCCATTTTGATGTATGTATTGTGTTGATTGGTGGATTGTTGTGGAATCCACTTGTTGCCATAATTTTCATTCATATAGTTTTTTTAGGTTTCATGATGCCATGTTCATATACATGTGGTTATATGATGTTTTGAAAGCATATGAATCTAGTTTAGTCAAAAAATTGTAAACTTGAAGATTGTTGCTTTGGAAGTGAATTGTCGATCAAAACAAGGCATAAAGAAATGGTATGGTTTTGCTATTTTCAAGATCTCTAATGGATTCCTTGGGAAAAATTGTGCAAGATTACGCTATTGGTCTGATTTTAGAAAGAATGGATTTGAAATACAAAAATTAGAATAATGCTACATGTTAGGGTTTCCTATGTGGCAGTCTCAATGTGCTGTGTTTTTTAGGCAATGAAATGTTCTCCAATGGGCACAAAAATTTTCAAAATAAGAATATACTCATTAATATTTAATTGAATAGGTCATTTTTGCCATATGTACAAGTACATTAAGAATTATGAATTTTTTAAGCTAGGCACTGAATTTGGAATGAATTCTGCGACAGTAAGGCTTTAGTTGTAGTTCTAGAATTCTAGAGCTAGAATTAGTTCTGTGTAATATTTTATCTTTAAAATATACTTAGAGATTTAAATAGGAATTTTAAAAACCCTTACTAAAATTCTATAGTATTGATTATGATTTTTCAAAGTTTAGTCAAAATGCTGACAACTTTTAGGTACAATACAAATTTAAGAAGGAAAGCGCCAAAGTAATAAGTGTAAACTCCAAGGGTGAAAGTAAGCCTATTAGGCTATGATAGCCCTATTAGGCATTCATCCTTCATGGCTCTAATAATATGACTATGTGTTTAGGGCCGTGAGAAGTCATGAAAGAAGAAGAATGAGAGATTCTTCAAGCAACTCCAATGGTTGGAGGAAGAGGGAACCGAGGAAGGACATTGGTCTTCAAGGTAGTGAACTTACCCTACTTGCGTGTATTGCTATGTTTTCTTGTATGTTGTTGTGCATGATTGCTTTGCTTTCTTGTATATGTGTGACATAGTTGAAATATGAAGCATTGAGTATGCATAAATTTCATCATGTTAACGTGAGCCTATATAAGGCAAACATATCATGCACTAGCATTCATCTTGCATACATTATGCGGTATTGTTTGCTATTGAGATTCCCCCTAATCTCACCCTCCCCCAACTAGCTATAAAGTATAAGAGCGTTTAGAAGATGTGTACACAAAGTTGTGCAAGAGAGAATGAGCATATAATTCAGGGAAAATGCACTTTGACAGTAAAGAGGACGAACCTTGACAATGGGTGTTACATTGTTGGTATCATAGTAGAGATTTTGGCGATGGAATTATCTGCTCAAAGCTAAAAGTCCAATCAGTGTAAAGGGTTCGAGTTATAGGCTAGATTATTTGCTCATGTGAATTGAATATTGATCCTCTTTTAGTGCTACTGTAATTGGGAGTTATAGATGGCAAAGGAAATCAAAGAGTTAGACCACCCCTGTCTGTTAACCAGCATGTAGAAGGAAAGGGTAGAGGTCTATATAAAGGAAAGAAATGGAGCAGTAATGATATATGCCTTGAAGAGGAGGGTTCAAGCTTCATAAAGTTAAGGCTTTAGATATATAAGAGGTAGTATAGGATTTGGACTTTGTTGCTAACTCTAGGGCTCTTGATGTTAAGATAGAGTACAACCTAAACACCCAGCTTATGTTACGAGAAAACATAGAGAAGATATACCATACCTAGAAGCTAATACTATTTAGGTTTCCCTATAGAGATGGTATCTAGCTTTGCTAGGGGATCAAATAATATACTAGGATTAAGATATGTGTGAGATACTGATACCCAGTAATATGTGGATATTATTAGCACTAATGATCCAGATCTCATATGAACTCCATGGTTAAGTGTGCTCAAGCAAGAACAATTTTAGGATGGGTGACTCCCAGAGAAGTAAGTTTTATAAGGTCATGAAGATTAGAAGAATAGTGATTGCCTAAGTTTTCCCCATGACTAATAATCATCTTAGTTAGATAAATCATAGTCAAAAGCATATATAGTATGATAGATAATATTAAACTGGAGGAGGCCAAAAATTGTTATAGAGTTCAATACACAGTTTTTAAGGTCTTTCCAAAAATTGTTAGGGAGATATCCTGACTCTCGAATCACCTAGCCATTAATAGAGCCCATGTGAATGGAAGGATTTGATGTTATGTGGGAAGATAAATGCTATAAGAGCTTCATAGAGCTAGTAAAGGGTCTAATATTCGTACCAATATTTATTATCCCAGGACCTAATATGGTTGGTATAGTATGCACAAAAGCGACCTTAAGGGTTTGCAAATGAGGCGACTTGTATAGGGTGAGTGAAATGAGTATAGGGAATTGGGATGTGCCTAGTATAGTAGGGTAGAATGGTGGTGTATGCCTCTTGATAGCTGAAGCTTCACAAAATAGGATACCTCACTTATGATTCAAGCCTAGTAGTAATTGTTTTGATCCTAAACAATTATACATGGTATAATGGAAATTAGACTAGACTTCTGAGGGAATTTTAGGATTTGGCAATTGCCAAGCTGGGCAAAGAGTTAATAGAACATATTGGCTAGTAATTGAAAAGTATTTCAGGTAGTAACTTTTCTCTCACATACTATGTATGCCTTTATATGCATATATGATCTTCTATGTTATCTTTGTTGTAAACACGAGATAGGAAGTATAGCCTAGTAAACCAGTGGGTAATTAGGTCGCAAAACCTATTAAGCATTCAGATGAAAAGGTAGAGGCCTAGTTAAATAACTAGTGTTGTAGGAATGGATCGATGGGTCTTATGATAGTAGTTGATGCTACATATCATATTTATCTCTGAATATTGAATGTCTTGTATGAATGGTCATGAACCCTACTAAGCATTCAAATGTAAGATTCAAATGAGAAGGATAGAGGTCTAGTTAAATACCTAGCATTGTGGGAATAGACCGATAGGTCTTATGATTGCAATTGATGCTACATATCATATTATCTCTAAATGTTAAATGTGTTGTATGTACATTTGATGGTTGACTAGAATATTCATTGTATGAATTCTATATGAGTGATTATTCTTACTATTAAGATTGGCATGAATATAACTCATTCTCACAAATTTAAGATTTATTTAGCTAAAAGAAGTGGCTCTAAGGGCAAATAGGTAGATATCGACAATTGAGAGATAAGTTGCTCTAGGTGTTACATAGGGCATTTGAAGCTAGGTAGGCTCGATGCAAAAAGGCAGTAAGTGTATGTTGTATGAGGCGGAGATCTCGGGCGGCTAAAGTAAGAAGACCAAGTATGGTAGCACTTTGGTAAGGAACCAGTTAGGCCTTTTGTTTGCTGCATACTATGATTGTCTAATAGATTGTGTGTCTTACGATTGCTGAATGCTAACGAATTGATGTTGGATGGTTTGTTTTGGCATACTTTGTGAACATTAATAAGTGTATGAATGGCTTGACTAGCAAAAAATGGAGCCTGGAATAATTCCGAAACACCTAGTAGGCTGTGTTTGAAAAGTCCTAGTCCAAAAAACTTAGTAGAAGAGGAGAGCATAGCTCATTACTAGATAGATTGGACGTTCGACACAAGAATCCTAATCATAAAAAAGGAAAGGCAGTCAACCACAAAAGGGAGTCCACAAATTGAGAAATAGGTATACATAGATACTTTTGAAGAAGTCCGAGCACGCTAAACATGGAAAGCACGACATAATAACTGAAAAAGAGAGTTGTTGATACAAAGAAGACACAATGGTATTACGTGATAGAGGATACCCTATGTTTTCGAATTCCTTTGACGAATCTTCTTCTTAGTTTCTTTCTTTGTATTTCCATAGATTACCTTATGATACTTTTAGTTGTATTCTGCTTGCAAGCCATGAACTAACTTCTTTTTGGATAACCAACAATAGATCTTTAATTTTTATCATTGAACCAATAATTAAGATAATTCAATTTATTAATACATGTACATTAACATCGATCTTGTGCATTAGGTGGCTACTAATATGTAAGAGTTGTGGCCTTAGATTACTGGAAAGGAGTTGTGTTAGTAGAGTTAGTGCATAACTCTATCTAAAGCATAATATAGTGACTTGGACCAGTGCGTCCAGAGTATGATGTGTGCATGAAGCATAGGTTGGTGTCCTTAGGCCATAAGACATGTGTTTATCGTTATAGTTGTTGCCTAATATAGTGACTTGGACCAGTGCGTCCAGAGTATATCTTGAGGCTAGGAGAACATTCAAATTATATCAGGTTGTAGTTGAGGCAGTAAGTTTCGAGATGCCTTTGGCATGAATGTGATTCTGTGGGAAGAGGCTATAATATCCAGTGTTGTTAGAATAGAATGATCTGAAAAGCCAAAATTAAACAAGCTATAAGGCTAAATGTAGTGGGTAGCATCTCAAAAAGGCAGTTAGGCCTGTGTAACCAAGTACTGTGAGAATAGACCACTAAGTCTTGTGTTTGAATACTACATACTGGGTAAAGATGAATGAGAATGTTGTATGACGGTTGTTGGATACTATATGAGATATGTGTTCAGAATATAATGATTATCTTGTGTCCTTAATTGGCATGCATAAGAAAGGGAAAGACTAAGTGTCTAGAATGATTATTTGAGTATAAATGTTCAAAATTTCAAGGTCAAAATTTATTGAACCAAGGGAGAACTATAACATCCTAAATTTCGAGAAGAATCCCAAGAATACTTAGAGATAGAAAGAATCTCAGGGACTATGTGATTTGGGTCTATCCGGTAAAGGGCTTATATGCATAGGCAGAAGGATTAAAGTATCAATGTAAAAGGGCATATGACAAATATATGGTACCAATGGGTTGGTACAATGATGCCACCTAGTTATGTCATGACATGTCGGATGATTGGTTGAGCAAAATGTGCTAGTATATGTGTGTACATGGCATATCTAGGGCAAACATGAATACCATGTGCTTTTGGAAAAGACACCCACGGTATGTGGCACCATAGGGGGGTCTACACATACACACTCTAACCTAACGTCATTTGGTAGGCCATGGTATTCATGCCATAATCCTGAGTAGAATTCCAAGTAAGTACCGATAAAGTATCTTTAAAAATGGAGGTTAGGATAGCTAATGATAACACAACTTTGTATTGGCTTCATAGGAATATGACAAGTGTTGTCCCATCATGACAAAGTACAAGATCACTTTTGTAATGGCATCTCTAGAACACATCACCTAGTGCTTGAGTATGAGGAATCCACTGGTCTCCGGTTCGGTCAGGTACTTGACTTTTTTGAACAACGGATCCGAGAGTAAGGGAATTCATCAGGCCTCCCTTTCCCTTGACATAAAGTGATGCAAAAAAAGAGAAAGAAAACGGAAAGAAGATGCTTCAAGGACACTTAGCATGATGTGGTTTAATTATTTAGATACATGTCAACACAAGATCTAATTAAATGAGGTTAGCGATTAATTAACCCTCCCAAGACCCCTAATTTGGCAAACACTCACAAAAAACTAGAGAAATGAAGTGGAAAAGGAAAAGGAAAGAGAGAGAAGCAAAAGGAAGACTAAAGAAGCAAGGTAAGTGATCTTGCTCAATTTTCAACTTTTAAATCACCTTTCTAGCTCTTGAGGCCTTCATAAAAGTGTTTCCCCTCACTAAGAGCTTTATTTTTATGGTTTTAGTTTCTTGAGAATATGTTTTTTGTGTAGTCTACAAAATGCCAAAGTTGGTGACATCAAGAACAAGCCCTATAAAGTGAAAGATGTGTGCTTAGGCCTCATTTTGATGTATGTGCTGTGTTGATTAGTGGATTGTCGTGGAATCATCTTGTTACCCTAATTTTTAGTCAAATAGGGTTTTTGGAAGCATATGAACCTAGTTAATTGAGTAAATTTTAAATTTGATGATTATTGCTTTGGAAGTCAACTTTAGGTCAAAATACGGCATAAAAGAGGGGTATGAATATACTTGTTGTTTTTAAGGTCTCCAACGGATTCCCTAGGAAAAATTGTGTATGAATAGGTTTTTGGTATGACTTTAGCAAGAATGGATTTGAAATCCAAAAATTAGACTAATGCTACCAATTAGGGTTTCTTTTGTGGTAGTCTGAACATGTTGTCTTTTTAGGTAATATAATGTTGTCCAAGGCCATGAAACTTTTAAGTATAAAAATATATTATTAAGACTTAATTGGATAGGTCATTTATGCCATTTGGACGAGTACATTAAGAATTATGAATTTTTTGAAGTTAGGAATTGAATATAGAATGAATTCTACAACAGCGAGGCTTTAGTCATAGTTCTAAAATTTTGTAGCTATAATTTGCTCTCGATATATTTTATCTTTAATCAAAGAGCTTTGAATATGAATTTTAATCACCCTAATTAGAGTTCAATAGAACTAAATATGATTTTCCAAAGTTTGATCAAAATGTTGGCAGCTTTTAGCTACCACGTGAATTTAAGAAGGAAAGGGCCAAATATAATAAGTTTAAACTAGAATGGTAAAAGTAAGCCTATAAGGCTAGGGCAGCCTTATTAGGAATTCATCTTTCATGGCTCTAATAATATGACAGTGTTTATGCCCATGAGAAGTCAAGAAAGAAGAAGAATAAGAGGATCCTCTAGCAACTCTAATGTTTGGAAGAAGAGGAAACCGAGGACGGAGATTAGTCCTCAAGGTAGTGAACTTACCCTACTTGTGTGTATTGATGTGTTTGGTTGTACGTTGATGTGCATGATTGCTTTTGTAATACTCGGATAATTATATTGACAAATAATACCTATTGGAAATAGGTGAATTTGTGGTCTCAAAATTAGTATAATAATTACCTTATTTCCTAAGGTGATTTCTCATGAAATTAGGAGGAATAAAGAAAATTAAGTGTTAAAAAGGCTTAAAAATACATTTTGGGTCATAAAACATCCTAAAAAGAATTGTGATAAATTCTAAAGGGCAGTAAAATAATTATTAAAAATTAGAAAGAATATTGTCCTTAATTTAGACAATTTAATAAATTATTTCCTTTAAAAATAAAAAAGAAGAAAAATTAAAAAGTATTCTGAAACCAAAAATTGACTCCGTGATTTTTGATATATTACATGGGACATAAAATACCAATGTAAGTAAAATAGTTGTGAGATAATAATTATTACTAATTAAGAAAATTGTCAATAATTAGTAAGTGATTAGTTAAATAATTAATGGCTAATTATTTAGACATGAATAAAGAAGAAAACCCGAAATTTGTGTGTGTGTGAGATGTGTGGTGTGTGAGTGTTGTGAGATGTGGAGAGTTGTGAGTGTGTGTGTGTGTGTCTAAGTGTTGTGCATGTGTGTGTGTGTGTAGTAGCAAAATAATAATATCTACATATTTATGATTATAATAATAATATAAAGTGAGATATTTTGAGAAAAAGCAAATAGGATAAAGGAGAACTGATAGAAAATAAATCCTATCTCAAAATATATGAACTAAGTATCTAACATAAGGACTTATTATATACAAGTGAATTTTTATCTCAAAGTAGGCTATCTCCGAAATCATTTCCGTAACCGACAGCGGTTGTCCGAAAATGTTCGGCAGGCAACGGAATGTCCTTAATGAGATCAAAAATTTAGATAACTCAGGTATCTTAAAAGAGAAAGAAAAGATCTTCGGGGCTATGTTCCCGGAATTTTGAGATTTCTCAAGATTACGCGATTAGAACACCGAACAGGGACTTTATCGGTAGAAAGCTTCTTGAGCAAGTTGGTGACATCACTTTGGTGACATAGAATGAGGTCAGCATAGTAAGGTGTACGGCCAAGATCTTGCCACCTTAAAGAAGTGCGATCCGACGGTCAGAAACTAATCAGACAAAGTTCAAAGGAATTACCAAATGCCATTGCCCTTTTCTATAAATAGCCCTTCCATTCTCCTTCATTTTCTCACCAATTCACTTGCCTAGTTCAAAATCTAGAGAGATGTTAGAGAGAGGGAGGAGCTTGGAGGAAGGAGTAGCAAGGTTCTGGGTAAGTTCTTTGGTCCCTAGTCTTAAGATTCTAGCTTCGTTCGGTAGTTATGGTAGAAATGTTAGTTTGATCTTTTAGTCTTCCAATATGTTGTTGATATCATGTTTAAGTATAAATATGGTATCTATTTCGAAAATATGATGGAGAAAGAGATACGACAAAATTTTGGAAGATTAGAGTCAAAGTAGCGAAGCTCTGGCAAAATTCCACCGACTAATCAAACTAGGGGCAAAATGGTAATTTGTACCTAAAATGCCTGTTATGATATTAAATATTCATATCTGTGATATAATCCTTATAGGATATCTGAAAACACGAACCGCTATTTCCGCCGTCGTACCACTGTCAAACGTACCATATTTCGACGAAAGTACCCGATATCGTCAATGAAGGTACGTACGCGTATTGTAACTCTAACTCTTATGCTACTTGTATGCTCTATATGTGATGTGATGATTCATATAGTCATGGACAAGACTGTGTCTTGGGTCATGGACTGTGGCTAAGACTAGGTCTTAGGTCACCATTTTTAAATACATTCAGCTTTGATTTGAAGACGGGTTACAGTCTTGGTAATGCCGTATGGATGTTTTCCTAGCGCTGAGGACACGCTCCGGGGCGTGGCACTAGTTTATGTGCAAACTATGTGGACCTTACATGGGCTGTGTGCTATGTAGGTATTGTTGAGATATGAACTGATACATGTGATGTGCTATGTATAGTTATATGCTGAAATGTAAATGAATATCTATCATGCATACTGTCATACTTGAGCATAAGGTTAACCGTTACCTGAGGTCCAATGGGCATTGGACCTCAGTCTTAATGAATAGTTCAGGAAAGAAACCGGGATGGAGAAAGTGCCGGTAGATGGAGCCGTGGAAGGCACCAGTGGACGAAGCTGGGAAGAGTCACTAGTCAAGCAAAAGCCAGAAGAGCGTCCTCAGAATATTCATTCTGGCATGATTTAATGAGGTTATCTCAAACGGTTTGATGCCGAAGGCAGGGCTAGTCTATGTGGGTCAGTCAATAAGTCGCCGTGAACTCGGTGAGACTCTCATGATAGACACCTACCTGGCCAGACTATTTGATTAATTGAGTTAGGTTCATTGCCCCAAGTCTAGCCACGGCTTGGTTGAATATTGTATAGTTACATGTAAGAATTGTAATTATACAAAGCTCTGTTTATTGTATCACATGAATATTCCTTCGGGAAAATTTATAATATACCAGTTTATGTCGGGGCATCAACATATGTCTGGGCATTTTATATCAGATACTCATTGTCTGAATCTTAGCGCACGTTATCCATTTCCACAGTACTCTAAGCTGTAGCACCTCAAAATCTGTTGATTTTCCTAAAACTAAGTGTCAACCGACACGATTTTCAAGCAAGAAATTTGGGGTATTACAGCTTTGCTTGCTTGTTTATGTATAACATAGTTGAATGATTGAAGCTCTATTTCTATTGATGCTATTACTAGAAGTGAGAAGTGTGAAGCATTAAGCATGCATAAATGTCATCATGTTAACATGAGCTAATGTAAGGAAAACATATAATGTAGTAGCATTTATCTTGCATGGATTATTCGATATTATTTGCTATTGAGATTTTGTCAAATCTCATCCTCCCTTAACCAACTACATAATCATGTGAGCGCTCAGAAGACAGTTCATAAAGTTGTGAAAGAGAGAATAAGGAGAGAATTGAGGAAAGAGGCATTTTGATTGTAATGAGGATGACCTTTAAGAATCATATTGACGTTTTCATGCGAGTAATCTAGGGACAAATGTTAAACTAAGTTGTATGGTATATTAAGTATAAAGAAACATTGGGTAGTTTGGCATTCTTCAGGAATATGCCAAAGTCCATGATCTTTGATGATCTATCCAAGTTGTTTTCTCCATAATGGAAGAGGAGAACCATTGAAGCATGGTCCACAAGTGGGAGTCTTTATTTTTATTGTCATGGAGGTAATGGTAAACGGCTCAAGGACTATGCAACATGCATAAAGTGCTAATAGGGACCAAAGGCACCACTTCATCTCTGCAAGAATGGAACATCTGATGAAAGGGATTGTTAAGTATGGTTTTTCTAGTGAAGGGAGTTGATTGGATATGAATCCAATAGAGCAAATTTCTCTTAGCTACTTGTTGGACTTGCTCAAGGTTTTCTAGTTTGAAACCGGGTCAAAACTCACAGTGTTTGGTGATGAAACTGGACATTGCATGCTAGGTGAGACAACATAGTGTTTTTGCCTAGAATGTTAAGCGGTTTGAAAGGGTAAGGAGTACAGTTGGATCTTATAAGGCCTAGAAAGGTAATCACGTACCGTATTCTGGTGGCCTTTAATGTGCCTTACTGTGAATTTATAACATGGAAACCAATCCTACAATTGAAGAAGTTGAGTCAGGAAGGGTCTTTCTTTTGGCTTAGAGAATGGATAGAAAATAGGGGTTGTCCATTTTAACAATAAAGTTGTACAAGATTAGGTGAAAGCTGATATAAAGTTAGATGAAATCTTGTCCAACAATATCCTATGATAAAGTTAGATGTGATATAAAGGTTTTACGCTAAGAAAGCACTTGTTTCAAATCAAAGTGATATATATGGGTAAGAGGAAGATTATATGGAATATACACACTTTTACTGTTATTTGAGACATGTTGCTTATAATATTTTGTAAATCTGACAAGTGTTGGCTCTATGAATACGAGGAAGTCCATGAGTTTTATATCGACAAAAAGGAGATAAAATATTGATCATGAAAAAAGTGTATATGGCTAATTAAATCTAAGAGAGATCTTTGTATCATTTAGATGTTAATATAAGTTTTATAATTAACAGTTAAACTAAATTTGTGTACAATGATAATGAGTCAATTATAAATTTAAGCAAAGAAATTGTATTAAAAACATATTAAGCCTCAAGTAAAACGAATAATCAATCCATTCAATAATTGAGATTTCCAAATCCAAATACTCATACCTTATAAACATGACCAAATCCACCTTCTCCCAATTTGGAATCTTCTGAAAAGTATTGAGTGCTTTGTTGTATCACAAGCAAAGGGATTGTGGGAAGGTCTGTGTTCAGTGAACTATTTCCTTGAGAAAGGTCATAAACTACAGGAGTGCTATCCGACGGCGTTTCATCTACAAGACAGTCATATTTAGAGTTATATTTTGATTGTATGGTCATATATAAACAAGTGTCAGAGAGAGAACTTTTGAGAAATTTAATAAAGTATAATGGTGTGTGTTTGATGATGTGGTGCCGGAATTAAAATAAGGGTTAAATATCATTTTTATCATGAAAATTTATCATGAGGGGAGCACTTGTCACCCAGAAGTATTTTGATCTCATTTTTTTCCCTGAAAGTTTAAAAACTAAGCAAATATTCTTTGAAAGTGTTTTTTAGAAGCAAATTTGCCTTGAAAATTTTTAAGGAGCAATTTTTCCCTAGAAATTTACAAAGAAGAGCAACAATTCAATGGTTAAGATCAACATATAGGTAAGATTGCTACGTTTTTAAACTTTCGGGGCAAAAATGAGACAAAAAAGGTTCCAGGTGACTTCCATAGCAAAAATTGTATTTAACCCTTAAAATAAACATTGGAAGATTTTATTGATATTATTAGATTGAAAGTTCCTATTATATATATATATATATATATATATACATTATATATATATATATTGAATGCAGCTTGTGTACATTTTTTTATAAAAAAACACACACACACACACATAGAAGGAAGCGATACAAATTGTTTATAATTCAATTGTTTTTTTAGCCATAGAGTATGTAGCGTTTCTGAAATGCTACCAATTTAAAAAACTATACGCTACAGCTGCATTTTCCTATAATAGTGAATCCACATAAATGTTGGGATAAATACCTTTTATACTCTTGCTCCTCCTGAATAGGTAGAAAGAAAAACACAGTACAGCAACAATCATTAATACACTTGCACTTACGATCAAGGCTTTTGACTTGCTAACTCCTTTATTAGCTGCAACATTGACAAAATAGCATGAAGTTCTAACAATATACGTCGAAATATATTGAACTTTGAAGAATAAAAAAAAGCTAACGATATTCAAATTTCATGTTGGATTATTATGAGTTATAGGGACCTTTAGCCTTTACTACAATTTGAGAAATTGTATGGCCGAACCTGAAATTAAATTGATCTTCTGGTCTCACAATTTCATTTCTCACAACGTAAGATTTGTTTATCTCACTATTTGTACCTACCTGTCTTGGGATTATGGGAAGATGGTGACTGGTAAAACTTGTCATTAGTGTACTTGATCATACAAGTTGGCGACCACACCTGCCAATCTTGCTTCTGCTCACAACATTGAATAGCTTTATTCAACACAGCCTCCAAACACTGCCTGCAACCCTCGTTGGAAAGGTCTTTACTGCACTGTACCAACGCATACCTTGTTCTTCCACCACCTTATCAGAATACGTCCCACATTAAATAGTCAGGCGCTGAATTAAGAGGGAAATTACATACAGGTACCAAGAAAGAGAAAAAAAAATCACTAACAGGCCCCTTGAAATCATCAAATTGTATTAAAATCCCATGATAAATAGGCTAGATTAATTGAAAATGATAAATGACTACTTTCCCCTTGTTAATTCAAGTAATTAATAACAAGTCATTGAAAAACCAAAAATAGGTAAAGGTGCCACAACATCATGTCATTGAGCAACTAATGATAAGTCGATATCTTGAGAACTTGTCATTTGTTGCACATATTAACAAGGCTAAACTTGTATTTTCTCAATTTGAATTAAGCTAGTTTCTCAAAAGATTTAAATACAATTTGATGATTTAAACAGACCTACTTGTGATTTTTTTTCTTTTCCCTGGGACTGCTATTCAAATCCCCTTGAATTAAAGGTATATATGAGGGTGAGGTATGTCATATCAATTGGTTTGAGTCATTTTGATTGAAAGGCAACATCACCTAAATTAAACTCTCCCCATGCACTCAACTTCTTTGCCTCCTCGGTCGCTTCTTCAATCAGACTCCTTATGAAACTTTCTGCCTTTTTTCCCCCCGTCGGATCCGACACCATCTGCTCTCCTTCCCCGGACCATAACGGGGTCAACGCGACCTTCCCAAAATAGTTTTCGTTAGAGTATCGAAGGATGCAATAGCTGTACCTATATATGTTGCAGTTGCAACCAAAACACACACTTGCATAAGGAATAGTCGTTAAAGTGATGTCAGGATTCATCTATTGTATTAAGTGAAACAAAGCTATTTTGAAAACCAAGAAATTCACGGACTATGTTGAATCCAATATATATACTGGCTAGTAATGATTATGTAAGGTACTCCTCCCCTATTATAACGAAACATAAACCGAGACTTTTATAATATGTTGTTGTTATTATTATTATCATTATATGGATCAAACTCACGTTCTTCTTATTGTCAAAAGGGTCACTGTAGAATATTCTGTACTAATGTAAGAAGTTATGTTTCTAGTGAACGACTATTTTCTCTCTTCCTTTAATTTTGAATTACTTTTTCCTTGCTTTCCTATTTTTAAATAATTATAATTATATTTGAATGATTTTTATTTTATTTACATAGACGTAAATTTAGATTAAAACAAAAGGAAAAAACCCACAAGTCCTTGTTAACAAACTTATTGATAAGACAAAGATTTCCGAACAATGAGTGCTCAACAACTCATGACTTCAGAAAAAGTAAATTGCTCATATTTAAACAAAATAGCGTAAAGAATAAAAAACAGTTGACAGAGGAATATACAATTTCCTAATTAAGTTGCTCATATCTTGTAAAATATTCTTTCTCTAAGAACATTAAAACCAAACAAAAAACATAGTCAAATTATCTATATCGATTGTTGACCTGCTAAACTATAATTTCAAATCCCCCCAAAAAAAAAAAATTATAGGCTTTAATAAGCATATTACATATTAAATTTAAACCCGAACATATATAGGCGTGCTTAATGCACAAGATTGGTACCATATTACAGCAGAAGATTGATTGGGGCAACGTTGGAGAACCTCTCTGGCAGCAGTAGTGACACAGAACTGGCAGAAGTATCCGGCAACATCATCACGGCAGTCGTATAGGCCATACACGATGTCGTTGGTGGTGTTTCCGATGATGGTATTGCTGAAATGTTTGCTCATGGAAGCATCGGCGGACAGCCTTGTGAGTAGCTGGTTAAGGTTGTCTTTGTACGATGAAGTAAGAGTTTGTGGGGTTTTGTTATGGCAGTCATCTCCAACATAAATTGTCTGAGAAGTACTTGTTCTGATGCAGCTTATAACTATGAAGAAGATCATTGAAATTCCTGGAATGATGTTGGCTTTTGATGATTCCATCATGGGGTGATAGAGGTTGTTTGAATTTTGAAATACGGTGTGAATAGGAATTAATTAAATCGATATTAAATTGGTGATGAATTGTGCAAAATATAAATGTGGAAGAGATAAATGTTAACTTGCTGCTATATGTTGGAGTTGTGTGGTGGAAGTGAAAGTATATGTTTGATCGAAATACTCCTAACTTTATCTTATCCTATACCTCAAATTAATTTTCTTTAAAAAAAATTAGAATGCTTGTCAAATTGAACTCTAAGGTGTGCTTGTGGGCACCCACTTGTCTAAACTTGAAAACAGAAAGTCTTCCGTTTTCTTCACGAAATAGCTTGGGGAAATTATTGGAAAAGAATTTTGAAATTACAAAATCTCAAATAAAGTATTTCCTATAAAATAAGTTGTGAATTGTTTATCCAATCTCATCATTACTTTATTAAATCTTAGTAATAAATATGATTTTGGATTTCGCAATTTCAAAATTTTTTTCAATCATTTTCCCAAATATCTTTCCCGTTATACACACACCCAGATTTTCTAAATGGACTTTGACTCTAGCAGTGACTTTTGTTTTGTTGTGGTCTTTTCTCAGTTCTGTATACCAATGACGAGACGTGAGATATATCTTTCCCGTTTGCTACACGAAATAACTTTCCTGTTATATATACAAGCTACCTCCAATACTTAATGTAAGAACTACACTATAGAGATTTATCTATATTTATCTTTTTTTTTTCCTGATATTTAAAGGTTTTTAACCGTTACATATCCAAGCATTAAATATTTATATATAACGGTTTTTAACTTTTAAATATTAAGCACTATATTTTATGATTTTTCAAATACAACCGTTATGTATAGGGCATTATATTTAACAGTTGCAAGATAATAAATATTAAATATAACAATTTATATTTAATAACAACAACTATGATATATTATGTACAATACTTAACGTTTAAAATGATGAATTATAAAGTCTTGGTCACCTGATGAAGGGGTTTATTTGACGGTTATTTAGAAAAAATATTATATATGTAATATTTGACAATTATTAGTGAATAAGTTGTTAAGAATGTGTGACAATTTTTTTTTAAAAAAAATAAATAAATTGGGGGCTCACTTTCTATAAGCTCCCATATGATAATTACATACATATCAAACCAATTACAGAATCCATTTAAACATATCCAATCCATGCAATCATCAAAGAATACATATGCAAAACTATACATTACAGAAACCAAAAGCTAATCCAAATAAGCAACCACTAAAAGCAAATCAATTAGTGTAAAAAGAGAAAAAAAAAAAAAACAGGAACCAAAACTATCATAGCCAACTCCATAGCATCCATTGACAATTAAAAATATTACTCTATAGCTAAATTATGCTCCCATCCATTGACAATAAAATGTCGTAGCCAACTCTTCTATGGATTCTTCAATATATACTGGTGAATATTGCTTGGAATAACTATCCTCAAAGTACTATACACAAAAACAAAGTTTGGTTAGTGATTATATATGACTTTACTTTCAATTTAACTTAAACACACATACATGAATATAATACATACCTTAGTATCAATGATGCCATGATTGTTGGTGACTATTGTAATGGATACCAAGGGGCTCTTAGGCTTTGAATTTATACCTCAAGTTCAAGGTTCAAGCCCTTATGGAGTGGATCTTGTTAATTTATTTCCAAGGGATAAATCCACTAAACGAGACGACAATACCTGCCCCAGTGGTGGCCGTTGTATATAATGGGGCTCTTAGGCTTTAAACTTATGCCTCAAGTTCAAGGTTCGAACCTTGGTAAGGCGCTCTTGGGAATTTATTCCCTAGGGGAAAATCATCTAGAGGAGAGGACAATACCTACCCCAAAGGCGGTTAGCACAAGTTGAGATTATGGACTGGCTAGCTATGAAAGCGGTGTATAGTGGTGGTCAGGAGTACGAACTGGCTTGGTTGAGTAAGAGGTGGGTGGTCATTATACCATGTCCTTCATGAACTTCATGACATAGTACCCATTATAAGAGTTATGATTTGGTTGTTGGGAACAGTATAAACATTTATCAGTCTAACACAAAAAAAACAAACTCTAATAACTCTAACACAAAATGATAAGTATAGGTGAATTACCACTACTCTCTTCCATTTGTAAGTGGACACAATGCCTTTTCCTTTTAACAAGGGGCGGGTGAGGCCTTCTTTAAGGTGTCATAGTAAACAACTCTAACAAGATATATTGTTGGTCAGATTTTCTTATGGCAAGTGTACTAGTCAAACAAGTAATAGAGTGATGAGTAGAGTATCATCCCGTAGAGATTATAATATTATCTTATGTAGCAAGAAATTGAATGAGGGTCACCTGATTTGGTAAAATCAAAAGATATATGGATGGGAGTTGAGTAATGTAAACTAATAATTATAGAAAATGAATAAAACATATCAAGAATGAATGTGGTTAAGAGATATTTGGATAAAAATAGGCTAAGCTCATTGTAGATCTTTACCCAGATTGTTACCATAACACTATAGGAAAGTTGTTGAGTTAACCCACCTCTTACGTGTATTGAAGTTTTCCAACAATCCTATACTTTTATTCCTAACTCTATTTTCTCGTATGCCTATATGAGTTTCAAGTTCAGAACAACATGCAAAACAAGGTGTATGGTTGTGTGAGATAAACTCATTCTTGTAGCTTATGAACTTAGATATAATTTGCACAATTCTTCTGATATACACTATTTAGCGGAGGTCTAATCTTAATTCATTTCCGCTAAGTTAAGATCATAGCTCTTGCTTATTATTGGTCATCTAAAAAACAAGATCGACATTAACATTCTCAACATTAACCAAACCAAATTATATAAATGTAAAACTTAGCAATCTGGTTTAGAATTAGAAATTAAGGCTCCATTATTGCTTAGCCAAAATAGAATTAGTTCATTGTGTGTGAAAAGATTATGACTGAAACTATTATAAAGCTATCCATGAAAATATAAAGAAGTAAACTAAGAGGAATAAAAAGAGAAGTCAAATGAATTCGACAACACATAGGAGAATCTATCTCGTAATGCAGAAGTGTCTTCTTCATCTTAGCAACCTTCTTTCTTAGTTGTTCTATCTGTCACATGCACTCTCTCAGCCGCCAAAAGTTCTATCTATCTAAGGCACATGGCTCGAGAGGTTCTTTCTATGTGTTTCATTCTCAATGTACAAAACGTGTTTCTAGGGTTGGCCGCCTTTTCTTTTATAATAAGGATCCTTACGCTGCATGTCCTTTAGTGAGCTGGACTTTCCTTTTCTATCAAGTCTAACAGGAAGATTTTGTTTGATTGATTCTATTATGATTTTCTTGTAATTCCATTTCTCCTTGATTTTCTTCTTCCTCAAGCAAGTGGCCTTGTTTTGTCTATCTTGAAGCTACAAATCCCACTTAACATTTGGCCCAAGTTCTTGCAATTATACTTTGTATTTTTTTCAAGAAAATGTTATTTTATAACAAAAATAGGACACAACAACATTGATGTAGCAATGATACATTAGTTCAAAAACACATCAGTTTCAAGTCCTTTTTGTGCCTACATATAGAGCCATTGTAGAAATATATCAATTCAGCTCTTTTAATTCTTCTTTCCAATAATTCATGAGTTCTATAACAATTTATCATGTCAAAGGCACTTTAAACATTAGAATATAAACAAAATCAATCATAAAATTGTGAAAATATATAGCATAATTTGGACTTAAAATATATCATAATAAGAAATTAAAGCATGAAAATCATAATAAACTATAAAAAAAAAGTCCACAACAACATTAACAACATTCAGAAATCACAAATCATAGATCATATACAACATCAACTACAACAAAGATCACAGACCACAGCGTTAGGCACTCGGCTGGGCAACAACCCAAGTCTTTTAGTGTAACTAGGTTCACCGCCCAAGAACTACAAGTCCATTAGGCCCTACACCTAACTACCGAGAAGATACCCCATAGATGATTCTTCTAGCCATTAGGCTTATAAGTGGTGATGGCCTTTACAAGCAGGACTTTTACAAACATGGTTCAAGCAAGCATATATAGTCATACAAACGATGTGAATGTAGAAAACCTGACTATTGCTCCAGTCAACAGCTTATTAATTATTTAAGCTCTTCACATTTCTAAAACATTAGGATTTGTCATCTCTAGCATTATCCCATAATGCCTAATATGAAGTAAAAAGGCCTACACTAACCTTTAAGACCTTATTACATCTCTTGAAATTTAATTCCACTACTAAAGCCCTTAACTTCTCATTCTTGCATAACATTCTAGAATTTGGTAGAATTTTCAACAAACTTAGAAAATTCATAACTTTTTGCACAAATGTTCGATTATGGTAATTCTAAAGGCTATGTAATCATTATTGAGTCTATTTCCAAAGTAAAATGCCATCCATATCAAACACATGTATATTGTTCCAATTCTAGCAATCATTATATATATCCAAAAATATAGCACAAGCCAAAGTCTTTTGAAAAATAAAGGGCACATCCATCTTCCCTAGAATTACCATATACTTACTTATACAGGCATATTTTTCCCCAACTAATTGTCCTATACTTCAGGACATAGTTGGGCGGCATCTTTCTATCCATTGATTAACACTATATAGGTGTTATGTGCCCCTTTTTCACTAGCACTTTTAACTCCATAGCTTTTCCTTACTAGGTCCACTGACCCATATGGCTGAATTACTTAGTCCCGAAAGGCTTTCTAACCCTAGCTATTATTTAGGACTCTTCTCGAATTGGGCTTAGCTGTTTGCTTAATTTAGGTTTGTTCTCAATTCTGAAAATCCAAAATTGAGAATGTTACAGTTTTCCACCTTATTTCCACTCCATTTTTCATGGTGAACTCATTGGAAACCTCAAAATCATGGAAATCATTTTGGTTTCCTAAGTTTTTGTTGAGACAAACTTTTGGGTTTCAAATGAAAAAACTTCAAAATGTCAAGAGGAAGATTAGGATCTTACCACTAGCCTTTGGTCTTGTTCTTGTGATTACTTCATCTTCACTTTTCCTTCATCAAATTCTCAGCCTAACCTAGAAAAATCAACATGCATGTTGGTTATTACTCATCAATCTCAACATGCAAAGAACAATTGCAAATACACTTACAACTTACCTTAATCTTCAAGTGGTTTTCTCCTTCTTTCTTCCTTGATCTTCCTAGCTAAACAACAAGATAAAAGTGGAAATGTTGCTAAGCGATGGAAGGAGGGGAATGGTTAAAGGATTGTTGGGGTTCTTGACAAGAGAAGGGGTACCATTTAGAAGAGAGGGGAGGAGAATTGTTAGATACTTGAAGAAGGGAGCCGAAATGAAGGTTGGAGAATTGTGTGTGTGTGTGTGTGTGTAGGAAATGAAGGGGAAAAGGGTGTATGTGTTTTGTGTTGGTGAGGTGTATAAGTAAATGTGTTCCAAGTAGCTTAAGGACGACATGTGTTGCTTATTCATGAGTGACATTTGTTGCATTAAGATGGAAACATGTGGAATGTGTGTGCATGAGTTGTGAGCACTATTTTGGAGGGAAGAAGATGAGGGGAGTTATGTGATTTGTGTGTTGCTTACAAAAGTGTAACACAAGAAGAGAGGAAGAGAGATAATGGCACCTTCTTACTTCTAACACATACAAATGTCCTTCTTGGCCTTCTATTGTGGACATGTGTCCCTATGACTCATCCTTTCACTTTTTTCTTCTCTTCTTGGGTGAAACCTATAGCCTAAATCAAGGTCTAAATGTTTCCCTTCATTTCTTGATTTTTGGTTGAAAATCATGGCCCAAACAAGAGCCTAAATTGCTTTTCTATCGTTCTTGTAATTAGGCTGAAAATGGCCTTGTTTTGAGGCTAATATATGTTGCCTTTCATGATCCATTGGTCCAAATTGATCCAACTGACAAATATTCAATAACTAATAATATCGCAATAGATATTGAACTTCTCATTTATTGAATATACATGTTGTACAAGATTTTTGGTAAAGCAAAACTCGACACATTACATTTCTCCCTTTGTTAACAAAATTTTGTCCTTGAAATTTATTACATCATTTGGAGACTCTAAGCCATAAACTATAGATAGATTTTCTTCATGTTCTCTTCTACTTCCCAGATTGCCTTCTTAGAAAACAATCCTTTCCAAACCACTTTCATGAACAAGATACTCTTGTGTCTGAGCCATTTCTCTTGATGATCAATAATTTGTTTTGACTTGACCACAAAGGTATAGTCACTTCATATATCCATGTCATCATACTCTATAATATATCCTAGGTATGGTTGAATTTCAAAACCATCATACCTAGCTCTTTATCTTCGTCTTCATCATCATCATCATCTGATTCTTTTGCTTCTTCATAGCCTTAAAAGCAATGCCTTTATTCTTGCCATTGATCTCATCAAGTCCCTTTCTGAACTTGATTTTGCCTTCATATTCAAATAGGCTACCAAAAAAAGCTACCACAGATGCCATTGATTCTCCACAAGCTTCTTCAATAGCAGTGACCTTAGCTTCCCATTCCTTGCTAAGAATGTTCAAGATTTTTCTTACTTGAACTGGTTCATCATAGATTTTTCCAATGTAGCAAGTTGGTTGATCAGATGAGTGAATCTGAACTAGAACTTCCCAATGGATTCCCCATACTTCATACAAAAAAGATTATACTCTATCATGAGGGTATTAACTCTATTCTCCTTGATTCTAGTAGTTCCTTCATTAGCTTTCTCTAGAGCATCCCACATAGCTTTGGCAGAAGTTAAAGTGCATATCCGAAAATATTCAATTTGACTTAGTGTACTCTAGAGCATCAAGATAGCTTTACTGTTGAGAGTGACTAGCTTTTTGTCATTCTCATCATATTCTTCTTCAAGCTTTGGAGTTTTGACTCCATCTTCCATAGTTGCAAGAGTACAAACTCCTCTCTCGAACACCCTCTAAAGATCATATCCAGAGGCTAACACAAAGTCTTTGAATTTGGCTTTCTAGAAGGAGTAATGTTGTTCATTGAATCCTGGTGGTCGGTTGATCAAAGCTCTATCAGGTAGACCACCGTCCATATTGATCCTTCTCAAGATGGTGAGCTCTTAGGAGAAAACCTTGCTTTGATACCAAATGAAAGTGAAGCTAATCACCAAGAAGGGGGTGAATTGGGGATTTAAAAATTCTATTCAAAGTGCTCTAAAACTTGAACACAAAAACAAAGTAGAACAGAGTAGAGAAGAACAAGCAAGACATAGTAAGATTTATATTGGTTTGGTCTAACTCCTTGACCTACGTCTAGTCCCTAAACACTCTAGGTTTTTCACTATCACTCGGAGTAGTTACACACTTTCTACTCGAAGCTATCCTCTCACTAGGATACACTCCCCCTTACAAGTTGTACATTGATATTCCTAATGTCCAAGTCTCACGACTTGTGATTCTTACAATAAATGATTTCAATAAAATGAACCTCTCTTTGAGAGTGGATATAGATAACCACTGAAGTACAATTGTATCAAAAGATACTTTACATTAGAAAACTGAAATAGTAGTTATAAACTTGAATGACTTTCATTTTATATAGATTGGTTGTTGAGAAGACTTGAATGCAACTTCTTATATATGAAAAGAGCATTTAATGACCATTTGATTCTTTAATGTAATCATTGAAGACATTGGAATAGCTGTTGAAAAACCCTTTGGTCTCATTCTCTCTCTAACCTTCAGTTGATTTGGCTGCACATAAGTTTATGGTTAACTTCTCTTTAATTAAATCCGTTGGAAGAGTTGCTTCTTTAAGGGAAATAAAACATTAATCCCTTTGCAACGTGTGCAAAATGATTTTCCAAAAGGATGCTAACTTTCTGAACTTTGCAATAAATGTTATGACACTGCTTTTTGTTTTTGACTAAATCTTCATTTAATATTCTTTACAATATCTAAAACTTAATAGCAAATTGATTAAGCATAGTTAAGAATAGTAATAAGTGACGATAAGAGGTATTAAAATCAAACATGAAGGTTTCACAAATTCGAGCAATTTGATTTTCTAATTAAGCGACACAAACTCAGTTAGTTTATCCAAACTAGAGTTTATAACTATGCTTCAGAAGGCTAAACTTGAGTTTTAAAATCAAGACTCGAGTTTAGTTCTTCCAGAGAAGAACTTTGCGATTTGGGCATTGAAACACGATTTGAATATATCAGCAAACTTGAGTCTATTAGTGACTAACTCAAGTTTTAGACTTTTGATGAGAAAATAAATTTAAGTTCAGAAAGCTCAAAACTAGAGTTTTCAAAACATAACTGGAGTTTTAAAATTACAGGAATAGAATATAGCTCTCTGCTTAGCATAAACTCAAGTTAACAAACGCCCAACTCGAGTTTCCTTTAAAACTCAAAAACTTTAAAGACTCTCTACTAAGAGCAAACTAGAGTTTGTTAAAACCAAACTGGAGTTTCCTCAAAGTGAGTAAAACTTAAAAACTCTCTGTCAATCCCAAACTCGAGTTTACAAAGTTAAACTCGAGTTTTCTCAAAACTTAGAAAACTTCTTAGCCAAATACAAACTGGATTTTTTCATAACAAACTGGAGTTTGCTTTAAATGAGAAAATGTTAAGATTCTTGGCTAATCACAAATTCTTGAAAAAGTCTCTCATAGACATAAACTCAAGTTTGCAGAGGCAAACTAGAGTTTGTCATACTTCAGAAAATATTGAAGGTTCTCTGTTTAATGCAAACTCGAGTTAGTACAACTAAACTTGAGTTTATCTTAATGTGAAAAACTTGGAGTGCTCTTTGTATCTCACAAACTTGAGTTTGTCTACACAAATTGGAGTTTGTCTTAGTTCATAAAAATTGAACTACTCTACGTCAAGTCCAAACTTGAGTTTTTATATCAAAAACTCAAGTTTGCCTTTGACAGTAAAATTTTCAACTTACCAGAGACAAAACTTCATCTTGAGTTTACAATTTTCAGTTATCATCAAAACACATAGAGAACTAACAAGTACATCTACTCATATTTTTTCAAAAAGTTCCTTTCACTGTAACCTTTACAGCTGCATCTTTCCTCTTGATCCCGGTCCACTTCCTATATCTTTCATGTGATCTGGAGTTTAAATGAATGAACCCCAGGGTAATTATTAATCTTATATTCAAGGATGAAGTATAAATGACAACATATCACATGTTAAACATGGAATAATTCACATTAAACAAGTTGCACTATAACCACAATTATAGGCCAAAGACCGCAGCTCTTTAGGGCACACAATCCTATTTTAGGACATACAACCCCAATCCATAGCTAGGATACACATAGGCAAATTTTCTAGCAAACATGGTTAGTCACTTACCAATAAAAATTCCCTTACCAATAATACACTTTTATTTATTATTTATTCCCTTTCCTAACAATGACCTACGCTAATGTGTGTGTGTGTGTGTGTGTGTGTGTCCATACTCTCAACACACAACAAGTACGATTCAAGTTTATGAAAATCTTTTCATAACTTATGAAAATAGTTCGTATTATAGTAAAGTGATAGATGAAGTCTTTGTAAGGCATAGACTTGAGTCACTCAGGCTCAACTCGAGTTTACATCGAAACTTGATTCAACCATACCAAACTCAAGTTCATCCTCTTTTGAAAAATAGCTTCGAAGAGAAAAGATGTCTCAATGAAAATTCTGACTTGAGTCACTAAGCCTTGGTTTGAGTTTAGGGTGAAACTTAAGTCACATAATTGCTGACTCGGGTTAAAAAAAACATTTTCACAAAATGTTAACAAGGTTTTTTGAAAAATGTTTGAAAAAATACTATTAACTCAAGTGAGTAAGTGATATCTTGAGTTAACAAGAATTGACTATAATTATTTTCTCAAGTCACAGATCCTTAAACTTGAGTCACATAACTTAGCATCTTGGAAAGACTTTAAGTTCACAAGGCTTGACTAGAGTCACCAAGCATTGACTCAAGTTCTCATTAAACTCGAGTTAACAAAGTGTGGCTCAAGTCAAGAAATCATTTTGACTCAAGTCACACACACCTACGGTATGCTTCACACACACACACATACACACACCAAAATAATATATAGAACATATGCAAAATGTCAACAAGTTTAGAGACACAAAAATTTTCAAACACAACCCATCCCTATTTTTGGTTTCAATCTTATGACAACTTATGACTTGATTCCTATGGTTTAATACTCATCATTTGCAATGGGAAATGACGAAAATCTAGGGGAGAAAAGATCCAACAACTTAGCTCCATCTCCAAGTTTGAGTGACGAGAGTTGATGGCTACTTCTCTTCCCCTGTTTTTGGAAGTAATGAGCAGAGGAGAGTGGTTTCAGTTCTTGAAGCTCTCTCTCTTGGATACTCTCAATTCTCATGGTGAAGCCTAAATGAGAATGAAGAGTATTATTATATAAGGACCTAAGGTCCTGACTAGAAAGATGAGTGGACTGAACGAGTGACTGTTGCTGAACTCAAGAAGCATAGAAGCCTGCTATCTTGGATACATTGAGTGCTTGAGCCGTTAAAAGAGCATGGTGTTACTGATCTTGTGTGTATGATTATTGTTGTAATTGCTTTGGTCATAAGAGGCGCTAGAAAATGGCGTTGTGATCTCTTACTCTCTGATGGAATGTTTGGTTGATAGATATGATAGTGAAATATGATTATTGCTTTGCCATGGTTTTCGTTCATGTTTGCATATATGTGTGTATCTGGATGAAGAACGAGTGTTGGGCTGAAGAATAATAACGAGTTGCAGGGAGTATGGGTTGAATCGCATGAGATGATATATTCCCTTGGTTGTTAGGTGTTAGGCCGACAAGAATGACAATGGAATGGAGAATTGGGTTTAAGTATTTAGGGAAATAATGGATGGATAGTGTGTTGCTTATATGGGCCATGTGATTTTGCATGTATAGGGCTGAATATGTATGCATATGTTCTCTATAGATTAGGCTAAAGGAAATAGTAACCTGAGGATGATACTTGGTTTAGGCCTAATGCAAAATAATGGATTTATGGATTACATGGCTAGATGGCCTCTATACCAAAATTTTCTCTTGCAATTATTGTCCATGATTTTATTTCCAAATATTAAAAGAAAAATAAATTCCTAATTTTACAAATAATTAACTTAATTCGTTTGGCCAGCTTTGACAATTTAATTTTCCATTCAATACTCTAGATTTTGAATCCCCAAAATTTGGGATGTTACATTATTTCTTAAATTGAACCATCTAACTTTGAAGAAGCTTTATCAAATAATGATTGGGTGATAGCATGGCAAGATGAATTGAATCAATTTAAAGGAAATCATGTTTGGGACTAGTATCCTTGGCTAAAGACCATCTGGTTGTTTACACCAAATGGGTATTCAAGAACAAACGAGATGGATCAACACTCATTATTAAAAATAAGGCAAGATTGGTTGTCAAAGGCTATAATCAAGAAGAAAGAATTAATTATGAGGAAACATATGTTTCATGTTGCCAGATTGGAAGCCATACGAATACTCCTAGCTTTTACATGTATCAAGGGATTCAAACTCTATTAAATGGATGTAAACAATGTCATCCTAAATGGTTACATTATGGAAAAAGTCTATGTTGAACAATCTCCTGGTTTTGAAGACTCCTCTCATCCTGCCATGTCTATAGGTTTAAAGAGGCTCTTTATGGTATTAAACAAGCACCTAAAGCTTGGTACAAAAGACTAAGAAAATTCCTTATAGACCAAGGATTTGTCAGAGGCAAAGTTGAAAGCGGAGCTAAATCACCAAGAGGGGGTGAATTGAGGATTTTCAAAAATTTTTGATTGGTTCTGTTTTAAGGTAATAAAGCTAAGCAAAATAGAGTGCAGGGAAGAGAATATGGACACAAAGGATTATACTAGTTCAGTCCAACTCTATGGCCTACGTCCAATCCTCAGGCACCCTAAGTATTTCACTATGTCTCTTGATTACACCCTCTATAACTCTGAAGCAATTCTCTCACTAGAACTTGCTCCCCCTTACAAGTTGTAATCAAAGACCCTCAAATCCCCAAGTCCCCTGACTTGAGATTACTTACAATAAATGAAGATACAAATAGTAAACTGTAACACCCACCCGTGGGTCCCAGCTTTCTTAGCTTAATCTTACGCAGTAGTATGGTAAGAACCAGAAATAATAATTATACTGATACAACAGAAATTAAACTTAATAACAGGACAGGGGTAATCCCAAGATTAATACCCCTTTTACTAACGCTTACATTCGTTATAGATATTGAGAATTAAATACACTTTACATCACTGTCATCCCTCGGTTCTTCTGTTGTCCTTCTGCTGGGCCGACTTCAAGCAACACTCCCTCCTTGAATCTTGTGCAGCACCTCTCTTAAGTGCTCAACTGTCTATTGGTTGGTAGGGGAGGGTGAGATTCTGAGGAATCCCAGTAGTGGACAATACCAAACAATGCATGCAAGATAAATGCTAATGTATGATATGCTTACCTTGCACAAGCACATGTTAACATAATGAAATTCTGCATGCTCAATGCTTTATGCATCATACTCATGGCCATAGCATAATCATAGACAGAGCTTCAAACATTAAAATATGTTACACATAACAAGCAAGCATAGTAATCATACATATAAACATAAGCAATAATATCAAATACATGCAAGTAAGGTAAGCCCACTACCTTTTAAGAACTACTGTCTTTACTCAGATTCCTCTTTCGCCAACCGGTAGGATTGCTTAAAGTTCATTCCTTTTCCTTTTTGCCCTAAGGACATAATCATATTTTTAGAACCAGGGAAAATGAATGTTTATTTTCCTTTTTAACCCTTATTCCATTAGGGTTCAATTAAGTAACTTTAAACTTGTTACTTTCAACCGTTTGTTAGAGGAGTTGAATCACCAAGAGGGGGTGAATTGGGGATTCTGAAAATTTGTGTTTTTCCCTCTATTGGTGATTGATCGAATGAAAATTTAGAGAGTAGGGAAGAATAGCGATGCATAACAGTTTATCCTAGTTTGGCCCAACTCCTTGGCCTACGTCCAGTCCTCAGGCGCCCTGAGCTTTTCACTATAATCACTTGATTACACACTCTGTAACTCTATAGCAATTCTCTCTCTAGAACTTGCTCCCCCTTACAAGTTGTAATCAATAATCTCCCAAATCTCCAAGTCCCCCGACTTGAGATACCTCACAATCAATCAAATACAATTGATAAAACTTTCTTACAGAGCAGATAAATGATCACTGAAGCTCTATAGTGTCAACCGACACTCTATACAAGAAAGCACTCAAATAAATGAACAAAGTTAATGCAATTCATTTTTCAGCTCAGTGTTCTGGTAGAGACTTGAATGCTAATCTATTTAAACTTAGAGAGGCATTAATAGTCGTTGCTTACATTCATTTGACCGTTGGAGAAGTTTCCCTTTAGTTTGAAGCAGTTTGGTTCTTTCTCTCTCTACACTTGTGCTTGTTTCTTGACTTGTAGGATAGAGAGTGACTTCTAGTCGTTTATATCCGTTGCGATTATTAGTCCTCACTTAAATGAAAGTCTCTTTATCCTTTTTCCACCGTGGAAGGCTTGGTAGTTGAGATTGCAGCAAGTTTGGTGGTGTGCATTTATTGCTTCTGACAAGACTTTGCCTTTTGTGTTATCAGCACCTTTAATCTCATTGAATCATCTGTAATTAGGCTGAAATACACTAGCAAACACATTAAACATATTTGCTAATGATGATAATTAAGAATATAAATCATTCAGATCATTTCATAAGCATTACACAGATTTCACAAATTTGAATTCTCAGAAGGCGTGACCAATACTTGAGTTTGTCACTATGCACTTAAGTCAAAACTCCAGTTTCTAAGTCAATACTCGAGTCTTCTCCTTCCAGAGATGAGACTCGCGATTTGAGCTTTGGTGTTCCTGATGAACTTAAGCCAATACTCAAGTATTCTTCCAATACTCGAGTTTTCACAAATCATTCAACTTCTGGAGCCAAGTTGGAAAACTGTCTTTTCAAATTCCAAACCGTAGTTCTCAAAACCGTGGTTTTCCAAACTGAGGTTTTCTATTTTCAGCTTAAAATTGTTTGAAGAGTCATGTAGGCCAAAACTCGAGTTTTCATGTCAATACTTGAGTTTTCCCTTAATGTAAAAATTGCAATGCTTTCTGTAACACTCAATACTTGAGTATTCATTTGAATACTGTGGTATTGACCTATGTTAAATGCATTGAGTTGTTCTTTGAACCTCAATACTCAAGTTTTCTTATCAATACTTGAGTATTGCCTCAATCTGCAAGTTTTCAACTTCTTTGAATAACTCTTCATTCTTGATTTCCCAATTGATTGTTATCATCAAAACCCATAGAGAACTAACATCGTTAATCTTAACTGCCCTTAAAAACCTAGCAACTTCAATTATTTCTAATTAACTGCACAAAGATTATTTTAATGTGCCGTCAACTCTCATGTATTCTTAGACAAGTCAACTTTCATATAAAAATATTACCAAAGGTTATAACTTGTCAAATAACTCCCAGATTTTACGTCTTCCTAGACTGTCCTGTTAAGCTTCTAGAATCCATAACTTAACTTTAAAAATTCATATATGGAGTTCTAGGTATCAATTTCAAGTGCTTCAAAAACCTATATGAATCAGCAAAACACTTCCATATTTATCTTTTTCAGTTACGCCACTAATCAACCCATATTTTCTTGTTTCATTTTCGGTAAGCTTTTGTTTAGTTTCTTTTCGAACCCTTTTAGCTTTATCCTAAGCTATATAATGATAGAAAATGAAAGCAAAAGAAAGGATGATGATCACCTTCAACTTCCAAGCTCCAAAGGTGACGGATTGTAGCTGATCTTGCTCTGTTTCACTGATGACGAAGTAGAGGAATAAGAATCTCCCAGCAACACTCTCGGTCTCCCTCTCTGTCTCAGCGTTTTTTCTTATGGAATGAAACATGAGATGCATATATATAGGACTCGATTATCTTGCATGCATCATAAAAAGGCGACAGCTGGACCATGACGTGTCTGCTTTGCGTTTTAATTTGATTTGCTGAAATAAATTGCTTCTTAATTCATTCTTACTGCTATGCATTTTGAATCCTATCTCATTGGACAAATATTGAAGTTAGTTTGCTGTGTTTGGGCCTGTATTATATGGCCAAACTGTGGCCCATCTGTTTTTTTTAAACACTATTTATAATCCTTTTTGATTTGCAATTAGATATATATCATTTAATTATGATTATTACATAATCATAGAGATAAACCATTTTTATTCTATAACACTAATTTATTTGCAATTAGACTTAATTGCAAATCATGGAAATAAATCCCATAATATTTAGACCTCAACTATCACTTTCAATTATTCTTTGAATTTTATTCTTCTCCCAGAAGAAATTAAGGGAAAATATAAGCCTTAATTCCCAATAATTATTCCCATAAATATTTTGGCCCAAATTTCATAATTTAATTCCATACAATTTTCCAATATTCAAATCCTAGAAATTTGGGATGTTACATAAACTCTCTTAAAGAGTAGATAAGATGAACACTGAAGCTCAATAGTATCAATAGATACTCTATACAAAAAAACTTAAGAGTAAATGAACAAATTTAATGCTTTTTCGATTTTTAGCTCAATAGTTGTTGAAGAGAATTGAATACTGCTCTATTTATACTTAGAGTATGTTTAATAACCATTGCAAGCATTCATAAGACCGTTGAATAAGTTTTCTGACTGTTAGAAGCACCTTGGTCTCTTCTGTCTCTACACTTTGTTCATTCTTTGTGTTGGAAGGATAAGTACTGACTTCCTTGTGTTTCTAGCTATTGGAATGTTAGTGATTTAAGTAGATGTATGTCTCTTTATCCTTTATGCATTGTGCAGAGCTTGGTAGTTCAGATTATGAAAAGTTGGGTAGCCTTACATTTAATGCTCTGACATGACTTTTGCTCTAGTGAAGTCAGCTCTTAAAATCTGTTTGAATCATCTATAAAGTAGCTGAAATCCACTAACAAACACATTAAACATATCTAATGAAGTTGATAATGAATATTAGAAAGTATTTAGATCAATCAACAACCATTATACATATTTCGTAAATTTAAATTTCCAACTGATGCAATGCATACTCGAGTTTATGCATCAAATACGAGTATGTCACTATGCACTTAAAACCATACTCGAGTTTCTACATCTATACTCGAGTATTCTTCTTCCAAAGACGAAACTCGCGATCTGAGCTTTAGAGCTCCAGTTTAACTTAAGCCAATACTTGAGTATTCAATCAATACTCAAGTTTTGGACTCTTTATAAGATTTTGCCCAAAACTTCAAAATCAGAGTATTGAAATCTTTAGAAACCACAGTTGCTCTTTGTATGACTCCATACTCGAGTATTTAACACCATACTCGAGTATGGATTTCCATTTTGAAACTTAGAGAGAACATTAGCTAGTGTGAAACTAGAGTTTTCAAAATTAGAGTTTTCCAAATTGAAGTTTATAAGTGTAATAAATTTTTAATCATCTTTGCTTGACCCAATACTCGAGTATGTTAATGTCAAACTTGAGTTTTCATTTAAAATGAAAACATTTGAATTTTGGAGCCAAGTTGAAAACTGGACTTTTCATATTCCAAAACTTGAGTTTACAAAACTGGAGTTTTCATTTCTTATGAAAAATACTAAAGAGTCTCTTTGGCCTATACTTGAGTATTCAAACCAATACTCAAGTATGCTCTGATGGAAAACTTGCGATGCTCTCTGTAAGGTCCAATACTCGAGTATCCACTAGGATACTGCGGTATTACCTCTAGTCATTAACATTGAGCTTTTCTTTGAAAGACCAATACTCGAGTATTGCTACTGATACTCGAGTATTGCCTCCACTAGCAAGTTTTTGCTTTCTTGAGACAATACTTCAATCGTGGTTTTACAATTGATTGTTATCATCAAAACCCATAGAGAACTAACAAAAGTTTGCACAACACTCTTCATCAAGCAAAAGAAAAATGATTTAATGATTGTGCACATCTCTGTAGATGATATTATATTTAGTCCTACAAATGATTTCTTGTGTCAAGAATTTTCTAAGACTATACAAGGAGAATTTCAAATGTAAATAATAAGAGAATTAAACTTCTTTCTCAAACTTCAAATAAAACAAAGAAAGAATGGGATATTTATCTACCAAACAAAAAATCTCTGAGAACTTCTCAACAAATATAGAATGGATCAATGCAATAGAGGTGATACTCTAATGAGCGCAACAACGTTGCTAGATGTTAATGTTGAAGGACCCAATTCACCCCCTCTTAGGTTATACCTCGCTACCAACACCTACCTCTTACATATTCAAAAGTTTTCCAACAATCCTGTATTTTTATTTCTAACTTTGCTTTCCCCACATTTGTAATATCCCCCCCCCCCTTTTTTTGCTTCACTAAAATTCCATGTTCAGTGTAAATATTCATGGAAATATAATTTTGGGATATAATGTGATAAATTAAATAATGTTCATTGGTAATCTATTGATTATTGGCAATATGTTAAACAAGTGACTATTGTTAATTGGATAAAAAGTGTAACAAAAAGACTATTATGGTCAAAGCTATATTTTCAACCTAAGGGGAAAAAAGGAAAGAAGAATGTTGACATTTTGTAAACATGCAAATGTTAGCTTATCTTGTTAAGAAAGCAAGATGATTTCAAGAGAGACACCTAAGCTCATGTAAATGGATGAGTCATCAAATTTCTCCAAGGAGTTTGATTTTTGACCAAGGCAAAGACAAGGAAGGAAGACCAAGAAGCCTCATGAAATATGTGGTAAAAACAGCTACCATAGATGCCATTGATTCTCCACGAGCTTCTCCAATGGCAGTGACCTTAGCTTCTCATTCCTTACTGAGAATGTTTGAGATTTTTCTTACCTGAACTGGTTGATCATAGATTTTTCCCAATGTAGCAAGTTGGTTGATCAGATAAGTGAATCTTAATTGGAACTCCCCAATGGATTCCCCAAACTTCATACGAAGAAAATCATACTCTGTCATAAGGGTATTGACTCTATTCTCCTTGATTCCAATAGTTCCTTCATGAGCTATCCCTAAAGCATCCTACATGGCTTTAGCATATGTTAAAGTGCATATTCGAAAATATTCAGTTTGACTTAATGCACTCTGGAGCATCAGGATAGCTTTACTATTAAGAGTGACTTGCTTTTGTCATTCTCATCATATTCTTCTTCAAGCATTGGAGTTCTAACTCCATCTTCGATAATTGTATGAGCATAGTCTCCTCTCTTGAACACCCTCCAAAGACCATATTCATAGGCTAACACAAAGACTTTGAATTTGGCTTTCCAAAAGGAGTAGTGCTCTCTATTGAATCTCGATGATCGATTGATCGAGCTCCATCAAGTAGAATACTGTATATATAAATCCTTCTCGAGATGTTAAGCTCGTAGGAGAAAACCTTGATCTGATACCAAATGAAAGCGGAGTTAATCACCAAGAGCAAATGAATTTTGGGGATTTAAAAAAAACAAATTCAAAGCGCTTTGAAACTTGAACACAGAAACAGAGCAAAACAGAGTAGAGAAGAAGAAGCAAGACATATCAAGATTTATACTAGTTCGGTCTAACTCTTTGACCTACATCCAGTCCCCAGACTCTCTAGGTTTTTCATTAAAACTTAGAATCCGTTACACACTCTGTACTCGAAGTTATTCTCTCACTAGGATACACTCCCCCTTACAAGCTGTACACTGATATTCCCAATGTCCAAGTCCCACGACTTGAGATTCTTACAATCAATGATTTCAATAAATGAAACTCTCTCTAAGAGTTGATAAAGATAATCACTGAAGTACAAATGTATCAAAAGATACTTTACAATAGAAAACTAGAATAATAGTTAGAAACTTGAATGATTTTTGTTTTTTGTATCTTGGTTTTTTTATATTCTTCTAAGAAGACTTCAATGCAACCTCTTATATATGAAGAGATAACTTAATGACCGTTTAATTCTTCAATGTAACCGTTGGAGACATTAGAGTAGCTGTTGGAAACACTTAGGTCTTCTTCTCTTTCTAACCTTCAGTTGGATCAACTACAAAGAAGTTTATGGTTGACTTCTCTTGAAATAAATCCATTGGAAGAGCAACTTCTTGATAGGAAAACAAAACATAATCCCTTTGCAATGTGTGTAGAATGATTGTCTAAAAGAATGCAACTTTCTGGACTTGCAATAAATGTTCTGACATTACTTTTTGCTTTTTGACTAAATCTTCATTTAATATTCTTTAAAACTTCTGAAACTCACAAACAAACTGATTAAACATAGTTAGGAATAGTAATGAGTGATGTTAAGAAGTATTAAGATCAAACATGAAGATTTCACAAATTCGAGCAATTTGATTTTAAAAATTTAGCAACACAAACTCAAGTTGATTTATTCAAATTGGAGTTAGTAACTTCGCTTCAGGAGACTAAACTCGAGTTTCCAAACTCTGACTCAAGTTTAGTTCTTCTAGAGAAGAATGTCACGATTTGAGCATTGAAGCACAATATAAATGAATGAGCAAAAATCGAGTCGATTAGTGATTAACTCAAGTTTTGGACTTATGGTGAGAAAATAAGCTTAAGTCCATAAAGCTCAAAATTGGAGTTTTCAAAAACTTAACTAGAGTTTGGAAGTCACAGATATAGAGCATAATTCAGATAAAAAAAAAAGATATAGAGCATAACTCTTTGCTTGGCTGAAACTTGAGTTTACAAAACTCAACTCAATTTTTCTTTAAAATTGAAAATCTTTGAAAACTCTCTGTTAAAGGAAAACTGGACTTTGTTAAATCAAAACTTAAGTTTCCTTAAGGCGAGTAAATTTTGAAATCTTTCTGTCAATCCCAAAACTCGAGTTCATAAAAATAGACTCAAGTTTTCTCAAAATTAAGAAAACTTAGAAAATTTCTTCGCCAAGTACAAACTAGAGTTTGTCATAACAAACTGCAATTTGCTCAAGATGAAAAACATTAAGACTCTAGGCCAAACACAAGCTCGAGTTTATGAAAACTCAACTTGAGTTTTGTCAAGTTCTTAAATTCTTGAGGAAAAAAAATCTCTCAATGACATAAACTCAAGTTTGTAGAAGCAAACTAGAGTTTGTCATACTTTAGAAAATATTGAAGGTTCTCTGTTTGGTGCAAGCTCGAGTTAGTACAACTAAAACTTGAGTTTGTCTTAATGTGAAAACTTTGAGTGCTCTCTATATCTCATAAACTTGAGTTTGTCTTAGTTCATAAAAATTGAGCTACTCTCTGTCAAGTCCAAACTTGAGTTTGACAACCTAAACTCGAGTTTGCCTTTGACAATAAGTTTTTTTAACTTACCAAAGATAAACTTCATCTTGAGTTTACAACTATAGTTATCATCAAAACACATAGAAAAATATCAGTTTGATTATAAGACACCTAAGCCATGTCCAAAATACCAAAGTGTGATCTTGTGAAGAGATTTCAATCAACTAAAAGACACTCTAAGACCTTATCTTTCCATACTTTAGTCATCCAAAATTCATCCCAAAGGAGAGAGAGTAGCTGGTTGAAAATCAAGCAAAAAGAAGGAATGAGGAAGACCAACAGAACTTAAGGTGAGTGGTTTGAAAAACATATAGTCCTTCTTCCCATATTCTTGTATGAACCTTTGATCCTAACAAGCAACTCTTCTATGGTGATTGTGTTGAGTAAAGTTTGCAGTTTAAAGAAGCTAAAGGAAGAGGAAGTTGTAAGGGAAGGGAAGAACAAGACAAGTAAGTAATGACCTAATTGTCATTTGTATTTTCTGCCAACACCCTTAATTAGGGTTTGAGATAAAAGACCTATTATTTGGTGTTATCCAAATAATTAAGATAATGGATTAAATCCATATCTTGAAATATTTCTTGAATTAATAATTCAAGATAATAGATCACATCTATATCTAAAATTATTTCTTGAATTAAAAATTCAAGACAATGAATCATATCCATATCTTTAATTTGTGTCTAGAATTCGAAATTGAAGATCAATTTTTCCATCTAATCCTTATTCATCATTTATCCAATATTTATTGGACACACACACAAACACACACATTAGATAATTTAAATTTTATGCAATAAAGAATAACCTTTGTGTGTGACATATTAGGCCCAATTAGTCACTAACATGAATAACCTTAGGCCAATCAAACTCCTTTAATGGGCCCAATTAAGACACTAGCAATGCTTTGTGGCCCCATAACTAATTGAGTAGATCAAGTAATCTACCTATTCAATTTCGATATCGTGCTGGCATCATCCCTTACATCATCATTCACATTTAGACAAGAGCAAAGATTAAGTACAGTATCTCATGGTTGATTAAATGTCGCTTTTCATGGAATTATGTATATTCTTTTATTGACTTTAAGATGAATCGTAACTCTTTATGATTGCTTACTGTACACAGCTTCCCGAATCAACTAGAAGTCATCCAAGCTCTACCAGTCTTATGAACAACTAATCTCTTGTAAAGGACTATGAGTCCTTTCAACACTTCCATCTATACCCATATATTCGAGTTACACCCAAGAGTACATTGTTCTCCCCATTTCAAGAAGATAGAGTTATACAATTGAAGTATAGCCCTAAGACATAGTGTTCGATGACATCCTCAAGTCTAGGAGGATCCGCACTACCAAACGATAAGAGACTTTACATATCCAAAGATATGCTCTATAATGAATCTTTGTGGAGTTTCTTGGTAGGTTAGTTTAGTGCTATATGTTCTCTAACAGATCCACTCATAACATCAGCTAAGGCATCACTATGCCTTTATTCCATGAGGTCATTATCATGTATCTCTATAAAAGTAGGTGATGTTGTGATAGTCTTATTGATATACCATTGCCCTTTCTTGGTGATTCAAGATTAGAAATTAGTTTTAGGCAAATAGATATATTGTGTCCTCGAGTCATCATAATCATGATTCCTATCACAAATCCTCAAGTGAACATATGTTTTATTCCTGGGACTTTTATATTTAAAGGAATATTGTCCTTAAGATAAAGGCGAGACATAAATATGATATAGATAAAATATGCTCAAATGCATAAATCATAAAATACTAAATAGAAAAAAGTGTTATGCTGTCAAAACAGATTGTCTTTAGGACATCTATTTACTAACAATCTCCCAACTTGGCCTAGAGCCAATCAAGTCTGTGTGATATACCTAAAGACTTATAATAACTATCATGTTTTCCCTAAGAAATTCCCTTCGTTAGAGAATCAGCCAAGTTTTCATCAGTAAGGATATAGTCCATCTTTATATCTTATCTTTCAACAATCTTTCGAATGAGGTGATACTTGCAGAGCAAATGCTTGGATCTCTAATGAGACCTAGGTTTCTTACCTTAAGCTATAGCTCTAATGTTGTTGCAATACAATGGTATTGAATCAACAATGCTGGGAACTACTCCAAGTTCATTAATGAACTTCTTGATCTATATTGCCTCCTTAACCACTTTTGAAGTTGTTACGTATTCTGCCTCGATAACAAAGTCTATTGCGGTCTCTTGCTTGAAACTCTTATAACAAATTGCTTTACCATTTAAGGTGTAGATGATGCCTGATTAGGATTTACAATTATCTCTATTACTCTAGAAACTGGCATCAATAAACCCTTTTACTTTTAGCTCACCACTTCCACCATAGACCAAAAACATATCCTTAATGCTTCTCAAGTACTTCAAGATTATTTTCATGGCTTTCTAGTGACTCTTTCCAGGGTCAACCTAGTATCGACTCGTAATGCTTAAAGCATAAGAGACGCCTGGTCTCGTTCATAGCATGGCATACATAATGGATCCAATTGTTGATGCATATGAAATCCTTTTTATGTGTTCCCTTTTTGTTCATGTCTTAGGACATATAGCCTTGGAAAGGTGAATGCCATGATTGATGGGAAGAAAACCCCTTTTCGACCTATCTATGCTAAACCTCTTTAGAATTTTATACATAAACGTAGATTGTGATAATCCCAACAACCTTTTGGATCTATATCCATATATAGTTATACAAAGTATATATAGGTTGCCTCTCCCATATCCTTCATGGTGAAGTTCTCTAATAACTATATCTTTATGGATTGTAACATAGGAATGCCATTTCTAATGAGCAATATTTCATCCATAGAAATCACAAGGAAAACAACACGACTTCGACTAATTTTCTTGTAAACAAATCGTCATCTTCATTCTTGGTAAAGTGCTTACCTTTAACGACTTCATCAAGATGAAGATTCCAGATCCTCGAAGCCTGCATTTCTGATAAGTCTGAGAATAATCACATAATTGTGTTTAACCTTTGAAGTGGAATTTCTTTAGATAAGTTATGAAAGGTTAAATGGCTGAGTTGTATTTGTTTTATAGTTAATAGTATTCAATAAGTCTTAGTAGGTATACATTCATAGTCATAAGCAAGGGCGAAGCTATGATTTGTAGATGAGGGGGGCGAGATTATAAAGCAAAGTGTTTATAAGTTCAAGAAAAATTTTATGGAGATGTGCAATTCTTAGACAAAACAGTTTATAATAATAAAGTCAATCAATATCAACTCTTCTAGAGTCAACAACAAACATTGAATGCACTTTTTAGTTGAAGTTAAGTTTTCGAGAACTAAAATATATAATACCATTAATTAGAAGAAAAAAAAAATTAATCTGATTCTTGTTTTATTATTTTCATTCTTAATGCATTTTACAAAGCAACAACTACAATCTTTCCTTGAAACATTGAATGCTACAGAGCAACATTACGTTCATTACATAAAGCTAAATAATATTCTTTGCATGGGATGGTAGGCATTACCAATAGTTTTCTTTTTCTTTTTGAACAATTTTGACTTGTTTTTAAGAAAATTATTTGCGAGTTACTGTATATTTTTTTGGGCAAATTCTGGTTAATTAGTTATCCTTTCACAAAATAATACCAAAAAGGAAAGCATTAAGTGTTACAGCTTGATGTTGCTTGTTAGTGATAGAGTTTAGTATTATTATACCCATAATCTGTTTTGGTTTCTAAAGACAAAAATACATTCTTGCTGAAATTTCTTGTTTCAAGTGGGGTATTCTTTTCTTGAAAAAATTCTAAGGGGGTAGAGGCCACCTATAGCCCCTTGATTCTGCCATTGATCATAAGGGTATAAAAAGACAAGTATCTTGAGTGGGTATATAAGAACTATAATCTTAAATATGTTAATAAGATTAGATTGAATAATGACCCATCTCTATATAAATTTTAATTATAAGACGTGATAATTGCCCAAGCATGAAGGATAAGCATAGTGATAAGAACCTTGTGGAAGGTACAATTTTAAAAAGATCAACAAGTAATAACTATAATCTTTGTGTGTGCCTGTATAAGTTGGATATTACCATGATTGTGGACTCATGTCTTGGACATGCATTCATTTTCATTCAGTATGTTTGGGTTATTCTTATAGTCAAGGATGCATGTGTTTGTATGCTTTTATGTTGTTATGCATTACAACATGTTGTATGATTTACTTTTTATAATTATGGTTATCTATCATATATTGTTTACGCTATGCATATGAGATTAACTTGTTACTCTAGGATTCATTTAAATCTTAGAACCTTCAACAAATTCAGGATATGGGGCAAACTAGTAAGTAAAGTTCAAGAGGCAAGGGCGTAGTTATCGCTTGACACTAAGAAGGTGGAGGAGCTTATTGTATAACTTAATTTATTTTTGATTCACCTTCTGTATATATATTCCTTATAACTTAGTTATTATTTTGAATTAGCCAATTGTGGCTAATAAGATGTATATAATTAGACACCTATAACCTTATTGCAGTAGATACCATATATATATGTTTTGCTACAGGGATGTGTAGAAAATTATGCCTTAGGGGCAAGTCATTGCACTTTAAACATTAACGTTATTTAAAGTATTTCTTTGTTTAGTTATCATATCATTTGCATGTTTATTATGATGATTGTATCCTTGGATATATCATAAAGATTATCCTCAATGTCCCTGGTCGATCATTGACATTGGAGCGAAGATGAAATAAGACCAGTATGACTTTGATGAGGTATAGAGATACAAATCAAAGTCGTCAACACTTGTAAGAGTATAAGGTGCTGGATCGACCCACTATGAGAAAACTACATGGATTAAGTCATAAGCTTTTCTCATGTATAACCACGTTATAAAGCCTTTTGACCTAAGATTATCATGGATTCCTACATGAGAGTCGTTGATCTTTGACCTAGTCAAAAGTCACATTTGACCGGGTGATGATAAAAGCTTCAATCGGGATTACTGGTTTCCATGCAGAGGAATATGAATAGTCAAGATGGCATTTGTCCCTCACATTTGTAGAGATATAATACTGGACCCCTCGATGAGTGAGTCTGAGAAATGTATAGCCATACTACGATGGAAAAGAGTTTCCATTTCAATTGTTAGACTACTCAAGAATTGAGAAAGTAATGGTCAAGAACAGGAGGATGACACTATCCATACCTCATCCTTGACCAAATATCGCGTGACAAAAGGGACGTGGCATAGTTGTATGATAGGTTGTATCGTATCATCGGTTCTCATATGAATTGGGTAGTCGCAATGTCTTGCTAGAGGCTGCTTGCGACTTGTGGGCTGATACAACATTGGCTCACTCCCAATCTCATGTGGGCCTATAGGGTGGCACACAAGAATAGCCCAACACGAGCAATAACTTCTAGATTCATTGAATCTTGATATGTCTAAGATTTAATGAATGTAATGTTTAATCTAGGATGGACATGTGTGTGTGTGTGTGTGTGTGTGTTATAATATTATTAAATAATATTTGTTTTGAATTTAATTTATTTGATAAATTAAATAACTAAAACAAATAGAGATGTTGTATCTCATATTTAATTTTCGAATAGGGATATCATATCTTAGATTTCATTTAAATTGATATATTGTATCTCAAATTCAATTAAATAGATAGATATAATATCTTAGATTTAATTTATAAAGATAAATAAAATCTGCTGGCTTTTAATTCAGATTAAATAAATAAGTTAGATTAGATATGTTTGACAGATTTAATTAATATTATTTTAAATCCAAATTTGAATCTCAAGATTAATTAAGTTTAATTTTGAATATTTTTTAATACGGGCCTTTAGGGTTTTATAAATCCTATAAGATAATGATCTAATCATATTAAAAAATGAATTGAAGAGCCGCAAAAATGAAATCCTAGAAGAGAAATGTGAGACACAAAAAGCTTGAAGGCGCTAACATGCTGTCATCCGTGTTGGAGTGTTGTTCATTGTGGATACCGATAGAAGGAGTGGATTCGTAGAGTCGGCTTCTAACTGATTGAATAGACGTACACAACTATATGAAAGGTATGGTTCTTAATAACTCAATTTAAATGCCGTTGATAGATCCTCTTCATGGGATTCATAAATTATAAAGGATGAAATCCTTCCGCTGTGCGTACAGATCTCATCAGTGGCATCAGAGCCAGGCCAATCATGCGTTTAAATTAGCTTTATACGTATAATTATATTTGTGATATATATGCTAAACCGAATATTAGTATGTGTTTGAATATGATAATTCATGTTAGGGTTACATACAAATAGCTAGTTGGATCTTGCAGGCATTTTCATGTAGTTATGAAGCATTCAAAATGGCTAGCAATCACGTTCAGATCCGTGACGTTCGTGCATTTAGATCAGATGTTCAGATCCGTGACGTTCGTGCATTTAGATCAGACGTTCAGATCCGTGACGTTAGTAGGACCGCTATTACTAACTATCCAGAGTGCTAGAAAGGTATGAGACCACAAAGGCCTTACATTCCTACAAGATGGCTGAAGGTGCATCAGTTAATCCTTATGTCTTGAGAATGAAAGACTACATTGATCACCTTGATAGGTTTGGATTTCCCATGAGCCAGTACTTAAGAAGAAGCCTAGCACTATTTTGATGGTTTAGAAAAGAAAGGGTATGGAAAAGAAAGATAACGGCAAAAGAAAGGGTAATGGCTCAGCTGGTAAGACCAAAAAGTCAAACATGCCTAAAACTAAGCCTACAACAAAGAAGGCAAAGCCTTTGAAGGACAAGGTATGCTTCTTTTGTAATGAACCTGATTATTGGAAGAAGAATTGCAAACTCAACCTTAAAGATTTGAAAAAGAAGAAGGAAAGCAGGGCTATCACTTCAGGTATTTATGCCATAAACATTCTTTTTTTACTTCCTCTATATGGGTATTAGATACTGCATGTAGAAAGGTCTCACATTTGCATAAATGTGCAAGGTCTCAAGGATAGTAGAAAGTTGAAGAAGGGCGAAGTGGACTTACAAGTTGGAAACCGAGCAAGAGTTGCTGCTTAGAGCCGTAGGACTTATGAATTAGTTCTGCCTAGTAGGTTTTTGTTAATTTTAAACAATTTTTTTATATTCCTGCTTCTTTTTTTTTTAAATTACAAGGTGGCAGGCACTAATGGCCTAAATTATATTCAGCGGGATCGAACCCGCAACCTCCCACTAGATGGGGAGTACCAATACCACTAGGCTACAATGCCTTGGGTATTTTATATTCCTGCTTTGAGTAGTAACATTATTTCCCTTTCTTATTTGGATAAGGAAGGTTATACTTCCACTACTAGGAATCGTAAATGCTCTATTTATCATAATGACATTTTCTATGATGATGGTGATTTGCATTTTGGTCATTATTTACTTAATTTAGAACATCTTAATAAGGGACATGTCTATGACATAACTACTAAAAGGATCAAGTCAAATGATTTGAATCTGACCTACCTATAGCATTGTCGTCTAGCCATATAAATGAGAAACACATTTTAAAACTCCATCAAGATGGATTTCTTAACTCATTTGATTTTAAATTACTTGACACATGTGAATCTTGTTTATTAGGAAACATGACAAAGGCATCTTTTACTGGGCACAGTCAAAGGGCCACTAATTTATTAGGCATCATACATACTAATATGTGTAAACCAATGAATACATCTACATTACATGTACTTCATTACATTTATAAACGATTTTAGTAGATATGGATATATCTATCTAATGAAACATAATTCGGAATCTTTTGAAATGTTCAAAACATTCTAAAATGAAGTGCAAAACCAACTTGGCAAAACAATTAAAGAACTTCAATTTGATCGGGGTGGTAAATATTTGAGCCAAGAGTTCATTGACCATCGTAGGAGTTGTAGGATCATCTCACAACTAACTCCTCCAGAAACGTCGTAACGGAATAGTGATTCTCAGTGAAGGAATTAAACTTTATTAGATATTGTTCAATCTATGATAAGTTAAACAAATCTTCTGCCATCTTTTTGGGGCCATGCCCTAGAAACAACTGCATTCACACTAAATTGTGTTTCATCTAAGGCAGTTGAAAAGACATCATATAAGATATGAACTAGGAAGAAACCCAGTTTGTCATTTCTAAAAATTTGGGGATGTGAGGTTTACATTAAACAACAAGCCTCTGATAAATTATCATCCGGATCCTCAAAATGCCTTTTATGGGGTATCTTAAGGAAACTAAAGGATACTATGTCTACAATCCTACCGATCACAAAGTGTTTATTATCCTAAATGGTTTCTTTCTGGAGAAAGAGTTTATCTCTAAAAGAACCAGTAGGAGTAAGGTAAACCTCGAAGAAGTTCAAGAGTCACAAGACAATGTAGAACCACAAATGGAAAACGGAGAAGACTCACAACAAGTTGATGAGTCTACTCTAATAACATAAGGCCTACGAAGATCCGATAGATTACGGCAACAACCTCAGAGATATGGATTTATGATTACTGGAACTCGTGATATTTTGCTGATTGAGCAAAATGAGCCAATTACCTATTAAGAAGCCATAGTAGGACTAAACTTTGAAAGATGGATAAATACTATGAAGTCTAAAATCCAATCCATGTACGACAATAAGGTATGGACCTTAGTCGATCCACCTGAAGGTGTAAAAACCATTGGGTACAAGTGGGTTTTCAAGGAGAAAACTGACATGGATGGCAAGGTAAATTTCTTCAAGGCACGACTAGTTGCAAAAGGATTCACTCAAACTCATGGTGTGGGCTATAACGAAACCTTTTCCCTAGTTGCTATGGTCAAATCAATCAGAATCCTTCTTTCCATAGTAGCATATTATGACTATGAAATATGACAGATGGATGTCTAAACAACCTTCACTAATAGAAAGCTACTTAAGGATGTGTACATGACACAACTTGAAGGCTTTGTGCGTCCAGAGGAATATAGTAAAGTTTACATGCTTCAAAGATCCATTTATGGCTTGTGTTAGGATCCGGCTGAACCCAAGAGGGGGGTGAATTGGGTGAAGATAAAAATTTGCTTCCTTTTAAAATCTTTTTTGGATTCAGTAAAATCAATTTGTAAAACAGGAAAGAGTTATAAAAATGTTGACAATCATTCATCCATAAATGCTAGAAATAAAGAGTTAAGGGAAGAGAGTTGCAAACTTAGATTTATACTGGTTCGGTCTAACCATGACCTACATCCAGTCCTCAGGCACCCTGAGCTTTTCACTATTCTCCTTATTTAACCAGGCACAAGAGACAAGCCTTTACACCCCACAAGTTTGTCCAAGTACTTGTGTAACCTTCACAATCTCTCACAAAGACTCCCCCTTACTTCCTGTAAGGTTACAACTAATTTCCCAACTCAAGGTCACCCAACCTTGAGTAACTCTCAAATAGAGAATGTCTTACAATATATCTTCTCTCAAAGAAGTGATTGTGATAAACACTGAAGTACATTACAAATGATTTCACTCTCTATATGATAAAATATGAGACATTGAAAAACAGAGAGTATGAGAGGATTCTGAATTTCGGCATTATGACTGTATAAGCTCACTCCTCCACCTTTTTGCATTTTGAATCCAGCTCTATTTATAGATGATTATGTTCTGAACGTTGGAGAATAGAGCCGTTGTAATCAGATCCGTTTGAGGATGTGCCAGTTGGAAACTAGCCGTTATTTTTCAGCTTTTTGGACTTTGACAGCTCAACAACTTGATCTCCATGAAATCCTTCGCTTGATCCTCTGAAACATGTCCACAAATGATTTAAATGATGTCAAGAAGTGATACAAATCATTTGGGTAAGGTTCTGGATGTTCTTGATCAGATTCAGGATTTTCGACACTTTGATTTTTCTGAAGATACGATGTATACTCGAGTATTGGCTTGAATACTACGATATTGAGCTTTTAGTATTACTTCAAATTCGTCTTTGTCTGATCTAAACTCAATTTTTGCTTCCCATACTCGAGTATTGAGGATCCTATAATATTCATTGCTCTCTATCTGAGTTATACATGAGTATTCAAGTGTAAACTCGAGTTTTCAAGTTGTTCTGGCCCTTAGTTGCTTTTTGACTTGATATAGCTTTATATTTAGCAAACCAATCATCCCCATATAGCTGCTTGTATCTTCATTCCAATGCAACAAGATTCAGCTCAAAGATCGTTGGATTTCATCTGTTATGATCTAATGATTGAGAGATGTTCTTAAACCAGCGTTTTTGCAACGTTCTGAATCTTCAGTCAACTTTAGAAGAACATATCTCTCTTGTCTGATCTTCATTTTTGTTGAATCAAATCTTGATGGAAAGCCTTATGAGTCTTCTTTCCAATGCCACCAATTTCAGCTCATTCTGATATGTAGATTTTGATTTACACTCAAATCATTGAAGCTTGGTCTGATGTGTGGCGTGAATATTTGGTCCAACTTAAGAAATTCAAAGCTCTTTGATCTGATCTTCTTTGGACTTAAAACTTTGTCAAGATGACGCATTAGATGTCTAGTTTTTGCCAAATTTGATTTCACCTCAATCTGATGTCTAGTTCAAGAGATATCATCGATTTACCAGACCTCGCCCATTCTGATTGTGAAACAGAGGTGAGCAGAGTTGCTGATCAAGCTGGAAACTCGAGTTTTGAAGAGGAAACTCGAGTTTTGTCGTGACCAAAAGCGCCAGAGAATCTGAAAACTCCCAATACTCAAGTCATTAAGTTCCATACTCGAGTATTGACTTCAATATTCAAGTTTTGACTTTTTGACGCCCAAACTGTAGTTTTTGAAACTGTGGTTTTCAAAACTACAGTTTTCTCTATCTAGAAGCAGGTTTTTCTAGTAAGCTTGTAAACTTGAGTTTTGACCTGGAAACTCGAGTATTCACTTCCAGAACTCAATTTTCACTGTCTTTAGCTCTGAATTGACCCTCTTCAACATCCATTTGATTGTAGACACTTCTATAATTAATCTTGGAACATGAATAATGATATCTTCAGCAAATTCCTTTTTCCAAATTCCATCTTGATCAATTTTCATCATTCAACTTTAGCTCATCATTCTTTATACCTTCTACATTCTTCAATATTCAAAGAGCCAAGCCTATACTGAACCTATTCCAGAATATCATGTGTGTTTTCTCTGTTTTCCCATCTTTTAATCATTCTCCATAATTCCTTTCTTCTTCCATAGAATATTCTTCATAGAGAGACTCCAATCAATAAATTCTTTCTCCTTCAATTTCTCTTCTTCTTTTTCTTCTCTTCCTTTTCCTCATCCTCATCTATATCTTTGTCTTCCTTGTTCTTCTTCTTGATCATTCTTAATAGATGACCTTCACATTATTGATTCTACATTAAAATGAAAGAATTCATCAATGAAGAAGATAAACATATTACTCAATCTTTTTGCTCTTATTAATGACATAAGTATGAGGCTTCATCAAAACTAATTAGATCTGTCATTGCTGCATGTTTGAAATCATTTGTAGGACAATGACTTGGTAAAATCTTATGTATCAAGGATTCCAGAATTGGACAGAGAATTGTTGCGTTTAAAAAGTTTGAACAATAAAAAATCAAGTCGTTATGCTGATTGGGTTGATGAAGATGATGATGGATTCAGATCAAAGAATGCATTATTTGCCTGTGGTAATGGGTATTCATCTGATTGCGACGCCAAAGTTGTGGACATATTAGGTATCATATTGGAATTTCCTCTTCAAAAGAGTAGAAATGTGCATTATACTAGTTTTTTTGTTTAAAATAATTGACTGTTGATTGTTTGGGCAGTCGGAGTGTTATTTATTTTTGGGTTAAAATTGTTCTGTTTGAGCCAAATGCATTTATTTTTTGATATATTAAACTAAATTCTCCAAGTATCAATTGAAGACAATTTCTACCATGTTAGCATAGACATGGAGAATGATGCAAAGGAGCTAGAGCACTCTTTCCTTCAACAAATGTTCGATATGGAGCTAAAAGAATTGGATAAGAAACTGGAGCAGAAGGAAGTTAAAACTGCCTTTTCTAGTTTGTTATTCACATGGTTTTCTAATATTTTGTGGTGAACTTTTTTCAAAAGTAATTTTTTATATTCAAATTTGAGTTGATACTTTAAAGAAATTGAATAATGTGAGTTGATTCTACTTCTATGTTTTATTTGAAGGTTAAAATGAAGCAGTTTAATAGTCTGATACTTCAGTTATTAGACGTCATGATGAAAATGTTAGTTCTCTATGGGTTTTGATGATAACAATCAATTGTGAAACCAAACTTGAAGAGTTGTCTCAAGAAAGTGAAAAACTTGCTGATTGAGCCAATACTTGAGTATTAGGATTTCAAAGAGAAGCTCAATGCAAATGTTTAAGGACAATACCGCAGTATCCAAGAGGATACTCGAGTATTGGACCTTACAGAGAGTAACGCAAGTTTTCCATCAGAGCATACTCAAGTATAGGCCTTAAAGACTCTTCAATGTTTTTACAAAAGAAATGCAAACTTCAGTTTAGAAAACTCCAGTTTCAAAAACTCAAGTTTTGGAATATGAAAAGTCTAGTTATCAACTTGGCTCCAAATTCAAATGTTTTCATATTTAAGTGAAAACTCGAGTATGATGTTGACATACTCGAGTATTGAGCCAAGAAAAGATGACTTAAAAATTTATTACACATACAAACTTCAGTTTGGAAAACTCCGGCTTCGGAAACTCCAATTTTATACTGGCTAATGTTCTCTCTAAATTACATAACAGAAACCCATACTCGAGTATGGTGTTGAATACTCGAGTATCGAGTCATACAGAGAGCAACTGAAGTTTTTGAGCTTTCAATACTGCATTATTACTTGGATACTCCGGTTTTGATGTTTTGGGTAAAAACTCTTTAAGAGTTCAAAACTCGAGTATTGGTTGAATACTCGAGTATTGGCTTAAGTGGAACTGAAACTCCAAAGCTGGAATGGCGAGTTTCATCTCTAGAAGGAAAATACTCGAGTATTGATGCACAAACTCAAGTATGAACCGTAACAGTTGAAAATTTGAATTTACGAAATATGTGTAATGTTTGTTATTTGATCTAAATGCTTCCAGATGTTAACCATCAACATTACCAAATATTTTAAATGTGTTTCCTAGTGTTTTTCAGCCGAGTTATAGATGGATTAAGGAGATTTTTCAATGCTGACTTGACTAAAGCAAAGAAACTGTCAGAACATTAAATGAGGAGCCACCTAACTTGTTATATTTACACGATGGAAAAAGGATAAGGAGGCATCCACCTACTCTGAACCCTGTCATTCCAACGGCTATAAACTCAAGAGACTTAACATTTATCCTTCCAACACAAAGAATGAACAAAATGAAGAGAGAGAAGAGACCAAGTTGCTTATACAGACCATAGTCTTCTCCAACGGTCATATGAATGTCTGCAACGGTCATTAAACATACTCTAAATATAAATAGAGCAGCATTTAATTCTCTTCAACTACTATTGAGCTGAAAATTGAAAAGCATTCAATTTGTTCATTTATTCACTAGCTTTTCTATACAGAGTATCTACTGATACTATCTGAGCTTCAGTGTTCATCCTATCTGCTCTTTTAAGAGAGTTTATTATCAGTATTCATTTATTGTAAAGAATCTCAAGTCGGGGGACTTGGGGATTTGGGAGTCTTTGATTACAACTTGTAAGGGGGAACAAGTTCTAGTGAGAGAATTGCTTCAGAGTTACAGAGTGTGTGATCAAATGACTTAGTGAAATATTCAGGGTGCCTGAGGACTAGACATAGGCCAAAGAGTTGGGCTGAACCAATATAAACTTTTGTGTCTTACTCTTCTTTCCTTACTCTCTGTTCTACCCTGTTCGGTTACCATTTGAGCAGAATTTGTGAAAATTTTGAAAATCTCCAATTCACCCCCCCTGGTGATTTAGCTCCACTTTCAGAAAAGAAACTTTTGGAGTTAGAACCTGAGAAGAAAGTACTGCAGGTAATTGCTGTCTTGTGCTACTGAATTCAGGCCGTCAAATCTTTATTCCAATATCTCAAGTGTAATCTTTCAAATATCCCATCCACCCCTGATGATGGTGCCCGAAATTGAAAGGAGGATCTTCAAAAGGTGAATGCTCTTGAAGCACAGGTGAAGTTCTTTTTCTCTAGATAATGACCCATCTCAGTGGCTTCTCTTTCTTGTGAACTAATATTATGATTTTTATGTTGTTGAGCTGAAAAAGGAACAAGACGCTCAAGCTCAACTCTTGAAACAAAAACAAAAAAGTGATGAGGCTGCAAAACGTCTTCAGGATGAGATCCAGAGAATTAAATCTCAACAGGTACACAAATTTTGTTGTTAAGACATGTTTTCAAGTTACAAGAAGAAAACTACTTTTGTTTTCCTTGATGGCAATACTGATAAAAGTGATCTATTTTTTCTTTCTACCCCCTCCACCCCCCCCCCCCCCCCAAAAAAAAAAAAAAAATTTGTTGTTTTGCTTAGGTACACCTACGACAGAAGATTAAGCAAGAATCTGAGCAATTTAGGCAATGGAAAGCTTCACGTGAAAAGGAGGTAAATGCAGCTTTTACGAGTTTCATTTCTAGGTGTTTTAATCAGTCATGATAGCTACCTTGCATTTAAATAAATCACCAGCTTAAGAAAGAAGGGAGGAGGACTGAATACGAGATGCACAAGCTGTTAGCATTGAGTCAGTGACAAAAGATGGTGAGTTGGGGGAAGACAGAAGAAGCTTCCATGGCTGTAAAAAGGCTAAAGGAACCTTTAGAATCTCAAAAGGCGGGAGACTATCGGTTAGGTAATTTTCAAGTGATGAAAAGTTTTCTTTCCTAGTTTTAAAGCTCATTGTATGTCTTTTACACGCAGATGGTGGAGGTGGAAATGGCCCCGGAGTTCAGGTACTTAATGATCCATGTTCACAGAAGGATTAAATTGCCTCTGAACATTTGATTAGAACTTGACTTTTTTTAAGTATTAATAGAGTTATTAAAGGCATCATAATGCAAAGCTTTTTATGACAAGAAAGTTAATAATGGATGCCTTTGAGTTTAAAAAAGCTTCTTATTGCCGTGTTTGCTTTTTATTTGAAGGCTTTAATGCAATTAATCGAGCTTGAGCTTGAAGTCACTGTCCGAGTACATGAAGTACGTGCAGAATGCAAGCGTCAAATGCAAGAGTATGTTTTAGTTTCTGTTCCAAGATTCTTTGAGAAATTGAGACTTTATGAATGAGTACTGGATCTTCTTTTTTTTTTCTTTAAACATGATGAATCATGTTGGATTATTTGCTTACTATATTTTTCTCAATTTCAGGAGGGCTAGTATTGGCCAAGGAGATCAGTAGGTTAAAGGGAGAAAATGATATCCTGAAGCAAAATGATACAAGGCGAATAACGTTGCAGTTATCCATTTGATCCGTTGATGATTGTACAATCTGGTGGTTTTTTTTATAGCAGCATGTGATGTACAACCTCTCTTCATTGATGTAGTGATTGTATATCAATGTCTCCTGGTGCAAGAAAATTGAGGATTTTTGCTCTTGAAAACATGCTTTCTGCTTCTTCTACAACTCTGGTGTCTATGGCATCTCAGTTATCAGAGGCAAATGAGCGTGAACGTGCTTTTGGTGGTAAAGGACGTTGGAACCAAGTCCGTTCTCTCGGTGACGACGCCAGGAATTTGATGAAGTATTTGTTCAATTTAGCATCTTCCTCCAGGTTTTTACGACAAGTCACTACTCATCATACACGCAATGATATAAATTTGATTCCATTAGATTTCAAAAATGATACTATACTGCAACATGTTAAGAAACTCAAATAATTCTTCGTGACATGTTTGGGCATTGTTTTTCTGTTATCCTTTTCTTGGGTGTTTATTGTGAGATAAAGAAGTTGCTTGCAGAGAGAAGGACATGGAAATAAGAGATCTGAAAGAGAAAGCTGTTAGTCTAAGCTGTTCACTTCGTCAGATGGAAATGCAAAAAGCTGAACTTCTTCATGAGATGAAGTTGCATGAAGTTGCAGGTTAGTATGTTTAGTATTATGAGTGTTGTCTACTTTCATTTTCCCCTTTTTGTGCTCATTTTCTTTGTGAAACACTTCATTTTCTCCTTCTCCCCCAATACAAACTACGGTGCGGTCTAAAAGATTGTCTTGTATTTCTCTTTATTGAAAATATGCAACCATAAAAAATTTTAAAAACTACTCCTTTAGTCTTTAATGTTCCAATTATCAGTATCTTCTTTGCCTCCTTTTAATTATTACTAAAAAATGTTGGCCAAATGATAGAGTATAGCTTTGAAGCAATACTCTGGATTTGGAGGGAATTTTAAATTTTCTAACAATGTTGGAGGACATAAGTATGACCTACACAAACTGGTAATTATTAATTCACATAACTTCCTCTCTTGTTCTAATGGATTGTTCGTTGATAATCAAATAATCGTCTATAACTTGTCCTGATTTCAGGAAAATCGTCGGTCTACTATTTTTTACATGGATATATCTGACTTGGATTCAAATGATTATGATGTGGGTTTGGATGCAACAGAGGATGATTGGATTGCATCAGTAAGATTACGGGCTAAGAAGAGGAATTCCAAAAGTGGACAGTCAAGCAATGAAACTTCAAATGTGGACGACAATGGTTCAAGAAAACTTTCAGGTTCCTCATCTTGCAAGACATCAAAATGCCGATGTAGATCAACGGGCAACATTTGTGGGAGGTCTTGTGGGTGCTTGGAAACAAAGTGTGCCAACAGAGGATTAATCTTGAACATGGAGGCAGCTCAATCAGTAATGGGAATGGTTAAAGGTGACGATGAAATAGATAGAGACCTTGCCACCCAGGGTGCAGAGTTATTTCAAAATGCTCTAGTCAAAAATACAAATAGTGATCATGGGCCAATGAAGTCTCTTATTACGATTTGTATTTTTGACTCCAGCACTTTGAAATAACTCTGCACCCTGGGTGGCAAGGTCTCTGTTATATATATATATATATATATATATATATATATATATATATCCTTTGCAGGAGAAATCCCAAGGACAGGGGCCTAATCAGAGGAAGAAATGGCGCAAGTCCACAATACTTGTTTTAGATCCGCCACCTCCTCCACAGCCTGAGAATTCTGAAGTCCCTGGAAAACAAAATAACAGCACCAGCGAAGCAAATGACTCTGTGAACTCACATCCAAATATCTCATTATCTAGACAAGAAAGCGCAGCCGCCCGAGGACAGGAATGCTGGTATGCCAGAAGAGTCTGTGGCTAAGAAAGAGTCGGATGTTGTTGACACAAGAAGTCCGATCCGGCCCAGAAGAACCTCGGAGAAAGAGAACCATGGACGATCATTTTAAAATACTGTCCTTGCGAACTGTGAGTCATGTTTATACCCAAAGCCTGCAATTTATGGCCAGTCTTTCGAAGAGGGTCCATGGTCTTAGTTGACCAGGATGCCTGATAAACCTGATAAACTTCAGCGAGCAAGTAGATGAATTGCTCATGGCTCCTTTTTATTTTATTTTTTTGTGTGGATTTGTAGGCATTTTTCTTAAAGATGTAGCTCTTCAGCCTTCTCTGTTTTTGTCTTTTTATGCTGCATTAAGACTGAAATGATACGTTTGGCAAAAAAAAAAAAAAAAACAGAAGAAGAACGAAATCATGCCAAGTCTTCACTTTTTGTTGAATTGCATCAGAAATTTGGAGACAATGCAAGCGGGCATGTTCAAAGAGACAACGATGAATCGGGCATTTGCCATTATGGTCTTGTCCGAGGCAGGATGATTGGTCCCGGAGCAAGACGCCGCAAACCAAGACACTCAAAATATAGAATATAAAATTTTAGACGGGCACCATGGTAAATACAGTTTTTTATAAAAACATAAAATGATATTAAAGCAACCAGAGTTTTTGTTTGGAATAGGATTAGAAGTTTCAAAAGCAGTTTTTCAATAATGATTTACAAAATACAGAGTAAGTAGATGAAAGAAATTTTATCTCACGTAAATAAACATTTTTTAGAATTACAAATGTGACCTCAAACAACCACATAAAAAAAATTATAGAACAAAGACTTTGAAGTTAATATATCAAATCTTTTACAATACGAGAATTGTAAGTCTAATTTATTTGAAGTTGAAAGTTTATTTACACGTTCATGGGTGCAAAAAAAGCTTTTAAGACCGGACAAAAGAGGCATCCGCAGGCCGGACTCGCGGCCGGTCTTGTTCCAGCCAGTATTAAAAATATATCTTTAAGAGTGGACTTCAACCGGTCTTAAATAAACTATTTTAAGACCGGACATTTAAAAACATCAGGTCTTAAAAGTGATACTAAATCCAACCGAAATATTTTTTTTGTCGATCCTAAATCTCAATTTTTAAGACCGGACAAAAATTCAACCACTCTTAAAAGTTCTAATTTTTAAGACCGGACAAAAATAATTATACGCGGTCTTAAAAGTCTCACGTTCAAGACTAGTTTATTAATACATCCGGTCTTAAAGATTAATTTTTAAGACCGGTCATATTAAAACCAACGGTCTTGTAAAACCAACTTTTAGTACCACATATCAAATATATCGCCTGACTTTTAAGACCGCGCATTTAAGTAAATCCGAGTACATCCGGTCTTAAAAGTTGAACTTTTAAGACTAGCATTTTTGCTTTATCGGTCTAAGGTTTCCTGCATTTTTTCCCTGTTTTGTTCTTATTGATCATCTATATACACAAATCCATACCAGCCAATCCAGCACATAAAATGGTATACTTTAAGCTATGAACAATATAATTGTGGATAAATTGAATGATCTATACACAAATCCATACAAGACAATCCAACATAGAAAAGGCTACACTTTAATCTACAAGCTATGAACAATTATGAATAAATTGAATTGGGAAAAAGCATATCATAGCTAGAATACAAATATTATTGACCATGAGTTACAAATACAAATACAATAAGCTGTTGCAGTAAGATATACCACGTACACTTAAATAAACATACATGACCAATATTCACCATGCCTTCATCCGATTCCCACCCAACAACTCCTTGATCATTCCACCATGTACAACTCCCTTAATAGGATCCTGATAAGTTTTGTGGAGTTTTAGTATGATCTCTTCTCTGTGTGACTAAGTAGAAACAATAATCAACACTTAAATATTAAAAATCCAGAGATAATAAAATTCGTTACTGATTAAGCTGGTTATTACATATTAGAGAAAATTTACCTTAACATTGATATTTAATCGAGTTGCAAATTTTCAAGATATTGCTTCTATAGCTTTACAGCTTCCCTCGGCTAAGAGCATTGGATCGGTTACAGCTGCCACAAACATAAAACAAGAACAAACTTCATAGAGTCAATGACATTGGTTAAAAATTAAACATAGAAGGAATATAATACAGTTAAAACCTTAAATTTACCTTAACATTTATAAAGGGATATCCTCCCATATCCCTTCTTGATGATCATTTCTTATGCCGGGTTCATTATCCGCTTCATCTTCTTCGTTCATGTCCGGAAGACCCTTTGAAAAAGGAGTACTGTCAGGAAGACCATAATTTGCATGACTTTCCTCATCAATATCGATGACCCTTTTACCTTGGAGAGCTACAGACCACATTTTATTTGCTTGATCGGTGATATAAAAAACTTGTTTCGCGTGGTCTGCCATAATAAAAGGTTCATCTCCAAAACTTGTACTATTGAGATCGACTAACGTAAATCCGAGCCAATCGATCTGAACACCACTGTTGACATTAACCCACTTGCATTTGAAAATGGGAAATCTAATGAAGACATAGTCCACCTTCCAAATCTCTTCAATAACCTCATAATATGGCATGACTGCCAATTTAGGCTGCTTGTCTTTCGAACTGGAGAAGTGCATGGATTCAGCCTCTAACATTACACCACTGTTCTGGACGATGCTCCTCTCATCTAAGGACTTCATGTAAAATGTGTAACCGTTGATCACATACGAATTCCAACTTATGACATCAACCTCAGGACTATATGCTAACCATATCATTGTCTCAGAAACAGATTCCTCTCCCTCAACCTTTTGTTTGAACCAGTTTGCAAAAGTTTTGTTATGCTCCCTAATCAACCTTTGTTCAGTCATTTAGAGATTTTCTTTCCTCACAGCTTCTTTATGTACAGCTATGCTGGATTGGACTTCATCAACATTATTCAAGATGTATAAGTGGACTTATGACAATTCATCAGGACCCACACCCCATACTGAGGCCCCTCGTCTACCCCCTTCAACATGCTCACGTTTTGGAAGCCCGATATGTCTTACTTTGGCCAAATAATTTTGACAAAATTCCATGGCCTCTTCAATACATGCTTCTGAACAATTGATGCTTCTGGCCGGTATGCATTCTTCACGTACCCCTTTAAGAATTTCATAGATCTTTTAATTAGGTACATCCACCGTATATGGACAGGGCCACATAGCTTTATCTCCCTCACTATATGAACAATTAGATGAACCATGATGTCAAAAAATGAAGGAACAAAAAGTTTCTCAAGCTGGCACAATATCATATATCCTTCATTTTCCAATTCATTCAATTGTTCAATCTCGAACACTTTACTGCAAACAGCATTGAAGAAGAAACAAAGCCTTGTCAAAATTTGTCGAAGATCATACTCGGCAATGCCTTGAATAGCTACTGGGAGCAGTTGTTGCATTAATACATGACAATCATGAGACTTTTGGCCTACTAATTTCAAGTCCTTCATCGATACAAGCCTCTTAAGATTTGAAGAATACCCTGACGGAACTTTTGTGCCATGCAAACACTCACAGAAACTACGTTTCTCATCCTTAGACAAAGTATGAGAAGCCGGGGGACAATAAGTTCTGTTACCGTATGGCCTTGGATGTAAGTCTTCACGTATTCCTATTTCTTGCAAATCCAATCTTGCCTTCACACCATCCTTTGTGCTACCTTGTATGTTGAGAAGCGTGCCAACAATACTATCACATATGTTCTTCTCCACATGCATAAAATCAATACAGTGTCTCACATCAAGGTTGCACCAATATGGAAGATCGAAGAATACCGATCTTTTTTTCCATATATTTGTTTCCTTTCTACCCTTTGCAGTCTTACCGAAGACGACACTTATATTTTTCACCTTTGCATACACTTGCTCCCCAGTCAATGCCACCGGAGCATCTTCATGCTCCTGGCCACCAAGAAAGGCCTTCTTCAATTGAAGATATGGGTGGCCCCGTCTAAGAAATCTTATATGTCCAAGATAAACCGCCTTTCTTCCATGTTGAAGTTGATGGTAGCGTGTGCCTTCTTCACAAACCGAACATGCCTTATGACCTTTTGTACTATACCCTGACAAGTTCCCATATGCTGGGAAGTCGTTTATGGTACAAAGTATCATGGCTCTCATTTTGAAGACCTTCTTCTTGAAAGAGTCAAAAACACCGATACCTTCTTCCCACAACTCCTTCAAGTCTTTGATCAAGGGCTGAAGGTAAACATCAATGTCGTTTCTGGGTTGTGTTGGTCCCGAAATCAACATAGACAGCATGATGTACTTTCGTTTCATGCATAACATAGGAGATAAGTTGTAAATAATTAGGAGTACAGGCCAGGAACTATGTATGCTACTAAGGCTTCCATATGGATTCATGCCATTCGTGCTAAGGGCAAGCCTAAGGTTCCTAGGTTCTTGGCCGAATGTTGGAAATAATTGATCAATTTTCCTCCATTGAGATGAATCGGCAAGATGTCGAATCTTTCCATTAGAAATCCTCTCATCTACATGCCACCTCAAATTTTTTGCATCATTTTCATTAGTGAACAAGCACTTGAACCTTGGTATGATTGGAAGATACCACAACACTTTTGTAGTCCCCTTATTTGACTTGTACCTTGGGGTTTCACATATCAGACAATTCAGCTTCTCTTCTAACTCGTTCCTATACAACACGCAATCATTTGGGCATGCGTGGATCTTTTGGTACTCCATCCCAGTGGACAAAGTATTTTCTTAGCATCATAGTATCGGTGAGGCAACACATTATCATCCGGAAGCATGTCCTTAAAAGCCTCAAGCATTTCAGAAAAACTCTTGTCGCTCCACCCATGACGTCCCTTCAGACTGACCAATTTCAATACAACGTTCAACAATTGGTATTTCTTACACCCAGGGTATAGTGGGGTCTCTGCATCACTGCACATATTACCATATGCATGTGATTGATGAAAAGCCTCTTCTCCTACATCACAAATAATATCCTCTATGCGATCATCCATATCAGCGTCATTATCATAAGATGTCACTTCTCCGTGTTGAGACCCACTTGGCATTTTTTTACCATGCCATACCCATACTGTATAGGTCTTACAAAATCCTTGACAAACTAAATGTGTGTGTATAACTTCAGGACTTAGTCGCCTCTCATTAAAACATCGTACACAAGGCCAATAAAACTTCCCACTATCATCATGGGCGTTTTGTTTTGCAAATTCTATAAATTCCCTAACCCCATTCTGATATTCAACACTCGTCCGTAAAGCATTCATCCAACTGCGATCCATAGTACAATTCCTATGGACGGAAAGATTTAACATATAACATAATCCGTAAAAATAGAAACTTGCATATAAAATAAGCCAACTACAAATGCGTATATAAGCTAAATGTAGGTTCTGTCTTATGGTCATAAATGTATGACAGTGAATCAAGAAGCAAAATAAATGCATTACAAGGAAATTCAACACATTGCAAGTAGGTCTCGTGCACTCACCAGTAGCATATAGGTCAAATGCGTTTGCTGAGTCTCTCTTCTCCTGCCACGAATGTTAATGTTGCAGACAGTAAGAGTAACCTAAAAACACTTGTTGGTCAGTTGGGTAGGTCCCAAAAGAAGATTTCATCCATTTTGGTAAACCCATGGAAAACCCAAAACGATAAGTAGGAAAAACATACAGTTATATAGCCGATACAACTCGTACAGCTTGGTCTTTAGACGTTGAGCCAAGGAACCACAAAGTTGTTGTCGACAGTGGAACGCGAAGTAGCAACGAAGCAACACACAAACACTGGAGACAAAACCAGAGTAATTACTTTCGGCTAGACGAGAGAAGTTCATACAGGGAAATTTAATTTTTCCGCGTGAGTAGCGCGAGAGAGACATTTATTATTTGGGATATTATTAAGACTGATCAATTAAAAGGAATATGGTCCTAAAGATATATTTAAATTATATTGAACTTTTTAAGACCGAAGTTTTATAAAATTGCGGTCCTAAAAATAATTTCATTTAAATTTTCATTATATTGAAAATTTTAAGACCGGAGGTGTATAATACTGAGGTCTTAAAATTCATTTAATTTTGGACCACATGATTTATAAAACTGCGATCTTAAAAGCCAAATACTTTTTAATATTTAAAAGAAAAATTGCTGCAACAATTGAATGAAAATAAAGAACACTGGAGAATGGAGAATAAAATATAATCTTCGTTCTTATTAATTTTTAGATCACTATGACAACATGCAAGTACAGAAGGAAATAAGAACAACAAACTGAAAATTAACAAAAAAAGATTATGAAGCGACTAAAAATCCTAGTCTTTGGTATCATCTAATGTCTTGGAGATGGAGGCTTCAGCAGCAGCAATTTCGCGCGGGATATCAGCACATTCATGTATTATGCGCCTCAGTTTCGCGTCATAATCATCAACCAAGGGAGCGGGAACCTCTTCGTGGTCTGAAGGCTAGAGGGGACCGTCAACCTCTTCATCATCCGAAATAACAATGGGTCCAACGACCCGTGACTCCTCCGTCAGAATGGAACGACGCACTGGAAGAAAACCCACGAGAGATCTGACGTGGGCACGAGCTTCAGGAGTACTCCTGCAAGGGGTTGTCTGCTTGTATCTAACCATTGTTTGAGAGCTACGTAGTGTAGAGTTACGAGGTAATGAGGACTTAAGTTAAGAAGGACAGAGAGGAAGCGTGTGGAGGACAATAAAGGCAGGACTTAAGTTACGAGGTAATGGTCATAAAAGTCTATTATTTATTTATTTCATTAAAATACCTTCAAGACCGATCATTTATCTTATAACCAGTCTAAAAAGTCTATTAATTTTTTTCATTCAATTACCTTTAAGACCGATCATTTATATTATAACTGGTTCTAAAAGTCTATTAATTTTTAAAAAAAATAAGAAATTTTTTAAAGTTCATTCTTCTCAAGTGAGAGACGTACACCAGAGACACTCTGTTCAAATGAATGATTCAGAGTCTCTTCGGCTTCCAGATAAACTTCCCAACTAGGCGTCTCCTCCTATTCTGATGAACTATGTGTCTCCTCGGTAAGAGTTCCCACGTTTCACATTCTTCAGGATGGCTTCTCTATTTAAAACCATTGTTACTTTGCGTTCTTCACATTCTTCTCAATCACTTCTACAACCTCCATAATGGTCGCTCCACCACCACTAGGAATTCACAATAATGGTCCTCCCGCTCCACCACCACCACCGCCCAACAATCCTCCTCCACCCCAACAGCCACCTCCGTACCCTCCTCCGCTGCCTCCAAACCCCTCCGCCCAACAGATGATGCAGCACCTCCTGGCCCACGTCGCTCATATAGACTGACGTATGGGCCAAATGTTTCAGGTCTACCATGCCGTCAACAACAAGCTGAACATGTTACTCGACGCCAATGACGTCGAGTACAATCTCTCTGACGACAACGTCTCCGACCTCTCCTCAGATCCCTCCCTCCCCTCATACAACGACGGGGGGGATTAAATATTTTTATGTTTTTTTTATGTTTTTTTTTTTGTTTGTACTCATCTTGCCCCACAGCGGGAAGGAAAAAAATGATAAATAATTTTTTTTTTCATTTCGATTGTCTGAGTATAGTATACTTTCGTTGTCTTGATTTTATTTCAGACAAAAAGGTAACAAACAAAACCATAACTGAAAAGTGATTAAAGATAAAAGTTCACAGAATATAGATAACAACATACAAAACGTACAAAACAACAAGAAAGACAACTTTTACTTTTCAAGAATAAAAACAAACACAGTTGTTTCAGACAAAAAGGAAACAAACAAAACCATAACTGAAAATGTGATCAAGGATAAAAGTTCACAGAATACAGTTAACAACATACAAAACAAAGCGATAAAGGGACAACTTTTACCTTTAAAGAATAAAAACAAATACAATGACAAATCTTCACAAGCCTGGACCACCGTTGCCGTCAGTTTTACCAAACCCAGAGCTGAAAATTTACATTATCTTACTTCTTTTCCGACAATGCTCTTCTACTTCTGGAGAGGTAAAATTGACGACGACGAGGGTTCTGAGCTTGAGTTGAATGCCAGAAACTCAGTGTTCTTGAACCCTAATAATTTATCTTAAATAGTAAGTCTTCATTTCTATTTATAGGAAGATTATTAAGACCGGATATTTAACAAATATCTAGTCCTAAATATGCGGTCCTAAAAGTTAATTTTAAGACCGGATATTTATCAAACATACGGTCCTAAATTCAAGGCATATTTTTAAAAAAACAAAGACCTTTAGGATCGTCTATTTAATAAATATGAGTTCCTAAAAGTGGTGTCACTTTTTAAGACTTTTAAAACTAGATATTTATTAAACATACGGTCCTAAAATCAAGGATTAATTTTTTAAAAAAAGCAAAGACCTTTAGGACCGTCTATTTAATAAATATACAGTCCTAAAAGTCTCTAATACTTTTCAGAATCTCTTACTGCTAGTTACATCTCTCCAAAACTCAAAACTCAAGCACTATCCACCATCCAATATACGTTCAGAAAACCAAAATTACACAGGCTAAGAAAATTGTTCGCAAGAATAAAAAATTTATTATATAAAGAATGCTCCAAATTGTAAAATTGTTCATTTACAGAATGAATTTACAAATTAGTTAATGTAGTACTGTAATTACAATTGTTGCTCTACAAGCATATATTTACAAATGAATTATTACTGTGATTGTTGTATTTACTCTATGATGTCAATTGCATGTTGACAAACACTCTGCGTATGTAGTCCACCTCATCAACAAAAAAGGAAGTCTCAGAGGCAAATCTCTGTATAATATCAAAGAAATAAACTGAATTAATTGACGTGCATATTTCATATGTAACATTAATTAAGACAGAAACTGAATTCAGCCATAATATGTAACATCAAATACATTTTACCTTTGTAGTGAGTTTATTATCTGGTTGAGTGATAATATCATACATGTGTTTCATTATGTACAAGCCACATAAGTTAGATCCGATTGGTTGCCAACGGGTCTGAAAAGAACAAGAAATATATATAATAAGATCGAGCATATATATATAGCTTACTGACCGACTTCACAAGGCAGTATGCCAGTGTCCAAATATGTACTACCCTTTGGTGTAAGCCATTTAGGATCTTTGAGATCACTCCCTCGCTTTTTTCTGACCTGGTTTAGGAAGGTCTTCATGGCACTATCATCAAAATCACAAATTTATCAATAATGTTCGCTAAAAATTCACATCAGAGATTTCTTACAAGAGAATCAAAATGACATGCTTACCTGTTGATGATCTGCTTCAACAGAACCCCTGGTTTGCCGTGAGTGGAGCATAAGAATAACACCGTATTTGAGTCCATGATCAAGACGAGCAACTACCAGTGGGCGCTAAAAATTCACAGCAGTAAAGTACTCAGTGATATATTATGCAAAATTAATTGAATTGCAACAAGAGATCAATTGTGATATGTACCTATGGTAATATGGAAACAAGTACACCTTCCTTCTCACTTCACACAACCTATTTGATATGTACTCCTGTCTTTGTTCCACGTTGGCTTCGCTTGCATATACTGGGCACAAGAATCCAAAATCATTGATTCTGCCCTGTTGCTCCAAATCTTGATGCATGAACCTACAATAAAGACATCGATCATGGAATTATTATACACGTTCCTAAACCCTAAACGGTGAATTTAAATTATGTACTCATAAAATAAGATACTTACCTACACCACATTTGAATAACTGCTGATGTAAGCTCCTGTCCAGGAAGTAGCAGAGACTTTATATTAGCGGTGTCAAAGAAAACCGGTTGAGGGTCATGAAGAACCCCTACCACTTCCTGTATATCCCACGATTGACATGCAAATTCTCCTTTGGATAGCATTTGGGATATTTTATCCATGGCCCCCAACTCTGGAGTAGGGGATGCAGCTTTAGTAGGAGGGGATGGAGATGGAGGAGGGGATGCAGCTTTATCATGAGGGGATGGAGATTGAGGAGGGGATGCAGCTTTATTATGAGGGGATGGAGATTGATGAGGGAATTGAACTGGAGGAGGGGATGAAGCATCAGGAGGAGTATAGACATCTACAAGCTTCATCGTCCAAGAGATGAAGGTTTCCTTGACATCACTCACACGCTTCAGTTGATCGATTGGGAGAGCGAGAGGTGCATCAATGATCACCTCTTCAACTGACACTCTGACTTCACCATCAGCCATTTGTTTGTGGTGTACAGTTGATCCTAAGTTGTGGACAGTCCCTTTAGCAACTAATTGTCTAGTTGGTTCTGCCACGTACAGGTCACAATGTTGCTCTGATTGTCCAACAATGCAGCTCCCTCTGGTGCTGTGCTGCACAGGTGCAGGTGTATGTGTGAAGGGAACACTGGTCTCTGACTGAGAGCTAATAAGCCTCTTCATCTCCATCATTTCCTCCTTCATTAGCCTCATCTGGGCGTCAAACATCTCTTTCAATGCACGTTCTTTGGTCGCTGCCTCCTTATTTAATTGTTTAATCATTTGGTCCATCTCCTCCCGAGTAACCATACTTTGCCTAAGTCGTTTGGTTTTACCAAAGTAATCTTTTAGGCCTACCCGTCCTCCGATCCCCCTTACCCACCCCAGGTGATCCGGTTTTCCAGTCGCAACGGTAAGAACATCATTCCTCCCGCCCGACACAAAAGATCCCTCTGCTTCTTTCTTTTTTAGATCTTCTTGTAAGATACAGATAACGAGAAGCTTAGTAATGAAACTTGTTTAGTAACTAAAAAGTAACAATAAACGATACTTACAATTCTCTCGGCAACTAGACGAGTTTGTTCACTCATGTAGGTGCCTTTTTTTGGTCGCCGAATATACAGCCACAAATCCTCGCGATGTATCGGGGATGCCTACTGATCAACAACAACAGAAGGATTAGATTTAGCTTCTTCTTCCAATCTCTTTCACTTGGCCTCCATCATTTCTTCTTCGGCCTTTGCATATCCCCCGCGAGAAGCCTTATGCAGGCAATCATTCTTTCTCCCTATCTCCTGTGCTTGTGCCCTTCTTCTCTGTGAATTAGAATTGACAACAACTATTAATTATGAATTCAAGCCATCTCACTAAAAGAAATTATAGAACTTCTGCTTCATATGAACCTCAAACACTAGTCAAATTCACTTCATCAAGTTTCAACGTTTAATTTAAGGAAGATGTAGAATTGTATAGAACTAAGATACTAAGTTACTAATAGCGATGTCTAACTACTACCTACTATAATAGAACTAGCTAAGAATATAATAATGGTTAACGTATAAGACATGCATACTCACACATTAAACCATCATACTCAAATTCACTTCTGACTTACTTGAATATATACTTCTACTCACATATTAAACCATCTAACTAACAGGATTAGACAAACACAATAACATTCACATATCCGCACAGGTTAATAAGCAAACAAAAAGGGAAAACAAAACTAAATATGAACTCACCAAAGCATCAGAAGTGGTCCGAAGCTGAGCAAATTGATCCCAAATTTGTTGATCAATGAATGTGTACTTCTCCCACGGATTATGATCAGGTCAAACCTCGGCAAAAATATAGGTGTTGGTGAGAAAGGTCTTAAATTTCCTCCACCTATCGGCACAATAAGACGAGGTCTTGGCTTTCAACTTGTCAGAGTCAGGGACAGTGTATGAAAGCCGGATAGTGCCCCAGATAGGATCCTTCACTGTGCGTTGGTCAACATTTTTCCACTCATCTCTCAAAATGCTGACCTTGTTGCATGCCATATAGCCAATATAACTATTATATTCGTGTTTATTCAAACCAATAGGTTGCAACCTCTCATTAAATTGAATCTCGATCCTTGACCCAACGTTCCGTTTTACGGACACGATGCTCATTCGTGTGCCACTTCTACCACGGCGTGCAAGTCGGTCATGAGGCTCATTTTAAGAAGAAGAGGGTTGGTTCTCGCTCACACCGGTAACATCAGTAACTGGCGTTGACTGAATAAGGTGAGAATGGTTTTCTCCATTCATTTTCGATAAAGTAAGAGAGTGGTGGTGCGAAGGAGTAACGCCTGAGAAAGTGAGAGAGAGTAACAAAGGAAGGTGATGGTTAGTGAGGAATAGATGTAATGCAACAGGAAATGGGGTTTCGCAAAGAGAACAGGGGTTTCAAAGTTCAGACAGTAAGACGTAAGTCGTAAGTAAGGTTTCGCGCAAAGAAGTATATCTGGTTATTTTTAAGACCGGCCGTTATTAATGTAAAACTTACGCTCGCTCTTAAAAGTATTAACTTTAAGACCGATCATTTATATATGTCCGCTCTTAAAAGTATTATACGATTATATTTAAATATTTCATTATTGTTCTTGACCGTAGAAAGTATAAGTCGTTGATGTACGAGTTTTCTTTATAATGTAATCCATATTTTATTTTATTTTTTTAACATTTTTAAGAGCGGTTGGTTATTTTAAGCGGTCTGAATATTATATTTAAGAATTTATATGATAGAAGAAGTTCTTTATATTTACAAAATTGTCATCGATCATATCTTTAAGACCGGCTTTTATTAATGTATAAGTTACGTCCGCTCTTAAAAGTATTAACTTTAAGATCTCATTTATATATGTCCGGTCTTAAAAGTTTTATACGATTATATTTAAATATTTCGTTATTGTTCTTGACTGTAAAAAATATAAGTCGGTGATGTAAGAGTTTTCTCTATAATGTAATCCATATTTTATTTTTTTTTAACATTTTTAAGAGCGGTTGGTTATTTTAAGTGGCCTGAATATTATATTTAATAATTTATATGTTAGAAGAAATTTTTTATATTTACAAAACTGTCACCAGTCATATCTTTAAGACCGGTGACTAGAAACTCCGCTGTAAATGAGGCGGTCTTAAAAATTCATGCGGGTAAAAAATTTCTTTATATTTACAAAATTGCCATCGGTCATTTCTTTAAGAGCGGGGCGTTGATACTCCACTGTAAATATGGCGGTCTTAAAAATTGATGCGAGTGAAAAAGTTCTTTATAATTACAAAATTGTCACCGATCATTTCTTTAAGAGCGGAGTGTTGATAATCCGCTATAAATGAGGCGGTCTTAAAACACTTTTTTACACTAGTGGTTATACGAATTTTAAGAAAAGTTCCATTGTTTATACTTTATGAGTGATATGATTTGCTCTATATTTTATATTTATTTAAAAAGAAAGATGTGTCTCGGGAAAAATAAAAAATGACGAGTTCATTTATTTTAATTAAAATTTAAAAAACATAAAACATACAATTTATGAAGAATTATATCATGCACGAATCATAATTAACCAAATTCACTCAAAGGCATCTAGTTTGATTTATTTTAAAATATCATAATCATTGATATTTAGTTGTGAAATTCAGGTTTTTGTTTCTTCTCCTGTTTGAATGTTATATATTCTGACATTAATGTGTAACATAGAAATTATATGAAATCATATTATTAATTATTACCCATCAATAGCATAACTTATTTCAACTTTGTATTTTTTTTGTGGTCAAAATTTCAACTTTGTATTTGACCCAAAAAAAAAAATCAATTTTTTATGAGCATGAACCCGATAGTTTAGTTTTGTGATTCCTTTTAGTGGTCATATAAAAAAAAAATTAAAATACAAAATAAATTATCACACCTCGGATTCTCATTTTATAATGTCATTCCCAGTCCTTATCATAAAATTTGTTTACTTCTAATCCTAAATTTCTAATTATCTGATACACATACACTGAACAAGAAGCACCCATTGGATAATTCAAGGTCACAGAAAAGTATTATATGCAAAAATATCTGCAATAATTAAAAAAATAATTAAGCATTTAACTAAGAAAATAAAGTCCAAAACTAAGAATCAACTCACATAATTCATTTTTTTTTTTGTAAGTATCAACTCAAATTTGAATATAAAAAATTACTTTTGAAAAAAGTTCAGCACAAAATATTAGAAAACTATATGAATAACAAACTCGAAAAGGTTGTTTTAACCACCTTCTACTCAAGTTTCTTATCCAATTCTTATCCAACTTTTGTTGAAGGGAAGAGTGCTCTAGCTCCTTTGCATCATTCTCCGTGTCATCTATATTAACATGATAGAAATGTCTTCAATTGATACTTGGAGAAATTAGTTTAATATATCAAAAAATAAGTGTATTTGGCTCAAGCAAAACAAATTTAACCCAAAAATAAATAACACTCTGACTGCCCAAACAATCAACGATCAATTTTTTAAAACAAAAAAAAAAAAAAGTATAATGCACATTACTACTTTTTTCAAGAGTAAATTCCAATATGATACCTACTATGTCCATAGCTTTGGTGTCGCAATCAGATGAATACCCATTACCACAAGCAAATAATGCATTCTTTGATCTGAATCCATCATCATCTTCATCAACCCAATCAGCATAACGGCTTGATTTTTTTATTGTTCAAGCTTTTTAAACACAACAATTATCCTTCCAATTGTTGAATCTTTGATACATAAGATTTTACCAAGTCATAACCCTACAAATGATTTCAAACATGTGGCAATGACAGATCTAATTTATCAGCAACAACAAAAATTTGTAGTAAGGACTTGAAGCATGATAACCTAGGTTGAATGTGATTCAATCTCATCCCAAGATTTACCATTCCTAATTGATTCTATTTTCATGATCAACATGTATTTTTCAACCTACAAATATTCAACACCATTTGTGAGATTCAACAAATGGACACAAAAATTTATCTCAAGCAGCTTAAAATTATATGATAACCGAGAACAATAAGGATGAACCGAACACCTGAGCATCAAAAGCCCTCTTCATCAAACTCTTGCCAATTACTCTGCGTTATTGAAGTTCCTATTGTAGCTCAACGTTACTTGCTTCAAGTAAAGATATTTTATGCTTCATAATCTGAAAAAATTAGAGGACATTTGAAACTTGTGATGACCAATCAATAAGGGACTCACTTTTTAGAATATTGGTACTTTTTAGAATATTGGTGTACCTGAAGTTTCTCAAATGGTCTACTGGCATCATTTATGTGTAATAGAAGTTCAGCTTGCAATTGTTCAACTTAAATCCGCAATGCTTGAACTTGAGCTGAAACAGGGCCCCGATTAATCTAAAACAAAAGAAAAGTTAGATAATCAAATGGTTTCACGCGTAAGAGAAAAGGAGATAAATAAGATTGATACAAATGCTTACAATGGCCTTGTTTTGAATATTTCGAGCGCGATTTGCATACTTTTAAGTGTTCAGTTTCTCCTTAGTATTAGTATCAGCAAGACTAACACATGCTACAACAATCATGACAAATTAAAAAACAAAATAAAAAGATATATATATGAAAAAAGATAAAAGATTAAATTAGCGAACAGTCATGATCGAGTATATACCATCACCGTTTTGCTATTTCCTCCAAGAGAATCCTAAATATTCAAATTGAAAGTGCATATCGTTATATAGTGTTGATCATTGGCATTAATATGTCATGATGAACACAAACAATAATTTTTTTCCTATCATATCCAGGAGTAAGGATAGAAATTTGCAATCCAGCTTTATACTTCCTACATGATACTTCCATGATTGAATAATACGTCAATTAAAAGTAGTCGGCCCATGACCCTTGGCTAATGTATGAGCATACAACAAATACGTTTTGTATCTTGCTATTATTTCTAAAATCATTATACCATATAAAAAGCAACACATACTAACTTAATAGGCAACATGAAGTTTAGGCTTTTGAAAGAAATTTATCTCATATATAACTAATTTGCAGAATATAGAGTATTTGCCTGCAATAGGCAAGTCAATTTGCTATCACGATAAGGCACATGACCACCTTCTTTTGGCCCCCCAAGTCACTTACTACATTCCCAAGGGCCAATAACCCTTGTCGATATGAATACCTAAACCAAAAAAGAAATTTAGGGAGAAATTAACAATCGAAAGCAAACAACTTTCATGGACATATAAGCCAACGGACTAAAAGGGTTATGTTTATAATGTATTAGTTTTAATGCTCCTAAGGTCATATCCTTTGACGACAAGAATTACCTTCTTTTAAACGTATGGCATCAGCACTAATTTTTTTAGCAAATTTAGAAACATCAAGGTCCACTAAATGGAGTCTTGCACGTAAGATATCACTGCCATTCTTTTGCTCCATTATTATTGTGAATATAGCATGCGAACGACTAGGAAATGAATATAATTTCCCCAATTAATTGTAATGTAATTTCCATCAAAAGTAACTTTGCCACTAGTTTTGGGTTTGATTGATGTGAACTTAGACTAATCTCCCATCATATGTCTTGAGCACCCACTATCAATGTACCATTTGTTGACATTTGATGCTCTTAGACATACCTGTAAGTCATAGATTTTTAGGCCTTACGTACCCATCTTTTCTTGGGTCCTTTTGGGTTAGTATGTGTCTTAGGAATCTTGTAAGATCCCTTAGGCACCCATTGATAATTCCTTACAGGTTTACTCTTTCTTTCCTTTTTATGAAAACACGATGAAGTGGTATGGCCTTTTCGATTACAATAATTGCAATGAGTAAAAGGATTTGAAGAGTGGACTGTTTTTCTAAAATAATTCATACAAGATTTCTCTCCAAATTTCTTTTTGTCTTTTCTCTTGTCAAAATCGAGTTTATAGCCAATTCATGATCTGTCATTGGTAAACCTTTGCTGTTTTAAGATGACATTGAGCATTTTACTACCTCTAGTGAATTTCTCAAGTGCCTTTGTGAGATGTAAGTTCTTTTTCTCTAAAACAGTGCATTCATCACAAATAAGTTTTTTAGGTAAAGAGAGATTTTCAACTTGCATTTCAAGAGTTATATTCTTTCTTTTCAAAGCAAGATATTTATCAGCCAATTTTTCAAATTCAGATTGGAAAAGGTTATATTCAGCAAATAACTCATCATAAGTTGGTTGCGAATCATATACCTCATCATCTTTGTCATATTGCTCTTCTTCTTCAGCAACCAGACAGATGTTGCTTTCTCTTCTTCTTCAACTTCATCTTCATCCAATGAGCTGTCACCCCATATTGCTGAAACATAGGTTTTCTTCTTAAATTTGTTGAATTTCTTCTTTTCTTTATCCTTGTTCTTCAGCTGGGGACATTCTGATCTGATATGACTAGGCTTCTCACATTCGTAGCAAATGATTGGTTTCTTGGCTTCGAAGCTCGAGCTACCCTTATGACTTTTCTTGAAGCCTTAGTCCCTCTTGTAGAACTTCTTGAATCTTCGAACCATCATACCAATCTCTTCATCTTCATCTTCCTCATCCTCATCATCTGATTCTTTAGCTTCTTTGATTGCCTTAAAAGCAACACCTTTGCCTTTGCTATTGATTTCATCAAGTCCTTTTCTAAAATTGATCTTGCCTTCATATTCTAACAGGCTGCCAAATAATGCTATTACAGATGCCATTGATTCTCCACGAGCTTCTTCAATGGCAGTGACTTTTGCTTCCCAATCTTTGGTGAGAATATTCAAGATTTTTCTAACTTGAACAGGTTGCACATACACCTTTCCCAAGGCAGTAAGTTGATTAATAAGATGAGTGAATCTTAGATGGAATTCTCCAATAGATTCTCCAGCTTCATTCAGAGAAGATCATACTTAGTCATGAGAATATTGACTCTATTTTCTTTGATTCCAATTGTTCCTTCATGGGCTATTTCCAGAGCATCCCACATTTCCTTTGCAGTTGTCAAGGTGCTTACTCAAAAATATTCACTCTAACTCAACGCACTCTGGAGCATTAGAATAACCTTGCTGTTGAGAATGACCAGCCTCTTGTCATTATCATCATATTCTTCCTCCAACTTTGGAGTTTGTACTCCATCTTCAATAGTTTCAGGAACATAATTTCCTCTTTGGAATACTATCCAAAGTCCATATTCAGAAGCCATGATGAACACTTTAAACTTAGCCTTCCAGAAGGAATGATGCTCTCCATTAAAACCAGGTGACCTATTGATCAAAGCTCCATCAGATAAAATGCCTTCCATGAGGATCCTTCTCGAGATGTTAAGCCCTTTTAGAGAAGACCTTCCTCTGATACCAAATGAAAGCGGAGCTAAATCACCAAGAGGGGGTGAATTGGGGATTTTAAAAATCTTTTCGCAAGTTCTGTTTAGTAGCGATGGAACAGGGTAAAACAAAGTGCAGGGAAGAAGAGATAAACACAAAGGATTATACTAGTTCGGTCCAGCTCTGTGGCCTACGTCCAGTCCTCAAGCACCTTGAGTTTTTCACTATAACTATTGATTACACCCTCTGCAACTCAAGAGCAATTCTCTCACTAGAATTTGCTCCCCCTTACAAGTTGTAATCAATGAACCCCAATCTCCAAGTCCCCTGACTTGAGATTGATTACAATAAATGAAATACAATTAATGAGTGGATAAAAAAAACTGAAGCTCAAAAGTATCTAAAGATACTTTGTACAGAAAAACTTAAGAGTAGATGAACAAATTTAATGCTTTTTCGTTTTCTAGCTCAATAGTTGTTGAGAAGAATTGAATGCTGCTCTATTTATACTTAGAGTGTGATTAATAACCGTTGCAAGCATCAATATGACGGTTGGTGAAGTTGTCCATCAGTTGGAAGCCCTTTGGTCTCTTCTCTTTCTACTTTTTTGCTCATTCTGTGTTAGGAGGATAAATGCTGACTTCCTTGTGTTTCTATCCATTGGAATGTCAGTGTCTTAAATAGGTGAATGTCCCTTAGTTCTTTTTGCATTGTGCAGAGCTTAGTAGATCAAAATATGACAAGTTAGGTGGCGTTGCATTTAATGCTCTGACATGCCTTTTTGCTTTAGGTAAAACAGCTCTTATAATCGGCTTAAATCATTTCTAAAACAACTGAAATACACTAGCAAACACGTTAAACATATCTAGTAATGTTGATAATTAATATTAGAAAGCATTCAAATCAATCAACAAGCTTTACACAGATTTCGCAAATTTGAATTATCAGTAGTCGCGACGCAAACTCGAGTTTGTGCATCAATACTCGAGTTTGTCACTATGCACCTAAGTCTAAACTCGAGTTTCCAAGTCAATACTCAAGTTTCCTCCTTCCAGAGAGGAAAGTCGTGATTTGAGCTTTGGAGCTTCAGTTTAGCTTAGGACAAATACTCGAGTTTTGGACTCTTAATGAATATATGTCTAAAACATCAAAACTTGAGTTTTCATTCAAAACTGGAGTATTGAAATTAGTGAAAAGCCATTGATGCTCTATATATGACCCGCGGAAAGATAAATCACAAGAGGAAAGAAATAAGCAAAATTTTTCGTGGAATTTCACCTTGATTGATTGTTCATATTCATATTCCCAGTGGCCTGGGACAATGACCCGCGGAGAGATAGGAAGCAATTTCCTCTTTTATCTTAAAAGAGCTTCAATTACACCAACAAGTGTTATTCCTTCATCGACTATTTCTCTTATTTGTATGAGAACTCTGCTTGATGCCTTTGCCATAGATGTAGCCTAACCTCTTGATAAATTCCGATCAAACAAATAAAAAACCTCTTCTTACAACATCTTTCATTTGTAATTTTTGAATAGGTTAAATTTTGAGTGAACAAGGCAAAGTCTTTAAATAATCATAATTTCCTTAACCTTTATAAATGATACTCGTATCAAAAATTTTGAGGAAGCTTGCACGGCCTCAACTCTCTTGAATATATTTTCTATGACCTTAGATATTGTAACATCTCAGCACCTCGCTCTTAATATTGTTCGTTTTGAGGCCTATCGACCCTCACGACTTTAAAACAGGTCAAGAGAGGGAGGTATCCAAACCCTTATAAGGAATCTTTCATTTCCCTCCCTTACCGATGCCCATATCAACCCAAACCTGGCTTTGATACCAATTGTAACATCATAACGCCTTACTCTTGATATTGTCTGCTTTTAGGCCCATTGCCTCTCACGGCTTTAAAAAACATCAAGGGAATTATCGAGACCCTTAGAAGGCATCTTCCGTTCCCCTCCTCAGTCGATGCCCACGTCGACTAGAGTTTGGCCTTGATACCAATTGTAACACCCTAGCGCCTCATTCTTGATAATGTACGCTTTGTGGCTCATCACCCATCATGACTTTAAAGTGCATCAATAAGGGAGGTATCCAAAACCTTATAAGACATATCTTCTATTCCCCTCTCCAACTAATGTCATATGGACTCTAGCCTAGCTCTGATATCAATTATAACATCTCAGCACCACGCTCTTGATATTGTCTACTTTGAGGCCCATCGCCCCTTATGGCTTCAAAATGCATCAAGAGGAAGGGGTATCCAAACCATCAGCATGTTCCTTTAACAAAAAAAAAATTACCTCCCTTTAAATGCATGCCATCAGCATTGGTTCTTTTAGCACATTCAGAACAAGCAAAGTCTATTAAATGGAGTTTTGCACATAAGATATTCTTTTGGCTCCATTGTTATTGTGAAAATAGCTTGTAAACGAGTAGAAAATGAATATAATTTGCAAAATTAATTGTAATGTAGTTTCCTATAAATAAACCACAAAAGATAAATCACAAGAGAAAAGAATGAAGCAAAATTTTTCATGGAAATTCACCTTGATTGACTATTCATATTGGTACCCCTATTGGCACGAGACAATGAACCACGAGAGGATAGAAATTCATTTCCTCCTTTGTCTTAACTTCAACTTCAGTTACATCAGCAAGTGTTATTCTTTGTTGATTGTTTATCTTATTTATATGGAAACTCTACTTGACACAGAGGGCTTTTCCATAGATGTAGCCTCACCTCTCGATGAATTTGGATCAAGCAAATAAAAAACCTTTTCGACAATATCAAGAGTGAGGCGCTGTGATATTATAATTGGTATCAGAGTCAAATTTAAGTCGATGTGGGCATTAGCTGGGGAGGGGAATAAAAGATGTCTTATTAGGGTCTAGATATCATTCACTTGCGAACACATTTTGATTGTCCTAAAAAAGCCCAACCAAAAACAAAACCATGAGGCCTTATGTGCCAAAACGGATAATATCCACAATTAAGAGCTTTGGCTATTACAGTTGGTATCAGAGACCTTGTCACCTAGGGTGCAAAGTTCCTTCAAAGTTCTGTAGTAAAAAATACAAAGTATTGAGAATGACAACTGCAGTTGGAGAGATGAGAGGGACTAAGAGTTGGGCGGTAAGGAGGAGAGAAAGCAAAACACCAAAGAAACAAAATCGAGGGAGAAGAAGCAAAAGAGTAAAAGAAAAGCATTGAGAATCTAATAGAAAAATAGGCTAATTAATCTTGTTGCTTACCAATTGGAGAGAAGAGGACAACTTTCTCATGTCTTGGAAGTTCAAACACATAGGCTTAGGTGATTCTCCCTTTCGCAAGCAGATGAAGAAGGAATGACAAGATTGAATGATCGGCTTGGGCTTGGTCAAAAGCAAACAGAATGGTCCATCTTTTCAATACTCATCGCTTACCTCAAGTACGATTCACTCCTTCCATTTGTTCCTAAAATTTTCTAGCAGCGTATTCAATGTTTTTATTTTTGTTTGCCAGAAAATATTTCTACTAGTTTAATTAGCGATAATCTGGGTAATTTGGGATGTTATTTAAGTTGATTCAATTTGTGCTAACCATGACATCAATAGCGACAAAGTCTAGGTTGGACTTTGGGGCCATTTCAAACAACGGCTACAAAATTGAGATGCAACAGAATTTCTCTTCATAATGCAACAAATTTAAACTAACTCATCATTACAGTTTAATCTGGTAAGAAAAATCATTACGATTTGAAAGCAATTTTAAATGAACTCATGTTGATATAGGAATCCATAGTATTGAAATTTGAAATACAGTGAATATTTGCATCAATCCCCTACCGCACACAATGTCAAAAACCTTTTCGACAATATCAAAAATGAGGCGCTGTGATGTTACAATTGGCATCAGAGTCAGGCTCAAGTCGATGTGGGTATCAACTAGGGGAGGGAACGAAAGATGTCTTATAAGGGTCTGAATACCATTCCCTTGCAGACGCCTTTTGATGGTCCTAATGAAGCCCGGTGAAAAAGGAATTTTTAATGTGGGATACTTTAGTAATTTGCTCTAAACATTCAAATTATATATTGATACTTCATTACCATTTTGTCATTTATCAAATTGGAGTCATCTTTTAAGGTTTTAGAAGCTTAAAAGGTATTTTATTGTTATTTTTCCTATTTTATATACAATGTAATGATTAAAAAAGCAAGAAAAAACATTCAGGGCAAAAAAGGGGCAGCAAGAAGGAAGGGTACCTTGGAGGGGGCAGCAAACACCGCCCCTCCCGTGGTCTTTAACTTCTCATTAGTATTTTTTAAAACAAGGGGCCATAGGGAAAAAGTAAACCAGAAGCAAGATACTTTTAATTTCTTATAAAATTCATAAACTGTTTAAAAATCATTATTCTTAAAAATAAACAAACAAGTCTCAACAATTTACAATTTGCCATTGTTGAAGACTCCACGTCAAGAGTAGAAGTAGTGTTCTTCCGTGGGGATTGATCTACACCGTTGGTGTAATCCAACGGGAATGGTTGAGACTGAATTGAAAAAGGTGCAACTTGGGAGACTATGAAATCATAGAAGGACAATTAGATATGGATTGGCCCATGTTCCCACTACAGACCAGCCCACAAAAGTTAAAGGTCCAATGGACTTTAATCATGTTTCAAGCTCTAAAATATACTAATTAATGACTCAACTTTTTTTTTTTTTTTTTTGGATATAAAAGGAGGCTATAGCTTTTAAATTAGAAACGGAACAGAACAGTTGGGGAAGTGATTCCTATAACATCATTAAGGATCAAGCTCCTCAAAAAAGGAGGACAATCATCAAAGAAAGAAGAAACAGATAAACCATTCTTCGCCAGGCGGATTCAACTTTAAAGCGGATTCAATCTTTCCAGGCACTAGGCAGGGACTTGAAAATATATAAGAACGAACCATGAAAAATTTCCATAGTTCATCATAATTAGACAACCATCCATGGCGAGTGGCCAAAGAACAATATTTTTAAAAGAAGCAGAAAAATTAATCGCATTCTGAGGCGAACATTTTTTAATGATGACGCGAGTCATATATCCCCCAATTTCAATCAGGGAAGGGAAGCCTGAGAAAGGCATGCAAACATAAACCGAGGAACAATTTTTAAGGTTATTAGCTTGGGTCCTAAGGATCAGACACGTGCTAGAGGTAATCATCACCGACCCAAAACTGTAATTATTTATGGTTCGTGATGAACCACCTTTCAGCTTGCCTATCTCAGAGTTCTTCGTCATGAAGCCTTTTTCTTTACATATAATAGCCACCCTGCGACCTGCGCTTTTAACTCAGCAAAATATATATGTATGTATGTGAAGTAGCTCGTGGCTATATAAAATGATTTTATTATCAATTTAATTATTACCTTCTGCTTTGTCTCCTGGTTCACTTTGGCCAAATCGTCTACCTACAGAATTGACGAAGTCGTCGATCAAAAAGCATGGTCAGAAACTTAATTGGAGTAGAATAATAGCAAGTACTGTTCAAACTTTATTATTAGAATTCTAGAAAGCATATTGTCCTTAATGATATGTTTGGATGGAGAGAAAAGTGATGGGAAAATGGGGAATACTGCCTAAAATGGTAAAAAATTATTATTTTGAGAAGTTTTCCCTCGTAACTTTTTCTTTCCATTCAAAAGTAGGGTGAGGGAGTCAACTAATGTTTTGACTTGAAAATGAACAAACTTCGGATCCTTAATTATATGAACAAACCTTCCTCTGATGTTCTGCCATTTTACAAATTTTCCTCTTTTCCTATAAACACAATTGTTATATCGTGTGTTAGAATATGCACTTGCATGGACTAGAGATTAGTGTCCAAATTAGGTACAGATGCTTTTGTGTGTGTGTGTGAATATACCATAATCTGAGTCACACTATTGAGTCCCAGGTCAAGCTTTTTCAAGCCCTAAAATAATTCATTTGCAAGCAAATGGCTTCTAGAAAGTTCAAGGTACTGGGAATGTGAAAGAATAATGGGGAAGAGTGGTTAAGTAGGGTTAAATTCCCTTTATAGTTTACAACTTCACATGCTTGCCCATTTAATTTAGAAAAGTATTTTAAGGAGATGTGCATGGTATTTGGATTCATGTTATACCATTCAAATTATGATCGAAGTTTAAGTTAAACAAAACACATAGATTAATTAGCATCTCACACCTCTCAAAGATGAGGCTGTGGGTTCTGTCACATATGGTCAAAACGAGAGTAGGTAGGTGTGATGTTTTAAATTGTCTATTTTATTTTTTTTTTAATAAAAAAACACAATACACTATTTTTAGAATATTCAATGCGCTACCTTGAGGGGACTACATGGTGGAGAGTGAGGGAGAATTAGGTTAAGGATTTTTTTTAATGTTTTAATATTTTGATATTTTTAATTTAATAAATAATAATAATAATAATAATAATAATTTATCCCCCCCCCCCCAAAAAAAAAAGTTAGCCCGTCACAGCCTGCAAGCTGTTTGTGCAGTATATACTTTGATGGATTAACATTTAGCCAACTCAAACCCCCACATTTAGGCTCTTGGGCCTAGTCTGTTTTACTAGGTATATTCTGTTGCCACAATGGAGAATGGAAAAAACAATGGGAGGGATTTTGGTACCAACAGAAGAATGGTAGGATGAATGCAAAGTTGAGAGCTCTTTTCAAATGAGTTTATAAAGGAGAAGCAGGTGAAGGAGATAGAACACAATGAAGCAACAAGATGGAGGAGGGAGAAGCGTGTGGAGAGAAGACCTGAAAGGAGAGAAAATAAAAACAGAACGAGAGGGAAATGGGGTAGTCTTCTCATTTGCCTCAAATTTTGATATCAAATATCCGTATTTTTTCCCCAAATATGCCCCTCATACCCAGTAGAGGGGGAGTAGTGGAGTTTTCGTATGCCCCACAACGGATTAACTCGGTATGCCACCCTCGGCTATAAGGTCCTTCTAAGACCACAATGACTAACTTGAAGTTCTACCTTTTTATGGCTCACAACCAATCTAGCATTGTCTGTCTCCCTCATCAAGTGTCATTTCTAGCCTACTCTTAGACGAACTCGGTTGAAAGTGTATCCCTTAAGTCGTGTCATGTGGCTATCACTTACTACTATACCTATCTAGGCTTGCCTTTGTTTCTCTAGTAATATGCCTCCACTCTCGGAGGTCTTGGCTCGTACTCTTATATACCTCTATTCCTCAGATCTCAAATAATCGATATTTATATATTGACATTACCTTTAGCTTTATAAAACATGCTTTTGGTCCTAACGGAAAATGTTGATACAACAAACTTAAGTGACAACTGTGCATTTAGCAAATCGTATTTGGGTTTTAATTTTTTCACACAATGTATTTAGATTATTAAATTAAAATAAACTAATAAAACATTGGAAATGAAATCAAGGTTTTGCTATTTATATATTTAAATTATTAAATTAATTTTTTTAATATGATCAATTTTTTGATATATATATTTATATATTTTTTAATTTACACGTATTTTAAATTTAAAATCAACATCATTTACTTACAAAATCATAACTTAAATTTATACCATCAATTTGTTGCGTCAACCCTTACCAATAAATAAACATCACACGGAACTGTGGTGATGTGATCCCTAGGAAAAGTCAATCTGGCATAGACCCTGATTTAATTGCTTAGTTATGGAGTTTTTTTTCTTTGTCATTCTTACGCGTTAAGGAAAATGGACTTTTCTTCACTTCATTTCTCATAGAGGCAGGCGCTTGTATTTATGATTCCATCAAAGCCTGGCCATTCGGAAACTAATTGTTTTTAGATTCCAACCTCTGTCTAGGCTCAAAATTCATGTAGTTTCTCTTCCTTTACACACACACACATTTCTTTGACAACCGTCAATTTCCTTACTTGGAACCCGCTTCCAAAACATGACCCACATTCGCTACTCGTGTCTGATCCCCAATGATCAGTTGAACGTGCTTGTTGAACTACTCCGGCCTGTGAAATATAAAGAAAGTGTGTTTTCTTAACGTAGTTTAAGGGTTTTATGGTTTCGTCTTTCTAATTCGGGATCTGAAAGTTTTGCATTTAAGCTGCTTGGTAAGCCTTTGTGTTTTTTGGGATCACGGGTCCTAAGTGGCCACTTTTGATCCCGTCTCCGAAAATTTCCAGTCTTCTCTGATCTATGTAAATCGACGACAAATTCTGGCACTTCCGTATCTTCTTTCGCCATGGAAAATCCAGTTGATAATTCTGAAAATTTTGAACCTGCTGTTAATTCATCATCAGTCAGAAGCGCCATGTCTATTCAGTCAAGGGGCTCCAGTAGGAACTCGACCCGAGAAGTAAATTTCGGGCCTCCGGGTGCAGATTTTGAAGCAATCAGCACGTCCCAAAGGGAAATCAGCGATGCGGATGCGAGGTTAGTATATATAAATGATCCTGTGAAGACGAATGAGAGGGTTCTACTCTCAGGAAATTCGATTCGTACAGCGAAATACTCCATCATCACCTTTTTGCCCAAGAATTTATTTGAACAATTCCATAGAGTTGCTTACATTTATTTTCTTATAATCGCCATACTTAATCAGCTCCCTCAGATTGCCGTTTTTGGTATTGGGGTTTCTTTTTTGCCGTTAACCTTTGTTCTGGTAGCTTCGGCTGTGAAGGATGCATATGAGGACTGGAGGCGGCATCAGTCCGACAAAGTTGAGAACAACAGGGTAGCATCGATTGTGGTTGATAATTGTTTCCAAAAGAAAAAATATAAGGACATTAGAGTTGGCGAAATCGTTAAAATCCATGCAAATGAAACCATTCCATGTGATATGGTATTGCTGTCAACCAGTGATCCTACGGGTGTTGCATTTGTTCAGACTACTAATTTAGATGGAGAGTCAAATTTGAAGACTCGGTATGCAAAATCTGAGACCCTATCACTGTTGCCTGAAAAGGAGACGATTAATGGGTTAATTAAGTGTGAGAAACCGAATAGGAACATTTATGGGTTTCAGGGTAGCATGGAAATTGATGGGAAGCAATCCTCACTTGGACCATCCAATATTGTTCTCCGAGGCTGTGAAATCAGGAATACCAATTGGGCGATTGGTGTTGCTGTATATTGTGGCCAAGAAACTAAAGCTATGCTCAATAGCTCTGGGGCTCCATCAAAGAGGAGTCGGCTGGAGACTCGTATGAACAAGGAGATAATCTTGATCTCTTGCTTTCTTGTCACTTTGTGTACAGTTATCTCTGTTTGTACTGCTGTTTGGCTAAAATGCTACAAAGATGAATTGAATCTCTTGCCCTATTATCGAAAACTGGATGTTTCAAGTGGAAAAGCTAAAAGCTACAAGTATTCTGGATGGGGATTGGAAATACTGATTGCATTCCTCATGTCAGTTATAGTGTTCCAAGTCATGATTCCCATATCATTGTACATTTCCATGGAGCTTGTCCGGATTGGGCAGGCCTACTTCATGACAAGAGATACTAAACTGTATGATGAGGCATCGGATTCCAGATTTCAGTGTAGAACCTTAAATATAAATGAAGACTTGGGACAAATTAAATATATTTTCTCAGACAAAACTGGCACACTTACGGAGAACAAGATGGAATTTCAATGTGCAAGCATCTGGGGGGTTGATTACAGCTCTCAAAATGCCAATCTGGGGAATGAGCCTGTCTCAGGTGTGATTTCATCTTCAAATATGTTTGTCAGTTCTTAAGAAAATTATATTTTGTACATCTGACCTTGTGTATAAGTGACATAGCATGCTTGTTCTGTGGTTTTCTTTTGTCAGTTGATGGAAATATATTGAAGCCTAAGGTGAAGGTGAAAGTTGATTCAGAGCTTCTGCAATTAATAAGAGGTGGATTAAAAAACAAGGAGCAAAAACATATTTGTGAGTTCTTCCTTGTGTTGGCAGCCTGCAATACTATTGTGCCTCTTCTTGTTGACACATCTGATCCCGAAGTCAAATTGATTGATTACCAAGGGGAGTCACCGGATGAACAGGCATTGGCATATGGTGCGGCCGCCTATGGCTTTACACTCCTAGAACGAACTTCAGGCTATATTGTAATTGATATTCAAGGAGAAAGACAAAAGTAAGTTCAATTGCCTTTTTCTTCATTCTAATTCTAATTTTTAGATTTATAATGATAACTGGGAATATTTAATTGTTTAGGGTATGATATTCATAATGTTCAAGCAGTTGGAATTCTTGTTTTACCATGATAACTGTAAACAATTTGCTTAGTATTATTGTTTTTCAAGTAGATAAGAGTGTCTATAAAAAGTTTTAGTTTTATTACCCATATTTTTTTGCTTATTGTATAACTGTGAGTCTGTGAGTCTTAATTTAGTCTTTCTCCTCCACCACCTAGCTTTCTAGTTTAATGGGGTTATCTAATGTTCATGATGGGTTAGTGCAGGTTCAAAGTCTTGGGTTTGCATGAATTTGATAGTGACAGGAAGAGGATGTCTGTTATATTGGAGTTCCCTGACAATTCTGTGAAAGTTTTTGTCAAAGGTGCTGATACATCAATGTTTAGTGTGATGGATAAATCACTAAGTATGGACATAATACGTGCAACTGAAACCCATCTTCACAATTATTCTTCTCTCGGTTTGAGAACCCTTGTTATCGGGGTGCGGGAATTAAATCCTTCAGAATTTGAGCAATGGCACTTTGCCTTTGAGGAGGCAAGCAATGCTCTGATTGGTAGGGCTGCTTTGCTCCGCAAGGTTTCCAGCAGTGTGGAAAACAATCTCTGCATATTGGGTGCATCTGCTATTGAAGATAAGCTGCAGCAAGGGGTGCCTGAATCCATTGAATCTCTAAGGACAGCAGGTATCAAGGTATGGGTGTTGACTGGCGATAAACAAGAAACCGCCATATCAATTGCTTACTCCTCAAAGCTCCTAACAGGCGATATGACTCAAATTGTTATTAATAGCAACAATAGAGAGTCATGTAGAATGAATTTACATGATGCCCTTGAAAAGTCTAACATACTCATGGCCATGTCTGGGGGTGCTAACAATATTGGAGGAAGTATTGAACGTGTAACAACTCAAATAGCATTAATTATTGATGGTACTAGCCTTGTTTACATTCTTGAAAGTGAAAACAGTGAACTTGAAGAACAGGTTAGTGTTGTTGAATTTGACGTGGTGTCTAAACTGCAGTCTGGTTTTTATTTTATGTGCTCATTCAACTTCTTGTTGTTAATTCCAGTTCTTTCAACTAGCATGTAAATGTTCTGTAGTTCTGTGCTGTCGAGTGGCTCCACTGCAGAAGGCTGGGATTGTTTCCCTTGTGAAGAAGAGGACTTCTGACATGACACTAGCCATTGGAGATGGTATGAACTTTATCTGTTGACTTTTGCATTGCCACTTCGCTACAAATAGGAAGAGAAAAAAGGAATATATCATTGATGGATGATGACATCATTTGGTTTCAAACTTTTGATGATGTTTCTCCTGATTTATCATTTGGTTCCCTTATGACGTTTCTCCTGATGTTGGAAACTTTTTATGCATGTGATTCAGGTGCTAATGATGTCTCAATGATCCAAATGGCTGATGTTGGAGTGGGCATCAGTGGACAGGAGGGTCGGCAAGCTGTAATGGCTTCAGATTATGCAATGGGACAATTTAGGTTCATAGTTCCTCTCTTATTGGTTCATGGCCACTGGAATTATCAACGGTTGGGTTACATGGTGCTATACAACTTGTACAGGAATGCTATCATTGTTCTTGTCCTATTTTGGTGAGTTGTTAACACTCTGGAAAACATTTGTATACTAATACTTTCATGATATAAATTTTCAAATCTAGTATGCCATGAACCATATAATTTTTCAAATCTGGCATGCCATGAACCCATGCCAATAACCTACCTGTTGATTTTTATTTTTTTGTTCTTTTTGGCTGTTGAGATGTTTACTGCCAAATTTTGTTATGCCTTCCAGGTATGACTTGTACACTGCCTTCACTTTGACAACTGCTATAACTGAATGGAGCAGTTTGTTATATTCTGTCGTATACACAGCATTCCCAACTATTATTGTTGGTATTCTTGACAAAGATCTTAGTAAAAGGACTCTCCTGAAGTATCCACAGCTTTATGGAGCTGGGCAGAGAAATGAGGCCTACAATGAACATTTATTTTGGTTGACAATGGCTGATACTTTGTGGCAAAGTATTGTAGTGTTCTTTGTTCCTCTTTTCGCTTATTGGGGAAGCACCATTGACATATCAAGCATTGGAGATCTTTGGACCCTTTCAGTGGTTATTTTGGTTAATTTACACTTGGCCATGGATGTCATAAGGTGGGCTTGGATTACTCATGCAGCCATTTGGGGTTCTGTTATTGCAACCTTCATTTCTGTCATGATCATTGATGCTATACCCACTTTTCCTGGTTACTGGTATGCTCGCTCTCCTTTTCCTCATTCTCTGTTTATTTTGGCATGCAACCATTTGTTGATAAATTTCTAATGATATGCTTCCTTTGCTTCATTCATTATCTGTCATTACTAATTCTGGCATGACCTATTTGATAGTGGAGTTTAATTACGTTTGCCCCAATTTTCATGTCTTAAAGCATCCCACTGTAATAGACTTACAAAAAGGGAGGCAAACCTGAGGAAAATATGGAATTATATAATATAATTTGCTGCTGATTTCTATTTTCTGAGAAATGAATCTTATACATCTTAACTCAAAAAATATCAGAATTTTAATGACAAAAAGGGGAAAACTATTGAAAACAAAATGTTCAAAGCCACAAAGCAATTTACTCTTGCAGTTCGTTTTTTCTTGATCTTGTGAACACTTCGAATGGGGGTTTAACAGGGTCAAATTTGCTTGTATGCAGTAAATTCTAGTAGAGGAGTGCAGTGGTAAATAACTAAATATGGGATGGCAAAAAAGACTATATATGGGATTCAAATGATAAAATAATGTTTCTTGCATGAAGCATAAATTAGCACTTCCATCACCAAACACTTAATGGTTACGGATTTCAATCTCTGTTTCTTGTCTCTTTCGAAGAGAGATGTTGGCACAATTGCACAAAGTGTGCGTGTGCGTGAATGTATTATTCAAGTGAGTCTTACACATCAAGATCCATTAAAGTATTTTCCATACATTGTGCCCATCCATCTCTTTGAAATTGGTAATGTAGACATCCAAACTTTATTGGCCAATTGTAATGTGCTTCATGATAAGAGAATAAGTTGGTGTGACAGATATTGAGGAGAAAATAGTAGAAAACCTTTAAAATGGTTTGGTCATGCCGAAAGAAGGCCAATGGAGGGGTCAATAAGGAGGCATGAACTGATAGCCTTTAGCCCCATGTAGAGGTAGAGGGAGACCATGAAGAACATTTAAAGAAGTCATTAAATGAGATCCCTTGTCTAATGGCTTATCAAATGATTTGGCCTTGGATCGTACAATGGAGTCGTGTAATTTATGTAGCCAACCTTACTTAGTGAGATGAGGCTTTTGTTGTTATAATATGAAGTAAGCCTGGCTCTAATACCTAATTGGCATAGGGTCTGTACACGTGGGAATATTAATACTAATCCTAATCCCTTTCCTGCTTATTCTCTTTAAGCTCATTAACAGTAATCCTAATGTCTCTTGTAACTAACCGTGTGATCGCATTGCCACATAACAATGAACATAATAAAGTATATCTTGGAATTTTTGGTCATTGCAAACAGATAATACTTATTGGGAGAATATTAACTAGTAGTTGCATGCCATTGTTTTTGCGCATAAACAGAACCTAAGATGTTGAACATCATGTTTGGTCCTGGAGTGTTAACAAGACCCTCCTCTTTATAATTTTCAATTTCTTTTGTGCAAAGAAAAATTTTGTTTTCCTCGCTTTCTTGCCCATTGAATTTATTTTTGAGATATTTTATGTGTAAATGTTCATCTCTGTTATGTTAGCTTTTTCTTGTTATGGAAACTGAGTTATTTAGCACACCAAGCTTTAATTCTTTGTTGCCATTCATTCATCTTGCCTTCTTAAGATTGAGTAGCCTTTGCTTTCTAACACTGCCTAAGTACTTGAAGACTGATGTTTCCCTTTCCATATATGTCGGTAGGGCCATCTTTCATGTTGCGGGAACACGTGTGTTCTGGTTATGTTTGCTCGGATCCATTGTAGGAGCTCTGCTTCCTCGTTTTGTTATAAAGTTTGTGCATCAGTATTATTGTCCTGACGATATTCAAGTTTCAAGGGAAGCTGAAAAAAAGTCTGTGAATATGACAAGAGTGGTTGGTGGTGGGCAGATAGAAATGCTTCCTATCAGATGATCCAACTAGATAAGTTCGTCTCCTTTTCTTACTTTGTTTTCTTTCGTAGAGTGTTTTATATATATATATACACACACACTCACTATTATATTTATTCTTTTGGCTGCTTCAGAGTTTTCTGTTGGTTGCCTGATTTTATTGTTTACTATCCAAAGGATAGAGTTTGTATCCACTGTAGAGGTTTGTGCCAGTTTAGTTATTTTGGATCGGCAATTGCTGTACAGAAATAGAAGAAATTTAAGATAGTTTACATGTATTTTAGACCTTTTTTAACTCACAATCTTTCTCGTCTCTATTACTTGAACTAACCCTTGATGGCTTCACATGTGTAATTTTTATTTCGAAGAGTTAACTCCATTGTCTTCTTGATCAAATTTGGATTTCCACTCCAGCCAATTGAATTTATTTTCTGGTTAAATGCAATTGTCCAACTGTAATTATATACGTTATTACTATCTCCAGTCTTTAATGTAAGATCTCATTTGTGGTGTAGGTTATACTATAAAAGAGATTTTATATTAAGGATTAGAGGTAGTATTAATTAACAATTATTATGTTATTAATTCTTTATTTAGATATGTAAAAGGTTTTTTTTTTTTATTTGGTTGCATTCTTAATTTTACTTTCATATTTCATGTACCAATTGATTGATGCCAAATTTGGCTGGTGAATGCAAGGAAACCTCTTTTGCAAAGCTGATGATGGCCTGAATGCCCTATGCTATTTGGGCAACATTGGCTATGCTTATGAATTATGAATCTATGATATTTCTTGTTGAGAGGTCTAATGCAGTAAGATGATAATATTTACACTTCCAGTTTTGAAGAGTGATTATCATCAGCGTCATCAATAATCAATACAATACACACACACACACACACACACACACACCTTTATTCCTTTATTTAAGATCCCTAAATCTTATATTAGAGACTGTTGGTAATTTACAAGTTGTAAATTGTATAGTTAATGTGCATACAAAGAATGCGGTTAATTCAATTTATCAAGAATTTTCTCATTTAAAAACAAAGGAAAAAGAGTTATATGGTCGGGTTCAATATTTATCTTACCTTTTGTGGACAACTCGCAAATATCAAATAGCCTTAGTCCTCTGAGGTTAAAAAATACCCTGAGGCCTCGTTTGGTTCATTCTCTTTCACCGAACCAAACATCCCATTAGTCCCCAAGTCCTCTCCCTTTCAATCATTAATCAGTATTTATGTGATAAGGAAAAAGTTTGCAAACGATTAAACAAGTATGTTATGCTGGAGTATGTGATTGTTGTACTTTGAAAAAACATTTAATCAACATTGTATACAAAATATATAACGAATGATAATTATGATATTCAGTTTTTGATAATTTGACAATCCATATCCAGAGTTTCAACTAATCGGATATGTTTAGTTGGGAAAAGTGATCAAATTATACTAAGATAAAATAATGAAAATACTTCTTTTTTTTTTTTTTATAAAAAATAGTTTTGGAAGGGTTTGACATCAGTTCCCTATCAAGGCCGTTGAACACTTAATGGGGACTTACGAGATCGCCTACTGAAGAAGTCCCAATGACGGTAGCGGGGATCGAACACACATCCCTTTAAGACTTGACCAAATTCTTTATCATATATGCCAACTTCCTTCGGCTAATGAAAATACTTGATTGCAACATATTTTTTATTCTTAAACCTTTTGAATAGATCTTGAATATGGTTGAATTGTGTTATGAGGCTCCCATGGTCCATTATACACAATATATTTGGGCTCCAAAGGCATTATAGCTCCACCTAGGGGTGGAAATAGGCTAAGGCTAGGCTAGGCTTTAACTAAGTAGGCCTGGGTCTGTGATAGGAATCTAAAGCCTGAGCTTAGGCCTGAGCTGTGAGTAGGCTTTTTTTTAGGCATAAGCCTGGGCCTTTTGAAGTCTTGACAAGGCCTGAAGCCTATTTAAAGGCCTACTTAAAATGTAGGTCTTTATATATATAGTCTCAAAAGATATGTATTAAGTCCATATATAATTCATCAAGTCTATTTAAATGCTTACGTTATATCTAAAAAGTTTAATGATTCATTCTCATAACAAATAAAATAGTTAGTAAGTGAAAGAAAATAATACCTAGTACCGGCAATTATTTGAGCAAGTAGGAATAAGAAAATTCAATTATTTATTGATTAAAGAGATATATTTCTTAAAATCAACCAAGCACGACATGTGACATATAAAACTAGATTTTACCTCTTATTTTTCTTATAGAAAATGAGACAAACTTCCCATGTTTTGATCATTTTCATTTGGACATCACTAAAATTAACTTGATACAATTTTTATGTTACTTCAAATGACATAAATCAAGAGAGGAGTAAGTGAGCTAGCATTAACACCTCGAGCAATCAAAAAGAAGAGAAGTAGATGTGATCAATTGATGAATGAAAATATTAAACTTATTGATAAATAGAGAAATGTAAAATTTAAGGTTAAGAATAAGTTATTAATTTTATAAATAATCTACAAAATTAATTTAGATTAAATTATATATGACTATACATAATAAAACATTTTAAAAAACAAATCTAAATAGGCCAGGCCTGTAGGCCTAAATGCTAGGCCTTATGAAAATAGGCCTGGCTTGTTTACCTAAATAGGCCTAACGATAAGCCTAACCCTCGGCCTAACCTATTTATTAAATAGGCCAGGCTAGGCTTAAAGTAGGCTAGGCTGTAGGCCCCTGTTAGGGGCCTGGCCTATTTCCACCCCTAGCTCCACCAGACTCCTCCATGTTTATATAATTTTATTGGGCCATCAATAAACATAATAATTGACTTTAAATGCTCCTTTTGATCTTAAATCATGCTTCCGTCTTTCTCAACATAACAACAATCAACTTACCATCTGTGCCAACTCTCGTTGGCACAGATAGTAAGGGATCCAAGATTAAGCCCTTGGGTCGTAGGTTCGATCCCCTTTGCCATCGTTGGGACTCCTTTGGTAGGCAATCTCGTAAGTCCCCAGTAAGTGCTCATAGAGCCCGTGGTCGTGCCCTGGTCTTGGTAGGGGACTGGTGTCGAACCCTTCCAAAACTTTTTCTTATCAAAAAAAAAAAATTACCCGGAAAAAAAAAATCTTATCAAAGAAAACATAACGACAGTCAAGTGTGCATGGTATTTATTCATTTCTTAAATGTTTTTAGCTTACCTTTTGAACATAGCATGCAGATGTCTAATAGCCTTAGGTCTTTGAGGTCAAAAAAAAAAAAACCCTCAGGCCTTGAATGGTTTTTTCTCTCCCTCTTTCCTTTTTTTCTTTGGTAGGACTCTTTCTCTTTCCTTTAGCTTAACACTCCACCAAACCATGCATCCCATTAGTTCACAACTCTTTTCCGTTTCAATCATCAATCATTACTTCCCAGGTGACATGCTTTATGTGTGGCTTGTACGGCCACTTTGTCTTCTCAACAAGGTGTGAAGAGGCCTTTTTAAATACTCCATCTAATTAAGAATAAGACATATTTAAAAAGTTAATCTTAATCTTAGTTTATCTCTATTTATACTCCCTCAACAATAATTAAAGAGGAGCGTGATGTGGAGATCTAAGGAAGATGACTAAGGCTTTTAGAAAATACATGTCATATTAACTAACTTAATCAACTTTCTTAATCTAATCAAATTAGATAAATATATCTTATATTAAGAACATGGGGAGTAGCTCAAAAGCTATCAACGTTATAAATCACTAATAGGTGTTCCCTAGTGGTGTCTTACCATGCTCCTTGATTTATCACGGTTGTTGAGTAGCATAAATCAGGGGAGGACTCAGGAATTTTACTGATGGGGAAAAAATAAAAAATGTTAAATCATAAATAAAAGTATTTGGAATCCGATACAGACTTAATATATATAAAATTAAAAGAAATCTATTACATAAATTAAGATTACTTCACTGGACTCTTATGTATTTCTATATTGTTAAACTCATCTATAATTATCCGTGCTAAAGCTCAAAACAATTTCTTTTTCAATGAATGTAATCAAATAATCATCAAGAAATCGGTCTTTCATTCTATTTCGAAACATGTTTTTGATTATCTTTATAACAGAGAAAGATCTTTCAGTAGTTGGTGTAGAAACTAGAAGAGTGAGTACACTTCTAATCACTCTATCAATAAAAAGGGTAAATGGTAGATTTTTCAATTATTGCTAATCATTGACATAATTTAGATGTAGTTGATAAATTAATGAAATATGGATGTTTAAGAATGTCAAGTTCAAAATGTTGTAACTCCATTTTCAAATGTAAATTTTACTGTTATGTGAAATTTCTAGAATAAAATTTATCAACAAGTTTGCAAATATCATCCCTATTAAATAACTTATACCTGTTTCTTGGATTTAAAGTCATGCTCAAAGCAAGTTAAAGAGAAGAAGTGTATAATAAAATCATGTAAGCTGTCGAAAAAGTAGTATCATTAGAAAAATAAAATCATGTATAACAAATTTCAAGAAAAAAATTAGATAAGAAGTCTTATTGATTCTCAAAATTTGTCAGCAGTTAAGTTGTTGAAAAAAATGGTGGACGAGAGAGGAAGAATGTGTTTTTGGAAATGAGCAAAACAAGTGGGGTTGGAGATAAATTAAAGGTTGTGGGCCCCACCTTAAAAAAGAAAAAAAAGACACGTATATGAAAGCAAAAGATTGGTGATATGGAACATGTGATGTTTATATATCATTTTATATATATAGATGAAAGTAAATGGAATGGGTGGATGCTTGGGACTGACTGATGTTTATTTTTATTTTTATTTTTTTTAAGAATTGCCCTGCATATAATCGTGCCCTTCTTCAAGTAATGTCTAGTTTGGTAGTGTTGTAACTGAAGCTTTGTGTGGTCTTTGAAGTGCTAACTGATTTAGATATTGTTGTATTAGTGTTTAAATATTAATATGTGGTTCTGTTTTTGGACTTTGAATTCATAATTTGTTCTTGACCTAGGATTTGGTGGTTATATATGCATCTCGTTTTATCATTTTGATGAATAAATTGTCTTTTATAAACAAAAAATCAACAATCTTACTTATATAATAAGAAAAAAGTTTGCATAAGATTAGAGAAGTATTTTATGCCGAAGTTTTGAAATGTTCTATTTTTCAAAATATATTTGATCAACCTTATATACAAAATATATAAAAAGTTATATAATATTCAATTTTAGAGAATTTAAATAATGGATTTAGAGGGATAAAGTTAATTGATTCTTGAAGCATAATTTTAGGAATACAAGACATCAGAATCTTCGAATGATTGAAAGTGCATCTAAACTTAAATTGCAAGTAAAAGGGAGTCAAATCATGCAACGCGAATTAGCGCCTTTCGAGTTTCTGACCAAAACGATATTTATAGAAAGTATTATCAAAATCTCATCTACACGATTCTAATTGAGAATTTCGTCATCCAAAACTTTTAACGATTCTGCTTTTATATCACATGATTTCCCTTGTCAAACCCAAAAAATCCTTCACTCTCACACCACTGGCACCATGGAATCCCATGATTCACAGCAAGATGAAGCGCTCATAAAGAGTGACTTTTCCGAAGACCTTATACTGGATTCATCGTCCAAAGCTGTCGACGAAACTCCGACCCATACAGGGCAGATCTTACATGAAGGAGATGAAGTTGAGGAACAAAAGTGCAGCAAAACACCAAATAATGGAGAGGAAACCGCTGATTACAGAAACCCTAGATATTTGGATAATGATGATGACAACTCAGCAAAAGCCCTAGCCAAAACTCAGACTGATATTGAAAAATCAATCTTACAAGAAGGAGACAAAGGAGAAGGAGAAAATCACAGTGAAAAACCAGCAGGAGAGAAAAATATAACTAGTGATGCCTTGGACAAGAATAGTGCTAGATTGAAGTTGCAGCTTAATATGTATCAATCTAACGCAAGTTTGGATTTTCCTGTGAGTCCAAGAAATTTTGGTACTGATGATGATGATGATGATAAATCAAATGGTCATTGTGCTTTTGATTTGAACTTTCCTGTGAATTATTGTTATGAAGGTAATAAACTCAACAAGAAGCCTCGCATGGAAGAAAATATTGTCCTTGGAAACCTTCAAGCTGATGGATTTAGTGAAGATAATAATGGCCTTGACTTGGAGCTCAGAGTTGGTTTTTCTTCTCCAAGAAACTAATATTATTTGTAGTGATTAATTACTCACCTAGCTAGCTACTAATAAGGTTCCTGATGACTTACTTCTTTCTTGCTTTAATTTTTTCTTTTTCTTGTTTCCCTTCATGAGTATGTAGTTGAATATTAACACTATTTTTTTTTTGGCTTGTTCTTCCTATATATAATCATGGTAAGGTTTGATAGTGTGTTAGCGTGACTCTTTTAGTTCGTTAGTTCTCATATTTATCGTAGGTTTTGGACCCTATATCAGTGTTTGAATTATCGTTGGATTGATGGAATAGTAATTGATGAGATGCAACCAGGGTCACTCGTCTTATCGGAGTGGGATATTATTCCAATAGTTTCCTTTGGTTTTCCTTTTTCATTGGAAAGAAAACATATTCTATGACCTTATAGTCAAAGCAAATCATACTGATTGTTTTGATTATCGATCGGGACTGTGAGATGTAAAATTGTTAGAGTTTTTATGCTTCTAATTTGTTTGAAGAGAAAAGTTAATACGATATTTACCTCTTATAGTTTTTCTTTATTTTGGTTTTGATTCATAGTGCTTCCAACTATAGGTTTCGGTACTTCAAAAGGCATATCAGTACAAGAACTAACGACTTATATGGAAAAAAAATTGAATGACCAAACCCGAAGTGAGAGTAAATTATAAAGAGCAAAACATTGTATTAATAAGAAGACTCAATTTTACTACCTAATTTTGGCCAAAAAAAATTTAGTATCTAATTTTTGACTGTTTTAAAAAATTTTATTTGGTAAAATTATACCTTGGAATATTTATCTTTATGCAAGGTTTGATTTTGTACCATCTAATTTTGTAAGATATCTTTTTAGTTCCTTGACAAGGTCCAAGATTATCATTTCTGTACAAATAATTGTGTTCTTTTAGGGGAAAAAAAAAACTTAATATATACTACTATATAATTGTCTATATTTTACGGTTATTTTTATCTATATTTAACGTTTTTTACCATTAAATATCCAAATGTTAAATGTTAATATCTAATGGCGGTTGTCAACCGTTAAATATAAGGCCTTATATTTCACAGTTGTTTAAATATCACAGTTATTTATAGGACACTATATTTGATTGTTCTTCATCAATGGCCATTAAATATACTAAACAATATTCACCGGTTATTCTTGAAATATATTACCAAATACATTGCGACGCAAATGGTGAACAGTAAAGTATATGGACATTAGCTTTTGTCATCAATAAGGTGTTTATTTGACAGTTGTTTGTAAATAGCTGTAAAATATGTTTATATACTTAACAGTAGTTTGAAAAACTGTGATATATCTTTCAATATATTATGGCTATTAGCGAATAACTGTGAAGTATTGGGAACAATTTTTTTAAAAAAACAATTGGGGTTCATTTTTTATAAGTCCCTATGCATATTACACATACACATACCTGTAAATAAATAGAAACCAAAATATAGGTCCATTCTAGTAATCAAAATGGCTATTATAAATATAGAACAGGAAGCAAGGATCTAAATTGAAACCAAACCAAAAACCAAAACCAACATAGAAACCAAAAGCAAATCTAAATCACAAAAGAGAAAATAAAATAGAAACCAACTGGATAACACTATAGCTATCTATACTCTATAGCAATCCACTGATGATAAACAGTCATAGCCAACTCTTCTATGAACTTTTCAATTTGTCCAAGAGAATATTACTTACAATAACCGTGATTAAGTATTGCACGAAAAAACAAATTAAGTATGTTAAAATATATATGACTTAACTTTTAATTTGAATTAAACGCACACATATACATGCATATATATACATACCTTAGTATTAATTGAGGCAAGATTGTGAGTGACTATGTCCTTCCTAAACTTCATGACACAGTACTCACAAAACTACTTAATTAATAAACAATTTAATGTAGTATACTACCCATGGCAGTACGACACCAAGAAAATTTGTCCTTTTTCTTTGGTGCCCTTGTAATGACCATATCCGCCAGCTTCCTATCTTTTCTCTCTACAAAATATGCCTTTAAGCCTATGTCTAAAATGCCTGAATAGTGGGGGGTTAAGGAACAAGAATGTATCTTGTAGGCCTTTAGGGGCTACATGCTCCTCATAAAGCTACCTTGCATACAAAAAAGAAGAAGATCAATATATATAAATGCTATGAAGAATTAAGTATTCATTCATAGTTTAAGAAATAACATATGTTAAAGTTACAAGTAATTGAGCTTGTCCTATCGCTCATGACGATATCTTTGACTAACATTCGATAGATAACATCAAATGTGCCTTCTTCACTGTAGATATCTTACTCAAAGAAGAATTCTTTGTAGTGGCCTTCTTAGTGATTGTTGTTAGTTCTCAGATTATCTTTTGATGATAACAAACCTTGATACACAAATTAAACTTGATGACTTAAGTCACTCGAGTAAGTTTCTTAACACTTGAGTGATAGAACTTTATTTGTTCTAAACTTGAATAAACAAAGTCATTCAATTCTAGCGATATAAGATTATCACTCAAGTGACAGTTAATGCACTCGAGTGATGATCCTAACTTCCAGTGATTTTGTAAGTCACTCGTTGAAAATTTCAAAGGTGATGCACGATCACTCGAGTGAGTAAGTCAGCACTCGAGTGATCCTCCATCACTTATAGGTTCCAACAACTCACTCACAATATTTTTGAAAGTTATGACTTATCACTTGAGTGATAGTTTTCATCGCTCAAGTGAGTAAGTGATCACTCAAGTGATATCGACCACTCACAGGATTTTATCAAGTCACTTGCAAAGTTTTTTTGAAAGTTAGAACAAATCACTCGAGTGATGGTGAACAACTCACGAGGTTTCAACAAGTCACTCGCAAATGAACTAAGAGTGACGTGATCTCATTTGGAGATCACTCGAGTGATCCAAGATCACTTGAAAAGGAGTGCAAATGATCCATATATCTACTCGAGTCACTGATAGTTTTTTACAACAAAAGAATATCACTCAAGTTACATTTTCAAACCACCCAAGTGATACACCTTTCATCAACACTTCACTACTAATGCTCATAGTTCATCTGGCACTCGAGTTAGACTTCAAGCACTCAAGTGATAGGTCATCACTCGAGTGATGCTGAACTCTACTCGAGTGCATGTTCTTCATCATCCTTCAAACAACAACGTCTCAAGAATTCAAATACTAAAATTTACATCTAATTACACTTATTTATTACTTATACTACTTCTAAATGTTACTAATCTCGTTTATGTATAAGTTTCAGATGATTAAACCATAGATTAACTCCAAAAGAAACAAAAGAAATTTTGTTGTCATAACATTGAATGCAAAGTAGAAAGAAGTAGAAAATAGAGCAAACTAAAGGGATTGTGTCTGAAGCCTTTATTGAAGTGAAGACGAAAGTGACCAAACATTAAAATCTTTCAATGGCTCCAATTATTCTCTAATGGACATTTGAATGCTCACAACGGTTATTAATGAAAACTGCCTATAAATAGCTCAATACAGAGCAACCAACTAAGCCAACAACAAATATTTTGTTCATCATTTATTGCTTAGTTCATTCTTTGTAATATCTTCTTATATTCATTTTGATCTTCAGTGATTATCTATTTACTTTATGAGAGAGTCTTTACCGGACATTTTTAACTTTGTAAACTCTGAAGGTAGTGCGACATTGAGTGTAGTTGTGGAATTATAATGTGTAAGGGTGAGTGAGTCTTGTTAAGGATAACTCCTTGTACTGTGGTGCCAAGAACCGGTGAAATCTTGGAAGAATAGTGAAAATCTCATAGACGCTATGAGAATTGGATGTAGATTAAAAGGTTAAGGCTGAACCAATATAATCCAATGTATATACTACGATGATATTTCTCTTACTTTTATCTTTTGATTTAACTGTTAATCACTTTCGCTTCAAATTTTTTAATATGACCCAATTCACCTCTTATTGGGTGACGTTGGCACTAACATCTTGTATTAGAGCTTAGTCTTCTCATTTCAAGATTAACATCTCAAGAAGGATCTATAAAAGGAATTCTACTTGATGGTGCCTCCTTAACTTAAACGGAGAACATTTTTTTTTTTTTGGAAAGCAAAGTTCAGAGTCTTCGTGATGGAGAAGGAATACGAGTTATGGCAAGTCATTTAAGATGGGGACTATGTACCCATGAAAAGAGAAGATGAATGATTAATGCCAAAGTCTCTCATAGAGTTTGATGGCAACAACAAAAAGTTAGTAACTCTGAATAGCGAAGCTATTTTAATGATTCAGAGTGCACTTAGCCAAAAGGAGTATTTCTAAATCTGCAATCTCTCAATTGCTAGAGATATGGGAAACACTTGCGATTTCCCACAAAGGAACCTTCGGCATCAAAGAAAAAGAGTTAATACTTTGGTCATGGAGTATGATTTTCACCAAATGAAATCTAAAGAGAGAATAGTTGAGTTTGAACTAAGATATACACACCCAATAAATCAGTTGACAGCCTTGGGAAAAACATATGATCAAAATTCTCAATTGAGAAAAATTTTAAACATTCTCATAAAGGAATGGGAGGCTATGGTTACAACCATAGAAGAAGCCAGAGGAGAATCAATGAGGTCTGTAACTGTGTTATTTGGAAGTCTTAACGAATTCAAGGGAAAAATGAAGTTCAAAAGAGGACTAGAAGAAATTGATCACAAAAAGAAGAAAGGCATAGCTCACAACGCCATTAAGGAAAAAGAACTTAAAGAGGAAGATGAACCCCAAGAAGAGGACGAGCACATAATGATATAGAGGTGGTGAGTATTCTCGCTTGTCACATGGGTGACCTGGGTCTGATCCCTCGCAAGGCGCCATATTTTGACAAGAGTCGTCAAGCTCATGCAAAATAACCATATTTAAGACAGATTTGTAGTATAGGGACCTGGATCATCCCTCAAAGAATTCATAGTTGGTCTAAATCAATTAGTAAAACAGTATATGGAATGAGGGGTTTTAAGTGCAATCAGAATAAAATCAATAACTAAAGACAGAATGTAAAAACAAGATTAATCAGATTAAAAATGATCAACCCAAAATTGGAGATTCCAAAAACTTCCATCATCAAACGAAAAAATAATGACTAAACTCATGATTGATTCTAGACAAATCAAAATCCTTGCATTTGTCCAGCAATTCTTTCAACTAGATAATCGCCTAGCATTTGTTCGAACTCGTGGCGTGTTCACTGTGCAATCGCATAGTGCTCATTGTAACTCTGTTCGAACTATGTCCTTGGGAAATCAATCTAGATATCAAATTAAACATCTAATCCACATCTAAAATCGAATCCAATTAAAGTAAATAGAAACTAGTTCAGTTACCAATTAGAATGCAAGTCCTCTGGATGAAATCATGGAATCCTAAGTCCATGGTCGATCATAGAAACTTAGCCAAGTATGGCTGGGCAGAACGATGAAGAACAGCCAACACAATGAACAATGTAGAGAAAATATAAGCTTTTATATTTGATCCAAAAATCACCCAAAAATGTTATGACAGAGTGTTTTAGCTACTTAGTGTATTAACCTAATTCAAAATCAGGCTAGACTACACATATTCAGTCAAAAGAGAAAACAAATATTAAATGGTCTTTAATTACAAAAATTAGGCCCAATAAAATTCTAAAATTTCATGTCTGACTGACTACAATTTTGATTGTCTTCTTGTTTGAATTTGGCTTTCAAATTTTCATATCAATTGTAGCACTTTGAATCATCTAAAAAATGAGACAAGAATGAGGCTAATGGAATACCTAGAGAAAAAATTATGATGAAAATACTGAAGCACTGTAAATTTAGAATTTTATCACGAAAACAAATTAAATCCAATTAAAAACCCAAAGCTCAATTAGGCACAAAAGTCCATTATTTATGAACTAAACAATCCTAAATTTATTAACCAAAAGAATCAAATAAGTGTAATAGTATTCAATTATCAAATCTTCCCATACTTGTCCTTTTACACTCTTGAGCAAAATTAAAAGATAAAGATTAAAAGAAAAAACTTATCCTTTCTAACAATTGCCAAAAATGCAAAACTTGAACAAGGATCACAAAGCTTCAAAAGATCAACCAATTAAGATAGAAGTTTCTTCATATCAAATTACAAAACATGGCAATCTTAATCGATGATGCTAATCACACAAGATTGTCTCTCAAAGGATGCCCTCAATCAATCTCTCAAGTGTATAAGGTAAGTAATTGTATCACTCAAATTCTACTCAAGAAAATTGTCCTACCATAAGCTTGCTCAAGTTCTACTTGTCCACTACTTATAACACATGCATGTACAAATCAAGAGGGCTTATTATTCAAGGTTGTAATGGGGCAAGGGTAAAGGTGTGTATAAGTATAGAAATGAGAAGCTGTAATACCCTAGATTTTTATTAATTATTTTAATAATAATAAATAATATTGATGTTAAAATTTAAAATTAATAATCTAGTAATAATTATAAATGAATGAATGAATGAATAAAAAAAATATAATAAATTTAAATTAGAATTTAATAAATGACTTATTATTTTTCTTCATTAGATTAGTAATAGTAAAAAAAACAAAAACAAAACAAAAACAAAAAGGCCCAACCCACAAAGCCCAGCTCATAACTAAACCCTAAGAGTCTAATTATAAGTTAGGTTTAGCCGCCTAACTTTAGTCATCGCTCATTAGCTCTCTCTCTCTTTGAAAAATTCTTTGCGGCAGAGTTTCTTCTCAAGTAGCTTAGCAAACACAGAGACCAGGTAATCCTAATCCCAGAAAATCTTTTCCCTTTTCGACTGAACCCAAAAGAAATTAATTCGCATATGTCGATTATGATACGGTTTCCTGTATTCACATTTATCTCCCCCTCAATCTGTGTGAGTCATTGTTCATTCTGTACAGTCTGTCTTATATACTGCCTTTTCATCGAACCACTTTAGGGCTCCTATTGTTGTGGGGCCCATTCGTCTTTATTCATCAATTCTTTTCATTGTTTTCTTATGCCATTTGACCAACACGTCCATACATGATAAATTGTGAAGGGAGGCACGTCTTTTGAGGAACCTTTATGATTCTTATATTTTCTTGCACTTGGCCCTGACCGATTCTTTATCCATCTGTGCCTTTATGATTTTTGATTTATAGGCTTTTACACACATGTATACATTACACTTTATCCTTATGTGAATCATCCTTCCGTTGTGCTATACCTATGGATAGGATATCGAATTTGGTGTGAACTTTTTCTTTCGTTAGTATATTCATATATAAATATAGGTTTATATATATATAGATTTGGAGAACACATATATTGATATATTATAATATTATAATAATTTTGACATAGAAGCAAACTCTTATCTGATTTTTTTTTTTTTTTGAGAACATTTAAAATAAATTAGCTATGGGAAGATAACTTTGGGATGATACCTCCCAAAGTGATGAACACACTCTCTTAAGGCTTTATGCCTTCGAAAAATTATTTAATGTGAAACGATATATCCATTCTTCTCAAAGTGGTGCTTGGCAGGATATCCGGGGCACTAGTAGCAACTTTGGGAAGAGGTGTGCACACTAGGAAGAAAATAATTTATGGCCAAATTTGACAATTTGTAACTGGCAGGTTTTCGGGTCACAAGGTAGACTGGCAGGATATCCGGGCCTACCATGGTTCTCTTCCCACTAGAAAATTCTAAAAACAATGACTCCTTTTTAGTTTATACATATACACATATGATGTCCTTATCTTATTTTATTTTGGAATTAATTTAATTTATTTTACAATTATTTTATTTTATTTTGAAATTAATTTATTTTTATTTTATAATTATTTTATTTTATGTTGGAATTAATTTATTTTACAATTATTTAATTTTATTTAGTAATTAATTTATCTTATTTTATAATTATTTTATTTTGGAATTAATTTGTTTTATTTTAAAATTATTTTATTTTATTTTGTAATTTATTTATTTTGTTTCAATTCATATCAAATTATTTATCTATTTATTTATTTCTGTTTTATTTTATTTCTTTTTATTTTTATTTTTATTTAATTAGGATTACCAGCTATTGCTGATGTTTGTCTTTTTGGGCTGTGATGATCCTTCGGGGGAGCAGAATTTCAGTGAAACAGGTGCCAAGGGCTGGGGCTAGCAGTGAGAGTGAGGAAGACGTGCAATTTCAATTTGATTTGATTTAATTATTTTACTTTATTTTATTTTGTTTTGTTTTGCATAAAACATTTCTACTTAGGTTTAGATTTATTTAATGTAATAAGAAGTCTTGCACTTGTCCCATACAAATGTGACGGTGACACTCCCTGAAGTTGATTATTTTGGACTTTTAGTTATTATTTATAAAAACCATCGAATTTTATGTTATTTTAACTCTAGAAACTCGGAGGTGTTACAAAAGCTAAACACCCAAAAAATTTAAAAAGAGCAATAGTTAAGAATATGAAATCACTCAAATATCATTTTCTTTTTATTTATTTATTTTTTCTATTCCTTCCCTCCTTCCCTCTTTTTCTTTCTTTATATCTCTTTTCCTTTTTCATTCTTTCTATTTCTTTTGTTTTTTTTATAATCTATTTACACAATCACAATGGCCAAATCAATGACAAACAATGGCACAAAATCAAATACCTCTCTCCACACGTAAAATGTTGAACTCCTACGCAACCCCTACACTTAAACAAAAAACTAAAGTGAAACCAATGCTCAATACATTTCCAAGGTTTGGAATAAAATGGTTTTACACTTAGGCTGATAATGTAGGTTAGAAAATAAATGAGTCAAAAAGGCATAAAGGGGCTGACAAAAGTAATATAATGCAAGGGAAAAGCTATTTGGCCAAAGTGAGAAAATAAAAGAAAGAAAGTCTCTATTATATTTATGCATGTAAGTGAAAAATGTACTTTTAAAAAGAAAGAAAATAAGTTCTAGAAAACATAAATCATGAGTAGAAAAACATAAGAAAGAAAAGAATGATAGAAAATGAATTCAATTCATTGCAAGCCCAAAATTTCACAAGAAAGAAAGAATAGTGCAATTTCCATGCAAATTAGACTTAAAACAGTGCCACATGAGGCCTATCCAAAGTCTAAATTAAATTAGGTCTTTTATTGCTTTTAACTAACATTTTGAACTGCATAATTTTAATAGTTAGTACTTATAAAAGAAGACATGAGGAAGCATTAGAGTACTCTAGTAAAATTGACTTTTTCTTTTTGTATGATTTTGAATAATATCAAATATAGCAGACTAGTAAAAAAAAAGTCCAATAGAATCTTCAACAATCCTTATCAATTGGCCATTACTTTTTTTTTGTGTTTTTCTTTTGCCCATGTTGGTTATGATTAGTTTTGATGATGTCTTATATCATTAGTAAAAGCAAAAAGTTCATATCATATACATTGACTAATTGCTACAATTTGATGTAGATTTGTTCATATAAAGAAAGAACAAGAGAAGAGAAGAAATCATAAGTTGATCCATGAAGATTAATCAAGAAGAGAGAAGAAAGAAAGAAGAACTTGTTGAAAGATTAAGAAAATCATTACACAAGTTCATAGATTGATTCTTGAAGTTTCTACGATCAAGTGGAAGTTGGAATGAGTCAATTCGGAGTTAAAATGAGCAAGTTGAAGCTTCCGGATGAATAATGATCAAGTTACTCTAGTAAAAAATATGTTACTCCAGTCATTGCTACTGTATTGGTCGAGTTACTCCAATCACCTACGCATTACTTCAGTCATATATGTGATATGGGTGCTCATTACTCCAGTCGGCACTTAATAACTGCAGTAATTCGTGTGTTTCAGCTGCTGGTTTCATTTCTGTCAGGTGGTTACTGCAGTAATCATTAACCTACTACAGTAACGGGTCAGACAGAAAGCTTCTGGAGCAAAACTACTACAGTAAGGATCGCATTACTCCAGTCATACGGCTGTTCCAGCAATTCTGTCAGTGTTTCAGCTGGGCGACGTTCAGTAAATTGATGATATCTCCCAAACTAAAGATCGTATTGAGATGAAACCAATTGTGAATGAAACTAGACATCCAAGGCGTCATTCAATCAAAAATTCAGGTTCAAAGAAGATCAGATGAGAGAGATATGAATTTTTGAAGTTACGCCACCTGTTACTGTCATGCAGCTGACCAAGGTTCGGTAATTTGAGGATATCTCACAAATTACATATCGTAATGAGCTGAAATCAGTGGCATATGAAACTAGACTCATACACCTTTCCAAAAATATCAAGATCACTGAAAAAAAAGATCAAATGAGAGAGATGTGATTGTTGGAAATTCAGGTTATGTTCAGAAATCTGGAACTGATTCTCATATAAGTGAAGAGTTGATGGTTACTCCAGTTGACATCTTATTACTCCAGTAATTTGTGGCCTATTCACATCTATTTGAACATTACTCCAGTAATGAAATGGTGACTCCAGTAGGGCTACTCCAGTAGTCACTTATTTACTCCAGTAAGTCTCTACTTTCCCTTCACTTTCAGACCCTTCCAGAACCAAAACCCGATAGTCAGTCACCTTACTCCAGTAACGTTTTTGGTTACTCCAGTCATCTTGGCACCTTTACACTAGAGTTACTCCAGTAACTAAGGTGTTACTCCAGTAACATCTCAAACAGAAACGACATGAACCTGAATTACTCCAGTAACCAAGTACCTACTCCAGTAAGCTCGATGACAAAAGCAAAATGAACCTTAGTTACTCCAGTAACAAGGTTGTTACTCCAGTAATGTCAGAGACAGAAGCAAAATGATCCTGAATTACTTCAGTAGCCAAATCATTACTCCAATAAGCTCGAGGACATAAACAAAATAAACCTTAGTTACTCCAGTAACTAAGTTCCTACTCCAGTAAGGTCGAGACAGTAACTTTGCAAGACTGAAATTAACTTGAGTAATTGAAGGCTACTCCAGTAAGTGTGTTACAGAAGCAATTCTTCACCTTGGTTACTCCAGTTATCAAGATGCTACTCTAGTCAGATCTATCACAGAAACAACATGAACCTTAGTTATTCCAGTAACTAAGTGATGACTCCAGTAAGATCTAAGACAGAGAGAAATTGATCATCAATCTACTCCAGTCATATTTAGCTACTACAGTAAGAAGAAGACTAAAAGTAGCTGATCCCATCTTTACTCAAGTCAAAGGCTTACAAAGAGCATAAGTTACCTACACCAACTTGGACTCAAGTTATATTGAACTTGCTGCAGTTATTTGAAGGCAGAAACTAAATGACAATTATGACTTACTGCAGTCACTAAAATGCTACTGCAGTTGTACACGAGACAGAAAGTATTTGACACTTAAATGACTCCAGTAACACATGAGCTACTGCAGTCATGCGAAGAGAACATTAGTAAATCACCGTGCTCGTAAAATGGAAATTATTTATTATGATTTCATTTCTTCATATCATCACTTACTATTATTCCTAACATTGTTTAAACAATTTTCTAGTAAGTTTCAGATGATCAAATGAAGAATTTCATGAAGTTTGGAGCTGAAATCAAAAGGTCCTGTTTTGCTGAGCTATAAAGTGGATTCTCAGCATGGAGCGCCAGCACATGTGTCGGGAATATTTGCAACTTGGATTAAACAATTATGGACATTCCTCTGCTGCCCATTCTGATAAAGGAAGATTAATATTATCTTCAAATTAAACATACTGCAGATTTAGAAAGCTAGAAACATCACTGGAATCAGAAATCAAGTACGCTCCAAGCCAAACCTTCAGTGGACTTCCAACGGCAAGTTTCTCAGTGGAGCTCTAACAAACATATTTTGATAGAAGATACAAACTTCTTCATCTATATAAGGAGCCTAGAAACGAAGAGCAAGTGAGACATAGACGCAAGGGTGCAACAGTGACGAAAAACAGGGACTTGAGCTTACACAGTGAAAATGGCAATATTCTAATATATGCTTCATCTACTCTCTGAATATTTCAATGACCATATATTTAGCTTAGAGAGTGAGATTATTTGTATTGTGCTTCAGTGTTCATCATATTCACTTTTGAAAGAGAAGATTGATTGAAAATCATTCTATTTGAGAGTTACTCAAGATTGGGTGATCTTGAGTGGGAAACACACTGTGTTGTGATTACAACTTGTAAGGGGAGTGAATCCTAGTGAGAGGATTACTTCAAGTACAGAGTGTGTAATCAAGCAAGTGTATTGATTACAGTTTGTAAGGGGGAGTGAATCCTAGGGAGAGGATTACTTCAAGTACAGAACGTGTAATCAAGCTCAAAGCAAATAGTGAATTGAAAATCTCAAGTGAAGCTTGGGGACTGGACGTAGGTCAAGGATTGGACCGAATCAGAATAAATCACAGTTTGCATACTCTCATCCCTTATCTTTTACATTTCCAGTATATGCTTATCTTTGAATATCAAACTATCAATTTATAAGTTGCGAAAAGATTTTTAAGGTTCCTAAAGTTTTATCAAACACCCAATTCACCCCCCTCTTGGGTGATAGCCAGATCCAATAGCCCATTGTCTTTCTTTCTTCTTCTTCTTTTTTTTTTTTAGGTTTTTGCCTAGTACCGAAATCAAATTTATGGGATGATATATATATATGGGTTTATCATTTGTCATGTTACGGGATATAAGCTTTTGTCCAGTGAAGACAAAACTACATCGTTTTATGATTAAAAAAAATTACAAAATAAATTGAAAACAAATTCCTCCCTCCGCCTCCTAGTAAATCAAAAAAGTCGCAAAATAACTTCTTAATAAACAAAAAAATCGGAACTAATAAAATGAAATCAACTTAAACTAAAAACTAGACTAATAAAATCAATCTGAACTAATAAAATAAAACTAATACTAAACTAATAAAATGAAACCAATCTAAACTAATAAAATCTAATCAATCTAAACTAATAAAATTAAATTAATCTAAATCATAGAATAACTTCTCAGTTAACAAAAAAAATTGGAATATAAACTGCTGTCACAATTCTAGGATCGATAATTTATTAATAATATTTTTTGTAATAAATGAAATAATTATAATTAATTAATTACTAATTACTAATTAACTAAACAAATATTTTTCAAATTATGTAATTATTAGTTTAAAAAATAAACTGAAAAAAAAAATTCTTCCCTCTACAAATCCAAAAAGTCGCAAATTAACTTCCTAGTGAACAAAAAAACAGAATATAAATTGTTGTCACAATTTCAGGATCAGTAATTTATTAATAATTTTTTTGTAATAAATGAAAGAATTATAATTAAGAATTAAGAATTACTAATTAACTAAAATAATATTTTTCAAATTATGGAATTATTAATTTAAATTTATTATTAGTAAATTATATTTTAAATACTCCCTCCGGTCCTAATTATAACACATATTTAACCAATTTTGCAAAAATTAAGGAGAGGAGTTAAATTAGTTAATTTTACTCATTTTCCTAAAATGTCCTTATATACATTTAAAATGACATAAATAAAAGTTAATCAACAATCTATCACATATCTCTCCAACCAATTTTCCTTTCCACATGTTTTCTAATTGAAATAATGGTATTGCTAGATATACATATATATGTGTGTATATGTATACATATAGATCTATCATACATACACACACACAACCATGTATCTACACAAAGATATATGTATTCACACACACACACACACACACATATATATGTACACATACATATATATATATACACAAACACATATATATAGACACACACACATATATATACATACATATATATGTTTATAGACAACACACACATATAACTATACATCCATATATATATACATATATGTGTGTGTGTGTCTATATATATGTGTTTGTGTGTGTGTGTGTGTGTGAAAGAAGTCTGACATATATAACTATACACACATATATATGTACACATGCACACACACACATACACACACACACACACAAACACATATATATAGACACACACACACATATATGTACACATACATATATATATATACACAAACACAATATATATAGACACACACATACATATGTACACATACATATACACACACACACACACAAACACATATATATAGACACACACACACACATACATACATATATATATGTTTATAGACATACACATGTGTGTGTTGCAACCCATATACATATATACTTACAAAAAATCAAACACACTTTGAAATAATAGACTAAGGGTATTTTAGGAAGATATTGGTAAAAAACTAAAAAATTATCCTATAATTAGGACCAAAATCAATCTCCAAATATTGTCTTATAATTAGGATCGGAGGGAGTATTATTCATTTATTTAGTTTTCAATTAAATTAATATACTGATCCAGGAATTGTGATAGCAGTTTATATTCCGATTTTTTTGTTCATTAAAAAGTTATTCTATGACTTTTTTTATTTACTAGGAGGTGGAGGGAAGAATTTGTTTTCAGTATTTTGTATTTTTTTTTCAATGATTAAACGACGTAGTTTTGTCTTCACTGGACAAAAGCTTATATCCAGTGACATGACAAACGATAACCCTATATATATATATATATATATATCCACTAAAGTGTGTCTATGATGTTTCCGATAAAATGAGTAATATTGTAGACAATGCAATTTTATACATGATTGTGTGAATGTGCCAGCATATTATAAGAATTAAGTTACAAGCAATGATTGAAGTGCCAGATTGCATGGGAGGTTCAACCGGTTGAATCATCAACGTTCGAATCGTTTGGGAAAATAATTTTTTTTTAAAAAAAAAAAAATCGCTTCCATAATTACGTTGGGTTGGATTGGAGCTGAACTGTCACTGAGCGAAATTCGGCATGCATTCTGTCTGCCTAATAGAAAAAAAAATGTTGAAAAAAGTTAAAAACCTACATAAAAAATTAAATAAATTAACGATTACGTTATCAATAAAAAAATTTGAAAAATGAATTTATTATTATTATTATTTTGCACATATGTGTGCGTGTTTATATTAGTGCAAAGCCTCCCAAACTAGTGATGCTTGGGTGAAAAACCAGGTACAGAAACAGAAGCTCACATATGAACACCATCTAGACCACTCTAAACATTAAAACGTATCCCAAAACCTGTCCATAAACACTAATATCCTTACGTCCATAACTTCAAGTCACTAATTTTACAATACCATATATGAACACTTTCCCAGTCCTAGTATTTACATATGATCATGCAATTTAAGAAGCTTGAACTGTTTATTGGTCAGGTGAAGCAGGTGATTCTCTAGTTGTATCAATGGAGTCTCCTCCCCATGAATTCTGAACCTGTGCTGCAAACTGCAGATTCCAGAGAGCATCTTCCACAGAAGGCCTCTCAGTAGGATCTTCTGAGACACATCTCACACATAACTCCATCACTCTCTTCATTGATTCATCTGAACATTGCTTGTGGACCACTGGATCAACAATGCTCCTTCTAGCTATTTCATCAGTTGCGAGGCTTACCTGTAACTGCATATATAACAATCACACAATATTAAAAATGGATACTAATTTCCTATGTTTAATTAGCAGAGTTAGGTCTCATACTATGAAACACTCAGAAATGGACCAAATTAACCAAATCTATTGAAGGATATAGTAACATCCAGACTCTAAACCCAAAACCATAAATAAGATTATGGTTCTGGATGTAATGTTACAATAACATCAGGGGTGCTGGATGCACGAGGAAAATATGGTCAAGGTTGGAAACACCATAAATAAGATTAGGGTGATGGATGCAACTGGGAAATAACATCAAGGTACCCTATATACTGAATGAGGAACTAGACTATGTGGTTTGGGCAAGTTCTATCACTTAACTAATCAACCATTAATTAAACTGGTTGGGATTAGATTAACTGATCAACTAGGAATGTTTATGTTGATCAATTCTATTCTACGTCAGGGGGATCATCAGGTGGCTTAGCAAAAACTCAAGAGTGAGGGTGGAGGAGTTTTGCCACTGAACCATGAAGCATAGAAAGTCTGAAAATGGGTTATATTTGTGTTCAACATGTGTCCAGCATATTCTGAAGGAAATCGGGGCGTACTGGGAAGTCTGACAAAGCAACCCAATAGCCCACACGAATCTGAATGACATATAGGACTTAGATTACCTAACACAACAAATAACAACATCTAGAGGAAGAGAACCAAAACCAGAAAGGAGGGATAGAGAGTTCTAGGAGTTATCTTCCCTAGGCACTAGGAAACTAACCCTCTCTCCATCTATATGCACAAATGCATGGTTATGTAGGGTTTGGCTACCATCCTCTACTCTACTCTTACTGTTCTCTTCCCCTTCACTACCCATCTCAACCTTTAAATTGAAATTTAAGCAATTCAGATTTAACATTTATAAAACTATTCTGTTTTAATATTTTTATTGCACTTCTAAATTATCATAACCAAAATAGAGCAGTTTTCAAAAAAAAAAAATTCCTTAATAATTTGATATTTTATTAATATTTTTATAAAACGTTAAATCTGAACCATTCAAATTTCAATCTCAAGACTAAGATGAGTAGTGGACAGGAAGAGGACAGGAAGAGCAGAAGACGGTAGTAGCCAATCCTGGTTATGTAATTCCCTTCTCTAATAAAGGGATAGATTACACATATCTGCTCCATACACTCCTTTATTTCTATTTATGCCTTACTTGAAATGGACTTGGGCTTATCCACCAAGGGTGGACCGAATGGTCCTTTCCAACATATTCATTAAACACAGTGCAATACATTGAATTATATGCACGGACACAAATTTTTTATGTGTACCAAAGCTGATGTCATGCCCATACTTTCTGATTTACATATAACTTTGGTAATATCATGATAAATTGCCCAATGCTTCTTACAGCAACAGGGAAACTTATTATAGCTTAAAACTGAGTCCAGAATAAACAATACTTACAAGATCTTTTAGTGTTCCAACTTCATTATGGAACAGGATTGTGCGTCCTAGAATGATTTCAAGTAAGATTACACCAAAATCGTAGACATCATTCTTATCACCATCCTTTGTCCTGCAATAAGAAATAATTGAACTACCTTACATTAATTGCAAAAAGAAAACAAATTGTTATATGTAATTTACATAGGGCTAAATTATACTGATAAACTTATCTTTGTCTATGGCCAAAAGCATGAAAACAACAAAGAGTTGCCTTAAAGGGATATACAGCTTACTGAAGTGAAGAATTGTAATAAGCAGAGAAAAAGAATTTTATTCTGGCATTTAACTTCTGGGAAGTAGGTAATGACTTTCAGCATTATCAAATATGAATAGGATAAATTCATTTTGGGTAAAGGTCCAATTATGCCTAGGAGCGGTGGGTATCCGAAAGATTTTTTAGGAGTAATTTTGTTTTAGAAGTTTTAAAATAAGAGCAAAATCACCCCACTCATTAGAAAAGTACATTTTGACTGTTAGGTTGACTAATATGGTACACTCAGCACATCCACGTCATCATCCTTATTCAGCTCATCATCCAAATCACTTCCTCCCTCTCTCTACATCGCCATCAGCTCTGTCTTCCTCTTCTTCATCTGCCCAGCTTAAGTAATATGGCATCATTCAGTACATAAACACGTAGGCAACAAGCTTGGCGAAGAAAAGGCAGAGTGCAAAGGTTAACACCTTTTAAAGGAGGGGGCAACATTGCTCCTATTTTTAACACTTTCAGAGTAAAATTGCTCCTCAAAACACTTCCAGATAGCCATTGCTTCTACATGAAAACTTCCAGGGTAAAATTGGACCTTAAGCCATTAATTTTTAATAGTTCTGCATCAAGTTATTGGTTACAAAGTAGAAGGTATATTTGGGGTGACAAATGGCCAGAAAGCAGCTAAATAATGTCAATGACAAGTTGTTTTTAAGACCAGATAGACAAGTGGTAAAAGAAAACAAATAGGATTGAACTATGAGATGTTTCACGATATCAAACAATAATGAGGCGATACATAATAGAATTAATTGGTTGTAAGAAACTTGTCTAGAGAGAAGCGTATTTACAAAACACAGAGATTTAATCAAGGGTACCAATACATCTGAATTACTCAAGTCCATTGTCCCAAAAAAAAAACAAAAAATGCTATCCTCTGTTCAATTGCTTTAACACTCAAGAAGTTTTCTACAATTGCAATAACAGAAACTGATATCCTTTTACCTTGCTTGAACATTTCCTTTGACTGCGGAGGAAAAAGTTCCATTTCCTGCCTGAAAGTTTGAAGGCAAATACTTATTCAGAAATGAGAGAAGATTTAGCATACAACAACAAAGAAGGCTTCTTTCCAGTTACCATTATCTTATTTTCAGCCAATAGATGAAGATTATAGCTGCATATTTTGACATTGAGATTGTTATCCAGCAGAATATCTGTTATCTTCAGATAATTTGAATACAGTCCAGGCACAATGCCAGTATGCAAAAATTGAATGCCTTTGACAACTCCAATTGCAGCAGCTATTCTCTGTGCCCAAGAAAGCTTTTCCCCAGAAGATCCTGTTGGAAATAAATATTAAGAGAAAATTTTGAATTCTTTAAAAGGTGAATATAGGAAGTTTGACAAAATGCATACAAGCATTGACTCTCATAAGTAAATTATTGTGTTACAAAATGCAGGAAAAAGCATGTAGGAAGATACTATTGAATGTTTTTAGTACCAGATATGCGGTTTCTTAGACTTTTGTATGGTGCAAACTCAAATATGAAATATATACTGCTGACACTTGGATCATCATGGTTGCATTCAAAGCAATGTCCTAGAGCACTGACTAAGTGCGGATGCCTCAGCTTAGAAATCAATTCAATATGATGCATATAGGTCTGAGGGCCAAGCCTTTTTCTCATTTTCAAACTTTTCACAGCAATCTGAGTTCCATCAGAGAGAAACCCTTTGTAGATCTGACACCATAGTTGAAGCACACCAAAAATTTGTCAGTCATAAGGTTAATATGGAATATAGCTTTTATAGACAGTTAGGACAGTGTATAAGTAGCAGTGTGAATGACATAATTAAACAATGCAAAGCTATGCATGTCTGTTGTTTTTCAATAGGAAAATATTGGCATCTCATTATTTGTATCATTGCTTAATTGAAGCTTTTGCATCTGGTGATAAATGATGTATGGTTATCAAACTGTCCATATTTCAAATCTCTAAGATAGTCCATACAGACCTTATTACATTCCCAAGATATCTATACAAGCAAATATCATTTTCAAGCATAAGTCATGCTAGAGTTTCAAATGGACCAGATTCAAAGACACAGACTGACCATTAAGCATGTATTTAGCAAGCTTTCAATCAAATGCTCTTATTTGTAAATTGCTAATCGTTCCCTCTGTCTGGAGCATCTCCAGCATTAATATGATAATGACAGAATAAAGACTAAAAATTCATACCTGACCACGTGCAGCTTTTTCACTTATAAAACTTGATGCCTCAAAATTGTTTGTAGCCTCCTTGAGTTCATCCAAAGCAAAAGTCCTATAAGCAGGAAGGCTGGCACCCATCTTCATGGTTTGCGAAATATACCCTGCCAATGAACAATGCTTTATGAGAATATCTTGTTTGATTCATACTTAACATGAAAGTGGGTTTTAAATTGCATTATCCTATTTCCTCATTTCACTGTTATTTCTTCTTGTTGACTGGCTGTGAGTAGAATACACACACACATATATATTACACATGAAAATAGATCCAATCTATTTTAGCTGTAAATCAAGAAATTTCTTCAAATTAAAATCAACACTAAGAGCCGGAAATTGCGAAGAGAGTTAACACAATGTATTTGTGAATATTTACTTGCATCTGTGAGCAGTTTTGCCGTGTTCACTGATGAGGCATGCTCTACTATGGACCTTGCAGGTCTCACGTGTCTATGATGGACCCTTTTAACAACATGCGCCACCATGGATCTTGCAAGTGTTTTAACGGATTCCTTGTTAGGCTTAGGGACTCGACCCATGATATTCTCCATTACTGAAAGTACAGTTCTTGGTGTTTTAACTTCATCATCTTTATCATTCTTGTTGCTAGTAGCTTGCTCCAATGTAGACCCTTCAGGTGCTTTCACAGATCCTTTTTTGTTTACTCGTAAAACGACCAAAAAAACCACTCCAAAAACAAAGGCTCCTCCGACAATTCCTCCCATACTTGACACAAGAACTGCTTTACCAGTTGTTCTTTTTCTCTGATTATGTTCATGGGGCATAACATTCACTGCCAGAGCCTCAGTTTGACAGAAGGTGGGAAGGTGCTGATCTTGATACTCATTTGAAAAACAATTTTTACCATACAAAGCAACCACTTTGCTACCTGGTTTCAAACAACTGGGAAGTTCCCCTTTTAAGAGATTTGAAGATAGATTCACAAAAAAGATATCAGAATTGCAGGAATAATTACTGAATAGCATCCCAGTAAATTTATTTGCTGAAACATCAAGGTATTTGATGGAAGGCAAAGACAGTAAAGATGGTAGAAATGGGCCCACAAATCCATTTAATGAAAGGTCCAGCTTTTGAAGCTGGTAGTAAGTGCTTAAATTAGAAGGTATACCAAACCGGAAGCTGTTATTTCTAAGCACTAGAGAAACTAACTTGGTGGGTAGAGAAGGAAAATGTGGCCCCAATGTGTTGTTTTCCAGATTAAGAACTTGTAGATTTTTCAAATTACCAAGGCCAGGTAGTTCACCATGTAAATGATTATTTGATAGATCCAGAATCCTCAGAGTTTGAAGATCAATAACAGAAGTTGGAACAGACCCACTAAGAAAATTTCTTCTTATACTCAACACAGCTAAACCTAGAAGCGAACCTACGCGCATGGGGATTTCACCTGTGAAATCGTTATCATCAAGAACCAAAGATTGCAGATTCTTCAACAGAGAAAGCTGGGTTGGGATGGCTCCACTGAAATGATTTGTGCTAATGTTGAGAATCTCCAGAGATGACATTTGAGAAATGCTTTCAGGTATAGGACCCCAGAGACCCATAGAAACCAGAGAGAGAACTTTCAAGCTCGAAAGAGTACCCAAAGTGGCAAATAGAGAGTCTGAAGAGAAATCTTGAGGCAAAGGAGAAACCCCATTGTCACCTACAACATGAAGCTGCGTTACGTTGTCCTCATAGCAGACTATCGTCAAACAGTTAGTAGGCTGAATGTTGCAGAAATCGTTCGTGGTTCTCAAGCTGCTTAGAGCTGATGGGTAACCCAGAAGCTTCTGGAATTTCAGAAGGGCATGAGACTGAGAATGTTCTAGCTGATGTGTACGGAGGGTGGCAAGAAAGAAGAGCAAGGCGAAGAAGAAATGATGAAAATGGCGAACTTGTGTCACCATCGCCATCGCCAGCTTCATATTGTCCTGTTCCAGTGGATAGAAGAAGAATAGTAAGCCACAAAAAGAGGGTTCACGAGAGGGAATAAGGAGAAGAAGAAGATGATACAGTCTAGGCCATTCAATACGAAATAAATGAAACTTGCCTTTCTTTTTCACTGTGATTCTACGTGTTTTTTGGTTGCTGGCATCCAGCTTGTGAGTGAATCTGAAAATGTGTGTGCGTGTTGACATCTGAACTTCGTAAGAACACATGCACATGGCACATAGCACAACAATTTTAAAAAATAAAATTGGAAAATAATAATAATAATTCTCTGGGGACAGTGGACCCCAGCTTCTTTATAGCCAGTACCTACATAGGAGAGGCCATTAAAGTAAGCCAGGAAATTCGAAGATTTAAACTTTAAAAAAAAAATTATCAAAATAGCTGACCGTACAAAAGATTTGCATATAGACCTAGTTGATGGCGCCACGTCAGCGGACGCCACCTTGTGTGTGGCGTGCCACGTGGGCACGCCACACGTGGCGCCACGACACGTGGCGCCACGTGTGGTGTGCCCACGTGGCACGCCATAATAGAGGCGCCAGCTCTCTTTAAAAAAAAATAAATAAAAAGTGTTGCAGGGCGCTAACGCGCCCTGCAACAACGCTGCCTCGGTGGCAGCTTTTAACAACGCTGCCTCGGTGGCAGCTTTTCTAAAAGCTGCCACCGAGCAGCTGTAGGGTTATTCACGCCCCCCACAGTTTTTTAAAATAAATAAATAAATAAAAGTTTAAATTCATGCGCCCCTGCTTTTTTTTAAAAAAAAAATCCCCTATTTAACACCTAACACACACACACTTCACACTTCAAACACATACACACATTTCTTCTTTCATCCGGGAGAGGTTGCGAGCAGCAGGTGAAAAATGAACGCAAGGAAAAGAAACATCTCTGTAGCTACTTTAAGGTATGCTATGTATTTTATAAGATTATTTAGGTAGCTAAACTAGAATATCTTTAACAAGTCTTCTGCATTACATGATTTGTGTATATTTTTGTCTCTGCAATTATGGTAGTATTTCATCGGTTAGAAAAAATGTTAGAGTTGAACAATTGGTAAATTTTGTCTTTTAATTATTCTTCTTATTGGTAAATTTTGATTTATTCTACTTAGTTGAATTTGTATTTGTTGAACAATTGTCATTATCATAATAGAACTTTTATTATTTTCGTTATCATTTTATGTTATGAATTTTAATATATTTAATAATAAAAATAAAAATGACGAAATTTATATACAAAACATGAAAATTAATAAAAAAAATTAAATTTCATAATTAGTAAAATTATTCAAAGTTATTTATTAATTCCGAAAATAATAAAATGCTAAGAACAAAAAAATTAATTTAAATATTAAAATTCATAACATATAATAATAACAAAAATAATAAATATTATATTATCATAATGAAAATTATTCAACAAATACAAATTCATTTAAGTAAAATAAATCAAAATCAACAAATAAGAACAAAAATTAAAATAATAAATAAAATTCATAATATGTGCAAATAATTATTTTTAATTTAAGTTTCTCATCCTACCTTGGTATTTTCTCTAATGTACTGCTAAATAATTTGAAAACTAAACCGATTAAAATTTCCATATTATCTCTATGAACCCAAATATACCATTTGCACAACATTTAATTCGGCAAAATATCCTATAATACAACAATCTTAAACTTCTTAAATGTAAAAATTACTTTAAATTTTTTTAAAAAAAAACCAAAAATACATATAAATCGTCTTAAATTTATTATTAATCATTTATTACATAAATACAGTATTCTATTATCAGAACCTACAACTTCTAAAAAATTCTAACTCTAACATTTTTTCTACCCAACAAAATACTACCATCATTACAGAGACAAATAGAGATACAAAAACATTTTATGAAGAACATTTGTTAAAATATTCTAATTTAGCTACGTAAATGATCTTATACTATAAATAACATACCTTAAAAAAGCTTTTAACTTATGTATTCTTCTTTCCTTCTTTCTTCAGCTCCCAACGTCTCTCCTGTAGCTCTTGTGAAAGGTGTGAATGTGTGTGTTCGGTGGTGATTAAATAGGAGAATTTTTAATTTTTTTTAAAAAAATAATACTGTGGGGGGCGTGAAAGCGTGAATTATTCACGCCCCCCTACAACTCCTCGGTGGCAGCTTTTAGAAAAGCTGCCACCGAGGCAGCTTTGTTGCAGGGCGTGTCAGCGCCCTGCAACACTTTTTATTTATTTATTTTTTAAAGAGAGCTGGCGCCTCTATTGTGGCGTGCCACGTGGGCACGCCACAAGTGGCACCACGTGGCGTGGCGCCACTTTGTGGCGTGCCCACGTGGCACACCACACACAAGGTGGCACCTGCTGACGTGGCACCACCAACTGGGTCATATATGTAAATTTTTTGTACGGTTAGCTATTTTGGTTAAAAAAAAAATTAAGTTTAAATCTATGAATTTCCCAAGTAAGCCAAACTGAGATTTCATCAATGATTTCTCAATTAATAGGCCAAGGAAAGTGTAAGACATGTGGTTCACAAGTATCATATCTCTACTACTTTCATTCTAGTGAGTATATCCTGATCAATGTAATTAGTGGTTGGGTTTCTCTAATTATTATTTTTTCATCATCTCTCATAATATCTAAATCATATATGTTAAATCAATATATTGCTATTTTAATTTTTCTCTTCCCTTCTCAATCAACGGCCCAATGCGTTGATGAAGGAAAAGGAGAAAAATGGCTAAGGAGAGAATCTTCTTCCTGTAATTAGCTTGCCACTACATCAACAAAATTTAAAATGGGTTAAGATACAAAAATACACATGAGTTTTTTTCTCATGAGTGCTCAGCACCACGTGCTTTTTTTGAAAGTAAAAATACACATGTGGTTACCATTTTGAAGCAAAAGTCACATCTCACCGTTAAGTCACTGTTCACCGTAATGAGAGAGAAAGAGATAAAACGAACAATAACTTAATAGCGTAAACAATGATTTAACAATGGGATGTGACTTTTGCTCTAAAATAGTAACCACATGTGTATTTTTGCTCCCAAAAAAAGCACGTGGTGCAAGGCGTTCTTGGAGAAAAACTCATGTGTATTTTTGCATCTTAACCCATTTAAAATTGATGTGGATTTGGGTTGAATGAGAAAAAACACACTTTTTTAAGGGTAAATCATGGTTTAAATTTTTTTTTTTAAAAAAAAACCTTGACACCAACTAAAATGGAAAAAAGTAATTATTATGACAAAACCATGTTTGATAAAGCAAAATCATGGTTTTACCTTAGCATTTTTCTTTTTCCAGAATCTATCATCTAAAATTATTTTTATTACTTTTTTTTTCTCTCTCGGAACTATTATCCAAAGCTAATCTAGTCCAAACATGCTCATAGCAATTAACTTATTAGATACGTCTTAAATTAAATGAAAATCAACTTTACTCAAATAAAAGAAGGTTTTGACAAAGATAGAAAAAGATGAGACACATTTAAACATTAATTACAATGTAAAAATGATAAATAAATATTACTTACTTTCCAAGTAACTTATAATATATATCAAAAAATTCTTTTTGAAGTAACTTATTGTATGGATCAGAAGGAGTACATACTTATGTTTGGGGGGGGGGATTACTAGTAAAATAACATTAAGACTTATGTCTATAAAACTACACACACTTATCCTCACGTGTGAGCACACGTGTACGTGCTTGTGCACAATTCATTCCTCTTTTAATATTTCACAGTCCCTTAAATTATTTTTCATTTTGATTTTAGTCTCTTAAGTTTTAAATCACAAGTTTTAATCCATCAAATTTCATTCAAACACATTAGTCCGTATAATTTAATAAAAATATTGATCGTTTTGCCCCTCAAGGATCAAAATCCATGATTTATAATTTGAAGGACTAGATATTGTATTAACCCAATAAATTACTATCTTAACAATCATACGCTAGTGCAAAAAAGTATTTTAAAACCGTCTCATTTAAAACAGAGTATCGACGCCCTGGTCTTAAAAAAATGACCGATGACAATTTTGTAAATATAAAGAACATCAATTTTTAAGACCACCTCATTTAGAGCGGATAATCGACGCTCCGGTCTTAAAGATATAACCGGTGGCAATTTTGTAAATATCAAAGAACATATTGGACCGTAGCATTTTTCGATAGGTCTTGAATATATTATTCAAACCGTTGAAAAAAACAACTGCTCTTTAAACATTTATTAAAAAAAATTTAAATATGAATTACTTTAAAGAGAAATCTCGTACAACCCGACTTATATTTTATGCGGTGGAAAATAACAAGGAAATTTTTAAAAATAATTGTATAAAAATTTTAAGACCGTACATATATAAATGACGCTCTTCAAGTTAATATTTTTAAGAGCAGGCATAACTTCTACCTGGTACTAAATAATGAAAAAAATTTAAACTAATAGTTTATTGCATTTGAGACCGAACATAATAAAAGGACGTTCTGAAATATTAACCTTTAAGACCATCGTTTTTGTTACCCAAAAAACAATTGCTCTTAAAACATTTATTAAAAAAAATGAAATAATATGAAATTATTGATAAATCTCGTACAGCCTGACTTATATTTTTTGCGGTGCAAAATAATAAGAAAATATATAAATAAAATGGTATAAAACTTTTAAGAGCGGACATATATAAATGACGCTCTTAAAGTTAATATTTTTAAGAGGTGGCGTAACTTCTACCCGATATTAAATAATGAAAAAATTTAAACTAATAGTTTATTACTTTTAAGACCAGATATAATAAAAAGACGTTTTGAAATGTTAACCTTTAAGACCATCATTTTGTGTTTCTCCGGTCTTAAAACTGCCAACTATATTTCTCGCACGAAACCTTAACTTGTGTCTTACGTCTTTCTGTCTGAACACTGAAACCCCTGTTCTTATTACGAAACACTCAAACACATTTTCCTATTGCATTACATCTCTTCCTTGCAAACCGCCACCATCCTTTGTTACTCTCTCATTTGCTCTGGCATTCCTCTCTTGCACCACCTCTCTCAACCTCTTTTCTTGTTTGGAAAAAGAACGGAGGAAACGAGTGTAGTCCTGTTCATGAAATGTCAGTTGATGATGTAACTGGTGTTAGTCAAAACGAACTATCTTCTTCTCAGAGTGAGCCTCCTCGTAACCACCCTGCACGTCGTGGTTATAGAAGAGGCCCCACTCGATTGAAAGAGCTTACCCTAACGCAGACTGCCAGTGAAAGGCTAGGTATACAGTTTGATGAACATTTGGCTCCTTGCTACCCAAATAAAAGCAAATATACTAGTTATGTCGGCTTACTAGCACGCAGCAAGCCAAGCATTTTGGTCGACAAGTGGAAAAATGTTGATAAAGAGAAAGTGAAGGATCTTATTTGGACCTCTATATTCAATTGCTTCTTAATTATGTTCTTAAATAATGTCACTAACTGTCTTTTGTTCTTGTTTTTATATTTCCAGCAGGATCTGATCGAAATGGGTTTGTTACAAAAGAAGAGGAATGTTAGTTATGCTATTATTGGCCGGGTGGAAATCCGATGATGAAGACAAGGTGAATTGGTATATATATTGATCATTTAGGTGTTGTATACTATAATTGTAACTCATTGTATGTATTTGTAACTTATCTAACTTATTGTATTATTACATTCATTTATTGTTAGGTGTGTATACTGTATAATTGCTAGTAACAAGCTACATACATTCATTACGATGCCACAATATAACTCATGGAGAGTGAATAATATTTGTATCATTTTCCAATTCAATTACAGTAATTTATAAAGGATTTCTCATATATATATATATAGCAGCTTGAGTACTGTCTTTTAGATGTTGGATTGTGTGGCGATTTTGTTTTACAACAAGTGAAAACTCCACTTTTAAGACTGGTGCATTTATAATGTCCGGTCTTAAAAGTCAGACTTTTTAGAGCGAAGGTTATTCTTGTAATACCCGGATAACTAATATCTGGAATATTATGCCACAATAATGAAAATGCCCATTTATGAAGATTGTGGTCTCAACATGTTATGTGATTAGTATATGTTCAAAGGAAAACATTAAGAAAATTAAAGGAAGTTTAGTATCGGAAATGTGAAAAATGTGTCTTAAGGCCATAAAACATCCTGAGAAGAATTAGGAAAAATTCTAAAAGGCATGGAATAATTATTAAAAATTAGAAAGTATGTTGTCTCTAATTTAGGTAATTTATTAAATTATTACCTTGGAAAAATTAAAGGAGAAAAATCAAAAAGTATTGGGGGACCATATTGGACCCCATGATTTTTAATATTATGCATGGTACATAAATTACCAATGTCAGTAAAATAGTTGTGAAATAATAATTACTACTAATTAAGAAAATTATCAACAATTGGTAAGTGATTAATTAGATAATTAATGGCTAATTGTTTAGACATAAGATAAAGAGAAAAATGTGGAAATTAATTAAAATAAATATATATATATATATAAATAAAAACAAAAATTATGAAGAAAAATAAAGAAAAATTAAAATGGAAATTAAATAATAATAATAATAATAAAAAATATATCTAACATATTTTGCAATTAAATAATATTATAATGGTAAAAAGCAAGTAGGATAAATGACTACGAATAGAAATAAAATGCTACCTAGAAAACCATGAACTAAGTTTCTAGAGTCAGAGTATATTATAGACAAGTGAATTTTTACCTCGGAGTGGCCTATCTCCAAAGTCATTTCCGTAATCGACGGAGTGATCATGAGATAGAGCCAAGAAGATATTTTGTGAAATTAAGATAGATAGTGGAAGTGAAAACCTATAGAAAATAATTCATAAAATGGAATCCGGAGATAAGTTGGTAAACATCTGGACATATTATGAACGAGTGATTTATGATCCAGAAGTTGACGTCGGCAGACGCAATTTCCGTAGCCGACGGCATTTGGCCGAAATATTCAGCAGACAACGAAATGCCCTTAATGGGATAAAAAATTTAGTTGACCCAAGTAACTTGAAAGAGGAAGAAAAGACCTTCAGGGCTTTGCTTCCGGAATTTTGAGTTTTCCCAAGATTACGCAATTAGGACACAAAACAGGTAACTTTATCAGATAAAGGCACATAAATCAAGAGATGATGCAGGCATGACATCACTTTGATGACTCATGATGATGTCATCATAGAGAGGTGTAAGGCCCAGATCAACCCATTTCAAAAAGTGCAATCCAACGGTCAGAATCTATCCAGACGAAGTTCAAAGAAATTACGGAATTGCCATTCGGTTTTTCTATAAATAGCCCTTCATTTCTCTTCATTCTTCACCAATTTCACTTACAATCCTAGAGAGAAGCTCTGGAAGAGGAGTAAGAAGTTCATAACAAAGCTTTGAGTAAGTTTCTCAGTCCTTAGATTTTAGTTTCAGTAGTTCTTTCGGTAGTTATAGTAGAACTGCTAGAGTAGTCTTTAATTTTTCAAGTTAGCTTATATATCATATTTTAGGAATAAATATGATATTTATCTCAGAAATCTGTTAGGGGAAAAGTTACAGCAAAATTATGAGAGTTTAAAGTCAAAATAGCGAAGCTCTGGTAAAATTCCACTAAGTGGTCAAACTAGGGGCAAAATGGTAATTTGTACCTAAAATGCCTGTTATGATCTTAAATATTCATATCAGTAATATTATCCTTATAGGATACCCGAAATCACGAGCCGCTGTTTCCGCTGTCACCGCTATCGTGCCGCTGTCAAACGTGCCGTAATTTGACGAAAGTGCCAGAAACCTTCAACGGAGGTACGGACGCGTATTGTAACCTTAACACTTATGCTGCTCATATACATATATGTGATAGACATGTTTATATACTGAGGCTCTGCCTAGGGTTGTCAGTTATACATACAGCTTTATACGGGTTATAGTCTTGATAACGCCGTTGGGTTTTCCTAGCGCTGAGGACACGATGGGCCGTCGTGGCACTGGTTATGTGCAGACATGTTGTAGGACTTTACATACTGCTTTGTGCTTATGTTCTGTCAATGTTGTGATCATACATCTGCTGTGTGCTTATGTAGTGATTTACTGCTGTTATGAATTTGTGAATAACTGTTGTCCATATACCGTTTATTTGAGCATAAGGTTAACCGTTACCTGAGATCCAAATGGTAATTGGATCTCAGCTGTAGCTTCAGGTTCGGACGAACCAAGGGGTTGAAGATAGGGGTGAGCGACTGGTGTAGGACGGTAGAAGGAATTTTATGGTTTTAGTTTTATATGCCTAGTTAGGTGCTGTTTCCTTTTGGATAGTAGATGACTGTATAAGTACACTTACACTGTGGTTATGTAATGTTAAGGTTCAGTTACTCATTGCGCTACTCTGATCAACGTTGTAAAAAAAAAATTCCGCTATTTTTAAGGTGGGATGTTACAATTCCTTACGATCTTAAAAGTACTAATAGGTATAAACAAGACAAACCTTTAAGACTGATGAATTTATAATGTCTAATCTTGAAAGTCAGACTTTTTAGAGCGGACACTATTCCTTACGGTCTTAAAAGTACTAATATATTTATAAAAAAGACCAACCTTTAAGACCGCATTTAATCATTTAGTCCATCTTAAAAGTAATATTTTTAAGACCGGATATATGTTATCGTAAGGTCTTATTTTATTTTTCTTTGAGACTGGTGCATATGTTTGTCCGGTCTTGAAAGTTACATACTTTTAAGATCGATGTTATTTGGTCCGGTCTTGAAAGTTATTTAAGACCGGACCTTTTATTGACCTGTCCAATAAATTCTTTTTTTAAGACCGAACAAAATATATGTAAGGTCTATATAGTGCGATTTTTAAGACCTATTGTTTTTAATGTTCGGTCTTGTAATATTTTTTTAAAACCGGTTCAGGTCTGGTCTTAAAAGTTACATACTTTTAAAACCGTCTGGAACGAGACTGGTCGCTGGTCCAGTTTTACAATGCCTCTTTCGTCTGGTTTTAAAATACTTTTTGTACCCGTGACAATTTGTTAACTTGCGTATCTTAGTAAAATGAGATTTTATTATGAGTGTTATGTAACATCAACTTATATTATATTTTGTTTGCTTTCCTCTCTTAACAGCCACATGCGGTCTCTCTTATACTCAAACCATGTACTTAATAAACAATGACTATAAGAATGATAAAAGAATATTTTTCTAAGCCATAAAAAAATCCACTGCCATTCATTTTGATTTAATATATTTGTATTCTTTAATATAATAAAGAAAATCAATATAATGTTAGGTTTTAGTATAAAGTTCTAATTAATTTTATGTTTTCATAAAACAATAAAGTAGATACTTAAAAAAAGAATTTTCCTTTTAAAAGTAAATATTTAACAATATATAAATTAAAAGAGAAGATAAAAAAATTAAAATAAAACGGTGAATAGAATTTAATTTTATAAATTAACCCGATTTATTTAAAAATTGAGCAAAAAGTAGAAAATATTAGAATAGAAATCAAAATAACAATATTTTGTTGGTTAAAAAATGGTAGTAGGGTATGATAAAAAATGCTTAGTCTTGCATTCCCAAGGAATATCAGATTCCATAACCCTGTTGAATAAATATAATTTGTCCATGAGTGTGATCTTTTTTAAAGTGCTGTTACAAAACAAGACAAATAAAAAAAGTGTTTTTATAATTTGTCCAATATCGTTTGTCTTTTACAACGGAAGTAGCTGCTGTCCCTTTTCTATGGCAAAGTAGGTACGGCCCTTTTTTTTTTCTTTTTTTTTTTACGTATCCCCGGTCTTTCACTCCTCAATAACACAACTAAAGAACGAAACAAATATTTCAACTTTTTTTTTTCAAAAATAATTATAGTAGGTATTTGTAATAAATTCTGTTGATTTTTCCAAAGAAGATCATACTTACATCAATTTCTTTGTATTTATCATATTAAATTCCTTAACCACACATTGTCATATGCCTTTTTTTTTTTTAAAAAAAAAGCTTATAATTAAATAATAATATATTTCAAAAATATAATATATGGCTACGTGTGATTGTGAAACTTGATATATAATGGATATAAAAAACTTAAATTAAGTATCTTTCGTGCTAAAACACTTGATTTAATTATCATCCTTATTTATGAATACCCTCCTTAATATATGAAATTAATAGATAAGAATCAAAAGGTTATGAAATTGTACTCTACTACTGTAGTACTAAAATGATCAACGTGAAGTTATGTTTTAATAATAAATTATCAAAATATCATTCCTTCACATGAACACTTGTTATTTTGCTTATTTTTATTTCCTCTAATCCTTTTATAAGAGCCTTTTTAAAAGGTTTTTGTGGTCTTAATTATAAGATCCTATGGAAAAAGTTAATAGTATTAAATTATTATTTTTTCCACAAATACCCTTATTAGTAGTAATGTAGAGAGATTATATAAGAAAAAATTAAAGGTAATTAAGATAGGTTGATTTCAATCGGAAGATAATATTGAAAAGTAGTGATAATTTTTTTTTATCATTTTAATGATGCTAACTACTTTTATTAATCATTATGAAGTAGCTAGAAGCTCTTGTAAAAAGGATTGGAGGGAGAAGTTATTAAAATGTTTATTTGCACTTGTAAATTCACTTATGAACCATTGTAATTTTTTTTTTTTAATGAGCTATTGTAAATTTTCATTTGTACACTAATTTATTTTCTTGTTGTTAGTCGTAAAAAAAAAAATACTTATGTGCACTTATAAATTCTTGTATGGGCATTGTAAATTTTTTTATATGTGTACTTGTAAAATTTGCTATAGTTAATTGTTAAAATTTGCATATGCACTTATAAGAAAATGAATGAAGGGTATCTTGATCATTATCATTAAAACAAAATTTTCCTTTGGTCTTTTGATTTTGTAGTGTAATTTCAGAATTTAATGGTCCTTAAATGAAATAAAGTCAAAATGTGAGGTTAAAATTAAATTCTCTGAAAAATACTTATAAATTCGGGAAATAAAGTATATTAGTATATTCCATGGGACAAACTCCAAGCTAATTCCAATAAATTAATATATTATGGATAATTTATTTATCTATTTTTTTCCATCAATTTATCCTATTAATTAAAGCTTACCTTACTAATTTATCATGAATAAATAAACTAAAAAAAAATGAGAGGCCATGATAAAGTTGCTTAAGAATTAAGTCTTGAATTTAAATATGTATGAATACTGAAAACGCTATTAAGAGAGAATACTGGAATCTGACTTAGTGAAACAACTATATATTAACAAAAGTTAAGAATTAAATTTAGGTAAAATTTACTCTAGAAATTGTTTTTTATTTGATTAAGAGGTTCCCTTTGAAAAAGACAATTATCCAAGAAAATACGTTTTCAAATATTCAAATTGGCATTCTTTCTCTAATTGTTTTTATAGAGGTGACTCTGCTTAGGATCTAACCCAATAATTTAATGATCTTGAAAAGTGTTTTTAAATTGTGAAGGATGATTATTAATAGAATATTGATTTCCTGTCCCGTTGTGTTTCCAGGTTCTCATAATTTTCAGATGTTAACAAATGACAAGCTCTTATATAATATCTAATGCTACTATTAAACTTGTGAGCATTTTTTAAATAATTAAAATTAAGGAATAACTCAGATTATATTGACACTAAAAATGAAATTAAATCTGAAAATATTATATCCAGAGACTCCACGCTCAAGAACAAAAAATTTAAATTGCATTAAAAGTATAGTTATAAGTTCACGTAACACACAAAATAAATTTAATATCTAATATTTCTCAAAATAAATATTTATATTATATATTTTATAAAGAAAATGATATCTACAACTTCAATCAACAAAATCAATTGGGAAAAAAAAAAAAAATCGCTCCCAAATATAAGCTAGTTATGAGAAGAAGAACAAATAATTACTTGTCATTTCTTAAAACGAAACATGTTATGATCTCTATAACTACTAAAATCGTTGAAATATGAAGAAAACCGAGTTGTAAATTTATGAAATGATAGGCGCAATCACATATTTTTTATGTTCCTAAAAAATAATTTTAATTTTCACAATATTTCAATTTATAAAATTGTGAATGCTCGTGTCATTTTTTTTTTAAAAAAAAAAAACAATAAAGGTAGCAATATTTTCCTGCTTAGTTTTTGTTGTGTTGCGCATGCATGATGGTTGATGGGCACAGCCCTCTCGTGAGTGGACAAAGCACTGCACAAGTGAGTGCGACCAGACTTCACGGGTCTGAGTTTAGTCTTGGGATGCAAACAAATCACTTTACTCACTACACAAGACTTGTTTATATATATTAAAAAAGTAAGTAACTTCTATTTTAATTTTTCAAAATAATTAATTCATCACTCTTTGCGATTTTACCTAATATTTAATCAAATCTCTCTCTAACTTTTTTTTTATTGGGTTTTAATAATTTCTCAATTATAAGTAATTGTACCTATGCTCATAATATTTTAATTATGACTGGTGATAAATTGGTAAATACAAAGTAAAAAGAGGCTTTTGAAAAATGAAATGACATATTAAAATTTAGAGTAAAATACATTAACTACCCTTTTTTTTTTTAACCTAAGTTACAAATACATCTTTTTTATGTTGAAAACGTATATAAATCTCCCATAAAATTAAAATGCATGTTACCAAAACCTCCATATTTTTGAAATCTTATTTTCAGCCACTCAAACTGATAATTGACAGTTAACTTTGACTCTCAAATTTTGTTGACCAAAACATCCCTATTTAACATAATAATTATTCCCAAAAAATAATTGTTGTTGACATTACCAGAAAATAATTTTTATACAACGTTAAAAAAAAAAATCTAGCCAATACATATGTTTTCAAACTTCTTAATGTTATGAAATTTATTATTTTTATTATATGATAAATTTTAAAATTCAATTTTTCATTAAATTTATTAAAATTTATTTACTATTTCTTTTAAAGGACTAAAAAAAATATTTCAAACACATATTTTTTTTATCATATAGTATAAATAATACATTGTTGTGAGATTATATACATAACTTATATTTAAAATTCAAAAATTTTAAACACAATTTATGCCATAAAAAATTATAAATATGTCCAGTTAAGTATGTATTAATCAAATTTCTATGTCTACGCTAACAAGAGTAATGGAATTTTTGTCCAAATATGGTAAGTAAATAAATAAATAATTGATTCTTTTTCTCTCTCCGTGTGAGTGCCCTGTTCTCTCTCTATGAGGGTCTCTGTCGATTCCTGGTGAATCTTTCTGGTCGCTGTTTCTGGAACAACGATCCTTCCCGTCTCTTCTCTTTCATCCTTTCTGTGTTTCGGTTTCCTGTTTTTAGACATTGCAACCCTCTTTTATTCTATTATAGGGTACAAGGGCGAGGATGGGGGGCTCGAAAGAAGGTCAGAGCAGTGAAAGTAGAAATATCAAACAGGTGGTGTTGAAGATGAATCCTAATGTCGAAAGAAAGGGTGGAGCTCTTGTGGGTAAAATACTCACAAATAAAAACTTAAATATTCCGACGGTGATTTCTATGATTAAAAAGGGTTGGAATTTAGAGAAGGAAGTAGAGATAAATGAATTAGATCGAAGTGGGCTGATCTTCCTATTTCGGTTCTCGGAGAGTAAAGACTTCGGACGTATATTGAAAGGTAGACCATGGTCTATACAGGGCTTCCTCCTCAATCTCAAAGTCTGGGAGGATTGCATGGTGCTCAGTGATGTCAAGTTCGATGAGGCACCGTTTTGGGTCCAGTTTCATGGATTACCCCTGGAAGCATTTGAAAACGAGAATGCGCAAAAATTGGGGGATGTTGTCGGAATAACCCAAATGTTCGAACGGCCAATGGTTGCTGGTAACCTGGATAGGGGTTATATGCGAGTTCGATCCCTTATTAATCTGAATGAGCCGCTTCTAAATGGTTTTTAGGTTCCGCGTGGTGATAGAAAACCGGCCTGGGTTACTATTAAGTATGAAAGACTACAGAATTTTTGTTACAAATGTGGGCATCTAGGCCATGACAGTTGAATATGTAAGGAAGAAAGTGCTCAGCGGGTTGAAGAAGAGGATGGTCCGAGGTATGGTAGTTGGCTAAGTACCCCATCAGTCAAAACTCTGGATCACCGATTGAAAATTAGCAAGGAAGACTGGATTGAGGCTCGATTCATCTCAAAGGATTCTTAGGAATCCAAAGGAAAGCAGGGTTGGTCACCGGGGAAGTTTCAGGCAACCCTTGGATATAGAAACCCTCATCCCGAGGCGGGTTTGGTGAACAAACCCTTGGGAAACGAGATTGTTAGGAAAATGGTCACTGTTGAGAGTATGGAGGCTTCGGAGGATCATATCTATGAAGCAGAAAAATCAGACAGTGGAAGTCAAATGGTAATTAATGCTGGGGACGTTAGCATATCTCGCAAGATCCAGATGAATCCATTAGGTGCAGCTGACTGGGGGGAAGGGTGGCCTAAGGATGTGTTTATGGGCTCAAGTGCGAAAGGGGCCCAATCGGATGAACTAATAAGTATCCATATGGAGGGTGTACGTCCAGGTAGTAAACCAAGTGAGGGAAGAATTTCTTTAGGCTCAGTAGATGGGGCTGGTCCTAATGCCTCAGGAAACAACGCACTAGTTAGGCTGTCCCCAATATCGGAAGTCTCAGTCACTCTAAGAAACATTCACATTAAACGGGCCCTGGAGGAAGAAAATGAGCCAATCCCTGCTAAACGACCTCGTAAACTAACTTTTATGGATGAAGAGCCATCTCTACCCAAGATAGACAGATTGACCCCCCAACCAAGAGGAAGACGTCGTAACTATCGCACCTTAAAGGCCTTGATTTGAAAATCGCCGTAAGGTAAGCATGGATATAATTCCGGGAATTCGAATGTTTCTACTGATGAGTTGATAGTAGCTGGGGAAATTGATTTTCTCGATAGTTGGCTGGCATCTATGGGTAACCATGGGTCTCAATCTTCAACTTCTTCTCCTTATGCCGGTGGCTGGAAGGAACCAGCTGCCGGTGAAAAATGAATCCCTTAGTTTGGAATTGTCAGGGCTTGGGGGCGGCTCTGATAGTTAGAAATTTGAAGGCTGAATGCCTCAAGAAGCCCTAACTGGTGTTTCTTATGGAAACTAAACAAAAGGCAAAATTCATGAGAAAGATAAGAAGACGCTGTGGATATTCTGAGGAATGGTTAGTGAATCCGGTGGGACTGAGTGGAGGGCTTGCGCTATGGTGGGTGGATTCAATCACTGTTGAAATCTTGTTCTCTTCAGTAAATATTATTCATACTTGGATTGGATCTAGTGCTGTAGATACTCCAACTTTCATTACTTTTGTGTATGGTCCACCCTGTGAAGAGGACAGGCTTTTGTGCTGGCAAGAACTTTGCAAAATCAGAGAAGGGATTGGAGAGTTGTGGTTATGCGTAGGGGACTTTAATGACATCTTGTCACAATCTGAGAAATGGGGTGGAAATCCGAGAGCGTGGAGGAAGATTCTGAATTTCAAACTTCTTCTTGCAGATTGCGAGCTTGATGATATGGGTTTTTATGGTTGTGAGTTTACATGGTGCAACAATAGGGACCATCCGGATACAATTCGGGAAAGAATCGACAGGGCCTTGGGGAATACGCTGCTGAGAGAAAAGTTCCCCAATTTTCAAGTGCTTCATGTTGAACCAGCTGGATTGGACCATCATATGCTATGGATTCAGTGTCATCCAGAAGGTTTTCGCAGAAAAAGATCATTCCGAGTTGAGGTATGTTGGACAACTCACCCAAAATTTTCACAGTTAGTTAAAGATAGTTGGCTTTTAGCTCCTAACAGTGATCTGAGGGCAGTGGAAGCTTTTGTCCAAAGAATGTCAAATTGCAGGAAGAAAATGATCAAGTGGAGCCATAAAGAATTCCCGAATAATTCTCATAAAATTGAGAGTTTGAAAAATCAACTAGCCGTGTTAAATCAGCAGATCCGAAATGAACCTACAACTCGTGCTATGGTGGAGATAAAACGAGACTTAGACCGGTTGTTTGCTCTTGAAGAACAATTCTGGTGGCAGAGGTCGAGAATTAATTGGCTCTTATATGGGGATAGAAACTCCCGGTTCTTCCATATGTCTACTCTAAAAAGGCGCCATCGGAATAGTGTCGTGTGAATAAAGAATGATGAGGGCAGATGGCTTCAGGAAAAATAAAAAATCTCCCAGAACATTGCCCAGTTTTTTCAGGGACTCTTTTCCTCATTTGGTCCCTCAGAAATGGACCCGGTCTTGGATTTTATTAACCCCAAAATATCAGAGACTATGAATCAAGGTCTTATGCTTCCAGTCTCAAGGGAGGAGGTCAAGGCTGCTGCATTTAGTCTGGGTTCCTTAAAGGCGCCAGGTCCAGATGGGTTCTCAGGCATTTTCTATCAAAGCTCATGGAATGAGATTGGTGACTCCATATTCCTAATGGTTAAAGAGTTTTTTGAGGGCAGATCTATGCTTGAAATGATTAATGAGACAAATATTGCATTGATTCCCAAGGTTGAAAAGCCGATACATGTGACACAACTTCGACCTATTGGACTGTGTAATTTTCCTACAAAGTCATCTCAAAGATCTTGGCTAACAGAATGAGACCCCTGCTAGATAAATGTATTTCACAGAATCAAGGAGCTTTTGTCCTGAGCCGATGCATCCATGACAACATCATCATTGCCCATGAAGTATACCATTACCTCAGAAGGAAGAAAACATGGGGGAAGTTTGAATTTGCACTGAAAATGGATATGAGCAAAGCTTACGATCGCATAGAATGGTGTTTTTTGGAGAAAGTGCTGATACGCTTCGGTTTCTGCTTGGAGTGGGTGTCATTAATCATGAAATGCATCCAATCGGTTAAAATGAATATATGTGTCTCAGGGGAAAACATCAGTTCTTTCTCTCCAAGTAGAGGGCTCCGTCAGGGTGATCCAATCTCACCGTACCTATTCATCTTGGTGGCAGAGGTCTTATCATTAATGATTGAAAAGAGTCAAGAGGCAGGCCTTATCAAAGGGATCAGACTGAGTAGGAATGGTCCAGTGCTTACTCACACTTTCTTCGCTGATGACTCTCTGCTATATATGAATGCGAGTAGGGAAGACTGTAATTATTTAGCTCAAATGCTACAAAGCTACTGTGATGCATCCGGCTAAGCCATTAATTTGGACAAGTCCAGCATTTTCTACTCCTCCAACACTCCTGTTGGAATCAGAAATATGGTTGGAGGTATTTTGGGTATTTCTGCTGCTGCTGATCCGGGGAAATATCTTGGTATCCCAAGATCTGGGGGAAGTCAAAACATCAAGCTTTGGCCTATGTTAAGGAGAGAGTTGCTTGTAAGCTGCAGAATTGGGGGCTCTCCTCTCTATCATTTCTAGGACGTGAGGTAATGATTAAAGCCGTAATTCAAGCTATTCCTATCTTTCCTATGAACTGCTTTAAATTTCCAAACCAAACTTGCAAGGAAATTCATAGCTTGATTGCTAATTTTTGGTGGGACGGAAATGCCTTCGGTCACCGCACCCATTGGAAAGCTTGGGATTTTCTTACATCTAGTAAAGAACAAGGAGGGAAGGGATTCAAAGATCTATGTGTGCTAAATGATTCCATGTTAGCTAAAATGATTCCATGTTAGCTAAATCAGCCTGGCGATTACTGACAAGGCCGAATGACTTGTGGGCAAGAGTGTTAAAAAGTATCTACTTCCAGGAAAAAAATTTTCTGATTGCCACCAAAGGACATAAGGCTTCCTGGTGCTGGTCAAGCCTTATTGAAGGTCGAAACACACTTATGAAGGATCTTCAATGGGATGTGGGCTTAGGTTCTTCAATTGGTATATGGGGGGAGCTGTGGATCCCAGGCGGCATTATTCTTGAACAGCCTCTGGACTGTGATGCTGAGGTCAAAAAAGGGCGAGTAAGTGATCTAATAGTAGAGGGTGCTTGGGAACTTGGCAATGCCTCACAATTCTTGTCAGAGGAGATTAAGGATGCAATTTATAATATCCCTATTAATTCAAATGGCCTAGATGACAAGCTGGTTTGAAAAAAAAGCCAAAAATGGGGAATATGCTGTAAAGTTGGGGTATGCAGCAGAAATGGCCATTCATGGATCTGGAGCAACAAAAGCGGGATCTTCTGTGGTTGTGCCTCCATCAAGTTGGAAATCAGTGTGGAAGATCAAGGTAACTCCACGGGTTCAGCAATTTGTCCGGCGGATACTGAACAGGGCCCTAGCCACTAATGAAGCTTTATTTAAAAGACATAGATCACAGCTGAATGTCTGCCCCATCTATGAGAAGGAGGAGCAAAGTCTGGAACACTTATTCTTTAAATGTCCATGGACTCGATGTGTATGGTTTGGTTGTCAACTAGGAGCTACACTGGACCCTACAAGGGTGAATAACTTTATCAGCTGGTGGCTTCAGGTTGAAGGTATGCCATCCTTGACCTCTCATGACATATCTTTAATTTGTTGGGTTCTCTGGTACATTTGGAAATAGAGGAATGCAAAAGTGTTTAATTTTATTGAGCCCAATCCCCTTATGGTTATTGAGATGGCTAAAAATAGTAACTCGGAATTTTTTAATTGCTGCATTAATTCGAAATCAGTTGGGGATGGGATTGAAAATTCTGCAGTAAGGCCAATTGGTTGGTGTTGGCCTAATTTTGATAGTGTCAAAATCAATGTGGATGGGGCATTTAAGTTTGATTCAAGGGAAGCTGCTATCGGTGTGTGTTGCAGGAATCATTATGGCCTTTTTGTCTGGGGGTTTGTTGAAAAAGTGAAGTCCATATCAGCTTTCATGACTGAGGCACTTGCCCTCAAAAAGGCGTTGCTGATTGCGGTGGATTTGGGGATTGACAAAGCAGTATTTGAGTCTGATTGTTTATTTCTAGTGAAGTGTATTTCTGCTAAGTCTCCTTCTGCTTATGACTGGTGTTGTAGAAGTATAATACATGACATTATTAGTATCTTTTCCTCCAATGTTGGGTTCTCTTCTTCCTTTACTCCTCGTGAAGGAAACCGTGTTGCTGACCATCTTGCAGCAATTGCATATAGGGGGTGTGCCCATTTGGGTGGGTGTCACAGCCGCCACCCTCTTTGATTCCGTTGCTAACATTGGATGCGAATAAGGCTTCTACTGTCATGGACGATGCTGCTGCTTCCCAAAACTGAAGAGGGTGACAGCTTTTGGTTTCGTTGATTTATCATCTAGTTATGTCTGTGTATTTAGTTTCCTGGTTAATCTTTTAGTGTCATTTGGCTTCAACGTTGTGGTTGTATGGCTTCTAGTAGTAATGATGTTTGTGCTAGTAGTATGTTGTGTTATTAGAACTCTGATGTAATAGCCAAGTTATCTAAAGAGGTAATAGATTATTACTTCGAGCAAAAAAAATAAATAAATAACTGTGCAAAAAGGGGGAAATGAAATATGAAAATATTAATTGCTTCAAAATAATTTTGGCTAAAATTTTGGGATTTAGAATGATGAAGAGTATTTTTCTTAAAAACATTCAACTAAAGAAAAGAATGATGAATGGCTTATTAGTAATTAAAATTTGAGATAGGATATTCTTACTACCTCTTTATTTTGCTACCTTTTGACTACCACTTTTTTACCGTTAAATCTATTATTTGATCTAACGGTCCTGATTTACCTTACTTAAAACCTTCTTTCTTCTCCACATTTCTTCCTCTGTCCCTTCCATCCTCTTGATAGCCGCGGGGATGCGATATGCTATTTCTTGCGTTCGTGCTACTTTTTCTTAATTAGGTATACGATATGCTTTTACAGTTGGTGATTAATGAAATTTTGGCAAATATTTTTTTGTCATATCGATTATTTCCTAATATAAATATTAACAAAATAGAAAACACGATCAGGGCAAACAAAAAGATCAAGCTTCCTTTTGCTGTTGGCCATTGTGATGGGTGGGGATAAAATCTCTGAGCACGCCTAAAGTTGATTGATTCTATATCTTATTCCTTTTGTTGAGGCGAGTTCACGCAGGGAGAGGCAGGTGAAAATTTCGCTGAGATTTGTGCTATTCGCTGCTACTTGTGTTCTCTGATCGTGTGCTTAGGTTGCGAATTTTGTATTTATCTTCAATTTTTTTTAATCTTTGGTTGAGTTTCTAATTCTGGATCGGTGTTGGATTGTATGAGTTGTGAAGGTGAGAGATGTTATATATATATATATATATATATATATATATATATATATATATATATATATATGTAGATCAAATACTTGCATTGAATTTAGGTATTCAGAACGACTTATGTCAATTAGTGCATTTGAGTGGCAAAACTAGAGATTGAAGGGAAGAAATAGTGTTATTGGTGACAAAGAAAATCAAGCGATGAATTTTGGCAATTTCTCTATAAACCCTAATGTTGTCGTACAATCTGTATAAAATGATTGAAAGCATTAGCATGTTCAATAAAGTGCGCAACTGCAGGTTTAGGGCAGAAGAAAAAATTGCTTTCCCTTACAATAGATGAGGAGCAAGCCTAAATTTAATGCTCATCGTCTACACAGGATGGTGATTCCATCTACTTCCCATTGAATTGTGTTTCTTGCATGGGGAATTTACTAATGATTCTGAAGTACTTACTGGGTGCTTATTGTGCTTGTGAATTTACTAATGTTTATTGATTTTAAATTTTTAGGTATATTATGGAAGAACATCCGGACTACATTGACTTAAATGATGAAAATAGGAATGATGACATACCTGATGAATGGAAGGGAAAGAGGGAGAAATGTGGAGAAGGAAGAAGGTTTTAAGTAAGGTAAATCAGGACCGTTGGATCAAATAATATATCTAACGGTAAAAAAGTGGTTGTCAAAAGGTAGTAAGATAAAGAGGTGGTAAGAATATCCGATCTCTTAAAATTTATTTAAATATATTTTTAAAATATTCTTAATGGAGTTATTGGTTTGAACTTATACGTATGCTTTTAAAATAGAGGGAACATTTATATAATTAAGGTATAACATCGAGGTCAGAGTATTTTACTTAAAAAAAGGGGACTAAGACAAGACTATTAGTGCCTGATTGGATCCTCTTATTTTTAGTTTATCTTCTCCTTATAAATAGAAGCTAGGCCAAACAAGGTTAAACAAAAGCTCTTATAATAAAAAGATCTTTTTTTAAAAAAAATAATGAAGAAAAAAACTAGAAGTCAAAAGCTCTTGAGAGGATTTTTTTTTAAGAGTTGTTTTTTAAAGCTTAAGCACGCTTTGCTTCCCCATTCCTTATTCTTTGATACTCTTCTCATCCTCCGATACTCTCCATCATGACTTCTTCCCTCGATTTCCCTCAAGAAGCTCCATTCTCCTCCTACTCACTCTCAGCCATTACTTCCTCCTAATTCAATCTGCTTCCGAAATGGAGTTCATAATTTTGGTCTTGAAAATTCTCATCGATCTAGGGTTTTCATGAGCATATTGGTCAGAACTCAAACGGTTGTCAATGATGCTTTGTTCTTTGATTACAAGTCTTTGATTACAAGCTAGTACCACTTTTTTGTTCCCTAGCCAGGTACAGTTTTTCTATTGGTCTCTGCATTTATCGGAAACAAGAAACATCATTTTTGAAAATGTTGGGATTTTAATTTTGGAAGAGAAAAGTTGTGAAATTGAAAGTTTATTCGAGGAAATCTGCCTTGTCATGTTTAAAGGTTATTTTATAATATACCTTTTATGATAAATTTTTATTAGAAAAAGTGTTTATGACAAAAGTTTTGTCAAACAACTTATTTTTAATTTGAGTTTTTAAGTAATTTTTAAGCTTAAAAATTTATATAATTATCAAACAACTTTTAGCTTCTTTTTTTTTTTTAATACAAAAAACTCTTTTTTAGCTTTAACTTAAAAGTAGCTTGAGGATGCAAACAAGCTCTTAAGCGGGTGGTAAAAGACATGAATAAGGTAAAACCCCAAAGTTTCAAACATGTGAGTTAGGTTCCTCAAGTTTACTCCGTTTCAAACCATTAATCCCTGTAGTTTGAAAAGAACATTAACTATGTTAAGTTTGATTATGTGGCATTAATATAGTTAAAGTTGCTTATGTGAGTGGCCGACTAGGCAAGATGATTGGATATTTTTTTGCTGACTAGGTAATATGTCAAAAAACATTAAAACATAAAATACAACCAAGAGGACCAATACAACCAAGATGATTGGTTAATGCCATTTTCGGCCTAAAGAGTGTTGGTTCTAAGAGTTTTGGTAATAACAAAACTTTATGAATCAAAACTTTATGAAATAGAAAATGTGTTTGCGAAAAGTCAAATTACTCGAGTAAGGAATCCTGTTACTCAAGTAATCCTTCAAGAAATCATTTTAAATACTCTGGGAAAGCAAAATTTGTAATTTGGGCTAAGTGAGATGCATTACTCGAGTAATCCCAGGAATTACTCGAGTAATATCGAGCTCTCAGCATTTTTCAGTAAGACATGGTAAGTAGGTACTCAAGTAAGCATAACTAATTATTCAAGTAATGTGGTGATTGGATTAAAATATTTCAACATACTTGACCTTACTCAAGTAACAAATTATTAGTCAAGTAATATTTATATATTACTCAAGTAACAAGATTTGTTATTTGTGTAACCCTTTGTCCCAGACGCCACTACTCGATATTACTCGAGTAATGGATTTGTCACTCATGTAATATTTAGACATTACTCGAGTAACAAATATACCACTCGAGTAATCATGTTCCAATATCCATTTTTGCGTTAACTTTGATTATTACTCAAGTAACATATACTTCTACTCGAGTAATATCTTTCTTTCGTTATTACTTTCCAAGTTTACTCGAGTAATGAGCTAAGCTTGTGCAAGTAATGTCGACCAAGATTCAAAACGCCTATGGACTCACGACGTTATTCAAGCAAACTATTGTTGTTTGTCAAGTAATGCTGGGAGCAAATCAGAACACTGGTCTGGCCTCTTTGATTTTGGATTAATTATTCTGGGTCAACTTATATATATTTTTAATCACTCTCAAAATTATTATTGTTATAACAAATCATCCTTTTGAGTGATTTACAGATGTTTAACCTTATTTAAATTAAGATTAGCATAAATAGTTGTTTATTGTGTCAGACGCATTTAATGAAGATAATACAAATGGAACAAACATTCTGAGTAGACGAAAACATTCCTTTTAGGTGCATTTATTCCAACTATTAATTAGAGTCAATATTTGCTCCAAGTATTTCGACGGCGAACGCATTTAATGAAACAACCAATGATTATACGCAACGGAAAACATCTATGCCTAATGGAAATACAAAGAGACTCAACGACTATATTCAATGTCTCTCAACGGCATTAATGGCAAAATAGTATAAAAGCTCGATCATTCAATTTCGCCAACTACTGAAACTCTACACATTTATTTCTGTATTATTGCAATCAATTGTTTCATTACTTTCATTCAATATCTTTGGATATAATTCGTACTTCAGTGATTATCTTATTTACTCAACGGGAAGTTAAACTTTATTCGATTTATCTGTAAAATCTTAAGGTTATGGAACCTTAAGAGTGCGTATACAATTAAAGCTTGTAAAGGGGAGTGAGTCCTTGCAATAGGATCAACTCAAGTACAGAGTGTGTAAATTGTATAAGAGTTTGAGATAGTGAAATACCCAAAGTGATTAAAGATTGGACGTAGGTTGACGACTTAGATCGAACCAGTATAAACTCTCTGTGTTCATCTTCCTTTTCAGTCTTTGTTTTATTGTTTTTAAGTTATTTCCAAAAAGAATTTTAGAATCACCTATTACTCCTTTTAGGTGATATTCATGCTCTTCATTTGGTATCAGAGCAAGGTTTCTTAGTTGGGCTTAACATCCTGAGAAAAAGATCATGGAAGGAAAATTACCAGATGGAGCATCTATCAACCGTACTCTTGGCTTCATTTGGTATCAGAGCAAGATTTCCTAATTATGGTTAGCAATCATATACTGATTACACTATGCATAAGAGATTAACTATTCCTCTTAGATTCAATTTTGAATCTAAGATATAACTAAATATTCAGGTAGTGGATTTGGATCGAGGGGTAAGACAGTGCAATGAGGGCTATTGGAGGAAGGGTGGACTCGGAAGGAGTTTTATAATATTTTTAGTTATCTTTATTTTTGGAGATTATAAAAAGGTTGTATAATGTTGATACTTTTGCTAACTTATTTTGGATAACTGTATCTCTAACATCTTCATGGGAATTAGTATTTACACTTGACCAGTGTATATATATACATACATTATCAGTACTCGTTCACCCAAACCGCTATACATTATTTGTTGCACCATTTATTCCGATGCATGACATAGAAATAAGGGGTGTGACTGTGTGACACATAAGAACTTGATTCTCGACACTATAGACTCTTGCTGGAAAGCCAACTCAAACTGGACATCAAATTGGCTCTAGCGGATTGTGCTGTTGGGTTTGGCTAATATGCAATTAGAAGTAAGCTTTGGTCTACATATATGAGTTGCAATGGTTAGTTTTTGAATTACCACCTTCTTATAAGCTATTGAAACGAAAAAAGAAATCCAGGTGCATTAGACCTGGGCCGATTTGTGAATGATATGATGATCTGTTTAATCCTTTTTCCCCTCGTAACAAATATCATATATTTATTCCTTTGATTGTCATCCCCGCCCCCCCCCCCCCCCCCCCCCGGGTTTGAAAGACTACAATAAATTTTGAGATGCGCAGATTATTTTAGGTAAGGGAAACAAAAACAAAGTTACGGTTATTTATACACCCAAAATGTTCAGAAATCACTCTTTGGTAAACCAGCAAATAATTTAGTTTCCTTAAATGGGAAGAGCTCCTTCCTGTGCAAAAGTTGGGCAGCACAAAGGTTCAAGGAGTCGTCTTCCTCCCCCTCCTCTTCTCTCATTGACCTCAATGTTTGTTTCACCTACCAATCTCTGATTCATTTTACACACTTCAAGTCACTCACACAAACTTCATTATTTGCTAGACTTTTGGACACAATGCTCTGCTGTTCACCTGTTTTCATGACGAAAAATATAGATGAACCCCCCCGCCGCCCATCCCCCGGGGGGGCGGGGACGGGGCAGAGGTAGTGGTGTGTACATCACAATATGCAGCAATAATGAAAGTAGAGGGAGTGGAATGTATTTTGTTCTGGCTCATAGATCTTTTGACCAAAGACTACAACACCGTTCAGAAAGTCCTCTCCCGTGCTTGTATTTTACAGGTCATACTAGTAAAAAAAAATTATTTTACCCAATCAGCCACTCGCATAAGCAACTGTAATGGTGTTAATGATACATCATCAAAATTAACACCATCAATATCATTTTCAAACTATAGGGACTAACGGTTCAAAATAGTGTCATTAAGAGATTCAAACTATATATTTTGAAACTTCAGAAATCAAAACCAAAGTTATTGTAAATTATAAAATTCAAAGATCATATCGACCGTGATTTTAGTCTAGTTGGCTCATCAATTAATTTTTTTTTAATTAGTCAAAATATAGATGAGGGGACACTGTGAGAATATGTTAAGTATTTCTCTTTTTAAAATTAAAAATTAAAATTTAACTTTGCTTATGCATAGTCGCCAATTAACTTTGTTTAGTCAGTATTTTCTGTTGGTTTTATGGACTAAAAATACATTTTATAAATGTAAGGAATTAAAATTAAAATTATACCTTACGTATATTTAAATTTAAAGGACATGAAAATTTAGCCTAAAGTTAATTGTAACTTTAGTCATTAGATAATAGATATAATTTCTTGGGTTAATGTGCAAAAATGCACATGTGTTTTATCTCTAGGAACGCCCAATATCAAGTGGTTTTTTTAGGAACAAAAGTGCATATGTGATTATAATTTAAGTGAAAAAAAAATACAATTTCACCGTTAAGTTTGACCTTTTTTGTTGAATGGGCGATGACGTGGCATTTTTGCACACGTGTTGGGCGCTCTTTTTGCCAAACCACGTGTATATTTTTACACTTTTTTGCCAAATCACATATGTATTTTTGCACCTTTGAAATGCCATGTCATTGCCCAGTCAACAAAAAAAAGTTAAACTTAACGATTAAAATCAAATTTAACAATCAAATGGTATTTTTGCACTTAATTTGTAATTACATGTGCACTTTTGCAACTAAAAAAAAACTTGGTGTTGGATGTTCCTTAGGGTAAAGCACATGTACACTTTTGCACCTTAACCCTAACTTCTTTACCTAATTTTCTAGGGATTTATGACATTAGATCAAATCGAATTTTCCTTTTTTTTTGGTTTTGTGAAATTGTCTCTGTACCACAGCAGCAAAAATGGACAATGAAGTTGCCGACCTGTATATAGATAAATCACAAGACCATGCAACTAGTACTCTCTCTCTTTCTCTCTCATACACACACAAAAAGAGGAGAGAAAGGGGAACTCTTTATCATCCATCTCTTCCTCAACTTGGTAAATTTCACATCAAACCAAGAGAAACCAGATTAGGCTTAAAGTTTTTCACGAATGGAGAACTAAATACAGATAATTGAACATCAAACCTGCTTTTGTGCTAATCAATCTTCAAGGATGTATCGGTTCCTTCTTGCCCCAAGTGCAAATCGCTGTATGAAAACAAAAGAGAAGCTTTTTAGATATTGGAAAAAAGAAATAAAGCTCTGAACAAGATAAAACTGCAATGTTAAGCGACAGATAAATTTGTATATGACTGGCCAAAAAAACATAAAAAGATAGGAAGTTTGTATCACACATTTTGATCCTTGCTATCCAGAAATTTAACCAGAGTTTCAGGTGAGACTACAAACAACCTAAACATTGAGAGTTTCTAAATAATCTTGTTAATCTATTTTTTTAACTTGCAGATATAAGACATTTAGTTTTGTAATTTTCTTTATTTGAAAAAGAAAGGGGAAAACCTTGAAATCTAAACCATCCAAAATCATAATCTCACTTAGAACTCAAAGAAAGATCCTATTAACGAAAAGGATCCAAATGATTATTAGGGGGATCAATGGCGCGTTTGGAAACACATCCAGCATGGTCAAAACCACGTTTGTGCAAAAGCAGGGCTGCTTTTGCTGAAACGTAGATTTTACTATGTCTCAAATGTGTTTTCAAACAAGCCTCAAGTGAGGAGGAGAGATCTGAGGTGACAGTCCTCAATCATGATCATCTCATATTTTTGAGGCAATCATAAAGACTAACTTCCAATGAGAGCTTCATCTCTGAGAAGATTAAACTCGTTTTAAATATATTTACTTTGAAATTTTCATAACACATGTAATGACTAGAAACATAAACCGTATGGGAAAAAATAATTTGTCAAACAACAACGTCTTTTAGATCAATACACTAAATGGTGAACCATACAAGTGAAAAATGGAGCATGTCAGAATAGGATTGTTCTTAACTGAAAATATCTGAGAATACGCTTTAAACCCTGTGAGGAATTTAATATAGGTTGGCTTCATAGATCCATTGGCAATGGTAGATCTAATGTTTGGAACTAGGAATTCAGCAACCTGCAAATCATCATTTAACATAGGACTAGAGAGATAAATACAAAGCTAGAATTCTAAGAGAGCAAAATTTGTTATAATAATCTAAATTGGCTATAACTCCTAAGAAGCATATATACTAAGCTACATATAATATCAACACAAACGACGAAATGGATAGCATCCAGAAGCAATACGAAATGTCATACCAGTGCTCCATAATATCCTAAGCGTCCAATATGTACCTTTTTCCTTTTTATACAATATGTATAATTTTTCTTTTCTTCAAGTGTCAGTGCTTCATAAAATATTACATATATATGCCCCTTCACAGGAGCAATCAAATACCTAACAAATTAGGCATTTGAAAATGACAGATTAATAAGAAAACGCAAGTAAAAATAATAATAATTAAATTTCTGAAATCCCAACTATTAAATTAAAACATGATAGAAACCAATGAAGGTTGAATCGAGGATTCTATTTAAGTAAAGTCAATAGTTCAAGAAAGTTACCCCGATTGGCATCAATCATGCTCAAATATGATTCAAACAATATAATGTATCAGATAATTATATATATGAACATGATAGGATAACATATATCAAAATATATATATAAGAATTTGTTTCCCTGCCTATAATATATCTTCAGTGATTTTTTTTTATCATCATGTTAATTTCACAGAAATTTCTCTCTTTTTGGTTTAGTTCATTACACATTGAGTTATTAGTAAGCACTGGAATTCATGAATCAAGAATGACCAAACCAATGACCATGGAGTAATCTTATCTTTCACCAATGTCAGCAAAACTTACCACTTCAGCTGGTTCAGCCAATACATTAATGAAAAACTTGGCCTGCAGAAACAAAAGTAATTCAGTTCAAAGGACACAAGAAACTCTTGAGAAGACATGAGTTTCTTTTTACCTCTTTTGTGGAAACTGGAAAGTAACATGAGTTTCTTTACCTGTTTAGTTGTAGCACCAGACATGAGAAGATCAGTGGTTACCATCCCTGGCTGCAAAACCCAAAAAGAAAGAGAAAAGACAATGAAAAATAAGTCATCACTACAAATTTAAATTGTAAACATCATAAAATGTCAATTTTCCAACAGGTTCATATTTAAGACAAAACAAGAAGCAAGGAGGAAATATTATAGCACAAGTAGTCAGGAACATAAAGAAGGAAACATGAAAGTAAAATGCAATATAAGGCATAACATTTTCCTCCATCATTAGTTTCACATTTCATTATAAAAGCAATAAGCTTTACCTTCCAAAAAAATAAATGTAATAAGCTTTTCCATGCATTTAATAACATTATACAACTAACAATGAGTCGTATATACCAGGAAAATATGAAAGTAAAAATGCAAGATAAGTTGTGCCATTTTCCCCTATCATCAATCCCACGTATCATGATAAGTTTAATCTTAATGTGCTCTCCAAGTTTTTTATTACAATCTACAGAATGCTTCAGCGGTTTACTTTAGTCTGACAGGTCAAGGATTAGTGATTGAAGATATATGCAAGTCTGGTTCATGTTTCTTCACCACTAAGGCACAGCTCTTAAGATGATAGGATAATCCCGTGTAATGTTGTGTGTGATCCATGTGTTTATCAAGTAGTATATCATGCTGTAAGTGTTAGTGTGTGTAGGTATCAGGAAATATTTGCTATTACACAACATTTTCCCTATAGCTATACCCCTTTGGCACTCCTGTACTGGTTATACTATGACCACCATTTTATATAGAAGAGGCCTGAGTAAAGAAGTATCCTGGCCTTCATTCCCTCCAAACTTGATAGCAATCTCAAGACTTACATATTCACCAGACACCACCCAAAAAGCGAATTGTGCCTCATTGGCACTGTCCAGCCAACATAAGGGAAATTCATTTTCTGTTTGTCAGACTGGACAAAACAAACTATTTGCTGTGGTCTGCTTTGGTCATTCCAATAATTAAGGGGAACTAACTTAATGGCCTCATAATCGGATTGAAGTCTTGTCCTATGATGCATCCCTATTTTATTATACATTTTTATATCTGGTTTAGGGATTCTATGATAATTATTAGGCATATGATGGGAACCAGAGAAATAAGATGGAACTGGGTATTTGCATTATTCCCAAGTTACCAAGATTAGTCTGTACAGCCTTTTCAGTAGGAAATGAACGAGGATGCAAGGGAAAATTGACTAACAAATCTTAGCTACAGCAATGAAATGCAGTAATACAAGAGTAATGAGCAAAGGGAACCTCTCTGACGTTCGAGAGGTCAGAGGCTCCCCTGCAAAATAGCTAACCACTCATTGTCAGCCTTCATAGGGCACACAACCCTAGATAACTACTCAGACCATCACTTGGACCTAAGGGGCCGTAATATCATATGGCCCCAGAACCTGGGACCACTCTTCACTTGTATACCTGAGCTGATTGATCGTTGGGGCCCATCAGCATATTTGCAGTAATTGTAGCTGAAATGTATAAAAAGTAATTAATTATATAAAATATAAAATTAATGCTAAAAAGGGTCTGATGGTCATAATTTTATAATTTCTATTAAATAAATTAATTTATATGGAGGAAAGATATTTTGCTATCTTGATTGTAGAATATTCTAGAGAAATTGGAAGATTAAAGCTGATGAGAAATGACAATCAAGGTCCTGAGATGTGGCAGCAAGGTGATGGCGAGGTGGCGTGGTGCAACGGGGAATTAATTTCTCAGCTAAGCAAATTTGCTTTGCAGGGAGAGCTAAGCAGATATAAGCCTTCAAATCTGATTTGGAAGGTCCAGATATGACTTTTTAAAAGTCTATATTTAAAAAATTATATTTTAATGGTATAGAATCTAAAATAAAGATAATATTATATGTTGAAAAAATGATTTTTTATTTAGAAATTATCATTTTAAAAAAACTCATCTAAACCATCCAAATCAAATTTGGCACAGTTCAGGTCTGGCACAACAAACATCAGTTGAGCAGTTGTCACTGTATAGCTGTAATTCCACTGGGTTTAAGCTTAAATACTTGCATGGGATTGAGATTTATCTCATCTTAATACATATAAATACATATTAGAGTTGAGTTCCATCAATGTCAGTTGAGGGAAGAGGGAAAAGAGTACCTCTCTTTTATCATTAATCCTTGAATAAATCATTTACACAAGAGGCATATATAAGCAAAAAAATAAGCTAATAGGATAACCCTAGGATCCAATCTAATCCTATGATATACATACTAAAGGAAATATCTCAACCTAATATAATAATAATAATAACAATAATAATAATAATAATAATAAACAACTTATAACTGATACTAGTCTTGCTGCTCTCAATAATGTCCAATGCAACCACTACAAAAGAGGTTGTAGAATGTGAAGAGTTTATTCTAATACAGTGAACAATAATGGGACGGAGTATGACTCGTTAATCCTTATTTGTGCATGTAAGACTGTTAAATCTATCATGTTCATAATAAACTGTCAGAAAATTATAATATTATGGATTATTTAGATTTTATCTTTATCTTATTAAAGTTGATATTTATCATATCTTAGGATTATAAAAGGATATATTATATCTTAGGATATTATATCTTAATTATTTTGATTTCTTCTGATTAAATAGATTAGATTAGATTCTAGGGTTAGATCTAGGTTTGCCTATATAAAGGCCCATATGTACTCTCTTTGATTAACTGAGATTAATAGAGTATGTTTTATCCCTCTAAATTCAATATGGTATTAGATTCCAGACCTACAGTAAGCTTGGTGCTCCTTCAAACTCCTCCACTATCATCTTCGTCTACTCTTCTGACCTTGTTCTAAAACAGAGGCAAGAAAACATGGAGAGACGATAGGTTTGCTTTCATAAAGGAGAGAGAGAGCACAGTGATAGAGAATACAGTGATGGAGAGCGTTGGAGTAACTTAAGAGGCAAGATAGAGAGAGAGCGAGAAATGAGGACCGGATAGTGCATGACGGAGAGAGAAAAAAAGTCAGATACTTGACTTTTAGATCCGTGATGCTTGGCGCGTGTGGGCCTACACCGCCACCATAGACGACATCAGTGGGCGCCGATCGGCAAAACCTCGAGGAGCGCTGGCGATTTGCTCGGCATGTGACCACCACACTCCACCACTATCCCTGCGCATGACATCCACGTGCCAGCATGAATAGTGACCTCCAGTGACAAAAAAAGAGGAGGAAAAAAAAAGGTGTCATGGATCCCTCTCAAGTTCCTCCTTTGTTCGGATCAATTCCTAAAAATCCAACAACCATAACCAATGTTTTGAAACCCGGACCAGCCGGTTCGGACCGGAAACAGACAAACCGGCCAGGAAACCGGTTCGAGTCAAGGGTGACCCCGGGTTTTGAGTTGACCAGGGTCAACTCGGTCAACTCAGCCTAACCCGGACGAGTTGACCGAGTCACTGATCTTTCCTTTTGTTTTTTTTTTTTAAAAAAAAATATCGTGAGGAAAGCTCAACAGGGGAGAAGGAGAAGAAGGATTTGACCAAAAAAACAAGGAGAGAGAGATCTGGAGTCACCAAAATCTGAAGAGATCAGATGCATCATGAACGGCCTCAACGACCACCATGGATTCTCCTCTTGCTGCGATGTGGCAGGTCTAAGAATCCTGAGAGCCTCCGACCAAATAATCATGGTTTTTTGAGGAAGGAATTAGAAGAGAAGCAAGCATGAGACAAAGTTAAAGAACACAAAGGTTGGATTAACGGAGAAGGAAGCCATTGTTGACGGTGAGGGAGGAGACCATATGAAAGAGAGAGAGATCTTCCTTCTTCCCTGCATTTGTGATAGCTGGGTGAAGGAATTGACCACTATTTTGTTTTTAAAAAAGAAAATCAATAAAATATTCACATGTGGCCTATCTACGTACATATATACAGATGGAGGAGTGGGGTTTGTCCTTCAAGTGATTTATTTGAAACACAAAATGACAATTTGAACTGAGGGGTACTACTACATGTTATTTGATGAGAAGTTTGGCATCAGTCCTACATTGTAGACCTGAAAACTATAATGATAAAAATCTCCGACAATTTGAATCCTAAAAATTGTTTTTTTTTTCACAAGAAAAAATTAGTATAATATTAGTTATTAAACAGCCTTTAATATTAAACATCTCACATGTTTATATAAAATATGTTTATTATTATAATATAAATATTTTTTTACCTATTCTAATTAAATTATATTTTTTTTAATTAATACCGGTCTAACCCACTGACCCTTAACCCAGTAGTCTTACCGGTTCAGTGATCGGTCCGGTTTTCAGAACATTGACCATAACTCCCATGACTTTTATGTCAAATACAAGTTCTCACACTCAAGACTCTTCATCAACAGAACCACCAAACCAAACAGTACCCTCCAGAACCACAAAAATGGTACTAAATTTCTCAGAAAATCACAGTATGATTATTAACCATCGATTTAATAATAGAAACTATTTACAGCAGTTGCAAAGTGTAGTGAGGTATATTTGTAGCAAGAAAAAAGAGAAATATATTAGTGGGGCAGCACCTCAACCAATCCCTAATGACCCAAAGTTTGACACATGGTTTGCTCAAAATAACCAAGTTATTACTTGGTTGTGTAACTCAATGACTATGGACATTAGTAAGGTGAGGGCTATCTGTCTGCCCACACAACAAAGGAAATTTGGGATGCTGCTCAGAGAACCTACTCCCCACTTGATAACACCGTTGCCATGATCCACCTGAAGCTACAACTCCGTGATTTAAGATAAGGTAACATGTCGGTGACTGAATATTATAATTCTTTGCTAAAATTGTGGCAATAACAAGATTTGTTTGAGGTTCATCCCTGGAAAAACATCGACGATGCTCAGCTGCACAAGAAGATTGTGGAAGAAGGAAGGATACATGATTTCCTCCTAGGCCTGAATGACTCTTTCGAAGAGATAAGGGGCAGAATTATGGGGTTGAAGCCACTACCACAACTCTTTGACGTTGTTAACCTCATGCAATTCGAGGAAAGTAGAAAACTCCTGAACCAAAGTGGTCCAAGCCAAATTGAAAGCTCAGCTCTTGCAGTTAAGGGACCACACAGGAAACAAAAGACTACCAAATGGTGCAACTATTGCAAGAAGGGTCATAATAGAGAAGAATGCTGGAAACTCTATGGAAAACCTTCCAATGGAATCTCGAACTTCCAAAGTCACATTACCCCAACTGAACCAATGGTTGAGAATGATGATCAACTGAGCAAGGAAGAATTATAGATGCTTCGCTGGATACTTGAGAAGCAGAATAAGTCAAACACTATTATTCCTAGTGTGAATTTGGTACAATCCGGATTTCAACGAGGAGGACAATTAGGACTTCTAGAGAAGCCCAAGCAAAAATAATGGGCCTCTGAGACTTAAAAAAGAAGTATAAGCCCAAGCATAAATAATGGGCCCCTAAGACTAAAAAAAAGTACAAGCCCAAGCCTAAATAATAGGCCCTTGATACTCAAAAAGAAGTACAAGCCCAAGTCTAAATAATGAGACCTCTGAAATTCAAAAATAAGTACAAGCCCAAACAAGAATATGGGACTGCTAAGACTCAAGAAGTACAAGTCTACATATTTTGAAGATTGAAGCAAGCAGAACGATGCTCGAAGAATGTCAAGGCAAGCTGGAATGATCTACATATACTCTTCAGCTTAAGGGGGAGTGTTAGAATATTATAATATGATGGATTATTTAGATTTAATTTGTATCTTATTAAAGTTGATATTTATCATATCTTAGGATTAGAAAAGAATATATTATATCTTAATTATTTTGATTTCTTCTGATCAAATAGATTATATTAGATTCTAGGGTTAGCTCTAGATTTGCCTATATAAAGGCTCATATGTACTCTCTTTCATTAACTGAGATTAATAGTGTTTTGTCCATCTAAATTCAACATAAACTATAATAACATAATAACATAGAAGGTATATTTACTTGAAACAATGACACAATTGCCCATATCCAGCCCGATGATCATTTCTCTTCCTACCCTCCCCAATTGCCCCACCCACAAATATAATAAAATTTCATGCGTAATTGTAAAACTAAACCTAAATAGACTTGATCAGGTTTATTTGCTACAGCATGACATATAGAATTTATCCAAAAAAAGGCAGAACATACCGAAAGATTATGCACCACCACATTTTTAACGTCCTGCATCTGTAGTTCTGCCTGTAAAACATTAGCAAATTTTTGTTACGTATACAGAGGCAGTGATAAAATAATGGTTCTTATTGAGACATCCCTATAGGAAAAAAGGAAGACTTCAGAAAGAACCAATCTCAGAAAACAAAACTATGACCAAGATCAAAAGGTAAACATATGAGCAAAATTTATCATTTAGAGAACTAAGAACAAAAGGAGTACAGAAATAATCTCAAAACGCATTTTTGAAGGGATGATTTCTTCTCGTTCCAATATATGAATTGATACATTGACATTCTTTACAAATTACCAAGGTCATGATCGTAATACAAATTTCTGTCATTAGAATGCATAGAAGCCACGGACAAAAAGAATATATTTTTCTTTGAAAAGTACATAGAGAAAGGTGAAACCTGAGTAAATTACAAATAAAACTAATCTATTTTAAGAATATAAGGCTACCCTGCATTAAGAAGCTAACACAAGATCATGGATAGACTGGATGTGTATAGAAGAGCAGATGGCATAAGAGCATGACTCATAATGCATGCATAACCATACATCCACCTGTAATGATTTTGTTAGATGCACCACACTCCGCTTTGTAGCTCCATAGGCAGCAAACCTAAGGAAAGGGGGAGATAAAAAGAATGATCACCAAACTATGTTTGAGAAACATAGAACCATTTGCCAATTAGCTGTTTTGTGAGATTGTGGTTCCTAGGATAGAAAAAGGACTATTGAGTATACCATTATACCTCTCAATTGCCATCAACCAAGTATACTACCGCTAAAACTTTCTAATAGAAGATATAGAAACAAATAGCAAATTAACAAAGATAGATCTGCCCTAATTGAATATAAATCACAATTGACAACAGATTTGTTGGAGAGGCATTGATGCTGCTGCTCAGTGCTCACCATATAAAATTGCAATACAATGCTTCAGCCCAAGAGACCACTAAAAGAAGAAAATATTTACAGTTTTGTAGAGTAGGTGAGCAATGACCACAAATCACCAATTATGACTAATTTGACCAAGTCCCAAAACAAATTAGCAGAGAAATTCAGCAAGTGATAAGGATATTGTTCCCAATCAACACAACAAATACTTGAGCAAACTCAAAGCACCTGGGAGTTGGTCTTCCATCTGAACCTGCCCCATCAATATTGAAAATATGACCTCCACGTGGCTGATTTGCCATCATCTTTATTGCCTAAACAAAAAATAGAACATTGTGCATAAAACGTCACTTGGTTATCCATAGTACTACTTAGATAAGAATTTATTTACCTCTCGACAGCATATCATCAAACCAAGTGTATTTGTTGCAACTACCTCACTGCATTAACAGAATCATTATGTTCAAAGATGAACAATTTTAAGGCAGATGATAAAGTGAAAGGTCTATTAGAGCTCACATGAGATCTTCATCAGATGCCTCCGCAAGAGGCTTGTAACTATATGCATTTGATCCTGCATTATTTATCTGCATTATCCTCAACATAGGTTGAGACAGGATAATATCAATATACATACAAAAACACATTCAAAATTAAAGGCAGAAATAGAAACCAACTATGAATCATTATAGACCATTATAGGAAACATATGGTATAAATATTTGAAGTGACGAGTTGGGGATAGGAAAGGGAAGTGACGTGGTAGAGTTTACTTGCGGGAGGATGTGAGCTTATAATTTTTTTTCTCCTCGAAAAGTAGGCTTAGTTTTATTTTGCTTTTCAAATCCCATGATTCCAAATCTTCCCTCTTGCATTTGGCCCATTGCTTCTCTCTCTATTTTTCATCTCACTGATTTCTCTCCTCTCTAACTGAACTCTTCCTCTTCTTATTACAACTCCTATTTCTATTCTCAATCTCTATCACTTTTCATTCTCTCTCAGACCATTCCTCCTCCTTCACCGACCAGTCCAGTCTGGTTCTTAAATTTTGAATGTGTTTTTGCTTGACATAACCCATATGAGGCACTCGCATTCTCTCTCCCCCTTATCATGCACATATGGACAATATCAGTTACTCCAAAATTCCTATTTTGTCCTTCCTCGATGCCTTCTATTAATACCAAGAAAGTAGACATAGATCTCTTAAAATTGTAAAGATAATTGCACTAATAATTCTTCCCATTTCAGGGAGAGAAAAAACCATCATGCTAATAATAATAATATTTACCGAGCAGAAACTGTCAAACTAAGGTTATTGTAGTTAAATCAAACGAGGCATAACCAAAACAGCATCATTAAAAATCCTATTTCTGATAAATAACAATTTTTATGCACAGAAACTCGCTGTTGCCGAGACAACTCAAATCACTTCAATGATTAAAAGCAATTAAAATTAGTTGTATCAATTTTTTCCAGCCACAATGTCTAGATGTAAATAGAAAAAAATAGTTCAGATAATGAATACCCATATATCAATGTATTTCAGTTTTTCTTGGGCAAATGCAACTAAATTTTTCACATCCTCTGCCTCTTTCACATCACACTTAGTGCCCTGGACGAAACAAAATAGTGATAATCAGAAACACTTGAATGATAATAAATTTGTCACAAATTTGTTAGCACTGACATAAAAGTCGAAGAGGTGGTACCCACACATACTGCTCCCCAAATTCTTCTCTCAAGCTCTGGAGAGCTGATTCTACCTTTTCACCTGTAAATAAAAAACCAAGAGACTGAGAAAAAACAGATGAAAAAATTAGATAAATAACAATCTTAAATTATAGACAATAATAATTAGTAAGAAAAAATTTAAATTTTCAAGTCATATCACAGCGCAACAAGCTCTAACTATCAAAAAGCCATAAATAATTATTTGACTCAAAATAAAATTTAAAACTAATTCCATACAATAATTAGATTACTCTTAATAATACAAAGAAGTAAAAGGAACATTATGGAAAAAAAAAATACTTTTTTTTGAAAGAAAATTTCTCAATATAAACATCACATTATGTATAAGATAATATGTAAATTTCAAAAGAAAAAAAAACGGTGATAAGAATATGTGAGTATAGCCATGATTTCAAAACACACACACACATGAAATCCAAAAATCATCGACTGCATCAGCAACCCATTTCAAGGAAGAGTCAGAATAAGCTGAAAAGGTTCCTCAACTTTTGCTGATGAAAGGAACAGAAATGAAAATGTCTCTAAAGAAAAAGTGACCTTAATGAATCCACTGTGATCAACAACAACAATTCAAACCGGACTGAAATTTCTGAACACAAGGTTGGATAACATTGAAATTCAAAATCATAACGTAAACATGCAACTCACAGATGCATCAAAGAGTAGAATATAGTGCATACTTGATCTTGAGCAAATTATGACATAATCACCAGCTCTTAGAAACTCTTTTGCCAATGCATAACCTATTCCTGAATCAAATGACAGATATAATATTTTAATAAAAAATAGACAGAAACTGGGGTGGAAGGGGAGGGAGAGAAATTATAATATAGCACAAAGTAAATAAAATACTTCATCTACAGCTTTTTAGCCTCACAATATGAACTATAGCACCACAGTAGATTATACCCTTGCAATTTTGATGTGATTTTCATCTAAAAGTACTATTTTTATGTTGCCGAAGCAATGGTATTGACCCAGAACAGAGCAGTAACCTCAATTTAAATCATTGAGAAGCTTAAGGCTAGTAGCAGCTTTCAACCCTCCTTCGCCAACAGTGGGGCTTCTTGCCCAACATTTCTGGCACTATCAGCTACCAATGTCATCTTTACTTTAGCATCTTAGTTTTATTCACAAAATAAATTAGTATGAAAATTGTTTGTGAAATTCAATCACCATGTTGGTTGATTATATCCACACAATGTTCATCATCCATTATTCTTGTTAATAAAATAAATTTTCATATTTTTATTAATAATATCTTTGTATCCTATATCAATAAAAATCAAATAAAAGAAAAAACTATATAACATACCATACTAGAAAATAGTCATTTGTTAGGTTTCTCTTGTTTCATGGTAATTTTACCACACTTTTGATGAGATGTATCATTTTTGTTTAGTCCAACAAATATCAAAAAGAAAGTCAACGAGTAGGAAGGAGAAGAACAAAATTATAAAGTTGAAGATATACAAGAACAGAATTATAAAGTAGGTGATACCCATAGAAATTGCACTAAATGGGTACTCATGAAGTTTTTTTTAAAACTCTTTTGTAGGTGGTTTTAGCTACAATTACTTCTGCAATCACATTCTTGTTTATCTTTTCTTTCTAATTAGTTTTACTAAATTATATCCCCAGTTGCATTATAGTTTATCATTTCTTCCCATTTTTACTCTTCCTTCAATTTATCTTATAGTTGCCTCACATCTCTTTTCCCTTCAATTGGACAATTAAATAGTTCGTTATCTTTAGTTCCTATGTTTTTTTTCTTTTCAGGCATCAATTATCACTTCTGCATTTTCTCTATCACTTCTATTAAACTTCAAAAGGTAACACATCACATTTATCCGCACCACATTCATTCTTAAAAGGCAATCATTTTCTCCTAATTCAATCCTTATAAAGCTAATAAAGCATATTGTAGAGCGCAATTTGTTGGGGAGAGTTAAACGATAGCATTGAGGTTTCACTCTTAACATAAATATGGCATATCTATCTATGATAAACAGAGTGGCCTCAAACATTATCAAGAACCAAGAAGAAAACAAAATTTAGTTCCAAATCTGACCTTTGGTTGAACCGGTTATCAACACGCGGTAAGGGGGAACCATGGGCTCTCTGCTAGCGGAAGCCATAGGAACAAAGCTGGGAGAATTAGAATTTCTAAAAGCACAGAGTCTGCAGGTGCCGAAATTTTGGGCGGCCGAAGAACTACTGCCATTAAATTTAGGATAATGACTCCGTGCTTCTGATAATGGACAAACCACGAAGCCAATTTTAGAAGAGAGAGTAGGACAGGGGAAGAGGGAAGCCATCGACACAAGAGAAGAAGCTGAAGAAGCAAATGGATGAAACTCTTGCGTCTGGGCTGGGTTTTAACGGGCAGAATTTCACTTTTAATAGCTAAAAGCGCTTTTAGCTTTTGAAAAGTGGTTTTATTACATGAGTGAAAACAAAACTCTTTTTAATGGTAAAATCACTTCAAACAAAATTAATCTAAATATCCAATGTTTTTATGAGCATTTGACAGTTGATTTGGATTTATAACGTGTACTTTGCATATTTTAATATTGTATTTTGAGAAGCCAATTGCGCTAGGGTTGTTTCAAATATTTTACCAACTACTCCCTCATGTTTTAAATATAGAACACATTTAGAAAGTTGATATTTATCCTAAATATAATACATATATATAATATTAGTCAATTTTATCATTATTTATTCATATTGATACCTCTCAAATTAATCAAAGACCAAAAAGGAAATGAAGGAATTAAAGAACATAATTACTTATTAGAATGTCCTAGAAAATTTTTATTATGCTAACAAATTTAACTAATTTTCTCAATATAAATTAAGGGCTGGAAGGAGGACGTTTTTTATACCATGTTTTGGCAACTAATCAATAAGGTTGGATGAAATACTGTGTTGTGATTTGCGGAGTGTTATTTCGAGCCAAAAAACAAAAAACAAAAAAACTGCGTAGTGTTATTGTGTTTTATCCAACGTTGTAGGCTTATTGTTAAACATGCATGTTTAAACTTTGACCTATGTTGTTTAGTAAGATTCTTTTGTACAGTGGCAATATCTCTACTAATATGATAATTTGTTGATGTTTGTTAGAAATTAATCATTATTTATTCCATTTCAATAATGATAGCTTGCAACGAATTTGGTTTATTTTTTTAGGGTTAAGGTGTAAAAATACACATAAGTTTTTTCCCAATAGTGTCCAGTACCATGTGTTTTTTTTTTTTAGCAAAAATACACATGTTACCATTTTGGAGCAAAAGTCACATTCCACCGTTAAGTTACTGTTCACCGTCGTTATGTTACTGTTTACTTCATCTATTTCTCTCTCATCACGGTGAACAATAACTTAACGACAGGATGTGACTTTTGCTCTAAAATGGTAACCACGTGTGTATTTTTGCTCCAAAAAAAAGCACGTAGTGCTGGGCGCTTCTGGAGAAAAAACTCATGTGTATTTTTGTACCTTAAACCATTTTTTTACTACCATAATTAATGTTTCGAAATTGATTTTCAAACTTTATTTCGTAATAATTATTTTTATTATTTGGATTTTATTTTCTTATTATCATGTTCAAATAGTGCTTTAGAAGTTTTTTTTAAAAAAAAAAAAATTAAAAACAGAGGGTTACATATACAAATCACTTTAATTTTCTCTCGCAAATGTACATTAAAACAAGTGCTCCTTGATTTATTCATTTTCCCACCAAAGAAATAATGTTATATCATACTTAGTGCATGTTTGTAGTAGCTTTTTAGAAGTATATTTTATGATTTACATGTAAGCATATGAAAGGAGTTTTATATCAGCTTGTAAAAAAGGGCTTCTGAAACCGTTGTTTTGTTGTTTCCCAAACATCATCTTATTCTAAGTAGGAATAACTTCCATAATGATTTTTTTTTTTTAAAAAAAGAATAAACTTATGGGGAAGATTAAAGGCTTGTTTGATTTATTATCTATTTTAAGATTTTATATTCTTAGTAGGGTACTTTTTTTAGAAAAAGTTTTAAAAATATAAAAATAGTGTTTTGAAAACTATATTTTGAGAGAGATATAAAAACTCTCAAGGACTATGTGATTTGACCCTATTGGGCAAAGGGCTCAGTAAGTGTAGGCAATAGGATTAAAATGTCGCGTGCAGAAGGGCACATGGCACATATATGGTGCCATTATGTTGGTAAAAAGATGTCACTCAGCTATGTCATGAGGCATAAGGACAATTGCTCGAGTAAAATGTGCCAGTATAAGTGTGCATATGGCATTTATAAGGCAAACATGTGTCCCCTATGTTTTTTTTTTGGAAAAGACACCAGTATGTGGTGCCATGTGGAGGCCCACACACCTTGCGTCATTTTTGCAGCCTTGGTATGTGTGTCACAATCCCAAGTAAGCACTGATAAAGTAGGTCATGATAGCTAATAATGACAACTTTTATGTTGGTTCCATAGGAAAAAGTGTTATCTCATTATGATAAAGTACAAGATCAGTTTTACACTGGCATCTCCAAAACACACCACCTAACACTTGAGTTTGGGGAATCCATCAATCTTCGGCTTGATCGGGTACTTGACTTTTCTAAACACCAAACCATGGAGTTAGGGGAATTCATCAGGCCTTCCTTCCCTTTACATAAAGTGGCACCTAATAAGAGAGACAAAAAGGGAAAGAAGATGATTCAAAAACACCTGACACAATGAAATTTAATCACTCAGACACATGTCAACATATGATCTAATTACAATAGATTGAAGTTTATTTAATCCTCCCAAGACCCCTATTTCTGCCAAGTATTCAAGAATGATGGAGATTAGTATTAAAACAACATCACACACTCTCTTACACTTCAAAAAATTGGCCAAATGAATAAAAAAGGAGAGAAAATAGAAGGAAAAAGAAAAAAGAGAAAGGAGAAAAAAGAAGAGCAATGAAGCAAGGTAAGTGATATTGCTCAATTTTACCCTTCTAAATCACCTCTCTAGCTCTTGAGGCCTTCATAAAAGTTGTTCCTCTCACTAAGAGCTTCCTTTCTATAGTTTCATATTCTTGAATAAAGGTGTTTTGTGCTATCTAAAAAGTTCCAAGGTAGGAGAAACAAGAAAAAGTACTAGAAAGTATAAAAGGTGAGTGTAAACTTCAATTTGAATGTCATATCTTGTGGTTTAGTTGAGTATTATAGATTTTGTGTGCTGGCCCAATTTCAGTTATCATGAGATTCTTAGAGTTTCATGTTGATATGATGATAAAAAGGGTAACTTATGGTGTATACCAATGATTCTAGGTTATTAAGGTGGTAAAATTGTAAACTTAAATATCGTTGCTTCGAAAGTGAGTTTTTGGTCAAAAGAGGACATGAAGAATGAGCATGATTTTTTTTCCCTATTTTTGAGGGTATCCAATGGATGCCTTGGGCAAAATTGTGTAGGAATAGGTTGTTGGTATGATTTTAGAAAGAATGGAATTGAAATCCAAAAACTGGACTTTGCTATCAATTAGGGTCTTTGCATGACAGTCTGAATGTGTTGTATTTTGGGTAGTATAATGTTTTCCAATGGCTGTGACATTTTCTAGAATAAAATTACACTTTTCAAGCTTTAATTTGATAGGTTATATAGGTCAATTGGATCTATGTACTATGAGTTGTGCATTTTGAAGTTGGTCTTGTAAAACTGGCATGTTTCTGGGGCAGTGTCTAGTGCATTATAATTATGAAATGTTGTGGGTTCAATTGGCTAAGGGAAATATTTTTCTTTAAACTTGGATTTAATAAGGGTTATATATCCTTTGGAACCACCTCAATTTTAATTTTGTGGATGAAGTTATGATTTTTCAAATATAAGTGAAAAATCTGGCAATGTAGGTTGTTATGAGAACATGTGATAATGGCTTGAATGGTGAATAGGTGTGATTAGCAAGGGTAGACATAAGTTTTATCACTTAGGTTGAATAGTAATAAGAGAGAAATCCAAGGATAGAGAAATGGTTACACACTTGGGCAAACTGTAATAACATAGATGACCAAGGGTAAAGTATATTAGGGCAAATGGTAATAAAAGTTAGCTTCAAGAATCAAGACAAGCACATGATGTTAGTGTAGGCAAATTAACCACCTCTTTTGTATAATACTACAGTAAAGACAATCAACCTTAGTATCTAAAGATATTGAAGAACTTAGGTAAGTAATAACTCATATGTCTGGGAATATTAGTTTATAGAATTTGATATTTGCCTGTGACATCCAAGAGATTGGGAACAAGATTAAGAGTTAGAAATGCTTAGATAGTAACTTTTCTCTCACATAACATGTATGCCTTTATATGCATGTATGAATCATTACATTATATGTATTGTGAACATGAGATAAGTGGTAGGGTCAATTGGTTAACACTTTGGGGTGTCGCTTGACCTTCAAGCAACTAACTCATGAGATTGAAAAAAAAAATTGTTAATCATTACGAAACCCATAACTCTATATGGTTTTCGTGAATTATAAACCCCTCTTCACTTACTCATGAGAGCCCATAACTTTTATGGACTCATTAGAAGCCATAACTCTTTAGGTGTCATGAGTTATAAGTCTAACACCTTAGACTAAGGAGCTATTACTATTTTTAATCATTGAGAAACTCATAACTCTTTACGGTACTCATGAATTATTACCCGTAACTCCCTACGATACTCATGAGAACTCGTAACTCTTTACGGTGCTCATGAGTTATAACTGTAACGCCTTATATCAAGGAGTTATTATTTTTCAATCATTAAGAAACTCATAACTCTTTACAGTATTCATGAGTTATAACCTGTAATTCCTTACAGTACTCATGAGAACCTGTAACTCTTTACGGTACTCATGAGTTATAATCTTTATATTTTTCATGAATTATATTTAGGATCTACTCGTTAAAACATATATAGGGGTTTAGGATTACCTATGATCACTCGAAGACTTCAAAGTATATGATGTCTTCTAACGTTGATCTATACAACTGCCTCTTGATTGTAATGAGAAATTCTTCTCCTTCTCTCCTCTTTCTCCTTAGATGCTTGTTAGGCGATGGCAAGGCGGAGACTTCAAGTCTTTAGTCTTTTCTTTTCTCAAGACTATGATAGTGTCTTAAGATTATGTGAGGTGTAAGATTAGAGGATTGGCTAAAGAAGATTTGGGAAACCAAGGCTATGGTTCTGAATGCAATAGTGGAGCACTAAAGACAATCTTGTTTGGCGGCACACACCAAATTGGCGCCTTCTTAACCTTCAAGAATGGCGCCTAATTGTAGCCATCAAGATGGCACCTTCTTGAATCCTTCAAGATGACACCTTCTTACCTTGAGAAAGTTGAATGCAATCGACACACATATTCCCCAAAAAATGTCCAAAAAGGTTTAGCCACTCAAATTAGGGTTTAACCCTAATTCAAGTACTTACTAGAAAGGCCTAATCCATAAGGATTAATCCTATCTTTATTAGATCTTTATCTGATATTCCTTTGGATAATTCAATATTATCATTTATCACATAACCTCTTGAATTTAAAATCTAAATTTAAATTCAAAATCCAAATTCAAATTGGCCCAATACCCTATTAGACCTTCTAACATATTGAAGCCTATACAAGATTCATCACCGTAAAAAGGATAATGGTAACCTGTAACACCCACCTTGATTACACTTTTAAATACGTACTCAAAATCATACCTCAATTTTTACAAAATCACTATTCACGTATACGACACTATTCATGTATACGGTACTATTCACGTATACGGCACTATAACGGAGTATACACAACAGTGAGCATGTATAAGCGTATGGATGATGAGTAACTGACAACAATAATCCAAATATACGGTGGTTTAAAGAGTGTACGCATAGTACAAACTAGCAATCCAATAATACTGTAAAGGGTATTAATTAATACAGTTATCCCAAAAATAGTTTAATAATCACTAAACAAACCACACTTATATATAAAGCCCATTTATTCAAATTCCCCAACCTTGGGGTCTTCTTCATCTACTGTATCTGCACCGCCTTACTTCCTGACCCAGAACATCTTCCTGGCTCCTTAGGTGTTTCTGGGATCCAGTGATCAGTTGTATCCCAGGGTAACGATTAATCTCATATTCAAAGTGTAAATTATACATGGCAGATATTTCATATATTGCATAAAATTATAAACAACCAATAATAAAACGCACCGCAATCGGTATACATAGCATATAGCAAATGTAACATCACGGCGAAAGCACATAAAAGTACTGGATAAACAGGCATGCAGCATTATTATATAAAAACAATAATACTCAGCCAAATAAATAAAACGCATGGCACGGACATACAAATCCGGCCACGAGTCCACAAATACATGAACATATAAGACATATATAAGAACACAAGGAATCGGAGATTAAGTTACCAACCTCAACTTTGCAAATATTTATAAATTTCCAAATGTAGGAACTCGATCTTCCTTCAATATTCCTAAGGTAGGATCATCATCATAAATATCAATTTCCTTTTATTTAATAAGGTATTATAATAAATACCATTTCTTCATTATTTTAGTACAATACTTATGATTTAACAGAATTTTCACTGACTTTGAAAATTTATAATTAATTGCACAAAATCCAAATGATGTGCTTCCAAGACCAAAATATTCCTTAATATATCTATTTTATATTAAACCCCATAGAATCCTTAAAATCATCAAAATCCCTTTTAGTTCCACCACTTCTTGATTAACCAAAATAATATATAGAAAATAATAAATATCATCTTCAAAATAATATAAGACAAGTTGAAACCTTTACTTACTTGTCTTGATCCTATGAGCTCTAGCAACTTCTTCTTGCTTCTGCCTCTTAGAGCTCTCAACCTTCACTCTCAAAATACCATGAGAAAATGTCTCTCTCACACTTAAAACTCCCTCTCACTCTCTGCGTTCTTTCTTCACTCAGACAAAAATGAGTAAATGAAGAAGCGTAGGTTTGTATATAATAAACGTGAGAGAGAATTGTTATGTCCGTGAGTGAACATTGCTCTTCCCGTGATCATCTCCTTTTCCTGATTTTCAAAGATTCCCCACTAATTGATACAACCCTTTTCCCGTGAATGCATAAAGAAAGGAAATGTTTTTCTTTTTCTTGAATGAGACAATAATAATATGGCCCTATCATTTGAAATGAAAAAAAAATATATCCATGTTTGCACCCGTGAATGCATAGGAAGAGAATGATTAATTATTTTAGGAATAAAACGATAATAGTGAAATCCAAAGGAAAACATGTGGTCCCATTGAAAGAAATTCTTGAATGTTACATAACCCCACCATTAACTACTTCATTTATGAATTTCATAGTAATAGAAATACATGTCCTACTAAGATAGAATTTGCAACTTGCTATCCTATTGCCTAGCAGGCAAAGATTTACCTCCGTGCAAAGGATGATTCATTCGGATCGACATAAGAGTCCAACCACATTGCATTGCCAGAACCCATGTTGTATATTTGAAAGAGTGGAGAAACTAATTTCTCACTAATTATCCAAATATGGCGTCATTTATGATTGGCTTGGAGTCTCACTCCAACCTAATTGCACCTATAGTTTTGATAAATCCTAACAACAATTAGTAACCCAAAGTTGCTAAATAAAGCAATCAAGAACAACATTAGTGTGTAACCCATTAGACCCAATTAGTCACTGACATAGATAAACAATTAAACTCCTTTAATGGGCCCAAATTATCTAATAGCCACATAAGAAATTAGCAATGATTTGCAGTCTAGAACTAATCAAGTTGATCAAGTGATCTACTTTTCTAATTAGGATATAGTGCTAGCATCATCCCTTGCATCGTCATTTACATTTAGTCAAAAGTAAAGATAGAGTTGAAAGAGGAATATCACCTAGAAGGGGTGAATAGGGGATTTCTAATTCTTTTTGCAATTTGTCTGGAGAGTGATAAAACAGAGACAGAGATAAAGAGAATGAACACAATGGAATTACACTGGTTTAGACCAACTCTTTGACCTACGTCTAGTCCCTAAATACTCTGAGATTTTCACTAACTCTCAATCACAAATACAGTTACACACTTGTACCTTTCACACTAGTATTCACTTCCTCTTACAAGTTGTAATCCTATAGCCACACTCAAGGTCCCTCTACCTTGAGATTAAACCGATAAATTGATAATCAAATAAATGTTTAAGAATAACTCCTCATTGAGTAGATGAATAATAATCACTGAAGTACAGGAATATTTGAAGATATTAAATGAAGTGAATAAACTAGTTGTTGCAATAATGTCAAATTAAATGCGTAAAGTTTCAGTCATTGGTGAATTGAATGCTTGAAGCTTCTTATACCAACTTCCATTAATAATTGTTGAGAAGCTTTTAAGATAGCCATTATGAAATATTCATATTTCCGTTTGACTCGAAAAACCTTTCGTTAAACACAATCGATCATAGGTTGATTTCTCGCGGTTAAGTCATTTTTAGATTCTGTCATTAGCAGACATCCTTTTAGTTTGGACAGTGGTTAACTTGAAGAGTTGATAATGTCTTTTCATTGAAATGGGTATCTTCTATAGAGATCATTTTACCTTCTTTGAGTTTCATTAAATGTCTTTTTGCTGGAATGTCGCTGTGTAAGCATTAAATGCTTTTGACACTTTCGTGCTTTTCATCTAATCAATGTTTAAACATTTGTTAATGATCAAAAATCCACTCAAAAGGATGATTAGTAATAATGTAAATATGTTTGAGTGAGATTTAAATAGAAATGAATGATAACCTAGAATATTTAAATTTACGATTACCATTACAACGAAAGTATGGAAGGTAACTGATGAACATTCCTCGAGTAGCAAAACTCTCTTACTCAAGCATCATACTTGAGTAGCCCACCATGTGCTCGAGTAACATTTAAGCAGGAACATGTCAAAAAGCTTTTTGATGATAATGCTCGAGTATCACAGATACATTACTTGAGTACCATACTCGAGTACACTGATTATTTTGCTCGAGTATAGTCTTAACTTAGCTGAAGTTCATACTCAATAGAGTGCATTAGCTAACAGTGCTCGAGTACCATTTTCCTTATACTTGAGTATCATACTCGAGTAACAATAGAATTGTACTCGGCTACACTTAAAACAGAGAAAATGTAAGGATTAAAACATATATACTCGATTAACAAATTACCTTTCATCAAGTACCTTACTTGAGTACTACTTACTCGATACTCGAGTATTGTACTGATAAGAACTTATGCTTTGCCAGAAGAGCCTTATACTTGAGTAGTCAGAAGTCCTTACTCGAGTAGCATACTTGAGTTAGCCAGGAGTAGTGCTCAACTACTGATCTCTAAACTTTGCTCTAATTCTACATATACTCAAGTAGCATTACAGCCATGCTCGAGCACTCAACTTTTGATATTAATGAGGAGAGTCATTTTTTATAGCGTACTCGAGTAATTATTATCTCATACTTGAGTAATGACCTTGATCACTTAAACAAACTATTAGATCGAGCATACTCGAGTAGGCATAAGAACATACTCGAGTACGCTCTTACCTTAAGAAATATTAACCATTTTTAATTCAAAACGTAATAACTTCCAAGTCTTTGTTATCATCAAAACTCTGAGAACTAACAAGAGTATAATCTCTTTTGATTGATTAAATATTGCTATTTCATGAAACTAGGAATCTTCTTCCAATGACTCTAAGATGGATTATGACACTTCAAGATTGCTTACTATGCATGGATTCTTGAGTCAACTAAAAGTCATCCAAGCCGTACTGGTCTTATGAACGACTAATCTCTTGTAGGGGACTGGGAATCCTTTCGTCATGTCCATCGATACTCATGCATTCTATTTATACCCAAGAGTACACTATTCTCCCCAATTTTCAAGCGGATAGAGTTGTACAATCAAAGCATAACCCTAGGACATAGTGTTCGATGATATCCTTAAGTTTAGGATAATCCGTACTACCAAACGATGAGAGATATTACAAATCCAATGATATTCTCTACAATGAATCCTTATGGAGTATTTAGGCGGGGCGATTCAATGTTATATGTTCTCTAATAAATTCACCCATGACATCAACTAAGGTATCACTATGCCTATATTCCATGATTGCCCTATCTTGTATCTCTATACAAGTAGATAACGTCGTACTATTCTTATTGAGATCACCAATGCCCTTTTTGGTGATTCCAAACTAGGAACAAGTTTTAGTCAATAGACATATAGTATCCTCGAGTCCTCATAATCATTATCCCTATCATAGATCCTCAAGTGAACATTTATTCTATTCTTAGGGCCTTTATCTTTAATCACATATCAATCTAAAATATAGGTGAGACATAAATATGATAAAGATAAAGTGTGTTCAAATATTTAAAGCATGAATATCAAATAGTAAAAGGTGTTCATATGATAAAACAAATTGTCTCTAGGACACCTATATAATAACAAGGCCTAGTGAACCAATGGGTCCTTAGGTGTCGCGAAACCTATTAAGTATTCAAATGAGAAGGGCAAATGCCTAGTTAAATACCTAACATTGTGGGAATGGATTGGTGGGTCCTTTAATTGTAGTTGATGATGTATATCATTTTTATCTCTCAATGTTGAATGCGTTGTACTTACATTCGATGGTTGACTAGCATATTCATTGTATACATTTTATGTGAGTGATAACTATTACTACTGAGATTTGAATGAATCTCAGTCCTTTACACAAATGTAGAATATGATTAGCATAGCGAACGTAGCTACAAGGGCAAAGAGGCAGAGACCGACAATGAAGGTTCTGGTCTTGTTGAAGTATTAACGTTTGTTATTTGCAATTTTATAAATCAATTTTAGGGTTTGTAAAAATCATGTACAAACCTTGTGAGAATTCCTATTATGTAATCAAATACTTATATATCGGGATACTTGCGTTATTTCTGTTTGCGCACTGAGCTATGTGTTATTACTTTGATAAATGACAAAATGTTAAGGGGTTTGTTACTTAGCTTTACATTCATCCCAAGGAATTGCTTCTAATAAATTCTTGGGACAAGCTCAAACTCATTGGGGACATTATGTAAATGTATCATAAATATGTACTAAATGACACATTGGCTCCATTAATTTTTAAATATTAGCAATTTTTTATCTAGTAAACTTGTGAATGAATCATATATTTTGAGACTAGATGAATCAATGATTTATATGATTAATGGCTATTAAACGTTGTATTTTATTAGAACAAAATTGAATGCTTTCTTAGGAATTGGGAAATAGGAATATTGAAAAAAGCGTTTTGTTGTGAAATATGTTCTTAATCCAATTTGAAGCCCCCACGACGTTCACATATCATGTAATTGCTAACCAAGTTCAGGTATCTCTACAAAAATGATTTTGTCAAACTACATTAGTGTTTAGAAACTCTCAAAAGCTAGGTTTCAAATCTATGTCTGCGCAAGCTGAGACAAAACTCATCTCACATACATACCCCATAAATCTCAAAAGCTATTTTCAAAAGTTAATCCAAATGGGCAATAACTACAGTTTGGAATAAGCAAACTATATTAAAATAAAAATATTGAATACTTCTAACCAATTTATTCTTCATTACATGATATATAATTTGCAATGTGTTTTATAGGAACACAGTTGAATGATTAGGAATAAGCAAACTACCAAAAATAAAAATATTGAATGCTTCTAACCAAATTAGTTATCCATTGTTTGTTATAATTTGTAATGTGCACTACTACAGATTTTTCTATATTTAAGGTTATTTTTACCTATATTATTTGAGCACAAAATATTTATATTTAAGGGTTGTTATCCGTTAAATATTGGGCGATATATTCCAGGGTTGTTCAAATATGACCATTATTTAGAGGACATATATTTAACAGTTATAAGATAATGACTGTTAGATATAACAATATATCTTCAACAATTGTTTACTAATAATCGTGAAATATTTTGTACAATGCTTAACGGTTAAAATGATGAATGAGAAAATATTTGTTACTAGAGAAAGGGGTTAATTTGACGGTTGGTTGTATATAACTACAAAATATAACACTATACTTGACAGTTATTTGGAAAAATCAGGAGGCTCACTTTTGATCAGCTCCTTGCAAAATTAACTACAGAAAGAACATATATATACCAAACACCCAAATAAATCCAGTTCTGGCTAGAGGTATCACAATAGACAACATAACTAATTTCAACCAACAAGTACAAACAAATTAAAACAAATCATCTAATACTATCTATACAATTATGAATACATCAAAGGTAAGATAATTTACATGATCAAGTGCACTTTTTTCTTTTCTTAGTCTTCATAATTTTAATGATAGTTTAAGTAACAATTGTTTTCTTTAATTTATGAAGCAACTTCCCCATCTTTGATATCAAAATTTCTTCATTGTGGTCATCATGCCCAACGTACATTGAATTGTGTTTCAAGTGATAATCCTTGGAAATGATCATCCTCATTGAATTGACCTCTTGTATCCTGATTTGTTTTGTTTGATAACAAAATAATAAACCATTCTTTATTAGCAGGATCATGAACATAGAACACTTGTTTAGCTTGAGAGGCCAAAATAAAAGGCTTTATTTATACCCTTACTTATTCAAATTCAAATGTATCAACCCTAACTCATCCAATTTTAAAGCATTATTATTGTTAACCCATTTGCATCGGAAAACCAAAACCTAAAAACCTACATAATCCAACTCATACATGTGTTTAACCACCTAAAAGTATGATATATTCGCGTAGATATGATCTTATCTTTTGCACTTGATACATGCATGGTGTTAGCAACAACAGTTATCCCACTATTTTGCATTTTTCTTTGGGCATCATGCTCTTTAGTGTAGAAGGTGTTTATGACATAGCTTGAGAAAAAAAGCATATGTATGTTTGAATTGTGTGCCAAGAACATAGTTTTGTGATCATAGTTTGTACTTATCAGGTAAAATGCCTCATTGCTATCAAAATAATGTTTTCCATCAACACATGACAATCATGTGATTTAAGACCATTCAGCTTCAAGTCCTTCATTAACATTAACATAAGGTTGTTAATGTTTGATGAGCAACCCTCTGACACTTTCACTGTAGCAAGAAATTCACAAAAAAGATTTTCTTCTTCTTTAAATAGTGTGAAAACTGCTAGTCGAAGAAATGTATGAGATCCCCTCTCCTCTAATGCCAATTCCTCCTTTATTCCCATTTCAATTATGTCTAGTCTTAAATTTATGTCATCCTTTGTCTTCTATAAAGTAACGTTCCCAAAAGACTCTTACACACATTTTTCTCAATATGTATGACATCTAGAAAATGTCTAACATTAAGGAACTCCAATATAATGAAACATCTTGAATTTTGGGCCAAGAGACTTAAGGATAAGCTTATATCAGGCAGACAAGTAGACTTAGTTCAGGAAGTGTGACAATATTATGTGACAATCTAGCGAAATATTTGATTCTCCAAAATTTTAAATTTTGGAATATAATTCAATATAAAAATATTTGTCAGGGGATTCATATTCCAATGACCAATTGAGGACATAAGTATAGCAAAAAGAAGGTTATGTGAATTTTTCATCAATAAATATGCTTGAGGAATAAAAATGTTAATAATGGCTAATATTTCCTAAGTTGGAAATCACTTATTGATTTTGGTTACCAAGTGGAATTTAATGATCAAATAACAAAGGCAATATGAGATAACTTTAGAACCCTTTTTTTATGATCAATTTTGGCTAGTGAAAAGCAAGGAAAGATCATGGAAAGTTACATCATAAAGAAGCATGTGTAAGTCAAAGAAAGTCTTGTGTTTGATTAGGGTTGTGCCAAGTGTTCAAAGGTAAACTAAGATACTTGGAAAGAACCTTCATGAAGCTCCAAAAAGAATCCTAAATTCATCCAACAAGGAGGATAAGGAAGTCATGAAATTTGAAATTGTGGACAAAATGGAACTAATGAATAAATCATAAACTTCTAATTTGAACCCTAGAATACTACTTGTCATGCTAGGGAATTGTTGTAACTAGAATGATAAGGAACATGACAAGTCTCTAAAGCAAATATTGAGCTCTATATGCATGATGTATTTTCAGCCAACCAGGGTATGAAAAGGGATAAATGAAACTTGGTGCAAAAACATGCCACATATGTCTGCATGAAAGTCAAGGAAACTAATTCCCTTTGCCTTGGAATTTTTGCCACTTGTCATCTTAGGGGTACATACACATATGTCCCAAGTCAAGAAATGAAGTAATAAGCCATTAAAAGGGCCTTAATAGTTCTGACAAGAAAAGAGGGAGAGGAAGGAGGAAAATTCATGAAGCCTAGTATTTAACACATATTGTAAATACAAATCAACATAATTAATGCCCTTTTTGCTACTTGTCTTGAAAGGGAAGTAAGTTGAGTTATTAGGGAATACCTAAGCATGAAAATGAAAGATTAAGATGATGACACATATGCTCCATTTGTAACCATAAATTCTACCAATCAAGGGTCTAGGGAAAAGTATGGACACAAGACAAAAAGATAAGAGAAAGAAATTAACATGTAATCCTCCTTCATGCCTTGTATATTTTGGCCAATAAGAAAAGGACATAATTACTAATAAATTTCCACATATTCAAATAAAATTAAGGAGCAAGAACAAGGGCATGTTTCGGCCAAGATAAGGGAGGAAGGAGAATTAGGAAATAACCATAATTAGTCATCTAATGCAACGGTATTTTGGTCAATTGACAAGAGTACACTTAACTGATTTTCCTTCAATTATAAATCATTTCTTATTCCTCTCTTCATGCAATATTTCGACTAAGTGCTCAAGGAAGTATTGAGAGGAGAGTTGACCGAGACATAGGAAGAAGGAAGGAAGTCCTAAGTCACCAAGGTAAGTGATCATAATTTAAGTCCCAAATTTCTTCTTTGTCCATTATGTAAGTTTTAAATATTGAGAAGGTTATTATACATGGTGTTCTAAGGGAGGCCAAAAGCTTAAAGTGAAAGTGGAAGAAATCACCAAGAGGGGGGTGAATTGGGGATTTTAAAAATTCTTTTCAACTCTTAAAAATGAAGCTTAAGAAATGGATAATAAAAGAGTAGAAAAAGAAAAGCTTAGACACACAGAATTTATACTGGTTCGGTCTCAACCTTGACCTACGTCCAGTCCCCAGATACCTTCTGGGTGTTTCTACTAATTCAACAGATTTTCAATTACAACAATAAAGACCAGACACAATCCTAATCACCTAGGACTTGCTCCCCCTTACACTTTGTGATTGAACAACCCAACTCACAGGTTCCACAACCTTGAGTTCTCACAAATAAATGCTTTCAAAAATTTACAAATTCTCAAAAGAGTAGATAAGGATAAACATTGAAGAACAGGTTGAAAATAACAATACAGACTCAAATTTCAAAGTATAATCAAGATAGCTTCGTTGTGTGTATGTTGCTTTGAGTTTTCACAGCCTCTTATAGACTGAATGGATAAGCTAGCCGTTGCAATTCTTTCTCTAATGTTCAGCTGCAATTCTGGAAAAATGGCAGTAGCATATTTTGCTCTGTTCTTTGAATTCTTAGCTGGAATCTTAGATTTAGTTGTTGCAGAACGTCTTCCAGATTTTTAGCCATTCCATGATCTTAATTCGACCGTTTGAAGTGATCTTAATGTGTTGCAACGGTCTGAACTGAACATCTGGGATAAGGGAGAAGAATCAGCCCTGTTCTTGGTTCTTCATTTAATGCACTTATTCTGGATCTTGATCTCACCTTGATCTTGGCTAAACCTTATCTGAAAAACACTCAAAACTTCATCAAGGACATTAGAAACAATAATATCATATCATGAAATAATTTCAGGAAGACCCATTAAGATTTCGCAGATCAACATCATTTGATTTTTCAAAATCTCCAATGCAAACTCGAGTTTGTTCTTCCAGACTCGAGTTTGGGGTTCATCCAGAAAGCATGTCCGTTGATTAGAGGTCTAAACTTGCAGTCTGTAAAAGCTAACTCAAGTTTGGCTTTTACAGAGAGAACTATCGGGCTTTGGACTTGGCATGGAATTTTGGTCCTGCTCCTAGACTCGAGTCAATTAGTGACTGACTCGAGTTTGGGTCTATGTTTGAAGAACAAGCCTAAGTTCGTGATTTTCCAGATTGGAGTTTAGGAGACAAACTGGAGTTTTGGAAAGATGGTAGAAATTCGAGTGTTTCTCTATTTGTCCTAAACTCGAGTTTACAATGACAGACTCGAGTTTATGTTTGAGCTGAAACTATTCAAATCTTTCTGTTTGGTCTAGACTGGAGTTTGTAACTCTAGACTGGAGTTTATAACTTGGCCTGGAACTCGAGTGTCTTTCTGTTTGGTCTAGACTGGAGTTTAGGAATCCAGACTTGAGTTTGGCTTGCTTGGAATTCTGAGTGCTCTCTGTATCTTCCAGACTTTAGGTTTGGTTTTGCAAACTGGAGTTTGGCTTGTTGTGAAAATTTCTGATTGCTTTCTGTAACTCCTCAGACTCGAGTTAGTCCAAGCAGACTCGAGTTTGGCTTTCTTCGCAGAAGTAAACAGCTTTCTGTCAACCCTCAAACTCGAGTTTACATACCCAAACTCGAGTTTGCCTTTGACAGTGAGATTTTCATATTGCCAAAAACAAACTTCATATCAAGTTTACAATTGCTAGTTATCATCAAAACACATTGAGAACTAACATAAAGGACTCAAGGAAGAAGGGAAATTGCAAAAAGTGCAAGTTCAAGAGAGTAAGTAACATCCATAGTTTTCTTACACTTATTTGTAACCTTGGTTGATCTTGGATTAATCCTCTCTTATTTCTTGTAAATTTGAAGGTTGTAACTTGAGAGGAGATTCTACACAAAGACTTAAAATATAGATTTAAGAATATATTAGGCCTAAACATGGAATTAAAAGGCCAAATTGCACATAAAATCATTAGATTTATGAGGAAGAAATAAGTTCCTTTGACATGTTGGTTTCAGTCAAACCTAAAACAAAAAGAAAAAAAAGGGATTTTTGTCTACTTTGACATTTCCAAAGCATTTATAATGGAAACTAGTGTGGGATTAAGGTTGAATAATAATTCTTGGAAGCTTAATGATTAAATTAGAAATTTTTCTAAATTGTCCAATGAAAATACTGTTAGGTTAGTGGACTTGGAACATGTTTTTAATTAAGTAAATGAGATCCAATAATTATGAAATTCTCTAGAATTGAAGTATACATAACAAGCTTTATAAAGTAATTTGTATTTTTTAGAGTTATATGCAAAAAGTTATGAATTTTTGAAGTTGACACATAATTCTGGAACTTTGATCTAGACAACGGAGATAATTAAATTATTTAGGAACAGTATGGCTAATGGTGATATATTTACTTGAAAATAGACTTATCAAGGATCATTTAGCTTTTGAAATCACCCAAATTAAATATTTTGATAATTAGTTATGAAATTTTAAAGTTTGGTGAAGATTCTGGATTTTTTAGAAGAAAATCCGAAAATTGAAATTTTAAAAGTCAATATTGATTATTTTGGCGTTTTGCAATTAATAAAGGATCTTTAGTAAAAAATTGGACCAAATAATGATTAATTCAAGTATTATTTGAATTATGGAGAGTTTGCATAAGTGATTAATATTATTTATAATTATAGGAAGTGTTATCACCGGGAGCTTCTAAAAGAATTTGGGAGTGATTGTCAGTTTAAAATTTGTTAGGTAGTAACTCTAATCTCATGTTCTTTTTATATCTGTGTATGCTTATTTATACCATCATTGTGATTCATGTTTGGGACATGCGTTTATTGCATTCAGTTGTTTGGGGTTTGAGGCCCAGTTGTTTTTCCCAGTGCTGTGGATCCGGAACTTATGTGTGCTTTGCAATCAATGTTGTGTGCATTGTGATTGCGTATTTCGAGACTTGCTGTGTGTTGTGCTTGACAGTCAACGATGTGTGCATATTGTGACTACGTGTGAAGTGTTACACACCTACCAGCCTCCCCCTTTCAGGTGGTGGGCAATGTGATCCTTTACTTATATTAAGTTATAGCTTCCTTTTCCCGAGTTAATTCATGTTACACATAAGAGTATAAGTAGCAGAGCATACACTGGTTTGGACAATAATATACTGAAAGATAAACTTTTCCCCAAAGGGATAAAAAAATATATACAGTCATCCAAGTAGTAGTGTCTAACAGGCCAAAATAAAATACTACAGTCATCTAGATAATTACAACAAGTATCCAAAAGAAACTACCACCATCCATCATCCTAACGGCCCTGCTCCGGGGTCTTACCTCGGTTTGCCTGCTCCACTCTAGACAAGCTGCCAGATGACTTAAAAGGGGCTGGGATTCAGAAGGGAATCCCAGAGTAACCGTTAATCTCATATAAAATATATGACTATGTATGTAAGTAAAACCAAGAATAAAAACACAAACCACATAGCATTCAGTATCATGCACACAACAAGGCACACAACCAAATCCAGAACTAGCAGAGCACACAGCACAGAGTGCAGTGGTCCTAATAGCACACAGCACAGACCACCGGGCACGGCACACAACAAGGCCCTTTTTGCACACAGCATGTTCCGGTTTCAGAGTACTCGGAAATAAATGATAACCAAATGTATGCAATATACAAGGTAAAACATACATACACAAGTCACACAGAATATATGAGAATTAAGGTTACTACCTGATAGTCGACCACAAATATAAATGAATTCCTAGATGCACAATATCACAAATAGCCCTAAAATAACCAAACAAAAATATAATTAATTCCTCCTCAGTAAATATTTCTTTTTGGTAAATTAAAATAAGCCCATTTCATGTGTCCATATTTCCCAAATTCCTTTTCTTATTAAGGAATTTAATATAAGCTTATATTCCCTTTATTTTCATCATTTTTCAGCAAACAATGACCGATCTTCAAAAATTCTCAATTAAATCTAGGAACCTTCTCTTGAGTTGATTCCAAAGCCTTAATGACCCTTAATATGTCTATTTTCAACCAAAAATACTATCTTGGGCCAGCCTTAAACGAAAATCTATTTATAACTCAAAATGTCTTTGTTGTCTGAAATCAAGTCCAGAATCAGAGGGTCATTTTCAAAAATTCATTTCTCTTAGCACATAATTCAGAAAAGTACGTGTTGCCTATAAATTTAAAGCTTATGATGTCTACTTTAATCTTGTAAAATTTCATGGTAATACAACATCATTTGCTACCCCAAAAATGTGCCACATTTTCGCTATCTGCACAGAGTTTCTAGGGCAGATTTCAGGATTATGGCATAATTCAATCCCGAAGCTTCCAAAATTTCTATCGAATCTCTACCCTCCACAATTTTTTGTTTTGAGCACAATGGAACTATTAAAATAACCAAACTCCCACTCCTTAGGTCTGCCCTGTTCAGACTGAAATTCAAAAACCACATATACAATGTTCCGGTTCACAATTTATTCGCGAAATTTGGTTCATATATTCCCAAATCACCATATAATCCTATATTCATGAATAAATCACCATGAAATTCCAAAATCCCTAATTGGATGAAAATCAAAGATTCCATAACATACTCAAAACTCAACCAAACTTCAAATCAATCGGTTCAAATCAAAGCTTACACTTACCTTATTACGATTCCACAATCGGTTCGGAATTTCAGCAGTAGTTCGACTACCCCAATGACTTAAAACTCGATAAAACCGAAACCATAGAATTGAAGCTCTCGAAGAGTAGAACAATATTTGTGAAGAAAGTTTTTAGATCGGAGGTGGCTTAGTAGGTGATTTTGGCTAGGTTCATTTTCTCTCTCTTCTTAGAATTTCTCACGCCATGTTTGCATTTTGTAAGCTTTTCTCTTTCCCCAACTGATTCTGGCTGAAATGCAATGGAAGATGAGATCAATTAATCAATCAATATTGAGCTGGTCAAAGTCGGTGGAATATTAAGGGGAATTAAAGACATTAGCTTTTCCAATATGCCATTAATTCCAATTCAAATGATTGTTTGGACCGAATGTGGAATGGAATGAGATTTAATGAGCTTTTCTTTTTCTTCTGCTGATTGTGTCGAGAATGAATGGAATATGAGCTGAATTAATAGGCATTTCAAAGTCAAAGGCGGTGGGGAAATTAACCAATAATACACATGGTTTTTTTCTTTTTCATTTATTTACCATATTGCCATGGAGTTATAAATTCTTAATGGAATTGATTGCTGACCAAAAATGCCTTAAGAGAAAGAGATTTAATGAGCATTAATGAGGCAAGGTCGGTGGATGCAAAAAGGGAAATTATAAGATCAATCTTCCACAATTTTACCATCTTATCATTGTGATCTAATTCCAATATGATCTTATTTAATCCTCTACAAGACTTTTATTTGCAACTTGGTCTCCACTCATTTAGTTGCAAATATTGAATAAGCATTAGGAATTAATCCTCAATTCCTTATGTCTCATTTGTGCCAACATATGACTCAAAATTTTAAGTTTCGGCAAAACTAGGTAAAATAAATCTTTCGTCAAAATTTCACTATTTCTTTTCTCTAAACACAAATATATCGTGCCTAGAATTGGCTAGAGAAAATTTAGGATATTACATGAAGTATGTTGAATGTCGTATTGTTTATTTTCATGATTGTGGTTAGCTATTATATGTTGTTTATACATTGTACTTGAGATTAATCTATTACTCAGGGATCCTTTGATATTCCAGCCCCATTACTACATGTGAATTGTACGACATATTGGACGTAGCTCCCAAGGTAAGGCGGCGGGTGTCAGCAAATGCAAGTGCCGAACTAATTCCAGATTGGTTGAGGGATATTTATAGCAAAATTTGTGTAATTATGTTTAGAATTTATAACTAAGATTTGTAATATATTACCAGTATACTATGTCCAAACCATTTTGCCACTGCGTTATTCTATAATACTCTAATATGTGACATATTAGTGGAAGGGTGTGACATATGGCATATCAAAGAAAAGAGGCATTTTCTTCCACCCACTTGTCCTAACATATTTCTTAAATGACTTCCCAAATTTCCAGTCTATATGTTTCGTTTTCTTTTAAATTTAAAAAAGAACCTCCTTATTAGTCAAGGCTTCACTTTCCATCCTTTCATCTGATTCGTCATTAAAGTATTTTCTTATACAACGATACATATGACCCTTTTGTAACTAACTGTGATGTCCCATATAGGAATTCTTCATATCATGTTTTAACCTGATCAACTGTATACCCTCTTCATAAATCGGGCATCCAAGCTAGCTTTTAATGTTGTACCCTGACAAATTAACGTATGCAAGAAAGTCATTTATTGTGCCAAACAACATGACCTTCATATTGAATGTTTCTTTTTTATGAGCATGATATACAAACTCCCCTTTGTCTTATAGCTTCTTCAAGTCTTCAATTAGTAGTGCAAGGTTTACATTTATGTCATTCCCTAGTTGTCTTGGCCTTGAGATTATAACTGTCTACATCACATACTTCTATTTCATCAAGAACCCTGGAGGGATGTTATATACAAACAACATTACAGGCCATGTTCTATGGGTACTGATTTGCATCCTAAATGGATTCATCCCATCAGTAGCCAATACTAGGCAAAGGTTTCTTGGTTTTTCAACAAATTTGGATACATGGTCAAACTTACTACATTCTATAGAGTTTGCAAGATGCTGAAGCATGCCATCTTGAATCCTTTTATTTGCATGACACTTTAAATTTGTTGCATCAATTGCATTGTTATACAAGCGTCTAAATCTAGGTATAATTAGAAAATACCATAACACCTTTTTTGGACTCTTCGTATTCGCTTAGTAACATGGGGCAAAATACAAAGGACACTCGGATAACAATTCATATTCTTTTCTCAACAAAATACAATCGTTGAGGCAAACATGTATATTTTCATAACTCAAGCTATTGGTGCACTCACTTGTTTTGTTTCATAAGTCTTGGTTGTTATATCATTTCTTGGTGGTAATATTCTTCTCAAAAGCACTAGCAAATTTGTGAAGCCTGAGTCATTCAATCCATGTTTTATAAGTTCAACACTACAGATATAATATTAAACATAATTAATTAAAAGCTTTTAACTCCACTTATCTAATTTTTAAAATCTAACTCAAAAATTTTTTGCCTTCCCTCCCTCCTCTCTCCCCTTCCAAACATCCTTTTAACAAGGTGATCAGCTGCCATGATATTATTTTCTAGGTGGTGTATTTTTTTTTTTCTATAATGACATTTGACCAATATGGATAGTTAGTGAAGTAATTCTAACAAGAATTCAATAGTAGCAATTTCATACTAATGTTTTTCAAATAACTATTTGTTAGACTATGATGAGTAATCTAACCTTGGTAAATTAGAACCAAATCCATTAACCATTGGGGTGCCAATAGAAATAATAAAGAAAATAGGGCTAGGGACTGTTATAAGCCCAACTTATTTGAACTACACGAGAAGAAGAAGTTTTAGCTTTGAGGTGTTTCATCTTAGGAGTAAATTGATGAACAACTTTATGAATGCACTATAAGTGTTTCTTTTTTGAGTGCACATGTAACTCCTTGTAAAGTGTGAAACATTTTACTTCATGCACACATATGTATGAATGTAATCCTCTCCTCATGAGTTACGGGAAGTGAGAATGATACGAAGAGTTTTTCTTATCTCTTTTAGAGGCCATAACTAGAAAGTTATTGATGAAGCCATGCATAGGTTGTATAAAAAAAGATAGTATGCATATGGCCTCTATACTTTTTATTCGTACACTCAAGAATCTCTACCCTGTAGAACACTAGTGGATGTGCTCTAATTTCTCTTTATATTTGTGGTGTATTTGTCTTGCATTTATAAACATGTCCAACAATGATTTGGTTTAGTGTGAGTATTCAAGATAGAAAATTACATTTCAAGTACGCCCATTATCTCACACTATTGCTATGTTAATCTTTCTAATATGGCATATCAAATATATATACTATTGGTTGGTATTACATGTCAATTTACTAAATAAATCTCAATTTTCTAACAATAGAATGTCCTATAATATAGGCTAAGGTATTTGTTTGGTTTTTTGAATTTATATTAAGTTTTAATTTACCCCTAAGTTTCTAAAGTGCATTTTCAGTCTTTTAACATTGATGTCGTTAATTCAATAACATAAAATGTTGACATGGCAAATTTAATGTTGACTCAACAATAAAATGTTGACAAAGTATATTGCAATTTTAATTTTTTAATGTGTGTGTGTGTGTGTGTGTGTGTGTGTGTGTGTGTGTGTGTGTAAAGAAAAAACTAAAATTAGGTCTTCTATTTACTCTTCTACCAATGTTTGGCATCACCCATCTAAATCAACTAATGCAAAGCTCCATGCATACATTTGAGAGATAGAGTTGGTAATATGAACAACTGGTAGATTGGTGGCGTGTGTTAAGAGAATTGTGCCCCTAAGCAGTGAACATTTAGCCAACTTAGCTTGCCATGACGTGTTGACAAAACAACCCGCCTATTTTATTTTATTTTATTTTTAAAATATGTTTTGTAGGAATTTAGAATTGAAAAAATATATATATTCCTACATAAAAGTTTTGAACACATCCATGAAGACTAACTTTAAAAAAAAAAAAATTAGTCAAGACTACATTTTTAGCCAACAAAATATCTTAAAAAATCTTATGACCCAAAGTTCTAGTTCAACCTGACCTCCATGTGCGAAAGCATAGTTTTTTGAACTAACCCTACAAAACACACCCAATTTTTGATAGAATTGGCTATGGAATTTTTTTTGGGGGGGGCTAATTCAGTCAATAAACCATAAAAAATTCAATTGGATGTTTTTTGTTGTTCTTAAGTTAGCCTATAAAGTTTTCGTATCAAAGCAAGGTCTTCTCATAAGAGCTTCACATCTCGAGAAGGATCTTTATGGAAGGTATTCTACCTGATGGAGCTTCAATCAACAGACCACCTGGTTTTAATGGAGAGCATTATTCCTTCTAGAAGGCCAAGTTTAAAGTGTTCTCATGGCTTCTGAATATGGACTTTGGAGGGTATTTCAAAGAGGAAATTATGTTCCTGAATCTGTTGAAGATAGAGTTTGAACTCCAAAGTTAAAGGAAGAATATGATGATAATGATAAGAGGCTGGTCACTCTCAACAGTAAGGCTATTCTAATGCTCCAGAGTGCATTAAGTCAGAGTGAATATTTTCAAGTAAGCACTTTGACAACTGCAAAAGAAGTGTGAGATGCTCTGGAAATAGCCCATGAAGGAACAACTGAAATCAAGGAAAATAGAGTCAATACTCTAATGATCGAGTATGACCTTCTCCGAATGAAGCCTGGAGAATCTATTAGAGAATTCCAACTGAGATTCACTCTTCTCATTAATCAACTTGCTGCTTTGGGAAAAGTCTATGAGAAACCTGTTCAAGTTAGAAAAATCTTGAACATTCTCACCAAAGATTGGGAAGCAAAAGTCACTACAATTGAAGAAGCTCGTGGAGAATCGATGGCATTTGTAGCAGCATTGTTTGGCACCTTGTTAGAATATGAAGGCAAGATTAAGTTCAGAAAAGGACTTGATGAAATCAATAGCAAGGGCAAAGGAGTTGCTCTCAAAGCAGTCAAAGAAGCCAAAGAATCTGATGAGGATGAGGAAGACGAAGATGAAGAGATTAGTATGATGGTTCGAAGATTCAAGAAATTCTACAAGGGGGACCAAGGCTTCAAGAAAAGTCACAAGGGTAGCTTTAGCTTCGAAGCTAAGAAACCAATCATTTGCTACGAATGTGAGAAGCCCAGCCATAGCAGATCTGAATGCCCCCAGCTGAAGAACAAGGATAAAGAAAAGAAAAGATCCAGCAAGTCCAAAAAGAAAAGCTATGTCTCAGCAATATGAGGTGATAGTCCATCGGATGAAGATGAAGCTGAAGAGGAAGAAAAAGCCAACATCTGTCTAGTTGCTGAAGAAGAGGAGCAACATGATAAAGATGATGAGGTATATGATTCACAACCAACTTATGATGAGTTATTTGCTGAATATAACCTTGTCCAATTTGAATTTGAAAAATTAGCTGATAAATATATTGCTTTGAAAAGAAAAAATATAACTCTTAAAATGCAAGTCAAAAATCTTTCCTCACCAAAATACTTATTTGTGATGAGTGTACTGATTTAGAGAAAAAGAATTTAAATCTCACAAAGGCACTTGAGAAATTCACCAGAGGCAGTGAAATGCTCAATGTCATTTTAAAACAGCAAAGGTTTACCAATGACAGATCTGAAATTGGCTATAAACCCGATTTTGACAAGAGAAAAGGCAAAAAGAAATTTGAAGAGAAATCTTATATGAACTATTTTAGAAAAACAATCCACTCTTCAAATTCTTTTGCTCACTGCAATTATTATAATAAAAAAGGCCATACTACTTCATCTTGCTTTCATAAAAAGGAAAGAAAGAGTAAACCTATGGGGAATTATCAATGGGTGCCTAAGGGATCCTACAAGATTCCTAAGACACATACTAACCCAAAAGGACCCAAGAAAAGATGGGTACCTAAGGCCTGAATTTCTGAGATTTGCAGGTGTGTTTAAGAGCATCGAATGACAACAAATGGTATATCGATAGTGGGTGTTCTAGACATATGATGGGGGATCAATCCAAGTTCGCATCAATCAAACCCAAAACTAGTGGCAAAGTAACCTTTGGTGGAAATCAATATGGAAAGATTGCTGGCATTGAAGAAATTGGAAACAATGAAGGACCAATGATCAAAGATGTCTACCTAGTGGAAGGACTTTGTCACAATCTCCTCAGTGTGAGCCAAAGCACTGATAAGGGTAATTTAGTTATCTTTAATTCTAAGGAATGTTTGATTGTGAGACATAATGCTTTCCTTTTGAAACTTTAAAATTAAAAGCTTTATTTAGAGCTCCTAGAGAAGAAAATTGTTATACTCTTAATCTCTATTGTAATAGCTTTGTTTTTGAAAACTTTTTTGTGAGTAGTTTGAATGAGAGTTGGCTATGGCATAAGTGATTAGCTCATGTCAATATGCATCAACTTGACAAATTACAGAAAAAGGATTTAGTCATCGGTTTGCCAAAGATCAATTTTAAAAATGATATGATTAGTGATGCTTGTCAAAAAGGCAAACAAACTAAGTCATCTTTTAAATCCAAAAATGAGATTTCAACTAATAAACCTCTTCAACTACTCCATATGGATCTAGTTGGACCAACTAGAGTAAAAAGCCTTGGTGGCAATCTTTATACTCTAGTTATAGTTGATGACTTTTCTAGATTTATATGGACCATATTCTTATCTTCTAAAGATGAAACATTTGATCAGTTTGTTACTTTTGCCAAGAAGGTCCAAAACGAGAAAGGTATTTCGATTGCAGGAATTTGAACTGACTATGGTGGAGAATTCAAGAATCATGCATTTAAAGAATTCTGTGACAACATGGGAATTGATCACAACTTTTCAGCTCCAAGGACTCCACAACAAAATGGTGTTGTGGAGAAGAAAAATCAAGTGCTCACAGAGATGGCAAGAGCTATTCTGAATGAGAACAATACTTCACAAGTATTTTGGGTTGATGCAATGAGTACAACCTGTTACATCTCAAACCGAGCTTACCTCAGGAAGAAGTTGAACAAAACTCCCTATAAACTATACAAAGGAAGAAAACCAACATTGACTCATCTGTGCATTTTCGGCTGTAAGTGCTTCATCCACAATAATGGTAAGGATATATTGGGAAAGTTTGATCCCAAGGCGGATGAAGGTATATTTTTAGGTTACTCAAATAGAAGTAAGGCTTATAGAATATTCAATACTCGCACTTGCATTGTTGAAGAGTCAATGCATGTTGTATTCAGTGAAACTAACTCTAATAAACTATTGGATGATGAAGAAGAAAATGTTTTCAAGAATCAATTCTTTTCGAAAACTACCCTTGCTTCTGTGGAAAATTCTGAAGATGTTTTTGAAATTAATTCTCAGAATGATCCTGAAAATTATAATCAATCTCAACCTAGAGCCTACAGATTTATTAGAAATCATCCTTTAGATCAAGTAATAGACGATGTTAATCAAGGTGTGAGAACCATAAGTAGTACTTTAAATGAAGTAACTTTTTCTGCATTTATTTCTTATATTAAGCCCTTTAAAGTTGAAGAAGCCCTCTTAGACAATGATTAGGTGATAGCAATGCAAGAGGAGCTTCATCAATTTAAAAGAAATCAAGTTTGAGACTTGGTAACTAGGTCTAGGAACCATCCTGTCATTGGCACTAAATGGGTATTCAAGAACAAATTTGATGAATCAGCAATCATTGTCCGTAACAAGGCAAGATTGGTTGCAAAAGTCTATAATCAATAAGAAGGAATTGATTATGAAGAAAGTTATGCTCCAGTGGCAAGATTGGAAGCTATAAGAGTTCTTCTAGCCTTTTCTTGTGTAAAAAGTTTTAAACTTTATCAAATGGATGTGAAAAGTGCATTTTTAAATGGTTTCATTCAAGAAGAGGTTTATGTAGAGCAACCTCCTGGTTTTGAAAGTGAACATCATCCAAATCATGTTTATTGTCTCAATAAAGCTATTTGTGGACTTAAACAAGCTCCTAGAGCTTGGTATGAGTGATTAAGTAAATTCCTTCTTGATCAAGGTTTTATTAGAGGAAAAGCTAATACAACACTCTTCATAAAGAATAATAAGCTAAGTGAAATTTTAGTTGTACAAATATATGTTGATGATATAATTTTTGGTGCATCTAATGATGTTTTGTATGAAGAGTTTGCCAAGAATATGCAGGGAGACTTTGAGATATCCATGATGGGAGAACTCAACTATTTCCTTGGTCTACAAATGAAGCAAAAGAAGGATGGGATCTTTATTTCACAGACCAAGTATCTAAATGACCTATTGAAGAAGTTTGGGATGGATCATTGTAATAGTGCTGACACGCCTATGAGTTTTACTGCTTCCCAGGAAGCTGATGAAAAGGGCAAGGACTTTAATATCACAAGATATAGAGGAATGATTGGGTCATTACTCTATCTGACAGCAAGCCGTCCATACTTCCAATTCAGTGTGGGAATGTGTGCAAGGTTCCAGTCTACTCCAAAGGAATCTCATGCTGAAAGTGTGAAGAGAATATTCAGATACCTTGCTGACACAGACTCTTGGCTTATGGTTTCCCAAAAGTCAACCTGAACATTTGTTAGCATACTCAGATTCAGACCATGCTGGGGACAAAACAGATAAAAAGAGCACAAGTGGCCAATGTCAATTCTTTGGAGGCTTACTTGTGGCCTGGTTCAGCAAGAAACAAACGAGTGTTGCTGTCTCTTCAATCGAAGCTGAGTATGTTGCAGCCTAAAGTTGTTGTGCCTAAGTTTTGTGGCTTAAACAACAATTATCAGACTTGGGAGTACATTTGAAGGAGATCTCGATATTGTGTGACAATACCAACACAATAAGCTTGACTAAGAATCCAATGCAACACACTTGAACCAAGCATATTGATGTGAGGCATCATTTCATTAGGGATCATGTTCAGCAGAGAAATGTCAAGGTTATGTTCATCCCAACCCATCTTCAGCTGGCAGATATCTTCACCAAACCATTAGCAAAGGAACAATTTAATTTTATTCAAAGAAAATTGGGAATAGTAAATTCCAATGAGCTGTAAGTTTTTAATTTATACAATGTTAGTTATGGTTTTGATGATTTTCTAGTTACTAATTTGAGCATCGGAGTATTTAGTCTAATCTTTTGCAGGATGCTTAAAAACTTAAGTTTTGCTGACAAGAGGAGAAAACTCGAGCATGAAAAACGAAACTCGAGTTTTGTCGGGGCCAGCGAAAAACTGTAGCTTTCGGAAGCGATGAAAACTCGAGTCATTAAGTGGAATACTTGAGTTTCCAGTAGACAAAGAGCAACTCATTTTGGCAAAGAATGAAAACTTGAGTTTGCGAATGGATACTTGAGTTTTGGTCGCGGAAGTTTAAAGGTTCTCCTTACATCTTTGAAGTCTAGGTTAGCAACATTTTAACAAAACTCGAGTCTTTTATAGAAAACTCGAGTTTGTCGCATTCATATATATATGTGTGTGTAAGGTCATTCTAGAAACCATCACTCAAAACTCTAGTTTGCCCTAAAATTTATCTCCATTCTTTGTCTTCTTCATTCCTGCTATTTTCATCTGTTCTTTGCTTTCAACTCTTCCAATGGCACTTAAAAGACGTCTCCCAAAGCCCAAAGTTACTGATATCTCATTTGAATCTTCTGAAGGCTCTCCACCTCCATCTCCATGTCGTTCTGAGAAGAAAAAGCCCTCTCCTAAGAGATTCTCCTATCGAGAATCGAAGAGAACTACTAAGAGGACTATGTCCTCTTCTTCTAAGGATGTTCCAACTCCTGAAATTCCCTCTCCATCTCCTCCACGCCCTGTTCGAATGAAGTACATTCCAGTTCAAAGAGCAAAGAAAGGAAATGACTTCCTTCGACACCTTGGCGTTTCCATCATTGAAAAACCATTTGGAAAGTCTCCAAGAACGCCTAAAGCAAAAGGGGTCCAGATAAAGGAACCATCTTCTACTCCTCAGCAAAAGAAAGCTGACCTTGCTGCTATAATGCGCAAAGATAAGGAACCAGTGGTTGAAGAAAGCTCATCTTCTGACAAGTCTCAGCACTCTCCTCTACATCCTAACATTCCCTCTAAGGAGATCTCTCCTTCCAACTTTCCTTCTGCCCTCTTTGAAATAAATAATCATGATACAGCTCTAAAGGGGTTTGTAACAGACAATACAGGTATCTCTGTCGACTCTGTAGAAAAGTTTCAAAAAACCTACTTCAAAAAGGAATTTTGCTCTCTCGTGACTGTAGACTTAGAGAAAATCAAGGAGGAATGTAATATGGATCTGTCTCCTTGGTTGAACCCTTACATGTCCTACCTTTCGATAAAAGCCCCATTCTCTCCGACAATTGTCAAAATCTTTTACTTTAATATGTTCAAAGAGAATTTGAAAGACTCTGAAGACAATGTTTTGGAAGAGAGACTTTCAACTTTTGTCAAGGGTGACAAGGCCACTATCTCTGCTTCTATCCTCAACTCAATTCTACAAATAAAGAATCCCCTTCCTGCACCCAAAATCAACTTCACAAATGTAGAAATTTTTCAAATCCTAAAGCCTGATGAGCCTATTCTTGAGGACCAGCTCATCAAATTAACCTTTACCCCATGGAAACGTCTCTCACATATTGTGTCCTATGGTATATCTTTTCCAGAAATTTTCTTCAGAAAGGGGGCAACCACACACACTTTTCCCAGAAGGACTATCCTGTGTTTACTGCTTTCATTCACAGAGTTCCTTTCAACCTGGGTGAATGGCTCTTTTAGGAAATCTCTAGTTTCTGCTTCTCCTCCCGATTAGTCACTCATATTCCCTTTGCTTCCCTGGTGTTAGTCATCTTGTTTCACCACAAAATCTGGCATATTTCTTCATTAGACACTCTTAAATGGCCAACAAGTTTTGGGAATCAACAACTGAACTTCATGAAGATATCGACTATGGAAGGAACTGCTTCAACAAAAAAAACTACATCAAATAAAGCACCAGCTACCTCTGCTCCTTCTATTGATTCCTCTGCTTCAACAGACTTCGATGCTAAGATTCATCTCATGGTAGACAAGGTTGTTTCTGATATGTCTGCAAAGATCCAATCAGAGGTTGGACAGATAGTTGCTGGTCTTCAACAAAAGTAGACCCATATCTTGGGTGAATAGACTGTCTTAAAAATTCACCTGAAGCAGCAAGATGACAAGATGGACAAGATTCTAACCTTCTTTCCTCTTCTCGCCTTGGTCCTTCAGCTTGATTCTGTCTAGTCTCAGCTCCTCCCAAATTTTGACGATGACAAAGGGAGAGAAAGAAAGAATGTTGATAAACCAGAAATCAATTTAGATTTTGGATTTAGATTTTGGGAGATAGTCTTGTGTTGAAATGTTTGACAACCTATGTTTCTTTTTGTAAATCTTTTATTTCTATCTCCTGACTAAGTTTTTCTTGCTGTATTTATTTCCTAGTTTATGTTCTGGACAGTTGTGTTAACTCTTTCAAATATGAATGGAATGCTCTAGTTATTAACTGTATTGGCTATTATTGCATTAAATTTATGCTTTGCATCTAATTGAAAAATATGCATACTAGGGTATGAATGCTGGAGTCTTAAAACTTTCAATGGTTTTGTTAAAAACCTCAAATATCACTCTTTACAAAATCTCTGTGCAAAATTTTCACAAATCTTAAAATTTTAAAACTCTTTTCGAGATCAGGAGAAATTCTGATTTACAAGTGTTGTCATTATCAAAAAGGGGGAGAATGTTAGTTCTCTGTGGTTTTTGATGATAACAAACAATTGTAAAATCAAGATTGAAGTTTTGTCTCAAGAAAGTAAAAACTTGCTATCTGAGGCAAACTCAAGTTTCAGGATGAAAACTCGAGTTTTGGCCTTACAGAGGAAAGCTCAATTTAAATAGACAAAGACAAAACTGCAGTTTCCATTTGGAAACTCGAGTTTTGGGCCTTACAGAGAGCATCGCAAGTTTTTGATCAGGAAAAACTCGAGTATCAGTTTGAAAACTCGAGTAAAGGCCAAAACAACTCTTCAATATTTTTCAAAGGAAATTTCTAAGTTTTTCCAAGCCTTGGGAAAACTCGAGTTTCAGTCTGGAAACTCAAGTATTGGCAGCCAAAAAGTTTTGATATCTGAAACCTTAAGTTTATGAAATGAAAACTCCAGTTTCTCCCTTGGCTCCAAAGTTCAAACGTTTTCATATTTCAAATTAAAACTTGAGTATAGCATTGAAAACTCGAGTTTCGAGCCAAGCACAGATAATCAATATTTCAATGCATTTATAAAACTCCAGTTTTGAAAAGTCTAGTTTTGAAATGTCTAAAGATCTCTATAAGTTTCAAATTAAAGTTAGAAACTCGAGTTTAGGATTGCAAACTCGAGTTTTGATCATACAGAGAGCATCGACAGTTTTTCACTATTTTCAATACTCTAGTTTTGAATGAAAACTCCAGTTTTGATGTTTTGGACTTATATTCATTAAGAGTCTAAAACTCGAGTTTCGCCTAAAAACTCGAGTATTGGTCCCAAGCTAAACTAAAGTTCCAATGCTCAAATTGCGACTTTCCCCTCTGAAAGGAGGAAACTCGAGTATCGACTTAGAAACTCGAGTATAGACTTAAGTGCATAATAACAAACTCGAGTATTGATGCACAAACTCAAGCTTATGTCACGGCCATTGATAATTCAAATTTGCTAAATCTGAGTAAAGCTTGTAGATTGATCTGAATGCTTTCTAACATTAATTGTCTACTTCATTAGATATGTTTAATGTGTTTGCTTGTGGATTTCAGCTGATCTAGATATGATTTAAGATTATTATAAGAGTTGTTCCAACTTGAGCAAAAAGGCATGTCAGAGCATTAAATGCAAAGCCATCTAACTTGCCATATTTTGATCTACCAAGCTCTGCATGATGCAAAAAGGATAAAGAGACATTTACCTAATCAAGTCACTGACATTCCAACGTATAGAAATACAAGGAAGTCAACATTTATCCTTCCAACACAAAGAATGAACAAAAGAGTAGAAAGAGAAGAGACCAAAGAGTCTCCAACTGATGGACAACTTCACCAACGGTCATATTGAAGCTTGAAACGGTTATTAATTACATCTAAGTATAAATAGAGCTGCATTCAATTCTTCTCTACAACTATTGAGCTAGAAAACGATAAGCATTCAATTTGTTCATTCATTTACTCTTAAGCTTTTCTGTACAGAGTATCTTTTGATACTATAGAGCTTCAGTGTTTAATCTTATCCACTCTTAAAGAGAGTTTTCTGTTTGTATACCATTTATTGTAAACAATCTCAAGTCAGGGGAATTGGAGATTGGGGTTCATTGATTACAACTTGTAAAGGGGAGTAAGTTCTAGTGAGAGAATTGCTCTTGAGTTACAAAGGGTATAATCAAGTGATATAGTGAAATACTCAGGGTGCCTAAGGACTGGACGTAGGTCACAGAGTTAGACCAAACCAGTATAAACCTTTGTGTTTCCTCTTCTCTTCCTTGCAGTCTGTTTTACTCTGTTTCATCACTACTAAAACAGAACTTGCGAAAAGATTTTTAAAATTCCCAATTCACCTCTCCTCTTAGTGATTTAGCTCTGCTTTCAAGTTTCATTTGTACATTTTAGCTCAACGAGAACGTGCGTAAGAGCCCTAGGTTCAAACCATGGAGAAGTCCCATTTTTAGGTTTTATGTGGTGGTACATGTGGTGAGGGGGTGGCTAGCATAGTTGCCATGTGGCAACTGTCGATGATCTACAATGAGGTAGCATGCGATATGGCAACATGTGGTGTCTCTTGAGAGGCTCCACATGACATTTTAAAATGATAAGAAATATAAATTTACATGAATTCTGTCAGTAATTCGTCCCTGACTAGCCATGGAATTAGAATTTTTTAGGTCCCGTTTGGATCAAAGAAGTGGAAGAAAGGGAAAGAAATGGAAATAAAAAGAAAGGAATGGAAGGGAAAATATTTTTCGTTGATGTGTTTGGTTCAGAGTGGAAAAAAATGGTTAGATTGAAAAAAATTTGTTTGGTTGGAAGAAAATAAATAGGAAAATAAGGAAAAATTACATTTTTACCATTAAATAAAACGGAATGATAGTTATCTGTAATGGGTTTGAGGAAAACCTTATTTTTACCTACTGGAGTTTACTTTCTCACTCTGGAGGAAAGTGTTGTGTGGACGGGAATGCTAAGAAATTGTTTGCTAAAATGAATTTATATTTCGGTTTTGTATTTGCTGCTTCTGTTATATTGGTATCGCCACTAGATAATATAGATACATGACGCAATGAGGATTCTACTCCTTCTCTTGTTAATTTTATTGATTTTTAAACCACATCAGACAATTTCACCGTCAAGCTTTAAACTTTATAGTCAAGGTATAATTCAGAGGTAGCTATCAAAGTTGACCAGACTATCTTTTTTATTTGCTACTCGAGCAGCAACACCTTAATCGCTGTTGGCTCTGTACTGGCTTTTCCACCTTTGGCCTCCATGCCTGCTGCTTCTCAAGCTTCATCTATCTCTCTAATTTCTATTTCATATCTTCCTTTATTGGTAATTTTCTTAATGCAATTTCATTTTGTGTAGTCAAATGTGGATGTTGTTGACTTGTTAGCTTCTACTTTATTATTGCTTTCGTTTGTTCTTCCATGTTCTTTAGGCATTTTAATGTTAGGTAAGGCATTGTTAACCGTTGATGCAAAAAAATAAATAAATAAGGGATGCTACTTGAGTAGCAACGTCCTGCTGCTCGAGCAACAACGTCCTGTTGCTCGAGCAGCGTGATGAACTCGAGTAGCAGCAGCGGAATAATGTTCAAATTTTTAGTAGGCATATGCGTCTCCTCCTAAAATACCCACAACAAATCTATTGTACTAAGTTTTTTTCATTCTTCATCGTAGTCTTCTTTGAAACTTTTCATGGAGTATTGTCGTCATTAAAGCCGCTGAATGTGCTACTTGTACTGATGAACTCGACGTTGAAAAGGGTAGATTCGTCTTCTCCATCTATCAGAAAATTGGTTCCCACCATTTTTGGTGGGAACTAATTTCCCCATGTTTAAGGGAAAATCGACCACCGCCAGAAAACATTTTCTTGTGAAAATGCGTACCAAACAATCATAGCCATCGAAAAATCAACATTTTCCTTTTCCTTCCTCCAATTTTCCTTGAACCAAACGGGGCCTTAGTACTTCAATTTGCCATGATAGAATCAGCGAGAAGGAACAAATTCTGTAGAAGATCCATTTTCGTTGCAAATTTGTCATTAAATTCGTCACAAATGTTGAATTCCGTGGCTAATTCAATATTAATTTTTTTCCCATGTAAAACCACTACAAATCCTTCTTCTCCTTCAAAATTTGCCAATTTTGTCATCCTTAGAAATGCAAAAGCATCTAGTAGAAGAGGACATAGTCGAAATAGTCATGTCTAATAGAAGGAGAGATGATCTGAAGGACTAAGAGCCTGTTTGGATGGGTTTTCTTCATAAAAAAAAAAAAGTCATTTTTAAAAAAAATTAAGTGTTTTTTTTATTAATATATATGTTTAGATGAGAGTTTTTTAAAAAAGCAAAAGCAACAAAAAAAGCCCAAATCTTCCTTTTATTTTTTAAAGCTACAATTTGTAGCTTAAAAAAAACAAGTGAGTGAGAAGAGAGAGAATAAAAAAAATAAATGACGGACTATTCTTTAGTGATTTGTTTTGACACCAATTATCTTTGATTTTCAGTAAAATGACAACTTATATCCTTAGACCTTTTTATATGCCCATTTTAATAATTTTATTGATAAAAAATACTTCTCTAATTTAACACCCAAACAGTTTTTTTAAATATTTAAAAGTTTTTTTTTAAAATAATATATCCAAACATAGAATAACTTTAAGTTCTAATTAAAGTAACCTTTTTAAAAAGTAATGTAATTTTTTTTTTTAAAAAAAAAGCTCATCCAAACGAGCTCTAAATAAGGATCTAATGTACACTTTTGCAGTTTAGCTTATGATATGTTAACATGCATATTTTAATGATTAGAAACTAAACATCTCATTTGGTGCAAGTCACAAGGGCAAAATCTAATTGTAATAATTTTTTTATTTTTAAATAAAATAAATATGTCTTATATTAAAGAACATATGATGATTTTTTAGATTATTTGGTGCAAGTCACAAGTACAAAAATAAATATGATTTTTAACTAAACATCTCATTTAGCTTATGATATGTTAACATATGATTTTTTCTTTTTGAATTCAAGTCATAAAAAAAAGCCATTGGGGTGTTTGATTGGATTAATAAAAAAATTGCTGACATTGAAATTTTAATGTTGAGAAAAATTATCAAATACAAATATATATAAATTTTAATTTTTAAAATAACAATGAATATTATAAAAATCATCATTTGATACCAATGATGTTTAGGGTTTAAAAGATTGAAAAGATATTTTTAAAATTAAGGGACAATATTTTTGGATTAATGATATATTTTACAGGGATTAAAGGTATACTTTCAGCTTGAGAGAAAATATAATTAGAGAATTTCATATAACAATGTTACTGTAAATCTTGAGAGAAAATAATCTTTTAATATTATTTATTCTAACATCTTAAGATAATTTTAAGAGATTTCAGGTAAAAATAAATAATGTTGGGAGATTTGTTTTTTCGTTTTAATTATTTCTTTAACTAGCACAATGCGCGGGCACTTATTGAGTGAGTTGTACAAGTTTTCATTGTTTATATTTGTAATATAAATACAAGACAATATTTATTTTTTATCAGGAAGAAGAATGATATATTTGAACATTTTCTTTTATATTAATATATACGAAAGGTAGAAGCTCTATAAATATATTTGCTAGCCCATTTCCACTATTAACAGGCACAGATCTTCTTTCTCTACAAGGAAATAAATATAGTAATGAAAATAATGAAGACAATATTAAAATCAAATGTATGCATGGGCGGAGCCATGTGCAAAGTTGGGGGGGGGGGGATTCCTGAATTTCAATTTTTTTAAAGAAAATAAATAAATAAAAAAAATTATATGATTTAAAAAGCACGATGAAGCAGAGAGCATGGAAAAATTGAATGATTGAATGGTTAAATGACTGTTTAGTACTTTATGTTGAAAAAGATTTTTTTTTTAGGTATATATTCGGGGCATCAGCCCAAGCAAATCAAGTATATGACATCACTAGCAGTGGATAAGAAACCACAGCCATATCCCTAGCCAAGAAACTACATACAGGAGGAGGGGGATATACAAATATATTTGATAGTATTGATAATGAGATAATTATGACAGAATTTCAAAAAATAAGATAAAAAAGGATGATATTGTAATTATTTTTATTATAATATACTTTTGTTATTAAAAAAAGATTTTGGGGCAGCATCCCCCAATGGTACCCCTTGATAAAAATCCTGAATGTATGTGTAATTAGAAATAAGTTCTATATTAGGAAATTCTTGAGAGGGAAGCCAAAAATAGTTTTAATGTTTAATATTACTATTAATTGAAACTTATTAATTACAACCATTTTAGTTCCCTTTTTGCCTTCTACCATCTCCATAGATGCATAAATCATGAGTAATACAAATAATATAGCTACTAGGCTACTACCTTTCCTTAGACTCTGAAATCAAACCTTCAATGTAGGAAGAAATGAAATATTTTTAGTATATGTTACCCTTAGAATAAAGTGAAAGGCGAAAAGAACAGAACATGTAAATGGCTTGTGTGAGTATGAGGTACGCCCATACTCTGCAGAATGCTTTTTGGATTGCCCTTGTTAGGAATAGATGAGATATCATGAGAGGAATCACAACAGTTCTATAAAATCAATTCTTCTCCACCTAAAATGAAAGAAGAAATAAATCATTTGCTAAATAAAATCAAACCAAACCAAATTCAAAATATCCAGATGTAAGGGATTATGATACTACCAATGCAATGAAACAAAACCTTTGTGAAAACTTAACCATTGTTCTTTGGTTCGCACTTGCTATTCTCATTCTGATTCTCATTTAATCTTTACTTCCTTTTTAAGGACTTTAATAGGCATAAATTGGTTTCATCATTTCAACGACTTCCTTACCCTTGAAAAAGAAAAGAACCAACTCTATATTAGTAGTTGAGATTGGATAAAATGACTAAGAGAAATTATAACGGAAAGGAAATTCGGCAAGAACAGAAGATTGAAGAGGGACAGTAAAGAAGAATAGAAGAAGGAGATAACAACGATTGAGGGAGGTTGAGGAGGGAAATAGAGGTTGAACTATATGCTAGAAAGAGATTGATCCATGTTTGAACATGTTGAAGAGAAGAGATAGCACCACACATCTGGGATTTGACTCTCATCCTCTTCCCTTTCCATCATTTTCTTCATCTTAGCTATTGGATTGAAATCTAAACGATTCAAGTTTAATATCTTATAAAAATATTAATAAATTATTAAATAATATTTTTAAAATAATTTTTATAAATAATTAAATATGAACCATTCATATTTCAATTCAACGGTTGAGATGGGGAAGAGGATGAGAACCAATCCCCCTTTCATGATCACTAATGGCATTCTAAGTATTTTAATTAATCAAACATTTTTTTCTTTATATTATTTTAAATATTTATTCATATTAATTTAAACTATAAGAATATGGCTTTTTGATTTTTATATTTTATATTTTATTGACTTAAATGATAACATAACTGAAATATATTTTATAAAATTTGAAGGATTATATTGATGTAGGGGAAACAAGAACCTTTAAAATATTATTAGGAATCCTTGAATAAGAGAGGATGCATATAGGCCAATTTAAAGCTAACTCTAGAATCTAATTTAATTGCATCAAATCAAAAATAAATCAAAATAATTTAGATATAATCTTGAGATATAATATCCTAAGATATAATATCCATGTCTAATTCTAAGATATAATAAATATCAAATAAAATAACAATTATTCTAAATAATTTAACACTCCCTTGTTTCAAAGGACACTGAAGTCTTTTTCCCAAGACTTCAAACTTAATCTTTAAAATTTGCCATGCCTCTTTACAATTTGTTTGATTGAAGGGGAGGGAGGGGGAGTGAGAGACATGAGAGAAATTTTTGCTCTTATTTTTACTAAATAAACTATGGAAAATTTTCAATATTTTAAAAATACACTCTCAACAAAAAAGAATATTCTTCTAATTAATGATAATTTGGTTATCCTCCAGGAAAAAGTACAGAAAAAACCTTAATTAAATGATTAATTATCAAAATGTCACTAAGGTAAAATATTAACCTATCTGTCCCCCTGTAATCGATTAATGCCTTATGTAATCGATTACAGGGGGTCAAATCTCTTTTTGTTTTTTCATTTTTTGCACTATGTAATCGATTACATCACTGTTTAGTAATCGATTACATAAAACTTTACACTATATAATCGATTATGCCATGTATTGTAATCGATTACATAGTGTAAAACGTTATGTAATCGATTATACTACAGTGTGTAATCGATTACATTTCGACAGATGTGTTTTTTAAAAGCCAATTTGAGCTCATTCGGGACCATTTCTCCATTTCTGCCCTAAAGCTCACTGGTTCCTCGTGTTTTAGACAGTTTTTACGCGACCCATCAAAGTGCAAGGCCATTCTCCTTTTTGAAAGTAGTATTGTCGTGTAATCTTTGTAGTTTAACTTCATCCACCTTTGTTTTTGTATAGAATCTGAAACCCACCCCCCTTGCAGCTCCGAATTTCTGTTGTGAAGGATGAGTTCAAGTTCTAATGCCTATGTTGCCGTAATCTACCATAGTGGAAGGCATTTTGAAGGTCCTGATGGTGTGCAATTTGAAGGAAAAACCAAAATGATGAAAATCAATCAGAGCACCACGTACAACCAACTCAAATAAAGGATTTGCCAAAAATTGGGGCTACATGGCAGCCATTGCATTCATCGGTTGATTGCCATAGTAGAAACTGTTGTGGTTTTGATAATGTATACTACATTAGTAACGATGTGTGTGATGATGAAGACGTAGAGTGCATTATAGATGCCTTTGACAATCGGAAATCACAAAATTTTTTTGAGATTTATGTTGAGGTTGAATCCAGTGAAGCATCGTCTGTTCCCATGCATACAAGATCTCCACAATGCCATGGTCAAGAAGACAAAGCCGTCAGTTTATCTGCACCGTTACAAGTATTAAGTCAGCTGAGATTGACGAAGGAAGAGGAGGATCAGGAAGAGGAGGGTGAGGAAGATGAGGATATTCACAGCGAGGAGGGAGAACTTGATAGTGTAATTCCATTAGGCGACTCATTAGACATTGATGTCGAGGGTGATTTCGATGATGGCACGAACACTATAGAGCTGAGTACCTTGGGGATGTCACCGTCACCGCTTCGTGTTGACCCAGTTAGTAGTGGTAAGTTACTAAATTGGTATTTGTATCTGTAATTCGTATTCAGTGGTTTTGACAAAAAATCATTTGTACAGTTGTTGGGACTAATATTGAGCCATTCTGGAATGAAAGCCCGCACTATTCTAGCATTAATTGGGCGCAATGTGATGATGAGACAGAGGTGTTGTATGGTGATGATGACATGCAAGGTGGTTGACATTTAGGCGATCCACTATATTTGTATCAACAGTTTCCTTCAAAGTTTGGAATACAATATGTCGTGAAACTATATTGCGTGAAGTCTCGTCGCATAGGCATAGTTGAGAAAAGCGATGACCATAGGTTTGTCATGAGGTGTCAAAACCATGCCGATGGTTGTCCTTGGTACATGAAGGCAATGGTCCCCAAGAATGGAAATTGTTGGGTGATTCATAAGTGGGGTCAAGATCACACTTGCCATAACCAAGCTCTCATTTGGGATCACAGATAGTTGGATTCAGACGTTATATGTGCAACCATCTGCGGTATGTTAAGGGAAGATCCAGCTATAAAACTAGCGTTTATACAAGAGAGGATACAACGTATGTATGGATATAATGTAACATACAGGAAGGCCTAAAGGGCAAAAATGAAGGCAATTGTGAAGTTGTTTGGTGATTGGGAGGAATCGTACACATTCTTACCCAATTGGTTAACATACATGACGCAGTGTAATGTGGGTTCGGTTTTCAGGCTTGACACCTTTAAAGCCTTCGATGGACAACGTGTTCACACCGACATGCGCATATTTTGTAGGGTTTTTTGGACATTTCACCAGACCGTTGAAGCCTTCAAATACTATAAGCCTGTAATGTAAATTGACGGCACCCACTTGTATGGAAAATACAAAGGGACTTTGTTGATTGCAACTTCACAGGACGGGGATGAGAAACTACTGCCCATTGCCTTTTGCGGTTGTTCCTCCTGATAAGAAGTACAATGATTGGTTGTGGTTTCTTGATCTCCTACATGTTCATGTGACCCAGAGGCAGGGTATTTGTCTGATATCTGATCGTCACGCCAGTATTAAGAAGGTGGTTAAAGATCACCGTGGTTGGCAGCCTCCAAATGCCTATCATGTGTATTGTCTGCGTCATTTTGGTAGCAACTTTCACACCAGGTTTAAGGACATTGAATTGAAGAAAACAATTATGAAACTAGGTATGAAATTTCACATATAAATGACTCGTTGTAATCATTGATTTGTTTCCATTGTGATGAGTGTGCATTCGCATGTTCTGCAGGGTACATGAGTTCAAAGATTTAATTTAACATAAAGTTTCAAGAGTTCATTGAGGCAAACCCACATGTTTTGTCCTGGTTTGATCGGGCTCAAAAGGAGAAATAGTGCATGTCGTACGATGAAGACGGACGAAGGTTTGGTCACATAATGACTAACCTATTAGAGTGTGTCAACAAAGTACTCAGGGGGGCATGTAATCTACCGATAACCGCATTGGTCAAGAGCACATGTAGTAGATTTGTCGAATATTTCATCATGAGGCGTGTCGAGATTACCAAACACATGACTGCAGGTAGGATAGTCTCTAAAAAGGTTGAAGACCGCATACACAAGATGGACGAGCAAACAGTCGCGTGTCGAGTGATGCTATATGACAGAGAATTATGGTTATTTGAGGTCGATGACGCATATGCTGGGGACACAATGCGGGTTGACTTGATCAATCGCAAATGTCAATTTGGGAGGTTTACAGCAAGAAGGTATCCATGCGTCCATGTGCTAGCAGTGTGCAGGGCCAAAAATTTGAACCATTACGATTATGTTGATCCGGTGTTCACCTTACAATACATTAGTCAGGTTTATGCTGCACATTGGTACCCGATAGGCAATGAATGATTGATTCAACAAGTAGATGGCCCAACCGTTATCCCGGATGCAAGTTTGTCCTGCAGAAAGGGAAGACCAAAGTCTACGAGGATACAGAATGATATGGATTGGGTGGAGTCTCAGTCAAGCAGTTAGTCACGATGTAGGCATTGCAAGCAAGTTGGTCATAATATACGTACGTGTCCGTTGAGGAATAGACAGGCTTAAAGTGGACAAGTTATGTAATTGTATTGCATTTATGATGACATCGGTGAACTTTTGTGTATTGATCTTTTTTGATGTATTTTGAGGTTCAGTTTATATTTATTTGTTTCAGACATTCATGAATGCAATGGTCCCCAAATAGTTATGTGTATTGTCATGCTTCTTGGACCAAAAACGGATATAGGGACATTGATGGACTAGGCATAGGGTAGACAGTTAATTGTTGGCAAAAAAACCTTCCCCAAGTCACATTTATAGGTAAAAAGAAGTTGGAAATGGGTTCGGCCATGCACTTATTCGAAAATCAGAAACTCATTATGCTTCTGCAGCTGTTGTAATTGATTACACCATACTGGTGTAATCGATTACATGACATTTTGCACTATGTAATTGATTATGCCACATAGCGTAATCGATTACATAGTGTGAAGATTTATGTAATTGATTACGCTATAGCGACGCAATCGATTATATAGTACAAAAAATGAAAAAAAAAAAAGAGATTTGACCCTATGTAGATTACATAAGGCAAGTAATCAATTACAGGGGCAAATAGGTTAATAGTTTTGTCTCAGTGACATTTTGGTAATTAATTATTTAATCAAGGTTTTTTCCGTACTTTTGCCTATCCTCCATTCCCTCTCCTCAAATCAACCAGACAAACACACAAGTCATAGATGCAATTATGCAGAAAATATTGTTGTGCACAGCTTCTTGGAAAAAATAAAGTTTTTGTACCTTACTTCCTATTTTCCCTCTAGCATTGTTGCTCTGTATCAATCGTCCTCAATCCACCTGCCTTTTCCACCTCTTTATTTTGTCTAGCAATCTTGTTGTTTATCAAATTGACGACGACCTCCTTGTGCAAATTCCCTCTAGAAAGTGAGAGAAGAAAGAAAATAAGTGACGATGGTCGGGAGAGGATCTTCTCCTCGACCTTTTTCTCATTTTTCCTCATCAGCCCATCTGGGCCATTGATTGTGAAAAATAACAGAGAGGATAAAGTACTTTTTAGATTGATTGGACGGATATGATTTAGAGATTATGAGGGGTAATGAGAAAAGAATTATGAGATAAACCCAACCTGTGATGGTCGTTAACTAAATGAGGGGAGTAGGTCATTTTCTGTTATTTTTCATCCCCTTCCCTCAACCAAAAAAAAGACGAGCTTGCATTAGGGCTGTGCATGAAGCCCAAGCGCCCAGCTCGGCCCAACAAAAAATGGCTCTGCCCAGCCCAGAAAAAATGGGCATGACCGGGCTAGGCATTTTTACCGACAGGGCTAGGCATCGGGCAAGGTATGTTGCCCTGCCCAATGTGTGTGTGTGTGTATATATATTATAGTTGATATAAATATTTGTTTATATAATAGTTAATAGACTTAATACTCTAATATATCCATAAAAAATCTGACCATTAGTTCATTATATTACTTATGATATCTTGTACTTAATGGACTATGGATGTTATTTAATTCTTCAGGTTATGTGTATTTGATTATTTGTTAAGACATATGGTAATTTTTTTAATTTCAAGACTCAAGTTGTAGATTTATTTTGGAATATTCTAAAATGTATAATTATCGATTACATTTGAAGCTTACAATATTATTTATTAGGTATGATTGAATTTTATTTTATTTTTCACATAGGGTGTAGTAGGATATCATCACTTGAGCATGAAAAGCCCGCCTTGCCCAGCCCATTATTGCCCAACCCAAAAATGTAAAGGCTTCTATCGGGTAAGGCCGGGTACTGGGCTGCATTTTACTGCCCAGTGATTCTTTGGGCAGGGCATCGGGCAGGGGTCTCACCCTGCCCAGCCCTGCCCATGCTCACCCCTACGGCTTGCATTAGTCTTTCTGGCTTGGATAAATATCACGAACAAAACCGTTGCAATGCTATCACTCACATCCATGTAAATATAAATATATAAAATATAAAAATCAAAAGGCGATAATTAAATTTGTCACACATTTCTTTATAATTTAAAGTAAAATAAATAAACGTTTACAATATTTAAAATAATATAAAAAAATATTTTATTAAACTATTTAGAATCCAGTGGGGATCCTCTGATAACTTTTTTTTTTTTTTTGATTTTTTAGCATTTTCTAAAATTTCACAAGAATACAGAAATATAATTGCGACGGAAAACTGATGATTATGATTATTGATTGCTACTGCTACTAAGAATACCGACGGCCAAACATATTGAACTCTGAAAGTCGGCTGCGGAAATGTCCTTACGAGATGTCTAGAGTAGAGGATGTAGAAGACGCGGAGAAGCGTCGTCAACTGAAGCTAGAAGAATCACTGGAAATCAAATCCCTCAGGCGTATAATCAGCGCTTACCTCAAGTACGATTCACTCCTTTCATTTGTTCGTAAAATTTTCTAGCTGCTTATTCAATGTTTTTATTTTTGTTTGTCAGGAAATATTTCTACCAGTTTAATTAGCGATAATCTGGGTAGTTTGGGATGTTATTTAAGTTGAATCAGTTTGTGCTAACAGTGACATCGATAGCTACAAAGTCTGGGTTGGACTTCGGGGCCATTATTCCTTTGAAATGAACAACGAGAGTTTTTCATAGAATGAGAGTGGACTGCCGTGGGTTTGACTCAAGCTTAGTGTTCTATTGAATGGTGATATTTGCATTTGATAACAACTTGAGTTTTTCATTTTGTTTATGGTACGGACGAGATGTTCTTGATATAGAGAAGGGTTTTGATGCTCGAGGGAAATATTTATGAAGTGCTGAGTTAGAAATTAATTAGGTGAGAGATAATAAAGAAGAGACCAGTTAGTTAAGAGTAACTAGCCTATTTGTAATGTACTCAATACTACTATAGTACTGTTAACAAGGACCCCTGTGTATGGTTTGGTTCTTTGGAATGATTTGAGGATAATACAGAAGCTGACCTCATTGATAAAAGCTAACAACCATATCAGGTTTCTTCGCGAAAAGTTATTTTTTCCTTCCTCGTCTTCATTTTTCATTTTTATATACTTCATTGTAATAACAGTGTGATTGCATTAAAGTGACTCCCATGTATCATAAATTAACAAATAAATATACTTGCATATAACTTATAGCCAACCCTACCTAGTGGGATAGGGCTTTGTTGTTGGTGTTTACTTTCATATAACTGGTGGAGCATTGCTTTAAATTTTGACCCTTTATCTTGGGCATATTTTTTCCGTGATGAAAATGCAAAGCTAATACAACTTCGAATATGGGTAGTTTTTTTTTTTATGCATTTATAATATCTGATACTGTTCTTTATTTTTTCCTCATCTTGTTATGCTTTCATTATTTTTTAAACTTAATTTTTCCCTATCGTCTATTTCATTGTAAGTTGCAATTGGACAACCATTTTTCTTTGATTTTGACGCAGCTATCCTGATGCTTCAGAAGAGGATGTCAGAAGATATGAAGGATCTTTCAGGAAACTTCCACCTGCACATAAGGTATTTGTTGTTGACCAGTTGTGAGAATATAGAGAAAGAGCGTGAGTGAAGAAGAAAGACTGAGGTAGAGAAGAAATAGAGAGAGGGGGGGGGGGGGAAGGAAACTATGGATAACCTGAAATCTTTGTTATCAAATTAATAGCTGAGTTAACCTTAGCAGCTTAGAACATTTAATGGCGTTACATATAGCTCATAAGATAACTGCCTATATAAAATAAAAGATAATATTTAATCCTGATCCCGGCAACAGATAAGATATAGGATGAGGATAGTATTTATTTGATAATATTCAAAGTAAAGCAAAAGTAATATACAATATTATTTTCTAATTCAAATCCTAATAAAATAGTAAAATCTGTTAACTACGGAAGCTTTTGTGCTATCTTCAAGTATATAAGTTTACTTGGTTCAAATAATGTGATGATGATTATTTTCTTCATAAGGCTTAACATCTAATTATTGTTCAAAATCTTTGTGGGCTTCCCATCCTAAATTACTGCCAACTGCCCTTTATAATCTACAATATTGCTCTCATCATCCATGTTTGATGGGCAATTGAGAATTTCCAAAATGATAACAGTATTGAATGGAGATCTCAAAGGCATTTTTCTTCTGCCTTTAGCTCTTTCAACTTTTTCCTGTCATTTGTATACTTAAGAGCACTCCTTACCCTATCTAAAACGATTGTTAAGCCAGTCAAAGGAAACACATGTGCAATGCTTTGAGTCTAATTTGGATGAGTCCCATGCGCTGAGTCTTACTGTTGTGCAATGCAAGTACTGCAGCTTTAGGGACAGCCTAAGTTTGTCTCATAAAGTGCAAAAGTGATTTTTATAAGCTATCCCAAACACCCATTTACTGTAGAACAGTAGCAAGACTATAAAGAAAGAGAGGGAAAGAGAAGAGGAAAGAGGCAGTTGCATAAGCAATAAAGGGTGAGAAGGAAACTTTTGGAGAATCTAGAAACATCATTATCAAATCAAAGGCTAGCCCTATAACAACAATATCCTTCTCACTCTCTTTCCATTCTGCATTAATGTTCTCCCATGCCGATGATGCTGTTTTGCTGCCTAATCTTGATGTTTTCTGTAATTTTTACTTGATTGATTGAGCTACCAATGTGTCCTATCTGATTTCTTTTTTGATTATTCCTCGATTGGCTAGGTTTTTTTTTTTTTTTTTATGTTCTAATTAAGTTTTGTGTTTTTTGGTTTATTCTAATGTTACCTTTTGCACCTAACTTTGTTATATATGTTTTTTAGGCTTTATTGTCCCATTATCCTGTTAAGATTCAAAGACTCCGCCGGTAAATTTACTTTGCCTCCTCTTTTTACATCTTTCTTAATTTGTTTCAAGTTTTCTTATAAAGAATTTTCTGAGGTGTTTTGGTGTAGATGCCCATGGCCCTTGGGTCCAGTGGCTTTTCTTCTGTTGATCTTAATTATTGGAATTATTGATAAGCTGAATGACCCTGAATTATGGTTGTCATGTGCATAGTTAATATGATGAAGATGCAGAATTAACAATTAGCTTTCAGTTAGGGAATGCTTTTGTTTTAGCTGCCTATATTTGGAATAGGAAAGGCTCAATGTCATTATTGGTTATTAGGTTTGGATGATTCTTTATGCCTACGGCACTGCAAAACTCTTGGAAACAAAAATCTTTTAAAAGTGAACAATTAGAGTAAGACCATATTGAACACATTTCTAACCCTTAATGAGAGACTTTGGACAAACACTCTTGCAATCACCATGGAATTTAAGTTAAACTTTTAGCAAGTGCTGGAATTTTATATGTTTATTATATTTTAAACAGAACTTCAATTGGATTGGAATGACATAAGTACATTTCTAGTGGTTAATGTAAATTGTAAAGTTTAACTAACTTAATCTAGTGATAACATGACAACAGGTGTATCTCCGCAAATTCTCATTTCATATTCCACATGCTTCAGGTCAGAGCTAACTTCTTGTTGTGGTGAAATCCTTTATTATCTTTAATGTTGTTTTGATATTGATATAACAAACTTTTACAGGCATTTGAACCTCCACTAGATATAAGCCAGGATATAGATATGGATGAAAACCTGGAACCTGGACATGGCCAAGGTCATGCCACAAAAGATAATAATGCTAGCTTGTGTGAGTCAACCTCAATAACAGAAATATATTGTTCAGCAAATGATGGACAGGATTGTGGGGAATGTTGCATCGATACATGCAGATCATCAGTACCAGTCTGTGTTAATGAGGTTTCTGGAACATTAGGACCCATTATTGATTCAATAAATAAGAACTATGATGTTGGTTGGTTCCATCATTGTTTTTTTTTTTTTCATTTAGAAATTTAACTCTGTAGATAACAACAGGAGGCGGATGCTGAGGGTCACCATCAGTTAAGTACTTGGAGCCAGTCTCCATTTTCAGGACATACCAAAGAGACAGACAAATATGGTGGAAATCCTACGGTTGATTCCAATGGAAATGTAATGACTATTTTGTTTTAATATCTCTAAATTTGAGTTGCCATTTTAACTTTACTGAAGTTTCAGTAGGTTTATATTTTTCAGGTTCCTTAATGGTGATTTGATAGGGATGATTTTATGATTTTTAAATCAATTACAAGTGGTACATGTTCAAGTAACTAGATAAAGACAAAACTTAATTTGTTGATGATTTCTTTTTCTCTAGGACACTTTAAAAGTGATAGATGGAACATCTTGTGATTACAATTGATTGTTTATTTGAAACAGTTAGAATTTGTAAGATGATCAGATTCTGCTATGTCCTATAAATAAAGAATACATTACAATATTAGATGTGAATGAAATGCAATAATTGCTCTTCTAGTTGCTCGTGCATTTTATATCAAAAGGCTGTTATGTTCTAGAGACATTGCCATTCATTTGCTGGGGAAAGAAGCCCTCTCTTAATATCCGAAAATAAAATCTGTCTCTTTGTTCTGAACTTAGCGGATATCTATTAGGAACCTAAGCTGGAAAGATGACATATCTAATGCAAATTCCTCTAAATATTATGTGTACACACTCACACTCACACACACACATCTAAGTGATAGTGTGATGTAACTAACTGGTTGGCAATCATAAGATGTGCATATGTATTCCTCCTCAGTCTCTTTTATGGATACGTACTCTGCCCAGGACTGCCATTCTGGAACCCATCACTTGCAGGCTGTTCTATTATACTTTAGTTGTTTTTCTTATATGTTTTATAGAGGATACGGAGTTACTTTTCATTGTCATTCTTTTTTCCCACTGTTATCCTCCCCTGTTGGGTTGGGTTTTTTTTTTTTTTTTTGGTTTGCCCCCGCCCCCGGGGAGGCTGTGCTTTGATCTTTTTTATATTCAAACGACCAATTGTTTACCCAAAATGGTTACTTTACACTTTTTTTTTCAAGTTCAAACTTCACTGCAATAATATTAGAAAAATTATTTGGATATATGAATCAATAATTTTTTCCTTGTTATGTTTTCAGGTATCCTCACGGCGACAAGAATGGTTGGAGCCTTCTTTTCAATTGAATGTTCCTTTAGTTGATGTAGATAAGGTATATCCTTGTTAATCCTTTCCTCTCTTTTTAAACCTAGATGGTGTTCAGATGTTACTTAGCACTGATTCTGCGAGCTTTATTTCAAAGATGTTTCTGCACTTATTTTCATAGTTGCTGAAGAGGGCACTGAGTCGTGAAATTATGTTATTTTACATTTCATTTTATTTATTTAGGTAGTTACTCCCATATCTGTGTTGTGGATTAATGGGATAGTTTTAGGAGGACTTTTTGTTGTCATTAATTACTTGTTTGCCTATAAATATCAAGGTTCAGATCATGTAGAGTACGTATATCTGTGTTGAGAAATATAGTTATAAAGGGGGATTTTAAAAAAAAAAAAAAAATTATCTGGGAGATTCTCCTTTGGCTTTATTAGTCAGGTGAGTTAAGATTCTTGCTCATCCTCTATTAAAGATCTACCTTCTTTATTAAATATGGAGTGAGATTCTGATTTAGTAATTTAATAGAGTTTTCTTCATTATTTTTCTCAACTGATTTGGTTCCTATCCTATCACATCCTTTGATGTACGCCATGGTTGGAAGGAAATAGGAGGGAAGATATCTTTTCTCTTGGTTGGAAGGAAGGAAAAATGGGAGAAAAAATGAGGAGTGGGAGTCACCACATTTTCCTCCAAAATTTCCTCTCTAGTTTTCTCTTCTCTCCATCACCCCCCATTTTGTTTCCTCTATTTTTGGGGGAAAATGTGCATGCTTCATTATTAATTTTGGTCTTTTAGAAAACTGCTCCCTTAATCCATATAAAAAATCTACTATTTACATCCACTGGAACTCTTATTGGGGAGAAGAAATGGGAAGTTGCTGCATCTCATAAATTTCTGAATGGTCTGAGACTTGGATACTTAGAGTAACTGTTCTCTTGAGCATGCTATATTTTAACTAGCATTTCTTAACATTTCTCTGATGTTGTTTGTCTAAAATAGTATGATTACTTCCATATGAAATCCTCATATTTCTAGTATTGCTGAACAGAAGAATTCTTGTGCATTGTTGATCTTTAAAGATAAAATTTCAATATTGTTTTCCTTTTTTAAACTATTTTGAATTGCCTTGTCCTCAGGTGCGTTGTATAATAAGGAATATAGTTAGAGACTGGGCAGAAGAGGTACTGCTTATTTGTTTATTGAATGAGTTGTAACTAATGAATTAAAATATTGATAGAGTTCCATTTTATCTTCTGCATTTGGTATTATGTCAGGGTCAAAAGGAACGTGATCAGTGCTACAAGCCTATACTTGAAGAACTCAATGCCTTGTTTCCTAATCGCAGTAAAGAGAGGTATACAAGAATTTTTCTATCCAAAGCTCTTATTATCTGCAGAAAGTTCTTATCCAATTTGAAGTTTGTTTGAATAATTTGTAGCTCACTAAAATCATGGAAACTTTTCAAACAGCCCACCTGCCTGTTTAGTTCCTGGTGCTGGACTTGGTCGGCTGGCTCTAGAGATTTCATGCTTAGGTGTGTGCCTATCACTAGGATCTTGTAGGATCTATGTTATTGTTTTACATTGTCTGTTATTTCATGACATGACGCAGGATTTATCAGCCAAGGAAATGAATTTTCATACTACATGATGATATGCTCAAGTTTTATCCTTAACCAGTAAGGATATGAATTGTTGTTTTCCTTGTTCATCTGTGTTATGAATATTTATTTGTTGTAAGTTTACTACAATGAGTGATGTACTGATACCATTTGTTCTGTCCCTGTTATAAATAAATATTAAATTGGCTTGATGGATCATATAAGTTCCCAAACTGCTGGCGAATGGACAATATATCCTTGGATACACAGTAATTGTAATTCTTTGTCAGATAGTGATCAACTTCGTCCTGTTTCAATTCCAGATATTCACCCTGCCAGGTACATACATTGATTTGTGATGTGGGCCATCCTATTTTCTCCTTTTTTAAAAGCTATTCAAGTTTCAATGCTGTTTTATCCTCTTGTGCATAAAGACTCCTCACCATATGAGCTCTAAGTTGATGAATATATAAGCAAGTTGAAAATGATTAATTATCTATGATCCAACTTGTGGGGGAGTGTGGAAATATCTTTTTATTTTAGAGTTATTGGCATTCAGTAGCCTCATTTATTAGCTTGTATCTCTCTGTATATATTTTTTGAATGTATCCTAGCTTTCATATGAATGAAAAAGCAATTTCTCTCTAAGTTACAAGACATTATCTTTTTTGAAATCTTTCTTTTGTAATTCTCTGGCTAGTTTTCCGTGTCCTGACTCCTGAGTACAAATACTAGTCATTAATCCTTCTTTATAAATCAAACTAATGGCTTTAGTTATCATTGTTTCTGTTCATATTTATAACAAAAAATTATTTTGATGGGTAAGCCAGTTTCTTATAAGTAGGATAGCTTTCTATTCTAAATTTTTTCAAGTTGAATCCGAACAGTGAACTTCAAGTGCAGGAATTGTGTCTTTGTTCCACAAATGACCTTTTTTGTGTGTGTGAAAATTTAATTTCTTTCTCAAGGCTAAGAGAGCAAATTTGAAATTCAACCCAGAGATTGTGTTAGAACTTTCAGATTGCAAGTTAGGATAGCAAAAAGAAGGAAATAAAATATAGAGCCAGAATCTGAAAAACTCTTGTCAAGACACTGATTTTCTGATAATTCTATGATAATCCTCCATAAAACATAATACACATATTTATAAAGTTTACACATTACAACTGCTAATAATAATTGCTAAACAGATAAGATAACAATAACTACTCTAAACTGCTTATAACTTCTCCTAAACATGTGTCTTTCTCGTGGAATATACCCAGAAGAGGACATGGATTCCTAACAATACCCTCCCCTTGAAATGAAGCCTTGTCCTCAAGGTGGAAAGCAGGAAATTGAGCTGCAATAGAATCATAAAGTTCCCAGCTTGATTCTTCTTGTGGTCTATCTTTCCATTGAATTAGCAGTTCAATGGTTTGAATCCCATCAGCATCTACAACATGGGAATCCAGCACTTTGTCAGGTTCAAGAGTGAGTTCCCAAGTTTTAGTCATTGGAAGGGGTGGGACAGAAACTTGAGAATCACACCCATGTGCTTCTTTGAGCAAAGACACATGGAAAACTGGGTGAACTTGTGAGCCAAGAGGAAGTTGGAGCTCGTAAGCCATTGCTCCAATGCGATGAATGATAGGATAAGGACCATAATAGTGAGCTGACAACTTTTGAAAACGTTGAAAGAGATTTTTGGTGGTAAGGTTAGATCTTGAGAAAGACCATATCGCCCGGATGAAACTCCACTTGTCATCCATGGGAATCTGCTTGGTGCTTCATTTGGGCTTGTGCATCCAAGAGATTAGATTTGATCAACTCCAAAATTGCATCACTTTCAATGAAAAATTGATCCTAACTCAGCAATAGGAGTAGTACCTTGTACATAAGGCACTAGAGATGGAAGATCTTTGCCATATATGATTTTGAAGGGTGTATAACTTGTTGAAGTGTGATAATCAGTATTATTGGGATACCAGGCCAGTGCAGAAAACGATACCAGCTCTTCTGATGATCTTGGTAGAAACAATGAAGATAAGTTTCTAAGCTCTGGTTCACAACTTTTGTCTATCCATCAGTCTATGGATGATAAGAAGTCTTAGTCCTAAAGAGTTTGAACAATTCTTGCGAAAAAGAAGTTAAGAAAATAGGATCCCTATAAGCAATGATTGATCTATGAAGTCCATGAAGACGGATAACCTCCTTACAAAAGATGGAAACCATTGATTTGGCAATAAATGGATGAGTAAGACCAAGGAAATGAGCAAATTTGCTGAAACGGTCCGCCGCAACCAAAATCACATCAAAGCCATTAGATTTTGGTAATCCCATGATAAAGTCAAGTGAAAAATCCTCCCAAATATGGTGTGGAATAGGCAAAGGTTGCAACAAACCTGCATATCATTAAGGCAAGTACTTGCTGTGTTGACAAATAATGCATTGTTGAACAAAATCTTTTACTTCTTTTGTATTTCTCTAAAAGTAGTGGACTGCAATCGTTTGAGGGATTTAAGTACACCACCTTGACCCCCAGCTAGAGATGTATGAGCTTCAAAAATGAGCAAATTAGTGAGAGAAGATTTTGCAGGAATGACCAATCGGCTCGTGTAATATAACTTCCTAAAACCATGGAATAATGAGGCACATAGTGAGGATCTTCCTAAAGAGATTGGTGATTTTTATTGGTAAAAGGATCGTGCTGCAACATTGTTGGTAGATCATCAAAATCAGAAGCATATAGATTACCAAGTGAAAGAATTTGCCACAATGGTGATGTGACAAAACATCACCACCTTGATTAGTTACACCAGGTTTGTAGATGATATTAAAATCAAAAGGAAGAAGTTTTAAGAGAAGACACTGTTGTGCTGGTGTAGTAATCCTTTGTGGAATGAGATATTTCAAGCTGAAATGATCAGTGTGTACTAGAAAATTGAGGTCAAGTAAATCATGGCTCCACTTGTCAAAAGCCATCACTAAAGCTAACAATACCTGGTCATAGACAAAAATATGTTGGTGAGAAATTGATAATTGCTTGCGGTAATAAGCAATGAGATGACCCTCCTATTGTAAAATTGCACTATACTCGTAGATGGGGCATCACACTCAATAATGAAAGGCCTAGTAAAGTTTGATAATTGTAAAACAGGAACTTGAGTGAGTTCTGCCTTGAGATTCTCAAAAGCAGCTAAGGAATTGTGGTCCCAATGAAAAGCATCCTTTTTAGTCACACCTGTGAGATGCTTCGCAATCTATCCATAGTAATGGACTAATCTTTTGTAATATCCTATAAGGCCTAGAAACGCTCGAAGTTCAAAAATGTCTTTAGGTAAAGGATAATCATGATAGCCGCAACTTTATCATAGATCAACAAAGACTCCTTGAGCAGAAATGATATGTCTCAAGAAAGATATATCTAATTCAAGGAAGTTATATTTTTTTGGATTAGCATACAACTCATTATGTTGCAAAACCTATAAAATGGTATTCGAGTGCACAATATGTTCTTCAAAGTTCTTACTATACACACCAATATATCATGAAAAAACACCAGAATGAACTTCCTTAAGAGTGGATGGAACAAATCATTCATTGTGGCTTGAAACGTAGCAAGAGCATTTGTGAGGCCAAAAGGCATGATAGTAAATTCATAATGGCCAAAATGGGTATGGAAGGCAGTTTTAGGAATATAAGAAGTAAGTACTCATATGTGATTGTAGCTAGAATGAAGGTCAACCTTAGAAAAGAATGTGGCATCATACAATTCATGAATCAACTCATCAATTGTAAGAATGAGGTACTTATTTGGAATTGTGTTGCGTTGAGCTCGCGATAGTCAACACAAAATCTCCAAGATGAATCTTTTTTGGGTACCTGAATTACAAGACTTGCAAGTGGACTAACACTTGGTTGTATAAAACCTTTTTGTAACCAATTAGCCACTTGATTTTCAATCTCATATTTCTGAGCACGAGGGTACCTAGATGGCCGAATATTGGGTGTTACTACATTAGGATAAAGAGGTATTGCATGACTATGCTATTTGAATGGAGGTAGTGTGTGAGGTTCTTGAAACACAGAAGAGTAGTATTGCAGCAAATCCTCTAATATCTCAAATCTCTAAACAAGTTTATCATAGAGATAACTGTGTAAAGAAGTTGAAGTAACTTGCTGAGGAACACCTTTAATTTGTATTGCTTCCCATTAACCTAGAAGATCATAAACATATTTTTCCAGTTTGCTTCCATTGTATTCAGAGATGCCAACCATTTTATGCCAAGAACCATATTGACATTTCCCCAGGGTGAAGGGAAAAAATGATTAAATCCTGAACCTTAACTTAAAGCTGCCTACAAATTGATTCATGTGCAATCATAGATTCGTCACCAACTTGGACTTCGAGAGGAGGAAGAGGATGCGATTTTATATTCATATTAGTTACCACTTTGTTAGAAACAAAGTTATATATTGATCCCCTATCTATAAGAATCAATATTGTTTTGGATCCCAAAGTTCCTCTTACTTTCATGGTGGTAGCCAACGGATTTCTAAGGATGGCATGGAGGGAAATCTCAGCCAAATTCGTGTTGGAAAGAGGCTCATCTTCGGAAAATTTGATCGCATCATCTGCCTCATCAGAAATCTCTGTTAGTTTTAGTGTTGATGTTTTACAACGATATCTAGGAATGAATTTATAACCACAGTGGAAACATAAACCTTTGTCTCGGCGGTTTTGGCATTCAGTTTCAGAGAGGATGGTGGATGCGAAATATGAGAAGAATGATATAGGGCTGCAAATAACTGTTTTTAGGAATTCAAATTTTGGAAATTTGAATATTGATTGTAGCCCTGATTTGTGGTGCTGAGAGTCCCTTGATTTCATGGTGAATTTTTATGATCACGCCAACTATAGTCTGCTGCACGTGAGTTATTAAAAAACTTACTAGAACGTTGTGCACCCTGTGATTGTAGTTTGGCCTCAAACTCTAAAGCTAGGCTTATGGCTTTATAAATTGTACGAGGCTTATGGATCTTTACATTGGACTGTAATTATTTTTTGAGTCCATTGAGAAATACTCCTAGTAGACCATGTCCTGGCCAACCTTGTACTTGGGCTTGACACCTAATGAGTTCCTGCTTATACTTGCTTACAAAGTGTGATTGATTGATGTTGCATAGATAGGCGTCTGGATTTTGAAATTCCACAGGACTGAATTGCTCTTGAAAGATTTTGCACTAATTCATCCCCGTACCTTATTGTCCTTCTTGAAGAGACCCACGTAAAAGTATCCAATGCATTGCCTCAAGATTCACAGCTGCCACATCAATCTTCAATTCTTCTGAAGTCTTGTAATATCGAAAATACTTCTTAGCTTTCATAACCCGGCCCCATGGATCCCCTCCTTCAAATTTCGGAAATTCTACTTTCTACCTTTGAATGAGGCTATTTAGAAGGGTTTCTACTTCGTCAAAGATTCTTTGTATCAACTTCATTATGTTCGGTGTAAGTATCCTTGTTGATATGACTTGTCTCCTGTGAATAATATTGGTGTTTTTTGCCTCTTCAAAGTATTAATTTCTGCATTCATCTGGTTTAGTTGTGCATGAATAGCTGCCAATTGTTCCTTGTTGGACTCTTGGTGCGCTTGCTGCACTAAAATCATAGTGGGATCACTCTAAGGGTTGGAATTTGGTGGGAGCCTGTGTTTTGGTTTGTGTTTAGAGTGGAATCGTTCTTATAAGAAGAATTTCATGTGTTAGCCATGGTATCTAAAAGCTCCAAAGGTTCACCACTTTGATACCAAGTTGTTAGAACTTGAAGATTGCAAGTTAGGATAACAAAAAGAAGGAAATAAAATCTAGAGCTATAATCTGAAAAACTCTAGTCAAGACAATGATTTTATGATAATTCTTTGATAATCCTCCATAAAACATAATACACATATTTATAGGGTTTACACACCACAACTTCTAATGATAACAACTATATGAAACTGCTAAACAGATAACAATAACTACTCTAAATTGCTTATAACTTTCTATAACTTCTACTTAACTTCTACTAAACATGTGTCTTTCTCTTAAAATATACTAGAAGAGGACGTGGATTCATAATAGATTGACTTAGAGGCATCAAGAATGGGCAATTGGATCAACTTGTTCAATTAGATAGAAGATCATAAATATATAACTATTTGATTAGTCTTAATATATAATTAATGTGCTATATGCTAAGTGGGAAAAATTATGTTTAAAGTTATGGCTTTTGTTAGGAAATAATAGTATTAGGAATTAATCAATGTAATTAGTATCCCTAACAATCAGGGATTTAAGGATAATTAGAGATTTGAGGAAATTAGGAATTAGGGATCAATTATCATTAAGAGCCATTAATACTAAGGCTCTCTCTTCTCGTATAAATACACACCTTATGTACATGAATCAAAGTAAGGAATTCAGATTATTTGCTTAACATGGTATCAGAGCCAAGTTAGGCTAGGTTCTGACTTCTGGAAATTATTTTCCTCTTTTCTGTTCTCTGCCTAACGAGGGAAACAAAGAGAATGAGAGACAGTGACAAGGAGAGCGAGAGTGAGAGTAAGGGTTCTGTGATGGGTGATCTACAGCTACACGTGCCGTGCAGTTGAAGTCGCCGCCGTCGGATCGGCCCATCCTCGAAGAATCGCCACATTCCGATAAGCGTGTAGTCCTCACGCGCCACCGTCAAGTTCGCCGAAGTTTCACTTTGGCGCGTGATGTCCTTTCTCGGCGAGATTTTGCCGTTTTCTCCCTTCTCCCGGCGTCGACTTGCTTCTATCGGCCTCCCTTTCTGTTTCGTGGTGTGGGTCTCCCTGTTTGGTACTATGGAGATATTTTTGGTGTTTCTGTACCTTTGTGTCCGGTTGTTCTTGGCCTCTGTCATTTTGTGATCGTGGTGTGGCTGTTGGGATCTACCTTTTGCTGTTTGGCAGTTGGTGTGATCGTGTCACATCATTTCCAGCTATTTCCCAAATCTTAGTGTTTTCCAGCAATGTTTGGGATTTTCCGGCAATCTTTCCGGCAAGTATTTCCAGTTTCCGGTGAACCTTTTCCAGATTCCGGCGATATTTCCAGATTCTATGGTTCTGACTTTCTGGCGAGTGTCTTTGTATTTCTGGCAAGGTGTGTAGATTCCGGTGTCTGATCCAGATTCTAGTGAGCTCTTTGCTGTGTTTTCCAGATTCAGTCGAGGAGATGATGGTGAAGGTGATTTGTGGAGGTGATGGTCAAATCTCAAACTTATGTTTGTGGCCTGCTTGTTGGTTTGGTGGAAGGAGTTACCTTCTTCCCCTCTTGTGTTTGCAGTGCTTGATCTGATCTGTGAAGTTTGTTTTCTGGTCAATTTGTTTTTGGTTCGGTGGTTATTTGCTTCTTGGTTATGGAAGTGTGTTATTTGGCTGCTGGGATTGTGTTTTAATCGCCCAGGTGTTGTTTGGTTGCTGTCCTTATTTTCTAGTTGTGCTATGTTCTCCGACGTCAAATCTTCATTCCCGATGTGTATAGGCCGGTTCTTTGCTTCGAAGGTTGTGTTGTGAGACTTAGTTCAGTTGTGTCCACTATTTCAACACAGTCGGCGTTTCGTTTTGTGCATGTTCACTGGTTTCTAGTGGCTGGATGTTTTGTTTTCCAGCACGTTCGTGGAGTGCTCTTGTCTTTGCGTCGTACTTGTGGTTGGTTTCTGTGGTTTGCTTATTGGGTTTTAGGATTTGGGTTCTTCATTCCAGGTTGTAAGTTGACATCTTCTGTCATTTGGCTATTTTGGGCAATTATTTGTTGTTTGGTGGTCCTTATGCGACTTGTTTGCTCTTTGCCTCTTGTGAGGTATTTCGGTTGTTGGTTTGGTCTCGTGAAATCGTTTGCTGAAGCTTCAATTCTGATTTGGTTTGTTTGGGCTCTTGGTGGAGTTGTAGCTCACATTCAAGCTTTGTTCAGCTTGAGAGGGAGTGTATGAAATAAGTTTTTTATCTTTGTAACAAGTTGGACATGATATACTCCAACTTGAGGGGGAGTGTTAGGAAATAATAGTATTAGGAAATAATCAATGTAATTAGTATCCCTAACAATCAGGGATTTAAGGATAATTAGAGATTTGAGGAAATCAAGAATTAGGGATCAATTATCATTAAGAGCCATTAATACTAAGGCTCTCTCCTCTTGTATAAATACACACCTTATGTACATGAATCAAAGTAAGGAATTCAGATTATTTGCTTAACAGCTTTAAATTAAAATGCTCCGTAGGGAACATATATTTTAAATAAAAAAAACATTTTTTAACCATGGGTGATTTTCTGAAGACCAAGTTAGGTCCCTTTCTCAAGTCACTCTGGTTTTCTTAATATTATTGGGTTTGATTATATTTTGTTACTTGCATTACCTTGCGGACTGTACTGCAGACAACTTGAATAGATATTTTGTGACTAGAATTGTTTACTTTCTCATATTGATTATTTAATCAAGGGTTAAGATGCAAATTTGTCCCGAAAGTATTCAATCAAGAGCTATACTCCCCCCCCCCCTCCCCCCGGGGGAAGTTTTGCTTGGGTTCAAGTTTACCCGGGAAGTATTAAAATACAACAATTTTGCCCTTTACCATTTAAAGTGTTAATTGTCAAAATCAATTTTTTTAACAGTCTACATTAGGTTTTTTAATGAGGTGGGTTAACATTTCTACGTTTTGAAACTTTTGGGACAATATGAAGCCAAAAAGACTTCCCGGCAAAATTGCTCTTGAGTGAAAACTTTCAAAGCAAACTCACACCTTAACCCTTTATTAAATGTGTTTGTTGGCGTGACATCAAACACAAGAAAAATGCCTTGACTAATAATAATGTTAAAATTGCAGAGTTTAGTTACCTATCATCTGTTTTTATTTTTAACTTTCAAATGCAAAATTTCTTCCAAATCGTGCATTCCTGTGGTCACATGATGAAAAGGAAGACGTAGTTTCCTTGTACAAGTTACATAATATCTCTACATTTTCTGTTTTATTTTTTTAATTATAATTTTGTTGATTGCATTTTCTCGCATATCAACTGGGAGCAGTGCAGGAATTACTGAAGGCTTTTCCATGTGTGGTGGTGACTTTGTTGAAGTCTACAGTGATCCAAGCCAAATAGGTAGGATAGATAGAACTTCTCTAAAGACTGTGTGGGTGATAGAACGTTCAGATTTGGGCATTTGCTGCAATCACGCTATCTTTTAGTGTTTAAGTTAGTTTTGTTAGTTTATCTCCTTTTCTTAAATAAACAGTTTATTTCCTTTCTTTATAGTGATAAACAATAATAATCCCCGCATTACAAGCTAAACATTCTTAACTCTGTTATTAAGATATAGAATGCCAGCATCAGGGCTGCCCTATTCTCTCTTTTTAGTTTTCATTGTTGACTTCATTCAAAAGGAATCAAAACGTGGACATATCAATATTTCTTATGTAATCTTCATTGAACTTGTAGTCTTCAAGAGTAGTAATTAATGAGCTGACTGCCTCTTTGTGGTGAATGCCGCATAATACAAGTTTAAGTATCTTCACTGTTGGATTTCTAGACCTCTGTTAATGATTATTTATCAGGCTTAAGCTATTGCGAAAGAACTGTGACATAAACTTCTAACGGATTGTGCCAGGAAAAGAAATGAAACTACTTTAAGGCGAAGATTCGTGCCGTTTAAATTTCTATGTGGAACTCTATCGACTGTACTTTCATATTCTTTTCCCAATTATTAGTAAATATAAGATTTCAAAACCAGTTTTCTTATTAGTTGCTGGTAAGATATTAAATACAAGAAAAAGAGCTTTGTCGTTTGCAGATACAAATCTAAATTTCTGTAGATCTTATGCATAAATTGAACTGAGATTATTGTTCTATTTCATATCAATACTGAAATGTAAGACCTTACCGTATGATTTTTCAATTCCTTATGACGCTTACATTTGCTTTACAGGTGCTTGGGATGCAGTTGTGACCTGTTTCTTTATAGACACTGCTCATAATATAGTTGAATATATTGAAATAATATCACAAATTTTGAGAGACGGCGGAGTAAGTCCCCCGACCTTCTGTTAATATCTATTGTATTTCCTCCGTCCCTTTTTGCAAGACAAATTTACCTACTTTACACAAACTAAGAAAATTAGTTGATTTCTTTAAACTTACCCCGTCATTCCACATATACCCTCCACTAAATATCCCCCTCCCCCTCACACACGTGTGCTCTCTCCTAGTTAATTGAAAGCTCAAGCACCTTTTTGAAGGGCATTTATGGAAAAAAATTAAATACTGCCTAGATTTTGCAAAACATCTTATTAATAGGAACATCAAAGCCTTTTGAAAGATGTCTTATAAAAAGGGATCGAAAGGGTTATCTTCTTTCTGCTACTCCATATGTTCTGTTTTGTTATGATCGCATAATTAATTTCCTTCCTACTGGGTAACATCATGACAGGTTTGGATTAATTTGGGTCCTCTCCTTTATCACTTTGCAGACGTTTATGGACAAGAAGATGTAAAATTTTATTTTCATCCTTCGTTTGGCTTCCATTTATTCTTTCTGGCTCCACTTTTTGACTTGCATATGTTAATATCACATGCGTGGAACATATTCCCATTCTTATATCTATCTGTAGGACATGTCCATTGAATTGAGTTTGGAAGATGTTAAAAGGGTAGCTTTGCATTATGGATTTGAATTTCAATTTGAGGTATGGTCATCCAAATTTGGTTATTGCTTCTTTTATTTCTACAAATGAGTAATCATGCATTCATGCTTCCATTTGTATTACCATGAACTGCAGAAAGAAAGTACCATTGAGACAACCTACACTGCAAATCCTAGATCAATGATGCAAGTAAGCTTCTAACTACTCTCTCCATCCCTCTCTCAAGTGGTCTTTTCTCCTCCTGTTCATCTAAAATGAGGCTAACATTATTATAGCTCTTTATATGGGTCACGAATCAAAGGCTTTAATTTTTTTTAATAGCTTGATGGCTCAACTACAAATTTCCTAACTTCTTTGTTGATACTAATATAGCTATTATTTATCAGAAATTTCAATATATTTAGGATAAGTTACAGTGTTTCACCTATGGCTTGGCTAAATTGCAGTTGTTCTGCCTACGATTTTATAGAATGTCATTCAACATCCTTGTAGTTTGGCTGCTTAATCCTTTACCACAGTGTTGTAGTGGCAGTTTAACTCTTCTACAAAAATAAACATCCGAATATTAAAATGATTTCTCCTTTCAATATTAAATGCCTATTTGACTCGTATCTTGTGTGTTTTTAGCCAATCTTTGAAACAAAGTAGTACCATCCAATTTGAAATGTCAGTTTATAACTTAAATTTGAAACCGTTCGTAAGTTTTTAGGATTGAAATGTTCTTATCATTTTGAGTTTAGCATGATTATTTTTGACAAAATTAAGCGGCCATGGGTGCAAGCACAGGAAGCTAAATAATATGCCTTAAATAATGGGATATACGTTAATTTACCAATTATTAAATTATTCAAAAGTTCAGTTTTTTTTTTATGAAGATATATGATGGTCAAAGGGTAGAACCGTATAGGTGTCCTTTGGTAGAAACAAAATAATGTAGATCTATGGTTTAACTTGGATGATATCAATTGGGATAAGCACAAATGAAGATCTTAGGCAATGGCTTACATTAGGTATTTATTGTCATTCACTCAAAATAATAATCTGTTAAAAACTCGTTTGATGGTCTCTGCAGAATCGTTATTTTGCTGCTTTTTGGGTTATGAGGAAAAAATCAGCATCACCACAGCAAGTGCCCTGATAATGACGGATTGGCAACTCCTGGAATACAAACTTAGTCCACTTTGCCTTGTTTGGCCTTCTACTTCTATCATGTCAAGCTGAATTTTGATATATCTGGTATGAAGTTGTTGCAGAAGCCACAAGTTTCTGTATCAATTGGATCTGTGTGCATGCAGAAATATTTTATTATTTTTTTTCAGCAAATTGATTTTGATGAATATGCATTGTTTTTCCATTCTTCTGAATAAACGTGTTTGTTGAAGATGTGTGATTTGCTGGGGCTATGCAGGATTTTTATATGCCATGTAATCATAATTTTTAGCATGCTGCATCTCTTGTATTTGCAGAATCATTCGATGAAACATGACCTATTTCAACCCAGATAAATTGTTAATTTCTGGTATTCCAAGTGGGTTTAATTTTTAATTTAAACGAGGATGTGGATTATTTATGCAGTGCATCAAATAGTGTTTTAAAAACCAAAGTAAGGTAGCTTATGCCTCATAACGAGACTAAATATTAAGATCATATTTAATATGGGTTGAATTTTGAGTTAATACAACGTTTTGTTCTTATAATAATTTGTCTTCTTTAGTTTTTGTCCCTATAGTTTTAAATAATAAGTTTTGGTCTTCCCTCGACAATGTTAGTCCCTATGTTTCAATAAAATACCTGGACTGCTTTGTCCCTTGAGGGACCAAGATCTAAGTTTAAAACTATAAAGACCAAAAAAAAAAAAAGGTAAACTATAAGTACCAAATATTATATTGATGCCTGGAATTTTTTTTTTTTTTTTTTTTTGGGGTTGAAGTGAGTTAGGTCGAATGGGAAAGAAAATAACAGGAAGAGGTCTCTAGCATGCAAGTGGAAGAAAATCAACCCAAAGATGCATTGCAAAAGCCGAAAAGATCAATTTGCTTGTGTCATCACAGTTCAGTAATCTCCCACAAATATTTTTGATAAAAACAAGGTTGGAACAATCTTGAATATGAGAATTTCCAGCAAAAAGCCCCCTTCGGCTTTTAAATATTAGGTTAAAATGTTAAATCACTACTTCCTCTAATTAATTAATTGGGTGGATTATGAAAAAATTAATTAATCACACCCTTTGGTATTAAATGTGAAAATTAGACAAAGGGTTTACTTGGTTTTTAAATATAAGATCTTAATCTACTCTATAACCTAAATCTATAATTGTTCTTTAAAATATCTCAATTGATTGCTTATTGTTATCAAAGGTGGTTTCAATGCACACAACTAAATATCATATTTTATGGCACACGTTTGCTAAAAATAACAAACTTAACAAATTTCTTTAATATCAACAAATTAGTTATTTAGCTTTTATATTAAGAATTAGAGATAATATAAAAGTGACAAAATCTCATGAAAATGCCCATATGTAGTATTATATATCATTCTACAACTTAGGTAAATTAGTTTGGAGAAAAATGATAAATATAGAAGACAAAATGGATTGAGATTTTATAATTATGGTCAAATTTAACTATCAAACAAGATCTTATATTAGAAATTGGAGAGAGTAATTTGTTGCAATTAAAAACTAATAATTTGGTTATATGTAAAAAAAATATTGGTTGGCTTTCTTAAAGTTTTTTTTTAATCATTTCATAGCAAACTACTCTTTTGATGGGAAAAAAAATTCTTTATTATATGCAATCAATGGAAAACTTCGAAAAAATTTATAAATTTGAAAATCCAATTTGATTAAAAATTTTCATTTAACATTAAAATAAACCCCTTTACAACTTTTACGCATTTCATATATGAGGGGCATAAAAAATCTGGAATGCCAAGCATACAAATATCTTCAACAAAAATTAACTAGCGATTTGCAGCATGACTAAGTCATGAACAACTTCTACAACCATGAACTAAATCCTCTTCGGCTAGCCATACTAGAATCGGAGGATTTTTTTGGGTAAAGGGGCACTTAGCTTAGCACCCTAAAATATTTAGTGGGGTAATTTTGCCCTTGATGTTATAAAAATAAAGCAATCTCACACTTAATTTAATACTCCATTCAATCTTAAATATAAGATTTATTTTATTTTTAGAAAAATTAAGGAACATAAATAAGTTAATTAATTATAACATATATTGTATATATTAGATTATTTATTAATTTATTAGGTAAATTAATTAGTTTGAAAAAAAAATAAAAATATTTTAATATAATTTAATTAACTTTCTTAATTTCTCTAAAAAAAAATCAACTTTATTTTATATTTAGTATCTGATGAAATAACTTCTCCAACCTCTTATCTCTCACATAGTGTGGCCACCGCGCCTTCAGCAACTACCAATGGCTTGATGACACTTTTGGCTTCGCTCTCCGTTCGCCATTTTGGAGACTGAGAATGATAATCACTCTCACAACTGAATCATCTACAACCTCAAGCCGAAAAGGAAATTATTGCAAGCCAAATTTAAGGTGTTGGAGTGATGAAGGAGATGGCTGTGTTGTTTCCACGAGAAGTAAAGGAGGCGAAGCGGGGACTGGGAAACGAAGTCAATGGTTTCATCAAGCCATTGGTAGTTGTTGAAGGGGTGGTAATGGAATCAGATAAGCTGTTAGAATAATGGTAAGATTGAGCCTTTTTGAATTGCACCATTAAATATTTTCCGGTGCTGAATGTAATATCCTAAATTTTCATTCATAAGACTTGTATGTATGCTTATGAAGGATATATGTAAGTAAAACAATGCTCCTACATTTGTTATCAAGGAGAATCTTTGATATCACTACTCTAGATGAAAAGACCATCCATAGGAAACAATGCTCATCGTTATATTGGATTTCAAAGAAGTGAGTATTTATTGCAACAAAATGAACTGGTTTGGAAATCTTCACAAGGGCAGCTCCTATGTTGATGCGCTTATGCAATATTTAGAGAAGTTGATCCAGTTTTTCGTTTTACATCTTTTATTTATAATAACTTAGATTAACCCATCTCTTTGCAGGTTGTTGCAGTCACGTAGAAGCTTGATTGCAGCAGCATGATGTAGCTCATTTGATATTTTATTAATGATAAATGATTTTTTTCAAGAAAACTTATTAAAAATAATTACTTTAAAGAGGTATTTCATTTTCATTTTTATTTTTTATTTATTTTTTTTTTTTTGAAACTTGATACTTCTTTTTAAACTATTAATTTATTATGTACTCTTTACCTAAATAAAATATAAACTACAACTAACTCTAAATTATTAATAATGAAGGATGTAAATTTTTATATATATAATAACTTGTCAAGATAAAGACAAAAAAAAATACTCCCTTCAGTCCTAATTATAAGACATATTGAACCAATTTTGGGGAGATTAAGGAAGGAAGTTAAATTAGTTAATTTCACTCATTTTCCTAAAATACCCTTATATAAATTTTGAATGACATTAACATACCTTCCCAACCTAGAATCTTCCTTTCATTGTTTTCTAATTGAAATAATGGTTTTACCATACATACATATGTGTATGTACACATATGTATGTGTGTATGGGTATGCACATACACATATATCTACAACCCCCTCCCCCCCACCAAAAAAAAAACACACACACACACATACACCATCCACATATACACACACATATCTACACATAAATACAAACCCCCACATCCTCCTATACACACATGTATACACACATACACACACAATGCGTGTGTATGTCTATATGTGTGTGTATACATATATAAATATATATGTGTGTCTATATATATATATATATATATATATATATATATATATATTGGTAAATTAATGTTAACTCATTGATAAACAAATTAAAATCCAACAATTTAAGAGTTGTATTGACTGAAAAATTCTATACACCCAAATGCTAAAAATTAAACACACTTTAATAGAATAAAATAGGGGTGTTTTAGGAAGAAATTGACAAAAATTTAAATTTTGTCACAACTCCCAAATGTTGTCCTATAATTAGGACCGGAAGGAGTAACAACGAAGCATAAGAACAAGAGACGTTTAAGATTAAGATGGATATTAGAAATAAACATTTTTTTTCATTGATAAAATTTTAGCTTCTCAAAGACAACACATTATATGCATGCAAAAAAAAAAAAGAAAAACCATTTAATATAATAATAAAAAAACCTCATCATCCTTCCCTGTCATCACTAGAGGGAGGGAGGGAGGAAGGAGAAAAGGCGTCAAAAGATAAATTATAATCAATGTCATTGTCACCAAGTATAAAGATTCGACTTCTTGTTGATTGCAAGTAGTTGAGTGGTGATTCTTGAAAGGTTTCGCTCCATGATTTTGACCCTTGCATGGAGCTCATCGAGTGCCTCCCTAATTGAAGGCGGCGATGGATGTGGTGCACACGGAGGAGGAAAAGGGAAGATAGACTAACAGACTTCTACAGTTCCACGGCACCTCGCCATAATGTTGATTGACAAGAAAGAAGTGGAAGCTTGAAAAAGTTTAAAGGAACGAAAGGACTGCAGAAGTTTAAATAGACATGACAAATGAAGAGTACATTAATTGAAATGAGATATATGTTAGAAAGTTTACTTTGGAAGCTGAAATGATAAAAACTCTAAAATATTTAATATTGATTATAAAGAAACGATAGTCTCTCTCAAAAGGATGTTTAAACTGGTTATATGAACGACCAGTCTAAGATGAATTTAAATTTTGAAACTTTTATAATATTTAATACTTATTGAAACCGATTATATTATAATCGGCCTAGAAAATATTATTTAAACGGCATGAAAGCGCTAGTAGCCTTAAGTTGTATATTTATTTACAAAAATGTCATTAGTCATACCACTCTATCCTATTTACAAGTCTCTTTTGAAGAAAAAAAAAAAGATACTATTTATTAGTCCAGTTTCAGGGTAGTAAATGAGATTGTGACAATTTTACCCATATTAATGATAGAGAGAAAAAAAAAAGAGTTGAAAAATATCCATTTATAAATGAGAGCAAAAATAGAAATTTACTGTATAATCATTGAGTTAACTACATCTCTTTGGTATATGAGATTTAGTTAAAAGCAACTTATAGAAAAGACTAAAGTGGTAGTTTTTAAACCGCTTCTATGTATAAAAGGTCTAGATGTAATGAATTTAAAAGTCTTTTTTTCTTATAATGATTTTAGAGCACTTGATGCACTTAAAAAACATACATCATGACTGTGGATGCACCTTAACCTAAAATATAAATTTATGCATATTTTGTCAATACTTTAGTGCTAAGTCAACTTTATTAAGAGAAATAACTAGAAATACATTTTATAAAGTTAAATGAGTAAAATAAAATTTAATGTAAATTTAAAAGACCAAATGTATATTTTAGCCCCACACACACACACACATATATATATATATATCACTAATTAACTTAGTTATTTGTAAAAACAATATAGGTTACACTTTCTAAAATACCACCTCTTAATCAGTAATTTGCATTAGAACTAGATGAAATATTTCTTTAAATTTATACAATTAACAGAGACAATATGAAAAGAAGTTTACAAATTTTGAACAAAAGGTAGATATCATGTAATATAAAAATTTAAAAAATATATAAATGATAAAATTGTTATGAATATACTGATTATGTGGATGTCCATTGACTCCCGGGCTCAAAATATTATAAGATGACATGGGACCCACGCATAGTACCATTGCATAGTAGTTTACTATTTGGTGGAACCCACGCACAAAATTATACAACTCACGGGAATGCATTCCCGTGAGTGTACAGTTATGTAATTATGGGAATATTGCATCAAATGACCCAAAGTGGAAATTACACTAAAGACCCATTTTCCTTCTATAAATAGAGGCGTTCTGTACACATTCTGGATACACTGAAATAGAATCTCTCCTTACTCTCTCTCTCTCTATTTCTATATTCTCTTGTTATTGTTCTCTATTTTCATAAGTTTTATATTACGTTATCAGCACGAAGACTCTACCAAAGTAAGATTTTATTACCATCTCCTTTACTATTTGTTTATCTGGGATAATCTTAACCATGATATGGAATTAAAGTTCTACTTTTACCGATTATTTTGAACATCGGGTTCCATGGTTAAGATTTGAGATTATTTACTATTTACTATTCACAGTAAATAGTAATTTTTACTATTCATGTTAATTTTACCTTTTTCAGTAATTTTATATTTCTATTCATTTTGACTCCTTTATGGAAGTTTAGATTTAATATTTCAGTAAGTTTATTTTATTCACTATTCACTGTGAATAGTATTTTTACTATTCACGGTAAATTTATATTTTACTATTTACAGTAATTTATTTATGTTTATATATTTTTCCCACTCCATATTTATTAATTCATGGTGGCAACATTAAGCTCCATTTGTAATTTAATTTTACTGTTTTATTTATTTAATTCATGGTGGCGATACTAAGCTCCATTTGTTTAATTTAAATTCTTTACTTACTGCTTTATTTATTTCATGGTGGCAATATTAAGCTCCATACTGACTTTATTAATATTTACATTATGCCACTAACATTTAAATTTATGTTACTACCATTTATTTATGCATTTATTTACTTTTTATGGTGGCGGCACTAATAGGGCTCCATTTGTTTATCTTAATTCTTTACTGTTGTCTATATATTATATAATATATGCATCATCTTTCTTACCTTTGGATGAGATAGGTCTCGCTGTGAGTTTACTCCCATTCCTATCTCATCTCCATTTGTTTATCTTAATTCTTTACTGCTGTCTATATATTATATAATATATGCATCATCTTTCTTACCTTCGGATGAGATAGGTCTCGCTGTGAGTTTACTCTCATTCCTATCTCATCTTATTTTTATTTTCTTAGCATGTTTATTTACCGTTCTTTAAATTATGTTTTAATTTATAATAAGATTTTATAATATGATTCTAATTATTTTTATTATTTTTAGTTTGAATCATGTCTTCCAACCTTTCAAATCTTGAATTTAATGCTCTTGACATCAACGGGAAGAATTATCTATCATGGGTTTTAGATGCTGAAATCCATCTTCAAGCAAAGGACTTTGGAAAGGCCATATTGCCAGGAAATGATGCGTCCCCTCAAGTAAAGGCTAAAGCTATGATTTTTCTCCGACACCACATTCATGAAAGTTTGAAAACTAAATATTTAACGGTGAAAGATCCATTTGAATTGTGGACTAGTTTGAAAGATAGGTATGATCATCAGAAAACGGTGATTTTGCTTAGAGCTCGTTATGAATGGATTCATCTCAGGTTACAAGATTTTAAAACTGTAAGTGAGTATAACTCAGTTGTTTTCAAAATAAGTTCTCAGTTAAAATTATGTGGTGAAAAAATAACTGATGAGGACTTATTAGAGAAAACTTTTTCTACCTTTCATGCTTCGAATTTGCTTTTACAACAGCAATATCGTGAGAAAGGTTTTAAAAAATAGTCTGAGTTAATCTCATGTTTACTAGTAGCCGAGCAAAATAACGAGTTATTATTGAAAAATCATGAAAATCGTCCCACTGGATCTTCTCCATTTCCTGAAGCGAATGTGAGTGTACGGAATGATCATGGTCGTGGTCATGGTCGCGGTCGTGGTCGTGGCCGTGGTCGTGGACGAGGACGTGGAAATCGTGGAGGTAGAAATAATCATGGTCCTTATCATGGTGGAAGAGGTTATTATAGTCCTTATACCCACCAGAAAAAGATGAACAATGAAGGACAAAAGAATGATAAAGAAGGTCCTTCAAAAGTTGTTGAACATAAATGTTATCGGTGTGGCATGAAGGGACACTGGGTACGTAATTGTCGTACACCAGAACATTTAGCGAAACTTTACCAAGCCTCTATAAAAAAGAGTGTTAATTATGTGGAATGTGATGATAAGGCTCATAAAGATAATGATGTCAATGAGCCAAATGATGATGTAATGTCTCACTTGGAGGTGGAAGATTTTTATGATTAAATAAGTTTTGCAAAAATTGTAATAATTATTTTGTTTCGTTCTGACTTGTTGCCAATTATGTATAATAAATATGTTTTTAATGCATCTTCTATATTAAATATGTTTTAATGCATTTCTTTTCTTTTAATGAAGCTCATGGACATTTCAAATATTGCACACAAGAATGAAGATATATGTCTCATTGATAGTGCAACGACACATACAATTCTTAAAGATAAGAAATATTTTTCACATCTAACAAATTGTAGTACAAGCATCAATACCATAGTGGGTAATACAAGATTGATTGAAGGCTCTGGAAGAGCAATAATAATATTATCCAATGGTACGAAATTTGTTATTAATGATGCTTTGTATTCCTCTAAGTCTTATAGAAATTTGTTGAGTTTTAAAGATATCCGTCGAAATGGATATCATATTGAGACTATAAATGAGGAGAATAAAGAATATCTACAAATTGTTACTGTTAGATATGGTGAAAAATATGTTCTGGAGAAATTACCCATGTTATCTTCTGGTTTGTACTATTCAAGTATTAGTACAATTGAAATAAATGTTATGGAAAACCAGAAGCATGTTGATAAAGACATATTTATTGTTTGGCATGACCGGTTAGGCCATCCCGGGTCAATTATGATGTGACGTATAATAGAGAATTCATGTGGACATAACTTGAAACATAAACAAATACCAAAATCCCATGATTTCTCATGTGATGCATGTTCCAAGGGAAAATTAATTATTCGGCCATCACCAACCAAAGTAGAAAGTGAGTCTCTCACATTTCTAGAACGGATACAGGGAGATATTTGTGGGCCAATACACCCACCATGCGGACCATTTAGGTATTATATGGTTTTAATTGATGCATCAACTAAATGGTCGCATGTGTGCTTATTATCTTCTCGAAACCTGGCGTTTGCGAGATTACTTGCTCAATTGACAAGATTAAGAGCACATTACCTGGATTATCCTATCAAGAAAATACGTCTTGATAATGCTGGTGAATTTACTTCACAGACTTTTAATGAATATTGTATGTCCCTTGGAATTGATGTTGAACATCCTGTAGCACATGTTCATACGCAAAATGGACTTGCAGAATCATTAGTAAAACGAGTGCAACTTATTGCAAGACCTTTACTTTTGAAATCTAATTTACCAATTTCTGCTTGGGGCCATGCCATTTTGCATGCAGCAATATTAATTCGCATCAGGCCAACTAGTTATTTAAAAGTTTCCCCCTTACAAATGGTTTTTGGTGAAGAACCTAATATTTCTCATATACGGACCTTTGGATGTGCAGTATATGTGCCTATAGCACCTCCACAACGTAGTAAAATGGGTCCTCAAAGAAGAATGAGAATTTATATTGGGTATAAATCTCCTACAATTATAAAATATTTAGAACCATCTACAGGAGATTTATTTACTGCACGATTTGAAGATTGTCATTTTAATGAATCAGTTTACCCAACATTAGGGGGAGAAAATAAGCAGTTGAATAAAGAGATTAGCTGGAATGAATTATCATTGGCTCATTTTGATCCTCGTACAAAACAATGTGAACTAGAAGTTCAAAAGATAATTCATTTACAGAATTCAGCTAATCGAATGCCAGAAGCATTCACTGACCCAAAGAAAGTGACAAAGTCACATATTCCAGCTGCTAATGCTCCTATTCGAATTGATGTCCCTGTAGGACAACCGATTACAAATGAATCAAAAGCACACCTTAAGCGTGGTAGGCCTATCGGTTCCAAAGATAAAAATCCTCGAAAAAGAAAAGGAGCTAAGATTATAGATGGCCAAGTCGAGGATAATCAAGAAAAAAGCGTAGCTCTGGATGAGCCACTTCATGAAGAGAAATTATCTCCAGAGAAGAATATTGAGGCCCCAGAAGAGATCCAGGTATCTGAAATGTATGAAAATAATGAGATCTCAATAAATTATGTCACAAATAATATCAAATGGAACCGTAATGAAGTCAACATTGACGACATTTTTGCTAATCATATGGCATATGATGTAATGAATGAAGAAGAGGATCATGAGCCAAAATCCATTAAAGAGTGCCAACAACGAAAAGATTGGCTCCTATGGAAAGATGCCATTAATGCAGAATTAAAATCATTAGCAAAACGAAAAGTATTTGGACCTATAGTCCATACACCTAAAGATGTAAAGCTAGTTGGATATAAATGGGTTTTTGTACGGAAAAGAAATGAAAAGGGTGAAATTACAAGGTATAAAGCACGCCTTGTAGCCCAAGGCTTTACACAAAGACCTGGCATAGATTTTGAAGAAACATATTCACCAGTAGTGGATGCAACTACTTTTCGTTATTTAATTAGCCTAGCAGCAAATGAAAGACTTGATTTGCATCTAATGGATGTTGTGACTGCCTATTTATATGACTCACTTGATAGTGATATCTATATGAAAGTTCCTGAAGGACTCAAGATGCCTGAAGCATTTAATTCAAATTCACGAGAACAATACTCGATCAAATTAAATAAGTCCCTGTATGGCTTGAAACAATCAGGGCGCATGTGGTATAATTGCCTTAAAGAATATTTGTTGAAAGAAGGGTATAAAAATGACCCGATATGCCCATGCAGTTTTATAAAAAGATCGAGAAATGAATTTGCTATAATTGTTGTTTATGTTGATGATATCAACATTATTGGAACTCCTGAAGAGATTACAAAAGCAATTCATTGTTTGAAGAAAGAATTTGAAATGAAAGATTTAGGTAGGACAAAATTTTGTCTTGGATTACAAATTGAGTACCTGAAGGACGGGATCTTTGTACATCAAGAAACTTATACAAAGAAGGTCTTGAAACGATTTTATATGGATAAGTCATATCCATTCTGTACTCCAATGGTTGTAAGATCTTTGATAAAAGAAAAAGATCCATTCCAACCCCAAGTAATTAACAAAAAAGGTGTAGAACAATTACTTGGTCCAGAAGTACCATATCTTAATGCTATTGGGGCACTAATGTATCTTACTAATCACACAAGACCTGATATAACATTTGCTGTTAATTTATTAGCAAGATATAGTTCTGCACCAACACTGAGGCATTGGAATGGTGTAAAGCGTATTTTTCGTTATCTCAGAGGTACTATGGATATGGGGTTATATTATTCAAATGTATCTAAACATGAACTGATTGGTTATTCAGATGCTGGATTTATGTCTGATCCACATGACGGAAAATCACAAACAGGCTATGTATTTACATGTGGAGGTACAACAATTTCATGGCGATCTATGAAACAAACTATATCAGCCACTTCATCTAATAATGCAGAAATCCTAGCCATGCATGAAACAAGTCGAGAATGTGTGTGGTTGAGGTCAGTAATTCATCATATACGAACTACTTGTCATTTATCTTCTGGTAAAATGGTTCCAACAGTTCTATATGAGGATAATACTGCATGTATTGCCCAACTTAAAGAAGGATACATCAAGGGCGATAGAACGAAGCATATTTCACCAAAATTTTTCTTTACTCGTGATCTTCAACAGAATGGTGAAATAGATATCCAGCAAATCAGTTCAAGGGAAAATTTGGCAGATTTATTTACCAAGTCACTTCCAGAAGCAATCTTTGAGAAGCTTGTTTATGGTATTGGTCTTCGAAGACTCAAAGATCTCAACTGATGTTGTCAATAGGGGGAGTCGATACACACTGTACTCTTTTTCCCTTATCTAGGTTTTGTCCCATTGGGTTTTCCTAGAAAGGTTTTTAATGAGGCAGCACTGGATAGTATATCAATGAATGATGTATTTTTTTTTTTTCTTTGGCTAGGTTTTTATCCCACTAGGTTTTTCTTAGTTAAAGTTTTTAACGAGACACATTCATAAATGGACATCCAAGGGGGAGTGTTATGAATATACTGATTATGTGGATGTCCATTGACTCCCGGGCTCAAAATATTATAAGATGACATGGGACCCACGCATAGTACCATTGCATAGTAGTTTACTATTTGGTGGGACCCACGTACAAAATTATACAACTCACGGGAATGCATTTCCATGAGTGTACAGTTATGTAATTATGGGAATATTGCATCAAATGAACCAAAGTGGAAATTACACTAAAGGCCCATTTTCCTTCTATAAATAGAGGCCTTCTGTAAATATTCTGGATACACTGAAATAGAATCTCTCCTTACTCTCTCTCTCTCTATTTCTATATTCTCTTGTTATTGTTCTCTATTTTCATAAGTTTTATATTAAAAATATTAAATTTAAAATATTAAAAATCACAGTAACACTTTTAGAGGATAAATTAATCAGGTAAGAAAAGAAGATAAATTAATACTCCGTAAAATAAATTTTATTATTTGGGTCGCTAATTCTCCCTAAAATTAATTACTACTATAAATTATAACCCCGCCCGCATGTAGTATTGATTCCTTTGTCTTCGTCCAAACAAGCACGAAATTCTTGTCGAGCTCGCCGTTGGACGCCGCCCGCCGTTGTCAGCCCGTGCTTGTTCTCAGGCAAGTATTGAATTAGGTTCGAACCCTGGGACTCTATCTACTCGCAAAATCTGGTAAGATTGGTTTGTTCAATCTGGCTTTGAATGTATTCCCCGCGTCATATGTTCACTGCGTTGTTGTCAAGCCAGTGTTTGATGCCGTAGCACCGTTTCTTACTTTTTTTTTTTTTTTAATTTTAATTTTTCTTTGAATCTGTTCGGGTAATTGTTTGAAGATTTGACGCTTTTGAATAAAGATTGAATTTTTTTTTTAAAAAAAAAAATCGTCGTCCCCCCCCCCCCCCCTTAATAGTGTCTCATCAGCTATTATACTTCAGTACTTCTGCCCTCTTCATTCTGATTTCTAGCACCTTTTCTTACTATGTTGGTTGCGTATTGCCGTTCTGTTTACTAATCTGGTCCCTAGGCTTTTCGCACCTCTCACTTGATCTTACCTTTCTCATTTTTATTGGATCTCCCAATTTTTCTTCAAGTCTGTGGTCTTCAATACTCTTTCTAGTTAGCTTAAACACTGTTCACATATGGCACTATTGGGCGGCAATGGTTATGCTGGAGTAGGAATACATGTGCACCTAATGGCATGGTTATGGAGTAGGAAACAGGTCCCATCTGGGTAGCAACTGTATTCCTTGAAACAACGGATCATCTATTTGCTAATTGGATTCTTGTGAAATATTCGATATTTTGTTTGCTCTGAATTTAGCTGGCTATTTAGTATTTGTTTCTGACTTGTGAATTTATGCTAACATCAATGCAAGTGTGAAGTGTTTATTGTTGTATAAATTCCTTTTTCACATTTTGAGTTTTGTCATGGTAAATCTCATGGAAGCAGAAATGTTGGAAGTATATTCTTCAGTTGAAATTGTTTGATTGGATTGTTTCTAATTATATCATTAACTTTCTATCTAAGAATTCTGGGTTTGTGATGAGCTTTTGAGATGACTAACTTTTCTGAAAGAAAATCTGTAAAGATATGTTCTAGAACTTCTCTGTACTACTGCATGAAGTATAAAATTACTTGATACATATAATTTTTTATGTACTTCAAAATTTTCCATGATTTCTGGTTCTTATTTTTATTTCTGATTATTGTGTAATCCCTAAGTATTTAATTCTTGTAGTGTAGGAAATAACTGGAATCTTGGGTACCTGCAGGTGATTTAAAATTGAAAGTTATATTAGAAGAATAATCTGTCTGTCCTAGCAATTGAAGAAGTCATCTGCCATTACATGCAGATTCTATTATTGTATGTGAAATTATGTCATTACCCTGACAGGAGATGAAGAACTTTCTTGTTCTAAGGATTTGTTTGGGTGATGTAAGAGTTTACTGCAATTATGAGCCTTTTTCTGGGTGATTGTATGCTGAGCATTGTGGATAACTCATAACTTGGTTTATCAATCAGGAAATTAAAAACAATGACTTTAGATTTCCATATCATAGAGGATAGGATGAAATTTTTAGTATTTAATGGCTGTCTACTCGGTGGCAATTTTGGTGGTGGGGGTAAAAGTGAAATTCTTTTTGTATGTTATTGCTGCTTTAGAGTGATGATGGAGGCTATTTGTAAGCTTGATATGGATTGCATGAGTGAGCGGGTAAGATGCTGGAAATTGAGCTGCTATAATTAAGTTTCCACTGTGGTAGTTTTGGTTTATTTTGGGGGAGACGGCAAAGGTATACTATCGTCTGGTCTTTTTAATTGTTGTCCAGAAGCAGCCTAAATATTGGGGTTCAGATGTAGCTTGTGACCGGTTAAAAACTTGATGAAGATTCCCCAAAACACTGTTCTTTCTCTCTTAGCAAAATGCAAAAATATGAGTGAGTTGAAACAGTTGCATGGGATGATGGTCACGACATCAATTATCAATAGTATTATCCCCTTAAGCAAGCTTATTGACTTCTGCATAGATTCTAAGTCTGGGGACATAAATTATGCAGGCTTATTGTTTCACCATATTGATGTCCCTAGTGTTTACATTTGGAATTCAATGATAAGAGGTTATGCTAATGGTTCCAATCCAAGGGAGTCTATACTTATGTATAGACAGATGATACAAAATGGATATCCACCTAATCATTTTACCTTCCCCTTTGTACTCAAAGCAACTTCAGCAATTGCTGATCAAGATCTTGGAAAATGCATTCATAACTGCATGGTGAAATCTGGGTTCGAAGAAGATGCCTATGCGGCAACCTGTTTACTCCATATGTACATGTCATGTGCAGATACGAAATCTGGGTTGAAAGTGTTTGATATTATTCCCAAGTCAAATGTTGTTGCTTGGACTTGTTTGATTGCTGGTTACGTCAATAATAGTATGGCTTGTACAGCTATAGATGTTTTTAAAGAGATGGATCATTGGGGAGTAGAGCCTAACGAAATCACCATGGTGAATGTTTTGATTGCTTGTGCTCATTGTAGAGACATAGACACTGGGCGACATGCCCACAATTGGATCTGTAAAGCTGGCTGTGATCCCTTTATGTTAATGTCTAATAGCAATATAATTCTTGCAACTGCCATCCTCGAAATGTATGCCAAGTGTGGTAGCTTGAGGATTGCAACAGATCTGTTCAATAAAATGCCTCACAAAAATATTGTTGCTTGGAACACTATGATCAGTGCCTACAATCAGTATGAGAGGTACGGGGAGGCATTAAAACTCTTCTTTGATTTGTGGAATGCTGGCTTTTGTCCTGATAAGGCTACCTTTCTTAGTGTACTTAGTGTTTGTGGCCATCTGTGTGCACTAGAATTGGGACAAACTGTTCATGCATATTTATTGAAATACAACATGGAAACAGACATCGCCATTGCAACTACTCTTCTAAACATGTATGCCAAGAGCGGAGAATTATCGATTGCACTAAATATTTTTAATAGGTTACAAAATAAAGATGTGGTTGTGTGGACTAGCATGATCAATGGCTTAGCACTGCATGGTTATGGGAATGAAGCATTAAGCATCTTCCAAAGAATGCAGGAGGATAGTACATTAGTCCCTGACCATATCACTTATATTGGAGTTTTATTTGCATGTAGCCATGTGGGACTGGTTGAAGAGGCTCAAATGCATTTTGATTCAATGACCAAGGTTTATGGCATAGTGCCTGAAAAAGAGCATTATGGTTGTCTGGTTGATCTTTTGAGTC